>CM062807.1:1124955733-1126452639 GCA_031772625.1 Pinus tabuliformis
ATGTCTACTTTCAGAGACAAGATGGTGTGTGTGAGGAACACCTTCCTCGGTAAGAGGGAGGTTGAAATTTGGTACCGGAGGACAGGTGGTTCCCTTAGGTTTGATCTTTGGCCTAGGGAAAAGTGTCCAAAAGAATTTAATTTTTCTCCTAAAGTGACTTATAATTTTATAAAGTTAAATCTAATTTAAAAGTGACTTTAAGTGATAAAGTTACTAAGTCTAATTTTAAAGTGACTTTTATAAAGTCAATGAAAAATTAGAAAGGAAAAATGACTTTGGAAATAAATGACTAAGTGGGTCTTTATTAAAGTGGGGTGAATTAAAAAATAAAAAGTGAGATTTAAATGAGCATTTAATCTCAGCCATTGATCTAAATCTTTTTCAGCCATTGGATTTAGAGATCACCCAAAAGTCACTTGATCACCCAAAAGTCATTTGGAGTTATATTAAGGGAGGAAAAGGAGGAAAAGATCACATTCGATTCAATTCTTTCATGAGCAGATTGGGAGAAGGAGAGCAAGAGATATTTCTGAGCAGGGAGGAGAAGGAGACACAGCTTGGCACACATTCCAAGGCAGCAGTTGAGCAGATTTGTACAGTTGATTCAGCACACAGTGAAAGGCAGATTTTGGCACGATTTTCGAGGAGAGATTTGCACAAAAATCGAGGAGCAGTTTGCTGGTTTTTCTGCACCAAAACGAGGGCCATACAACAGCATTTAATGTTGAAAGTGGGCAGAAAAATCGAGGAGACCGTACACATTTATTGCTGTTCTGTTTGTTGTAATTTCCAGTTTGCTGTGAAGTACAGGAAAAGAGATAAGTTGTAAATTTGCTTGCTGATTTTTTGCTGAAAATTTCTCACTGTAAAAGGCAATTTTCAGAAATAAGGAAGAGCTCTCAACTGGTTTTCCCCAAGAGTTGTAGGGGGTTTTTCCAGGGTCACATTGACCAAAAATCTCAGTGTTTAAATGTGTTTTAATGGCTGTTATTTACTGCTGATTTTTATTTCTGCAATTTCCAGCATTCTGTAAAATTTCCAGAATTTGTGTTTTCAGCAAAATTTATTTTTTTCATCTTGTTAAATGTATGGTTATGGGAAAGGACATTTAACTGTATGGGAGAAATAAGGAGAAACTGAAAACGGGGTGGGAAAACAGAAATTTCTACAACATATTATATATGTTAAGTTTTTGTTGCGTTGACCATTGAGAAACGAAGCAGCAGCGAAAACCAAGGTTTTTGCACAGCAGTGCAAGCTAAGAAAAACAAGGGGGAGCGCATAAGTTTAAGGGATGTAATATTTTACATTTCGCACATGGGATGAAATCAGAGCAGGCGGCAGCAAAAGAAAACAAGGTTATTGCACAGCAGTGCATAAAGACAGAACAGAGGGAAGCGCATATGTTTTGGTAGAAAGTTTTTATATGTGTTGTTTTTTTTAAGCAGAGAGTATATACATTGCACAACAGTGCGAGGAGTGTGAGCACATAATGTTTTTTATTATTACTGCATATGTAAAAATTTGTTTTACAGCAGTATGAGTAAAATAGTTTTCACACCAGTAAATGTAAAAGGGTTTTACAGCAGTAAATGAAAATGGGTTTTTACACACTAGCAGTGTAAATTCTCAGGAGGAGACGAAGTTTTATTTTTGTTGGCTGAATGTATTTTTGGTGAATCCCTCTCAGTAAAAGAGGATGAATATGTATCAGGCATTATATTTTAATGAATACAAATCTTTTTTTGTGGGTGTGTAATACTCTGTTCTCAAGAAAAAAAATTTAAGCTTCCCTATGCAAAAGATCCTGTGGCAGAGAAACAGAGCATTGTCTCTGTGTGTGTTCAGTTTGTTTGTTTTTGGGATTTTACCAGAAAAATCCCCAACAGATTACTCTTTGAACATATTTGTTTAAAAAGTGAAGGGAATATTTGTTTAAGCTGAACATTTTTGAGAGTCTAGACTCATTCGCAGACAATAGCAGCGTGCACTGAAACTATACAGTGATCCCCATTATCAGTTAGATGCAATTCGATTTTATTTAGTTCGGAGTTTCTCCGAAGTGCGCCTGAGATATTATTGCATTACAAAGTTTCACATATTTCATTACAGAAACATTTTAGCGTGCAGATACAATAGAGATCAAGAAACCATCTAGCTACATCTTACTTTCCAGTTTCCACTAACTTCGTCAAAGTATCGCATCTTTATGACTTAGCTGTTCTGGAGCAGGAGCCTGAGCTAAAACGGGAGTTCGATCACAAATTTCTTAATTTTGTGTTCTCAGCAGCAATCGCTGTTCAAATACAAACATCCCTCAGAGCATTCAGTCAGTCATCTAAGAGCATTAACTCAGAATCATGTAACAAATCTAACAGCTCCCAACTGCGTTGAGACATTCATATATCAGATATCTCCGATCGCAAACAGATCATCCCTGAGACAAAGGAAAGCATAAGAGCCTAAAAGCGTTGAAACCACAATCACCCATTGGTTTATTATCCTTCCAAGCAGAGAGTGGATTTCATTTGTATTGTCCGCTCCATCGAAGTACAGGCATCTACGTTTATTGAATAACATGGCGGTCAGGGTGGTGTTTGCCATCATCATTTGCGCTTTGCTAATCTCTGCGCTATTTCCAACAGCAAGCTCGAGGCCTAATTTCCTCAGAGAATCTACTGCTGACTCCGACATTAAGGACAATTCTAATACCAATAACATCTCTGAAGTTTATATTGGACGAGGCGATAAAGCGGCCACCATTGATGTATAGATTTTACTACACTAAATACAAGCAGCGAGATTCGATTTACATCTATCCATTTTGAAGAAATGATCGAAAAGATTAAAAAAGATCGAAATGATCCAAAGGCATGGCACATGGGGCGATTCTGAGAATCGCCCCGCCACCCCGATTCTCCGAAGCCACCCACATGGGTGGTGGGTCGATTTTAAGAATCACGGGGTGGTGGGTCGATTCTCAGAATCGCCCCATGTGCCACGCCTTTGGATCATTTCGATCTTTTTTAATCTTTTCGATCATTTCTTCACAATGGATAGAAGCTTATTCCCTTTGTCTTATTCAGCGTCTTTCTCTCCATCTTCCAAACAGCGTACCCACAATCCCACAGTGTCTTTCTTTCCGTGTAAAGATACGACCCTCGACTGTGGAGATCGAAAATAAGCCTTACACCATCGGTATTATAAATAATTATTTTTTATATCCACGCCGACTCGTCGCCGACCTACATACGGTCAGTCAAAGTATACTGAATTCACGTGTGTACATCTCCTTCGCCTGCTAAAGTGCAGAGGAGACAAATACACCGAGCAGATACAGAAATTTATCGGTTTTAGTAGCAGAATTTGTAATTATCTATCTTTTCCTTTTCATGCTTTGGAATTTGTAATTATCAGATGGAGATGATAAATACAAGATAAGCAAAGTACAGAAGATGATGTTTTTTTTGTTTGAATCCTTTCTTTTCCGCACGGGACAGGCCAAAAACTCGCCAGGAAATGCTAAATAAATGAATACCAACTAATAACGAGATTATAAACTTCTTTTTTCATAATTTAAAATCTAATACTTTAAAATTGCAAACATTATCTACATTGCACTTCAGTGATTTTGATACTCTGAACCAAGGATACCACCTAACACTTTATTCATCACACATTGTGCATCATTTTATCAATGCCATGCTAATTTTTTTGAACTAATCTCTCTTTTCTTCATACCCATAGAGAGTAACTTGGTTTCAGTCAATATCTACATCTTGCATAGTTGTCACAAAGGTTAATTTGAAGAGAACATTAACTATATAATAACTTAAAGATAAAAATATATGAATATTTAGAGAAAAGTTTTCCATTATCGTGATACTACCCATGACAACATGCATGGAAGATGTTTAATTTTGAAATAATTATTATCAATGGGCAACAATAATTATTATGGTTGTTTCCTTCATCACCATGAGTTGTCTGATATCAAGATAATTTCCAAAAATTAATATAATATTTTATAGACTCCAAAATCATCATCTAGAAATCTGCTTGGAAACTAAAAGCTCTCGGTGTTCTTTAATTGGATGTGAAGTTTAAATAATCCATGTCATTCAGAACACTAAAGCGAAAATATTCAGAACACTAAATTTCAATTGTGAATTTTTAGTTAAAAGGTTTTAAATTTTTAGTTAAAAAGTTTTAAGGATTTTTTTAAGTGTTGAACCTATATATAGTTAAAGATTATATTTTAAATAATGAATGATCATGATTTAACCAAAATTGATTTCTTTGACTACATAATAGTTAACCAAAGTCCTTTATCCAATTTTTTTGTTGCAACCAATTTACTAATTTGCATGAACGTCTTAATGGAAAAAAAACATGCATGAATGTTCTAGTTCATAATTACATTTCCATTGGAGATGCATAAAAGGAAATAGTTATGCTTGTATTCTCAAACATATTATCATAATTTGTAATATTATAGGTGTGTTACATGTGTGTTATATATTGTGATCATGAGTTATAATTGTGAGTTTCTAGATTACTGTCTTTAGCCAATCAAATCCACTTTCTTAGAGCATGAATAGGCCTAACGGTTAAGAGCATGTGTTTCCTCCTCTGAGGTCACAGGTTCAAAAACTAGAAGGGGTTAGAGTAGGTATGCATTCATAGACATAATAATCAAATCGTTGCATGGAGGTGGGTCTCTTATCCCACAAACAAGGGGGTCTCATACACCAATTTGGTGTCTGGCTTGGTTATGACCTTAAAATTGGATAATAATAATAATTAGGATATAGATTGTTAGAAATTCATAATTTATAAGGGTGAAAGCATGGAGCTAGGTTACACTTTTTGGCAAGAGATGACACATTTGGGTGGAAAAAATGATTGCTTGATTGAGCCCTTTTTAAGCACTCGATCGAGCCATTTGAGCACTTAAACAATGTAACCCAAAGTTATTTAGGAGCTCGAGTTAGCCATGTCTTTGTGACAGTCAAATGAAGGAGATTGGATTTTGGATTTATTTTCTGGCTTAGGTAAGTTTTATTATATGGAATTGAATTTCAATAATGTTATTTATTAATTTATATGTCATTTTAATAATTTACTTCATTATTTATTTTTTGCTTGATAATTAGGTACAAAACTAACATGCTACCTTCAAAAAGGAAGAAATTTCATTTCCATTGAAAAATATCCAATACAATGCAATTTTATTTAGCAAAGAATTAATGCTCTTCAATTTCTTCCAGATGCAATGAAAGAAATTGGGTTGAAGAAAGGGGACTTTAGTGAATCACAATGGCGAAAAAGGCAAAGGAACCCCAACCAACATTAAATGGAATGGTTGGAAAGGCATATATTGGGAGATTCGCAGACATCAAAGATCCATTAGAGGAGGAAAATAAGAAAAATGAAGCAGAAAATATTATGGAAAAGACAATGATGAAACTCCAAAGGATAAAGAGTTTGGATTACATGACATTGTTGATTAATTTTAAGTTATGCTTGGAAATCAAGCTCATTCTTGGAAACTATTAGTTAGTTATACTTGTAACGTTTTGACTTAGACATTTTATGAGAAGAATAAGCACTCAATTAAGATTGTTATGTGTTCATTGTTTGTATTATGTAATTTTGGCATTCATTTTTATGTTAATCATTATTTTTGAAAAAAAATAGTGATTATTTTTTTTACATGAAATTCACGAAAAAATCTATTATTTAACTATTTTTAGTTAAAATTTCCTATAAAAATTGTGATTTTGACATGTCATCTCTAGCAAAAAAATTATAGAAATTATCAAAACGTGCAGTTTTTTTAGTTATATTTATGTTAAAAATGGTTATGTTTTTGTCAATTGTTAAAAATTATTGTTTTTTAGAGACAATTATTTCATTTGGATTGAAATATTAATTAACGATGTATAAATATGTAGAATATCGAAAATTCAAAATATCGACCTTCTTCTTTAAATATGCAAAACAATAAAAACCTCACTACAAAAAAAAAAATTAAAATAAAAGCAAGAAAATATGAAGAAGAAGACCACTTCAAAAATTATTAAATTTAGAAAATAATTATTTACATTTCATACATTAGAAAATTTAAAGTAAAAAAAATAGGTCTTTTAAGAAAATGGCCTGATGCAAAATTACTACTTTTTTAAATCAGCGTGAAAATCACTACCATTCTAAAACATTAGATACATAAAAAAATTTAAAGTGCCAAAAATTATGCTCTAAAAAAGATGTGTGTTCTGCATCACCCCTTTTCAAAATCTGGTCACTTTTTTGCTATCTCTACAAAACGGGTAACAGTATCAGTTCCGTTTCAAAGTTTACATTGTTCTTACAACATCTTTTCAATGGACCTAGCATTGATCAAACAAAGGATTTCTCCTATGGGTGAAATGATTGCTCTTTGAGTGGGATCATAGGATTAATGGCATTTCCTGAAAATTTTAGGTGCTATGTGTATCTGAAGGAAAATGTAGTGAGGAAGGTGGGAGTCCCAAATTCCTATTTCATCTGTCAAATCATTAATTGATCTTCCATCCATCAATAAATTTCATATAAATCAAATTGAGAAGAAGACTCAATGATTTTACAATATCTGTCGACCAGAGGAGTATGATGGAACTCAACTTGTGGATGAATAAGAGGGTTTTAGATTTTTGCAATTTCTTTTCCCTTAGGAGGCATCTTATCAAATGAATTGCAGACTAAAAGTGATGGAAATGGAAAAAATCAGTTTGAAACTGAGTGATAACGATAAAACCAGTATGACTGAAAAGAGACAAGTGGACCTGGATGTCGGCTCTCTTCTGAACAGGAAAAAGGAACTGCTTAAGTGTTGATCAGTCATTGAGTTGTAAGGAGGAAATCTTCAGTGATCAATTTAGTTACAGAAATGCACTGTGTAATAGTTTTCATGGAGGAACAGGGCTTATAATGGAAAAAATGGAGCAGGGATATTTAATGAATGGTTAAAACTTCATTAATTACCCAATGGGATTAATAAATGGGACTTTGGGACATAAATTCATGGGAGTTACGAATTGAATGAATAATGGATAGGTGATAGCTAATTGGATGGAGGAAGTGAGATGGAGTGGACGTGGATAGTGAGATAGGAGCGGCGGTAACAGTCAAATATAAATTGCGTTTGGGAAGAATTTAGGAGGTAAGTAAGTCGTTTTGGATTTTAAGTCCCTAAAGACTAGGATGGGGAAAAGTTGTTTCGAGGAGCAGTTTCAGAAACTGCCCACTTCAGACCCCCACCGCCCCCGCCGATAAAGTTCGGACAACAAATGAGGGCCGAGGAGGGATTTGGGCCATCAGATCTCGGGGGAGTATGCGGGATGTGAGACAAAATGAATGGGATTTAACATAGTGGAGTGAAAAGTGATGGTGGGGTCATGATTTTATGGCGGATGTCACAATTGGTGTTGTGGGCGAATGAATGAAGTTAGGATATACAAAATATAGATGCTTAAAATTTATGGTTAATTAAAACCCATCTTTGTATGCACACATTTCCAATGTTATAACTTAGGATAAAATCCTTTCATGCTCCAATTATATCTCATATATCTACCTACCCTTATCTTTCCTAACATTTTCTCACTTATTTCTCCAAGTGCATTTAGACTAGCAGCTCAATATTTCCTTTTAATGACGAATCTACTTCTATCCCTTATTTCCTCCATTGGCTCAGATTAAATTGTTGAGCCACTTTTATTTGCTACCTATTGACAAATAACTTAAACCAAATCCAATCATGATTAAATTGTACAATTGGATTGTATAAACTGTGTGCCATTTAAATAATTTTCTCACAACTTTTATTTGCAAAACAAAACTTGACTAAGAGTAGTGGCATTTGGATTTGCAACACTTTCAGAGTTTATTATTTTTAGCTGTTCATTCTAACCTAACATTTTATTTTGCCTTCATTCTTTAGGGCATCTATTCTAACATTTTATTTGATATGGACTTATTCATCAAATATCCCTAACATTTTTTATTTAATATTCTTTTTGTCCATATCCTAACATAACATTTTTTGAAATATATTTCATTTTTTGACTAATTGATACTAACTTACCAAAACCAAAAAATGCTACAACACTACATGGATTTGATTAAGTTGAAGTCCCCTTAAACTACCTAAATATCATCCTGATTAATGGATCAGATAGTTTATATGTTTGCTAAAAAGGCTAATGTCTCCACCAAAATGTGTGCTCCATAAACAACTATGAAGCAACTCATTTCCTTCAAACCTATATATTAAAAATGGCCAGAAAGAATATGAGGAAGAGTCATGTTTCCTTGAAAGGCCACTTATAAGGGGTTACAAAGTATATCCAATCCATTAGTGCTAACTTTGGCATCTATCACCATTACTTCACATCATTTCCAGTAGCATTTTGTAATGGCTTGAATTTTTTCACAAGAAACTTTTATTTCTTGTATCAAGAAGATTGAAGGTTTCTCCTTGTTTATTATTTCTCTAAGATATCTTTTTTTACCTTGGTTGTTGAGTCCATAAATTTTCTAAGACAGGATCTTCATTGGATAAGATGCTTAATAAAGGAAAACACCTCTGGTAGAAAAATAACCTACCCAAAATTAACCATGTGTTCTCTTATTGCTAGAATCAACACTTGGGTTGACCTCCGCCCCTTTTTTTTTTGCTTCTTCTGGTGGCTTCCCTTTATCCTGGCTGCTCTTTGTTAGAACTCCAAAAGCCTTGGTTAATGATGCAACCTCTCGACTATCCATCTCTTTCTTATTCTTCAAACTGATATATGTATGTTGAAATTGATGAAGTTGGAGTTCGAGAATCTCAGTGAAATATTTGTGTCTTCATTCTCGCAAAAAAAATTCCAGTAGCTTTTCTATGGTCAATGGTCTTTTTTTCCTTGTTGACATCCATATCCACTAGTTCTTACTATGGGGTTTCCTCCATGACTGGGGCATTCATAGGCTCCTCAGTTTCTTTTCGTTTAGGAATGGCCCTAGGTTGGCTTTTTTCTCTAGTCTAATAAGAGTTCATAATATCATCAGGAAACTTGATATCTCCATTGGTGTTCTACAACACTATAAACTTATTTTCCTCTAGGTGCGGATTAACCTTTGTAGATACCTATGAATTCCTAGAGTTTCTCCATTTGGTGACCACTATTTGAAATCTTTCCAAATTAGCTTTCTATGTTTCCATATATTGCTTCACTTTGGTAATTGAGCAATTCCTGAATAGGTTCATACTCATGGGACTGGTGACATCAAAACAACACATGCTCATAGTCTAAAGGTTGTTTCCATACCTCGCCTTGATAAGAGAGGTCAATAGTTTCTAGGATGAGTTGGGATATATTCATATACATAAAAATTTTGGCATATGAAATATATTGGTCACGTCCGTTAAACTTAGAAATCTATATTCCAATACTTTTAAGAATCACAGGTTCCCAAAAATTTTCAGGGAGCGAGAACAATCTTACCTAAACCACGCTACTAAGAATCACTCATTCTCTAGGTTGTAGTTCTCTTCCTAAAATCACATAAAAAATCCAACATTATTAAAGAAATAAGGGTCATTTTTTGACACCCAATATCTATCCTCTGGGCTATATAAAATAACCATAAAAGAGCCTTTGAATCCCAACTTTAGATTGATAAAATGTTTTGGATGTCATTTGATTTGTATCCATTTCATCAGGTCCTTCTTCATGGGTCAAGTCCCCACAAATTTACAAGTGAGAGCATGATATTTCCTGAACTAGATATGGCTCTCTATTGTGTCAAATCAAATCTCTAATTTAGGGTTAATTGTAGCTCGTGGCAGGAATCTACTTTTGAACCGAGATTGTCATTGGGCTCTTGGGACTATATTCTCCTCATTGTTTCCTTATTACAAGCTACTCCTAAACCGCTATCAATTGCTTGATTCTTCCTAGTCATAACCTTCTTATAAAAGGGGTTCATTTATGGGGGTTCATAGGAAAAATCAGTAGAAACAGAAAAAATACTATCAAATCTAACACAAAAAGTGACTAAACACTTAATATGGTTGAAAATTAGGGTTTATAGAGGATTCTGCAGAAGATAAAACCCTAACGCTAGCAGAGCTCTTGTTTGTAGATATTGGGAACTACACAACTTGATTAACTTTGTACCAAATAAATTCTTGGTTTGGTCTTCAGAGTTTCTTTTGAATCTACTAGCTAAAATAAGGTCCTCATCTAGCCAAATATGATTTGGGTTGGAGTCATTACTTAGAATAATAACTTGGTTAGTTGCAGTTCTTGTTATATAGTAATTTGTCACAGTCCTTGTCTCGTACCCTAAGTTTTCGAACTTTTCCCAAGATGTCGTACAACAACAAAAGTTGTCAATGAATTCACCATGAAAAACATTGATCAGAGCAACCCTGAATTAAAGAAGAAGAAATGCCTAGAAGTAATTCTGGAAGATCTTGTCAAAAAACCCTATTTGCAAGCCCAACACTACTTTTAGTTGGCAAATCCATGCTTGTAACCTTATCTCTAACTAGTGACTAGCGTTGGCAGTGCGACTATCGATAGGAAAATCTGCAATGGTCCTCTTCAGGTAGTTTCTCCAAAAATGGAGCAGAAGATTCTCTTACCATAAGCCTCGAGAACAACGAGATAGTAGTTGTTGGATGAAGATATGGTTGATTACTCCCATTTAGAGCCCTTGATCCTACCTTTATGGATCTTACCTTTTAGATAAGGACATTCTTACCCCTTTGGTGGATCTCTAACTCTGTCTCCCTCACTATAAATCTGTTCTTCACTTTCCTCAACAGGTTGGTCATTCCTTGTCTACATTCCTATGTTGAAATTATGCCCAAATTTTTCCCATCTATCTAAGGAGGAGTGATTGAAGAGTCTTGGCTTGGACTTGGAAATCCACTAGAAAGGAGGTCGCCAACATCAAGGAAATGTTTGTATGCTTCCCTTTTTTATTCATTAATATATACATCTGGTGTTTACTTTCCATAAGTCTATTAATATTTATACATTTAGCATGATGCTCCATGATTTGTCATGTAGTTTGTGTTTGACTTATACTATGTATGCTCTTGTATCTCTTGTTTTCTTTTGATCTCTCTTGCAGGTACTCGAACGTAAGGAATAGCAAGGAGTGAGCCTAGAAGCTAAGGGATCGAGATCATCATCAAAGGTTGAGCGCTTAACTTCAAAGTGAGGTATGTTTCTCTCTCACTTTCATTTTCAAACATAGACTAGGAAAGCTTGCACTAATTTGTTTGGTTTGTTGCTAGACCCTCTCATAGGGCTAGAGAGATCACTTATGTCTGCATAAGGGATTTATCTTCACAACATTTCTAGCATTAAAGTCTCCTAACAAGAGGATATTACCTTCATTCCTTAGATTATGAATATTATGTTCTAGGGTATTATAAGAAAAATTCTTATATAGTTTTTTTTCTTATAGAAGATAGAGTTGATAGGTGCAAAACAAAAAATTATTATAATATTTTTAAATAACAAAAAACATATAACAAGATTCTTAACCATGGATATTTGCCCCCACTTTATCATGGAGATTCTTAATTTGTAAATAGTCTTTATTACAATATCATGGTTTATCAATACCACATGCCCAAAAAACCACAATCTCATTTCATCTGACACTTGTTCATATGACCTTTTTTTAATTAATTAATTTAACTAAAAGGGAGAAAAAGGCATAACTACTTTGGAAATAGATCTCAACATTTGATTTGTGTACTACCAAGAACATTTTATAATATTCTATGGACGTTAAATCACTACCATCCACCTAATAATTATTGATAATTAAATTAAAATTCTTGAATCCCTATTCCAAAATAAACATTCCCTAAATAACTTTAGTTTTAACAATTTAATTTTATTTCAAACATGAATTTATTTGAAGAAAAATGTTTGGTTATAGGTTTTCCTTTTGAAAAAGAAAATCAATTAATATAAAAAGCATCATGTGAATATGCTAATTAATTTAATTTTTAAATTAAAAAATGTTATTAACTATATTAAAAATATATAAATAATATAAATATTATTGAAAACCATATTTGAGATGTAAATATAATCATTCAATTAATTTTTTTAATTTAAAGGATATTTTTTCTATGATAGAAATTTGAAATATTTTATTAATTATCAAGAATTGTATGATGGGTGGAAAACCCATATTATATATTTATTTTAATTTTAAATTGAAAACATATTTGAGGCTGCATCTAAAAATATCTATAAAAGAATCAACACTTTATGGCCGATGTTAGCTTGAAGTACTTCGATTGTGCAATTATCACTCAAAATTTCAAGTAAAAGAAAGTTATTGTTTCAATACTTTGCTATCTTTATCACTAGTATAAGTACTAATTAAAAAAATAAAATAATGTGTCATGGTTGATGAGTGAAACAATGCTATAATTATTGAAATAGATTTTCAATTATAACTATTATACATATTCATCATGAATAGATGTGATCATGTTTAGATTAACTAAAAGAGCACCAAAATGTTTGCAAAGCTATACTATGCATGATGCAAATTATTCAATATTTTCACTCAATGTTATTTGTATTCTTTCCTTAAGCATTGAAATTAACTTTATTTTATTCAACATAATTTTCATTATGGACATATTAGTGATGTTAGATTTGTTTTGTTTTGTTATAAACATCTTTCATTATACCCATGCAAAAGTTAAATGATATCAACATTTTAAAATGTTGAACGAAGTGATAGAAAAATAGTTTAACTTAATGTCATTTGTGAAATACAATTGTCAACTCAAAAACGACAAAAACATTGTGAGGGATTAGAAGGAAAACAACATAAGAAAGTACTTTGAAATAAAACCTCAGAAATTTGATAACCTAAATATGATTACACTTTATTATAAATTTCACCACCAAATAAACCGTGGTCCACCACCCACAATGGAAATGTTGAATGGCAAGGCTAAACCTTCACAACAATATCACACATCACATTATTACCAAGATTGCTTTTGTTGTTCTCCTTATCGTTTGAGATCTATGCAAAAAAAGGACAATGCATATGTCATAATGAGAAAGCCAGAAAAAACATATTTACATATTTTGTCAATGTGTCACGTTGTAATCCTTCTAAGATCAATAAACTTATTCCATATATATTTTCCATGACCATGTATACCATATGTGAATAAACATGTCTTAACTCTTGTGTTTTAAAATACTTTTTAGAATGTCTTTTTAAAATCTATTTCATAACATATTTTGTTATGAAACCAACTCACAAAAAGATAGAAAAGATAGTTGAACGCCTTAGAATTCATCCTCTTCGAGGGGGCAACCTCCATTACATTACACAAATGGAAAATTCTTTGGTGATTCAAATGACAAAACCTCTTTTCTATATATAGGAGTCTAATGAGTCACAATATAACCCAGCCGACGTAACAATAATAATATAAAGCCACAAAAATAACAATAGAGGGATTCTATGAGGCACAATAATAACAATATGGGGACAATAGGGGCACAAAAATATTAATAAGGGATACAACTACAATAGTAATAGGGTAATCACTAGTATTATAGGTACCCAACATGCCCCTCTCCTTCAAAAAGGTGTTTTTTTTAATGCTTGAGTAGTTATGGATGCTTCTATATAAAATTCTCATCCTCCCACGTGGAATATTTAGCTGATAAGTTCTTCCACTTGATAAGATACTCCGAAATTGATCGATTTCGTAGCTGTCGAGTTCTTGTTTCTGTGGCTGCTTCCGATTCCAATATAATTTTTCCTTCCTTGTTAAGTTCTGGCAATATTGTTTGAACTGGGAGCTTGTCACCTATAACCTTCTTTAAACATGAACCATGGAAAATTTGGTGCAATCGAGAAGTTTCAGGAAGCTCAAATTTGTATGCCATAGTACCAATCTTTTGCAACACCTTGTATGGACCATAATACTTTGGTGATAATTTATTATCCTTCTTAGCTTGCTTGAGGGACATTTGCTTATATGGTTGTAGCTGTAGGAATACCACATCACCTACATCAAAACTTCTTTCGCTGCGATGTTGATCTGCATGTTGTTTCATTCTATTATGTGCCAACACGAGATTATCCTTTAAGAGTTGGAGGACTTGTTGTTGATGTTCGATGTGATGTTCCACTACTTGAACCTTAGAATTTTCTCTTAAATATGATGTGATGGATGGCAGCTGATATCCATAAAGTGCCATAAATGGGGTCATTTTTGTTGCTGTATGGAAGGAAGTGTTATACCACCATTCAGCCAGAGGCAACCATTTGACCCATTATGTTTGTTTATCAGATACAAAGCAACAGAGATATCCTTCCAAACATTTGTTTACTATCTTAGTTTGCCCATCAGATTGAGGATGATAAGATGACTATGAGCTAATTGAGTACCAAGACAAGAAAATAATTATGTCCAAAAATTTCCAGTGAAAATGGGATCTCTGTCACTTACAATAATATTTGGGTTTCCATGTAGCTTTTGAATTGTTTCCATAAATGTAGTAGAAACTGTACTGGCTTTAAATGGATGTGATAATGCACAAAAGTGTGCATACTTGGTAAGTCTGTCAACTACCACCATGATGACACTCTTTCCCTTAGACTTGGGTAAACCTGTGATAAAATCCATTGAAACCTCCTCCCAACGTTGGCTTTGAATCTATAAAGGTTGTATTAGACCTGGTGTCTTAATTGTTTCAACTTTATTTTGTTGGCAAACCAAACATTTTTCCACAAACTTTTGAATATCTAATTTAAGGCCATCCCAAAAAAATTCCTTCTTAACCCTATGGTAAGTTTTTAAAAATCCTGAGTGCCCTCCTAAGGGAGAAGTGTGCAATTCCATAAGAATCTTTTGTTTGAGTTGGGAATTCTTACAGAGGTATAATCGATCTTTGTACCATAACGAATCATTTTGCTAGCTAAATGTATCAGACGTACTAGAATCTTGTTGTAACTTTCAAATAAGTGCCCACACTTCTTCGTCATTCTTCCATTCCTCCCTTGCTTCGTTTATCCAATCTGGTTGGATAATAGAAATGACGCAAAACAATGCTTCCACATCCTCATCCTTTCTTGATAGTGCATCTACCACCACATTTTGCTTCCCTTTTTTGTAGATGATTTCAAAGTCATAACCCAACATATTTGCGACCCACTTTTGTTGCTCTTCAAAGGATAATCTTTGTTCTAAAAAGTATTTAAGATTATCATGATCTGTTTTTACCTTGAAGTGTATTCTTCCCATTAGGTAGGGTCACCATTTCTTAAGTGCATGGAGTATTGCCAACATTTCCTTCTCATAAATAGCTTTATGTAAAAACTTTCCCTTGATTGGACGAATTTCAAAAGCAATGGGTCTTTCATTTTGCATTAAAACAGCACCAATTCCATTTCCTGAAGCATCACATTCCACAATAAAGGTTTTTGTGAAATCTGGTGTAGCTAAGACGGGTGCTTGGCACATTGCCTCTTTAAGATGTTCGAAGGCCTTTGTTGCTTCTGGAGTCCATGAAAATGCATCTTTCTTCAATAATGTTGTTAGAGGTGATGCTATTCTCCCATAATTCTTAACACACTTGCGATAATACCTGTCAACCCGAGAAATCCTCATAGATGCTTTATGGATGTGGGGATTTTCCATTCCTTAATGGCTTTAATTTTGCTAGGGTCTACCTTAACTCCTTCATAAGATACAATATGACCCAGATATTCCACCTCTTGTACTCCAAAGAAACATTTGGATTCTTTTTCATATAATTGTTTCTCATCCAATAGTTGTAGCACCCTGTCAACATGTTCAACATGATCCTTCCAAGACTTGCTATAGATTAGTATATCATCAAAAAATACTAAGACAAATTTCTAAGAAATGGTTTGAAAATGGAATTCATCAAACCTTGAAATGTTGAAGGTGCATTGTTAAGGCCAAAAGGCATGACCAAAAATTCATAATGATCCTCATGAGCTCTAAATGTTGTTTTTGGAATGTCTTCAGTCTTCATTCTGATTTGATGATATATTGAACGAAGATCCAACTTGGTGAAGTAAATTGATCCATGTAATTCATCTAGTAATTCATCAATGACAGGAATGGGAAACTTATCTTTAATAGTGATCTTGTTGAGCTCTCTATAATCCGGACACATGCGGCATGATCCATCCTTCTTGTGCACCAATACTACTAGAGCAAAGAAAGAACTTTCACTCGGTTGAATTATACCAGCCTCTAGCATTTCTACAACCATAAGTTCAATTTCACTCTTTTGGGCATAGTGATATCTGTACGGCTTGATGTTTGGAGAAGCACTTCCTGGAATCAGATGAATAGCATGATCATGATCACAAATAGGTGGGAGACCTTTGGGAGTCTCAAATACCTTGGAATGATTGTCCAAGGCTTTTTGGAGATCTGGAGAAATAGATGATTCCATTGTGGAAACATCTAGTGAATATAATTGTACAATTACACCTCTTTGTTCCTTTTTTAGAAGCTTTGTCATACCATTAGAGATGATTACCTTTCCCGGTTTCCCTGCAATACCCCTTAATTTAATTCCTTTCCTTCCACAAAAAATTTCATGAAAATTTATTCAAAATTAAAAGCTATTGTACCCAAGGATTGTAGTCATTGGACTCCTAGTACATCATCAACAACTCCCATTGGAATGGAAAGCATTGGGCTAGTCAATACATATTCTCCCATGGATAGCTTGATATTATGGCACTTTCCAAAGAAATTTATTGTTCCTCCATTTGCAACCATCACTTGACACTTTGGTGCTACATATAAGAAGCAATTCAATTCTTTTGCTACCTTACAATGAATAAAATTTTGGGTGCTTCCTGAATCAATCAACACTATTACCTTTTTCTTCTTGATTTGTCCTTCTATCTTGATGGTTTGAGGAGTGGTAATTCCTGCCAATGCATTACAAGATATGGTCAGATTCATTTCTTATTTATCTAGGCTTTGTTCTTGGAGTATATCCTCTTCTTTTGACCTTTCTTGCTCCTTTTCTTCTTCCTCTTCACAATCTATGTAGAATAATTTCTTCTCAGCACACTTATGACCTTTAGTGTATTTGCTATCACAACTGTAACAAATCCTTTTTGCTCTTTTTTCTTCCAATTGTTGTGGTGTCAACCTTATAGGTTGTGGAAGACTAGGGGCAACAACACTTCGATCTTTATAGTTGTGAGTGGTATGCTTCCTGGTTGCCATAATTTTTCTTTCCATTTTTCTTGCTAACCTGAATGCCTTCTCTAATGAATCAGGTTCCCAAAGGTGAACATCATGTTGGATATTATCCTTTAAAGTCCCTATCAACACATCAATCCTATGCTCCTCTGGAATATTTTTTACCCTTATGTTCAATTTTTGGAACTCCTCAATGTGCTCCATTATTGAACCCTTTTGTTTGAGACTTATCAATTGGCTAAAAAAAAGTGTTGCTTTTTGTATCCTCATAATGTGCTGTCAATTCTTCCGTAAAAATTGACCAAGTGATAATTTGTTTATAATAGAAAAGCCATTGATACCATACATTGGTTCCAAATATAAAGTTGCAATACGTACCTTTTGTGTGTTTTGCACATTATTGAGATCGAAAAATTTCTCCATCCGTAATATCCATGTTGCGGGATCCTTGCCATCAAACTTCCTCATATCGATTTTTGGAATATGGTGGGTCTTTGATCCCACATTAGAGTCTATGAAATCATGATTAACATTTCTTTTATTCACATCATGAGTTTCCTTTACTACCTTTTCACCATTAGTAAGTATTTCTTGTAGAAAATTTGTCAAAACTGTCTTCAAATCTACCATGTCTGTCTTCAAATCTGCCATGTCTCTCTTCAAATCTGTCTTCAAATCTATCTTCAAATCATCCATCTTAGCTTCCACACCCTTTATCTTAGATTCCACGCCATTTATCTTAGCTTCTGTTAGCTTTTGTGAGAGTGATATTTGTTGCACTTGGTCTTGTAATTTTGATATATCATGTATCATTTCTTCCTCTTCTTCACGAGTCATGCCAGAGTTTTCAGGTTGCTTACTAGATGTTTGCATTTTCTTTCCTTGGGGCATCAGTTACCGATACTAATGCTCTACTCTGCCCTTTGAATTCCTTCAAAATAAATTTTCAAACTAAGCTTAGGCAAAAATTTAAAAAAAATCTACACACTGTTTTTCACTCTGTAGGAGCTCGATATTGCCTCTGATGTATCTCTATACTTTTGGATCATCCAGTTCTGAAATTGCGACCTACAGTAGACCTCTGTGTCCTCTTTCCAATGCCACTAGTCTGATCCAAATTGGATTCTCCAAGGAAGAGTTATGCGAAATCTCCCATAGTAACCTGATTGTAGACTAGTTCAGTAGAGAAAACTTGTACGACGTGCCATGAGTCATTGTTTTGACCTTTGGCTCTGAAAATATATACAAGAAACTATAGTCTGTCCTCTTTCTGTACCTTATCAAATTTAAATCCAATTCTTAGAGAGAAATTTATGATGATTTTCCCCAGGTCACCTATTTGGAATGTAATTCAGGAGTGTGCAAAAATACCAACTTCCTTAGATCATATCTCCACAAATATAGCCCAAAAAGCTATGAAATTTGGACCCGAGGTTCAGCGTGATTTCTTCTTAAATGGTTTTTTCTTTTAGCTTTTGAAACATCGCATAAAAAAATTTATAGCAAAAATGCCATGATGACCTATTTGGACTAGCGAAACCCAAAAATCCAAAGCTCTGATAGCAAATGTTATGAAACCAACGCACAAAAAGATAGAAAAGATAGTTGAACGCCTCAGAATTCAGCCTGTTCGAGGGGGAAATCTCCTTTACATTACACAAATGAAAAATTCTTGGATGATTCAAATGAGAAAACCTCCTTTCTATATATAGGAGTCTAAGGAGTCACAATATAACCCAGCCAACCTAGCAATAATAATATAAAGCCACAAAAATAACAATAGAGAGATTCTATGGGGCACAATAATAACAATATGGGGACAATAGGGGCACAAAAATATTAATAAGGGATACAACTATAATAGTAATGGGGTAATCACTAGTATTATAGGTACCCAACATATTTAAAGCGCAATATTATGATATATGTTACTAATGCAAAAATATTCACTAACACAAGTGTTCGTTCCATTGCCATGTGATATTATGAGTGGTTTCCCCCCATTAAGTTCACTAAGGAGCAGGAAGTTGATGGATGCCTTCCATTCCTTGATATTCTTATTTCTAAGAATGATGATGGTTCCCTCGCCCATCGATTTTTTCGAAAGAAAATTCATACGGAGCAGTATCTTCATGCCAGTTCCCACCATTTCCCGGCTCAAAAGATGGCTTTTCTACATACCCTTGCTACTGAGGCCCTGAGGATCTTGGACAGGAAGAGATTTGAGAAAGAAAAATCCCATCTGCTTGATGTCTTTGTGGAGAATGGTTATAGTAGATACATGGGTCAAAGGGCTTTCCTTAATGCTTCCAAGAATTCTCTGACTAAAATAGAACCGAAAGATCGAATTCCAGGCATCCATCTTCCGTATGTTCAGGGGACCACTGATAGAATTGGAAGGATTCTCAGGAGGCATAGTATCTCTGTGACCTTTAGGCCCCTGAACACCATTCATATGTCCCTCAGATTAGTGAAGGATCATATCGACCCTAAGGATATGAAGGGCGTTTATATGATCCCTTGTTCCTGTGGGACCCCCTATATTGGGGAGACAGGTCACTCCATTAATCAAAGGATTAGCGAGCACGCAGCGGATCTTAAGAATAGGAGAGCTAAGTCTTCTGCTTTAGTTGAACATGTTGAGAAAACCAATCATCATGTTTGTATTGAAGAGGCCAATGTTATTGCTAAGGTTTCGCATTTCCATCATCGTAAATTTAGGGAAGCGCTTGAGATTGAAAAGAGACCAAGCAATCTCAATAGAGAGGATGGTTGGAAAGTCAGTAGGTGTTGGGTCCCTGCCCTCTCTTCCTAGTCGTTTTTCCATCCTCTTTGGGTTTTTTGACTTTTATCTTTATTTTCATTTATTTATTTATTATTATTATTATTATTATTATTATTATTATTATTATTATTTATTTATTTATTTATTGATGTTATTATATTTATTTAATATTAACTAATTTATTTTTATATTTATTTTATTTATTTATTTTTCACTTTTTATTTTTATTTTAATTTTTGTTTATTTATTTATTAGTTTTTATTCGCGGATTTATTTATTTATTTATTGATTTATTTTTAAAGTCCTTTATGTGATCTCATCATTATTTTTTTCTCCTTTCTTTTACTTATTTATTTAATTTTCTCATATTTATTATTTCTAGCAGCCTATTTCTTCTGGTATTTTAAGGTCCTTTGTGACTATTTTTCCATTTTAATACCAATTAGCTTATATTTTTGATAATACTTATATATTGGCACCCATTTCAATTATTTTTATATATTGTATAATACTTATAAATTGGCACCCATTCCAATTATTTATATATATATTTTATATTATAAGGTCCTTTATATAACTAATTTTTCCTTTCAAATTCTAATCAACTTATATTTTTAACTAATTTCCTAACTAACATAACATCCTTTGATTTTCTTTATTATATTAAGATATTATAAGGTCCTTTATACAACTTATTTTCCTTTTATTTATTAATTAACCTATAATTTTTAATAATACTTTTAAATAAAATTATTTTATATATTACTTTATATATTTTCATTTAGGCATTTAACTTATTCATATATTATAAGGTCATTTATTTAACTAAATTTCCTTTTAAATTATTAATTAACTTATAATTTTTAATAACCAAATACCCTCAATAATAATTTATTTATTTTTATACTAATTAAACTAATATAATAATTTTGACCCCGGTCCTAGAGTCAAACTAGCCGTTGGAGGCTCCACTCAGACTATTTAGCATGTTGAGCTAGATCTGTTTCTTCAACTTGTCCTGACGATGAACCACACTATTTGGTTCGAAACGCGTCGACAAATGGTATTCCATGTGATTTTCGCCGAAGAATCTCTCTCAAACTTGATATGGATCACAGAAGCCTGAA
Source organism: Pinus tabuliformis (assembly GCA_031772625.1). Classification (NCBI taxonomy): domain Eukaryota; kingdom Viridiplantae; phylum Streptophyta; class Pinopsida; order Pinales; family Pinaceae; genus Pinus; species Pinus tabuliformis. The sequence goes on from CM062807.1 coordinate 1,124,976,945, forward strand.
CTCTATAATTACATATATTTGTTTTTTTTTCCTTTTTATCATTATGTCTACACCATTTGTAATTTCTAAAAAAATATATGAAATATAACAATCAATTTTTAAGATATTTAGAGCCCTTGAAATTACTAGGATTTACAACTTCTCTTTTCAAAATGTATTGAGAAAATATGGTAGGGGTCATCACCAATTTTCAAATAAAATAATTTTAACTACTAAATCTTTAATATGATTATTAATAATACTTGTATGAAATCCCCTTTGCTTATTTAGGCATTTCTATTCACCCAGTCAAAAAATGCTAGATATTCACTATTATCTACACATTATCATTATTTAAAGAACCACATCTATTTAAAATTAATTAATAATTACATCAAAAAAAACTTATTCAATATCTAAGGAGGTTAATCAAAAGCATCGTGTATCACTATTGAGCTAGTTGTATGATTGTAATCTTGGGTTGATGGAAAGCATGGTGCATTATAACAAACATTGTTGCATGAAATATTGCTAAGCAAGTTGTATGTGTGTAATCTACCTTTATACTAGCTATTGCTACCCTCCTTGCAAGTGAAATGGAGCTAATGAGATGTCAACTAGTTGGTTTTATTAGGATAGTGAGGATAAATTTGACAAAGTGATAGTGTTAATTTTGCATTGTCATTAACTAGTCTACTCTTCGAGGTTTAGGATTTTGAGGCTTCTATAACCTGTCATATTTTCATGTAATGTAGGGTATATAAGTGCATGATGAATTTTTGGCCCAAGAAATAATGAATCTATTATTTTTCCCCACAAGTTTGCAAGATGATTTATGGTTCTCATGTGTTGCATTTTTTATGTGTTGCTATTATGTTTTTGTTAGCTATATTTTAATAATAAGTTTGTACATGATTTAGTTGTAAAACCTCATGGGGAGGAGTTGAAGAGTAAGAAATCATTGTAGAAAATAAAAATTAACCCAAAAAACATCTAAACACAATTTAATCTCAAACAACTTGATAATTGCTAGATACATCCCACCTTAGGCAAATTCTTTTTCCATCCACCTATACACTAACACTAACCTAAACCACCTTTAAAAACAAAACTGTGTATGCCAATTTTTATCCCCTCTCTATATCTTCCTTTTGTACATGATGTACGATGTTCTGCCACACCCATTTCTTTCTTCAAAGCTTTTAAGGGATTAAAATTGATGTCCAACTGCTTACCTCTAGCCACAAAAAACCCTGATTCTCAGGCCTTGGCCAAATAGATGTGAAACTGCCTTAGTTTTAGCCATAGCTAGCCCTGATTCTTGGGCCAGCCGTATTTATGGTAACCACACATTATATTACTTTTCGTAATGGTATCTAATGTATGACAATTACCTAAATTTAGAAGCTAGAGGATAGAATGATGACATCCAAGTGTTCAATGTGATCTAAAAAACTATTGCGGGTGACATAAAATCTTCTAGGAGCATAAGCAAGTAGTTAGATGGCATACGAGGATAAATACACAAAAGGCTTGAAAGGACACGAAAAAACTGTGGGAAAAAACAGAGAAGGTAAACAATTATTAAAAACTTTATAGTAAGCATAATTTCATAAAATTAGTCTTTCACCATAAGCAAGAGACCAAATTGTCTAGTTGAATGAGTGATTTTGTCATTGATGTCTCATCAATAGGATTTCCATAAAACATAAATTCACATGTAAAATGGGAATTCATTGTTCAACAAACAAATTTTTTCCAATAATATAAACAAAATAATTAGACTCATCGTGGGTGGATAATCAATAAGACCAACTGTAACATATTTGCAATCCACATGATATAGTGTTGCAAAAAATCTAATTTTCATAATGAGAATAATTACATACTAATAATACATATTAACAAGAAGTAGAGAGAACGCGGCGGAGAAAAAACTAGGGTTTGAAGGAAAGTTGTTCAAACTGAAGCCTAAGTACAAACTCTGGAGGAAGACAGAGCCAGAGTGGTAGAGCTTCGCAGAAGAGGGCAGATTCTGACCTTGCAAATGGAAAAAGTGGGGTCCATAGGGACCCCATCATATAAACAGGTAATAATGCACAAAGAGAAAATTGCACTGGAAGGAGTGCAAATATTAAGCTTTGAGAAGTCAAGCAAGGAAGATGCGACCAACAAAGGAAAGAGAAACAATGAGAGTATAAACTCCAAGAAATAGAAAGGAATCATAGGAAGCAATAGTACAGCAAACAGAGATAATACAAACCCGGTCCTAGCACAGGTTACACAAGGAAATGAGTTGGAGGAGGCACAGTCAAAAGAAAACGAGTATCCAAACCAAGCCAAGGCAGGACAGGAAGGAACAACGTCAGCAACCAAGAAGAAAGAAAACCAAGGACCATGCAAGCCCAAAGCCACTAATACCCTAAGGGTAATAATTTCTAATTTGGAACTTTAGGTGTACTATGACCACATGGCAGAACATGCAGTTATCTGCAGGTTCATGGGCTTTTGGCCAACAGAACGAGCACTGTGCATGTGGATAAAGCAACAATGGAAACCAAAAGGAGATGTAAGGCTACACTTAGGGGCCAAAGGATTCTTTACAATGGTTTTTTCCAATCTAGAAGACAAGGATCGAATATTTGATGGAGGACCATATTTATTTGCCTTAGCAGGTCTCTACATGAGACCATGGAAACCCAACTAAGTGCCAATACAGTAAACCTTTAAACAGGTACTAGTCTGGATTTGCTTATTCTCCCTAAAAATAGATTACTGGGGACATGCAGCACTGGAACAGATCGGAAACAAACTAGGAACCTTCATCAAAGCCTCATAAGCGACACTACAGAAAAGATATACCTCCTATGCTAGAATCTATGTAGAAATGGATGTCTCAGGAGCACTTCATGAGGGCCTATGGTTGGAATACAAAAACAAAGAGTATTTTCAAGCTATAGACTATGACCATATCCCATTCCACTGCAAGAAGTGTCATGAGCATGGTCATTTGATCAGAGAATGCCCAATGAACAAAATGGTGGAGAATACCAAGGAGAATAAAGGAGATACGAATAAGGAAGCCTTTGTGCGACTGAACGTAAGAAAAAGAGCAAAACAAAATGACTAAACAAGGCAAGAACTTTCCTTAGAAACACAAGCAATTCTTTTGAGGTGTTAGAATCAGAGACGGAGTCAGAAAACAACAATACAGAGAGTGAGATATTGAAAGAAGGTCAATCCAAATCCATAACAGGAACAAAAGAACCAATTTCTAAGCCAACAAGCAACACGCCACACACTTAGGGTCCAACGGAAGGTTTAGAAGAAGATTCAGAGATGTTAACCAATGAAATAGGGCTTGAGGATATGGAATTAAGTGACATTCTCAAACAAGAAGGTATGGATCTACCAAACATGGTAGAAAGGAATGGAACACATTTCGGAAGAGGAGGTAAACAGAATTAACAGCTTATTCATAGCAAGACAACAAGTAGAGTTGGAGTTGCAAAGAAAGAATTTGGGAATAGCAAAAGGGCTAGGGGTAAGAATGCAGGGACTGCATCAAACCTCCACCAACTCAAAGCACCGGAAAGAAAAGAGGAAGAAGGACTAACAATGAGGTGTTACAAGAACTGGGACAAATGCTCCTAAATTCAGGTAAGATGAAAGCCCTTGAGGTGTTCACATGAACCTCCTAAATTGTATTCATTATGAAAGTACTTTCATGGAATGTTAGAGGGCTAAATAGCCTAAAAAAACAACATTTATTAAAGAAGAAAGTCCAAAAGGAACAATTAGACATGGTATTTCTGCAAGAAACTAAATGTTCCAGCCAAACAATGGCCAACATTAGTAAAAAAATGGACCACCTAGAAACAACAAGTATTGGATGGGAAGGGGGTACGGCCATTCTTGGAATCTATAGGTGATACAGCTAGTTTCTTCTGAAGCAGTCAGATCTCATATTTCAATAGAAGTCCAAATAGTAGGGAATCCAGAAACATATTTATGCACAAATGTCTATGGACCTCAAAAACTAGACGCCAAATTACTATGGCTTAACACTCTATCTAGTTTGCAGCTAAGATATCCTCAGGCAAAAGCTATACTCAGAGGATATTTTAACATGATCACTATGCTCACGAAAAAGCAAGGAGGTGTGAGAGTGTTGAACAGGGATACTGAAGCTTTCAAAGACTTCATTAACTCGTCCAAGCTAGTACATGTCCTCCCCAAGGGTGGAGCCTTTACGGGGAACAACAAAAGAGGAGGTGATAGGAAAATAGCCTCTCGACTGGATAGATTCTCAGTAACAGAACCCATTCTCCTGGAAGGGATCACTGTAGAGTTGGACATAATGCCGAGTGGAGGCTTAGACCATTGGCCCATAACAATGATGAAAGCTATCCAAGGCACACCTAGGAATAAGCCATTTAGATTTGAAAAGTTTTGGCTCATTCATCCGAAGTTCATTCCGAAAATTGAACAATGGTGGAATGAACCATTCGACATAAGAGGAACGAAAATGTTCATTCTACAAGCTAAACTTAAATGCATCAAAGCTAAACTAAAAGCATGGAATCAGGAAGTCTTTGGTAACATATTTAAAGAAAAAAAGAAATTGGAGGAAAAAATGGAACTAATTCACAAGGATTGGATTCAAGGAAATATTAACCAAGATTCAAGGAATATAGAACAAAAACTAATGCAAGACTGGCAGGCCAGATGCCAACAGGAGGAAGTGTATGGAAGTAAAAGTCCAGGATACAATGGCTTAAGGAAGGTGAACAAAATACTAAATTTTTCCATAGATCGGCCATTGATCATAGAGGGGCTAATAGAATATTAAGCATCAAAGACGAGCAGGGAACCGCGGTTCAGACTCATCAGGAGATCTCGAGCCTTCTAATAAATCATTTCAGCCAGATTGCTAGGGAACCTGAGATTGACAGAGAGGAAGCTATCAATGAACTAGTAACTGCTATCCCCAAGCTCATCAATGAGGAGCAAAACAAGGCTTTAAATTGAGAAATCACCTTGGAAGAAGTAGAAGAGGCTGTGAAAGATATGCCAAATGGTAAAGCACCGGGGCCGGATGGCTTCACCATTGACTTCTATAAAGCGTGTTGGGAAATCATTAAGTCAAAGGTTTGGGAAGTGGTAGAGGATTCCCGATGATCCTCTTCCATCCTCAAATCCATCAATTCGACATTCTTAACCCTTATTCCAAAGGAGGAGGAAGCCAATACTCCGGGAAAGTTTCGACCAATTGCATTGTGCAATGTATCGTACAAGATTATTTCTAAAGTCATAGCCAATAGACTAAAACCAATTCTTCCTAGAATCATTTCGGAAGAACAATCAGGCTATGTAGAAGGGAGATGGATAATGGATAGCATCTTGCTTGCTCAAGAGATGATTCACACTCTTCGAACTTAGGAAAAAGTAGGCATGTTAATGTAGTTGGACCTATCAAAGGCTTATGATAAAGTAAACTAGAACTATCTAGAGGCTATTCTTGAAGCCTTTGGCTTTGGAAAACAATGGGTGGTTTGGATCTTAACTTTGGTTAAATCTACCAGAATTTCAATCCTGGTTAATGGAGCTCCAACAGCCCAGTTTACTCCCTCTCGAGGTCTGCAACAAGGAGTCCCCCTTTCTCCTTTTTTGTTTGTTATTCTAATGGAAGGTCTAGGCCAGCTAATCAACAGAGCAAAAGAGGAAGGAATTATTCAGGGACTCCAACCCTTACCCTCAAGCCCTGCAACTACACATCAACAGTTTGTCGATGACACAATGCTGCATGGGATGCCCTCGGTTAAAGAAGCTCATGGCTTCAAAATTATACTCAATTTCTTTATTATGGCCTCAGGTATGGAGCTTAATCTAGCTAAATCTTCTATTTTTTTTTTCAATATGCACCTTACTATCCAGAAGAATCTCTCTAACATCCTAGGTTTCAAAATATGCAATCTTCCTTCAAGATACTTCGACATCCTGCTGACTGACAAACCCTGGCAAAAATTGCATTGGGAAAAAATTATTGCTAGCCTAGAGAAAAGATGTCATCATTGGACGCATAGAGCCCTTAACTTTGCATGCCATCTAGTCCTCACCAAATCCATCCTTCAAGCTGTGCCGCATTACATGCTCTCCATTCTCCCGACACCTAAACGTGTTCTTTAGAGAATTCGTTGCATCCAATGAGAGTTTCTTTGGTCGGGCAATTCAGGGAAGCGGAAGTGGTCTCTAATGGCATGGGATAAGATATGCAAACCCAAACACCTGGGTGAGTTAAATCTGCATTACTCCCTCACAGTCAACCGTGCATGTGGAGCCAAACTATGGTGGAGGTGGATAAAGGAACCCAATTTATCTTGGGCCAAGCATTGGAAAGCTAAGTATGCAAATAACTATAGCATGAAAAATTTGATTAGGTTATAAGAAACCCCTGATGGCTCTCCAATTTGGAACCTTGCTAGAACTAATTGGCACATAATTTAGGAACAGAGATTTTGGGAAATCCGAGATGGAAAGCAGGACCTATTCTGGGAAGATGCATGGCAACAATTACCTAAGCTGGAAAGCCCTGAATTTATCAACATTCAAAGAAGAAGCCAGGAGCTAGGGAGAATGACAGTAAACCATTACTGGAAACCAAATGAGAATGACCAAGCATGGAGAATGTGGTTATTCAGTGATACAGACACATCGGAAAGGGAAAACAATAGTATAAGAGCTCTGAAAACAAATCTAGACAAAAGAAAGAGAAGAAATGCACTGGATGTTGATACCCTACATTAGGGAAAGCTCGAGGGGGGCAACTTCTCACTCAAAGAAGCAAGAGTCTACATAGAAGGAAATGAACTTAAGGAAATAGTCAAGTGGTACAGTAAGGTGTGGGATGCACAACTATGGCTGAAGATTAAAACTTTCCTCTAGCTCTTGATGCACCGAAGAACACTTACCTAGGAGAACCTTAGGAAAAAAGGGTTCATAGGCCCCTCACATTGTCCCCTATGTGGAATTGAGGAGGAAACCATGAATCACCTCCTCAATACTTGCAAATGGACAGACAGCCTCTGGAATTGGATGGAATCCATATTTAACAGGATGGATAGGGTAAGAATCTCAATTCTAGAGAGCATAGAGAATTGGCGAGGCAATATTTCCAAAACCCACATGGTTAATGCAATTTGGAAACTCATACCAGGGTTTATCGTATGGATGGCATGGAAAGAGAGAAATGGAAGAGTATTCCAAAGTGAAACCAAAAACATTGAACTTATTAAAGGAACAATTCTGCATAATGTAAGAGAAACAGTTCTTACAAGAGGGAAAGCTGAACAGAATAAGGATTTCTCAGTAGATGACTTGTGGATTTTGAAGATGTTTTGCACTGAGATAGGAACCATAACCTCATCTTCAAATCAGCTACAACAACAAGGCACAGTCATGAATGCCTAGATTCCTCCACTGTTAGGATTTCTGAAAATCAATTTTGATTGGTCTTCTCGGGGGAATCCGAGACCTGCAGGTATAGGAGGGGTTCTGCGGAATCACAAAGGCAAAATACAACATATTTTCAGCCAAGCGTTGGGGGAAGGAACTAATAATGAAATGGAATTTGCAAAATTAGGGCAAGGATTAAGAATTCTCAGGCATCTGAAAACAGGAGCCACCATGGTGGAAGGGGATTCGAAATTGGCCATCACAGCCGCAAGGAGAATGCAGGCAGGGGCGCAACCGAGCAAGGTCATGAAGCATTGGAGACTGGCCAAAGTGATAGAGCTCATAGCAGAGCACCTCTCCTGCCTTGACAGAATCATACTACAGGCAGTGAGAAGAAAGGGAAACGTAGTGGCGGATCATCTGGCCAACTATGGGATCAAAAACCACTTTACCTAACCTGACACATGTTGGCATGAGGTCACATGCACCGAACTTTGAAGTAAGTGCTCACTTCTCTTGAGACAAGGCATAAGTTAATGGAAGATGTGGTGCAGGAGTACGAACAATTTTGACTTAATTGAAAATGAAGATAACCAATCGAAGGGACATCAGGCGTCAGACCCATGAAGGACATAAGGAGGAGTGGGAAATATCCACACGAATGTAGCCCATCAACCAAGGTGGACTACCAACAAAAATTATTATCAGTGCCATCAGAAAATCAAAGGGCAGGACAAATGCCATTCAACTAATAGGTTCGGGTGTGGCGAAGTTAAGACTAAGGATACTCATGATGAACAGGAATTGGGAATTTACTACAATAGTTATTATGGGAGGATCAACACCCTTTCGACGGCGAAGTGGAAGACCTGGGGCTGGATCTGGCTACCATCTACTATATCTACAACCTCCCACCATAGGAACGGGACATAGTCTTCTCACTTCTTGCGACATAACAATCGTTGCACCAGAAGAATTTTAAGTGTTTCGACATTTTGAAATATTAGGATGGTGCGAGAAGGTAGTCGAAATGTTTTGGAAAACAAGGACCTATTGAAGGCATGGGAGGCCTATGAAACTAGGACTACCCAAAGAGAAAAGTGGAAAATCGAGGAGAGAGAAGCAGAGGTATTAGAGGAGGAAGAACAATTGGAAGAGCAAGATCTGAAGAAGGAAATTGAATAGCTTCATGACCTGAGTACTACAACCACTTGAGCAACCCAATTTGTTTGCACTAAGACTGAATTTTGGAGAATGAAAACCATGCTAGCCAAGGCGCTTAGCATGCAGGGCGAAGAGATAAAAAAAGTTCATCAGTCAACCTCCTACAGTTCGACAGAGCACATGGCTAAACTGGATGCTATGGAATTCAATCTAAGCACTCTGTCGCAAGAAGTCAGAGTTCTTTCAAAGAAAATTACTATCCTCATCAGTCTTCTTAGGAATTCCATACTTCAGGGATCATCAGCTGTGATGGAGAGCATGAAGGAAGCAACGGATACTAGTCAGGGAAAGCATACCATGCATTAGTATAATCCTCAGCCTGAAAATGGGACTAGAAATGTAGGCCCATGTAATCCCAATAAAGATTATTTCGTCCTAAAGCTGTAATAGCTTCCCTGGTTCAGTTCTCTCATCTCATTTTGGCATGTTTTGTTCTTGGTTTCTAGACTACTGGTTTCTTGTTACTGTGAAGAGCATCTTGGTCTTCCTTTTGTATTTTGGTACCACTATTCAGTCACCCAGTGTGATGAACTATTTTGTTGTTTCAATCCCTTCTCTAAGCAATCCTACGTGGTTAGCCTTGGGCTCAGGAGATCATGGCTTTTGCGGCTCATAGACATTTCGAGCGAGCAAGGAAGTCTTAGTTATGTCTGTGTGTGCATACCATTTTGTATATTATGTATTTGATTAATTAATATAAAACTGCTGACTTACACACAAAAAAAAATTAATATGTATTAACAAAATGTTCTGGATGTTGCCAGAATAATGGCAAGACTGAAATATTTTGTTATTTTGATTTCAAAAAATAAAATGTAGAACTTTGGTCATTTGATGCAGGGGCATTGTTTGGCCAATTTAGTGTGTTATAAATTGCTATTTAAAATGTCAATCCGGGATTCCTAAGCTGACGAAGTGAAGTGTACTATATATACTAGATAACCATTTCCTTAATCTTTTGTCGTTTTTGAGTTTTTAGTTTATTTTTGGATTTATCTTTCCCTAATGTGTGATGGTGAAAATGAAAGTGAAGTATGGATGATAATGGTGATGGTGATTTCTACAGTGATTTTTTCTCAAACTTAAAAGTGCTAAAAAAGAAAGCTTTAAAACAACTGTAATGAAATCAATTCTTAAGAAAAACAGTGAACTAACGACAATGGCCCAGTATCCTTGCTGCTGAATGAAAAGAAAGTAAAAATTGAACTTAAAGCAACTCAAAGCAAAGAAACTAATTCACACTACTTTAACTCTTCTGATCCTTTACCCTTTAGCTCAATCTACCTTGTGGGAAGCAATCATGAACAAGTCAAGCAATATGATATCTAAATGGCAAGAAATTAAATTGCATAAAAGAAACTAGTCACACTAGTTCAACTCTTCTGATCCTTTACCCTTCAGCTCAATCTACCTTGTGGGAAGCAATCATGAACAAGTCAAGCAATATGATATCTAAATGGCAAGAAATTAAATTGCATAAAAGAAACTAGTCACACTACTTCAACTCTTCTGATCCTTTACCCTTCAGCTCAATCTACCTTGTGGGAAGCAATCATGAATAAGTTTAAGCAATATGATAACTAAATCACACTACAATAAGTAATGTTTTTATTTCTTACTAATAGAGTCACTTGACTATAGAAAGAAACCATAAATTGATGAGCAGTATGATATCTAAATAACAGAAAAAACAAATAAGCAAATCACAACTTGAAAAAGACAGTGTTGGAATTAAACTTCAGAAAATGAAAGTTAGCAGGAAGGACAAGATGATCTCATATGTCAATAGTTATCAAAAAGATGAAAATTTGCCCGGGCTGCCTAAGAAAACCTGCAGAAAAACATTGATCAGCTGACAGCTACAAGAAAGCAGAAGTGAAAGTATAAATAGCAGTGAATTAAGAAGCATCAAAACAGCGTGTTATGTATAAGCTAAAGATTATAAAAGCAGAACATAATAAAACCAAATGAAAAATTTACAAGGCTTTAGCACGCAGGGGCCCTCTGCCACTTCAGCCAGTCAACGAGTAGTCACACGAATGAACTCAGAAAAGTCTTCTCATGTATTAAAGCAGCAACATATATAAAAGAGTGGGGTGATAACAACAACAGTTCAGAAAATTACATATCAAAAAGCTTTTTTTACAGCGTTCATCAACGCGTTATTTATAATGAAAAAGTGTTGAACTAACTAGCTGAATCCTACGCTATTAACTGTGTTGCCAAAGACACGCAGATCCCTTCAGCCAAGATCTAGCGTAACTGTCATCATGTCTATTAAATCTTCGAAGTGGTAGCTGTTGGATTTAGGTTACGGTGATGATCTCCAGGTGTGTCGGTGTCTTTGTGGATTGAGGATTGTGCCACGTAAATGTTCACGTGCCCAAAACAGAGACGTGCCACCGCTGAACTCCTTGGTTGGCTTTGCCTTTGACCCTCGTTGACCGTGACCTTCCATGGATGATTTGGCTGATTTGAAGGGACACGTTCCATGTATCTGTCACCTGTAGCTTGCCCATGTAGCTCGTTTCTTCATAGGACACCTGTAGCACAACTTTTAACAAAATAGCTGCGGAATCCTGTGCTGGCTGCGGAAACATATGCTGGCTGTGGAAACTGAGAAATTTCTGCAACTGCATGAACAAAAACTAAACCAAACAACAGTCATAAGCATAGTTAGAAAACCATGTAAAAAGCTCTTTTTAAACTACAATGCAATGATTTAACAGCTCGGTGGATGAAATAAGTGGAAAAAGAAGGTTGAGACAGTGTATAGGAAGGTGCAGGTTTGAGGCTCAACAGGCATCATTCCTGCTTGCATTTGTGTTATTAAGAAAATCAGATATGCTACTTGTCAATCTCCTAGAAGCCATTGTATTTGTCATCAAATTCTTTCTAACATTCACCAACATTACTACCACATCTTTCATAGTTGGCATTTCTTCAGAGGAACTTTTTGAACAAAACAAACCAGCTTCTATAAAATAAAGTATGCATTTATATACATTATCTTCTTCAAATTCATCTCCATCCATCCCAGTTAAAAGACTGTTATCAATTACCTCCTTCACTTTGTTTAGAAATGCTAAGTTAACCCACTTGTACAATGTTAGGTGTGCAAGAAATATGTCGCTTGTTGGTATTTTTCTAGTAAGCCTTTGCAATAACAAAATGCCATGGTTGTAAACATCTCCTTTGGTTGAAACTCTCTCACCTAATCCATACTCTGCATTAAAGGAAACCTTAAGCAAATTTTTAATTAAAAAGTCTATACAAAATCATTAAAGAGAAAGTAATGTTTTAAAAAGATATTCCTGGGGCAATGTAGCCCACTGATCCTTTCAAAGAAAATGTTGAGGCAAGTGAATCAGTAGAGGATGCACCAATTAATCTAGCAATACCAAAATCTGTTACATGGCCTGACATGTCTTCATCTAAAAGCACATTATTTGGTTTTATATCACAATGCACTACTTGTACAAAAGAATAACGATGAAGATATTCCATGACATGGGCCACATCTATGGCAATGTCTAATATTGTTTTCAACCCTAGGTCACACACATCCTCATTGTTGTTGTCATTTCTATTAGGATAAATATGATTCTTTAAGCTTCCATTAAACATAAATTGGAACACTAGACCTTTGAAATGGAGGTTGGAACATGAGGTTATGATCCTCACCAAATTCTGATGTCTGACCTTCTACAAGACACTACATTATGCTTTAAAGCTCTTCTCAACCTGGTCATTTTGCAAATCTAGAACTTTGACAACAACAACTATGCCATCATTGAAAATTCCCTTGTATACTGAACCAAAAATACCGGCTCCAATCAAGTTGGCCTCATAAAATCCATTAGTTGATATGTGAAGTTCTTGATATGAGATCCTTTGAATTAGAGCTCGTGACAAATCCATGTTTTTCATATGGATATTCCTTCTCTGAAAAAATCCAAAAAGTAAACAACATAGTATAAAAACAATAGCCCCACTCATTGGTAATAAGGTTTTTTTTCACAGAGGGAAAATGACCTTTGGTTGATGGACATGTGGATAACCTGAATACTTGTGGCCCGCAAAGGCCAAGATTTCCAGTGCAATAAATGGAAATTGTTTGATTTCAAAATATACCACCTTTTGGAATTTCCCCTATTAGATTGTTGAAAGAGAAATTCAAAAATATTGAAGCATTTTCAACTTCTAAAGTGATTATGGTATTGTACCTTATAAGGAATTGGCAGAGAGATCTAGCTTCACAAGACTTTGCAAATATCCAAGTGAATCTGGAATAAATCCTTGGAAGGCATTTTGAGATAAATTCAGTGATTGTAATTTGCTGCAACTTCCAAGTGTATGTGTGTAGTGGTTCCAGCTAGGGTACTAGACTGGACTCTATATTTAATATCGACCGAGGTGCGTAAGCTTAGAGGCGTGGTCTAAAATATATAGACATAAAGAATTACAGGTGATTATGAGGTAGGTTACAAGGCTCCCTCACACACCTAGATTACTCTACTGCTATACTTGATTACAATGCTGGTATGAGATGCATCTATCAAATCAAATCATGAGTCTAAGTACTGTGTATGACTGTGACAACGATTTTAACCTCCCTACAGAGGTATCACTCAGAAAACCCTTGTTTGGTAAACACACACAGCATGCAAAGATATTTACACTATCAAACTATATAAAGAGAGCATAAATTAACTGAGAAATGAAACAGAGTTTATGAGAATGCATCTATAAGTCACACAGGGACCGAATCCCTTACAAGACTCCCTTCCAGATCCTAGTGTTGACCATTCAACATAACCATAAACCGTTCATAAGCGCACACCATATCTATGTAATGAAATTCAAAGGCTGTAGGAATCGAAAGCTTATATAAATGTTATGCAACCCGTATGCTATGTAAATCAATAGCTATGTAAATCAAAACTGTGATGCAAACCATGTGATATAGAAATCGAATCGAATATAAACGATGTGCAACATATAAGAACTGAAATGTAACAAAACGAATGGACAGTATACCAATCGAAAAACGCAGGGCTCGTCCGCGTCCTAAGGATATACTGGCTATCACCGTTCAGCAATCAAACCAATGCAAAGGGTATACACACTTCGTGACTGTAAATATGTCCTTGTATTAAAACTAAAACTCTGTTCTGAGAAAACGATTCAACGATTAACCTTCAAACATTAAACTAATTGTATTTACATATGCGCACGCACAGCCATGTCATTAATACAATGAATGTACATAGTGTTGTTGCCGCGTTTATTACATAGCCTTTTCAAAATGTTTCCATGCTATATGTTTCAAAAAGAACAAAAAAAAATCAAAATGAAAATAGAACGATGTTGTTGCTGCTTTTATTTGCCAGAGTACCCTGCTTTGACTTAAGTTGACCGCATGCATAGGAGGCTCGATTTGGCTGGGAGATAGGTGTTTGTCCATGCTTGGACATTCTGCTTTTCGCCCATGCCTTTCGTTCTAGCTCATCTGCTGCGCCACATGTCAAACGGTAAGCTCATTACAGGATGTGGGTACTTCCTGTAACCATGTCATCAGAAACCTCTAATTCTGGAACATAAAACCCCTAAATTAATTTCTATGCAATTTAATAACTATAGAACGATTAATAATCAATATTCAAGGATTTTGAGGGATATATGATGAAAATGTATGGATAAATGATATGTTTTTGGGAAGGAAAAAGGGTCTTAGGATGATACCAACATCCCTCCCCGACTTAAGGACTTAGCATGTCCTCATGCTACCCCAGAAGTACTCCCCTTGAACTATGTGCCTGCATGGATCTCTGCTGCCTTGAGCAAGGTATCTACATTCTTCTTCACCTGGTGATCCTTCTGTCCCTTGAGCTCCTGCTTTAACTTTTTATATTTCTCTTTAAGAGCCTTCTTCTGATTGTACCACTTAGTGGCCCAGTTGGAAATCCAGATTGCTCAGTCTCTAACTCACTAATTCTTTCCTTTAGCTTTTCATTTGTCTTCTGTGTTTCTTTGCTTTGCGCCCTGAGCATTTCATTTTCTCTTTTAATAACCTTTTCCAACATGTTAGCTTCCATGAGCTCTTCTTTCAATTCTTCAATTTGTTTTTCTAACTTCTTCTGTCTTTTGGTGGGAGGTGGTGAACATTTTTCCTGTTTGTTATGGCTTTCCACCTCTATGTCAACTTCTGGTGCTGGTGGTGATTGATCACCACTTTCAACATCCATTTGTGCAGGGGCATGAGATTCAAATTGGTCTTCTTACAGCTGAGTTTTTGGTGTCCTCCTTGTTCTTCGGGAGTAGGTGGTAAAAATTTTGTCTTTCTCAGCCCTCTTGGCATCCTCTTTTTGCATGCTCCTAGTCCTTATGCTGCCCACAGGTTGAGGTGCTCTGCTGGCCTTGGACACTGGAATTTCCTCATCTATGTCCTTCATAAACCCAAAATCTTCTTGCACTTCTTCATTTTCCTCCTCATCTCTGATTTGGTTGACAGCTAGGAATTCTTTACATGGCTTCCCTCGCTTCTGCAACTCATGTTCAATGAGGATCTTAATCAGGCCAAAATGGTACAGGCTTTTTTCCTCATTCCCTTTTTGTTTCTGGATAGTTTTGGCCATCTTTGTTAAACTTTGCAGTAGAAAATATGGCACACTGATTACACATTGTTTCTTTAAATGGAGGAGTAGCTTGATGTGGTATAGATAAACAATGATGTATCTACCTTCACAGGTTATAAACTTCTGAATAATGTAAACCATTTCATCCCAAGGATGAACTAACCACCTTCTTGGAACTCCCTTCTTCCAGTTTACTGAGGAAACTCTAGATCTGGACATGAACTGTGTCCATGATTTCTCCTTGAATTGCTTGGTTTTGAAGTACTTCTCTCCTTCAGGACTAATTCCAATTGCCTGAGCTATAGTATCCTCTGAGATTCTGAAGGAGAAGTTTCCTATTAGGGCCTTTTCTCCATTAAAGGTAAAGGCAAATTGTTTTGTGACTTCTTCATTACTCCCATGGAATTTTTCCAGAAAAGGTAGCCACTGTGTTTCTCTAAGAATCTCAATACAGTCCTCATGGTATTGTGAGCTATCGAATGTACTGGGTTCGACCCTATTAGTCATGGTGATGGCAGAGGGTTGTGCCTCTAACCCTTCTCTGTCTATACCCTTAAAATTTTAACACAGAAATGTCAAGTTGGTTACCTGGCATATATCGCTTCCTTCAGTCTTCAATTATGGTGCTTGGCTGGTCGATGTGACTGTGGTGGGAGTTAGAGATAGAATGGTGATGCTTCCCTTTTCGGCGCTCACCGGTTTCACTGTGTAAACCGACCCCAAACAGTGATACTCTCCTCGGCGCTCCTTGTTCAGATTTTCACTTTGTAACCCCACTCAAATGATAACAATCTCCTCGGCGTTCCTTGCTTCAAACTTTCACTTTGTAAGTTATGGGAACCGAGGGTGGAAAGGATGTGAAATAACCTGTACTCGCCTTACAATGTAATCATTCATTTAAAAAAATAGAGTGTTGTACGCTTGTATGCATGTTAGCATAAGAACGCTGAGAGCGTACCCATAGTGCTGAGCTATAATGCTGGGTGGCGAGGTTATGATTTGGGTGTGTGTGGTGTAAAACATATAGGCCGCGTGTTATGATTTGACTGTATGGGGTGAAGAATATATATATATAGGCCGCTTCTATATCATCCTTTGTATTTTTTTAAAACAAACACACAGCTCACCACGTGCCCTTTTCAATTATACTCGGTCCTGTAGAGAATGTTGGTATCCCTGTAGGGTATATGACATGGTGAATGTGTTGGTGATGGGTTTTAGGGATAGGTTGATGTAGGGGAATGATGAAAATTGGTGGGATAAGGGTGATAAGTGGATGTATGAAGGTGACCTTGAAATCAATTACAACAGCTTATAGTCACCAAAATTACATTAAAAACTAATCTAGGAAATTAAATGCCCAAGAACAGAAATACATTACTCTTTTGTTGATCATTTGACATGCTGAGTTGCTAATCCTTTTGACTGTTCTTTTTGACAAGTCCTCTGAGGGAGGTTGAATACATAGGTCCTTTGAGAAAATTTTTGAAGATGTAACAGGTCCCTTTGAAAAATTGGAATGTACAGGTCCCTTTTTGAAGACTGAAAAAGTAATCGGTCCCTTGGAAAACTGAAGATGGAGTAGGTCCCTTAAGAAAATTTGAAGATACAGGTCCCTTGGAAAAACTGAAGATGTTCATGCAGCTCTTTGTATTGTTATAGGTTCACTGAGCTTGCAATTTGCTGGAAGTCTTGGTGCCCAAATCCTTGTAAAAGCTTGGTGGAAGTTTGTTGAAGTAGCCTTTGATGTCAAGAATTTTTTTAACAGGTCCCAACTGAATGTTTTAAACAGGTCCCATTGCTGCTGGTGTTAATAGCATAGATGTCTTGAACAGAACAGGTCCCCCTGCAAAATATTTATAACCAGGTCCCTCTGAAAATCATGACAGAACAGCTTATTTGTTAAAGTCTGGAATGCTGGTAACAAGCTGCTGTTGGAAATTTACAGTGAAATATAGAATAAGAAATCTGAAGAATTTACAAGGGAGAGATAAAAGTAACAGAACAGATGTCTCCCTCTTCCCGACTAAAAGTTTGACTTGTCCTCAAGTCATGATGCAACTAAGAAATGAAACAATGAACAACAGAAATAGAATTCATACCCGCCAATAAATTGGTTTTCAGGTAGGAATTCGGGGTTAGATTGTGCCAGATACTGGTTTTCACATCTAACCCATTATTATTTTTTTTAGTTTTTGTTTTATTTATTTATTTATTTTTTTCTTCTTGATTTTGAAATTGAAAGAAAATGAAACTAAGGCAGTGATACTGCAGCTGAGGGCTGCAGTACCTCAACCTCTTCTTGTTGAGATAGTGTATGGAGAAAATCTTGCTTGCTGATGGGCTTGTTGTACAGCTTCAGGCAATGACCATTGACTGTGAAAGAATGACCTTTGCCATCAATATTTTGGAGTTTTACTGAACCATTGTCATAAGCCTGAATAATTTCATAAGGGCCCATCCAATGGGTGGTGAACTTAGCTTTATGATCCTTGAATTTTGAATCAAAAAGCAGAGCCCAGTCACCTTCCTTGAAGTGCTTCTTCTTAATGTGTGAATCATGCCATTGCTTCCTGTGCTTTTGCATGAGGGTGGTGGTTTGTTCTGCTTGCTACCTCATCTCATCCAGCTGGTTCAACTGCTGGATTCTCTCTTTTTGTGCTTGATCCAAATCAATTAGTAAATCTGCAGCTAATTTAAAAGTGTGAATTTGGAATTCAATAGGAAGCATGACATCCTTACCGTACACCAATTGGTATGGTGTAAATCCGGTGGTATCTTTCCAAGTAATCCGGTAAGCCCAGAGTGCCTCTTTGAGCTTTTCTTCCCAGTTTTTGCGGTTCATTGCAACAGTTTTGGTAATGATCCCCTCCAAAGTCTTGTTGGTTGATTCCACCTGCCCATTATCCTGTGGATGGTAGGGGGTACTTTTCCTATGCTTTATTTGGTACTTGTCTGTGATGTCCTTCATGAGCTTGGAGGTGAATTGGGTACCTTGATCAGTGACAATTTCTCTTGGCACTCCATACCTCACAAAGATCTCCTCAAAAAGGAAATTGACTACTGTGTGTTCGGTTGCTCTTACCAGTGCTTTTGCTTCTGCCCACTTTGTGACGTAATCAGTACATACTAAGATGTACTTCTTACCATTAGAGGCTGGGTTGATAGGTCCTATGAAGTCCAGAGCCCACTTATCAAATGGTTCCAAGTGAACTTGGGGCTAAAGGGGCATCTAATCGGTAGTTGTGGGTCTGCCCATCCTTTGGCAGTTGTCACAACTCTTTACATACTTCTTGGCATCCTTGAAAATGGATGGCCAATAGTATCCAAGAGTAAGAACTTTGAAGGCTGTCCGCTTTGCTGCAAAATTCCCACCACACGGTTCATCATGGCAAGATTTTAAAATGTCAATTACCTCATCATTTCATACACATCTCCTAATGATCATATCAAAACCAGTGTAAAAGAGATCGCCATTGAGCCATGAATATCTAACACTTTGTTTGATCAGTCTTTTCCTTTCCTTTGCAGTGAAATGTGGAGGTGTCCTACCTATAGACAAGTAATTAGCTAAATTAGCAAACCAAGGAGTTACTATGGAAATTGCAAATAAGTGCTCATCTGGAAAAGAATCCTCAACAGGAACAACCTCACCTGGATTTTCCAGTCTAGATAGGAAATCTGCCACCTGGTTTTCTTTGCCTGGTCTATCTAACACTGTGATGTTAAATTCCTGTAACAATAGTAACCATCTGGTAACTCTGCCACTAGTTATTGGTTTATTCATGAGATGTCGAATGGTAGAGTGATCAGTATGTACAAAGACTTCATAACCAGTTATGTAATGGCGAAATTTATTCACAGCATAAATGATGGCAAGTGTTTCCTTTTCTGTAACTGTATAGTTTAGCTCAACAGGTGTTAGATTTTTACTAATGAAATAAATTTCATATGTACAAGATTCTTCTTTTTGGCCTAAGCATGCACCTATGGCAGTGTTAGATGCATCAGTAAAAATATGAAATGGTAAGCTCCAATTAGGCCCTCTCAGGATTGGTGCAGTAGATAGTTTCTTCTTGAGTTGTTCAAATGCATGTTGGCAGTTCTCAGTCCAATTGAAAAATACATCTTTGGCTAGAAGTTTAAACAAAGGTAAGGCTATCTTGCTAAAATGTTCAATGAATCTGCGGTAATAGCTAGCATACTCGAGAAAACTTCTTACCTCTCTCTGGTTCTGTGGAATAGGCAAATCGGCAATAATCTGTATCTTGGCTGGGTCAACCTGGATGCCTTGAAAAAAGATATAATGGCCCAACACTATCCCTTCATTTAGCATCATGAAGCACTTTTCGTTGCTGAGGGACAAGTTAGCTTCAATACACCTTTTCAAAACTCTCTCTAGATTTTCTAATGCATGTTCAAAAGAATTGCCATATACTGAAAAATCATCCATATACACTTCAACACAATCATGAATCAAATCAGCAAAGATAGCTAACACAGCTCGCTGAAATGTAGCTGGAGCGTTACAAAGTCCAAATGGCAAAACATTGTAGGCATAGGTGCCCCAAGGACAGGTGAAGGTGGTTTTGTCCTGGTCTTCAGAGGCAATCCGGATCTGGTTGTAGCCACTGAAACCGTCAAGAAAGGAAAATGATGATTTGCCGGCTAGGGTGTCTAACACTTGGTCGATGAATGGCAGTGGGAAGTAGTCTTTGAGCGTGGCTTTGTTCAGCTGTCTGTAGTAAACACAAATACGCCACTTGCCATTCTTCTTAGGCACAATGACCAATGGGGATACCCATTGACTGTCAGAAATAGGATATATAAAGTTGACTCTCAAAAGTTTTTGCAACTCCTCTCTGACAATGTCTTGGAGCATGGGGTTCATTCTTCTTTGTGGTTGCCTCACCGGTTTAATGGTGATATCAGTGTAAATGTGGTGAGTGCATGTGTCGGGGTGAATCCCATGCATGTCAGTGTAATCCCAAGAAAAGGCTTTTTGGTACTTCGTCAAGAGTCTAATCAATTTTTCTTGTTGAGATGAGTCTAGGTGGTTGCCTATGTTCAAAGTTTTGCCTGGACTGATCTCTATGACTTGACTCTATGTATTGGTGATGGATTGAACTGGAAAGATGTCATGAAATGTAGATTGCAAGGAATGGATAGTGCATGTTTCTTGAAAGTTTTGAGCTAGAAGTACATCTGCAGCATTATATTGTTCATTTCTCAAATTTTCAGATATATCAGGCTGTGAGAGAAATAATTCTACCAAATCAGTATTGTCTTCATGGAAATCATAGATCTGGTCAATGCTAAAAACAGATTGTACCTCCTCTTTGTCATTAAATTTGTCATCAAGCCACAAGTTATGTGTTACTGCAGGTGATTGTGCCGATGGATAGAGGGTGAGTTGTTTCCTTTCGGTCCCTCTAGAGATAATCATGTTACCTGATCGGCATCCAATAAATGCATCAGCAGTCGCTAACCATGGTCTGCTTAGAATGATAGGATGTCCTCCTAGATTGGATTTAGGTTGAAGGACTAGGAAATCCACCGGATACTCCCAAGAGTCCAGTGAGACGATGATATCTTCCAAAATCCCCTCAGGAATGACTTTGGACCTATCAGCTAGTTCAAGAACAATTGTGGTATGTTGCAAATTCATGAGTTGGAGTGTTCTCATAGTTTCAAGGGTCATGACATTGATTGCAGCTCCAAGATCTATCAAAGTGTTTGGGATCCGTATGTTGTTAATGATGGTGGTCACTTTTGGAATGCTTGGATCAACATACTTCTCCATGGAGATGGTATTGGTCATAAGGCCTGCTAAATTTCCTAAAACATGAATGGTCTGAGGATCAATCCTCTTTCTAGCAGGTTTCTTGAGACACATGTCTTTGATGGCTTTGGTGTAAATAGGAATGTCCTTTATAGCTTGCAGCAAAGGGATTTTTATGTAGACATTTTTAAGTTCATCCAAGACATCAAATTGTGGTGGAGGCAATGGTGGTTTTACTTGGACCAAACGGTCTGGAAAAGGTGGTTGCAGTGATTGCATCTGTTTGTCTTTGGTTTCACTGCTTGGTTTTGTTTGAGTTGTCATTTCATTTTCTTTTTCTAAGTTTTCTTCTTGCTGATCTGTTATTGGAGAATCCTTTTGGAGCACCCTACCAGACCTCAGATTAATGTTTTGTAAAGGCAGTGTGGAGTAGGAAGTTCCTTCCTCTACATTATAAGCTGGCCTTTCTGCTCTATTGTTCGGATTTGGGACAGTTTGAGCAGGTATTTGTGTGGGTCTGGGAGGTTGTGGATTAGTTGGAAATTGAAGTTGTGGTACATTTATTTGTGGAGGAGCAGGCAGAGTTTGTTGAGAAGGTTGGGGCTGATAAACAACTGGCTGAGGGTGCTGCTGATATGGCTGTGAATGTGATGGATATGGCTGTTGGTACTGCTGATATGGCTGTGAGTAAGGTGGGTATGATTGAGGATACTGATGGTAGGATTGGGAATACTGTTGAGACGGTCTCCATTGATTTTGTGATTGATTTCCATGCTGCCATGGCATAGGTATATTCCATGAGTTTTGTGCATACATCTGATCATTCATAGGAAATTTCATATTTTGATTAGGAGACATACCTTGGGGTGCTTGCCTTGGCTGCCATGGTCGCTTTGCACCCATGTAGTACACGTTCTCCATCTCTGTGCTGGCTGCCATGTTACAGTTCTGCACAATTTTAACTTTAGGACAGTTAAACATATCATGATGCTCAGTATAGAAAGCACATACTTGGATATTCTCTAGAGGACAGTCTTTTAATGCATGCTTCTTACGACACTTGGGGCAAAAAATAGCCATGATATTGTCTTCCTCCTCCTGTTTCTTTTTGGCTTTTAAGGTATCAATTTGGTTTCCTAGAGTACTCAACAAATCTGTTTTGAACTCTTCTAAAAGATTACCAATTTCAGCCCGGGTGACACTAGCAGAGGCAGTTTTTGTGACCCTAGATGACAAGGTTCTCTTTCCCATTTTGGCTTTACTTCTTGAATATTTTTCACACAGTTCAGCTATTTCTTCAAAGGGTAAGGCAGAGATATCACCTTTGCCCATTAAGTTGAGATCATCCATGTATTCTTCCCGGATACCTTTCAAAAATATTGTACGGACTAGATCAGGAGGCATTGTTCGGTGTTTAGATTTTTGCAAGTTATAGACAAACCGTTCTAGATATTCTTCTAAGGTTTCATCCTCCTGCTGACTCATTCTAAAGATGTCATCTTTAGAGTCTTTGGATCTGCAATAAGGCTGATATTTCCTCAGAAATATTCTCCTCATGCCATCCCAATCCACTATGGCATGCTCACCTAGCCCCATAAACCATTTCAAGGCTGCTGCCTTTAATGTGGTTGGAAACAATCTCAGTCTGTGAGCATCATCAGTATAGCCATAAGTTCGACACACAATGTTGAACTCGAATAAGAATGAGTCCGGATCCTCTGAAGCCATACCATAGAAATTGGGTAGCACGGATGGGGGTATATTTTTCATTTTGATCTCCTCATCCTCCTGTGGTTCTTGTATAGGGAATTTAAAAGTGGATTCCTCCTCCTCTTGATGGGGAACTAATCCAGATCCCTCCTCAGCCATTCTAATTGGTCTCTTAGTGTCTCTTGGTGGAAAAAAGGGAAAGGAAGATTGTTTGGTAATGGTACTACTTTTCCCTTGTGTAGAAGATTTAGGAAAGGGTTGCTGCTGTGATTTATGTGCAAACAGAGTTTCCCTCTCAGCAAGAGTAATGTGCTGTCCTGAATAAAATTTCTCAGCTATTGTTTGAATATCCTCCTCAGTTGGTGTTGTATTCCCTGGAGAGTCTGCTCCTGATGATGATGGGTTAGTGTTGAGATGGTGGGGGGGTCTTACAAATCTCCCTTGATTGTCTCTAAGTCTAGGCATAAATGAACATGATTTCTAACTGTGTTTTTGGTTGTTTTTGTGTATTGAATTTTTTTTTTCTTTTTGTTTGAATCCTTTACGTACGCCTCCCCGACAACGGCGCGAAAATGTAGTGGTTCCAGCTAGGGTACTAGACTGGACTCTATATTTAATATCGACCGAGGTGCGTAAGCTTAGAGGCGTGGTCTAAAATATATAGACATAAAGAATTACAGGTGATTATGAGGTAGGTTACAAGGCTCCCTTACAGAAGACCATAGTATGCAGCCTATCATTCACACACCTAGATTACTCTACTGCTATACTTGATTACAATGCTGGTATGAGATGCATCTATCAAATCAAATCATGAGTCTAAGTACTGTGTATGACTGTGACAATGATTTTAACCTCCTTACAGAGGTATCACTCAGAAAACCCTTGTTTGGTAAACACACACAGCATGCAAAGATATTTACACTATCAAAGTATATAAAGAGAGCATAAATTAACTGAGAAATGAAACAGAGTTTATGAGAATGCATCTATAAGTCACACAGGAACCGAATCCCTTACAAGACTCCCTTCCAGATCCTAGTGCTGACCATTCAACATAACCATAAACCATTCATAAGCGCACACCATATCTATGTAATGAAATTCAAAGGTTGTAGGAATCGAAAGCTTATATAAATGTTATGCAACCCGTATGCTATGTAAATCAACAGCTATGTAAATCGAAACTGTGATGCAAACCATGTGATATAGAAATCGAATCGAATATAAACATTGTGCAACATATAAGAACTGAAATGTAACAAAACGAATGGACAGTATACCAATCGAAGAACGCAGGGCCCGTCCGCGTCCTAAGGATATACTGGCTATCACCATTCAGCAATCAAACCAATGCAAAGGGTATACACACTTCGTGAGTGTAAATATGTCCTTGTATTAAAACTAAAACTCTGTTCTGAGAAAACGATTCAACGATTAACCTTCAAGCATTAAACTAACTGTATTTACATATGCGTACGCACAGCCATGTCATCGATACAATGAATGTACATAGTGTTGTTGCCGCGTTTATTACATAGCCTTTTCAAAAAATTTCCATGCTATATGTTTCAAAAACAACAAAAAAAATCAAAATGAAAATAGAACGATGTTGTTGCTGCTTTTATTTGCCAGAGTACCCTGCTTTGACTTAAGTTGACCGCATGCATAGGAGGCTCGATTTGGCTGGGAGATAGGTATTTGTCCATGCTTGGACATTCTGCTTTTCGCCCATGCCTTTTGTTCTAGCTCATCTGCTGCGCCACATGTCAAACGGTAAGCTCATTACAGGATGTGGGTACTTCTTGTAACCATGTCATCAAAAACCTCTAATTCTGGAACATAAAACCCCTAAATTAATTTCTATGCAATTTAATAACTATAGAACGATTAATAATCAATATTCAAAGATTTTGAGGGATATATGATGAAAATGTATGGATAAATGATATGTTTTTGGGAAGGAAAAAGGGTCTTAGGATGATACCAACAATGTGGAATGACCCCAGTCAACTTATTGGCAGAAATGTCTATAGCTTGGACCATTGTAATTTTACCAATCCCCATGGGCAAAGAGCCTTCTAATAAATTCCATGACAAATTCAAGTAGAAATGTAAATCATAAAGTTCAGCAATTTCTGGTGGTATGCTACCAGTGAGCATATTGTGATTCAAGTCAAGCAATTCCAAATTTATATAGCCTCCCAAGCTAGCAGTTATACTTCCTGATAAGTGGTTGTTATGAAGGAAGTGTCTCCTTCTTTGTTTAAGGGGTGCCAGGGGTGCAAAGGAATTGGAAATATTTCCAAAAAGCCTGTTTTTGCTAATGTCCAAAAGACCAAGATGTTGTAATTATTCAAAGTCATCAGGGATGTTTCCTTCTAATCTATTGTTTCCTAAATTCAATATTTCTAATTTTTGAAGGTTTCCTAATGATGGAATGATGCCATTTAAAAAGTTTCCACTTAAATTTAGGTAAGTTAGGATGCTAATTTTGATATATGGAGGGATGCTTCCTTCTATTATGTTGCTTGCGAATGAAAAGAAAGTTAAATTGGTAGAGAGTTTTCCTATGGAAGGGGGAAAAACACCACTTAATATATTGTTGCCCAACCATAGTTCTTGTTGGCCGGATAAATCGTTCTTGCGGACAAGGCTGATCTCCCTAGTATCAAAAGATATCTAGCAACAAGCAGGACAAGCAAATCTATCTTTCTCTAAACATATTGTGATTCATTAATAAAAACTAAAGAGGTGTTTAGCAGAAATGGTGGGGGAAAAGAGAGAAAAATGGCCCTATTTGTTACACTTTGTGTTTTAGAAAAACATTTAACCACTCTTGAACATGACACTTTTTGTTCACCTAGGTTGGGAAATCCTTTGCCTAACAGTTAATCAAACCATATTGAAAGTCTTTAGCCGGTTTCTGGGTATTAGCTTTGGGTCAATTGTCACCAAACCTTCTGCAGTGTCATTATGTGTTCAAGAGGTCAGTTCAAATAAACCATTCATTTGCAAAATATCTGTCATCCATTTTGACCATCCTTGAGTTAGTCCTTGTAAAATATATTTCTTCAAACTTGATCTATGATTTCCTGTTGTGGGCTTTCCTACGCTTGATTTCTATCTATCGACTCCAACTCATTATCTAGAAAGATGATCTAGAAATCATCAATACCTTGGAATCTACATGCCTCAATGGCACGTTTATCGCCTTCGACGATAGGTTGCATCATTGACCTTCGATCAAAGGATTCTGTGACATGTTCGACATCAGCTCATTTATTCACATTTAAAGGATTGTACTAAGTACTTTGAGAACCATTGACATTACTGGTGGTTTCTCTCGCACTTGTTAAGAGTTCACATCATTTACTATTAATCAAGTGGTTTCTACCATGTTTGACTTCGACACATTCATTCGCATGGATAGAATCGTACTAGTTCAGGAAGCAGAAATCAAGCCCCTGGATCTAGTTTCCACCATCTAGGCCGCGAGGAATTTTGTTATTCATTATATTGTAGACTATTCATAAATAGATGGTTGTGCCCATACTGTGTCTACATATGTTTGTACTTGTGATGTATTGCAAAATCATTCCTATATCAGAGCAGTTTAGTTAGTTTTCTAGTCAGTTTTGATCTAAGTATGGGAATGCCTACCTCAGCGATGATATGTTCACATATATATATTTTGTATTGAATGTTTTTACAGCTTTCGACCAGAGTGTCCACAGGATGATCCTTGCAATGATAAAGTACTTCACTCTTCTTAGATGACAAATGTTATCCTCATCTATTACAGACTTTGCACTTTAAGGGGCAATCTGTTGCACAAAATATTGTCACCATGACATTCTGCAATCTGTGTGAGTCTATCACCACTCATACTTTCCTCCTTTGCAAGTCTTAAACCTCAGTTCTTCATGTCAAGCCTTGAAAATAAGAGAAATCCCTTAAAAGTCTCTAAAACTCTGGTTCCACACTTTCTCTTAGCATTTCCTGTAGTCCCGCACCTAATGGTCATGTCCCCTGTGTACCTAACCGCTCTGTCTCTATGTAATGGGTGCGGACCCCTGTAAAGGTCAAAAAGGCGCAAGTATATTCTTAAAAACTCACTTTGAGTCATTTCTGGAAGCTTCTAGAAGGAATCTTGAGGTGGCAAGTTCACTCCTTTAAGGTTCATGCATCCCATACCTTAAGGAGCTAACCCCTTGATGTGAGGAGCTTATCCCTTTGGAGGAGGACTCTATCCCTTCATAGGTGGACCTATAACCTCCTTCCTTTGCACTATAAAATGAAGCATTGGGCTGGTTATTGAGGAGGTTGGAAGTTGAATATTTTTGAGCTGAAATGCTACTGGAACTTAGTCTTCCTAATTGAGCTTTTGTGAGGAAAGATTACATACCTCTTTGATCTCATTTGGAAGAGTGTGAGGCTTGTCAAAGTAGAGGAGATTCCTGTTTGGACCCTGGGAAGAGCTTGTACAACATCAAGGCACCAAAGGTTGTAAAGTTCTTGTATTTCAAAGTTAATACAATCAAGATTATTTTTCTCAATAAGCTATGTTTTATGGTTTATTTTATGGATTCCTTGATCACCATGATTAACATGATTTATTATATTAGCTATAAAGGTGTTATTTGATGTGTGCCTGTTTGTGATTGCAGGTTCTCAAAAGGAAACTCTTTCGGACAGTTGAAGCATGGCTGCCACAAACTAGTGTTGGACTTAAGGTAGTGTCTAAAACACCTCTTTAGTTTTTATTAATGAATCGCAATATGTTTAGAGAAAAATAGATTTGCTTGTCGTGCTTGTTGCTATATATCTTTTGATACTAGGGAGATCATCCTTGTCCGCAAGAACGATTTATCTAGCCAACAAATTGGCGAAGACTAAGTTCCAGCAGCATTTCACCTCAAAAATATTCAGCTTTCAACCTCCTCAATAACCAGCCCAATGCTTCATTTTATAGTGCAAAGGAAGGAGGTTACAAGTCCACCTATGAAGGGATAGAGTCCTCCTTCAAAGGGATAAGCTCCTCACATCAAGGGGTTAGCTCCTTAAGGTATGGGATGCATGAACCTTAAAGGAGCGAACTTGCCACCTCAAGATTCCTTCTAGAAGCTTCTAGAAATGACTCAAAGTGAGTTTTTAAGAATGTACTTGCACCTTTTTTACTTTTACAGGGGTCTGCACCCATTACACAGAGACAGGGCGGTCAGGTATGCAGGGGACATGACCATTAGGTACAAGACTGCAGGAAATGCTAAGAGAAAGTGCGAAACCAGAGTTTTAGAGACTTTTAAGGGCTTTCTCTTATTTTCAAGGCTTGACATGAAGAAATGAGGTTTAAGACTTACAAAAGAGGAAAGTATGAGTGGTGATAGACTCACACGGATTACAGAATGTCATGGTGACAATATTTTTTGCAACAATTCTTGTAGATGAGAACAATTAGTAAGAGATAGAAGAAAGGGCATGGTTGTAATGCCACCACTATCAAGCCCATTAAAATGTAAGCTTAATTCTTCAAGGAGGGATAGCTTACTCAACTCTACTGGCACACTCTGAGTGAACTTATTGTGGTCAAGGAGGAGTATTCTTAGATTGCAGAAATTCCCAATAGAATTTGGTGTCTTTCCACTAAGTTGATTTCCCCATAAAGAAAGGAAACTCAAAATATTGAGCATGGCACCAAATTCTGATGGAATGTTCCCTCTTAATTTGCTTTTGTTAATGTCCAAGAGTGTGAATGTGGAGATATTTGAAAAAGAAGTGGTAATGGTCTCTGATAATTCATTTTCAAATATGTACAGCATTTGCAAACTAGTGAGAAAACCTAATTCTTGTGGAATGTTGTCAATGAGTTTGTTTCAGGAAATTTCCAAATAAGTCAAGGTGGAAATATTAGACAAAGAGACTGGAATAGTTCCTAACAATTCATTTTCAAATAGAGAAAGTAATTGCAAACTCATGAGCTGGCCTAATTCTTGTGGTATACAACCAGTGTGCTTGTTTATGGGAATTTCCAAGTGACTCAAAGTGGAGATATTGGACAGAGAAGTGGGAATGGTGCCAAACAATTCATTATAAGATAGGTTAAATGTTTGTAAACTGTTGAGCAAACCTAAATCTACTGTAATGCTTCTAGTAAGATTGTTGCTATCAATTTCCACATTAGTCAAAGTGGAGATATTGGACAAAGAAGTAGGAACGATAACTAATTTATTTTCAAATAAATAAAGTATTTGTAAACTAGTGAGCATGCCCAACTCTTGTGGGATGGTAACAATGAGTTTATTTGTATCTATTTCTAGTTCAGTCAAAGTGGAGATATTTGAAAAAGAAATAGGTATGTTGCCTAAAAATAAATTTGTGGTAAGATAACGCGTTTTTAAATTAGGTAGTAAGCCCAACTGTGGTAGAATGACACCAATGAGCATGTTAAATTCAATACTCAAATCAATCAAGGCTGAAAGGTTTCCCAAGGAAGAGGGAATGGTACCTATTAAGGTGTTGGTTCCTAAGAAAAGTTTATGCAGAGAGGTTTAGGAACCCAACTCCCTGGGGATAATCCCGCTCAGATTGTTGAAGGAAAGCGCCAAGTAAACCAGATTTCTGCAACTGTGGATTTCGCTTGGAATACTTCCTTCCAATTGATTGTATGACAATCTGAACTTCTTCAAACGAAAGAGGCATCCCAACTGTGGTGGGATATGACCGTGTAAAGAGTTGTTTGAAAGATCAAGTGAGTGGAGAAATAACAAATTGCCACGGTAAGGATAAATGGAGCCACCTAGATCAATGGAACTGAGGTTGAGGGAGACTACTATGTTTTGTAGTGGATGACAAGGACTGCATGTAACAACAGTCTAGTTATAGAAGGGGACTGCAGGACTCCAATCTACCATGTAATGATAAGGATCGTATGGAATGAGCTTCTTGAATGCCATCAGGGAGTGCCAATCATCTCAAAAATAGTGAGCAGAGGAGGAGAAAGAAAAGATGAAGAGGAGAAATAGTATAGCAAAAGAAAAATAGAGAGACCCTATAGTGCAATCCTATATTCCTCTTCAACATTTACGAAATGGGGATTGGGGGTTGTCTTGGAAAAAATGCCACATTTTACAAGAGGGAGGTAAAAATGAAGAGGATATTTGCAGCTCTATGTGGCTTCTCACAACTATTTATAAGAGAATTGGAGTGAAAATAAACTTGGCGGTCGGTGATGGGGTGATAGCATTATTACTAATATTCCATCATTTGTCTAATTTCATCCCTAATAATTGTGGTAGTGCTAAGCCAGTAGGAATTGAAATGATTTGAGGAAAAAATCACCAGCTAAAGGTTGGGACACACTAAGGACTTTGCACTGATTGAGGGAGAAGATTTCTATAGCTGTCATCTTATGATAGGGTTTAGTGTGACTAAACTTAGTGGCAGAGAGGGAAAGTTTCCTAGAAGGTGTGATTGGATTAACTGTCACTGACCAGTGGTAGTGAGAGAGGGAAAGGTCACCATAAGGGAGGGAAGATTTCCACCACAACAAAATTCCAAGTACCTTTTATTCTCGAAGGTTGAAGCAAGAGACTATGAATGTTGACAGTGAAATGGAACTGTGGAAATTAAAGTGCATGAACAAAAAAATTGGCACAAAGAAGCAGCGTAGAAATTACCTACTATCCTCTTCCCTTGGAATTGTCAATGGTAGTGACGGCCTATTGTCCTTTGCATGATGAATGCATTGTTTCATGAATGGGCAGAATCCTACCATAACAAAATTCCAAGTAGTTTTGATTCTTAAAGGCTAAAACAAGAAAGTGTGAATGCTCACAATTAAATGGGACTGTGGAAATTATGGTGCATGAACAAGAATAATGACACAAAGCCGCAACATAGAAGCTACTAATTGTCCTCTTCTATTGGATTTGTCAGTGTCAGTGCCAATGATGAGCTGTTGTCCTATGCATGATGAATGCATTGTTTCAGAAGAGAGATTAAGAGATAACTTTATCGTGCAGTGCAATGCATCTGAACAAAGTAACAGTGTATGAAATAGGTTTTGAGTTTTCACGTACTATTTAATGCATCTGGATAAAGTAACATTGTATGAAATAGGTTTTGTGTTGTCAGGTAATAAAGTAACAATGTATGGAATAGATTGAAAAATAAGATAGAGGTTCTAAATAGAGATGAATGTATTAATATAAAGCAATTTGCAAGTTGGATTTTATTTAAAAATTTGATTGAAAAACAAGAGCCACTTGCTCTTGCTCTTGCTCTTGTGTAAATAATTATTTTTAATTAAAATTTATTTGATTAAGGACATAAGTTAAAAAGTAAATTTCAGTTAACTTACTGTTTGTAATAAAAAGTTTAATTACATAGTTAACGAAATTGCAGAGTTTTTAAATCTTTAATTACTTAAGGGGATGAAATGAAATGATATTTTAACGTTTACGAGACTAAAAATAGTCTATGGACCATCAATTTCGTGCTTTTCATCTTTTGCAATTTATTCATTTTCTTATTCAAATTGATAATGATCTGACCCAACCTTCTAATAGTCCCATCGTTGAAAGGACAATGCCAAGAAACTGATGCTAACATATTCCCATAACTTTATTTGATGTCTTTGAATGCATCACATTCCAAAATGAAATGTTTTTCTGATTCCATTGCCCCATATAGGAGAAATGTACACACCCATTCTTCTCAAGCTTCTTTAGGCCTTTTCCACCATCCTGTTTCACACCAAAGTTGATCTAAATTAGTTCTTAATTGAGCAATAAGAACCTTTTCCCTCCACGGAATGCTACCTCCAATGTACTCTTTTTGTTGGAAATCACAAGTAGGGTTGAATTTCTAAATGTAGTACCTCTTCTTTCTACCCAACTCTTTTCCCCATAGTCGTTTATGAAATTTCTCCATAACAAAATTATTTAGCTCCTTGCTATTTGTGGGACAAGCATTGAGGTGGATATTTCATTTTTTCATCCATGTGTAGTTTTGTCTCATCCATGTTTTCTTTATTTCACTCATGCCTTCATTGAAGATAACATTAGGCCATGTACCTACTCCTACTTGTTCAATTATTTTTAGATATATTATGAGCCACACCATAGAAATTGCTCCAATGATATTTTCTCCTGTTTCACTCAACATTATCTCCTAAGGTACCGAACTTTTTATTTTGAACTTGCTCATGATAAAGTGTTTTTGGATTTTATCAATTTGTTTACATTTTGAGACGGGGGTGTTGGTAGGTCATGATTCACACCCATATATAATCCTTGGACAAACTAGGAGCTCAAAAATAACTTTAATCTTTTTCCAATCTCATAATTTTGTCTCTCTACATCTGTTTTGAAGAGCATATAATGCTTTCCACTGTCCTAAAATTCCTTTCTTTCTGCAGTGCTCCCAATTAAGTTTGTTGTTGAAATCAATCCCGAAGTACTTGTAAACATTTAATTCTTCAAGAATGCTTCCTTCAAAGAAGAACATATGCTGGCTCTGTTTCCTTTTATTAGAGAAAAACATTATTTGCCTAGTATTGACTTGCATCCCCACTGCTCTACAAAAATGCTAAAGGGTATATAGGTGCATTTTCAATCCATGAGCCAATTTAGCAATCAATACAAGATCATCAACATATAAAAGAAGCTTTATCACAAACTCCCCCAATCGAACAAAATCTACACCGTGCAGATTTAGCCACTCTTCTAATTTATCAATATATAAACCAAAAAGGGTAAGGGAAAGAGGGCAACCTTGTTTGACTCTAATGTCACTTCTAGATATTTTTGAAATACCCACTGAGGTTCTAATTTTGGCTTTCACCTCTTCAAAATTTCCATGGATGACTCCTCTATAATGAAAAGGAATTTCAAGTTCTTCCATTGTATGCCACAACTTATCTCTGGGGACTGTGTCAAATGCCTTTTTGAAGTTAACAAAGCAACATAATGCTTATTCTTTGTCCTCCCAAACCTTTTTAATAATGTGTATCAGCGTGATACCATGATCCACTATGCAATGTTTTGGCCTAAAACCTGCTTGTCCTTTTGCCCTCCTTTCTCTTACTTCTGCCCACTTACTGACTCTATTTTCTACCATGTTGTTGAAAAGCTTTTCAAACAAAGGATTAATCATAATGGTTCTATCATTGGAAGGATTATTAATGTCTCCACCTTTAAAAAGGGGTATTGTTGGGCTACTTGTCTATTCTCTTGAGAATCCTTGTTGAATGTTGTTGAATATTTCCATGATGTCCGGTGAAAGAGTGTTCATTCCCCATTTTAGATACTTTGCTTGAAGTTCAAATAAGTCCTTTTCCTTTCCTGTTTTCAGCTTCAACTTCGTAATTTAAACAATTCAAGGTTTACGATTACAAAAATGGAGATGAGATTATCTTAATATCATTTTTCAAATGCATAGTCAAACTGCCATGTTAGAGAGAGATCAAATACAAGCACATAGCATCAATTATATAATAGATCATGATAGGAAGCATCAAAACTTTGTTTATATTTCTTTTGGAATTTTAGTGGCCTGTTCACAGATTGGCATTTTGTTCCAGAACTGGTTTTACCTACGTGCATGTTGGAGGGCTCATTCTTTATCTAAGAGAGGGTGGGTAAGTCATCTAATGTTTTTGGATTTTTGTTTCTTCATTTTGTTGCTAGAGGATATGCCAAGTTCTTTAACTTTCTTTTTAATCTATTTACAAATTTGTAATATCCCTTCCCTTAATAATAAATAATAAATCATAAGTCGTAAATCATAAATGTTAAATAATAAATGATATTAAAAATATATACAAGAAAATAAATAAAAATAAATAAAATAAAAATAGTAATAACCATACTAAAGTTCTAAATAAGAATAAATAGAAATAAAACAAGAAAACTATCAAAAAGAAGAAAATAAAACAAGAAAGCTAAAAATCAAAAGAAAAGTAAAGAAATAAAACAAAAAAGCTAAAAATGAAAAGAAAGTTGCATGTAGACACATGCAGTGTGTACATGTGGTTTCCCATCCAATATTTGTTCTATTTATTAGATGGTGAGGAGGATGGGAGGCATTCCATCATTCCAAGATTCTACCTTTCATTCTCTTGGGAGAATGGTGTTCTAAGACATAGGAGTCACTGGCAGTAGTACATTGATTGAGGGTTCGGGGGTGGCTAGTTGTAGCAAATATTTGCGCAATTGAGCCTACGGTTGGGTGGAGAGTCATCCCCAAAACCTTGTTGTTATCTGGCAGAATTCGATCACAAGTAATATAGGTATGTGCTTATTTGTTTGATTATAATTTTTAACTAGGAAATTAACTTTATATTTACTTTGAACTGTTACATATGGTATCAGAGCAGGGCTCAACCCTTAGGGCCTATGGGCATCTAAAATAAAAATAAAAATTGTTGGAATATTTAACTTGACTTGTTTTTGAAAGTTATAGGATGCTTATTTTCCTACAAGTAATTTCCACAGCAACTGAACTTTGGAATTAGGGTTTCTAGATTTCCGCAATTCTGATTTGTTTTCATTAATTTATTGGTCATTTTTAACAATTATTTGTAGGCTCTGCCACAACATAAACTGAGTGGTGTGTGTTTTATGATAGGCATCAGATAAAGGTTGTTTATTATAAATTTTTATATTGTGGTTCTGAAGGATAATTTGTTTCTGCGATCATTTTTGTCCGGAATTTTTTGGTTTGTTTATTTAATTTTGGTGATTGACATGCACTTTCCCCATCCAAACCCACATCACTTGATTAATTTGTAGGCGCATTTGCAAACCTCGTGTGTCCACCGGTTTACACTTGAGGAAAAAACTTTTGAAGACTTGTTTGAATGGAAGGCGGCACTAGAGCATGCTTTGGCTCTAGCACCCAATGCAGCCCTTGTTATGGGATAGAATGATATATTTTGAAATCATTTAGTTGATACAATTGAAGGATCTGCAAAACAATAGAGGGACAGATGGCCAGTGAAGTCTTTAGTTGTGGGAAGGCCAACCTTACCTGCATTGGAAGATATTGATGGAAGTCCATCCTTCTTAGAAAAGATCCTCTGCTTCATTGAACAATATGGAGTTAAAGTAGAAGGTATTTTGCGGTAGTCTGTAGATGTTGATGAAGCTTGCCCCATGTTGTACCGCATTTTTAGAAGCACACCAGTCCTTGAGCGATTCGCGGGAGCTGCTGGCGTATTTAAAGTGTGGCCCTGGCCACTACCCATCTTCAGAAGCCGCGTAATTAGCAAATTTTTATGAAAATTAAATACGGCCGCAGGTTTTGATTCTTGGCTTGGGGGATATTGAAGCTGTCACATGCTCTGAACCCCATGAGACCCTAATGCGGAAAAATGATCCTCAAAATGCATGCAGAGAGACATGAGTCATCGTTGCAGGTAATTGTTTGTTTGGAATTGTTGCATCGATTATTGTTGTTTGTTTTCTTTCATTTACATTATTTTTCTTAGTACCTGATGATTTCCTCTTCCACAATCATGACTTTCTTCTCCTGTTTCAAGCATTATATCTTCAATCACAGGTATCATTATCATTGATGCTGCATATATTCAAAAATATCTATCTCGTGAAATCTACTACTATTAGAGTCTATATTGATTTCAGCTCTGAAATTTCAAATCAAAGGTCATCTTGAAAGGGTTTTAATGATTTCCGTAGCATTCAAACAGTTGGATCATCCACAACGGAGATTGGAAACAAACTTTTAAGTTTGGAACGAAGATTGTGGTAGTGGGCAGGAATTATGCAACATTGCCAAGTTCCTTGGCATGAAACGCAACCAATTTGTTCTTGAAGCCCACATCTTCCTATCTACAAAGTGGAGGAACCCTAGCTTGTTAGAACCATAGATGAATTTTAAATTCTACTTCTATTATATTTTTCAGGATGGTATATTCTTACCTTCTTTTTCATGTTTAATCTCGAGCTCAATTTTTGCTGCAAGCTAGAGAGTTTTGTTGTGGAAAGTTTTATTTTATTTTTGCGTTTTCTTAAAACT
Source organism: Pinus tabuliformis (assembly GCA_031772625.1). Taxonomy (NCBI): domain Eukaryota; kingdom Viridiplantae; phylum Streptophyta; class Pinopsida; order Pinales; family Pinaceae; genus Pinus; species Pinus tabuliformis. The sequence goes on from CM062807.1 coordinate 1,125,012,774, forward strand.
TTGATCCCTATGTAAATTTATCGGGTTAGAATCTAGGCATCTATCGAAACTACTATTTGGGTTAGACAAGCATGTAGATTTTAACTATCCCGTCACCTCGAATATGTAAATCTTGTACCTGTCATCACTATTTTCTTTTGATGATTATTTAAAAAAAAAAAACTTATATTTTCATATAGTTTACTCACATAGATGTCACTGTAGCTGACCAAATTTTTTTGAAAGCTACTTAACAGTGTAACTTATCTGTTTTAGAATATCTAGAGATAAATCATTCTGCACTATTGTTGCATAGTCTTTCTATTGAATCTTGTTTGAGTTAAGTAATCAACCATTGATCATGGATTTTCATTTTGAAATTAAGCCAAATATATTATGGAATTATGCACTCCATTATCATACCAGATTTTGTTAACATGGGAAATATAGTAGCCCGTGAAAAAGAGTATTTGTTGTATAAAATCTTCTTCTGGTACTAGTAGTGTGAATACTTGGATAAACAATTATAAACAAATGCCATTTCTATATAATTTGCTGAAGGGACAATTACCTACCTTGGATGAGGGAATGGTACTATTGATTGTGTAAATGGTATTGTCTTTCAACCAATGTTTCGAACCACAATGTGAGGTTGATCTTATAGTGTGTGCAGATTTCTCGACATTGTTGTCGAATGGAACAATGGAATTTTCCGGAATGTGCATAGCCATGGCCGCAAGCTTACAATCTTATGTCTTACGCAGGAAATTTTATGTCTTATCCAGGAAATCATTATGGCTAAAATGTATTGTAATTTAAGGGTTTTGACATGGTGTTGCCTTTGCGGGTGCGCTTGCAGGCAGGCCATCCTATTAATAAAATGATTTTATTTTATGTTTTGAGGAAGGATAACCTTCCCAGTCATCCTATCCTTTTTGGGTCGAGTGGCGGTGTCTCTTCTTTATGGTGTGGAATATTTCTTTGGTTGTTTGATTTCTTAAATTTCCTTAGAATAATCATTTAATAGCCATAAGAATCTCAAGATACATTCAATAAATTTGTTTAACGATTTATTTTGTTAAAAGCAGTCCATTTAATTCTTCTAACATAAGTTATGATTGCTTAAACAGATACTTAAATATTTCACTCTACAACACAAAATTTCAATTTATCTTTATCCTTAAAAATCATGAATCTATAGAATTAATATTAGCGTGACATATAATGATGAATAAATTTTCTTTCGAAATTCAAGTACCTTTTAACACAATAATGCCACAAATATTCTTAAGCTTTAGTCATTCGAATTTGGATTTTACATGGAGACAATTCTCTAAGTTTTATTCTGACATCATTAATGCCTTCTAAGTCATGTTTTCAATGGTTTTATACTACAAAATTTGTAATTGTTGATAATTATGGTAATTTATGGTTTATGTATGGTGATTGTTGATAATTTATGATAAAATATATCTTATTGAGTATATTAGTTCTTATTTTATGCTTCTTCAAGTGAGGAATCTTATTTCTTTAGAATCATTATAAAAGTATGATATTAGAAGTGGGACCTGCAATTCTAGGGTATTACTATTTATTTTGGAAGATCAACTGTAAGTGTCTGGCCATTATAAGTTAAAGTTGATGCATTCATTAGTTCCTTATTGTTTTTTCTCATGCATCATCATAGACAACATATTCTTTGGTTTAGAAACTGGCCCTTTCCTCTGTAATTCTCTGGTCTCATTAGAAATCTCATTACATGGTAAAAACCACTATCTCATTTTCTTCAGTTGTTTTCTAGACGCTATTTCATAAAATGAAAAGTGCTAAAATCAACTACAATGGTTAAAGGTGTGACATAGCTCTCTCCATTACAACCATATAATCTTGTAATCTTGGATGGTGATAATCTACCCATAATTGGCGATGTATAATTCTGTGAAAGATTGCACGATTGATATGGTATATTGTCATGGTTTTTGTGGAGGAAGAAATCTTTTAATGATGGTGTAACTAATCACCACCGGTTCATTTTAGTTTACATAGAACTTGAAGTATTTGCATAATTTGTCACCAATTAAAGTGCTCTAAAATAGTGAAATTTGTCCCAATTCACAATGGATAAACTCTAATATCTTATTACCTTTAGATCATCATTGTTCACTGGCATCTGTTCATTATTTTATTGTTCAATCTGATCTAAAAACACAAATATAACATTCCTTAAAATTTGATCATTATTTGGGATGGATTATTGTTCTCATTGTCCTTTAGCAGTTGCTTGGAATTTCTCTGGTCTATTATTGCAAGAACACAACTCTCTCAATATGATCTTCTAATAAATTTAATATTGCATTGCAATTGCCATTTAGATTGCATATATCTGCTCATGTACTACTCATATTATTTGTATATTAAACATCATCAAGCTACCATTGAAGTTCTCTTTATTCTCGAGTGAATCAGTTGGGTTTGTAGTATATATATATAAACCACGGGATGGTATCTTTTAGTCTCAGTGGCAAATCGTACAGATTTGGATTAAAGTTAAGATGTTGAGTATAATGTTACATAAGGTTCGTGATTCAAGGTTAATTTAATATAATGGTCAAATTTGTCTAAGGAGAAATGGACAGGAGAAACTTGCAATTTTTTGGGGATGATAACTAATGATAATTCATGTGATTATGGCCAACTTGGATCAGATAATTAAGGTAGTAGAGAAGAAGTATCACAACAAGAGTAAGAAATCGGTAAGAAGAGACAACCTATTTTAGAACATAATGAAAGAGTTTGGTATAATCATCACTTGGTACTCTAATGGCATCACAATAAGGTCTATCTAAGGATGATGCACATAAAGAAGAAAATATTGGCAATCAACCAGGGAAGTTGAAGAATCATGGTAATATGAAGGCCATTTTAAGGAACCTAGAAGGTATGATAAAATAGAATGATTGGAGAAGATAAGTTGTGTGCATGACAACATCTATAACAATGGTAGAGCCACATTGTAAATTTTTCCATAGGTGACTAACTATATGAATAAATTATTTATAACAAGATGAAGGATCAGGCAATTTTATTATGTGGATGTCTTAAAACAGAATTACATTTGGTAGCCATCTTAATGAATTTATTTATCAAGTATTACCCAAGTTGGGAAATAGTTACAAAATTTCCAAGGTATATCAGTGCTATGTTTAAGAGAGGAGGAAAAGAAACCACAATGACTGGAGGTGAGAAATTAAAGTCAAAATAAAATAAAGTAAAGAAGTTTCCATTTTTAAGCTAGTAGACATGGAAGACTAGGAGAAAAATATATAAGAATATCATGTAGGAGGAAATGAAGGGATGTTCTATCAAGAAGAAAGGTATTGATGAGTGGAGCGAGAAACATGATGGATAATGGTCATAATGATGATCTACATATTTTAAAAATGTGAAGGTGTGAAGTTGCATGATGACCAAGTGATAATAAACGAGGAAGATATAGGAAGGAATGTTGCTAGAAATTTTATAAAGATACCTTGAGAAGGATTGTGTACATAGTGACAAAAGAAGTGAAAGTCAATTAATAGAGGTTGTACTTGACTAATTTTCACTCATTGTTTCATGAGTAGGACTTCCCATAAAGTTAAAGGAGGTTGTTTCCACATAACACCTCACGGTTAAATGGACAATGATGGTAGTAGTGTCCCCAACTATTTCAAAATTTAAAAATAATGATACTATTTAAGAAAGAGCCTTTTATGATAAAATAATCAAATGGTATTGAGATATGAACTTGAAAAACTCAATGAGATAAGAAAATATTTCTGTGGATGAAGTGCTAATTGTTAAATAAGTCAACATGAATCAACAAATCCTTGTGCAAGTAAATTAAGCATGATATAACATTAAATCATGATGAAATAATGTTTATATGCAATTCCATATAGCAGTATTGGAATCAGTAAGCCAAAGGGTAAATGGATGTAAATCAAGGAATTTTAATTTTGAATAGATGATGATGGAATAACTAGTAAATATCTTAAACAATGAATTTCACCAGAATTTCCTTGGGTAAGGAAGAATATATAATGAGAGATTAAGACCCAAGGTGATGAGGCTCATGTGAAATTTAATGATGATTATACCATTGGTGTAAATGATGAACTACCTACTAAGAAGTGGAAATGATTATTGAAAAGTAATTGACAACTTGACGAAAACATATTGACAATGTTTCATGATATCATGGTAGGAGGATAATGATGCGCATATGGTTCTTATAGTGTTAATGTATCCATACAATAATAGCGATATGTGTAAGTCAAGGTATATTGACATATTCATTTACTATGTGATGATAAGTATTGAATACTCATGATAGCTATGATATGCATAAGAGTTATGATGCTGTAATATGAGGTTTATTGACATGTGATTCATTTATGTGAAGTTATGATATGTCTTTGACGCAAATATGTTGATGATCTAACTTACGATGGTATTTTATAAGGTGAAGCATGCGATAGTTGCGTACACATTCATGATATGCATGAGCATGCAGTTCGTTATTAGTCATAATGTTTCCATTAACATGCAAGAATTGGCATGTGGGATTACTATGATACTATGATACTATGATGGTATTGTTAATGCATTGGTTGCATGTTGGAGTGTGATGATTCACGGGACTCCACAAATGGGCCGAGAGGGCCAGTTTATTTAATGATCTCGTGCGAGCCCATACGCACGAGGAGAATAAGTAACACCATATGGGCTGGGGACAAAACTCAATCAACACTACATATGCCAGTGGTTCCTCTGTCTTGTGTATAGCTTTTAATGGATAGCTCTCGAAGAGCTATGGAACCATCTTGAGGAGGCCAAGTGCCTGATGTTCTAGGCTAGGTGCCTGTTATTGGATTGGGATGCCAAAGTCTGGAAGGGATGTAAAGGACTTCAATGCCTGGGGCTGTGCGCCTTAGTAGTTGTTGAGGGAGTGGGCCAGCCTTTCGAGATGCCTGGGTCATTGAGTACCGAACTAGATGCCTTCCTTGGGGTAGATGAGGTCTAAATTAGGCGCGAGCCTTAGGGCCAGCCTTGGACTAGGATACAGACCAGGTCAAGCTTATGCCTGGTGCCAAAAGTGGGAAAAAGGACAGAGATTCCTTGAGATTTCCTGGGGTGTTGGGGACTTTTGATACCTGTTGGTTATACTAGTTCAGCAGCGGGTGTTTGAAACATGAAGTAAATAAAATAATAAATAATTCAAGTTAATTTCGGGACGAAGTTCCTTAAAGTGGGAGAGTATGTAATATCCAAAACAAAAGAATATTAAAAATAATAAATAATATTAAAAATATATACAAGAAAATAAATAAAAATAATAAAAATATTAAGAATAATAAATAATATTAAAAATATAGACAAGAAAATAAATAAAAATACTAAAAATAAAAATAGTAATAACCATACTAAAGCTCTGAATAAGAATAAATAGAAATAAAACAAGAAAACTATCAAAAAGAAGAAAATAAAACAAGAAAGCTAAAAATAAAAAGAAAAGTAAAGAAATAAAACAAGAAATCTAAAAATCAAAAGAAAGTTGCACGTAGACACATGGAGTGTGTACATGTGGTTTCCCATCCAATGTTTGTTCTATTTATTAGATGGTGAGGAGGATGAGAGGCATTCCATCATTCCAAGATTCTATCTTTCATTCTCTTGGGAGAATGGTGTTCTAAGACATAGGAGTCACTGGCAGTAGTACATTGATTGAGGGTTCGGGGGTGGCCAGTTGTAGCAAACCTTTGCGCAATTGAGCCTACGATTGGGTGGAGAGTTGTCCCCAAAACCTTGTTTTCATCTGGTAGACTTCAATCACAGGTAATATATGTATGCGCTTATTTGTTTGATTATAATTTTTAATTAGGAAATTAACTTTATATTTACTTTGGACTGTTACAAAATTGAGGCATTTGATCTTCTGGGAAAGAATGAGGTTGTTTTGATTATTCCCAAGTATAAAGACTGAAATGATGGGGATAGGGAGTCCCTAATTTCACTGTAAATTTGTTCTTTTGTTATGCATTGATTGAGATGGATGTTGCCAGAGAATGCTATGGAAATTCAAGAGACATGAAAATTCCTAATTTTTCTATAGAATTGCATAATATAGTTGGAAACTTGCACGTACGAGCACTTTTTTTCCATGTTGTAGAATTTAATGTTTATAGATGCAATGGAGGTCTAAACAAATGAGTCTCTAGTTATGGAATTATTTACTTTTCAATTTACAAACATTGGAACGGAGTTGCAAGACAATGAGTCATATATTTTTGCCAACTTGGCTAAGGTATTAAACAAAAGAATGCCAGGTAGATGGTTTGAGACGGAGAAGCAAAGACCAGGTTTCTTACAAAATATTTATTGCCATTAATTGTGGTTGAGCAATAAATTTCTGTTGGTGAGGCCAGCAATCATGACAACATCCAACTTAGAGACAATGGAATAACAAGACTTGAAAGACGTGTACAATTATGTAATATTTCCTTTTTTGATAGGGTCATGATAGGGTCAAATGGACAAAATTTACTCATGGTATTTACTGTGGTATGTTTCCATGGTATGTGCCCATGGTATTTGCCTTTGAAGGAAAACGATTTGAGGGCAAACGATAAAATAAGGTTTCTAGAGAATCCATCAAGCCTATAAAAGGGGATAGGAACTGGGCATTTGGGACATCTGGAGTTCATCAATATTATTGTGTTTTGTTGAGAACTTGGCTTGGCCAGTTCTAGTTTGATCCTAGGATGTAAATCCCACAATGATCTTTGTTGGGTGGATCCATCCAGGATTCACAAAGTGTTTCAATATTTCAACTTAGTCATTTGATGAGAAGTTGTGCATGCCATTGGTAGGGGCTTCAATATTACTTGTATGGGCATGTATCATATTTACAGTTATTAATATAAATAAGTGGCTACATTTTTCTTTCTCAGATCCCTTATGTTTTGTCTTTTGGGTTGAAGTATTTTTAGGAAACTATAAGTCTATAATGTGCCAGAGCTATTGATAATTTTGAGGTCTAAAACCTTACCATGGTCGTAGAGCTAGTTTTCCTGTCAACCTGAGCATTTATTGCAGATTGATTGGGAGTTTCAAGAGAAATTAGTTTTTGATGCTAGACTCTTGTTAATTTTAGTGGTTATCTATAACCACCCTACTTAAGCAGGAATTTTTGATTTGGAAGATGACCAATTTTCAGCCAATTATGGCCAACAAATCATACTTTAGACAAAGGCATTAATCTTTAGCCATCTTGAATCGACAAATTTTCTCAAAGGTATTTTCTGGAAGATATTGCATCTGAAAGGGGCTTTCTTCTGAAGATTGAATTATGGGCTATCAACTCCATCAAAGCCAAGTTACATCCAGTCATAGAAATCAAACTCACTGAAAGTTAATACCAAAATTGAAGGAGTTGTGGATATCCTCCCGCAAGATTTTCCTATGCGTGGAAGAAGATTTTTCACCCTTGAGGGCCAAATGTCCCTTGTATCAATAGGCCAAATTTCTGGAGGTTTATCAATTGTATTGAGTTGAAATTTGTATTAGTCACTGTGGGTCAATTAATGAAGCTGAACAATTAATCCGCGAGGGACAATTCATGCAAGAGAATTTCCAATAATTTGCATGGGACTAGTTAAGGGTTTTTAGATCCTTGCCACAACAAAGGTAGCAGAGGTTGTGGGAATTTCTATGTCCCATATTGGCAGCACTATTTATCACTGGATGACTGGTTGGATTCTATAGGAGGCTCGTGGGTTTTGAAGCTAGGTGTATTGGCAGTGATTTGGGTTGTATTTTGCTGGTCAGGTGTGTGCTGAACCTGTGTAATATTTATAGGTCATTTCTGTTTTCGGTGTACTGGCTTTCATTTTGCTCCGAAAATAAAAATAAAATAAAATAATTTTTTTATATAGAATTATAGTTTAATTTAAAATAAGGTAGGAGTTTATTGGGAGTAGTTGCCACAATTGCATAAAAAAAAATGAGAGAAGAAAGGCTAAACCATAATGTCATCATTTTACTTTTGGAAACGCCTCAGGAATTAACATAGTATTACATTTGCTAGTCCTCTAGGCTGCAATACTTCGGTGGATCAAAAATGGAAACAACTTCCATATCAGAAGCAAGAGTAGAACAACAGGGTTGTCTTTCAGAAGATCTGCTATCCTTCAACAATCAAAGGATATCCAAAAGGAAGATGTAAGAAGCATGTGTCTCTTTGAACTTGAATCCAAAAAGTAGGAACAAATCAGAAGAATGCCTAACACTGTGAGACACATTATACATAGTTTTATGAATCAGAGAGAAATAAGATTGGAAAGGGTCAAGTTGGGCCTTCAAGGCATCCATGCTTACTTTGATACAGCCTAGGTTCCATGAGTATTCTTGTGAAAGGGTTAAACTCACATCTACCACTTGTCTTAGTAAAATCTTAGCCTTAAGAGTGCTACTACCACCATACAATGAAGAAATCATGAGGAGGATTTTTCGAGTAATGGTAGGATCTCTCCAAGGATTGGACAATGTCAACCTTCTTACTTTCTTTCAGAGGTGCAAAAGTTTAGAAACCATGGAAAAATCCAGATTTGTTATACTTATGTTGCATCTAGAATGTGATGACTTAATCCATCAGATGCTCCAATGCTTTTGCACTAGCATTACAACATCTCCCCCAAAAGTTTTCAAAACAGACATGAAAAAGATCATGTCCCTAATCTTAGGAGAAGATAAGGTCATTTGCAAACAATTGAGGTCCAAATTGTTGGCCATTTGGATGAAGGAGCTAATTTTATCACCTATTTCCTATGAACTAGTTGAGGGGTTGGTCAAATAGAACATCAAACTACTTAAAAGGAAGTTGATGAAGGAGGAACTAGTAAGGATTTGTGGGGACAACAAGAATGTACTAAGAAGGAAAAGCCTATGCTTTGTATGCAAGGGAGCTTGTGCACTTAACCATTCATGTCCATGTGATAGGAAGGAGGCAACAAGACGAGAGGAAATTCTTTCAGACCATGAGGATTCATCTAAAGGATCCGAGCAGTCAAGTACATATGGTGAGCAACAACACAATGTTGTTCATAGAGACTTGCAGGACAAGCTGATGATAATCAGTCAGTGTGACAAAGTACATGGAGAAAAGAAGGAGATAATTCTTCCTAACAGTATGGTAGATCCTTATCTCCAGGAGGACAACCATGAAGAGTATGAGAAACCAAGCATAAATAAGAGTCCATCGGTGCATCCATGTTTGACAACCAAAGAGGATGGACAACAAATTTTCTCCACAGGTGGAGAAGGCCAAGAAGAAGACATTCAAGGAGACTTAAATGATGAGCTAGTGATGGTAAACCAGTATGATGAGCATGATCATAAGGACCAACATGAAAAATATAGTATGCATGATGAGACATTTCTGGAGAGTCAGTCAAAGGTTCAAGCTGGAGATATGATAGTTGAGCATCTGGTGCAAACAGATACAAAATAATTCAATAGGGCACCATAATTGCGAGTAGAGGACTTTCGGGAAAATATCATGCATTTCAAGACATATCTTATGATGTTGAAGCAAAGATTCTGGACAATCTGAGACACTTTCTTACACAAGAATAGAAAATTTGAGAAGCTCATAAGGGTATGTGCTGAATCAATGGCCAAGCTATCTAGTGTTGAGCAACGACCCAAATCCCTCTCAAGGCAACAAGAGGAGTACAATTGCGAGTTCCAGAACAACCATCTACATGAATACATAGATAAGGCTTGAAACACTACTAACCCGCCTTTATACATTGAGGATAACAGGGTAGAGTTCTAGAAATTAAGGAGCCCAACTCCTTGGGGATATTCCCACTCATATTGTTGAAGGAAAGTGCCAAGTAAATTGAATTTTTGTAGCTATGGAGTTCACTTGGAATAATTCCTTCCAATTGATTTTACGACAATTTGAGCTTCTTCATACGAAAGAGGTGTCCCAACTATGGTGGGATATGACCGTGTAAAGAGTTGTTTGAAAGATCAAGTGAGTGGAAAAATGACAAATTTCCAAGGTAAGAAGAAATGGAGCCACCTAGATTGATAGAAGTAAGGTTGAGGGAGACTGGTGGGCTCTAGTATTGTAACAATAATGCTACAACTCCTGGAGCTCCCTTCTTTAATTTTATCAACCCGGTAGTTCGTAACAAACTTGGAAGCGACGGTGCTGTATGCACAAGTACTAGCTCTTGCCGCAACTGTCACTTGGTCAGCTGGCACAAGTCCGCTAGGGGCTCAAGCCAACTTCTATGAGATCTTAGAAGAAGCTTTTTAACTGATGGACGAAAGCTAACTCAAAGGAAGCTAATCTACTTGCGGAAAGAAACTGAAAGCCAAAAAGAAACGCAAACCCTAGCAAACCCTAATTCTACCAACTAGTCCTACTGATGCAAAAATGAGAATGCAAACTATGAGAAGAGATGCCATTACTTCTAGGAAGGTAAAATGCATATGTCTAAGTTATCACTATCTGAAGAAAAAATCTTTTTGTATTTTTGATTAAGTTGTTGGAATTATCATGCATGTGCTTCTAACTAGTTTTCCACTGTGCAGGGATGGATCAAGGGATGAAATGCTTTGGGAAAGGTTGGGATGGTACAGAGAGGGTCTAAGGGATCCCTAGCATTCTTTCTGAGAGTTTCACAAAGTCTGGAGGCCATGCAACCGTGTTTATGAACTTCTACAGGAAGTCTGCAGGGGTTTCTACAGGAAGTTCTGTAAGTCTTCTACAGGATGTTCTGTAATTCTTCTACAGGATGTTTCAAAATGGGATTTTGGAGCATGGATGGAGGGAAAAAGATGGAGGAATGAGTATGGAGGTGAAATAGGGATGTGAATAGGTCTAAGGCTCGGTGGATGAGGCTAAGGAGCGATTGGATTTGTTCAAGGGAGAGTGAAGAAATGTTGCACAAAAATTATGGTTTTGGGAGCGAATGGCAACTGTGAAGCAAGGGTTCTAAGTAGAGGGTGGAGCAGGTAGGTTGGATGGAGTATGTTCAGGTAAGGAAGGGTAATAGGTACTCTGTAAGTGGTTTTCCAAACTGAACAAACAAAGACATGCAAAAAAACAAAGATCTAGTTATGCTACCCTAATATGATCTAGCGAACAGTAATAAGAATGGACAACAACTTTATTTGCAAGGAGACCATGTATATTAACTATGAAATGAAGCATTCAAAGCTCTGAACATGTAACCAACTTCTGCAAATGAAAACCAAACACTAATGATTGCATGGTAAAGCAAAGTCAGTGTTTTTGTGGGCAGCAAAGTCATCCTAGTCACAGCTCTTGATCCCACTAAGGGAGAGGTGAAACCACAGATGTTTGTTGGCCCTTTTCTTGAAGCTTTTTCTGTTAACAACCTATCAAATAAATTTGAGCATGAAAATCTATTTTACTCATCAAAAAAACAAACTAAATAACAAAAAAAGATTTAGATCTAAATAGCAAATTTTATTCTAAGAATGCAGCAAAGACACATAAAGATAATCAAAGGAGGTATTGGGCGCTTGAGATGGGCCCAACCCCAAGAGCTACAGCCTCCTAAGAGAGATTTAGAGCTGGTGCAAAGCTGGATTCATCTTTATTGATCAAGAAATGAAGAGTTACATCAAAACTGTCCACAAGAAGAACTTGAACATGAGCTGAAAGCAAAGCTAATCTATTGTATAAAAATCGAACTACAAACTAGCTAACTAATGACCAAAACAAAATGACTAACTGGCTAACCCAAATGAGGCCCTAAGCCTTCTTATTTATACAATTTGAGGACCCAACAGTCCTCCTAAAATTTAGGGACTTGGCTGCCCAAGACTTGTAGTTAACAGCAGTCCTACTTGACTTGCTTGGCTGCCCTTGTGCTCATTGATTTGGCGGCCTTTGAACTCCGAGCTGATGGTGGAGAATTCGAGGTAAGGGCCCATAAATGAGGGGGACACCTTCCTACAAATCCTCTAGCTTGTTCTCCCACGAATTTGGCTGCCACGTGCTCATTAAGACCTTCAATTTTGTCTCCATGTGGACCAAAAAGGCTACACAAAGCACCCATTAGACTTGTTGGCATAATGACTAACCAAATTCACTCTATTAACATAAAAATAATCAAAAACATGCAATAAACTAATAAGAATGGTGGATTAAGTCAAATTAGGAGGTTGAATGAGCCCAAATAATTGTCCATTTTTGGGGCTCATCATCACCCCCCTACTGAAAGTGTTGTTCATCCTCTGAGCAACCAATCTCTCTCCTCATCTTTGATAACCCTGGTGGCTTCTTTGGCTAACATCTCGGCCGATTCCTCCTTTGGCTTCCCTCTTTTCAAACTTCCTGTAGAAACAGTTCGCTGGCTTCCTGTAGAAACAGTCCTCTGTCTTCCTGTAGAAACAGACAGCACCACTGTATCTTGCTTGGCTGTGGGCGATTTTCCTTTTAGTTGGGCTGTGGCAGCCTTCATCTTCTCCTCCTTCCTGCTCTTCTTCCTCACTGCCTGTTGCTTGTAACTCTGAGCTAGTGTGATTTGATGGAGTAATATTTGAATGAGTGAGGATTTAATGAGGAGGATCTATCTCCTATAATCTCTCCTCCTTGTCTCATTCAAGTTTCTGCTCTGAATTACAATGGGTGAACAAGGAATCTGGATGGACTTGGATTGTGCTAAAGATCAAGAGGTGTGCATTTATCATAGCAGATATATAACACCAAGAACCCAAGATAATCTATGCAGCGTTGGGAAGGTTAACTGGACAGGTGAAGGTGGCCAACTATATTCATGAGTCCTCACACAAATTTTTTCTGCATGATGTGGACGAACAGAATAAACATCATGCCATATCAATTGGAAGCTAATTATTGCTACTGATTTGACCACATTTCAAATAGATTGATCACAAAGCTTCATCTATGTGAGACTGGAGATTTGCTTATTTGTAAACAGAAAGGTATCTTGACCTTAAAGACCTAATTGCAGTGAGGATTTGATGAAGCCAAAACTTGTAACAATTTTTCTTTTGCTGCAGAGGATGACATAAATTGCACAAGTTAACAAACACTCTACGAAATCAAGCCTTCAGGCCCATGTATAGGTTCACCAGGCATTGCTGACTTCTAAGTTTTCTGCATGCATTTCCAACTTCTAAGTTTTCAGCTAGCATCTATTTTCACTCACATGGCATGAACAAGTGGAAACTGAGAACACAGAAGTTATATGCTCTCCATATGTTTTTATCTTAGACTGACGAACATATTGAGATCATTAATAAGACAATTGTGCTCTCCAGACCATAGCAGATTTATGAATTGCCAATGTTTAAATTCAAAGCTGCTAGTTTGTTCTGCTATACATCTGTAAGTACCCCAATTCATTTGTCCGAAGTTTGAACCCAATTATTAGATACCACTGTTGAAATCGGAAGATATCCAATGGGGACTTAAGCCCTCTGAATTGCTTGCATGAAGAGACTCTTCCCAAACCTTGGGCAGTAGTCCATTTGAGACAAGAAAAGTTGCAATCTCCTGACCACTAGTGAACTCTGGAGTTTTCGTTTCTGACTCCATGGCCTGCTATTTCTACTGGATTTATTCCACAATGGTGTTGGATCTCAGAGCTTTCTTCAAGCTTCAAACTGGATGAAGAACCTTAGGCTTCTCTGCTCTGGAAGACTCTGCTGCACTTTCCTGTAGAAGACCCCACCCGTTTCCTGTAGAACGTGATTCTGCCTTTGAGTGAGCCCGATGCACGAGTGAAATTCGAACCAGGTAGGAAACTCAGCGGAGGACGATAGGTTAAGTCGATTGTGGAAGCAGAGGATGTATACTTCGAGTTAAACATGATGCAAGTGCAAGTTAACAGCAGTCTATGAGTTTCAGTTGAGCGCTCAGATTTCTGCGTGATTTTTGGACTGAGGTGGCAGAGACATGTGTTGGCCATGCAGACAGTTAGGCTATCGTGAACTGCATGTTCTACTTATGAACTGTATGTTTTCTTCTTGATCCGCTGCACTGGAGTTCAAGCAGCTGACACTAACTGTGTTTTTTTTTCACGTGAATGACTGATCATGCTGCGTGATTTTTGCCTTGATGAGTGCAATTGGATATGGCTCTCTTCTTGGCTGAATCCACCCATCTCATTCGTTCATGCAATGCTTAGATCAGATTCATGTAATAGAAGAACAAGGTTTAGTCACGTACCTGAAGTCAAACGGCTGCTTGTGAAGCTTTTTGCTGCTGCATGCTCATGTTCTGCTGCTGCATGCTTGTATTCCTTGGTTTCATGAGAGCGTGGCTGATGATTTTTTATTTCTTTTCCTTGTGCAGGTGTCCTCTGGCCGGATCTGAGCTGCATGCAGTTGTTTTCACATTCAGATCTGCACCTTCAAGCTGCTGCTGCTACATGGTCACAAAATCAGAACTTGTTTTCGCCATTTCTCCCAAACGGCAAAGCGGATCGATCTGAAACTTGCTGAGCATGTTTCTATCATCATGATGCATCTCCCATAGCAAAATCGTGATCAATGGATGCACGGATTTCGAGAAAAATGGAAAATGGCTGAAGATTTCAGAGATCGATTTCTCGGAAACCGTGCATCGGAACCGGCTGAAACTGTTTGGGTAGGCTACTATCACCCATGTGCATCTCCCCATGAAACAGGTTTTGAAATGGATGCACGGTTATGGAGAAAATGCAAACATGGCTGATGGTGATGGAGGCTGATTTCTTGGAGACCGTGCACCGGAATTGGTTGAAACTGCTCAAGCATGTTGCCATGACCCTTGTACAATTCCCCATAAAACGGTTTGTCAAATGGATGCATGGTTTTCAAGTTATGGCAAAAACAAATTTTGTTCTATGTCTTTTTGCTTCAAGGCACTTTGCATGTGTTTGCATGGAAGGGAAAACTGAGCTTGGGCTGTGATGCAGGTATGGAGATGATGAAGGAGGAGTTGGAAGGTTGCATGAGGACTTCTAAACCCTTGAGGAAGCTACCATGTTCGCCAAACCACTTTTTGAGATCCATGTCTAGTTTCCCACAGTTTCTACAGGAAGTTCCTGTAGAAGCACAATGAGAAGCACAAGGAGGTGGAAAAAATGATGGAGAAAGGCAAGGGATGGACACACAAGTGTTTGTAGGCCTAATCAAAAGATTCCCATCATTAGATTCACTTTTGAAATTGGATGGGGCTCATCCAAAGGTTCTAGAGGATGTTTCCTGTAGAAATACAGAGCTTCCTGTAGAAGGCACAAGAAAAATTCCTTTAACCTTGATTTGAGTGCTCCTCCTGTCATGAAACATCCTTCTTGCAACTTGCAATGTCACTGCTGCAACATGAAATTATTCAATGGAGATTAGCTTTCTTTTTCTTTTCTTTTTCTCTTTTTTTTTTTTTTTTTTTGAAAAACAACTAGGGTGCCTCATGGAGGTTTTCACCCTAATTGCCTGCCTTGGGCGCCTCCAAGGGAAGTTTTCACCCAAAGATCTTATTCCCTTTTATTTTCTCTTTTTTCCAACCCATTGACCGCCTCATGGAGGTTTTCAATCAATGAGCCAATCTAAGGCGCCTCCAAGGAGGTTTTCACCTTAGATTTTTATTTTTCTCTTATTTTCATTTTTTCCTCTTTTTTCTTTTTTTTTTCTACCCTGCCCTACTTGAAAAACAAAATCATTTTCAAGTATAAGAATACTTCCAATGGAGCCATGTGCACATCGAGATTAGAGAAAAAACGATGTGAAGGCTTGAAATGCATGCTTGGACAAGTATGCAGATCTCAGAGACCAAATGATCTGGCGTTGAAGGGATCAAACAGAGCTGAGGAAGAAAGTACTGCTGCAACTTAGTGACCTTCTGAAACCATATCTCAATATAGCTTTGATGTCCTTGGTTCTTTTGCTGATCTGGATCATTCTTCATGTCACCTTCTATCATGACCTTCTGATCTTCCTCTTTTTGTTGATCTTTCTCTTGAATACATGGAAGATTTGATGGTAACCATGAGGGAACTCTCTCGATCTCTGATTCTGATCTCTTCTCTTCATCAAGTGCAGCCCATGGTTCTTTGATCTCCTCTTTGGAATCTTCTTTTTCCTTTGGTCCTTCAATAGAATATTTGTTTTGCAACACTCTTCCTGAGCTTTGGTGAACATCATTGAGCTCAAGAGGAGTCATTTGCACATGTTGTGCCTCAGATTTGTAATGGGGGTGAGCTGCTCCATTGTGTGGTTTTGGAAATGGTATGGGTAGTTGAGTGGAGGTGTGAAATTGAGATGGAGATGGATGGCATTGTGGTTGGGTAGGCATTTTGGGTTGCCTTGGTGGAGGAGGAGGCGATGGTTGTGGATGAGCAGGTGGTGGAGGAAAATGAGCGGGATGAGAGTTGTACTGGGGCCTCCACTCCTGATAAGGTGCATTCCACTGAGGCTGTGGCTGAGCATAAGAGTGAAATGAATGAGCAACTGGTTGGGTATAATATGGATCTGTGAAGGAACAAGGAGGAGGTGTGAACCAGGAAGGATGAGCAGGGGGACCCCAAGAAGGCATGAAAGTGTCTTGGTAGGGGTCATAATAGGTCTCAGGTGTCCCTTGCAGTTCCTGCTGATAAGATCTAGGTTGATACAGCCAACTTTGGTTCATATAATAGAGTGATTCAGTGGCTCCCTTGGCTCTTTGATATGCAACTTTGATTCTGGGCAAGGAAGGGCACTGATCTGTAGGATGGTATTCTTCACAGATGAAACACACTTCTAGGGAGTGCATTGGACATTCGTTCCTAGGATGCTTTCTAGTGCACCTAGGACAAAAGATGACCAAAGCCCTCTTGGCTTCCTCTTGCTTCTTTTGGATCCGCAAGGTATCCAGTTGCCTGGCAAGAAACTGCCTCATATCACTCTTGAAATCTTTGATCTGATTTTCAAATTCATCTTTGGACAAGATGTTGCTCCCAACATCTCTACTTGTAGCCATTTGCTCCAGAGGAATGTTTTCTTCTTCTTCTCCCCTAGAGGTTCTTTAAATATGCCTTGATGTCCACCCAGGGGTTCTTTAATCACAGCCATCGAAGAAGAGATAACGTTGGCTGTGTGAAGCAGTGGGGGGTTGTGCAATCATTTTTCTAACTTATCTTTACTCCTACAAGGCATGAAATGAAATCTTTTTGATTGATTTTTTCTTTTTCCTACTTCTACTTGCAAAACTGAAATAGATTGACCTCCAACTAACTATCTTGCGAAAATGAAAATGCGGAATTGAAATGAAAGCAGGAAAGGACTAATCTATTTTGCTCAAATGAAATTGCAGGAATGAAATGCTAGGCTACGCTTGCGAAATTGAAATGCTAATCTACGCTTGCAGAAATGAAATTGCGGAATTGAAATGCTAATCTATGAAAGCAAGAAATGCTAATCTAATTTTGCATAAATGAAATTGCATAATGGAAATGAAATAAACTACTTAGCAGAAGATTGTAGTAGAAAATAGAAGAATAGCAACAATCACCAATACTCTGCCGCTTCCCCAGCAACGGCGCCAAAAATATGGTGGGCTCCAGTATTGTAGCAATAATGCTACAACTCCTGGAGCTCCCTTCTTTAATTTTATCAACCCGGTAGTTCGTAACAAACTTGGAAGCGACGGTGCTGTATGCACAAGTACTAGCTCTTGCCGCAGCTGTCACTTGGTCAGCTGGCACAAGTCCGCTAGGGGCTCAAGCCAACTTCTATGAGCTCTTAGAAGAAGATTTTTAACTGATGGACGAAAGCTAACTCAAAGGAAGCTAATCTACTTGCGGAAAGAAACTGAAAGCCAAAAAGAAACGCAAACCCTAGCAAACCCTAGCAAACCCTAATTCTACCAACTAGTCCTACTGATGCAAAAATGAGAATGCAAACTATGAGAAGAGATGCCATTACTTCTAGGAAGGTAAAATGCATGTGTCTAAGTTATCACTATCTGAAGAAAACATCTTTTTGTATTTTTGATTAAGTTGTTGGAATTATCATGCATGTGCTTCTAACTAGTTTTCCACTGTGCAGGGATGGATCAAGGGATGAAATGCTTTGGGAAAGGTTGGGATGGTACAGAGAGGGTCTAAGGGATCCCTAGCATTCTTTCTGAGAGTTTCACAAAGTCTAGACGCCATGCAACCGTGTTTATGAACTTCTACAGGAAGTCTGCAGGGGTTTCTACAGGAAGTTCTGTAAGTCTTCTACAGGATGTTCTGTAATTCTTCTACAGGATGTTTCGAAATGGGATTTTGGAGCATGGATGGAGGAATGAGTATGGAGGTGAAATAGGGATGTGAAGAGGTCTAAGGCTCGGTGGATGAGGCTAAGGAGCGATTGGATTTGTTCAAGGGAGAGTGAAGCAATGTTGCACAAAAATTAGGGTTTTGGGAGCGAATGGCAACTGTGAAGCAAGGGTTCTAAGTAGAGGGTGGAGCAGGTAGGTTGGATGGAGTATGTGCAGGTAAGGAAGGGTAATAGGTACTCTACAAGTGGTTTTCCAAACTGAACAAACAAAGACATGCAAAAAAACAAAGATCTAGTTATGCTACCCTAATATGATCTAGCGAACAGTAATAAGAATGGACAGCAACTTTATTTGCAAGGAGACCATGTATATTAACTATGAAATGAAGCATTCAAAGCTCTGAACATGTAACCAACTTCTGCAAATGAAAACCAAACACTAATGATTGCATGGTAAAGCAAAGTCAGTGTTTTTGTGGGTAGCAAAGTCATCCTAGTCACAGCTCCTGATCCCACTAAGGGAGAGGTGAAACCACAGATGTTTGTTGGCCCTTTTCTTGAAGCTTTTTCTGTTAACAACCTATCAAATAAATCTGAGCATAAAAATCTATTTTACTCATCAAAAAAACAAACTAAATAACAAAACAAGATTTAGATCTAAATAGCAAATTTTATTCTAAGAATGCAGCAAAGACACATAAAGATAATCAAAGGAGGTATTGGGCGCTTGAGATGGGCCCAACCCCAAGAGCTACAGCCTCCTAAGAGAGATTTAGAGCTGGTGCAAAGCTGGATTCATCTTTATTGATCAAGAAATGAAGAGTTACATCAAAACTGTCCACAAGAAGAACTTGAACATGAGCTGAAAGCAAAGCTAATCTATTGCATAAAAATCGAACTACAAACTAGCTAACTAATGGCCAAAACAAAATGACTAACTGGCTAACCAAAATGAGGCCCTAAGCCTTCTTATTTATACAATTTGAGGACCCAACAGTCCTCCTAAAATTTAGGGACTTGGCTGCCCAAGACTTGTAGTTAACAGCAGTCCTACTTGACTTGCTTGGCTGCCCTTGTGCTCATTGATTTGGTGGCCTTTGAACTCCGAGATGATGGTGGATAATTCGAGGTAAGGGCCCATAAATGAGGGGGACACCTTCCTACAAATCCTCTAGCTTGTTCTCCCACGAATTTGGCTGCCAAGTGCTCATTAAGACCTTCAATTTTGTCTCCATGTGGACCAAAAAGGCTACACAAAGCACCCATTAGACTTGTTGGCATAATGACTAACCAAATTCACTCTATTAACATAAAAATAATAAAAAACATGCAATAAACTAATGAGAATGGTGGATTAAGTCAAATTAGGAGGTTGAATGAGCCCAAATAATTGTCCATTTTTGGGGCTCATCAGAGACTACTCTTTTTTGCAGTGAATGACGACCTACATGTAACAACAATCTAGTTGCACAAGGGGACTGCAAGACTCGAATCTTCCATGTAATGATAAAGATAATCTGAAATGATCTTCTTGCATGCCATTAGGGAGTTCTAATCATCTCGAAAAGAGTGAGCAAAGGAGGATAGAGAAAAGATGAAGAGAAGAAACAATATAACAAAAGAAAAATATAGAGATCCCATAGTGCAATCCTATACACCTCTTCAACACTCATGAAATGGGGATTAGGGGTTGTCTTGGCAAAAATTCCGCATTCCACAAGAGGGAGGTGAAAATGCAGAGGAGATTTGCAACTCTGTATGGTTTCTCACAACTATTCATAAGAGGATTGAAGTGAAGACAAATTCGATGGGGGCAGAGTGGGTGATGGGGTGACAACACTATTACTAATATTTCACCATTTGTCTGATTACATCCCTCATAATTGTGGTAGTGCTAGGCTTGTGGGAATTGAAATAATTTGAGGACATACTTACCAGCTAAAGGATGGGACGCACTAAGTACTTTGCATTGATTGAGGTAGGAGATTGATATGGTTATCATCTTGTGATGGGATTTAGTGTGAATAAACTCAGTGACAAAAAGTGAAAGGTTCCTGGAAGGTGTGATTGGATTTATTATCACTAATCTAGTGGCAGATAGAGAGGGAAAGGTCACCATAAGGGAGTGAATAACTCCACCAAATCTAATCAAATCCGCTTCACCCCCATCTCTTATAATAGCTACAATTTGTCGTCTCCTTAAACGTCTGCTAGTATTATGTATGAGTAGAATTCCACCAAGCCAAAATTCCAAGAACCTTTGATTCTTGAAGGCTTTGGAGTGTGAATGTTGATAGTGAAATGGAACCGTGGAAATTAAGGTGCATGAACAAGAAAAATGACATAAAGAAGCAATGTAGAAGTTACCTACTACCTTCTTCCCTTGGATTTGTTAGTGGCAGTGATGACCTTTTATCCTTTGCATGATGAATGCATTGTTTCATGAATGGGTAGAATCTTACCACAACAAAATTCCAAGTAGCTTTGATTCTTGAACACTAAAGCAAGAGAGTGTGAATGCTAACAATGAAATGGAATTGTGGAAATTATGGTGTATGAACAAGAGTAATAGCACAAAGCAGTGGCATAGAAGTTACCTTTTCTACCCTCTTCCATTGGATCTGTTAGTGGCAGTGATGACCTATTTTCCTTGTCATGCTGAATGCACTGTTTCATAAGAGAGGTTGAGAGTTTTGCATATAGTGCAATGAATATGAAGAAAGTAATAGTGTATGAGATATGTTTTGAGTTGTATTGCACTATTTATAAGATATATGTTATTTACAAAATAGATTGAAAAATAAGATATAAGTTTTACATATAGATGAATGTATTTAGATAAAGTAATTTGGATTTTATTTACAAAATAGATTGAAAAATAAGATAGAAATTTTACATGTAGTTGAATGTATATAGAACCGACATAGATTAATCTTAAATCCAAATTTATTAAGCGTTCAGAGGGATCAAATCTCTCACAGTACAAACCTATTTTTTGAGTGAAAAACTTGAGGAAATGTTTACACCTCGAGATATTTGATCTCTCTGAGATTTTAATAGAACTGGACTTAAGATGGATCTAGGTTGGTTTGATATATATAAGTTTGGTAGTTAAGAAAGTCTACTTGAAGCTTTATTGTTAGATAATAAAACCTAATAGTCTCATTTGTTATACCTTAAAACCCAATAACAATATATACCTATCTTTACAAAGTCGACGATATTAAATATCCTTTGTTTAATCTTATTTTTAATGTTATCATTCAATATCCTAAATAAAACTCAAAAACAATTGTGTAAAGTATTCCATTGAATTTTCATGCAGAGGTTAAAACCAATAGTTGAGAAACTTCAATAAATTTTAATGTTGACAAAAAAATATAAAGAAAATGTAGAACTACATGCACCATATTTTTTTCATGTTCACATTTCTCTTCACACTCAAGAGTAAAATTTCAAACATATAAAATAAAATGAATAACATACAAACAGCCTGGAAAAATATAATCTTTGAAGCCTATGTAACAAAGTGAGCAAGGTTGTTTTTCCCAAGTTTTACCTGGAAGAAATGCATCTCTAGAGCTGTAAAGTCTTCATGTGGCGTGTCTTTATTGAGTGGTTTTCTTTGCCAAATAAGATATGAAAATTGCTCAAAGTTATGATATTTGTTGTGGAAATTACCATTTATTTGGATGTACCTAAAATATTTTATTGCAATGAGTATCTCACATTAGCGGTGAATACCTTTAAATATGCTACGTTAGAGAAGAATACCATGGGAAAAAACATAGGTTGTGAAAACCTGGCTCCAAAAACCTCCATGTGTAAATTTACTATTTTATCTCAATTTTTTTTTTTTAATTTAAATATTGTATGTAATTTGATGATTAGAGAAGCATGTCATGGGAAATATCATGTGTTGTGAAAACCTGGAGCCCAAAAACCTCCATCCATAAATTTTACAATTATATCTCAATTTATTAAAATTATTAATTATTAATTTTATGTTTTATTTTATTTTATTTTTTAATTTTATTTTTTATTATTTTTTTAATTAATTGGATAATTTGAGAAGAATACTATGGGTGAAACCATGGATTGAAAAAACCTAGGGCCTAAAAACCTCTGGTAAATTTACTATTTTATCTCAAGTTATTTTTAAATTTTAATTATTTTTATTTTTAAATGTAATTTTACCAAGTCAAAATGTTTGCATAACACAACATATGTATACTTATGAGCCTGATATTTAAAAGATATTTACATATATAAATACTACACGTCTAACATCTAACACTTACACATTTAATAACTAAACATCTAGCACCTACATATCTACCCCATACTGCATCGTAAAGCACCTCTGGGCACAAAAAAATAAAAATAATTAAGGTTAAATTTTAAGAAAAGATGTCTTATGTAATAGAAATAATTTCAATCATAGAAATCATTTATTCTCATTTCCCATTGTATTTTTAATAATTTTAATCATAGAAAGTATGTGTTGGGTATGGAATCCCCCCAAGGCATGTTTTGGGGTTTAAAGCCCAAGTTTTGACCAAATCTTGTTGTAAAAGCTCCGCAAATTGTGGGCGCGGGGCGTGAAAGTATGATAGAGTCATAGGGTTTCCCGCCCTAGTTTTGTAATGTAATATCAGATGGATAGAACTATCCATGGTCCACGGAGCATGGGATTGTATAAATAGAGTGAGGTTGTAAGTGTAGAAGATAACTAATAACGAAGATGAAAGGATGAGAAGCCTAAGTGATTGAGTCAAAGTGTAAAGTGTGTATGTTGGTTGTAGAGTAGGAGAAGGCTTTGCAGCTATGTGTCAGAGGCCTAGTAGTCCACAGCTGAGTGTGCAGGACAGGTCAAGTTTGTAATCATTAGAAGAATCAATAAAGAGAAGTTTTGCTATAATTTCGTGCAACTTTTTATGGTTTAATGCATGATTAAATATAATCTATGAGTATATTGTTTATTTACTGCGAGAACTTGTATGAATGTTTTATATTGTTAAGTATAACTTAAGACATTTAAATAGGTGAATGTGCTTAATTGATATTGAAAGATAAATAAAATATGGGGTAATAGTGCCAAACGTGGCACAACCCCCTAGTTAGGGTTGCGCGAAGGTGGGGTATCAGGTCGTGAGGAACGGAAGGTGCGTGAAGCCACCTGCACGTAGGGACAAACAATGGACCAATCGAACTCATCAGATATCTCTAGGGTGTGGAAACCTCGTTCTAGCACCCTCTCATACTACTTCGGTTGAGACCTCAATCTGTGCTTCGCGGATTGTTACCGAAAGGGATAGTAGTACAAGGATTTGTTTGGCTAATTAACTCCAAACATGGGCCAGGCCCTAACAAGCCAACAAATGGTTCCATTGCCAAGACCAAGATTTTCATAGAGATGTTTGATTTCGTATCACTAGAATCTGATAAAGAAAGGAATTGAAGAGTGGTTGGACAGAAAGATTCATGAGTTTGCGGCGTAGGAAAACAAGAATCTGTGATTATCAAAGCAAGAGTGGTTAGATTGCTACTTGTGTACGGAGATCCTCAAAATTTTCTTTGCATCCTTCCCTATTTAGTTGTACAAGTGGATCGCGAAGCTAGCAGATAGCTAAGGAAGGTGTAAACTCGACAAACCTATTATGTGGACTTCAGAATTGGTGCAGAGACTGGAAGCATTGGAATATCAGATCGCACATGTTGTCAATCACTGGATCGATCGAATCATAGGAGGATTAATCACTGAATTCACAATAGATACTTTAGTCAGCTATAGCGAGGCATAACGACACTTCCTCAAGGGACTGCAAGGTAAGTACGTTAAATCTTTGAACACTCGGATTAAAATGCTACTGTGTGAAAAGCGGGTTATGTGAATAAATTGATGTTTGGGGCTACGTGAAGTGGGAGAATCTACAAAAACGAAGGTAGCATAGAACTAGAGACTAGCCCCTTGATTTCACCTCTGCGAGGAGGCAAAGAAGAGTCTCGCCAAGAAGTGTGATCAATCTGATAAGGTAGAGAATTCTGCGCATACCACCTCGACCCACACCACCACCAGTTTCACCGTATTCACCTCGGACTTTGCCCATCCCACCTCTGCCACCACCATGAAGCAGTATGGCTAGCACAATAAAGCTACCAGTGTTCAAGCGAGTAGGGAATGAAGATCCTAGCCAATTTTGGTTTATGGTAAAAGCTGTATGGGAAGCATAGGGTGTCACAGACGACAATATAAATAAGGCAACATTGGTTATTGCTCTGCAGGATCGTCTGCTGACCTGGTCCATTAAGCATTCCAATGAAAATCCAAAAGCGGTGATAGTGGATATCCAGGCTGCACCAAACAAGGAATTTAGCTGGCCAAAATTGGAGGCATGGTCGATCATTGGATTCAAGGAAATCACAATTCTACCAAGTGCAACCCCGTGGGATTTGGATCAAAGACTGAAGTGCATAATTCATGAAGCGAACATGACATTAACAGATGGGAAACATTGCGAATGGTTTGTAGCATCGTTAACGTTGCATCTACGGAACGCGCTGTCACAACAAAGTCTAACCACTCAGGCTGAGGCTTTGGAGGTCGCAATGAGATTGGACGAGACTCTAATACATGATCCTAACTTGGGAGTCCAGTAGATTCATGCATAGTTGAAAAACTTGTGCCTCAAGATGCAGAGTTTGAAATAAAATAGGACGGCTCATCTAGAAGTGTGTGACAAGGTATGGTGCATAAAGTGCAAGGGCCAGGGGCACGACAACGACCACTGCTCGGTGTTCACGAATTACCTTGTGGGAGGAGGACAAATGCCATTGAGCGTGGAGGCACAAGTAGGACCAAGAGCAACACCTGCATTATGGTGCGCGATTTTTCAAATAAGAGGAAAGCATGCTATAGATAACTTGTAGAATTTCCCACTGTAGATCCCCTGATAATGCAATATACTAAAGCAAAATACTTGATCTACTTCTACAAACAAACTTGCGGAAGTTTAATCCATTTTGAGCAAGATGAAATAGAACACATATAACAGAGAATGAGAAATCAATCACACATGAACGCAGAATAATACTTTGGGGAAAGCCTTAGCTAAAAACCCCACTATCTGTATTATCATACAAGTGGAAATATCTCTGAATTACACAAAGCTTTAGGTCACAAGCTATCTAGCTCTCAATACAATCCCTCACTGCTGCTCATAGACAAAATATAGAACACATATGCCTTCCTTTAGTCCTCTGAGCCTCCTATTTCCTTGCGTAGTTTCTCCTGGGTCCCCCATCTACAACCTGTGTGATTCTCACCTCACACACAACACACCAAACTAAGAAGTAAATGTGCAATCTCCAAGGAATGAATTCCTTCTGCATGTAAGAGATATGCTCAATGGAATATTCTTGCAACTGATAGTACATTGTCCCATCCTCTGATCTCAACTGGGTCTCTGACTGAACTGACATGCATGAGTTATTTATGAGAGAATATTCAGTTATCTAAAGTACAGTAGTTACATGCATGCATGCATTAACTAACTGAACTCACAATCAGTTCCACAAACTGTTGGAACTAATCTAACTAGACTTAACTCAATTAACTGAGCTAACTAATTGCAACTCAAAGTACAACTCATCTTGATCTCCTTAATTAAAGGATAACTTCCTCAATTAAAGGGATAATTGTTTCATGTCTTCACATAGACTTCATGTTTGATTTTCTTCTACTAACTAACTGAAGATGAATTAATTAATTATTTTTCAAACCACTGCTAAGATCAAATTCAAATTTTACTTCTCAATTTTAGTTCAGGGACTAACTAAAATTGGAATGTATCCCGAAATGCTGTTGATAGCAATGCTATTTTTAGCACTTCTATATTTAGCATTTCTTGTTGTTATTTTTCAACACTCCATCTCAACAAAAGAGGGATTATCTGTCACCCAAATCTTGTCTCTGTGGAACTCAAATTTGCATTTTGACAACGCCTTAGTCAAAAAATCTGCATCTTGCTCCTCAGTCGAAACATACAGCAACAACATGATCCTCTTCACCACACAGTCTCAAAGATGATGATACCAAATATCGATGTGCTTGGACCTCTGTGGGGATCAAGCGCCAGCACCCAACAAAGTAGGCATGGTTGCGTAAGAAGGTCAAGGCATAGAAGTTGTCTATTGACCTGATCACCCTAACCGAGGGTGATTTGCACGACATCAACGAGACAGTGCGCGATGTCACCTCTAAGGCTCTCCAAGGTTTCATGCGGGAGAACCAGATTGTGTTGGGGGCCCTTAGAGCACAGTTGCAAGAATTACAGGTGTGCCCTCTTCAAGCTAGTACCCTTTCTACCAGCCTTGCAGTCGGAACAACACCAGCATAACAGATGTTGCGTGCACGAATGACAAATACCATAATGCTACCGGAAGGGGCACTCACAACAAGAAATGAGGTCGGTAGGCCTACCGTGAGTGCACTAAAGGGTCTCGGTATTAATATAGCTACACTCCCACGCAGGACCTTATATGTTTTTCGAGATGGGATAACTGCAGAGCTGCGAGCTAGGGAGAGCCGCACACTGCAAGTGCTCAACGAGCAGAAAATCAATATGGAACAATTAAGCTTGTAGCGTGATGAATTGGTGTCACAGAATCAATAGTTGGTGTAGGTAATAGACGAAGCCTACCAAAGCTTCCCGAAGCTGGCCATCCCAATGGACATAACAACAGAGGTGCACATCCACAGGTTAGCAGCAGGGGTGCATGAGGCGTGGGAAGAAATGACAAAGGTTTAGCTGGGGCTAAACTTTTAGATCGCCAAGCTGTGGTTAAGGGCACAACCGTCCACCCCTCCGGAGGTCAGAGAGCAGCGCACTAGTACTATCACAGTGGTACTGGAGGAAATTGGCAGTGTAGTGCAAGACTGCACCAGTATGTTGGAAGAATCACTTGAGGTCCTCACAAATCTGCAAGAAGACCCCAACATCCAACACTTAGAGACAGAGGCACGAGAAATCCAACAGTAGTATGACAGTGTCCGAGGAACTACATAGACGGTGGTCCTCATTAAGAGGCTCACACAGATGCAAGAGGCTAAAGCGCTGAAGGAGCAAGTGGATGCAACATGACACAAGGAAGCAATCCTGAAGGCGCGCATTCAGCCTTTGATCGACGAGGCCTTCACCATCACAACTAGAATGGAGGGAAAGCTCGCACACATGCAGGGGATGCATGTACTGATGCAGAGAAGCACTCCCAACAAAAAGGTCTCAGAGCAACGTATGTAGCAGATTTAGCAAGCAGCAGCTCAGTGCTCTGCCGACCTTACAGTAGTTCGAACCCAGTTGGAGGGACTCCGCACAAAGATCTTCGTACCGATAGAGTGATTCGAGAGTGAGTCACAATGTTTTTGTTGGGGGCTTGTTGGGCATGGAATCCCCCCAAGGCATGTTTTGGGGCTTAAAGCCCAAGTTTTTACCAAATCTTGTTGTAAAAGCTTCGTGAATTACGGGTGCGGGGCGCAAAAGTATGATAGAGTCATAGGGTTGTCCGCCCTAGTTTTGTAATGTAATGTTGGCTGGATAGACCTACCCATGGTTCGCAGACCATGGGATTGTATAAATAGAGTGAGGCTCTAAGTGTAGAAGGTAACTAGTAATGAAGAACGGAGATGAAAGGATGAGAAGTCTAAGTGATTGAGTCAAAGTGTAAAGTGTGTCTGTGGGTCATAGAGTAGGAGAAGGCTCTATAGTTGTGTGCACAGAGGCCTAGTAGTCTGCAGTTGACTGCGTGGACCCCTGTAGCTGACTGCGCAGGACAAATCAAGTCTGTAATCATTGGAGGAATCAATAAAGAGAATTTTTGCTATAATTTTGTGTATCTTTCTCTAGTTTAATGCATGATTGAATATAATTTACGAGTATATTGTTTATTTATTGCACAAACTTGTATGAATGTTTTATATTGATAAGTATAACTTAAGATATTTAAGTAGGCGAAGGTTCTTAATTGATACTGAAAGATAAATAAGATCTCGGGTAATAGTGCCAAACGTGGCGTGACCCCCTGGTTAGGGCTACGCGAAGGCGAGGTATCAGATCGCGAGAAACGAAAGGTGCGCAAATCCACCTGCACACAGGGAAAAATAGTGGACCAATCAAACTCATCAGACATCTCCAGGGTATGGAAACCTGGTTCTAGCGCCCTCCCATACTACTTCGGGTGAGACCTCAGTTCGTGCTCCGTGAACTGTTGCCGAAAGGGCCAGTAGTACAGGGATTTGTTTGGCTAATTAACTTCGAACCTGGGTCAGGCCCCAACAAGCCAACAATATGTTTCATGGTTAAGAAAATGTATGTTTTCATAAAAAATTGTAGATTCAAATCTAAATTAAGGTAAATTATACCTTCACACACAAGGAATACAATTAATTAATAATGTTCGAATAAAATACTTCTAAATAGAATAATTGATTTACAAAATGAATAATTACAGAGAATTGGTTCAGTTATGTGTGCGGGTGTTTGTGTGTGTGTATATATATATATGAATGACTTAAATAATATGCATGATAAAAGCATTTTTATAAATGTGAATAATCTAATCATATATAAGATATAAATTAAAATTAAAAATATGTTATTATTTTATGAGAATAATGGAGGATTATTTATGATTGATAAAGTCTAGGTTGTATGAAGAATGTAAATGAAATAATTGTATACAATATATTTTTAAAGAAAGGAGAGGTTCAAATTTGGTGGGGGGCTTGGTATGTAGATCTATGTCAATCAAGTTGTCAAATCACTATGGATATAGGTCTTTTGCTCCACAACATGGGAGGTGCCTATCTTAATTTCGTGTCTTGTTATGCCAGGACCTTAAAATTAGATTGTTGTTGTCATTGTAGTATTATATGAAACTATTTGATAATGAGCTACAACTAGTCACATCCATAATGTGCAAGAAAAATTATAATGCATCATGATGAATGGGAATGGCGATATAATAAGTTACAATCCTAATAACTGTAGTATTTTTGAGACTAAATTATAGAGGTAAAACATTGAAGGAATCTTGCATTTGATGAAGTGGGATGAGAGAAGGGTAGAAAGGACATTGGGATGAACTAATGAATGTTTGCGAGTGATTGACCAAAGAATTTTTTTTTAGTTTTGATGTTGATTATCATTTGAATTTAGTATGCTTTAGAGATAGTAAATTATGAAAGGAAAAGGTGTTCAAACAAGCGTAATTTCAGATAGAAAGACCATTAACATTGATACTTATGGAAAAATATTGAGCCTTAGAAAAAAAACATTAAATCGATTCAATATAATATAACAGTAACCTAGATGCATTTTAATCTTGAATTTATCAAGCATAATAAATATTAAGAAGAAATAAATAAATAAATCATATATATATATATATATATATATATATATATATATATATATATATATATATATATATATATATATATATATATATGATAAAAGGGGGGAAGTCAACCATATTCAATATCCATGTCCTTAGTCATGTGTTATGCATTGGGTATTAGGTTGACTATGTATTAATTCAGTCAAATATGAGAAATATTTTTCAATTTAACAAAGTATAGCTTTAAAAATCATTTTTCTATTTTCTGAAATTTATTTTATTGACATTTATCTCTCGTCGGATTGGTTGTCAATTTGGACATGTTATTGGCCCATGCCTTAATTAACGAGCCAAGAGTACATGGGTCACATCAGGTTGGTGGTTTATTTTTCATACATTTTAGTTCTAAATAACCTCTGCTAATAGAGTTTGCAAAAAAAGAATCGTATGCACATCAATACATGTGTTACTATTTGTTGTGTGTGGAGCATGATTGTTTAGAGGTCTTTGTGTCAGCTGGATGTATACCCCAGGAAGTTTGTACACCCCTCCACGCGGGGGGGTCCGGGGTGGGGGGGGGGGAACTCGTCCCCCCCGCGGCAGTTCGGGGGGGTCAATCCCCCCCGGCTGGGGGTCTGGGGGCTAGCGGTCCCCCGGTGGGGGCTTGGGGGTAGTGCCCCCGAAGCTAAAAATAGGTGTAAAATTCCCTTGTAAAAGTATAGTAATTTCTAGTCAATCTGGGTCATTCATTAGGCGGATGATTTAACGATAGAGCTTATGTTTAGTTTAGGTTTTTTTTTCCCTAGAAGGCAACCCCTCTCTTCATATGAGGGCATTGTATTTGAGGTTGTGTAATAGATGTGTATTCTATGAGCGAGAAATAGAGAGGTGAAACTGTGAGAGAAAACAGAGGATATTACAATGGATCTATTGTAGGTTGTGTCTCTTCATTTTGTTGGATAATAGAAAGGAAGGACTGGCTATTCGAGGTGGATGTAGCCCAAACTGGATGAACCACGTATATCTGTGTCTCTCTTGTTTTATGCATTTTCTGTGTTTATATTTCTGCAATATTTTATGTGTTCCATTGCTCCGTAATATATAATTTTTCTAACAACTGCTATCAGAGTCGAAGGTCTATTTGGCTGATAAACTCGTAGGAAAGAAGGTTTCCTCCTTCGAGTGGGAGCAATGGCGGAAGATGGTAAGTTTAGGGTCGAGAAATTTAACGGCCAAAACTTCTCGCTGTGGAAGATGCAGATGGAAGATTATTTGTATCAGAAATATTTATACCAACCATTGGGCGGAAAAGCAAAGATGTCAACGGGTATGACAGATTAAGAATGGAACCTTCTCAATAGAAAGGTACTCAAAACAATATGGTTGTGCCTTGCAGCATTGGTCGCCTTCAACATTTTGAAGGAAACAACGACAAGGGGTTTGATTAAGGCGTTGGCGAAACTATATGAAAAACCCTCGGCCTCAAACAAGGTATTTCGTATGAAACGGTTATTTAATATGAAGATGTCGGAAGGTGGATCTGTTGCAGATCATTTAAATGATTTTAATACTATTACAAGTCAGTTATGTTCTGTAGGGGTAAACTTTGATGATGAAGTTAGAGCTCTGTTATTCTTGTGCTCATTACTAGAAAGTTGGAATGGTTTGGTAATGGCCATTAGTAACTCTGTTTCTAGATCTAGTACTTTAAAGTTTGATGATGTTGTCGGTGCTATCCTTAGCGAGGAAATGCGACGGAAAAGCTTCGGTGAGAACATTGGGAAATGCTTTGCGTGAAGAGTCTAGGGGAAGAAAAATGGAAAGAGGAAAGAGCTCAGGATATTGAAGTAAATCAAGGAAAGGTAGATCTAAGTCCAGATCGGGGATAGTGTGCTGGAAATGCAGAAAGAAAGGACACCTAAAGAAAGACTGTAGATCTCAGAAGGAAAAAGAAGGAGATGCACAACAAAAAAACAATCAGAATCAAATGTGACAGGTGAGGTGTTACAATATGCTTTGATTTTTTCTTTCGAAAATATTACTGATTCTTAGGTGGTAGATTCAGGGGCCTCATTCCATGCCACACCTAATAAGAAATACTTTCATGACTATGTTCAAGGAGATTTTGGACAAGTTCGTTTGGGTGATGATAAACCCTGTAAAATTGTTGGAATGGGTAAGATTCTTGTAAAACAACAGAATGGAAACCAATGGCTACTAAAGGAGGTAAGGCATGTTCAAAATCTAAAGAAAAATCTGATTTCAATAGGGTAGTTAGGTGGTGAATGTTGTGTGACAACTTTCACAGATAAAGCTTGGAATGCCACCAAAGGAGCCCTGGTAATAGAAAAAAGCGAAAAGGTTGTACATTGTATTTATGCAATGGCATTTCTAACTCTGTTAATGCTTTAACTTCCAAAGGAGCAGATGCAGCATTATGACATCATAGGCTCAGACACATGAATGCAAAGGGGATGAATATTCTTCACTCAAGGAATTTGTTGCTGAGTTTGAAGAATGTTGATTTGGACTTCTGTGAGAATTGTATTTATGGAAAACAGAAGAGAGTCAGATTTCTTAGAGTTGGGAAAGAAAATAAGAGCAAAAAATTAGAGCTTGTGCATACAGATGTATGGGGACCTGCTCAGGTATCATCTCTTAGTGGCTCTCATTATTATGTTACTTTTATTGACGACGCAACTAGAAAAACTTGGATTTATTGTACTAAGAATAAATCGGATGTATTTGATATTTTCAAGAAATGGAAAGCTTTGGTTGAGATTGAGACAGGAAAGAAATTGAAGTGTCTTAGATCAGAAAATGGAGGTGAATATTGCAGTAAAGAGTTTGATAGGTACTGTTCAGAGCATGGAATTTGCAGAGAGAAGACAGTTCCAAGAACACCACAAGAAAATGGTGTGTCAGAAAGGATGAACAAAACAATAATGGAGCGTGCAAGGTGGATGAGATTGCATGTAGGATTGCCTTTACAGTTTTGGGTAGATGTTGTAGATACTGCTATTTATTTAATAAACAGAGGGCCTTCAAGTTCCTTGGATGGTGGTGTTCTGGAGGAAGCAAGGACAGGTAAAAAGGTAAACTACTCTTTTTTAAAGCCTTTTGGTTGTGAGGCATTTGTCCATATTGATAAAGAAAATAGAAAAAGCTTGATGGGAAGTCAAAGAAATGTACCTTTATTAGATATGGTGTTAATGATTTTGGTTATCGCTTATATGATTACGAAAATCACAAAATCATTAGGAGCAAAGATGTAATATTCAATGAAAAGGTCTTGTATAAGAATCAGTTGCAGGAAAAGAAACAGGAAAAAAAAACAAGGAATATGCAGTCCTTGATGAAATCACTGAAAAAGTAAAGGTGCCTGAAAATAATAATAATCAACAACCACAACAACGGCAACAGGCACCACAGACACCTGAAAGTGGTGTTAGAAGATCTACCAGGATAAGTAGACCCCCTGAACGATACTCTCCTTCATTATATTATTTATTGTTGACTGATTCTGGTGAACCCGAATGTTATGAATAAGCAATGCAGGTTGAAAGCAGGAAGAAGTGGGAGGTAGCCATGGAAAAAGAGATGGACTCCTTAATGCATAACCAAACTTGGGACTTAGTTAGGTTGCCTGCAGGAAAAACTACATTGAAGAATAAATGGGTTTACAGGCTGAAGGAAGAAGATGGAGGAAAACAGAGGTACAAAGCTAGACTTGTGGTGAAGGTGTTTGCACAGAAGAAAGATATTGATTTTGATGAAATATTTTCTCCTGTTGTTAAAATGACTTCAATCATAACTATTTTAAGTCTTGTAGCAGCTGAATATTTGCATCTTGAGCAGTTAGATGTAAAGAAAACCTTTCTCCATGGGGATTTGGAGGAAGAGATATATATGCAGAAACCACAAGGATATGAAGTGAAAGGGAAGGAGAAACTAGTGTGCAGGTTGAAGAAGAGCTTGTATGGCTTAAAACAGGCTCCAAGGCAGTGGTATCTAAATTTTGACAAGTTTATGTCTGAACAAGGTTATACTAGATGTCATTCTGATCATTGTCTTTATCTAGAAAAGAAAAATGATGGTAGCTATATTATATTGTTATTGTATGTAGATGACATGCTTGTTGCAGGGTCTAACATGTAGGAAATAGTTGTGCTCAAAAGTGTTGGGTTGTGTTATATTCTTTCCATGACTAACCTACGTAGTGAACCAGGGGGTTAGAGGGGGGGCAGAGGCCCCCCTTCGTTGCGCCGACTATGCAGCGGGGGGGTCACGAGGGGGCGACAGAGGCCCCCCTTCGTTGCGTCGACTACGCAGCGGGGGGGTCACAGGGGGGGTGGCAGCCCTCCCTGTCCTAGGGGTTTGAGGGGGGCGGGTAGCCCCCCTCTACGGGGTCTGAGGCAGCGCCCCGGGAAATTTTTTTTTGGACCCTATATTAGGTTGGGTGAACCTACCTATGGTTTTTCGTTCCATGGTTTTGGACGTGATGGTTTTTTGGTGCATGGTATTGGATGCTTCGGCATGTATAAATATGTATTGTAACATTGAAAGGAATATAATGAAAAATCAAGCTGGTAGTCCCAGTTTTGGGATCCAGGGGAAAATCTCTGTGCATATGTGTTTTATGTGTTGAGCAGTTAGGTCTTAGCCTTGCTGACGAAGGAGATGAGACAAAAAAATATGGAGAGCTAGAATGGTGATGCCTTGTCTGTATGAGGATGGTCCTTGAACATAAACAAAAATAAGTCATTGCGTGGGAGATCTAAATCTAGAGGGAGATCTAAATCTCCAGGAAAACCTACAAAGGTGGTGTGTTGGAAATGCAGAAAGGAAGGGCACTTCAGAATGGACTGTAAATTTAAAGCTCCTGATAAAGGAAAGGGATCTGATGATGCTCCTTCTACAGAGGCGAAAAACCACCTCAGATGAAGGTGGGGATGTGTACTTGGCTTCTTCAAGTACATGTGTAGATCATGAGGCATGGTTGATTGACTCAGGTGCATCCTTTCACTTCACTCCCCATAGAGAGTGGTTCTGCGAGTATGAGAAATACAATGTTGGTGATGTCTTCTTAGGAGATGATAGGAAGGTTAGAATCATTGGTCGCAGAAAAGTAAAGTTGAAGTTGCAAGGTGGAAGGGTTAGAACACTTCCAGGTGTTCTGCATATTCCTGAATTGGCCAAAAATCTGATTTCTGTAAGCAAGTTGGATGATGCAGGTGTAAAGACAGTGTTCGAAAAAGATACCTGCAAGATGGTTCGAGGAGCACTAATATTGATGCAGGGAGTTCGGATTGGAACTCTGTACAAGCTGCAAGGTACCACTGTTTTTGATGGGTGCAATAGTTCTATGGTTCCTGAAAATGGAGTAGAAAATCTAGTGGTCTCTGGAGAGAAGACCATGTTGTGGCATCAAAGGCTTGGACATATTTGAGAGAAGGGCCTTCGAATACTTCATGGTAAAGGTATGGTAGAAGGTATGAATAATAACTCTCTGTATTTTGATTTTTGTGAAAATTGTGTATATGGGAAGCAGAATCGGGTGAGTTTCCCCTTTGGTGGTAAGAGGACAAAACATATATTAGAGCTTGTGCACAGTGATGTGTTTGGACCTATGAGGGTTCCATCACTGGGTAAGTCTGTGTACTTTGTATCATTTATAGATGACTTCTCAAGGAATACATGGATATATTTCCTTAAGAAGAAATATGAAGTCTTTGACAGGTTTAAATAATTTAAGGCTTTGGTGGAAAATTAGACAGAGAAGAAGATGAAGGTGTTGAGAAAAGATAGTGGTGCAAAGTTTTGTAGCAAGGAATTTGAAGAATTATGTAAGAAGTGTGGTATAGCACAGTAGAAGACTACTCCATATACACCTCATCAAAATGGAGTCGCAGAAAGAATGAACAAGACGTTGATGGAAAGGGCAAGAAGCATGCTTAGTGGTGCCGGGTTAGAACAGGAATTCTGGGCAGAGGCAGTGGATACTGCATGTTACCTGGTCAACAGGTCACCTTCATCAGCGTTGGAGGATAAGACTCCACAAGAAGTATGGATTGGTAAGAAACCCTCTCTTTCACATCTGAGGGTCTTTGGATGTGATGCATATGTACATGTTCCAAAGGAGAAACAAACCAAGTTGGATAGTAAATCTGCAAAGTGCATCTTTATTGGGTATAAATATGGTTTAAAGGGTTATAGGATTTGTAACCCAGTGACACGGAAGGTTGTGTACAGTCGATATGTGGTGTTCATAGAAGTGAAAGATGTTATTAAACATGAAGTCCAACCAAAGGAACCTGTGAAGATAGAGTTTGAACTAAAGGAGGAAGAATCAGACTCTGTAGCAGAGGAGGAATCAGAAGATGAAGAGCCACAAACTTCGGCTGTGAGAAGATCATTTCGAGAAAGAAGACAACCAGAAAGGTATAGTCCACCTGCTTTCTGTTCAAATTTTGCTTTGTCTGTTACTGACGATGATCCCAGAACTGTGAAGGAAGCAGTGGATTCAGAGCATGGAAAACTCTAGAAAGAGGCCATGGTTGATGAAATGGCATTTTTGCACAAAAATGAGGCTTGGGATTTGGTGGAGTTTCCGGCTGGAAGGAAACCGACTGGCAGCAAATGGGTGTTCAAAGGAAAGGTGGAGAAATACAAAGCTCGGTTGGTAGCAAAAGGTTATTCCCAGGTGCCGGGAATTGATTTTGGTGATATTTTTTCTCCTATTGCCAAGGTAACTTCTATTAGATTACTTTTATCTGTTGCTGCTACTTTTGATTTTGAGGTAGAACAGATGGATGTGAAGACAACATTTCTTCACAAGGATTTGGAACAGGAAATCTACATGAAGCAACCTCAAGGCTTTGTGGTGAAGGGTAAGAAAGAACTAGTATGCAAGTTAAAGAAGTCTATGTAGTGTTAAAACAGTCACCAAGGATGTGGTATCAGAAATTTGATACATTTATACAGGGACTTGGCTGCACCAGAAGCAAAGCAGATCATTGTGTATATTTTAAATTAATTGGTGACTGTGTTATTTATCTGGTCTTGTATGTGGATGATATGTTGTTGGTTGGAAATGACAAAGAAATTATCCAGGATTTGAAGACCCAATTGTCCTCCAAATTCGACATGAAAGACCTTGGTGCTGCAAACTATATTTTGGGCATGGAAATTAAAAGAGATTGGGCAAAGAGGAAGCTCTGGTTAAACCAGAGAAAGTATGTCGAGACAATACTACAGAGGTTTAATATGCAGGATAGTAAACCGGTGAAGGTTCCTATTCCTGTAGGTGTGAGGTTATCTGTTGAACAGTGTCCCAAGATACAAGAAGAGGAAGAGGACATGTCCCATGTTCCATATGCAAGTGCAGTCGGTAGCCTGATGTATGTAATGGTCTGTACTAGACCAGACATTGCACATGCAGTGGGAGTATTGAGCAGGTTTATGTCAAAACCTGGGAAGGAGCACTGGACAGCAGTGAAGCAAGTTTTCAGGTATTTGTGTGGTACTAGTGATTATGGTTTGTGCTACCAAGGAAGACCAGGATTGGACAGAGTGTTGGATATTCATGGCTTTGTTGATGCATACTGGGCTGGAGATCTGGATCAGAGAAGATCTACAAGTGGGTATGTGTTTAACCAATTTGGAGGTGCAGTCAGTTGGATGAGTAAGAAACAATTTGTAGTAGCACTATCAACTACAGAGGAAGAATACATGGCAGCCACTCATGCAAGCAAGGAAGAAATTTGGTTGCAGAGATTGTGTTCAAGTATGGGGTTAGTACAAGGAGCTATAAGAATAGACTATGAAAGACAAAGTGCAATTTTCTTGGCAAAGAACCCTGCTTATCATTTAAAGACAAAGCACATTGATGTTCAGTATCACTTTTTGAGGGATATGATAGAAGACAAAAAGGTGTTGCTGGTAAAGGTGGACACTTTGAAGAATATTGAAGATGCATTGACAAAATCTGTGAGCTCTGAGAAGTTCTCTTGGTTTAGAGAAGCAGTGGGCATCTCAGGGCTGGAAAAATGACTAAGCTCTCCTGTGGCCCCCTGTGGAAAGAAAACAATAAGTGGGAGATTGTTGGGTTGTGTTATATTCTTTCCACGACTAACCTATGCAGTGAACCGAGGGGGTGGAGCCCCCCCTTTGTTGCGCCGACTACGCAGAGGGGGGGTCACAGGGGGTTTGAGGGGGGCGGGCCTGGGAAATTTTTTTTGGACCCTATATTAGGTTGGGCGAACTTACCTATGGTTTTTCGGTCCATGGTTTTGGACACGATGGTTTTTCGGTCCATGGTATTGGATGCTTCGGCATGTATAAATATGTATTGTAACATTGAAAGGAATATAATGAAAAATCAAGCTAGTAGTCCTGGTTTTGGGATCTAGGGGAAAATCTCTATGCATATGTGTTTTTTGTGTTATGCTCTCGCATTGTTTATTTTCTTTGTTTAAGAATTCGTATGCAGGTACTTTCTGTAAAGGGTTAAAACCTACAAAAAGAAAATTGGCAAATTCATTTGCAATGAAGGATTTGGGAGCTGCAAAACAAATCCTTGGTATAAGAATCACTAGAGACAGGAAAAATCACAAGTTAACATTGTCTTAGAATGAGTACATACAAAAGGTGTTGAAAAGATTTAATATGCACAATGCAAAACTAGTTAGTACACCTTTTCCTATCCATTTCAATCTTAGTAAGGAAATGTGCCCAAAGACCCAAGAAGACATGGATTATATGTCTAAAGTTCCATATGCATCAACAGTTGGAAGCTTAATGTATGCAATGGTCTGCACAAGGCCTAATATTGCACATGTAGTGGGAGTTGTAAGAAGGTACATGAACAATCCAGGAAAGGAACATTGGATGGCAGTGAAATGGATTCTCAGATATTTGAAAGGTACCACAAATCAAGCATTATGATTTGGTGGTCCAAACATTTCTCTACAGGGATATGTTGATGCAGATATGGCAGGTGACAGAGATAATAGGAGGAGCACTACAGGATATGTATTTACTGTTGGTGGAACAACTGTCAGTTGGGTTTCAAAAATCCAAAGTGTTGGTTCACTTTCAACAACAAAAGCAGAGTATGTTGTTGCTACAGAGGCTAGTAAAGAAATGATTTGGTTACAAAGTTTTATGGGTGAATTGGGTAAGGAGCATGATATGGGCATGTTAGACAGTGATAGCCAAAGTGCCATTCATCTTGCAAAGAACTCAACATTTCATTCCAGGACTAAACACATACAGCTCAAGTACCATTTCATACAATCAGTGTTGGAAGATGGAGAGTTGAAGTTGGAAAAGATACACACTAGCTAGAATCATGCAGATATGCTAACAAAAGTTGTAACCAGGGAGTAACTAAGAATATGTTCAGTTTCAATTAGTCTTCAAGGATGACGATGAAGATGAGAAACAAGCAGGTCCAAAGAGGAGTCATTGTCCAACAAATGAAGTAGCGGTGGAGTTGCTACAATCATTCTCCAAGTGGGAGATTGTTGTGTGTGGAGCATGATTGTTCAGAGGTCTTTGTTTCAGTTGGATGTATACCCCAGGAAGTTTGTACACCCCTCCACGTGAGGGGGTGTTGGGGGGGGGGGGGGGGACTTGTCCCCCCCGCGGGGGTCCGTGGGGGCCGATCCCTCCTGGCTGGGGGGTCCAGGGGCCAGCGGTCCCCCGACGGGGGCTCGAGGGCAGCGCCCCTGAAGCTAAAAACAGATGTAAAATTGCCTTGTAAAAGTATAGTAATTTCTAGTCAATCTGGGCCGTCCATTAGGTGGATGATCTGACGATAGAACTTATGTTTAGTTTAGGGTTTTTTTTGCCCTAGAAGGCAACCCCTCTCTTCATATGGGGGCATTGTATTTGAGGCTGTGTAATAGATGTGTATTTTGTGAGTGAGAAATAGAGAGGTGAGACTGTGAGAGAAAATAGAGGATATTACAACAGATCTGTTGTAGGTTGTGTCTCTTCATT
Organism: Pinus tabuliformis; assembly: GCA_031772625.1. Classification (NCBI taxonomy): domain Eukaryota; kingdom Viridiplantae; phylum Streptophyta; class Pinopsida; order Pinales; family Pinaceae; genus Pinus; species Pinus tabuliformis. Next base: position 1,125,052,488 of record CM062807.1, read on the forward strand.
TTGCTGGATAATAGAAAGGAAGGACTGGCTGTTCGAGATGGACGTAGCCCAAACTGGGTGAACCAAGTATATCTGTGTCTCTCTTGTTTTATGGATTTTCTGTGTTTATATTTATGCATTATTTTATGTGTTCCATTGCTCCGTAAAATATTATTTTTTTAACACTATTATATTTCAGCTCCAACGTCGATGATTAATATCATATGCACCATCCTATGTGGAATTTTTTTTATTCTATTCTAGACAATGGGGGCATTGAATACTGACTTGATTTTGTAATTGACCATTAATGTCTTTTGAGGACCTGTCTTTTCATCAATCTCCGAGATAGCAAATTGGTTTATTTTCCAAGGCCAGTGGTGGGGTCATTTTGTAGGTGGTGTACTCTTGGTTTGATCACTGGTTTGTGCATGTTTTATTTGTGGCGATTACACATTAAAAAACACATTTGTTCTGGCATGGTGATATGTTGTTATGATTTTCAGACATCTCATTCCTTATTGAATGTCGTTTTTGCATCTTGATGTACATTTTTTCTTTTTACATATGCTCGACGGAGTTTACCTGGGATACAATATATTTTTAATGTAAATTATTTCTCCCATCATCATTAAATATCAATTGTAAATATTAATTAATTGATTTAGAGGGAGCCAATTTCTAGTGGGAATATGTAGGTTCATAGGGAGAATGTGCAACTCAAGAAGATTGTGTTGTTAGTGGGGGGTAATGGTACTTCTACGGTTGACAAGAAGGAACCCTAGGATGGCCTGAAATAATTTAAGTAGAAAACAAAGTGGGAGGCTTCTCATGGTGCAAATGCTATCGAGACAGGTGTAGCTCATTCTACAGGGTATGTTGGAGTGGTGAATGCTAGTAGTTGGGCTAGTGTCACCAGTAGTGATTATGATGAGGAGATACTTCCTCGTGATGGAAGTACCACAGTTGCTAAGAGGGAGTGTTGATTTTTGTAGATTGGGAGGTACTACACAATCCTGGGTAATGGGTTTGTGTGATTTTGCACCAAAACATCACTTTATGGGAAATATACCCAAGCAATGGATCTTGTAGCCAAAGTTGTAGGTGAAAAAACAAGAGAAATTTTGTGGGTTTGACCATCTTTTCATGTGTTGTACCCTTAATTGAGTAAGAGGAAACTAAGGCAGCTAAAGAAAAGTTTAATGAATGAGGGAAACTAATTTTTATTTACATGGTAATGAGCTAATTCTCAGAAAGTTAAGGTCGACTTGGCTTTAGGAGTTCCCTAGAAAGGGCTAGACGTTGCACCCTAAGAACATATAAATAAAGGAGCTTCATTTGATCTCACTCACATATGACAAGAGAAAACATCAAAAGTGTAAGACATCAAGGAGAAGTTGATATGATCTAGCCACATCCTATTAGAGCCTAGTTGAAGTGAAGAAGAGGAAAGTTTGGTGTCTTTTCTTGAGATTGGTTGAGGCCTAATTAGGAAGAGATCATGCCAAGTGAGAAGGACACATTTTGTGTAGTTATTTTGTGCAAGTTTTGGGAGCTATCTTTCTTTAAGAAGTCAAGTTTTGTCTCTAAGGTTTTGCAAGAGGGTTGAGCACTAAGAGTGAGCTAGACAAAGGTAGAAGATCCCTAAAATAGTTGTGTAGGATGTTGAGTTACGACGCAGAGGTAAGGGTATGTGAGGAAGGTGCAACATAGTATTTGTATAAGTTGAGGCTAAGTATAAGTAGCCATGTAGTGCTTATAGCAATCCCTAACCAAGGCTGAAAGTTTAAAATTAAGTGCATGTACGGGTCTAGAGAATTTAAGGACGGAAATGGTCATCCTTAAGGTATGTATTTCTCCTTCATATATGATGTTTGCAACATTGTGTAGGGCTATTCTATAGTTTATTTTAGTAGTAGTTTGTTGGAATCTTAAGTATAATATTGGAGGGTTATTAGAAGTCATATTTTGAGCCCTAAGTATAGTCCTTGTGAAGGATTGCAAGGCTATTGGAGGGTAGGGTATTTGGTGCTCGAAGGGTTGGTCTTTGAAGGAAGAAAGGGCAGATAATAAGGGCTAGTCGTTGAGCCCTATTTCACTATGTTGTAGAGGTTATCTTCAGTGGAATGTGGACAACCTCCATTGCCCTAAGGTCTATCTTCATTGGAGAAGCAGAGAGGCAGAAGTGGGTAGCAGTGTGAAGACCCTTTGTGTTGGACTCCTTGATGGACCAAGGTGAAACTAGAGGGTATATTTAGTTTGGCCAAAGTTCAATGACCTAAAGGAGCAATGTTCATTTGTAGTGGCAGATTGTGGAGTTGCAGATTGGAAAGAAAATGACCGCTCGAAGCGTTCAAGGCACGTGGACGAAAAGGACTGTGGATGCACACCAAAATAAGTAGGCCAGTTGTAATTTGTTTAGGATATATTAGTTAGCATAGTTTTTGTTGATACTAAGCCCTAGTTGTCTTTCTTAGGCCTAATTGTAAGGGTGGCATTCCATGGTACAAGAGCCCTATATTGTTGTATTAAAAATTTGTAATATAACAAAGTTGGGTTGAAAATTTGTGTATTGCTTATAGTTAGTTGACTATTATGTTTATTATGCTATGAAAAGTAGACATATTGTGGAATTTGAGTTTATTTATGTTTGAAATTTTAAAACGCAAACCATATTCTTGAGTGTCATGGAAATTCAACATGGTTTTAGAGATACTTTAAAGGGCTAGTGAACTTGAGTGCGCACAACACAACATACAACTCAAGAGGGAGTTGGTTCCATTTTTATTGAAGAACCAAAGACAATGGTTAAGTTTCTAGTTGGTATGTGATATGAGGATAGGTTGGATGGGATATCTAACTATAGTCTATGGAAGGAAAGGATCAAGTTAGTCTTAATGGTTAATAAGATCTGTCATTTTTCTGACAAGGATATTAAGAAACCAACTAACTTAAGGTGTCAGAACTATATGAGGAGTTAGATACAAAGGTTAAGCTGATCATCTTAGATGGTGTCAAGGATCATTTGATACCTCATTTCTCAAGGAAGAGAAGTTCCCATGAGATGTGGAAATGTCTTCAAGAACTATTCTAAAACAAGAATGAAAATTGTTTGTTGATATTGAAGGACAAGTGGAAGAGCACAAATATGTTGGATGGAGAAGTAGTGGTTCCAGTTGTATCTATTTATCGAAGGAAGTTCTTGGCTATGAAATTGTGCCAACAAACCATCTTGACTAAACTTTAGGTTTAAGCTGACCCTTGAACTAGAGGGGACTCCCTCAAGTGTTACAAGGCTTTTTAATGTCAGTCATTGTCACTGCATAACAACCTATGAAGCACAATGGCTAGATCTATGATTTGTATAAGTGGTTGTTGATGAGTATCAAATCTCTACTAAAACATAAAGTCCCCTCTTGCTGAGGATTTATCAAAGTTCCAACGTCCAGCTCTGACGAAATAACATAGCTTTAAAGAGTTTAGTAGAGAAATAGGAGAGAAATTAGATAATTAAGTATGCATCCTGAATAATCAATCATCTAATAGGAATAGATTCGTACAGGAGAATCTAGGTAACCCACATAAATATGTTTAAAAGAGGACAAGAGATAATAATTTAATGATGCAGAGGTACTAATTTAAACAAATTGTTCAATTAGCTAGTCTCCATAATGATGATAACTTTCCAGTGGGTTGTCAGGGAAGTTAATACTTAACTTAGCCTTTCCTAGTGCTTCTATATTAACTTAAACATATGTAGAAACATATTATGAAATCACAAGGAACACATACATGAGAAACAAATGATGTCATGAAACTAAAGCTAGAAACCTTCATTTAAAATTTTTGCAATAGAAGTATTTACAAAAATGGCAGGGTTTTGGAATCAAAAGCCAACCATTTTACATTAAAAATAATAAAATATATAGAACATCAAACCCAGCTAACTGTGTGTAGCTTCCTGGAATAAAAATCTAAACAATTCGCTAAAATAAAAAATAATCTCTATGTTGGAAATAATACTGAGAGGGGGGGTGAATCAGTATTATCAGATCAATCAAACCTTTTCAATGCTCAGAAAAATATACGCTACTTCAGTTAAGTAAAACAGCGTGTACACGCTACTGTGACTAAATAAAACAGCGTATAAGCAGAAAACTCATAACTTAGTTAGCTTATTCTTCAGTTAAGTTCATCAGGACATTATTCAGCACATTAACAGTAAGTAGATGCAGTATAACAGAACGGATCAAAAGTCACACACATGAACACCAAGATATAAGGTGGAAACCCAATGTGGGTGAAAACCACCTGCTGCAAGTTATCTCTATCTTTCTTTAAGAAACTTCAGTTTACAATCTTTTGTACTGGTGCAGCCTTATACCAGTACGCAGGCTACAACCTGCAGAAGGCTACAACCTTCTCTCGTTCTCCAAACTTCCTTGGAAGGGAGCTCCAACCCCCTGTTCTTGTACTAGCCAAGATACTAGTACGTAGGTGCTGACCTACAATCTTCTTTTCTTCAGGTATCACCTTTCATACATTTTCAGACTTGAATATTCCTGAAGCACAACATTACAATCTGAAGACCACAATTCATTCAATTTCCACAACAGATCATTGAAGCATAAAACAACCAAACTCTGAATCACTGAACCACTGAAACCTGTCAATCACCAGTTATCAGAACACAGAGCAGACTACAGAACTCTGCAATAACTGTCAGACCCCACTGTAAACCCAAAAACAAGCTTCAAAAGATATACGCTACTTCAAGGAGCCAAACCCGCGTATACACGTTCTTTTACCGAATCCAACCTGCGTACAGATCTAAAAATAAACTTTCTCAATTTGCAGCTGTACCAGACATTAGTTAGATCCAGAACATAGCATTGCGACAATATGCAGATCTAGAAATAAGCATAATCAACCATATCATGATAGTGCATTTCAAACCATTAGATCCCGATCTATCCTTAGATCTAGTCTTCCATCAACCAATGTGATCTCTCCTTGGCTTAGATCAAGCAACCCAGCACCTGCAAATCAGATCTCTTTCACTCTTAGATATTCAAGCCTTGTCGAAAGATGATTTTGCCTAATGATCTTCTTCTCCTTATATAGTCTTAGGCCTAGCTCAATACCAAGAGCCAAAACCATAGTAACACAATACCATCAACTTCAAAACTAGGGATCGACACGCCCGTCGAGACACAATGGTCCGAAATCATAGGCACAACTTCCAAGGACTAACCACCATGGACCAAAGGAACCTTTCCACATACACGCGCTTTTTATGAATCGAACTAGCGTGTACACGCGACTTGGGCTTAACGAAACGGCGTGTATGAGCTTCCTTGAGATCTGTCTTCTGATTAAGATGCCATCACTTGTACCAACCTCTGAGCACTTGTACCATCCTCTGAGTGAGTTGCCATCAAGGACAACACTTGAATCATAATGCCAACAATCTCCCCCTTTGGACTTGATGGCAACCACCACACCAAGTCACTCTCCCCCTTTGACATCAAGAGCAAAGGGCTGTGCTCCCCCTGAGGACATGCTGATACCTCTGCTTGGCTGTGCTGACTCGTGCTCCCCCTGACAGTAGGCCAGATCTGAAAAAGATGTTCTTCAACAAGAGCCAAGATTTATACACCATAAGGGACCTTCCTATCACCAAAAGACTCAATACATACATCCATACTCCCTACCAAGAGGGGACATATCAGAAACAACCAATTATATTACAGCATTCATCCCAGGCATAGTGGGGAAACCAACATAGGCCGTTACATGACCTTGACACCATAAAAGAGATATGACAAGAGAGATACATGACATAGAGACAACAGATCTAGACCAAGACTTAGGAAAGACACTAGCAACATCTGATAAACATCTTGTTAGATCAGCAACCAGAATTTCTTTCTGAGCTCCTTCTCCTGAAACCAACAACCAAAACATCTGAATGCCAACAATGCTTTATGAGACTTTTGAGCTGCTCCCCCTGAACCTGTGCCTGTTGCACTCCCTGAAACTGTGCCTGAAGAATTCTGACATTCCTATTGCTTTTCAGAACTTCAGAGTTTTCCCTTGCTGTTCAGAACTTCATATACGCGTTTTATCCTGTATAAAGCAGCGTATGTACGCGGATATTCTTTCTGCAACAAGCGTCCAGCATACACGCGACTTACCCACCATAAATCCGCGTGTATACGCTCATATCCCTTCCGTAACCTGCGTATACCAACTTTTCTGTAGAACAAACAATCTTCAACAACAGGATGAAGCATCAACTACTCCCAGCTTTTGTCTGAGATATTCAAAAGTTTCCCTGGGCAGTGGTTTTGTGAGAATATCAGCAACTTGCTCCTTAGAAGGAACATACTCCAACTTGACCTTCTGCTCAAGCACTTGTTCCCGAAGAAAATGGTACTTGATTGGTATGTGCTTGGTCTTTGAGTGCATGACAGGATTCTTTGAAATGCTGATTGCACTTGTATTATCACATAAGATAGAGACAGGTGGAGTGCAAGTGATTTGAAAGTCCTGCAAGGTCTGCATCATCCAAAGAAGTTGTGTGCAACAAGATGCTGCAGCCACATATTCTGCTTCAGCTGTAGATAAGGCAATCGAACTTTGTTTCTTGCTGAACCAAGATACTAATCTGGAACCCATGAAGAAAGCACCTCCACTTGTGCTTTTCCTATCATCCACACTTCCAGCCCAATCTGCATCTGTGTAAGCATGAAGAGTGAGATCAGTATTTCTAGGATACCATAAGCCATAGTTTTGGGTCCCTTGAAGATATTTGAAGATTCTTTTGACTGCCTGAAGATGAGTTTCCTTTGGGTTGGCTTGAAATCTTCCAACCATTCCTACTGCATGTGTAATATCTGGTCGAGTACCTGTCAAATAAAGCAAACTCCCAATCATGGATCTATAAGTGGGTTGGTGAACTGCTGCTGATTCATCATTTGCACTGAGGCTGCATCCTGTAACCATGGGTGTACATACTGGTTTTGACTCTTCCATGCCATACTTCTTCAAGATCTGCTTGAGGTATTTGGTTTGAGACAAGAAGATACCTCCTTCATTTTGTTGGATTTGCAATCCAAGAAAATATGTCAATTCTCCAAGAAGTGACATTTCGAATTCTTTCTGCATAACCAAGGCAAAGTTTTGACTCATGGTCTCTTCATTGCTGCCAAAAATAATATCATCTACATAAACAACAAGGATTAGCAATTTGTTATTTTCAACTTTTATATAGAGATTGCTATCTGCTGATCCTTTTGAAAAGCCTTGTTGGTGAAGATATTTGTCCAACCGATAGTACCAAGCCCTTGGAGCTTGTTTGAGCCCATAGAGTGCCTTTTTCAATCTGCATACAAGGTTTGGATCATTTCCAAGAATGAACCCATCTGGCTGCTCAATATATACTTCTTCTTCTAAGTCTCCATTAGGAAGGCTGATTTCACGTCCATTTGAAATACCTTGAAGTTTTGAAAGCTTGAGAGAGCAAGGAACATTCGGATGGCCTCTAGTCTTGCCACAGGAGCAAAGGTCTCTTCAAAATCTATTCCTTCTTGCTGTGCATACCCTTTACAAACAAGTCTGGCCTTGTTTCTAATTACTTCTCCATTTTCATTTAACTTATTCTTGAAGACCCATTTTGTTCCTATTACATTCTTATCTTTTGGTCTAGGAACTAATTCCCAAGTGTTGTTCCTTTCGATTTGCTCAAGTTCTTCATCCATTGCTTTGACCCAACATTCATCTTTGCATGCTTCTTTCACATTTTGTGGTTCAATGGAGGAGAGTAGAGCCAAGTAGCTTGAAGCTTCTGCAAGTGTCCTTCTTGTTTGTACTCCTGCTTCTTTCTGCCCCACAATCTGAGTTTCTGGATGATTCTTTTGGACATATCTGGATGGAGTCTTCTCTTCTATTCTTGTCTGCTCCTCTGGTTCTTCTTGAGATTCTTCTTCTTCATCATTTCGCCTTTGAGAGTAACCTTCATCTTCTTCAATGTCTTCATGATGAACTTGCCTAGGAATATATCCCTTCTCATCAACCACTATATCAATACTGTCAACAATTCTGCCAAGTCTTTTATTGTAGCACTTGTATGCTTTGCTATGTGGAGAATAACCAAGAAGAATGCCCTCATCTGCTCTAGGTTCAAGTTTGCCAAGTTGCTCATCAGTATTCTTAATATAACATTTGCTCCCAAAGATTTTGAAATGCTTCACGGAAGGAGTTTTACCACTCCAAAGCTCATGAGGTGTTTGAGTGCTGTTTACTCGGACATTTGTTTTGTTAAGAATGATAACAGCAGCATGTGCAGCTTCACCCCAGAAGGTTGCAGGAGTACCTGATTCATCGAGCATAGCACGAGCCATTTGTTGGATAGTTCTGTTCATTCTTTCCACAACCCCATTTTGCTGAGGAGTTCTAGCTGTAGAGAATTCTCTTCTTATCCCATGTTCATCGCAGAAATCGAAAAATTCATTTGATGTGAACTCCCCACCTCTGTCAGATCTGAGGCACTTAATTTTGTGTCCTGATTCATTTTCAGCCAATGCTTTGAAGGATTTGAATTTTTCGAATGCTTCATCTTTGTGCTTCATAAGCCCTAACCAAACAAACCTTGAGAAATCATCAATGAATAATATCAGATATTCTTCTCCTCGAGGTGTCCTTTTCCTAAATGGACCACATACATCTGTATGGACTAGCTCAAGAGGCAAGCTAGCTGATCCTTCCTTTTCTGGAAAGTTAGTTCTGGTTTGCTTTCCAAACTGACAAGATTTGCATATAGTGTTGTCTGGAATTTTGATATCTGGAAGATCGCGAACTGCCTGATATTTGCATGCTTTTCTTATTTGTGAGAAGCTTAGATGTCCCAACCTTCGATGCCATAACCAGTGCTCTTCATCCTTGCTAAGATAGCATTGTTGTTGTCCTTCTTCAAATATGTACAGATTATTTGGAGTTCTTTTGCCTTTGAGAACTGTTTTACCTGTATCAAGATCACGAACAAGACATCCATTCGATCTGAAAATAACCTCGGTTTTTTGATCACACATCTGACTGACACTTAGAAGATTATGCTTCAATCCATCAACATACAAAACATTTCCAGCCTTGACCTTTTCTTTCAAAGGAGCAATACCTTTTCCTTTTATAGTTGCAGGAGTATCATTTCCAAAAGAAACTTTCTTTCCCTTTTCTAAAGTAGAATAAGATTCAAGTTTTTCTTTATCACCTGTCATATGTTTCGAACATCCACTGTCAATGTACCATAGATTTTCCTGTCCTTCTGCATAAAACGCTATCCCACATCTTTCTGTCTGAGGTTCTTTTATTCTCCATTTTTTGGTGCTCGTGGCTTGTTCCTTTTTCTCCTGAAACCTGCTCCTGCATTCAGATTCTTTATGACCAAAATTATTGCAAATAGAACATTCAACTTCATTTTCAAGAACCGAAAAGTTGTTATAGGTCCTCTTTGTAATCCCTGTCATACTTCTTTGTTTTTGAGCTTCCCTAGTCATGATTGTTTTATATGCAACACATTGAGCTGCTTTGTGACCAAAGTTATGGCAAGAAAAGCATTGTCCATTGAAGAAGCTTCTGCGGTTATTGAATCTACCAGCCAACTGATTGTAATTTCTATTTTCATCTATTCTTGTGCCAAACTGAGAAGATTTTACCTGTGGTTGGTTGTAGCTTTTGTTCACCCTTAAGAAGGATTGTCCCTGATAGTTTCTGTTTGTAATTCGTCCCTGCTTTACCTGATTATCTTCATTGTTCTTCTGCTCATTTCTTCTTGCTGCATCAAGATAACTTCTTTGAGGTGGATGCTTGAGAGGTTTCTCCATTATAGCCCAAACCTGTCTTGTTTAGAGGAGACCGCTGCACATTGATAATCTCATCCAAAGTTTCAGATCCTTTGACAAACTTAAGATTAATAGCTTTTGTTTTCTCAATTTCTTTTCTGAGACCAACAATTTCACCTTCTAGTTTTTCAAGATGTTTTTCCTTTTCATCAATTTGAAATTGCAAAGTATCAATGATCACACTCTTTTCTTCTATGCATCTCTTGAGTCTAGTAATTTCATTATAGAGATTATCCACATCTACAGCATCCTCATAATCATCATCTTCAAATGCCATTAATAGCTTATATTTATTACCTTGTTCATCTTCATCACTGTTTGATAAGCCATCACTATCTTCATGGGTGTAGTAGCTTTTCTTATTTGCACTTTGTTTCTTATTCCATCTAGCAGGTTCTTTTCCTTTATCTTTATTAGGACATTTTGCAGCATAATGACCTACTCTTCCACAAGCAAAGCATTTGAAAGGTAGCTTACCTCTGAACCTTCCAGCACCCCTTTGAAGATTTCTGACAAAATTTGATTCTTCTTCCTCTTCTTCTGGAACATGGCTTGCTTCATAGTAATCTTCTTTTCCTGATGCCTTAAAAGCAGCTTCCCTTCTGTCTGATGGACCTCCCTTTCTCATTTCATAAGCAGTTAGAATTCCATGTAACTGAGACATAGTGAGAACTTTGAGATTTTCCTTTTCTTCTATTGCAGATACTTTAGATTCAAACTTGGGGGATAATGATCTTAGAATCTTTGAACTACTATAGTCTCTTTTATTTCTTCACCCAAATTTTTCATACAATTAACAATCTCATCTACCCGAAGAAAATAATTTGCCACACTTTCATCATTATACATCTTGAGAGTCTCATATTGAATCCTGAGAGTTTGAAGTTTAGCTTCCTTTACCTGTTCATCTCCTTCATAGCTAGTGATCATTTTGTCCCATATCTCTTTTGCTGATTTGAAGTGCATGACCTTCATGAATTCTGTTTGGGATATACTTCCTAATAGAGTACTGACTGCTTTTGCATTTGTTTCATATGTCTTTTTCTCAGCTGGATCTGTAGGAGTAACTGAAGGAAAAGCATAGCCTGTTTCTACAATGTTCCAAACTTCTGTACCAAGAGATTGAAGATATGCAGTAACTCTTACCTTCCAATAATTGAAATTTGTTCCATCAAAAACCGGTGGCCTGATTGATGCTTCTTTCTCGTAGTTGCTCATGATGAATGATCTACCTTCAAGCGATCAAGCTTCCCTGAAGGACCTGCTCTGATACCAATTGTTGGAAATAATACTGAGAGGGGGGGTGAATCAGTATTATCAGATCAATCAAACCTTTTCAATGCTCAGAAAATATACGCTACTTCAGTTAAGTAAAACAGCGTGTACACGCTACTGTGACTAAATAAAACAGCGTATAAGCAGAAAACTCATAACTTAGTTAGCTTATTCTTCAGTTAAGTTCATCAGGACATTATTCAGCACATTAACAGTAAGTAGATGCAGTATAACAGAACGGATCAAAAGTCACACACATGAACACCAAGATATAAGGTGGAAACCCAATGTGGGTGAAAACCACCTGCTGCAAGTTATCTCTATCTTTCTTTAAGAAACTTCAGTTTACAATCTTTTGTACTGGTGCAGCCTTATACCAGTACGCAGGCTACAACCTGCAGAAGGCTACAACCTTCTCTCGTTCTCCAAACTTCCTTGGAAGGGAGCTCCAACCCCCTGTTCTTGTACTAGCCAAGATACTAGTACGTAGGTGCTGACCTACAATCTTCTTTTCTTCAGGTATCACCTTTCATACATTTTCAGACTTGAATATTCCTGAAGCACAACATTACAATCTGAAGACCACAATTCATTCAATTTCCACAACAGATCATTGAAGCATAAAACAACCAAACTCTGAATCACTGAACCACTGAAACCTGTCAATCACCAGTTATCAGAACACAGAGCAGACTACAGAACTCTGCAATAACTGTCAGACCCCACTGTAAACCCAAAAACAAGCTTCAAAAGATATACGCTACTTCAAGGAGCCAAACCCGCGTATACACGCTCTTTTACCGAATCCAACCTGCGTACAGATCTAAAAATAAACTTTCTCAATTTGCAGCTGTACCAGACATTAGTTAGATCCAGAACATAGCATTGCGACAATATGCAGATCTAGAAATAAGCATAATCAACCATATCATGATAGTGCATTTCAAACCATTAGATCCCGATCTATCCTTAGATCTAGTCTTCCATCAACCAATGTGATCTCTCCTTGGCTTAGATCAAGCAACCCAGCACCTGCAAATCAGATCTCTTTCACTCTTAGATATTCAAGCCCTTGTCGAAAGATGATTTTGCCTAATGATCTTCTTCTCCTTATATAGTCTTAGGCCTAGCTCAATACCAAGAGCCAAAACCATAGTAACACAATACCATCAACTTCAAAACTAGGGATCGACACGCCCGTCGAGACACAATGGTCCGAAATCATAGGCACAACTTCCAAGGACTAACCACCATGGACCAAAGGAACCTTTCCACATACACGCGCTTTTTATGAATCGAACTAGCGTGTACACGCGACTTGGGCTTAACGAAACGGCGTGTATGAGCTTCCTTGAGATCTGTCTTCTGATTAAGATGCCATCACTTGTACCAACCTCTGAGCACTTGTACCATCCTCTGAGTGAGTTGCCATCAAGGACAACACTTGAATCATAATGCCAACACTCTAAATAATTGCAGGAGATCTAGAGCTGATTGAAAGTCTTATGCCTCCAGATCTGGGAATTGGCACACTGATTGTTGGTTGATTGTTTATTCTTGAAATTTGTCGCTCATTTTTGTCACAAATCTGCCTTAATCTTCTACCTGTTGATCTTTTTCCATAGAATTTGGAGGTTGTTGAAGTTTCTCCCTAAAACTCAATTAATATGCCCATAATCTGGTTGACTTATCCTTTTTATAGAATTTATTAAGCCCATGTCCTTTGATAAAATATTTTGGTAATTCAATTAATTATCTTTCAGGAGCTTAATCATTGTCATAAAATTTGAAAATTATTTGGAGATCATTGCTTTTATGTTACTCTTTAGTTTTCAAAAATATTATTTTATGTTTTTGGGAATAAGATATTTTGATAAAAGCATTTCCCAAAAATCTATAAAATCATATTTCCATAAAAAAATAATTCTTTCCTGTGGTTTTAAAAAACCATGTCTTCAATAGAAAAACATGTCTTGTTTTGACTTGAAAAAATGTTATTTTCTTTATAAATTTCATAAATCAAATCCCAAAATATTTCCTTAAATATCTTTTGCTTTGTAAATCCATCCATGTTTTTGAAAACCATGTGTTGTAATACTTCTCCATTGTAGCATTTATTTGTTTATGAATTTCATAAATGAAATTTACAACAATTTACCCAAACCATCCACTATTTTCATATTTAGTTTTTCCCACTTTTGGTATACTTATGAATAAATGAAACCTCATAAATAATTCTCATTTTTATGTTAAAATCATTTACCGGTTTGCTTCCCATGGTTTTGAAAACCATGTCACTAAACATGTTTAGTAAATTATGAAAATATCTTTACTATGCTCCCTTTTCACTCATGTAAAAGCTTAAATGGATAAGAAATTTCTATTCACATGCATTTTCCTCTTTTTAATTCATTTCCTCCGTATAGGGCTATAAATAGGGCTATAAGCTCATTCTGGAAAAATAGGGCTATAAAAATATTTCGCAATGGTTTAGGCAGGGGGTCCATAATACATGAGATGGAAACATGTGTAAAAGATTGTAAAAACAAAGTACATTAAAATTCAGATAGGCAAGAACCCACAAACCATTGATTATTATTTCACACATCTCAAGGAATTTTAAATTATGGATTTTATAATGTAACTTGGCAGCTGCTTATTGATTTGACTTTTGACCCCCATAATATATGGTAACAAATGTGGTTTTCATACTTAGAGATTGGGGCTGACTTGGCTTAAGACTTGGTGTAAATTGTTTGGTGGAAATTCAACCTTTATTGAACTTGGAAATTGAGTCCCAATTCCATTAATTTTTAATGCACAAAATTAATATTTTAAATAAATTATTTTATAAAAATATAAGATTATATTTTTATAAAATTAAATTTATTTAAAATTTAAAATTATATTTAAAAATAAGCAAGAAACTTACAAAAACCATTTCGTCATGTTGGACATGGAATCCCCCCAAGGCATGTTTTGGGGCTTAAAGCCCAAGTTTTGACCAAATCCTTTTGTAAAGGCTCCGTGAATTGCAAGCGCGGGGCGCAAAAATATGATAGAGTCATAGGGTTGTTTGCCCTAGTTTTGTAATGTAATGTCAGCCAGATAGACCTACCCATGGTCCACAGAGCATGGGATTGTATAAATAGAGCAAGGCTCTAAGTGTAAAAGATAACGAGGAAGATGAGAAGTCGAAGTGTAAAGTGTGTCTGTGGGGCATAGAGTATGAGAAGGCTCTGCAGCAGTCTGTGCAGAGGCCTAGTAGTCTACAGTTGAGTGCGTGGACCCCTGTAGCTGAGTGTGCATGGCAGGTCGAGTCTGTAATCATTGGAAAAATCAATAAAGAGAAGTTTTGCTATCATTTTGTGTATCTTTTCTTGGTTTAATGCATGATTAGATATAATTTGCAAGTATATTGTTTATTTACTGCGCGAACCTATATGAATATTTTGTATAACTGAGTATGACCTAAAATCATTAAAGTAGGAAAAGATAATTCACTAATATCAGAATATAAGCAAGGTCTTGGGTAAGAGTGTAGAGCGCGACGCACAGCCCTTGGGTAGGGCTACAGGAAGGCAGTGTATCAGGCTGTGAGGAACAGGAAAATGCACATTTCTCCCACACGTAGGGACAAGTAAAAGACCAGTCAAACTCATCAAACATCTCGAGGGTGGGGAAACCTAGTTCTAGCACCCTCCTATACTAATTTGGGTGAGACCTTAGTCTGCGCTCTGCAGACAGTTTCCAAAAGAGCCAGTAGTACCGGGATTTGTTTAGCTAATTAACTCTGAACATGGGTCAGGCCCCAACAAGCTAACAAATCATTTCGTTGCCGGGACCGGGATCTGCATAGATATTTCTGATGGCGTATCACTGGAATTCGACAAAGAAAGGAATTGAAGAGTGGTTGGATAGAAATATTCACGAGTTCGTGATGCAGGAAAATAGGAATCTGCAATTATCAAAGGAAGAGTGGTTAGATTGCTACTTGTATATGGATATCCACAAAATTTTATTTGCATCCTTCACTAGTGAGTTGTACGAGTTGTTGTTGGGAAAAGTATCCAATACGGAATGACCCTATCCCAGTCTAAGGGTGATAGTACCTCAGCAACAACTGAATGCAAAGCTATTCAAGATTACTTCTTTATGAGATGTAAGAGAGAGGAGAAAGAGATCCCTTAACCGTTATCTTCCGCTAATGGTTGATCCAATCTTCCCTCTTTGCTGCTTGGTCCCAGCTCCTTGCTCTTTCACTGGCCCAGCTACACGAAGATCCTGTAAAAGCACAAGAAAGGGAAACTAGAAGAAGCATACATCCATAATTGATTCAAGGATTAGAATAAATCAAATATACAAGCATCAATACGCCATTGAGACACATGCATATAGAAGAACCTCAAATGCTTTATTAATGGAAGAAGTAAAGTTCTGAGAGTGTTACAACCATAAGAGGCCCAATCCAGCAACACCTCCCAGCAGAAAGAAATCTCCTCTTCACCTCCTTCAAAGCAATCACCCAATAAGTCTAAACTCAAACCAACAGCACTTCCTTACAGTCACAAAATTCCAGCCTCCCTAGACCTCATGAGAGAGCTCTATATATAGGAGATTTGGAGAAAGGATGAGTCAGCTTGAGCTTGGCATGGAGCTGACTAGTGTCCTCTCCCACTTTAGTTATTCTTCAGTTCTTGAGTCCACTTGGAGGTTCTTGCTTCCACTTGGAGATCTAGACCCTCTTACTCATCACAAGGCGAATTCCCTGATCCAAGTGTCATTTTGGAAGCTTCCTGGGCATTTGACACATTGAGGAATGACTGTGCCACTTGGCCAAACTCGCCCAGCGCAGGTAGCCTTCATTGCTTTTGACATTCAGCGCAGGTACAAAGTGGAGCAGTTGACATTTAGCGCAAATGCTCAGTGGAGCAGTTGACATGATCGAGAATTAGCTTGTTTTTGAGTGTTTTCAGGTGGAGAACTGATATTTAGTGTTGTGGTTTGCTGACCTTGTTTCTCTAGGGGTAGGAACAACATGTTTAGGGACTTTGGATCCCTCAGATTATTTACATTTCATGCTTCATGATGTAAGGCACAAAAATGTCTATAACACGAGTGGATCGTGAAGCTAGCAGATAGCCAAGGAAGGTGTAAATTCTGTTATGCTCCTATACCAATAGGTGTCATATTTCATGATTGGCTTGATGAGCTCTGTAATATGTCCATACCTTTTCTTGTTGCAAAAGGTTTTCCATATTTTCAAAAATTAGAAAAATTTAAAAAATGTAAAGAGGGTATACCCTAAAAGAAAAATAAAAGGGTAAAAAGAATAAAATGGTCAAAAAATGAAAATAAATGAACCCCAAACAAAAGTAGACCAGGAAAGTGTGCAAGCCTAAATGCCACTACTATTTCCTTTTCTGTAATAAGAAATTGTGTGCAACTTGTCAAACTTATGCCACAATTGATGAAGAGTCAAACAACTCAAACTTGGCTCCTCCATTTTTCAATTTTATGTTTTAGAGATAAAGAATAAAAATCTGACCAAACAGTGTAATCTTGGCAGATAAGTAGATAGGTAGAGTAAATAAAAGGAGCTCAACAGTGTAATCTAAGCCCTTGGATGTAATAAGTGCAGACTTAGGTAGGCTTGCTATGTAAAGAAAAAGAATATTGATAAGGGTTTGCCAGTCTAAGTGCACCCAAATAAAGAAGAAAAAATGTCAGGCTAAAGTAGGTAGGGTAGGAAAATGGTGTTTCAGAATGATACTTGTGATGGATCATGTCTCTAAATGTGTTAACTTTTACTTTTATCATAAGTGCAAAGCAGCTATTACACTTCATGCATTTCAAGCAAGACAAGGCTAATTAACTAACTTCCATTCACATTTTTCCCCTAAAGATCTCTCTAATTTCCCCTAAAGTATTAAGGTCTTTGAAAATCAAAGGGGTTCAGAGCATTTCTCTAACTTTTGAGGGGACTGGACCCTTGGCCCAATGATTTAAGAGCCTAAGTACTTAGAATCATCCATAAACTATTCGTTTGATTTCATAAACTCATTTCCTAAGTAAAAATCCTACTTTACTTAGGAAAATACATGACATCACCTAAAAAACCCCTTTTTCATCTTTAGCCTAAGTTTGAATATATACCTGAAATGTTTTAACTTGGCGCTTTCACTTCATAGTCATATTAACTTTAACACATAGTATATAAATCCCGAAAAAAAAATATTCCCTTCCCATATTATTTAACCATATAAATCCCCAAATTATTATATATTCCTGCCCCGGTTAAATATAACAATAATTTTTTTTAAAAAGTGATTAATAGATTTGTCCAAAGTTTATTAATAACCTTCCCTGCCACACAAAAATGGGATTAGTTAACCCTCTAGGTTAATTAATAGCCATCCCCCGACCAATCACTCTCCTCCTGATACAATTAATAAATGTTAAATCAGTCAGGCCTGCCGCAGATAAATGTCTCGCCATGTCCCACACACGTCCACCATCTAATCAATCCCTTTTCATTCAATGGTTGAAATCGATATTGTGCCCCCTGATTATCGTGATTTAAATCGCGATCACTAGGCGGTTTTGCCCCCATACTCCCACCATGCATCACGCAGTCGATGTGATCGCTCGCCCTCCGCCTAATACCACTTAACTCCAAAAGCGGTGCGATACAAACTGCTTACCACCCTCCACATAGCAACAAAACGTCACATCCCGCTTACATCATACACCCAATAAATCCAAAAAAGACTTGCCAACCTTAGTTTTGTTAAATAAAACGAACAAAACGTCATTTTCATTGTCATTCGCTGCAAACTGTGCTCCCATGCAAAACAACGCCCCAGTCAACTGTTCGAGCTTTCAAACCACCACCTGGTTAAGAACCTTGTAGTGACGCCGCCCAGAACCTATCATCCTTCTATCTTGGCACTATTCACCATCTTAATACAAGTATTTATCCAAGTTGCATTAAAACCCTATAATTTTGGTTTTTTACTTAAAATTCTATATGAAACAGCCAAATTCAGGTCTATTCCACGTTTGCATTGGCCATACAAATCTCTCGACCTACTGTCTTGCCTACTTTTCACATAATTTCCTCCAATTCCATCTTTGAATCCACAAGAACCAAATATGGAAACCCCTGTAGCCCTAAATTTCGTGCCCATGAATGCTCCTCACAAAGACTTAGATTATCTACCACTAGCCGATAAAGATTTTCAGAAAAAAGACTTATCTGGTGATAGCAACCATCTCAAAATCTTTTGCCATGCTAGAGATAGTTATTTGAATAAGTCTGACATTTTTGGATTATTGGAATCTAACCTTCCCATGTATTTACTCCCCTCAGTCCATGTTTTTCTAGAATTAATTCATCATTGTTGTGCTAATTATGATCCCAACCAGAGAGCTATCATGTCCCCATACCAAACTATCATTTTTCCCATAACTACTCGATCCATCAATGAAATGTTGCAATTCCACTCCATTCATCCCCTCACTCCTCTTTCCTTAGGATATTTACTTGAAAAACCATCTCAATTGTCCCAATCATAAGTAAGTCGTATTACTCAAACCTTCATTTTACCAAAGCACCAGCCAAAAGATCCACCTCCTTATTTGCAGGTTTTCTTCACTGACACTGGAAGAATCATTGTTGATATGATAGCCCTAATTATGGGATTTAATTCTAGTGAATATGTTGATGATATCACTCTAGTCTTGTTATCAGTCTTTACTCCAAGACAACCCCCTGTTGTCAGATATGATTATGCCACCTTTATTGCCAACAAAATCCATGACCAATTCATGAATTTGGAAAGGAAAGGAATCTTCAAGTATACCTTTTTCATATACAATCTTCTATTATCTCACCAGTCAGATAACTTTCCATTCCCTATCAAGAAACTGGACACCAAAGGAAATCCTAGGTCTGTTATCTTTTGGAGTTCAATCTTTCATAATGCCTGTGAGTGTCCTTACACTTATAATGAGTTCATAGACTTATTTTTACATCTAGCAACCACTTTGTTGATAGGAGTTTCCCCTCCTAGGATCAATGACGACATGAAGAAGATTCTCCAGCTCTCTAAGTAGTACAGGATAGGTGACTAGTACCAATATAAGGATCACACAGAAATCATGATGTATGGGTGTGAACTTAGCCCTTTAAAATTTCCCAAGTATTTTCCCATGAGACTATTTTCATTAGAGTATTTCAGACAGATCATAAATGCAGATTTAGTCCATTTTTGTGCTACCAAGAAGAAAGCTCAACTCAGAATTAAGAACCAGCTAGGCCTTTTTGTCATCAACTCTAGGGATGCATGGCAAGAAGCTGAAAAGATTTTAGAAGACCACCTTAAATTAAGAAAGAGTTTTAAATTGGTACCATATGACCCCAACAGTTTTATATGTGACAGAAGGATAAAGAATAGGTTATCCCCTTATATTCATCATAGGATCCCAGAAATTGAGCAGTTTGCAAACTTGGATGAATGGATAGAGGGAACCCTAGTAGAAGAGGTTAGTGAGCAAGTCAATATGGAAAATGCTATAAGAGAACTTGAGAAAACCCTTGACTTGGATTCTTTTGGGTAGGTACCATTCAAATTATCAACAACTAGTACATCCACTGCTGGTACTTCTCAACAACCTCCACAGGAAGTCAACTTACCAGCCACAGGATCATCCAAGGGTAAGGAAATAGATACCATGGAACAACCTATAATGACAGATTAGCCAGGAGTTTCCAAAGAACAGGGTCAAGCACCAACTCCTCCATCTCAAACCAAAGTGGCAGAAAGACCAATGTTGCGAACTCCTCTAAATGAGGAAAGAAATAAGAAGAGAGATAGGTAAGCCACTTCCCCCACAAGTGGACCTATAGGACAACATGGGACAAAGAGGCAAAGACTGCATCCTCTTTCAGAAGAGGAAATTGTTGAAGAAACTATAGACAGTCAAAGAGTAGAAAGGGTAGTTAGCCAACAGACTTCCCCAGTGGGAGGAACATCCACTAGCTTGCAGAGGTAGGAGCTAGAAAGGAAACACAATGCAGAAGTGTCATCCACCAGGCCACGAAGCAAAGAGGTCTTAGATATCAAGAAGACATTCATAGAAATAAAGGCCAAAAATGATCCAATAAGACTTCAAATTTACAATCAGTATCTGAAAATGGCCCCCACAAACCAGTAGAGATTGATGTCAACTTATCACATTCAAGAAGGGAAGATGATAATGAACAATTTCAAGCCAAAAGTTCAGCAACCACAAATAGCAACAGACTATATCACAACAAATCTAGAAGTCTTGGCAAAGGATATTAACCCTTTGGATCAGATTGAACTTCACAATCAAACTGGAGAAATGGTATACTCAACCTTAACCAGTAAAGCATTGATGGCTCACAGGCTACAAAATTCTTTGGATAATACCACTGCCCAGTTAAACTTGGAGAAAGCCTCTTCCTTGGCCAAGGATAATAGGATAAAATCATTAGAAGAAATCATCATTGGATTGGGACATGATCCCAAAGATGTGAAAGGTGTTGAAGCACTAATCAAGAAGAAGGAAGAAGATATTGCTGCCCTGAGGAAACAACTGAAGCTACCTCCTTCAAGGCATCCACAGACTGTTGAGGTTATAAAGTAGAAATCTGATGAAAAGATGATGGATCTACTTTTGAAACTCAATTAAAGATTAAATGATATAGAGTAGGCATTAGAAAAAGCACTGAAGAACAGGCAGGGAGAGTCGACCTCTCATTCTCCTGAGGTAATTCCCATAGTCTCAACAGCAGTTCCTTCTACACTGGGGATAGTATTGGCTCCAAACATCCCAACAACCACAAAAGAGGTGGTCACAGGTACATAAATAGTAGGGACAACACCAGGCAGCAGTACTAATTTGAGTTCCGAAGAGTTGATAAAGGCAATGGAAGAAATGAGGCTACAAGTGTCAGAATTGAAAAAGGTAAAAGAACAATTGGCTAAGGTAGAAAGGAATTATGATATCTCCAAAATAAGTGTTGCGAAAAATACAAGGGAGATTAAAGCATTAGATAATAAAATGAAAACATTAGAAAAGGATCTCACTTTTGACAAGCCTCTGGTAGAGATCAAGAAAATCATGTGGACCAACATCACTCAATCCATAAATGATGTTTGGTCATTTATCCAAGTGATATATATGCAGATTGACTTAGTGAAAGAAGAACATGTAGAAATTCAAAAGACAAGAGCTTTGTTAGGATAGATGCCTAAACAAGCCAACTGGCTTATACATTTTTTTAATAACAGAAATAAGGAACAACTGGAAGAACTTGGCATCCCAGAAAGAACAAACACTATTCTGGAAATCAAAGGGGTGCTAATTAAGAGAACTTTAATGCATAATTTAGAAAGAAGATATCAAGATATGCAGGTGGAAATCAATTCTTTCATGGAGAAGTTTACCATTTTGTAGGAGAAAGGGCTACCAAGTCCTTTAGTGATTAATGACTGATTAATGAAGCACATAGATTATGTAGATAAATTGAATACATATGTTGGAGATCAAGCTAGTTCATCAACAAG
This sequence comes from Pinus tabuliformis, assembly GCA_031772625.1. Classification (NCBI taxonomy): domain Eukaryota; kingdom Viridiplantae; phylum Streptophyta; class Pinopsida; order Pinales; family Pinaceae; genus Pinus; species Pinus tabuliformis. The sequence continues at coordinate 1,125,074,242 of CM062807.1, forward strand.
TTCATCAGGAATAAAAGCACTCCCCGTAGGCCGAGTTCTCTATGACAACTTAGAGAACTTATTCTATGTTGAACATGAGATAAAACACTTGTTGCAACTCCAGCATAACTTTTTCAGATATACAAAAACTGATGAGACTCTGATGAAGCTTCAGAAACACAGATTGCTAGAGCAAAAATGGTGGGAAGATATGTTGGAAATTTTGTAAATTTACTCTTGGTAAAATGTAAATTTTGATCTTTTACCATAGGAAGATGAACAAAGATGAAAAGGGGTCAAACAAGTCAAAGTATATTAGAACAGGTGAAGAGTATCAGTCAAAACAGGGCAACTAGCACATAGTTACTAGAGAAGACAACATCAAGCGAAATAAAAGGGCCTGCCTCCAACACACTCAGCAAGAAAAGGAACAGCATAACATCAGTTTACCTTTCTCCTATCTTCGAGACTAGTGGTCTCTATTTTCTTGTGAAATATGATTAGTCATCCTAGAATCTATCTCACTCTATTATGAGATATTTTTTGTAAAACGTTTTGTATATGTTGGAAATAATACTGAGAGGGGGGGGGGGGGTGAATCAGTATTATCAGATCAATCAAACTTTTTCAATGCTCAGAAACATATACACTACTTCAGTTAAGTGAACAAGCGTGTACACGCTGCTGTGACTAAATAAAACAGCGTATAAGAAGAAAACTCATAATTTAGTCAGCTTATTCTTCAGTTAAGTGCATCAGGACATTATTCACCACATTAACAGTAAACAGGTGCAGTATAACAGAACAGATCAAAAGTCACACACATGAACACCAAGATATAAGGTGGAAACCCAATGTGGGTGAAAACCACCTGCTGCAAGTTGTCTCTATCTTTCTTTAATATGAAACTTCAGTTTACAATCTTTTTGTACTGGTGCAGCCTTATACCAGTACGCAGGCTACAACCTGCAGATGGCTACAACCTTCTCTCGTTCTCCAAACTTCCTTGGAAGGGAGCTCCAAGCCCCCTTTGCTTTTGTACTAGCTAAGATACTAGTACGTAGGTGCTGACCTACAATCTTCTTTCTTTCAGGTACCACCTTTCATACATTTTCAGACTGGATATTCCTGAAGCACAACATTACAATCTGTAGACCCCAATTCATTCAACTTTCACAACAGATCATTGAAGCATAAAACAACCAATACTAGCATTATCAAACTTTGAATCACTGAACCACTGAACCCTGTCAATCACCAGATACCAGAACATAGAGCAGTCTACAGAACTCTGCAATAACAGTCAGATCCAACTGCAAACCCAAAAATCAAGCTTCAAGAGATATACGCTACTTCAATGAGCGAAACCCGCGTATACACGCGCTTTTACCTAAGCCAACCTGCGTACAGATCTAAAAATAAATTCTCTCAACTTGCAGTTGTACCAGACATCAGTTAGACCCAGAACATAATATTGCGACAGTATGCAGATCTAGAAATACGCATAATCAACCATATCATAATAGTGCATTTCAAACCATTAGATCCCGATTTATCCTTAGATCTAGTCTTCCATCAACCGATGTGATTTCTCCTTGGCTCAGATCAAGCAACCCAGACCCTGCATATCAGATCTCTTTCTCTTTTAGATATTCAAGCCTTGTCGAAAGATGATATTGCCTAATGATCTTCTTCTCCTTATATAGCCTTAGGCCTTGCTCAATACCAAGAGCCAAAACCATAGTAACACAATACCATCAACTTCAAAACTAGGGATCGACACGCCCGTCGAGACACAATGGTCCGAAACCATAGGCACAACTTCCAAGGACTAACCGCCATGGACCAAAGGTACTTTTCCACATACACGCGCTTTTGCTGAAGCCAACCAGCGTGTACACGCGACTTGGGCTTAACGAACCTGCGTATATGAACTTCCTTGGCATGCTGTACTAGGATCTGTCTTCTGATTAAGTTGCCATCACCTGTACCAACCTCTGAGCACCTGTACCAACCTCTGAGTGAGTTGCCATCAAGGACAACACTTGAATCATAATGCCAACAATCTCCCCCTTTGGACTTGATGGCAACCACCACACCAAGTCACTCTCCCCCTTTGACATCAAGGGCAAAGGGCTGTGCTCCCCCTGAGGACATGCTGATACCTCTGCTTGGCTGTGCTCCCCCTGACAGTAGGCCAGATCTGCAAAATATGTTCTTCAACAAGAACCAAGACTTATACACCATAAGGGACCTTCCTATCACCAAAAGACTCAATACATACATCCATACTCCCTACCAAGAGGGGACATATCGGAAACAACCAATTATATTACAGCATTCATCCCAGGCATAGTGGGGAAACCAACATAGGCCGTTACATGACCTTGACACCATAAAAGAGATATCACACGAGAGATACATGACATAGAGACAACAGATCTAGACCAAGACTTATGAAAGTCACCAGCAGCATATGATAAACATCTTTTTAGATCAGCAACCAAGATTTCTTTCTGAGCTCCTTTTCCTGAAATCAACAACCAAAACATCTGAATGCCAACAATGCTTTATGAGACTTTTAAGCTGCTCCCCCTGAACCTGTGCCTGCTGCACCCCCTGAAACCGTGCCTGAAGAATTCTGACATACCCATTGCTGTTCAGAACTCCAGAGTTTGCCCTTGCTGTTCAGAACTTCATATACGCGATTTCTCCTGCATGAAACAGCGTATGGACGCGGATATATTCTCTGCAACAAGCGTACACCATACACGCGACTTTCTCGCATAAATCCGCGTGTATACGCGTATATACCTTTCGTAACTTGCGTATACCAACTTTTCTGTAGAACAGACAAGCTTCAACAGCAGGATGAAGCATCAACTACTCCCAGCTTTTGTCTGAGATATTCAAAAGTTTCCCTGGGTAGTGGTTTTGTGAGAATATCAGCAACTTGTTCCTTAGAAGTAACATACTCCAACTTGACCTTCTGCTCAAGCACTTGTTCCCGAAGAAAATGGTACTTGATTGGTATGTGCTTGGTCTTTGAGTGCATGACTGGATTCTTTGAAATGCTGATTGCACTAGTATTATCACATAAGATAGAAACTGGTGGAGTGCAAGTGATTTGAAATTCCTGCAAGGTCTGCATCATCCAAAGAAGTTGTGTGCAACAAGATGCCGCAGCCACATATTCTGCTTCAGCTGTAGATAAGGCAATCGAACTCTGTTTCTTGCTGAACCAAGATACTAATCTGGAACCCATGAAGAAAGCACCACCACTTGTGCTTTTCTTATCATCCACACTTCCAGCCCAATCTGCATCTGTGTAAGCATGAAGAGTGAGATCTGTATCTCTAGGATACCATAAGCCATAGTTTTGGGTCCCTTGAAGATACTTGAAGATTCTTTTGACTGCCTGAAGATGAGTTTCCTTTGGGTTGGCTTGAAATCTTCCAACAATTCCTACTGCATGTGTAATATCTGGTCGGGTACCTGTCAAATAGAGCAAACTCCCAATCATGGATCTATAAGTGGGTTGGTGAACTGCTGCTGATTCATCATTTGCACTGAGGCTGCATCCTGTAACCATGGGTGTACATACTGGCTTTGACTCTTCCATGCCATACTTCTTCAAGATCTGCTTGAGGTATTTGGTTTGAGACAAGAAGATACCTCCTTCATTTTGTTGAATTTGCAATCCAAGAAAATATGTCAATTCTCCAAGTAGTGACATTTCGAATTCTTTCTGCATAACCGAGGCAAAGTTTTGACTCATAGTCTCCTCATTGCTGCCAAAGATAATATCATCTACATAAACAACAAGAATTAGCAATTTGTTATTTTCAACTTTTATATAGAGATTGCTATCTGCTGATCCTTTTGAAAAGCCTTGTTGGTGAAGATATTTGTCCAACCGATAGTACCAAGCCCTTGGAGCTTGTTTGAGTCCATAGAGAGCCTTTTTTAATCTGCATACAAGGTTTGGATCATTCCCAAGAATGAAACCATCTGGCTGCTCAATATATACTTCTTCTTCTAAGTCTCCATTCAGAAAGGCTGATTTCACATCCATTTGAAATACCTTGAAGTTTTGAAAGCTTGAGAGAGCAAGGAACATTCGGATAGCCTCAAGTCTTGCCACAGGAGCAAAGGTCTCTTCAAAATCTATTCCTTCTTGCTGTGCATACCCTTTACAAACGAGTCTGGCCTTGTTCCTAATTACTTCTCCATTTTCATTCAATTTATTCTTGAAGACCCATTTTGTTCCTATTACATTTTTATCTTTTGGTCTAGGAACTAATTCCCAAGTGTTGTTCTTTTCGATCTGCTCAAGTTCTTCATCCATTGCTTTGACCCAACATTCATCCTTGCATGCCTCTTTCACATTTTGTGGTTCAGTGGAGGAGAGTAATGCGAAGTAGCTTGAAGCTTCTGCAAGTGTCCTTCTTGTTTGTACTCCTGCTTCTTTCTGCCCCACAATCTGAGTTTCTGGATGATTCTTTTGAACATATCTGGATGGAGTCTTCTCTTCTATTCTTGCCTGCTCCTCTGGTTCTTCTTGAGATTCTTCTTCTTCTTGAGGTTCTTCTTCTTCATCATTCCGCCTTTGAGAGTAGCCTTCATCTTCTTCAATGTCTTCATGATGAACTTGCCTAGGAATATATCCCTTCTCATCAACCACTACATCAATACTGTCAACAATTCTGCCAAGTCTTTTATTGTAGCACTTGTATGCTTTGCTATGTGGAGAATAACCAAGAAGAATGCCCTCATCTGCTCTTGGTTCAAGTTTTCCAAGTTTCTCATCAGTATTCTTAATATAACATTTGCTCCCAAAGATTTTGAAGTGCTTCACGAAAGGAGTTTTACCACTCCAAAGCTCATGAGGTGTTTGAGTGCTGTTTACTCGGACATTTGTTTTGTTAAGAATAATAACAGCAGCATGTGCAGCTTCACCCCAGAAGGTTGCAGGAGTACCTGATTCATCGAGCATAGCACGAGCCATTTGTTGGATAGTTCTGTTCATTCTTTCCACAACCCCATTTTGCTGAGGAGTTCTAGCTGTAGAGAATTCTCTTCTTATCCCATGTTCATCGCAGAAATCGAAAAATTCATTTGAGGTGAACTCCCCACCTCTGTCAGATCTGAGGCACTTAATTTTGTGTCCTGATTCATTTTCAACCAATGCTTTGAAGGATTTGAATTTTTCGAATGCTTCATCTTTGTGCTTCATAAGCCCTAACCAAACAAACCTTGAGAAATCATCAATGAATAATATCAGATATTCTTCTCCTCGAGGTGTCCTTTTCCTAAATGGACCACATACATCTGTATGGACTAGCTCAAGAGGCAAGCTAGCTGATCCTTCCTTCTCTGGAAAGTTAGTTCTGGTTTGCTTTCCAAACTGACAAGATTTGCATATGGTGTTGTCTGGAATTTTGATATCTGGAAGATCGCGAACTTCCTGATATTTGCATGCTTTCCTTATTTGTGAGAAGCTTAGATGTCCCAACCTTCGATGCCATAACCAGTGCTCTTCATCCTTGCTAAGATAGCATTGTTGTTGTCCTTCTTCAAATATGTACAGATTATTTGGAGTTCTTTTGCCTTTGAGAACTGTTTTACCTGTATCAAGATCACGAACAAGACATCCATTCGATCTGAAAATAACCTCGGTTTTTTTATCACACATCTGGCTGACACTTAGTAGATTATGCTTCAATCCATCAACATACAAAACATTTCCGGCCTTGACCTTTTCTTTCAAAGGAGCAATACCTTTTCCTTTTATAGTTGCAGGAGTATCATTTCCAAAAGAAACTTTCTTTCCCTTTTCTAAAGTAGAATAAGATTCAAGTTTTTCTTTATCACCTGTCATATGTTTCGAACATCCACTGTCAATGTACCATAGATTTTCCTGTCCTTCTGCATAAAATGCTATCCCACATCTTTCTGTTTGAGGTTCCTTTATTCTCCATGTTTTGGTGCTTGTGGCTTGTTCCTTTTTCTCCTGAAACCTGCTCCTGCATTCAGAGTCTTCATGACCAAAATTATTGCAAATAGAACATTCAACTTCATTTTCAAGAACCGAAAAGTTGTTATAGGTCCTTTTTGTAATCCATGTCATACTTCTTTGTTTTTGAGCTTCCCTAGTCATGATTGTTTTATATGCAACACATTGAGCTGCTTTGTGACCAAAGTTATGGCAAGAAAAGCATTGTCCATTGAAGAAGCTTCTGCGGTTATTGAATCTACCAGCCAACTGATTGTAATTTCTATTTTCATTTATTCTTGAACCAAACTGAGAAGATTTTACCTGTGGCTGGTTGTAGCTTTTGTTCACCCTTAAGATGGATTGTCCCTGATAGTTTCTGTTTGTAATTCTTCCCTGCTGTACTTGATTATCTTCATTGTTCTTCTGCTCATTTCTTCTTGCTGCATCAAGATAACTTTTTGAGGTGGATGCTTGAGAGGTTTCTCCATTATAGCCCAAACCTGTCTTGTTTAGAGGAGACCGCTGCACATTGATAATCTCATCCAAAGTTTCAGATCCTTTGACAAACTTAAGATTAATAGCTTTTGTTTTCTCAATTTCTTTTCTGAGACCAACAATTTCACCTTCTAGTTTTTCAAGATGTTTTTCCTTTTCATCAATTTGAAATTGCAAAGTATCAATGATCACATTCTTTTCTTCTATGCATCTCTTGAGTCTAGTAATTTCATTATAGAGATTATCCACATCTACAACATCCTCATAATCATCATCTTCAAATGCCATTAACAGCTTATATTTATTACCTTGTTCATCTTCATCACTGTTTGATAAGCCATCACTATCTTCATGGGTGTAGTAGCTTTTCTTATTTGCACTTTGTTTCTTGTTCCATCTAGCAGGTTCTTTTCCTTTATCCTTATAAGGACATTTTGCAGCATAATGACCTACTCTTCCACAAGCAAAGCATTTGAAAGGTAGCTTACCTCTGAACCTTCCAGAACCCCTTTGAAGATTTCTGACAAAATTTGATTCTTCTTCCTCTTCTTCTGGAACATGGCTTGCTTCATAGTAATCTTCTTTTCCTGATGCCTTAAAAGCAGCTTCCCTTCTGTCTGATGGACCTCCCTTTCTCATTTCATAAGCAGTTAGAATTCCATGTAGCTGAGACATAGTGAGAAAACGGAGATTTTCCTTTTCTTCTATTGCAGATACTTTAGATTCAAACTTGGGGGATAATGATCTTAGAATCTTTTGAACTACTATAGTCTCTTTTATTTCTTCACCCAAATTTTTCATACAATTAACAATCTCATCTACCCGAAGAAAATAATTAGCCACACTTTCATCATTATACATCTTGAGAGTCTCATATTGAATCCTGAGAGTTTGAAGTTTAGCTTGTTTTACCTGTTCATCTCCTTCATAGCTAGTGATCATTTTGTCCCATATCTCTTTTGCTGATTTGAAGTGCATGACCTTCATGAATTCTGTTTGGGATATACTTCCTAATAGAGTACTGACTGCTTTTGCATTTGTTTCATACTGCTTTTTCTCAGCTGGATCTGTAGGAGTAGCTGAAGGAAAAGCATAGCCTGTTTCTACAATGTTCCAAACTTCTGTACCAAGAGATTGAAGATATGCAGTAACTCTTACCTTCCAATAATTGAAATTTGTCCCATCAAAAATCGGTGGCCTGATTGATGCTTCTTTCTCGTAGTTGCTCATGATGAATGATCTACCTTCAAGCGATCAAGCTTCTCTGAAGGACCTGCTCTGATACCAATTGTTGGAAATAATACTGAGAGGGGGGGGGGTGAATCAGTATTATCAGATCAATCAAACTTTTTCAATGCTCAGAAACATATACGCTACTTCAGTTAAGTGAACAAGCGTGTACACGCTGCTGTGACTAAATAAAACAGCTTATAAGAAGAAAACTCATAATTTAGTCAGCTTATTCTTCAGTTAAGTGCATCAGGACATTATTCACCACATTAACAGTAAACAGGTGCAGTATAACAAAACAGATCAAAAGTCACACACATGAACACCAAGATATAAGGTGGAAACCCAATGTGGGTGAAAACCACCTGCTGCAAGTTGTCTCTATCTTTCTTTAATATGAAACTTCAGTTTACAATCTTTTTGTACTGGTGCAGCCTTATACCAGTACGTAGACTGTAGGAATTTACAGGGTAAGTTCCACAGAAGAATACCAAAAGGACACCGCTCACAACCAGATCTCAAATCAATACACCAGTATTTTTGACGTGGTTAAAACCCTCAGAGTGCAAGGAGGGAAACAGTCCACGGCCTGTCCCAACGTGGGTACAGACAATTTATTAATCAAAGAATGAAAATTTACATAAGCTTCTCTCATGCACGGATTACCCGAACAATGACCCTCCATGCGCTTTAAATAGAACTCATGGACCAATCGGGTGTCAAGCCACGGATCAAGTGTCGGTAATACCGAGGTGAGAGTGAACCGTCGGATCACTACATATCGTGACCGTCGGATTGTAAGTTACAAAATGTACAACGGTAAAGAAACACACTTTACCTAACTCTAACCTAACTCTATACTAGACCAAGTTGAACTTAACTATATCCTATGTGTCGGAATATCCTAACATCCCCCCTTAAGAACAACTTGGGATAGGATTGAAGGATTTACAAATATGACACAATAGGAGAAGGAAGGAGGCACTAGAGCCTATCCCCCCTTAGTGACAACTTCCTGAACTCCAAGCATATATCGAAGTTTAGTGAACTTCGCCTCTGTGAGAGCCTTTGTGAAGATGTCTGCAACCTGATCATCCGTTGGACAATATTGCACTTCAAGAACATGGTCAAGAATGAGCTTTCTGATGAAGTGCATGTGTAGTTCAATGTGTTTGCTGCGCTGATGCTGGACTGGATCTTTGCATAGCTGAATGGCACTTTGATTATCACACCAAAGTGTGGTTGGATGCTGCTGCTCAAAGCCAAACTCTGATAGGATCTGACGAAGCCACAAGGCTTCCTTACTAGCTTCCACGGCACCACGATACTCTGCTTCTGCTGACGAAAGAGAAATGGCAGCCTGTTTCTTACAAGCCCATGTAATAGGTCCTGAACCAAGAGTGAAGACATAACCGGCAGTAGACTTCCGATCATCAAGGTCACCAGCCCAATCAGAATCAGTGAAACCAACTAACAGAGGAGTTGCTTTGGCACTGTAATGAATCCCAAACTGTATTGTACCTCGAACATAACGAAGTATTCTTTTAGCTGCTTTCCAATGACTTTCACGGGGGTTTTGCATAAAACGAGCAACAAGGCCAACAACAAAGGAAAGATCAGGACGAGTATGGGTTAAATACAAGAGTTTTCCGACAAGTTGACGGTATAAGGTAGCATCAACTTCAGGAGAAGTACAAGAGACTGAAAGTTTGACTCCAGACTGAAAGGGAGAAGGGGCTGGCTTACAGTCTTCCATGTGAAAATGACGAAGAATATCACAAGCATACTTGGACTGGGAAAGGAAAATACCCTCTTGGGATTGCAAGACTTGAAGACCGAGAAAATAGTGTAAGTGTCCTAAGTCTGTCATTTCAAATTTCTTTTTAAGGCTGGACTTCACATGGTTTATAAGGTTGGGATCACTACCAGTAAGAATAAGATCATCAACATAAAGAACAAGGATGATGAGAGAGTTGCCCACTTTCTTGGTGTAGACAGTATTGTCAGAATGACACCTAGAAAAGCCAGATTCTAAAAGAAAGCTATCCATTTTGGCATACCAAGCTCGAGGAGCTTGCTTGAGGCCATAAAGGGATTTCTTAAGGCGACAAACGAGGCTGGAGTCTGTTTGTATGAAGCCAATGGGTTGTTCCATATAGATTTCTTCCTGCAAGTCCCCATGCAAGAAGGCAGATTTAACATCCATTTGATGTACTTCCCATTTTAAAGAGGCAGCAAGGGAAAGAACAAGGCGGATAGAGTTCATTTTGGCAACTGGAGAGAAGGTTTCAGTGTAGTCAATGCCTTCAACCTGTGAAAAGCCCTTAGCAACTAGACGAGCTTTATGTTTGTTAACTTTCCCATCTGGTCCATACTTGGTTCTGTAAACCCATTTGCATCTAACAAGTTTGCGTCCCTTTGGTAGAGGAACAAGATCCCATGTATCATTTGTCATCAATGAATGATATTCTTCATTCATAGCTGTTTCCCAATGTGGATGGCCTGAAGCTTCTGCAAAAGTGTCAGGATCATGATTTACTGGAGCTTGAGCCAGTAAAGAAGAGGCTCTTTCAAACTGAGAACGTGTACGTCGCTGATCTGTAGGATCACCGGCAAGATCACCTGCTGCATCCCGAGTAGCACGGACCCATCTTGGAAGTTGAGGATCCTGAGAAGGTGGGGAAGGATTATCATCCTCGCTTTCATCATCAGAAGAAGAAATGTTTTCAAAGATAGAAGAGATGGGAAGAGGTGGCACATCCGCCGGACTAGGCTCGCAGGCCGATTTATTTTCATCAAATTTTACATCTCTTCTAATGATAACATTTTTGGACTTAAATGGAATAAGTCTATAGCCTTTTACATCTTCAGAATATCCAACAAAAGTACATTTCTCACTCTTAGGTTCTAAGGCTTTATGCTTTTCATCTGGAATATGGGCCCATGCTTCACTTCCAAACACACGAAAGTGACTTACATCTGGTTTAATGGAACTCCAAGCTTCTTCTGGAGTGATATTCTCTAGAACCTTAGTAGGAGTGCGATTGATTATATAATTTGCACAATTAATTGCTTCGGCCCAAAAACTAAGACTGAGTCCTTTAGATTGCAGCATACAATTAGCCATTTCCTTTAAAGTGCGATTTTTCCTTTCAGCTACACCATTTTGTTGTGGAGTGTATGGAACAGTATGTTGCATTTGAATTCCATTTTCGGTGCAAAAGGTGATGAATGCATTTTTAACATATTCTCCACCATTATCAGTTCTTAGCTTAAGAATTTGATGTCCAGATTGTTTTTCAACGAATGCTTTGAAGGCCAAAAAGGTGGTAAATACTTCGCTCTTGAGTTTTAAGAAGTATACCCAAGTGCGTCTAGAGAAATCATCAATGAAAGTTAAGAAGTACTTGCAGCCAGAGAATGAAGCAACAGGAAGAGGACCACATAAATCACTGTGCACAAGCTGTAAAGGGGCTGAGGCGTGCCAAGAGGCACGTTTGTCAAAACTGTCCCGATGATGTTTTCCGAGTACACATCCGGAACAAACACCATCTTTGCAAGATACCATAGGAAGACCTGTCACCATGTTTTCTTTACATAGATGCTGAAGGGAGCGATAGTTTAAGTGACCATACCGCTCATGCCAAAGTTTGCTCACTTCATCATTATGAGCAACAAATACTGAGGGAAGATGGGATGACCCAAAGTTGTGAAACTTATACAACCTTTTGGAATCATCAGCAAGACCAGTAGCTAGAATCTGTTTAGGATCTTTTAGATCCTTGATTACAACATCATGAGGTGAAAATTCAACGATTTTACCTTCACCTGAATGAGTTATCTGATAGACAGATAGAAGGTTGCAGGATAAGTTTGGAACACATAATACATCATTGAACTGACCATTGTCTAGATGAACAGTTCCAGTCCCTACAACATTAAGAGATCTATCATCACCAACATATATATTTTTGGTGTTACAATCATTTAAAGAAGAAAACATGGCTTGGTTTTTGGCCATGTGACAAGAGGCTCCAGAATCAATGAGCCACTCATGAGAATGAGAAGAAGAAGAAGATACATTTAATGCATAACCAGACTGAGATGATTGACGATGACATGCAGAAAATGCCGTTCCGGAAGTTGAAGTTGAAGTAGGCTCCAGATGGATGTTATGTTTCTTCATTGCGGCTTCCAAGGCTTCCATCTTCTTAAAGCATTTAGATTCTAAGTGGCCATCTCGATTACAAAAGTTACAATGTCTTTCAGTCTTCTTCCATTTGTTTTTATTGGGCTTATCATATTGCTGAAATGATCTTTCATCTTGAGGCTGAGTTGGTTTAGGACCATTCCTTTGAGGATAAGACTTCTTAGGATTCTTTGAATTTGGATACTGCTGGGCGGCTAACGCTTTTGTGGAAGAGTTTCCAAGATTAAGAAGACCAAGGTGTAAGAGTTTTTCTTGTTCTCTTATTAAGGAATCACAAAAGGAGTCAAAGGAAGGGGGCTTGTAGTCTTTGCCTTGACAAATGAAAGCTTCCCTGGTAGAATGGAAAGTGGAAACAAATACAGAGTAGGCTGGCCCTAACTTAGTGAGGATGGAATAAATAAGGTTACCATCATCTTTCTTAACTTTAACACCTTCCAAGAGATATCTAAGGTTCTTGAATTTTGACAAGAAATCTTCAATGCAAGAAAAATTATTAGGATCCAAAGTAAGCAGCTCATTTTCAAGTTGATGGGATCTAATTTCATTTTTAATCCCAAAAACTTTAGCAAGTTTTTCTAATGCTTCATGAGGAGTTTCAATTTCTGCAATGTGGAATCTAAGATCAGGAGAAACAGACATTCCTATCAAGCCACGTGCTTGATCTTGTCGATTTTCCCATTTTTCGGCCTTGTCTTCATCTTTGGGTTTCTTCTCTTGGTCTGTGGCTATTCTGAAGAGACCTTTACTTCTAAGTAAATCTCCCATGTAGGCGACCCATTGGAAGTAGTTAGTGCTGTCAAGAATGACTTGGCATGGACTTTCCATTTTTGAAAAACAACTGAAGCTGAAGATGCTGAAAGTGAGTGGTCCAATGGATAGATCTCGAAAAAATAGGCGGTTTTAAAAAAAACGGCTCTGAAAAAGGCTTCCGGATGAAGAAGTTATGGCTTTTTGAAAAAAAAATTGTTGACGTTGCCGGCAAAGTGCGCGAATGTGCGGGAATGAAAAAATCCGCCCCCACAAAATGGAGACTTGAACCCAAGACCTCTACTCTCTTAAAAGGTCTTTGAACCAATTGATCTATACAAAAGATTTGAGAGAGAGAGAGAGAGAGAGAGAGAGAGAGAGAGAGAGAGAGGGGGGGGGGGGGGGGCCTCGATTTGCGTGCTTGCCTTGGGAAGACTCTTTTCCCCTACAAAACACAAAACACAAAACCCAACACGAATATCCAAAGAAAAACGAACCTTACGGCTCGAAGTTAGCTTTAGCCAAAAAACTAGAAATTTTAAAAAAAATCTCAAAGTTAGCTTTTAGCCGAAAAACTAAATATTTTCCTCAATGTTTCTGATTTTCCGAGATCACACTAAGGTGCAGGGAAAAGAGCATACGCATGAGAAAAATCCTTTCTTTCTGTTTCTGATTTGCCCAGATCGCACAGAGTCGCAGGGCAAAGAGCATACGCAGAAATGAAAGGTATAGATCCGGAAAAAAAAAGGCTAAATAAACCGAAACCGAAATAAGCAGAGAAAAAATGACAGTAAACTGCAAAAAAAAAAAACACTGTATACCTCCCGATCTGAAAAATGACGCAGCTAGGGCTACCGGAAACCTTTTCGCGTGAAACGAAAGGGGTTCCTCACTGAAACAGATGCTCCGAATGCAACAGAGCAGTCCTCTCGGCCCGGAAGCAGTCAGAAACAGCAGATCTAGGAAACGACAGCCGCATGCAGTTCTACCGGCTTCAGATTTGGATCACCAACGGACGCGGCCCTCAAATAGCTCTGATACCATGTAGGAATTTACAGGGTAAGTTCCACAGAAGAATACCAAAAGGACACCGCTCACAACCAGATCTCAAATCAATACACCAGTATTTTTGACGTGGTTAAAACCCTCAGAGTGCAAGGAGGGAAACAGTCCACGGCCTGTCCCAACGTGGGTACAGACAATTTATTAATCAAAGAATGAAAATTTACATAAGCTTCTCTCATGCACGGATTACCCGAACAATGACCCTCCATGCGCTTTAAATAGAACTCATGGACCAATCGGGTGTCAAGCCACGGATCAAGTGTCGGTAATACCGAGGTGAGAGTGAACCGTCGGATCACTACATATCGTGACCGTCGGATTGCAAGTTACAAAATGTACAACGGTAAAGAAACACACTTTACCTAACTCTAACCTAACTCTATACTAGACCAAGTTGAACTTAACTATATCCTATGTGTCGGAATATCCTAACATAGACTACAACCTGCAGATGGCTACAACCTTCTCTCGTTCTCCAAACTTCCTTGGAAGGGAGCTCCAACCCCCCTTTGCTTTTGTACTAGCTAAGATACTAGTACGTAGGTGCTGACCTACAATCTTCTTTCTTTCAGGTACCACCTTTCATACATTTTCAGACTGGATATTCCTGAAGCACAACATTACAATCTGTAGACCCCAATTCATTCAACTTTCACAACAGATCATTGAAGCATAAAACAACCAATACTAGCATTATCAAACTTTGAATCACTGAACCACTGAACCCTGTCAATCACCAGATACCAGAACACAGAGCAGTCTATAGAACTCTGCAATAACAGTCAGATCCAACTGCAAACCCAAAAATCAAGCTTCAAGAGATATACGCTACTTCAATGAGCGAAACCCGCGTATACACGCGCTTTTACCTAAGCCAACCTGCGTACAGATCTAAAAATAAATTCTCTCAACTTGCAGTTGTACCAGACATCAGTTAGACCCAGAACATAATATTGCGACAGTATGCAGATCTAGAAATATGCATAATCAACCATATCATAATAGTGCATTTCAAACCATTAGATCCCGATTTATCCTTAGATCTAGTCTTCCATCAACCGATGTGATTTCTCCTTGGCTCAGATCAAGCAACCCAGACCCTGCATATCAGATCTCTTTCTCTTTTAGATATTCAAGCCTTGTCGAAAGATGATATTGCCTAATGATCTTCTTCTCCTTATATAGCCTTAGGCCTTGCTCAATACCAAGAGCCAAAACCATAGTAACACAATACCATCAACTTCAAAACTAGGGATCGACACGCCCGTCGAGACACAATGGTCCGAAACCATAGGCACAACTTCCAAGGACTAACCGCCATGGACCAAAGGTACTTTTCCACATACATGCGCTTTTGCTGAAGCCAACCAACGTGTACACGCGACTTGGGCTTAACGAACCTGCGTATATGAACTTCCTTGGCATGCTGTACTAGGATCTGTCTTCTGATTAAGTTGCCATCACCTGTACCAACCTCTGAGCACCTGTACCAACCTCTGAGTGACTTGCCATCAAGGACAACACTTGAATCATAATGCCAACAGTATAAATACCTCCTCAATTGGAGTATTGATGGTGGATTCAGAGACATTGTTGTAATATTTATTATTTGGAATAAAGTGATATTGGACTCAACTTTTGCATGGCTTGCTGGACAAAGAATTAATGCAAGGGACTTTTCTCAGATTTCTTGAATCAAACACCGGATCAATAAGTCCCCTATACCTTGTGTTCTAAAGTTTTCCTTGTTCATTATATCATCTTTGTTTCACATCTGAATGATAAACGAAAAAGAGTAATTCAAAATATGCTTAACTGCACTCTGTTTTCAATCGTTATTGTTCCATATGTTTTCTTCTGAATTAGGATAAACAGTGAATTCTTAATTGCTCATGTTTTCTAGCTCTTTCATTCTAATTATTTATTAAAGAATACTTAACTGCTCTTTATTAGTAATCATTCACGTTCCCTCTTTAAATATGTTGAAGGATTCTTAACTACACTTCACCTATTTTGAAACCATTCTATTTATTCTAAGTCTTCATTTGTTCCCTGTTTGACCATCTTGCTCTGTGAAACCATCCTTTGTTAAGAAACCAAGTCCAGTTAAGCCATCTTCTTTGACTCCATTAACCCAATGGCCTAAACTAGTTAGTCCTACCCCTCTACCATTGAATCTCACCACCCAAACTCAAACAAAACTCCTAAACTTCATAACTAGCCTAATATCTTTTAAAACAAAGCTAAAACTTAAAGAGAGAGCCCTCTCTAGATATAGATTGGCTAGATTCTGTATCTAAAAGATTGGTTTGTGGTTACCTTGGACCCCTTTCCCCTTCTTACAACTTCTAGGAAAATCTGAGTGATAACATAGTGGCGACTCCACTAGGGACTTGAATAATTTGTTTATTACTATTGTGTACTTTATAAGCTATAGACGGATCCTGAAGTTAGCCAAGTAGCCTTTGAAATGCTCTTGCATTGCAATTGCAGAAGTAAATGAATGTTGCTTCAATCTATCTCCGGTCTAGTTTATAGTTTAGACATTTGGTTCCAAACACTTGATTAGTCCCTTTTATTAAATAAGTCTTTAAGAAAGTTTAAATCCTACATCTAAAGACTCTTGAAGAAACTGTTGAAGTTGTATTGTCAACCCATTTTCAGAAAAACCCAAAAATAACCTGGAAACCTGGCTTCGAAAAGGATTCATTATACCAGATCTAATCCTGATCCAAATCCACCACCTGTGTTTGAAAATCCTAACCTAATTCCTAATATTCTTAGAAGACAAGAGAGGCAAGAAAGTTCTGATAGCTTTCGGCCTCTCTACAGATCAAGATCCTGTCCTATCAAGTGGATTTACCTTGAGGATGAACCTTTTGATGAATGTTTTGAAACATCTTTATTTGTAACCTTTTCTGAATTAGGAATAGCCAACACAGTTCATGATCCAATATTTATTTAAAACTTGCAACTTGAAGTTGTCACTTCACATCTTGACAGACATTTGCAGAACTCCATCCAATCTGAGCTTACCTATGAAAGAACATCAAACCTTTCTATGATCAGTACTGCCTCTCCAAGTTCATCATCAACACCTCAGACTTCTCAACCTCAAGCCACCCTTCCACCCCTCCATCTACTACTCACATCCCCATTGTTATTCCTACCACACCAATTATTACACCTATTCCCACAGCAATGGAAAACAGATCACTCCTATGCACTTACCTACCAATCTAGGGGCTATGCCCCAAGATTATCAGAGTAAAATCACTCCTTTTTATGGCACTAGCACATACACAACTCAACAACATACCAATAGACTGATTACTTTGAAATATATGAGGTTGATGTTGATGATGTTAGAATGAGAGTATTTGTTCAAAGTTTGATTGGAGATGTTAGAACTTGGTTTAGATCCCTCCCTACAAATAGTATCAATGACTTACAAGCTCTTTATCGGACATTCTTGAATAGATGGGAAAATAAAAAAGATCTTCTTCACATTTTATCAGAATATGAAAGCCTCAAAAGAGGTACACAAGAAACAGTGCAAGATTATTGCACTAGGTTCAATAATGTTTACAATGCTATCCCTCAAAATCTTAGACCTCCTCCAGATTTAGCATTGATCAAATTCCCTGATGGATTTGATTCTGATATGGCATACCAACTTAGGGAAAGAGCTCCTCGAACCTTAGAAGAGATGCAAAGTATAGCTGTCAGTGTTGAAGCCAACCTGATATCTAAATGAGCTAGAGCCAAAGGCTGAAAGGAGGATACCTTTGAAAGAAGAGCCTTCGGCCTTTGAACAGAAATCAGATGTTATTATTAAAGGAATGTATAGGCTTGGGGATAGAGTAGAAATAATTGAGAGGAAATCCCCTTGGGAGGGTCAACCAAGCAATACTGGGAGAAATCCAAATTTCAGGAAGAACCAAAACCCTAATACTGGAAAGACTAGGCTTGACCAAAATATTAGGCCCCCATTCCAGAAAAATTATGCTGAAGCCTTGACTTCTGATGAACCAACAAAAGACACTCAAATCAATTTGATGGGACTCAATAATGAACAACAAGTCTTCTTGACCCAAGAGGATCAAGAAGCTCATAGGCTTAAACAATTCCAAACTCAATCAGGTGAATCATTTGACTTTAGGGAGGGATATGATACAACCATTTATGAAGTCCATAAATAATATAATCTGAGGAGCAGAAGAATTGATGTTCCTGAAACCAATAGACAGGAAGATACAAAGTAACCTAACAAAGGTAAGATCAATACCCCCCGTGTACATATTCTTTCCAGAACAAATCCTAATCCAAATAACCCAATTATTGAATATGTATCTAGTAATCAACCGAATAGCAGACAATATTCCACTTCTATTCCTTCCAAAGGAAATGTGGAAGAGCCTCTAGAAATTGGTTTAGAAACAAATTTAATTCATAACCCCACTCCTGAAAATGAGAAAAACACAGAAAATACAATATAAAAAGAGAATCTAGCTGTCTGAAATACAAGAACTCAGACTGAAAAACCTTTTAATCTTGAGGCTGAAGTAGGCAAATTAAAAATTGTTGTTCCTTTGTCAGAATTAGCTAAACATGATGTCTACAGAAGCCAAATCAATAGATCACTCAAAATTTCTGTGAATGAAGATTCAGTAAATGTTTTTGATGACCAGCTTGAATTGATTTTTGGCCCTGAAGTAAATGGAAAATCAGTAGATGGAGGAGTCCCTCCTTTCTATGTAAGTTTGAACATACATGATAAAATACTTCATAATGCCATGTTTGATTCTGGTGCTTCTCATAACTTAATGCCTAAATCTGTAATGGAGAAACTAGACCTAGACATCACCAGGCCATATAAAGACCTCTTTTCTTTTGATTCAAGTCAGGTCAGGTGTTTAGGTTTAATCAAAGACTTATGTGTATCACTCGTTCAATACCCTGCCAAAACCATCTTAATGGACATAGTAGTAGCTGATATTCCACCAAAGTATGGCATGCTATTATCCAGATCTTGGGGTGCAAAGCTCCAAGGATCTCTACAATTGGACATGTCTTATGCTACTATTTCAGTGTTTGGTCAACCTAAGAAACTATACAGAGAAACTTTAATGAAATATGTGGTAAGTAGTCAAGAGAAACCTCAAAATTTCCCTATCTACTCATTACATTCAGATATGGATTCTTTCATTCTCTATAATGCTGAAATTGATCCCTCAAATGAATTAAATGTTTTGGCAGAGGAACCAGAAAAATTTACAAATGAAAAGTCTAGTGTTCAAATCCAGGAAATTTCTAAAAACAATGATACATCAGATACTCAAGAGGAATCAGAAGAAACTAAAAAACCAAATCTCCCTATTAAACAAATTACTGAGACTCCTGATACCAATTATGAACATGAAATTCTTTGGTACTTATAATTTGATGGTTCAGTTAACAAATTAGGAGCAGGAGCAGGAATTTGGGTGCACAATCTTGAAAATGATCATGCTGAAGGCCATGCCTACAGATTAAACTTTAGATGCACCAATAATATGGCAGAATATGAAGCCCTATTGTTAGGTCTTAAACTTGTTAAGAAATTAGGGGCAATTAGGGTATCTGTCTTAGGAGATTTTGATTTAATCATTCAATAGATCAACGGGAAGTTTCTAACAAATGATCCCAGATTGAGGTATTATAGAGGAACAGTGATAGAGATTCTCAATACATTTTTAGAAACTCAGCTTACTAAAATCCCAAGAAAACATAATTTGCATGCTCATAGTTTGGCAACATTTGCCAACACATGCAAATTACCATTTGAACCAAATCATCAGTTCACAGTTGAGATTAGACACAGACCAGCCATACTTGACAATGTAAAGAACTAGCAAGTGTTTGATAATGATAAGAAAATTAACAATTTCTTAACCTTAGAGGAAGAATTTTCCAGTATTAACATAGATGTAGATACAGTTAGTGAGTTTGATCAAACAAATAAGATTGAAACAGACATTTCAGTAGAGAGTGCAACTCAAATGCTTCACCCAACAAAATTTACCAACAAAGAAATCCAGGATCTTAAAGAAATGGATATTGATGAGATTATTGAAGGAGAATATGAAGTCATCAATTTAAAAGATAATCATTTTCCTAAATGATTAACTCCTTTGGAAGATCACTTTGATTCAATGATATTCCAAAGAAACCCAAAATGGAACCCTTAAAAGCAGACCTTGAAGATCATAACTTGGGAACTGAAGAAAAACTAAAAATGGTGAAATTATTTAAATATTTTCCCCCTGACCAAAAACTCAAATATGTTGAACTAATGAAGGAATTCCAGGATGTTTTTACCTAGAGTTATGAAGACCTAAAATCTTATGATACCTCTATAATTTATCATACAATACCACTGAAGGAAGATCAAAAACCATTTAAACAAAAGCTTAGAAGAATTAACCTTCTTGATTCCTTTAATTGAAAAAGAAATCAAATGAATGTATGAAGCAGGGATAATGGCTCCCATCAGGTTTTCATAGTGGGTGTCTAATTTAGTACCTACTAGGAAGAAAACTGGAGAAATCAGTTTGTGTGCTGATTTAAGGAATGTAAATAAGGTTTCTTTAAAAGAAAATTACCCTTTACCTAAGATAGATCATATATTACAAAGGGTAGTAGGTGCTTCCAGGATCTCACTTTTACATGGTTTATCAGGCTATAACCATATTCTAGTTCATCCTGATGACCAGGAAAAAACTGCTTTTACAACACCATGGGGTACATTCAAATATGTCAAAATGCTATTTGGACTTAAGAATGTAGGGGAAACCTTCCAAAGAGCAATGGATATAGCATTTGCAAAAGAAATTCATGATTTCTTAGTTATATATCTAGATGACTTGACTTTTTTATCTAAATCAGAGCAACAACATTTGGAGCATCTAAAACAAGTATTTTTGAAATGCAAAAAATATGGAATTTCTTTAAATCCTAAAAAGTCCCTGTTTGGTCTAGAAGAAGGAAAACTCTTGGTCCATATCATCTCCAAAGATGGAATCAGAATTGATCTTGCTAGAATAGAAGCTATTTTGCAAATACCCCACCCCAGAAATGTCAAAGAACTTCAAGCTTTCGTAGGAAAGATTAACTTTCTAAGAAGATTTATATCAAACTTAGCTAAATTGATTAGACTGCTTAATAATATGTTGAGGAAGGATGAAAGTATTAGATGGATAGTTGAAGCCAAGCAAGCCTTTGAAGAAATTAAAATGGCTTTGACTAAAACACCGGTCCTAACGAGTCCAAAGTTTGATAGAGACTTCATAATATTTTCATTTGCATCAGAACACACCATAGCAGCTGTTTTACTACAAAAGGATGATCAAGGATGTGAAAAACCCATAGCCTTCTTTAGTAAAGCACTTAGGGATGCACCACTAAAATACAAAATCATGGAAAAGCAAGCTTTTGCACTTGTGAAAGCTATTAAAGACTTTAGAGTCTATATATTGTACTCCCATGTAATAGCCTATGTACCAAATGCTGTTGTCAAAGACATCTTGACCCAAGATGGAATTGAGGGTAAGAGAGGCAAATGGATAGCTACTATATTAGAGTATGATATTGAAATAAAACCTACAAAGCTTATAAAAGGATAGGGATTGGCCAAACTCATGACTGGAACAAATTGTCAAGCCTTGGATATTAATGAACTGGATAATGAACAGGAGATGGTGACTCTGCAAATCAGCCAGGCCTTCTTAGATTCACAGTAGTATGCTAATATAATACATGTACTATTAAACCTGCAGGCTCCTCCAGGGTTATCCAGAACAAAGAAAAGGTTTTTAAAGATGAAAGCTTCAAAATTTTGTATTTTAGATAATGCTATCTTTTGGAAAAATCATGAAGGTATTCTATTGAATTGTTTAATCAAATAAGAAGCTGACAAGGTTCTCGAGGAATTTCATGCAAGGGACTATGGTGGGCACCTTTACCAGAAATCGACTGCACACAAAATCCTAAGGGCTGGATTTTATTGGCCAACCTTGTTTGTTGATGTAAAGAAATTTTTCACTACTTGCCACAAATGTCAAATTTTTGAAGGCAAGAGGAAACTGTTACCCTTACCCCTGAGACAAATTTCCACTAAAAAGCCCTTCCAACAATGGGGTCTGGACTTCATTGGAGAAATCCATCCTCCCTCTTCGCCAACATAAAACGATTCTAACTGCCAAAAACTATTTCACCAAATGGATAGAAGCCAATCCTTCTAGACAAGTCAATGACATAGTCATTATAGGATTCTTAGAAGCCAACATACTGTCTAAATTTGGCTGTCCTGAAAAGATCGTAATTGATAATGCTGTTGCCTTCAAATATAAGAAAATAATAAGTTTCTATAACAAATACCATATCACTTTAGGCCATTCTAAAGCATATTACCATCAAGGTAATGGTCTATCTGAGTCTTCCAATACAAGCCTAATTAATATTATTAAGAAATTATTGGAAGAGAACAAGAAAAATTGGCACAAGAAACTTACTAATGCACTATGGGTAGACAGACTCACAACCAAAAAATCTATTGGGACCAGTCCTTATGAATTAGTCTATGGCATGGAGGCTGTATTTCCTTCATCCTTAGGAGTTCCTGTAATGAAACTACTTCAAGAAGCTCAAGTGGAAACCCATGATATTCAAAGGAGAATAAATCAGACCATCCATTCGCAGTAGACTAGAGAAGAAGTGTATCAAATATCCCAAGTAGTACAAGAGAAACTTAAGAAATTTTTTGATAAAAGAACCAAGGCAGAAGATTTCTACCTTGGAGACAAAGTTTTAAGATGGGATTCCAGGAGAGAGGACAAAGGAAAACATGGGAAGTTTGACTTCTTGTGGAAATGAACTCTTATTATCTAGGCCTTGCAAGGGAATAATACTTACTTTCTGAAGAACTTGAATGGTACAAAAATAGAAGAAGGGTCAGTTAATGGTCGGATGTTGAAACATTAATTTGATCCAACTTTTTGATGTATTTTGATTTTAACATGTACATACTATATCCTTGGTACTGTCGCAGTTTGGATTGGATGGTAACTTGTTGGAGTTGAAGCCTGAAGAGAAGGCCCTAAGCTTCACAAGTGTTACTATCATATATACAATAAAGCAACCAGCAGAAGGAGATTTCAAAGCACAGTTGAAGTCATTCATAATGCCATCTGACCTGCTGTTCTTGACTTTCCACCAGGATAAGCCATCCCCAAGTGGAGCCAGTGTTATGCTCCTATACCAAAAGGTGTCATATTTCATGATTGACTTGATGATCTCTATAATATGTTCATACCTTTTCTTGTTGAAAAAGGTTTTCCATATTTTCAAAAAATCAAAAAATTTAAAAAATGTAATGAGGGTATACCCTAAAAAAAAATAAAAGGGTAAAAAGAATAAAATGGTCAAAAAATGAGAAGAAATGAACCCCAAACAAAAATAGACCAGGAAAGTGTGCAAGTCTAAATGCCACTACTATTTCCTTTTCTATAATAAGCAATTGTGTGCAACTTGTCAAACTTATGCCACAATTGATGAAGAGTCAAACAACTTAAACTTGGCTCATTCATTTTTCAATTTTATGTTTTAGAGATAGAGAATAAAAATCTGACCAAACAGTGTAATCTTGGCAGATAAGTAGATAGGTAGAGTAAATAAAAGGAGCTCAACAGTGTAATATGAGCCCTTGGATGTAATAAGTGCAAACTTAGGTAGGCTTGCTATGTAAATAAAAAGAAGATTGATAAGGGTTTGCCAGTCTAAGTGCACCCAAATAAAGAAGAAAAAATGTCAGGCTAAAGTAAGTAGGGAAGGTAGATGGTGTTGCAGAATGATACTTGTGATGGATCATGTCTCTAAATGCGTTAACTTTTACTTTTATCACAAGTGCAAAGCAGATATTACACTTCATGCATTTCAAGCAAGACAAATCTAATTAACTAACTTCCATTCACATTTTCCCCCGAAAGATCTCTCTAATTTCCCCTAAAGTATTAAGGTCTTTGAAAATCAAAGGTTCTCAAAGCATTTCTCTGACTTTTGAGGGGACCGGACAATTGGCCCAATGATTTAAGAACCTAAGTACTTAGAATCATCCATAAACTATTCATTTGATTTCATAAACTCATTTCCTAAGTAAAAATCCTACTTTACTTTGGAAAATACATGACATCATCTAAAAAACCCCTTTTTCATCTTTAGCCTAAGTTTGAATATACAGTTGAAATGTTTTAACTTGGCGCTTTCACTTCATAGTCATATTAAATTTAACACATAGTATATAAATCCCGAAAAAAAATATTCCCTTCCCGTATTACTTAACCATATAAATCCCCAAATTATTATATATTCCCGCCCAACTTAAATATAACCATAAACGTTGTTTAAAAGGGATTAATAGATTTCTCTGAAGTTTATTAATAAACTTCCTTGCCACGCAAAAATGGGATTAATTAACCCTCTGGGTTAATTAATAGCCATCCCTTGACCAATCACAATCCCCCTGATACAATTAATAAATGTTAAATCAGTCGGGCCCACCGCAGTTAAATGCCCCGCCATGTGCCACACCCGTCCTTTGTCTGATTAATCCCTTTTCTTCTGATGGTTGACATTGATATCGTGCCCCCCCTGATGATCTCGCTTTAACTCGCGATCACCAGGTAGTTTTTCCCCCATACTCCCGCCACGCATCACACAGTCGATGTGATCTCTTACGCTCCACCCGATACCACTTAACTCCAAAAGTTGTGCAATACAAACTGCTTACCACCCTCCACATAACAACAAAACATCACATCCCGCTTACGTCATACGCCTGATAAATCCAAAAAAGACCCGCCAACCTTAGTTTTGTTAAATAAAATGAACAAAACATCATTTTCACTATCCCAGTCGACTGTTCGAGCTTTCAGACCATCACCTAGTTAAGAACCTTGCAGCGACGCCGCCCAGAACTTGTCATCCTTCTATCTTGGCACTATTCACTATCTTGATATAGGTATTTATCCAAGCTGTGTTAAAACCCTGTAATTTTGGTTTTTTACTTAAAATTCTATAAGAAATAGCCAAATTTAGGTTTATTCCATGTTTCCATTGGCCATACAAATCTCCCAACCTACTGTCTTGCATACTTTTCACAGAATCTCCTCCAATTCCATCTCTGAATCCACAAGAACCAAAGATGGAAACCCCTATAGCCCTGAATGTTGCGCCCATAAATGCTCCTCACAAAGGCTTAGATTATCTACCACTAGCCGATAAAGATTTTCAGATAAAAGACTTATCTGATGATAGAATCCATCTCAAAATATTTTGCCATGCCAAAGATAGTTATTTGAATAAGTCTGACATTTTTGGATTATGCGAATCTAATCTTCCCATGTATTTCCTCACCTTAGTCCATGTTTTTCTAGAATCAATTCATCATTTTTGTGCTAATTATGATCCCAACCAGAGAGTTGTCATGTCCCCATACCAAGTTGTCATTTTTCCCATAACTGCTCAATTCATCAATGAAATGTTGCAATTCCACTCCAGTTAGCCCCTCACTCCTATTTCCTTGGGATATTTACTTGAAAAAGCATCTTAGTTGTCCCAATCAGAAGTAAGCCGTATTACTCAAACCTTCATGTTACCAAAGCACCAACCAAAAGATCCACCCCCTTATTTTCAGGTTTTCTTCACTGACACTGGAAGAATCATTGTTGATATGATAGCCTTGATTATGAGATTTAATTCTAGTGAATATGTTGATATCACTCTAGTCTTGTTATCAATCTTTACTCGAGGACAACCCCCTACTATTAGATATGATTATGCCACCTTGATTGCCAACAAAATCCATGACCAATTCATGAGTTTGGAAAGGGAAGGAGTCTTCAAGTGTACCTCTTTCATATACCATCTTCTATTATATCACTAGTCAGATAACTTTCCATTCCCTATCAAGAAACTGGACACGAAAGGAAATCCTAGGTCTGTTATCTTTTGGCGTTCAATCTTTCATAATGCCTATGAGTCTCCTTACACTTATAATGAGTTCATAGACTTATTTGTACATCCAACAACCACTCTATTGATAGGAGTTTCCCCTCCTAGGATCAATGGCGACATGAAGAAGATTTTCCAGCTCTCTAAGCAGTACAGGATAGGTGACTAGTACCTATATAAGGATCACACAGAAATCAAGATGTATGGGTGTGAACTTAGCCGTTTTAAATTGCCCAAGTATGTTCCCATGAGACTATTAGCATTAGAGTATTTCAGATAGATCATAAATGCAGATTTAGTCCATTTTTGTGCTTCCAAGAAGAAAGTTCAGGTGAGAATTAAGAACCAGCTAGGCCCTTTTGTCATCAACTCTAAGGATGCATGGAAAGAAGTTGAAAAGATTTTAGAACACCACCTTAGATTAAGAAATATTTTTAATTGGGTATTATATGACCCCAACAGTTTTATATGTGACAGAAGGACAAAGAATAGGTTATCTCCTTATATTCATCATAGGATCCCAAAAATTGAGCAATTTGCAAACTTGAATGAATGGACAAAGGGAACCTTAGTAAAAGAGGTTAGTGAGCAAGTCAATATGGAAAATGCTATAAGAGAACTTGAGAAAACCCGTGTCTTGGATTCTTTTGGGCAGGTACCATTCAAATTATCAACAACTAGTACATCCACTATTGGTACTTCTCAACAACCTCCACAAGAAGTCAACTTACCAGCCACAGCATCATCCAAGGATAAGGAAATAGATACCATGGAATAGCCTATAATGACAAATCAGCCTGGAGTTTCTAAAGAACAGGGTTAAGCACCAACTCCTCCAGCTTAAACCAAAGTGGCAGAATGTCCAATGTTGCAAACTCCTCTAAATGAGGAAAGAAATAAGAAGAGAGATAGGGAAGCCACTCCCCCCACCAGTGGACCTATAGGACAGCCTGGGACAAAGAGGCAAATATTGAATCCTCTTTCAGAAGAGGAAATTATTGAAGAAACTATAGACAGTCAAAGAGTATAAAGGGTAGTTAGCCAGCAGACTTCCCCAGTGGGAGGAACATCCACTAGCTCACAGAGGCAGGAGCTAGAATGGCAACACAGTGTAGAAGTGTCATCCACCAGGCTATGAAGCAAAGAGGCCTTAGATATCAACAAGACATTCACAGAAATAAATGCCAAAAATGATCCAATAAGACTTTAAATTTACAATAAGTATCTGAAAATGGCCCCCAAAAATCAGCAGAGATCAATGTCAGCTTATGACATTCAAGAAGGAAAGATGATAATGAGCCATTTCAAGCCAAAAGTTCAGTAGCCCCAAATATCAGCAGACTATATCAAGACAAATCTGGAAGTCTTGGAAAAGGATATTAATCCTTTGGATCAGATTGAACTTCACAAGCAAACTGGAGAAATGGTATACTCAACCTTAACCAGTAAAGCATTGATGGCTCATAGGCTACAAAATTATTTGGATAATACCACTACCCCGTTAAACTTGGAGAAAGCCTCTTCCTTGGCCAAGGATAATAGGATAAAATCATTAGAAGAAATCATCATTGGATTGGGACATGATCCCAAAGATGTTAAATGTGTTGAAGCACTAATCAAGAAGAAGGAAGAAGATATTGCTGCCCTGAGGAAACAGCTGAAGCTACCTCCTTCAAGGCATCCATAGACTGCTGAGGTTATAAAGCAAAAATCTGATGAAGAGATGATGTATCTCCTTTTGAAACTTGATAAAAGGTTAAATGGTACAGAGCAGGCATTAGAAAAGGCACTGAAGGAAAGGTAGGGAGAGTCAACCTCTCAGCCTCCTGAGGTAATTCCCATAGTTTGAACAGCAATTCCTTCTACACTGGGGACAACATTGGGTCCAAACATCCCAACAACCATGACAGAGGTGGTCACAGGTACATCAACAGTAGGGACAACACCAGGTGGCAGTACTAATTTGAGTACAGAAGAGTTGATAAAGGCCATTGAAAAAATGAGGCTACAAGTGTCAGAATTGAAACAGGTAAAAGAAAAATTGGCTATGGTAGAAAGGAATTATGATATCTCCAAAATAAGTGTTGCGGAAAAGACAAGGGAGATTAAAGCATTAGATAATAAAGTGAAAACATTAGAAAAGGATCTCACTTTTGACAAGCCTCTGGCAGAGATCAAGAAAATCCTGTGGACCAACATCACTCAATCCATAAATGATGTTTGGCCATCCATCCAAGTGATCTATGAACAGATTGACTTAGTGAAAGCAACACATGGAGAAATTCAAAAGACAAGAGCTTTGTTAGGACAGATGCCTGAACAAGCCAACCGCTTATACATTTTTTGAATAACAAAAATAAGGAACAACTGGAAGAACTTGGCATCCCAGACAAAATAAACACTATTCTGGAAATCAAAAGGGTGCTAACTAAGAGAACTTTAATGTCGAATTTAGAAAGAAGATGTCAAGATACGTAGGCGGAAATCAATTCTTTCATGGAGAAGTTTACTATATTGCAGGAGAAATGGCTACCAAGTCCTTTAGTGATTAATGACTAATTAATGAAGCACATAGATTATGTAGATAAATTGAACAAATATGATGGAGATCAAGCTAGTTCATCAACAAGTTCATTAGGAATAAAAGCACTCCCCACAGGCCAAGTTCCCTATGACAACTTAGAGAACTCATTCTATGTTGAACATGAGATAAAACACTTGTTCCAACTCCAGCCTAACTTTTTCAGATATATAAAAACTAATGAGACTTTGAGGAAGCTTCAGAAACATAGATTGCCAGAGCAAAAATGGTGGGAAGATATGTTGGAAATTTTGTAAATTTACTCTTGGTAAAATTTAAATTTTGAGTTTTGTACCATAGCAAGATGAACAAAGATGAAAAGGGTTCAAGCAGGTCGAAGTATATCAGAACAGGTGAAGAGTATCAGTCAAAACAGGGCAGCTAGCACATAGTTACTAGAGAAGACAACAACAAGCCAAATAAAAGTTCCTGCCTCCAGCATACTCAGCAAGAAAAGGAACAACACAATATCAGTTTACCTTTCTCCTATCTTAGAGACTAGGGGTCTCTATTTTCTTGTAAAATATGATTAGTCATCCTAGAATCTATCTCACTCTGTTATGAGATATTTTTTGTAAAAGTTTTGTATAAATACCCCCTGAATTGGAGTATTGATGGTGGATTCAGAGATAGTGTTGTAATATTGATTATTTGGAATAAATTGCTATTGGACTCAACTTTTGCATCGCTTGCTGGACAAAGAATTAATGCAAGGGACTTTTCTCATATTTCTTGAATCAAACACATGATCAATAAGTACCCTATACCTTGTGTTTTAAAGTTTTCCTTGTTTATTATATCATCTTTGTTTCACATCTGAATGATAAACAAAAAAGAGTAATTCAGAATATGCTTAACTGCACTCTATTTTCAATCATTATTATTCCATATGTTTTCTTTTGAATTAGGATAAACAGTGAATTCTTAGTTGCTCCTGTTTTCTAGTTCTTTCATTCTAATTATTTATTAAAGAATACATAACTGATCTTTATTAGTAATCATTCACGCTCCCTCTTTATGTATGTTGAAGGATTATTAAATTCCCTTCACCTATTTTGAAACCATTCCATTTATTCTAAGTCTTCATTTGTTCCCTGTTTGACCATCTTGCTCTGTGAAACCATCCTTTGTTAAGAAACCAAGTCTAGTTAAGCCATCTTCTTTAACTCGATTAGCCCAATGGCCTAAACTAGTTAGTCCTACCCCTCTACCATTGAGTCTCACCACCCAAACTCAAACAAAACTTCTAAACTTCTGTTGTGGTCACCAACAACCCCCCTTCTTCACTTGACATTAGCAATAATGTCAAGTAAAGAGGGGACCCTGAACAAAAAATCCAAAAAAATATTTTTCTAAAGTTTTTATATTTTTCTCCCTAAGGCTTAAATCGCATCGCAAAGAAAGGCCGAAGCATGGCTCGAGCGCGAAAAGCAAGACCGCGAATGAGCGATGCGAAGTTCATCGCGTTGCATACATCACACGCGCTTCTTTAAAAG
Source organism: Pinus tabuliformis (assembly GCA_031772625.1). NCBI lineage: Eukaryota > Viridiplantae > Streptophyta > Pinopsida > Pinales > Pinaceae > Pinus > Pinus tabuliformis. The sequence goes on from CM062807.1 coordinate 1,125,104,091, forward strand.
AAGACCTTCGAAAAACGCCGACCGTCGATATGCGAAATCGCAAATCGCAAGCATCGCGCTATACGGCATAACCATTAAACAAAATTTACGATTTGCAATTTGCGATGGCAGCGATTTGCGATCTGCGATCTGAAAAGACTTATCACACGACAAGCCCAGGATTAAGTGCGCGCCTTGAAGGAATTTAATGACCTCATGCTTGAGTATCAAGGAATGATTGCATCGCATTTATCGAAGAGTCAAGTCATGATGCATGTCAGGATTACGCATTCATTAGAGTTTAATGCTTTCATGTCAATCTTTTCATTTCCCTTCTTCTTTGTGTAGAATGCAAGACACGAAACTGATATAAATCTATATGCAGGAAACATCTGAGAGAAAGGGGAAAGCGCCAATCAAACAGCAGAGAGAAGATGCCTCCGCAAACGAATGCCGCATGCAGCAGGACCGCGGATTCCAGACTATCAGACAACCGGCACTGATGAAATTAGACTATTCAGGATGCAGAGTCAAAGGCGCACAAAAGCAGCGTGTTCACAAAAGATCTTGAAGCTCAGACTGGGTAAAGCAAAAAGAGAAACGCAAAAGAAGGAAGACGCTTCAGGAAAACCTGGAACAAAGAACGGAAACAATTCTCGAAACAGAGGGTTGTCCATACAGCGCGACTCCTAACCCGCTCAGTCATTCGCACAATCGGAAACCAAAACAGCAACAACAAAGTCAGTTCGAGAAGAACCTGGGTGGTGCTAAGTATACACGCGGCGAATACACCCAGCTAGAGAAAGGTTTTCGAAAATATCTTCCGGTCTGTCAGAAGGAAGTGCCAGCTCCTGTTATTTCCACTTTTATCTCCCGAGCAAAAGAAGAAGGCAGTCAGCCGACTCTTCCTAGGAAAAAGTTGCGCTGTTGACAGCACTAAAGAGAATATACAGAAACGGTCAGAAATTAGATTTAAAGTTTTAGAAATAAATTTGCTTTTAGTAAAGGGCGGTCATTTGAAGCCGATTCCCTAGATTCGTGTAATTAATATTAATTAGTTAGTAGTATTTAACCCTTCTCATGGTTTTTGGAGAAGGGTCCGGAAATCTGTCAAAAAACCTATCCTCAGAACATGCACTTCTGCACCCTCAGAGGAGGTTTTTGATGAATAGATGGATCAAGATTTATTTATGTTTGCATTTTAATATCTGTTACTGATGTTGCACTTCTGTACTCTTAGCAGATGTTAGAACAAGTAGAAATAAATCATTATTACTTGAAGTTTATTGGTGAAGTTAGTCATAAATGGTACTTTTATCTCTTGACTAGATTCTGCTAGTATCCCTAAAGTGATATGTAGCTGAGTTCTTTATATGTTATTGTATGAATGTCTGCATTACCATTTGGCACTTATGTACAGTGGGATCATTTAATCATGCTTAACATATAGAAAACTGATTATGCGATATGTTTTTCACAACTACTCTGCCTAACTTCTTATGCAGAACGGTTTATCTTTATTGGTTTATATTCCGATATCAGTTGAATGATCGTTATTACCAGCTGCTGTTAGAAATCTTTCTAGATCGCATAAACAAAAGAAAAACACCCCGGGTTAGCATAGATCAGATGTATTTCTCTTCATTAGATTACATTAGCATAGAGTTAGTTTAGCAGTTAAAATCAAGACTAGTTTAGAAAAACCTCTAGATTAATATCATCAGACTCTACGCGCACACACACACCCATCACATTGGGAAACTGGTCCCATTACCCCCAGTCGGACCCGCTACTCCAAACAGGCAAGGAGCCGCCAACCAGGTTCCGGACCAGGTGGGTATCCCCCTTGTTGTTGACCCGACTTCGGGGCCCTCAACATTTATGGCGCTAGAAGGAGGGCCGAGCTATGCATGGCGCGTAACTCAAAATCCAAATACCATTCTAAGAGCAAGTCACCCTCACCAACTTCCCCGACTTCCCCGGTACGACTAAACTCGGAACTGGAAGTCGCTCGGACATCCACCGCTGCTATACATCCTAATACATCAGAAAAACTTATTTTCGATCCCCCTGAAGTTCAAACCTTGATCCGTAAACTCCAGGGATTCTCTATTTTTAACCAGAAATCTGATAAATCTAAAGGCAGCTTGACTTCGCAATACAACCCTGCTCATCCTCTGACCCGATTGAAGAGTGAAAAGTTCGGCATTCAACCAACTGAAATCCCTCTCCCCACTAGGAAAAGAGCAAGGAAAGCACTTCAAGAGTCTGACAGAGAGACTCTTTCATCCACCTCGTCCATTTCAACTCCTTCTCCGCGAAGTCAACCACCCACATCTCCACCTCGAATCACTCATCCATCTTCCGCAACCCTTCCTCCACAATCGTCAAAGATCGTAACATCTCTACCTTCTCAACCTCGAAGATCATCTTCTACACTTTTGTTAACTAGCAACTCAGCGATGGCACAATCTCCATGGAACAACCCTGGGGCGGTTTTAATGCCTCCACCCCTGAGTCCAATACCTTCCCATCCTGAGAAGTGGTTACCAAAGTTCAATCCAGAAACTGGAATGCTAGCTGAAGAACATATCAATAATTTCATGCTTTCTGTTAATCTCAACGGGGTCACCAACAAAGATGCCGTGGTCCGACTCTTCCCCTATATGATGCAAGGGACAGCCGGGTCATGGTACTTTTCGCTACCCTCCAGATCTATCACCAGCTGGGATATTTTTCAAAATCAATTTCTCACCAAATTCAGCGATGATAGATCGACAGCGACACTGATCAACGATCTGTCCAATCTTAAAGCTGAGGCTAGGGAACCCATTAAAGATTTTAACTTACGGTTCAACAAGATCCTCAATAAAATCCCCGCTGCTTCCCAGCCCAGCGAGGAAGTAAGATGCGAATGGTACATCACAGCCTTACCTTCAAACTTGGCCATCTTCGTAGATAGGGCAAGTAAGACAACCTTAGTCGAAAACTTGGCTGAGGCATTGGCAGTCGAAAGACGCGTAGTAGCCCTAGAAAAGAGATCTACAATCAAAGAGCGTAAATCTAAGAAAATCTCTTTCAAAGAAGAAACCAAGAAGAAGCAAACGAAGGATCCTTTCGACATGGAAGGATTACAAAAAGTCTTGAAAGCCATGTCTAATGAGATGATTGACATAAGAAAGCAAGTAGCAGAATCGTCCCCAAGAAAGCCTTTTAGGAGTTTCAAAAGAAATCCCCCTATGGAGACGAAGCCACCCAACGTGGTCTCAAATGTGGAATCTGAAGAAGAAGAAGAAGAGAGCACCATCGAAACACAGACCGACGACGAAGAAGTGGTGGAACTGCAAGGAATGTGGGATTTCATCCTCCCACAAGAGGAAGATCAAGAAGCACTTCCGGTTAGCACACGAAGCAGAAATCAACTTGATCCTCCCCAGACTACCTCAAAACAGAAGGGCGCAAGCCCTCCAGCGAAAGAAAGGGTCGCAACAAAGAAGACAACCCCTAAAGCGACCTCATTTAGTCCAGTCCAATCAGAGCAATCGCCTCCATCAAAGACACTAATAGTGTCGGATGAAATGGAGTATAACATCATCGACGACATGAAGAAGACTAGGGCTAATATCACCCTGTACGAGTTGAGCAAATTGAAACACCAACAAAAGATCATGATGAAAGAGTTACACGCCGTACCTACTGCACCTCTACCTACAACTATAGCTTCCCATAATATAGGAAGACCCCCAATCAACGCTATCAATAAAATCGATCCAAATGACATCGCTTTGATTGGAGGGAGGTCTAGATCTCACACTCCTCCTTTCCTCCTCACTTATGAGATCTTTAACAGAAACGTGCATAACTGCTTGGTTGATTCTGGTGCTTCGACCAATATTTTACCCAAGTCAATATGTGCCAAACTTAATGTTCAACCGCAAAAATCCGCAGTGCGCATAGTTCAACTTGATCGATCACAAGTCGAAGTGATAGGCGAACTTAATCAAGTGAACATAAGACTGTCGTCCAACCCCAAGGTATGCTAGGTCATCGATATTCTAGTTGCTGACATCCCTGAATTTTATGGTCTAATTCTTAGCAGGGATTGGTCCGAGAAGCTCCACGGATATGTTTCGACTGACTGGTCACACATGTGGTTACCCTTCAACGAGAAGCCAAATCAAATAAAGGTTGAACGAGAACTGCACCAAAAGTACATAGTGACGGATTTGGAGGGAGAGAACGAAGCCATAGCATACAACAGCAGCATCATAGGCAACTACTCGGTAGACTCTTTCCTTGGAAATTTCAATGCTCACATATCACCATATTTAGAAAATTCAGTCTTGTCCCAAGTAGAAAACTTTTCCCAGACTGATGATTCAAAATGTGTTAGTTTCTTAGATAACCCTGTAAATACTTCTTTATTTTGGAAATTATATTTTGATGGCTCTAAGTCCAATGAGGGAACGGGAGCAGGATGCGTCTTGATTAGCCCCGACGGAAATAAGACCATGCTCACATGCAGGCTGGAGTTCGATTGCATGAACAACACAGCGGAATACGAAGCCTTGGTGCAAGGCCTATACAAAGCAATCGGCTGCAACGTCAAATATCTCCAAGTCTTTGGAGATTCCGAGATCATCGTCAAATAGGTACGTAACACCATACACTACCTGTCTAGTCATTTAAAGCACTATCAGTCTTTAGAGCAAGATCTCACTGCGCATTTTACAGCATTCAATATTTCATCAATCCCAAGACTTCACAATGCAAGTGCAGACCTGCTAGCAAACGTAGCCTCCAGACTCATCCCCTCCGAAGACTTTAGTCCAGATAGGTTTTCCATAGAGTTAATTTTTAAGCCGTCTATCCCTGACAACATCACGAACTGGAGAGTGTTCAATGACGACCCAGACATCGTAAGTTTCCTTACCTTTGAAGGATCCTACTCAAACTAGATAATCGACGAGGACTGTCATGACCACCAAATACAACAAAATGGCATGGATAATGCTATACCAAAATCAATGGTCAAATTAGAAGATTTGTATGACTTAAAAAGTCGGTTCAAAAGATCAGCTAACGCCAAACTTTACAGTTCAACTCTGAACTACGAATCAGTGAACTTAGGAACCGAACAGAAACCCCAAAACGTTAATCTAGGCCAAGGCCTAGCTCCTGAAGAAAAGTCAGCATACATCCGTCTCCTACGACAGTACAAAAACGTCTTTGCCTGGAACTATGATGAGCTAAAAACTTATAACACTTCTATCATTCAGCACACTATCCCTATGATTGACAATGAGAAACTCGTCCAACAGAAGCTCAGGAAAATCCACCCCAACCTGGAAAATCAGATAAAAACTGAGCTGAATAAGTTGTTGAGAGCCAGAATAATTTTCCCTGTCAGACATTCCAAATGGGTATCCAATATGGTACCTGTTAGGAAGAAAAATGGAGATATTAGAATCTGCATCGACTTCCAGAATCTCAACAAAGCCTGTCAGAAAGACAATTTTCCCCTCCCACCTATGGAGCAAATACTACAGGCTGTAGCAGGCTCAGAATTGATGTCTTTCCTGGATGGATTTTCATGATATAATCAAGTGCTGGTACACCCAGACGATCAGCTAAAAACCACCTTCCGAACTAAATGGGGTACCTACGCGTATCGGAAGATGTCGTTCGGTCTGATCAACGCCGGCGCTACTTTTCAAAGGGCTATGGACATTGCGTTCAAAGGGTTAGTCAATAAATCAGTAGTGATCTACCTGGATGATATAACTGTGTACTCCAAGAACCGAAGCGACCATCTCAAAGATTTGAAGCAAATCTTTCAAAGATGTTTAAGGTATGGAATCTCGCTTAACCCGAAGAAATCTTTTTTCGCGTTGAGTGAAGGAAAATTGCTAGGGTTCATAGTGTCCAAATCGGGCATCCACATTGAACCAGACAGAATCAGAGAAATTTCCGAGATATCCATGCCCCATAACAAAAATACCATGCAATCTTTCCTAGGACAGATCAATTTTGTGAAAATATTTGTCCCAGATTTTTCACGCATTATTTCTCCTTTACAAAAAACGATAAAAAAGAATTTGTTGGGGGGAAAAGTATCTAATGCAGAATGCCTCTATCCCTACTCTGAAGGTGATAGTACTCCAGCAACAACTGAATGCAAAGTTATTCAAAGTTTCTTCTTTATGAGATGAGAGAGGGAAGAAAAGGATGATCTACTAACCGTTATCTTGCGCTTATAGTCGATCCAGTCTTCGCTCCTTGCTGCTTGCTCCTAGCTCCTTGCCCTTTCACCGACCCAGCTACACACAGATCCTGTAAAAGCACAAGAAAAGGAAACTACAAGAAGCATACATCCATAATCGATTATAGGATTAGCATAAATCAAATGTACAAACATCTATTCATCATAAAGATACATGCACATAGAAGAATCTTGAATACTTTATTGATAATAGAAGTAAAGTTCTGAGAGAGTTACAACCACAATGGGCCCAATCTAGCAAAGCTGAAAGAAATCTCCTCTTCACCTCCTTCAAGCAAACACCCAATAGTTCTAATCACAAACCAACAGCACTTCCTTACTTGCACAAAATTCCAGCCTCCCTAGACCTCATGAGAGAGCTCTATATATAGGGTTTTGGAGAAAGGATGAGTCATCTTGAGACTGGCCTGAAGCTGACTTGTGTCCTCTCCCACTTTAGTTAATATTCAGTTCTTGAGTCCACTTGGAGAATCTTGCTTCCACTTGGAGATCAAGACCCTCTTACTCATCATAGGGCGAATTCCTTGAACCAAGTGTCAGTTTGGAAGCTTCCTGGGCAGTAGACACCTTGCAGAATGACTGTGCCACTTGGCCAATCTCGCCCAGCGCAGGTAGCCTTCATTGATTTTGACCTTCAGCGCAGGTACAAGGAGGAGCAGTTGACATTCAGCGCAGATGCTCAGTGGAGCAGCTGACATGATCCAGAAATAGCCTGTTTTTGAGTGTTTTTGGGTGGAGAACCGATTCTTAGTGCTGTGGTTTGCAGACCTTGTTCCTCTAAGGGTAAGAACAACATGTTTAGGGACTTTGGATCCCTCAGATTATTGACATTTCGTGCTCCATGCTGTTAGGCACAAAAATGTCTATAACAGTTGCCCCCTAAAGTATGAGGTCGTTTATCGGGTGAAATGCTTTATTAGGAGGATCCGAAGTTCATTCAATCGGCTGAGAGGTGCCCTGCAATAAAATACAATACAATACATTATTTTTCATTCTGCTTTCATGATCTAGCTGAGGCAGGCATTCCCATGCTTAGCTTTATAAATTCATTTTGGTACATATAACAGACGACCGTCTGATGATAGACTGATAATTCTCTGCTGAAATTATCATCCTTTGAGTAGGATGATCATCTGCTGCAACAATGTACATATCAAATGTTTTTATATCCTGAATATATATCGCAGCCCGGATGGATGAAACTAGATCCGGGGTCTTCAATCTCGTTCGATCTTCACTCTAAGTACAAGTCGATCCATGTGATAATTGCGCTGAAGTCGAACACGGAAAGACATCGCTTGATTACCGGTCAATGATGTAAACCGTTAACAAGCGCGAGAGGAATCACCAATAATGACGATGACCCTCAAGGTACTACAGTACAGTTCACGTGGTGTGAATAAAGGACTTGGCGTCGAACACCACGCAAAATGTTCTGGTCGAAGGTCATTGATGTATACCTGTCGCCGGAAGTGAGAAACTTGCCATTGAGGCATGCAAGCTTCAAAGTACTGGGGGGGTGTTCCTAAATCAACTTCTTGGATAATGAGCTGAAGTCGACAAGAAGCGATCCGTCAAAGGAGGGCCTTAATGAATCCCACATCAGTGACACAGAATGGAGCTAATGACTTTAGTGGAGGCGAAAACAAACTGTGAGATATGATTCAGGGTGGCGATCATGGGTGGATGAAGGATAATGTATGGCAGTGGATGGGACACGGTTGACTCTTTCTGAACACATCTCTTGAACATATAACGACACTAATGTGATGGATCGGTAGCATTACCCCAAATACGGATGGTTTGGCGAGGACCATGGTGATGAGACCGGTGAATGAAACAACCCAACCCGATGTGGTATGGAGGACAAAGTGTCATGTTCAAGAGCGACTTGCTACCATCAAAGCTTTTCGAGATTCTCCCAATTTTTCCCCAGTCATTTCTGACCAGTACCTCTTTATTTTTGTCAAGCTTGAGGAGGATAACATATGCTTGTTTTATAACCTGCCCTTCGGGCAAGCCCATCGCTATGTTTTAATGAGCCTAGCGATAGGGAAACTCGTTCTCGTCTAAAGACAAGTTTGTCGCTATTTAATCATTTTAACGAGTCTAGCGACAAAGACAACTCGGTCCTTTTCATTTTTAGAGAGTCTGAAAAGGTACAGAAATTTAACTCCAAAATTCCTTTTTCGTCATCTAATCCATTAAGTCCGAAAAAGTATAAAACAATACGAAAGGGATGAATTTTCGATAACTTTAACGAGCCGAATAAAACAAGCGCTCGACCTTTTTGTGCAATAATCCCTCAGGTCCAAAAAGATTAAAATCTAGAGGAGGGATAGCTCTTCCGGTCCTTTTAACGAGCTGGAAGGCCAAAACTCGGCAAACTTTTCATATTTTACGAGTCAGATGAAAAGAGCTCAAAGAAGACTCGTCTTTTGAGGAACGAGTGATAAACAGGGATAGCAACAGATTCCAGGTACAGGTTGGAATTTTCCAATCACGGTAGTGTCACAAGGATGGCTAAGTGGAATCACTCTTCGCAGCTGTTCCTCAAAATGGGTAAACAATCATATGGAGGTGAACGATAGGCCAAATGAAATGGGGGTGGCGGGTGCAAACACGACCAAGGCTTTTATGGCTAATAAATTTACGATCACAATGGTTATTTACTGGAATAGGTTCTTTTTTTAGATAAAAATGAGCTTAAACTCTGGAGGAAACATTGCTCACTGCTTAGATTTATTTTTTAACGAGCATGAAGACCGCGATAAAACTACTCGGATCTTGCGTTTATTTTTTAACGAGCATGAACTTTATGCTAAAATTGCTCGATTTTGTGGTCAAATGTTTGATTTTTTACCATTACTAGCTTTTCTCTTTTCAAATGTAGTACTGTATTTTCAATTGCTGCAACAAACTATGTTAGAAATGGACAATATTTGCACAAAAATGAGATTATAAACCTAATATTTTACTTTAAACTATGTAAAAAGCCATTAAAAGGAGTTTTTACCTCCCATTTACCATTTCATTTGCATTTGGTTTGTTGGAGCTCTGGAGGTGCCTCTTCCCCCTTGATTTTCACCAGCTGATTCCGGGAGATTCTGCGGACGATTTTTGGCGCCGTCTGGACTAGGTAGGAGCTAAACCCTAGCTCTTTCTTTTCATGGTTTCATTTTCCTGTTTCTAACCTGTTTTCTGGTCTTTCTGAGCCCCTGGGGTTTTGCCAGGGCGCCCTAGGATCAGCGCAGGTTTCCCTTTCGAAACCTGCGCTGAAGGTCAAGCTGCCTTAGGGCAGTCTGACCCTCAGCGCAAGTGGGAGACTTCCTGCCTGCGCTGGGCTCAAAAGGACTGAGTTTTGAGGTTATTTTTGATGATTTTTCGCCAGTTTTTCACCAAAACAGGAACTCATTCTCTCTCTTGTTTGTTTTGCAGGGTGACTTGAGAAAAATGTCCCTTACATGGCGAGAACGAGAACATGAAGAGGAGGACATGATTGCCCTCCATGACCCGGTCACGGTGAACGCGCTGCGGAACTGTGGCCTGCTGAAGTTTTTCCGGATCTCTAGTATGAGAGCACAGATTTCTTTACTGCAGTATATGCTTGATGCTTGGGATCCTGTTAACCAAGTGTTCCAGATTAGGGGGAAGACCATCCCCTTGACCATAGAGGACGTGTACTTCTTGACTGGGTTGTCGAGACGTGGTGCCTCTGTTTCCTTATCAGGTACGGCCCGGGGGACTGATTCCACCAGAGATTACGTCTGCCAGTATTGCAGGGAAGGTTCTCAGCCGAGCAGAGACGGCAAGATTGTTATCCATGAGATCACTGATCGGGCTCTCAGGTCCATTCTGTCTACTATTGGTAGGATGGCCGGTAGCGCAGCTTTACATGTTGCCAACAGGTCCTATATGCAACACGCCTTGGAGTGTCTCCAACCGAAAGTATTCAACTGGTGTGATGCAGTACTTGTTCAGATGAAAAGTCAATTGACCAAGATAAAGGACGGGAAGCTGAAGAACTTTGGATTTGGTTCTATTCTGACTGCCTTTGCCTTGGAGAAAATCCCACTGATGCAGCCTCAATACATCATACTTGACTTGCCTTCTCCGACCGAGCCACGCATGCAGAGGTGGGTTGACCACATGTCTAGGCATGCAGGTCAACCTCAGATTACTTTCACTGAGGCCTTCTTTAGGTGGTTCGAGCGCCAGGAGATGGCGTTTTCTGAGTATCCATATGTGGGTATGGATTTCTGAGGTGATCCGGATTTGGTTCTATCGGATGGCGAGCAGTGGGGTGCTATTGGTAAACTCTTTGACCACATTACTGTTTATTGTTCTTGTTCATAACATTGTTGTGCTTTATTCTATCAAGACTTTTAATTGTACTCTTGGGTGCATGCAGATATTGGTCCTGTTCGTCCAGCAGTTCGTCCGAGATCGCCAGCTGCTGCCCCAGCAGGGGAGCCTGCTAGGAGAGTTGTTATCCGCGATCTTGACGACACTGAGACCCTTACAGCTGTGCAGGAGCAGGTTGAGAGCCTTACTCATGGCCTTCCGGATGTACAGATTGACGAGTTACCTTTACAGATGCAGCGTCACACCATTGGTGTGCCTAGACGATGGACTCGTCTCTTGCGCATGATTGCACAGGCCGTGACGTACTATCATGAGCACCACTAGGCTAGGGTGCCCCCTAGCATCTTTTTGAGCTTTTAGGTCATATGACCAATTTTGTCTTGGTTACAGAACATTATGTATGAACTTATATAAACAGCTTATATATTTTGATTTTTGGATTTTATTCTGGTTGATTTACGTGATCCATATGTACAATCTTTGATGATGTGTCCTTTTTATAAATGTTGCAAATGTCTATCTAACACATAGTTTGCTAATGAGTCGGTTAATGTGTTTAGATTTCTTGAAATATGTTGATATTGAATTGAATCAAATCACCTTTCCAAGATCTTAACCCTTAGGAACATGCAATAAATACCTGGATTGCGAACAAAATATATACCATTGAGTTGTAGTATGACGAGCTGTGAGTCTAGCCTAACAATTAGTCGGCGTATGCCACGTGTGATGGCATCAGAGAGTAGTTCTATCAACGCACTATACTCAGTGATGTTGTTTGTTGATTGCCCAATACATACTCCTCTGAAACTTACTAACTCGCCGCTTGGATCAAAAATGGACCAGGCTGCGGAGGACAGGTTCCGCGAACTACGACTCGCTCCGTCGGCATATCCAACACATGTCTCCATAAGGTTTGACATCTGCCATCCATAAAAAGGTGGATCACTCGACCAGAACAAATGCTTTAGCGAAAACAAAATACAACAAAAGCATGCAGGTTACTATTTAAGCATAGTAACGCTTGAGATACAACCCGTTGCGGGGCTGCGCCAGTGGAATTCCATCGTAATCCATTAACTCGTAGGCTCCTTTTGCTAACACCCTTTTAACAATATAGGGGCCCATCCATAAGGACTTGAATTTACCCGCTCCTAATTTATCGGATTCTTGATCATAAAGCAAGACCAAATCACCTTCTCAGAAGACACGGGGTTTGACATTTTTGTCGAACTGAGCCTTGACTCGTTTCTTATGGGCCTCGTTAGCCAAAGCGGCATCACGACGGGTTTCATCCAATTGGATTAATTCCAAGAAACGAGCCTCTTCCTCTGAAGTTTCGGGGAGGAGGTCGATCGCGAGTTTAAGCGACGAAATTTCGCACTGGATTGGCAAGACTACTTCCAGGCCATACACCAATTGAAAAGGTGTGAACCCAGTTGCGTTCTTTACCGAGGTTCGGTAAGCCCACAAAGCTGAGTACAGGATTAGGTGCCATCTTCTTTTATGAACCCCGATCATCCTTTGCAACATACGCTTCAGGACTTTGTTGATTGCCTCAACTTGTCCGTTGGCTTGCGGATAATATGGGGTAGAGCTGTCGTGAGATAGCCCTAGCTTGGCAGCTAATTCGACCATCATGTGATTGTGAAAATGTGATCCATGATCCGTAACTATAGCTTGTGGTACGCCGAACCTGGCGACTACATGATTGAAAAAGAAAAGGGCAGCTGTTTCACCAGTGTTATCCAATGTAGGCATCGCCTCGGCCCATTTGGTAAAATAGTCAACAGCGACTATTATATACCCATGCCCCCCGGTCGAGGTGGGGTTACATTACATGAAATCGATGCCCCACTTGGCGAAGGGCCCAACAACAACTATAGGCTGCAAGGGTGCGGGTGGTCGTCTGGTTTTGCTATCAAAGATTTGACAAGCATGGCAACTTCTAACTGCTGTTATGCAATCTTTGAACATGGTTGGCCAGAAGTATCCTGCTCATAAGATTCTTTGTGCTGTTGCATATCCAGATTGATGCCCCCCACACGCGCCTGAATGACAATCATTCAGGGCTTTTTCGGCCTCCTCATGGGTAAGGCACCTCCTCAGAACTGTATCGACACCACGACGGTAAAGTGTATCACCGACGATCATGTAGTCTTTCGCTTGGTATCGTATACGTTTTTGTTCGGAGCCAGAGGTGTTAGGCCTGAACTTTTGGGTTTGGAGATAAACTATGATATCTCCATACCATTCATCGCTTACAGATATCAGAAACAAACTTTCGTCTACGATTGACTCTTCCGAAGTTTCATCGTTGGACAATGATGGGAGATCGCATAACAATTCTGCGAAAACTAGAGCTTTCTTTGATTTGGATTTTACAAATTCCAGATCAAACTCTTGAAGGATCACTATCAATTTTGAATATTTGCCCCCCAGCAACTGTCGCGACAGTATATAAGTCATGGGGTTGCAATCTGACAGGATGGTAGTTTTCCGAAAGAGGACATAATGTCGAAACCTTTGAATCGCTTGAACAGCTACAAGTGCTAGTTTTTCAACATAAGAATATTTACTTTCTGTATCGTTTAAGTTTTTACTTAAATAATAAATAGGATGTTCAATTCCATCGACTTCTTGCACTAAAACCATCGCAATGGTCGTATCCGCTGCAGCCAGATACAGGTTAAAATCTCTTTGATAGTCTGGGGCGTACATTAATGATGCTTTTACTAGACATTCTTTCAGAGCATCAAAGGAAGCTTGCGCCACCTGGTCCCAGACAAAAGGTACATCCTTCTTCAAAAGACGAGTATAACCTTTAGCAAGTTCTGGGTAATTTGGAATAAACCTCCTTAGAAAGTTTGCTTTCCCTTGGAGTTTCTGAATCTGAAGCAAATTTGAAGGTGGAGGCAAATTAATGATTGCCTGAACCTTACAGGGGTCGAGACGAATCCCATATTTAGAGACTACAAAGCCAAGTAAACGACCAGAACTGACGCAAAACACACATTTGTGCGGATTGAGTCTTATCTTGTAGTGTCGGTAACGTAGAAATATCGCTCTTAGATGTTGCGGATGATCAGTCCGCTTTCGCGAATGAGCCGGAAGATCGTCGAGATAAGGTTGAACAATGTTCTTGATTTCATGGAAGGCATAATTCATCGCCCTCTGAAACGTCGCCCCTACGTTCTTTAAACCAAAGGGTAATTTTCGATAAGCGAATGTGCCCCACGGACAAATAAATGCAGTCTTTGACTGGTCCTGTGGGCGGATATTTATTTGATTATACCCGGAGAATCCATCCATAAATGAAAAGATTTCACATCCGGTGCATTCATCAATTATCTGGTCGATGAAGGGTGTAGGGTAGTTGTCCTTTGGACAAGCATGGTTTACATCCCTATAATCGACACACACTCTAATCGTCCCTTGTTTCTTCATAACAGGGACAATATTCGATACCCAATCGGTTAGAGGAACCGGGTAGATGAATCCAGCATGGAGGAGTTTTTCAACTTCCGCCTTAATGGCAGCAGCTTTCTTCGGGTGCACCTGCCGAAGCCGTTGTCTCACTGGTTTGACATCAGGCTACATTTTAATTTCATGTTCAACTATACTCGAGTCGATGCCTGGCATTTCATCATATGACCAAGCAAAGACATCTCTAAATTCGCGAAAAAGAGCGTTATATATTTCCAGTTCTGAAGGGGAACAACCTTTGCCGACATAAATATTCTCTACAACATCTTCTTTGGTTGAGATATTTATGGCTGTGGTCTCTTCAATATTGGATAGGTTTCGCTCGGAATCCACCGTATTTACAGTATTAGTTAGGAATTCAAATACTGAAGGGTGATAAAGGTCACTTTGAGTATCTTCTTCATATTCCGGAAGAAGGGAACGATGGTGGTGATCATTCCATGGTGTCCCCTCAATCATCATCGATTGTAAGATTCCTTCGTCAGTCCCATGTACTTTAGACCAAGGATCTAATGGGGTTCCATATTCTCTAGATCTATCTACCCAAACGCTTGACGAGCGTTGATTTGGGCTCGCCTCCGATGCCTGAAACATTGATTGCTACAATATTTCCAAAGGGCTTGGGGGCAAAACCATTGAATGATCCATGTCAACCTTCGTGGAAGATATCATGTTGCAGGTTGCTACAAACGGTACATTTCCTATATAAATAGGAGGTGGTAGCGCGAAAGTTCCCATCAACGTGGGATCTTTCAATAATCCTACTCCGATATCTTGAATTGAATGGTTACTCTCATGGATCATGGGAATGCTTCCTGTAACTTGTGAACCATTTGGGAGGAAATTTTGTTGGTCGACGATCGTAATCCCTCCTTCAAACGAGAATGCGATCTTCCTAAAATAAGTCGACACGACAGCTTCCATGGCATAAATCCATGGTCTACCCAGTAGGATGTTATAGTCAAGATTTCCATCAATGACTTCTACATCAATTTCTACTGTCTTTCCTCCTAGTTCAACTTTCAAGTTATTAAGGATACCGTAAGGGGTATAAGTCCTTCCATCAAAAGCTTTTAATGTTGTCGATGATCGAGACAAGGTCGGAGATCCTAATGTTTTCCAGCAACTCATTGACATAATACATGTGGAGGCTCCCTCATCAATTATTGTTCTGTGAACAGCTTTGTTGAGTGCTTTCACTTGAATAAGGAAAGCTAGCTGAGCTGGTAACTGAGGATCATATCCCTTGTGATCAAAGGACACAAGATTGGAATCCTTAGGATCAACCCCACCAATTGCTGATAACAATGCCTGCCTTTGGGTTGGACAATTTTGCAGCACTTCAAGGGTCGACATAGCGGATGGCGATTGGGCCAAATCTTCCACTATATTATAATGCTGCGCCGCTCTGGCGCGAGGATTAAATGTCGACTTGTGTACTACACCCTTTGGCGGTTTTATTGTTAATTCAGGGATGGTAGGTGTTACAACTTCTGTCGAAGTTGTTGTCGAACTACTTGGTTGATCTTTACCTTTTTCATTCGACACCTGAGGGTTCCCATAGTCTTTGTTCCTTGTCGAAATCAAAGCATCATTTTGCTGTTTCGAGACCGACAACATAAGGACTTGAGACAGGGAAGCATTTCCACTATCAACCAGATTTTGACCTGGGTTGGGAAATGGATCAGTTAACACAGCTGACATTTGGGAACTTTTAAAGAACCTCTTTAACTCAGCTCTGAATGGGCAATTCTTTGTGTAATGATCCTCATCATCACATATCAGACATGGATAATTTGGTTTCCCTTTGCCAGGAGGGTTTGAAGAATTTTTTCCAGGGGATGACTCACCTTGTTTCTTCTTCTTCCCTTTGTTTTGTTTTTTCTTCTTGCTTCCTGGTTGATTGGTTTCTTTGCCTTTATCTTCCGATACGGCATTTACTTCCGAAGCAAGAATTTCTGCTTTTGCATTTTGATCCGAATTCTTACGGGCTTTCTTTGCAGAGGCCTTTATCGATTTCGTGTTTACGGTGCCAATCACGCCATCACCGGCATGAGAGTCACTATTTGATTTAGGGGGAGGAGGAATCGAAAATTCTGGTCTAGGGGCGTCTGGTATTTTGTCATAGAGTGTGCCGAACTGAGTATACACTAAGTCCAAATACTGTGGACGAGCAATCACTTGCTCCTCTCTTACGACTCCCCCTTTGGCCACATCTTCCGTAATAGCCAGAAGTAACGACTTTATAAACCATTCAGCTAATAGTTGATCGGGAACATATGTTTTCACCATCCTGCGACGACGACGCCACTCATGAATATGATCAGATATATGGGTAGCAGTTGTATGTTTGAAGTTGTTTAATATTTCTGTTCCCGTTTCATACCTTATCGGTAATTGAAAATGGGTTAAGAAAGTTGTGGCTAGGGAACTAAAGTTGTCGAAAGAGGCTCTTGGCAATTCAATATACCATTTAGCTGCTGGACCTGTCAATGTCCTCTGGAAAAGGCGAAGTCTTATCGAATCGTCGTTAAGGGTGTTCGACGAACACCACAGATGAAAAGTCATCACGTGATTCGACGGGTCTTCACCTGGATTTCCATTGAATTTAGGAATGTCAGATGGAAGTTTATGAGGAATCGCTGGCCACCAAGGGGCATAAGCAACCGGATCGTTGGTTAAACGGTGTAAGTCAGGTAACTCTAAAGTTGCCACGAATGGTAACTGTTGATTCAGGTTAGGCGAAGCGTAACCAGGGTATGATGGAATCGCTTGAGCAGTGGGTCTTTGCATACCAGCATAATGTAATTGATGTTGGTATGATTGATACGGTTGGTGGACTTGACCACTATAAAGTGGTTGGTTTTGACTGTTTTGGATATACGGTTGTCCACTATTCGCAAAGATCTGCTGCTCAGACCCTTCGTACACTTGCTGGAACTGCGGTTGTTGGTATTGTACAAGCCATGGTTGTGACGCCACGTTTTGTTGCGCCATGCTAACCATTGGACCAAGGTGTGGGGTAATTGTACCCGTTTGTACTTGTGTCGTCCCACCAGTCGGCGATTGTAGTTGTGACCCATGGTCAAGCGACTGTTGCATCACAACCTGAGGTTGACATGTAACAGGTATTGCTTGAACTTGCGACACAGTTACAATAGCCGGGGTGGTTGGGATGTTGGTCACAGGTACACACTGTTGCATAGAATATACAATCCTTGGTTGTTGAGGTAGCATAGGTACCCAACTACTTGACGCAATTCCAGTATAACCTGAATACTGTTGAGAACTGCCATATGGATATCCTTCCAGAGGAGGTAATGAAAGGGCATACTGCCCCCCATATGGTAGCAATCCGGAACTCAAAGGGATTGTTAATCCTTGAGGACTAGATGGCCCAAATTGACCTCCATGAGGATCAATCTGTCGAGTTTCAACATAAGAATTACCGGGTATTACTCCGGATGAACAAACTGGAACAGACCATACTGTCGACATAGTCCCTTGGTGGACTCCTTCTAGCTGTTGAGAGCTAGTTGGGACAGCTGGTATGCCAGCAAACATCGTCGGAGTGACGGCAGGGGGTTCTGCTGTCGCTGTGTCGTTTGACACAGTCCTAGATGATGATGGTTGTTCAAACATTTTAAGTCTATCCAATAGATTGCCTAGCGATTCTACAGGAACTTCCACTTGTGGTGGATTAACTTTTGATGAAGGAAATAGAGTGACCCCGACTCCAAAATGGGTTGGAGTACTTGCTTGCGGATCCTCTGCAATTTCCTCTATCGCAATCAAACCCGGTGGAAGAGGCAGACCGTCAGGTCCGTAAAATATTTATGGTGCCGAAGAAGTGGTTGTTTCGACAACGACAGTTGTTTGGGGAACAAAACTTTCTGGACCAGTTACAGATGGAACTGGTTCAGTTACACAAGTATTTGCCCCCAGACTAGGATCAGTATTACTGTCCTTCTGTGGCTGTTGAACTTCCTCTATAGAGGCAGGGTTTCTAGAAATGTTAGGAGTAACCGGAACCTCGGATGTAGTAGGAACACTTGTTCTAACTTTCAAAGGAGATTTTGACCCGGTTAAACGAGTTCGCTTTGCCCGTACTGGGTTCGATTCCAGGGACAAAGACGGTTGACTCGCAAGCCTCCGCGAACGACGGATTTTCAATTGACTTTCTTCCACGATTGCGGATTACTCGATCAACCAAAATATTAAAGGGGAAATTTGCGTTTCGAATTGAATGAATTTTATTAGACGCTTTTAGACACAACTTGCTTTTTCACTTTTTAAGAGTCGAGAAAAAGCTAAAGATGACTCTAGTCTCCTTCGATGTATTAACGAGCCCGAAGTGACAAATGCTCGGTTGGACTTTTTCAATTATAGAGTTTGAAAAAGGGCAAAAGAAACTGCTCTGGAGATCTAGGCAGAGGGTGTGCCAAACCTTTCGGAAAACCACAGAATACGTTTTACGGTACGGGTGGTCGATCTTCGTGAATGCTGTGTTTACTGCATTGCGATTAGTAGGGCGGCCGACACGGTTTCCTATGGATAAAGGCTTTGATCCTATAGGGGTCTCCCAATATATACGCGACGGTACGTGGGAGCACAATCCGTATTAGTGCCACCGACTCTCAGGAGGAATCACCCACCTTCGTCGAGATCGACAGTCACTATGTTTAACGACGCCGGAACACGTCTCTAGCTTAGACCTCTAGATGTTTGTGTTATGTTTCAAAGCGTTGTTAGGTTCATTCAATATATTTTAAGTTGATCTTTTTAAAGTTTGCCTTTCAAGGTTCACCACGAGATGTATTGATACAAATTCCTAAATGCAGTCTAAGATGAGAAGAAAGCTTTTCCAATCTTTTCGACTTATGAAAATCTTAACTACTGAGGGAAAAGAGAGATAAAATCCTTTTCACACAGATCAAAGAGCACTCGCTAATGCACTTTTTCCCTAAATCAACATACAAACTTAATGCAAAATGCAAAATGCAAGTATTTCTTTTCTCTTCCTTAATGTTTGATGAAATACAGAAAGAAAGTTGTTGTATAATTTCGAATTCAATTTCAAGCGAAAGTAAACAAGTTCGTCCAAAATCGAAAGACACTTTACGATTCACTTGTTTCGACACTTAGAAATATGTAAATTCAAACCATATAACGAAAGCGACAATACTCAATCAGCTATGAACAACAAATAAGCTAACTCTTAAGATCAGAAACGACACTTAATCACAGGTCTAGATCTAAGAGGTCAATGCAAGACTGGTTCACTTTTGTTATGGGAAACTGTAAACGGCATAAGAAATACAAAAGAACAAATAAAATTTCTTTATTCAACTGAGGCGGAATAATGACAAAGGAAGATGGTTTCAGATAGGCCTACTAACTGGCAGCAAACAACAAAAACAACAGTGAAAACAAATCAAGACACAACAGGAAACCACAGGAACTCAAGCCAAGACTGGTCCAGCGCAGGTGTAACACTGCCTGTTTGACCTTCAGCGCAGGTAGCCCCTTCAGGAACTACGCTGAAATGCAGACTGCTAGTGTACAGCCTGCAATGAAGAACGAGACTTTCGTCCGTCTTGGTTTCCGGGTCACAGATTGCTCAAAAATTCACAGTTTTTGCTCAAATCAGAAGCTATCAGTCAAGGACACACTAAGGGATGTAAAGGAGGATGAAAAGCTATCACTAAGAGCTTATTAGAGTCCTCGTGGATCAGATCTTCAACTCATAAACCTGCTCAGAAACTCAGCCAGAGTAGCTGCCCTCTACTTTGTGTTTGATAGATTCAAACACAGTTCGATTCAGTACTCTCCTTGTTTATGAAATGAATAGCAAGAAACACAACAAACTACCAAGATCCTATCCCCAATGGAGTCGCCATTTTGTTGGGGGGAAAAGTATCTAATACAGAATGCCTCTATCCCTACTCTGAAGGTGATAGTACTCCAGCAACAACTGAATGCAAAGTTATTCAAAGTTTCTTCTTTATGAGATGAGAGAGGGAAGAAAAGGATGATCTACTAACCGTTATCTTGCACTTATAGTCGATCCAGTCTTCGCTCATTGCTGCTTGCTCCTAGCTCTTTGCCCTTTCACCGGCCCAGCTACACACAGATCCTGTAAAAGCACAAGAAAAGGAAACTACAAGAAGCATACATCCATAATCGATTATAGGATTAGCATAAATCAAATGTACAAACATCTATTCATCATAAAGATACATGCACATAGAGGAATCTTGAATACTTTATTGATAATAGAAGTAAAGTTCTGAGAGAGTTACAACCACAATGGGCCCAATCCAGCAACACCTCCCAGCTGAAATAAATCTCCTCTTCACCTCCTTCAAGCAAACACCCAATAGTTCTAATCACAAACCAACAGCACTTCCTTACTTGCACAAAATTCCAGCCTCCCTAGACCTCATGAGAGAGCTCTATATATAGGGTTTTGGAGAAAGGATGAGTCATCTTGAGACTGGCCTGAAGCTGACTTGTGTCCTCTCCCACTTTAGTTAATCTTCAGTTCTTGAGTCCACTTGGAGAATCTTGCTTCCACTTGGAGATCAAGACCCTCTTACTCATCATAGGGCGAATTCCTTGAACCAAGTGTCAGTTTGGAAGCTTCCTGGGCAGTTGACACCTTGCAGAATGACTGTGCCACTTGGCCAATCTCGCCCAGCGCAGATAGCCTTCATTGATTTTGACCTTCAGCGCAGGTACAAGGAGGAGCAGTTGACATTCAGCACAGATGCTCAGTGGAGCAGCTGACATGATCCAGAAATAGCATGTTTTTGAGTGTTTTTGGGTGGAGAACTGATTCTTAGTGCTGTGGTTTGCAGACCTTGTTCCTCTAAGGGTAAGAACAACATGTTTAGGGACTTTGGATCCCTCAGATTATTGACATTTCGTGCTCCATGCTGTTAGGCACAAAAATGTCTATAACAGAATTCAAACTTTAAATGGGGTCTAGACGAGCACGAAGCGTTTAACTTAATCAAACAAGCCATCATCAACGCTCCATCCCTAGCAACCCCAAATTTTTCAGAACCATTCATCTTATACATGTTTGCCTCAGAAAATTCTTATGCTGCGATCTTGACCCAGGCAAACCAAGAAAAGGCAGAAGCCCCAATCGCATTCTTTAGCTCAAACTTACAAGGTGCTGAGCTGAAATATTCGGACGTAGAGAAACAGGCGTATGCCGTTTTCAAAGCGGTCAAATATTTCAGAACCTTCTTGCTAAAGGCCCATACCAAGGTCATAGTACCATTCCCAGCGGTAAGAAACCTCCTAATTCAGAAAGACGTGGGCGATAAGAGAGCGAATTGGATCACCGCCTTGCAAGAATACGACCTGGAAATCAAGCCGGCACACATCGTGAGAGGCCAAGGCTTCTTCAAGATGTTAGCTGGAGCATCGCAAATCCCCGAAGAATCGCCTGAAGAGGTACACACGTATGAGGTAAGCCTAAACGACGCAGAATCATTTTATGCTAACATCATTCATTTCCTGAAAAACGGATATGCTCCATTTCACCTGGATCACATCAAAAAGAGAGCCCTGAGGTTAAAAGCCAAACAATATCAGCTCGTAGATGATGTCTTATTTAAAAGAAACTATGATTCTGTGCTTCTTAGATGTCTTGAGAAAACTGAAGCCGAAAAGGTTTTGCAGGAACTCCACGGTGGACCAGCAGGTGGACACTATGCTGGAGAAGCCACTGCACACAAAATCTTACGTGCAGGATACTACCGGCCCACGCTGTTCAAAGACTCTTACAATCACGTAAGAAAATGCCAAGTCTACCAAACAGCTGCAGGGAAACAAAAGAAGTCATCCATGCCACTGCAGCAGGTTAACATCGAACAACCATTCAGCCAATGGGGCCTGGACATAATAGGTGAGATCGTTCCTCACTCCTCTAAAAAGCATAGGTATATCCTCACTGCAACTGACTATTTTAATAAATGGGTAGAGGCAGTTCCTCTCAAGACAGCTAATTCTGAAAATATTATTGAATTCATAGATCAATTTATCATTACTAGGTTTGGATTGCCAACGGCCTTAATATTCGATAAAGCTTCATATTTTTCTGGAAATACCATGACTGAGTTCGCACTCAAAAGAGGGTTCAAACTAAAGTATTCTGCCAACTACTATCCGCAAGGTAATGGGTTGGCTGAATCAACGAACAAGAACCTAATTAGGATTATCAAAAAGATAGTCGACCAAAGCCAAAATAATTGGCATAAAGCGCTAGTAAACGCCCTATGGGCAGACAGAATTACAAAGAAAGCCTCTATCGGCACTTCTCCCTTTAATTTAGTTTACGGGAGAGAAGCAGTTCTTCCTACTCACTTAGTCATTCCCTCCTTGTCCTTAGTACAATACATTGATGAAGTATCCACTTCTCCCTACAACTAAGGCAAACGGAAATAATCAAGCTAGAAGAACAACGAGAACAGGCCAAGAAAACCCACGCTCACCACCAAGCGTTGATAAAATCCTCTTTTGATTCGAACATAATGACCAGAAAAAACTTTCAGATGGGAGATCTAGTTTTGAAGTGGGATAAGGCTCACGAAGAGAAGGGCAAACATATGAAATTCCAGAAGCTATGGCTTGGTCCTTTTCAAATCGTAGAAGTCATAGGCCCATCGACTTTTGTGTTGCAGGACTTGACAGGCAGGAGAGATTCTCTACCTGTAAACGGACAAATCCTCAAAATATATTTTCCATAGAAGGTTATCCTTCTAATTTTTGTAGGATAATTTTAGTTTTATTTTAATTTTATTTTTTAAATATAAATAAGGTTGGTTGTGAGTGATCATAAATTGTATTTATGAAGTATATACCATTTCTCTATCAGATTTTGATTTCACTTGTATAAATAGTAAAAATTTTCGAGAAATCTGACTTTTATTATTGACAGGTAGAGTTAACTTTAGCCTGAATGTGATGTTAGTTTCAACTTTACAAAGAAATCTGGGATGAAGGTAACTTTTCGCAAAAAATTGTTCTATGCCAACGCAATGAAAAGTATCATCAATAGCAAAATAAGTATTCTCTGCGAAACTACTGTTCTTAAACTCTATTATTGTCATCCAGAGCTTTCTTAAGGAAAAACAATGACTTCCTCCCTGTTAAGGAAAATCGCAGCATCCAGAGAAACAATCCAAGAAAACACTATATCTCAAAGAATAAGAGGTCTCATCACGAGCCGACTTATCATGATCACAGATATTATAACTTGCTGACTTTGCCACTACTGTCTATCAAAACGGGGCAACGACTCAAGATTGTTGCAATCAAAAGACAAGGGGTCTCATCGCGAGCCAGCTTGTTCAGCAAAAGTGTAAATCAAGTGAATTACTGTGTCATAATTTGGCCACCAAACCAAGACATTGTTCTTTAGAGAATAAAAAAAATTAAAAAGGAAAGAAAAAGTGTCAAAAGGGTTTTTCTCTGGAATGTTGTAAATAACCTCAAGCAGGAAAAAGGATCATTGCTGGATAATATGGTAACCCTGTCGAGGCTATGGATGCTTGCGGGCAGCAGAGGCTCTACCTACGACAAATGAGCATACTTTACAAAGCCAGTACGCAGAGAAGACCTTATTTTGTCTTTGAAAAGACTGAGTAATGTCTAGGTATAAATACAAGAAATAGCCCAGAGGAAGCAAACAATCGGAATGAAATAAAAAGTTGTGACGAAACATCATTAACAGGATAAGGGGTAATGCTCTATCTGTCCATAACAAAATTTAGGTGTAAGAAAACTTTTCTGTTTTGGAAGTGAAAATGCAATAGAACAAGCACAGATAACTGGTTCTTCACAGTGAATCGCCATTGTTGTGGTCACCAACAACCCCCCTTCTTCACTTGACATTAGCAATAATGTCAAGCAAAGAGGGGACCCTAAACAAAAAATCCCAAAAAATATTTTTCTAAAGTTTTTATATTTTTCTCCCTAAGGCTTTAATAGCATCGCAAAGAAAGGCCGAAGCATGGCTCGAGCGCGAAAAGCAAGACCGCGAATGAGCGATGCGAAGTTCATCGCGTCGCATACATCACACGCACCCCTTTAAAAGAAGACCTTCGAAAAACGCCGACCGCCGATATGCGAAATCGCAAATCGCAAGCATCGCGCTATACGACATAACCATTAAACAAAATTTGCGATTTGCGATCTGCGATCTGAAAAGACTTATCACACGACAAGCCCAGGATTAAGTGCGCACCTTGAAGGAATTTAATGACCTCATGCTTGAGTATCAAGGAATGATTGCATCGCATTTATCGAAGAGTCAAGTCATGATGCATGTCAGGATTACGCATTCATTAGAGTTTAATGCTTTCATGTCAATCTTTTCATTTCCCTTCTTCTTTGCGTAGACTGCAAGACACGCAACTGATATAAATCTATATGGAGGAAACATCTGAGAGAGAGGGGAAAGCGCCAATCAAACAACAGAGAGAAGATGCCTCCGCAAATGAATGCCGCATGCAGCAGGACCGCGGATTCCAGACTATCAGACAACTGGCACTGATGAAATTAGACTATCCAGGACTCAGAGTCAAAGGCACACAAAAGCAGCGTGTTCACAAAAGATCTTGAAGCTCAGACTGGGTAAAGCAAAAAGAGAAACGCAAAAGAAGGAAGACGCTTCAGGAAAACCTGGAACAAAGAACGGAAACAATTCTCGAAATAGAGGGTTGTCCATACAGTGCGACTCCTAACCCGCTCAGTCATTCGCACAACCGGAAACCAAAACAGCAACAACAAAGTCAGTTCGAGAAGAACCTGGGTGGTGCTAAGTATACACGCGGCGAATACACCCAGCTAGAGAAAGGTTTTTGAAAATATCTTCCGGTCTATCAGAAGGAAGTGCCAACTCCTGTTATTTCCACTTTTATCTCCCGAGCAAAAGAAGAAGGCAGTCAGCCGACTCTTCCCAGGAAAACGTTGCGCTGTTGACAGCACTAAAGAGAATATACAGAAACAGTCAGAAATTAGATTTAAAGTTTTAGAAATAAATTTGCTTTTAGTAAAGGGCGGTCATTTGAAGCCGATTCCCTAGATTCGTGTAATTAATATCAATTAGTTAGTATTATTTAACCCTTCTCATGGTTTTTGGAGAAGGGTCCGGAAATCTGTCAAAAAATTTATCCTCAGAACATGCACTTCTGCACCCTCAGAGGAGGTTTTTGATGAATAGATGGATCAAGATTTATTTATGTTTGCATTTTAATATCTGTTACTGATGTTGCACTTCTGTACTCTTAGCAGATGTTAGAACAAGTAGAAATAAATCATTATTACTTGAAGTTTATTGGTGAAGTTAGTCATAAATGGTACTTTTATCTCTTGACTAGATTCTGCTAGTATCCCTAAAGTGATATGTAGCTGAGTTCTTTATATGTTATTGTATGAATGTCTGCATTACCATTTGGCACTTCTATACGGTGGGATCATTTAATCATGCTTAACATATAGAAAATTGATTATGCGATATGTTTTTCACAACTACTCTGCCTAACTTCTTATGCAGAACGGTTTATCTTTATTGGTTTATATTCTGATATCAGTTGAATGATCGTTATTACCAGCTGCTGTTAGAAATCTTTCTAGATCGCATAAACAAAAGAAAAACACCCCGGGTTAGCATAGATTAGATGTATTTCTCTTCATTAGATTACATTAGCATAGAGTTAGTTTAGCAGTTAAAATCAAGACTAGTTTAGAAAAACCTCTAGATTAATATCATCAGACTCTACGCACACACACACACCCATCACATTGGGAAACTGGTCCCATTACCCCCATTCGGACCCACTACTCCAAACGGGCAAGGAGCCGCCAACCTTGTTCCAGACCGGGTGGGTATCCCCCTTGTTGTTGACCCGACTTCGGGGCCCTCAACAACTTCATAACTAGCCTAATATATTTCAAAACAAAACTAAAACTTAAAGAGAGATCCCTCTCTGCATACAAATTGGCTAGATTCTGTATCTAAAAGATTGGTTTGTGGTTACCTCAGACTCCTTTCCCCTTCTTACAACTTCTGGGAAAATCTAAGTGATAACAAACTCGACAAACCTATTGTGTGGACTCCAGAATTGGTGCGTAGACTGGAAGCATCGGAAGATCAGATTTTGCGCGTTGTTAATCACTGGCTCGATCGAATCATAGGAGGATTCATCACCAAATTCTTGGTAGATACTTCAGTCAGCAATAGCGAGGCAGAACAATGCTTCCTCAAGGGACCACGAGGTAAGTATGTTAAATATTTGAACAACTAGATTAAAATGCTACTATGTGAAAAGTGGGTTATGTGAATAAATTGATGTTTGGGGCTGCACAAAGTGGGAGAATCTACAGAAACAAAGGTAGCACATAAATAGAGACTAGCCCCTTGATTTCATCTTCACGAGGAGGCAAAGAAGAGCTTACGAAGGTCTTGCCAAGAAGTGCGATCAATCTGATAAGGCAGAGAATTCTACACATACCACCCTCACCCACACCACCACCAGTTTTACCATCTTCACCCCCGACTTCACCCATCCCACCTCTGACACCACCGTGAAGCAGTATGTCCAGTGCAATAAAGTTACCAGTGTTCAAAGGAGTAGGGAATGAAGATTCAGACCATTTTTAGTTCGTGGTGAAAGCTATATGGGAAGCATAGGGTGTCACGGACGACAATATAAAGAAGGAAAAATTGGTTAGCACTCTACAAGATCGCACACTAACCTAGTACATTAAGCATTCCAATGACAATCTAAATGCAGGGATAGTTGATATCCAAGCTGTGCTAAACAAGGAATTTAGCAGGCCAAAATCGGAGGCACAGTCGATCATTGGATTCAAGGAAATCACAATGTTACGAGGCAAAACCTCATGGGAGTTGGATCAAAGACTGAACTGCACAATTCGCGAAGCGAACATGACATTAACAGATGGGAAAAAACATGAATGATTTGTAGCATTATTAATGCTGCATCTACGGAACACGATGTCGCATCAAAGACTAACCACTCAGGCTGAGGCTTTGGAGGTTGCAATGAGATTGCACGAGACTCTGATAGCGCTACTAGGAATAGATTGGGCCACTAGCAGCAAGGTTGCATGACTGGGAATAGATTGGTTCACTGACATGAATGGAGTGATAAATTTAAAGAAGCGCAAGATGATTTTTGAGAAAAACTCACTGCGCGTAGTGGTACCTTTAGACCTTGCAGAAGGATCGGGCTATACAGAGCCTGTGCATTACTACGACAGTGACGACGATCTAGATTCCATCTACAAGATAACTATGCATGAGCAAGACTGGGTAAATCCAACCATGGATGGCTGAATCTCATGGGAGCACAAAAGCTCCTATACATCAGATTCTCACGAAGAGATAGAATGATGGCAGAACTAGTTACACGAGGTAACCACGCTGAACTGTAACATGATGACAAGATTGATGCACTGTGTAACAATAGAGAGAATAGATCTGCCTACGTATGATGGGTCAAGTGAAGTGGAGGAGTTGCTGAACAAATTTGAAAGAGAAGTGTTGGAACAATAATGTTTCGACACTCTGAAATGGGTACTACACACTACACCCGCAAGGTGGTGGGGTACGCACAAGTAGAGTTTTGAGAACTGGCGCGACTACCAAAGGATGATGTGCCTACGATTTGGGAAGCCTCAGATGTTGTTAAAAGACAAGTATGACGATTGAAACAACCTGCACGCCCACTATTCCAAGAGGATACAAGCATATGGTGTGAAACCGACAGGATTGCACAGAGTCCTCGCAGTAGGAGACATGATCAGTAAGCGAGTGCGAGCAAGACAAGGGCGTGAACGACCCCTTCGGTTGAAACCACGAAGTACAAAAAGGCCAGGTGCATAGAAGGATATCCACGCAGAAGCCTTTAACAAAATACGCGAAGCACTGAACAAAGTCCACAATATGAAGCGGACTAACTGGGACCTGTGTGTACCAGTGGTTCTATGGGCTTATAGGACCACATGCAAGACCCTCACTGTGCAAGCACCTCCAAAGTTGAAGTATGAAATGAACGTTGTAATCCCCATGGAGCATGAAAGGCCTGGTCTGCACATAGTAGAACAGGTAGATACGATGGTTCACGGAGCCTGGAATGAAGGGATCACAGAGCCACAAGAAGCAGAACACTTGGGACTTGAGGAAGAAATCCAAGAGGGAAATTTTAGGCTCCAAAAACTTGAAAAAGAAAGGGTGCGATTAAGGAAGAAAAGTGCTCTGGTAGTAGCAGAAGTCAAGAAGCTGAGGGACGAGATAAGGGATGATTTTCTCGATAAGAAGACTAGGGTGATAAAACAGGGTGCACATGATCATGCTGAAAAGTTTGAGTATCGCCATGAAATGATCAGTCTGATGCCTTGGCTTGGACCGCATATTACTAAGAGAATTAACCAGCATGAGGGCTGCATATGATAAGGTGCGTGACACCACTAGTAACAGTAAGAGGTGGGTATTTCCTAGGAAGAATGATAGATGACTAGAGGAAACTGAACACAGGTGGCGCGACCACCTGACTAGTCGAGGGAAGAGCAATCTTAGTGCTCTAGGTAGTTGAAAAGAAGCGCATGACAATAAACTATTCTGCTCGGGAATCGCGCAATTTTGGAGCTGCGCGCAAAAGCGAAGAGTCACAAGGTCCGCGATCGTGCAAGAGGGGTAGCGTTGCCACGCGGGTTGACCAGAAAGTGACCGTTGAAGTCACTATTCACGATGGGATGCTCAACTTGAGGCCAAATGGAGTGAGCGACGGGCATTTAAGATGTGATTTATGGGCATGATTTGGAAAAATCTGCCGCCAAGGGAGCATTAATGAATTAGATTTAGGGGGAACAATCGAATTCAAATTC
This sequence comes from Pinus tabuliformis, assembly GCA_031772625.1. Classification (NCBI taxonomy): domain Eukaryota; kingdom Viridiplantae; phylum Streptophyta; class Pinopsida; order Pinales; family Pinaceae; genus Pinus; species Pinus tabuliformis. Next base: position 1,125,133,132 of record CM062807.1, read on the forward strand.
AAAAAGAACTATAAGATATAAAGGGATGCCCAGCAAACAACACTTGGTAATTTGCGAATTAAGTTATTAAGCAGAGCCCAGATTGTTGTGTGCTAAGCGTTGATTGAGCCCCTGAGTTCGCAAATGTGAGATTTCTAGATCAATATGATGGCATCAACTGAGGATGTTATTGAGATAAATGAAATGACCGCCGAGGAGGCCGCTCAGGCCCTAGCTATGGGGGATGCTTCGGAAGGTGCCGGGATTATGGTAAAAATCCTGAAACCACTGCACATACGAAGACCCAAGAAGGACAAACAAGTGATGGTTCTCGTACGTGTGTCCCCGCAGAATCCGCTGTGCACTACATTGTTAATGGAGGAGAAGGGGAAAGTCATCACAATAGAAACTGATGAAGAGGAAGAAAACCTGGAGGACCTGCTGATCGCAGAAGAAAAGGATGAAGGCATGGATGAGGAAACTCAGCCTGCGCACCCCCCGAAAAAGTTTCTCGCCTATGACCCCCACAAAAAGGGAAGGCTAAAGTGCCCAAGGACCTAGACAAGACCAAGAGCTCGCTCTAGGCCCCGCTCCTCCCAGATAACATTATTTTTTAGGGCACACACCTAGGACAGATACTGAGCCTAAAATTCGAAGATTGGGACCACACTGACCATGAGAAGTTCCCTCACCTTGCAACCTCAAACCTCATGAAGCCTAAGTAGAACACCGCAACGAGGGTTACAGAATTAGCGCTGTGAAAGTGGTTGTGCGGAGTGGAAAAGGTTGAGGTACTTAATCTGCTTTGGGTGTCACATTTCCACCGTGCCCCAATAACCATTTTCGTCATCAGGCAGCTATTCTACCTAGTGCATGATGGGTGTTTGTGGCTGGAGGAGCCCATCCCCATCATGGCCGACTTGATTCACTGAATTTCTCGGCTGCCATGTAATGGAGAAGACACCGCGATCATATCGAAAGGAAAGAGCAGCGACGTGGCCATCTCAGAGGCCATGAAGAAAAAGTAAAAGCTGGAAAAGAAGAATAGGGGCTATGCCATCTCCAACATTAAGGAAAAATCAATACGCGTGGTGACCCAAATCTTGGATGGAAAGGTTATGCACAAGTGCTACACAGACAAGGTACCCGTGCCTGTGGTCGCACTAGCTGAGCAGTGTGCAGAGGGGGTCTAGTTTAACTGGTCTAAGTTCCTCTCCACGAAATTTTTAGAGAATTGTCGTAAAGCCCAAGAATAGGACAAAACATTCCACTATGCATGGCTTCTACTATCCATAGTGCTTGTGGAAGGGGAATTACCAGAGGAAAGTCAATTCCCCATAATTGACAGGGACCTGCTAGAGGCCAAGAAGTATGCTTCGCTTTGGGCCACAAAGGATGACAAGAGGATCCATGACAGCAAAATATTTTGGGTGTTCATGGAGATGAACCTCATAATGGACATCAATTGCAAGCTACAATTGTCGCCCACTATTTACAACAGCCTGAAGAGTTTTGTGGAATTCAAAATAGACATCCACAACATTTATATCAGAGTGTGCAAGGATCCAAACAAACAGTGGATAAAGCTACCCTTCGTAGCTACATACGACATCATTTTTAACGTACTAAAGGCATGGCCGCCAGAGTGGCGCACCCCAAACATCACGAAGATAGAAAATTCGGCAGCACAAAGGAAGAAAGACAAGGCCAAGTTGCGCATTGCACAGTTGGCAGAAAAGAGAAGGGAGGAAGCAACAACAGCAAAAGTGAGGGTGGCATGGGATGCTACATAGAAAACAACTAAAAAGGAAAAGGTTGTAGCAGTAGCAGCAACACATGAGGCAGCCGCAAAGGTAGGCGAGGGCCAAACAACACCTTTGGAGGGGTAGGAAGCAGGGGAAGCAGAAAGAGAAGAGGGAGGCATGGACCCACAAACCGTGTCAATGCAGTTGAAGCGCCAACACCCAAAATAGAGGATAGGGTCATCTAAGAAGTTCAAGGCATCGAAGTTGTCTATTGACCAGATCACCCTAACTAAGGGTTATGTACATGAAATTGGTGAGACAGTGCACGATGTCACCTCTGAGGCTCTCTAAGATTTCATACAGGAGAACCAGATTGTGTTGGGGGCCCTCAGAGTGCAGTTGTAGGATTTACAGGTGTGCCCTCCTCAGGCTAGTGCCCTTTTGACTAGCCTCACATTTGACTCAATAGCAGCAGAGCAGATGTTGTGCACGTAGATGACGAATACCATAGTGCTAATGGAAGGGGCACTAATGACATCAAATGAGGCTGACAGGACTACGGTTAGTGCATTGAAAGGTCTCAGTCTCAATATGGTTGCACTCCCGTGAGAGACCTTATATGTTTTGTAGGATGGGATAACTGCAAAGTTGCGCGCTAGGAGAGACGCACACTGCAAGTCCTCAATGAGTAGAAAATCAATATGGAAAAATTGAGCTTGCAGTGTGACGAAGTGGTGTCACAGAGCTAATAGCCGATATAGGTAATAGACAATGCTTGCCAAAGCATCCCAAAGCTAGCCATCCCAACAGAGGCACGGATCCACAGGTTAACAGCAGGGGTCTGTGAGGCAAGGGAAGAAATGACAAAGGTCCAATTGGAGATGAACCTTCATATTTTCGAGTTGTAGTTGAAGGCGTAGCCATCCACCCCACCAGAAGTCAGAGAACAGCGCACTAGCGCTATCAGAATGGGACTAGAGGAAATTGGCAGTGCAGTGCGAGAATGCACCAGTATGTTGGAAGAATCACTTGAGGTCCTCACAAATCTGCAGGAGGACACCAACATCCGACATTTAGAGACAGAGGTGCGAGAACTCCAATAGCAGTATACAACATCCGAGGAACTGCACAGACGGTGGTCCTCACTCAGAGGCTCGCGTGGATGTGATAGGATAAAGCGCTGAAGGAGAAGGTGGATGCGACATGACACAAGAAAGCAGTCTTGAAGGTGTGTGTTTAGCCTTGGATCAATGAGGCCTTCACCATCACAGCAAAAATTGAAGGCAAGCTCGCACACATACAGGGGATGCACATACTGATGTAGAGAAGAACTCTCGATACAAAGGTCTTAGAGCAACATATGCAGTGTATTTAGCAAGCAGCAGCTCAGTGTGATGCCAACCTTGTAGCAATTTAAACCCAGTTGGATGGACTTCGTGAAAAGATCTTCGCGCTAACAGAGTGACTCAAGGGTGAGTCATGATTTTGTGTTGGGGGCCTATTGCGCATCAAATCCCCCTAAGGCATGTTTTGGGGCTTAAAGCCCAAGTTTTGACCAAATCTTGTTGTAAAGGTTTGGCGAACTGTGGCCGCGGTGCACAAAAATATAATAGAGTCATAGAGTTGTCCACCCTATTTTTGTAATGTAATGTCAGCTGGATAGATCTACCCATGGTCCGCGGACCATGGGATTGTATAAATAGAGCGAGGCTCTAAGTGTAAAAGGTAACGAGAAGGATGAGAAGTCGAAGTGATTGAGTTGAAGTGTAGTGTGTATTTGGGGCATAGAGTAGGAGAAGGTTCTACAACTGTGTGCGCAGAGGCCTAGTGGTCTGCAGCTGAGTGTGTGGACCCCTACAACTGAGTGTGCAGGGCAGGTTGATTTTGTAATCATTGGAAGAATCATTAAAGAGAAGTTTTTTTATCATTTGGTGTATCTTTTCCTGGTTTAATGCATGATTGGATATAATTTTCAAGTATGTTGTTTATTTATTGCGTGAACCTGTATGAATATTTTGTATAACTGATTTTACCTAAAAGCATTCAAGTAGGTGAAGATAATTAACTAATATCATAATATAAGTAAGGTCTTTGGCAAGAGCACAGAGCGCAACACACAACCCCTGGGTAGGGCTACGCGGAGGTAGTGTATCAGGCAGTGAGGAATGGGAAAGTGCGCAAAGCACCCTATGCACAGGGACAAACAAAGGACCAATCGAACTCATCAGACATCTCCAGGGTGCAGAAACCTGGATTTTACACCATCACATACTACTTTTGGTGAGAGCTTAGTCTGCACTCCAGAGACTATTGCCGAAAGGGCTAGTAGTATCGAGATTTGTTTGGCTAATTAGTTCTGAACCTCGGTCAGGCCCCAACAAGCCAACACATCACAGACATTTGCATATACCCAAGAATCTAACAAGGATATTAATTAGAAAATTTCGAAAAACAATTGTAGCCATTCTTTAACAAGAAAAAGCTACAACAAATCCAAATCTAACAAGGTTGTCTCAGGTTCGAGATGAGCTTATCTCCATTGGTGAGACTATTACAGATTCTGAGATTTTGAGGATTTCTTTGAAATGGTTCACCGAGGAATGGAAGCCCTTCATCAAAGGGATCATCGCTAGAGAGAACCTTCTAGACTGGAATAGTTTGTGGGATGACTTCATTTAGGAGGATCTGCAAAACAAGGACCTCCATATGAAGAAGAAGATGCCAAATGATAGTGTGGCTCTTAAAGGGAGAGTGAAGGGAAAAATTAAGTACTTGAGTAAGATGAAATGTTTTAGCTGTGACATATATGGTCATTATTTGATGAACTGTCCAAAGAAGAAGAAGATAAAGAGAAGAAGAGGGGGAAGGAGATAACAAGTGGAAATACCTTTTCTAATATGGATGAACTCTCAAGAAGATTAGAGAGTGAACATTTTGATTTGGTATCTCATTTCTCTGAGGATGCCATTGATGAGATTGCACAGTATGTGGATAATGATGCATCAAAGCATATGTCAGGTTCATGTGATGTGTTCAAGACTCTAACTGAGTGGGACTCAAAGTTGCACATGATGGTGGGAAAAAAGAGTCAGAAAGCTATCAGAGGATCTAGTGTCATGTCATTCAAGATGGATTCAAGTCAGATGATGTGAGTTGAAGATGTACTAATTGTATTGAAGGTAAGATATAACATTTTTTCTATCTCAGTCATCGAGTACAAGGGATTTGACATGATTTTCTAGGATGGGAAAGCGAGACTCGGGCCTAAAGTGTCAAACTCTACTCGAGTGGTCATCGAAGTGAGGGAGCATGGTTTATACCAGCTGACAGGAAAGCTTATAGATCATGAGAAGTAGAAGAAGGTGTAACTTCTTGAGGCTCATATGAGCCAAGTTATAGCAGGAGTATGCAAGTTGATAGGGAGAATGTGCAACCCAAAAATAACATGTGGTCAATGGGGACTAAGGGTACTTCTATAACTAGCAGGATGGAACCATGTGATGGCATGAAAGCACTTTAGGAGAAAAATAAGTTGGAGGCTTCTGATGGCAGAGACACTATCGAAATTACTGTAGTTTATTCTATAGAGTATGGTTGAGTTGTGAATGCCAAGATTTGGGTTAGTCTTGCCAGCAGTGATGTTGATGATCAGATATTTCTTAGTGGTGGAAGTACCTCCATCACTAAGACAGACTGTTCATTTTTGTATCTTGAGAGGTACTCCGCAACCCTTGGTACTGGGTTTCTATGAGTTTCCATAGTAAAAGCACTTTGTGGGTGAAGTACCCAAGTAGTGGGTTTTGTACCCAAGTTGTGAGCATGAAATGATAGCTATTTTGGAGGTTTGGCCATTGTTGCATGTGTGGAACCCTTAATGGAGCAAGGCAAAACTAAGGAAACCATGGAAAAGTTGATTGAATGAGCGAAAATAATTTTTATTTGTATGTTAGTGGGATAATTGACACAAAGTTAAGGTCACTTTGACTTTAGGAGTTCCCTAGAGATGGCTAGAGATTGCACCCTAGTAAAATATAAATAAAGGAGCCTCATTTGATCTTAGTCACATTTGACAAGAGAAAACATCACAAGTGCAAGACATCAAGGAGAATATGATATTATATATTCCCATCCTATCGGAGCCTAACCAAAGTCAAGAAGAGGACAGTTTGGTGTCATTTCTTGAGGTTGGTTGAGGCCAAGTTAGGTAGAGATAAGACTTGGTGAGAAGGATGAGTTTTGGGCAGTTCATTTATGCAAGTTTTGGGAGCTATCTTTTTGTGACAAGCCAAATTCTATATCTGAGGTTTTGTAAGAGGTCCAAGCCCTAAGAGTGATTTAGACAAAGGTAAAATATCCCTAGAATAGTCATGTATAGGAGGCCGAGTTACAACACAAAGGTAAGAGCTTGAGAGGAAGGTACAATGGAGGATTTCGAGAAACTTGAGGATAAGTAGCAGCAATCTTGCAGTTGATACAGGAAGCCCTAACATGTGTGGAAAGTTTTAGGTCAGGTGCATGGACAAGTCCATAGAATTTAAGGACATAAGTATATGTCCTTGAGGTATTTATTTGTCTTTCCTAGATGATGTTCTACAGTTTGTGTGAGCAACAGTTTTTTAGAAACTTAAGTACAATATTGGAGGGTTGTTATAAGTTTCCTTTTGAGCCATAAGTATTGTCCTTGTGAAGGACTAAAAGGTTGTTAGGAGGGTAGGCTATTTGATGCTCTAAGGTTTGGTCCTTGAAGGACAAATGGGCATGCAAGAAGGGATAGTTGTTGAGCCCTAGTTCACTATTTTGCGAAGGTCATTTATAGTGGAAAGAGGGCAGCCTCCATTACCCTAAGGTCTATCTTCATTAGAGAAAAAAAGAGGCAGAAGTGGGAAGAAATGTGAAGACCTTGTGTGTTGGACTCCTTGATGGATTAAGGAGAAACTAGAGGGAAAATTGAGTTTGGCCAAAGTTCAGTGACATAAATGAGCAGTGTTCATTAATAATGGAAGATTTTGGAGTTTCATATTGGAAGGCAAATGACTACTAGAAGAATTCAAGGTACATGGAACAAAAGGAATGTGGATGAGGTTGGTTTTCCTTTGTTCTGGTTATATTTTTATCATAGTTGTCATGGATACCAAGCTGTAGTTATCTTATATCAAGGCTAATTGTGAGGGACATGATCCCTTGTACGAGAGCCTAAGATTGTTGTATTAAAGATTTGTAATATAATGAAGTTGGATTGAAAAATTGTGTATTGTGTACTAGTTGATTCGTTGTTGTGTTTATTCCATTTTACAAAGTAAAAGTATTTGGCATTTGAGTGTGTTTGTGTTTAAGATTTTAAGACCCAAACCAGATTATTGAGTGTCGTGGAAATTCAACACACACACACACACATGGATCTATGTATGTATGTATGTATTAAAGATTTGAATGAAATGATATAAATAGGCAAGGAAATGACATAAAGAATTAGGTGTATGTTAGGTTAGCCATTGGAGGGTCTGAGTCATATGGGATATTTGTATCATGTGGTTTGACTTAGTACTTTGTATTATGTAAGGCTATGTTGTAGTTGTTTAGGCCCAAAATTTCTCTTTGTGACATGTGTTATAGAACATAGATGCAATACCTTCTCTACAAATCTGGGGTACATTCCTTGTTAGTGATTAATCATGGTTAAGGATGGTAATAATGGACATGTGGTGAGGCATATTAAGTGACTATGGCCCAAAAAGGGGATTGTGCCCCAAATTGTACCCATAAACGTAATAAAACACCCAAAACAAGTGCGTTGAGAATCAAAATGAACCGAACCAATGACCAACTAAGAGAACACAATTAATGGTCCTATCAAAGTGATAATTATTCATAGTAGGTCACACCTCTAAACTTAGGCAATTAGAACTCAAGGAAGGTGGTCCAGCATATACAAATAGTATAGATAGATATTGCAACATCATTGGGTAGACCACATATGGACATGTCACAAAGAGGGTGGCACCCTTTCCCCCTACTAGGTAGGTCCTATGTGAGCCAAAGGTGTCAAGTCCATATGCTATAGTTATTTAAATTGCAACCAACCTCGATGTTGATAAATGGGTAGATGTTGTGGTTATTCAAATTTTCTATGGTTAATCAAAAGAAATTGACATCTTATAGATGGATTTTTGATATGTTTCTATTTTTTAATGATTAAATTTAAGAAAAAAACAAATGACAAAAATTTCAAAAGTGTTCCAATATCCCGAGGATGAGTGTCTTGAAATTTAATAATTATGCATCTATGCATTTGCTATTTTTAGGTGAATGAGTTATTCTTTGTAGTTAGAATACGTATTATGAAAAATAATGTTCAAGGAAGCAAGTGTCGATATGGAATTCAATATGCATACTTTCAAAATTTGGTTTGTGCATTATTCATACTTTTAGAATTTGATTTGCACAATATTCACTTTTTTGGAATTTGCTTATGCATGTTTAGAGTTTTCTTTTGCATTTTTGAAAATCAATTTTGTACTTTAAAATCAAATTCGAGTTTTTGGATTATTTTTTTTTGACACTTTAGAAACATTTATTTTAATCTACCAATGAAGAGGCTTAAATTGAAATAAGATAAAATTTAACGAAATGGGTATTTTTACCTCTTAAAAAATATTTTTATAATTGTGAAAGTAATTCTAGTGCCATTTATTTGATGGACCCAATTTTTAAAAATATACATAAAAGTAACGTGGAAATGTGAAGCACTACCACTAAGGTAAAGTCAACTAAAGCTCGCCTAGAACATGTAGAGTGTAATAACCTAGTCTTAACCCTAAATTATAATGTAATGAATCATGTATTGATTGTATGGTGTAGTTTATGTGCTATGATTCAAGCCAAATGGGCTGACCTGTAATGATGTGTTACAATGAAAATATTACTTATGAGGAGCTCAAGGCCAAAGGCTTGGCTAGCGAACATGCACAAGTCCCAATGGTGGGTTAGGGTTATGGTGTGGTTGTTATATTTTTGATGATATGATTATGCATATGTAAAAGAATGTATAAAATAAATACATAATAATATACTATCAACCAAAAATGTTACTCGAGGAATCAACAAGAAGATTATTGTACCATAAGATGACAAGAAGAAAACGGGTTATTAGCTATTTCCCTTGCCATTGTTCTTTATAATTACTACCCATTTTTGTCCATGTTTCCTTTCAATATTGTCCCATCAATATTTGACTTATGTGTATGTACCAAGTGCAGGTGTCATGTCCTTGAGAACATAGTATATTTCATGCAATAAAATACCTCTTTTGTTTTTTCTCATTGTTATATTATTCAATTGTTTGTGAGCATATGGAGGAGGCATGCATCACAATTAGTTTCAACTCCCATGTTATCTGGATGTTTCCCTTATTTGATGTGATTTTTATGACTACAGATGGAAAGAGATGATCATGTATAATGGCTAGTAAGTGTGCATAAATATTAGTGAAACTTGCTATTGAAAACTCACCCAAGAGAAAATGGGATTGTTTAAGAGATAACCATAGTTTAAATCTCCATAATAACTTAAGAAAACACCGTCAGGGTTGTATTCGTATTATTGTTGTTCATTGACTATTTTAAGGCCAAGTATTCTCTGCCCTAGGTTATTCCTAAAATACATACAATAGTTGGATTTTTTTTTATGCATTGAATATCATTGGAAAAGAAGAAGATCCTGAAGGGGTTGTAGAGTGAAGAAAGGGAAGGTATTCCTTGTGTTTTGTTGCATACTGTAAGAGAATGTTATGGTTGTTTGAAGGTTAGATGAGAGTCTAGAGTATTCTATAATGAGTAGATTAGATACATACGAGAGTAACAAGTTGGGATGATAGAGATTAGATCCTTGTAAGCCTCCTTTATGTTGGTGTTAGCATGATTTGATATAATAATCAAGGAAGGCTTTAGTTGATGTAATAGTCCCAAACTATTGGTTCATGTTTTTCAATTAAAATTAGTTTTCTTGGATTTCCCAAAGTGCATAAAAGGTTGAAGATTTCCCAAATTTTATGGTAGCATTACGTACATAAATAATAGTTTTCCCTTGGATTTTGAATTTGGATTTAGGTTTCCAGGTGAGCTGGCAATTGTCAACATTAAAGAAAGTTCAAGTTCAAATTCAAATGTTGACAAGTTTTGTATTAACTAAAACACTTCCAGAATACATTTAATGACATATTTGTTATGTAAGGAGAGAGGCAATTAAACAAACTACCTTAAGAATGAGACGTTGAAATCATGGGGATTCATCAAATTTGTTTATACATTGCAGTGACATTATTCTCATTTGACATATCCCATTAAAAAATTTCATGTTTTTTTAATGGTTGGATTCATTTTTATTATATTCCATTCCCTTTTACCAACATTATTGAGTTGAGAAGTGCACAGTAATGTCAAAGAATAAATTGTTAAAAAAATTCTTTTGACACGTAGGAATGACTCTTAAAATATATATTTGAAGGTTCTTTCCGATCCTCTACAATGATTCAAACTCTTACACTAACATCTAAGACCAGCAAACAAACTCTAACTTATTATAATCACCATTTTCATACAAGATATGATTACACAAACTAGTCTTTACAAAATAAGGTATATATCAACAAGATCCTCATATTGATTAGATTCTAGCATTGGAGAATAATTTCATCTAAACTTTTATCAAGAATTTTAATAAGTTTAAATTTTTTATACAAATCCTATGTTTTTAATCAATAATTTAGATATGATAGTTGGAAGTTGTTCAACTTTGATTTTTTTTTTTAAAACTCTTATCCATATATATAATATCAAAAACGCACTTTAATTAATTAAAGTTTTTTTATATTTTTAAGGTTTTCTTTGAATTTAACAATACAACGATAACATATTTTTTTGCAAGATTGTGAATTTTCATTATTTAAAATGTGTTTTTGAATATATAAATAAATATAATACTATGAAAAACTCGAAATTATGTAGGTCTCAAATTTATGAACTCATTAGAAAAATTGTGAGGTAAAAAATGGGCCTCAAAATAAAAATGTACAACCAAAATAAAATTTATAAGAACCAATAGGATTCGACATGATGATGTCAACCATGGGAGATGATTCACCATTTTTGGAGAAAAAGAGTAAAAACATTAAAAAAAAAAAAAAACTACTTTTTCAACTCATATTTTCAACCTATCTCCCTATTGCTTTACTCAGATGTTGGATGCAAAATTTAGTTCCTCATCCAAGGAGTACCCACATCGAATACTTTTAATGGACCTTGCTACACGAAAAATGAGAAATACTTGAAAATGTTATTTTAAACATATTTTTTCATGTATTTCTCATTTATCGTGTAGAAGGATGCATCGAAAGTATGCAATATGGGTACTCCTTGGATGAGGAATTCAATTTTGCATCCAACAATTTCTCTCACTCAAAATTTGAGTAAAATCATAGGCAGATAAGTTGAAAATATGAGTTGAGAAAATAAGTTTTTCTTTTTCCCTCTAAAATTTGATGATATAGTCTAATATTATTTTATTACTTCCACTATTATTTTATAATATTCCTTAGGAGACCCATTTTAGACCTCAAAATTTATTTAATGCAACTCTACCTCCAGAAGGTTGGTGTCATTCAGGATAACAAATATGTTGTACTATTCCTCTTGCTTCTCATTTATTACTCTACTAGGAAGAGTCTTGAGTTGCTAGTCGAAAGGTATTGAGTTAATATATTGTTATTTTCTTCTCCTAGTGTGAATAGGATCAGAACCTAATGGAAAACATCTTCAATAAAAATAAGATGTTCATTAGCAGAAATAATCTCAAGACGTTGAATCTCTGCTTGAACCTTAAGATGAACAATGATGTGGTTAATATCTGCGGCCTCATGAGCCTGTGCTTAGGCACAAGTTCTAATATGAGAATCTTGACCACCTTAACATCTGTGACCACCCTCACCCACCTCTGTGGTTGCTCATATGTTGTTAAGGTTGGCTTCTCATGTTTTACATACACCATGGGAGCGATAAAATTGTATGAGAACTAATAGGGGAGAAATAGAAAGAGGGATAAAGCAAAGGCCAAAAATTGAGAGAAAATTTTCATATAGAGAGCGAGCAGTGAATGGAGCTAGTGCGAAGGAGAAATATTACTAGACAAAGCTTCAGGAAATAAAATTCATGCCACCATTCTTGGTCACATAATGTAACAACAAAAAACACATAACCATGAAAAATCCCACAATTGAGCTTCCAAAAGTAAGTGTCGATGATATAGAGAACACATAAAGTACCATGAGTAGACACTCTTGCCTTGGCCCAAGGATTAGACTGAAGTGAACCTCTCAATACTCCACAACAACAAAAAAATGAAAAATAAAAGTCCCAACCAATGCACCAACAAGCAGATGATCGACAACACTCATGAAGCCTTGCTTCTACCCGCTCTAAGAAGACTATGCCTCAAGAAGACCACACCTATGAATTCTTGGAGCATAAAACATTCGAATCAAATCCCCACAGATGTCTTCAGATTGATCCAGAACTAGGGTTGAGATGAGAAAAATCACTAGAAATATGGGATAATGGATTCTCAACAAAAATATATAAATCTCTGGCCATAGAACCACCTGTGCTATAGAGGGTAATAACTCATCACTACTAACCCTCCACCTCAGTTGAATGGTAGAAAAAGCTAAACTAGATAGAAAAACCACCACCTCCATCCATGTTAGATTGATTTGTATGGATATGCATGAATGTTGGTTGAGGCAGTGGGGTGGCAAGCTTGTCCTCCAATGCCCTACCCATTCCTACTTCTAACCCCATTAAGAAATTTGTATCTGTTAAATATTAGCACAAATAAATTTATTTTAATTATAATTTTAAAATAATAATTATTATTTTATTACAAAAAATGATTAAATATTATATATCTAAATATTTAAATTTAATAAATTTAATAATAACCCAAATTATATATACAATTAATAAATATTTAATCATCTATTTAAATACTTACGACTTTTATATACTGATTAATTGAAAAAACATACTAGACCATTTAAATAGTGTAATTGTTATGAACCCTTGAATTAAACTTACACATTAGGGTATTCGATAAAAGATATAACAATTCAAAATACATAAAAAAATTCATATTGATATGAGTGTTCTTAAACACTAGTGAAAAACTTTTGTATTATTTCATGGATTTCCTTTGTACTATTTCATGCACTTCCTTTCAAGTCTAGTGAGATTTTTAACTTATTGTTATGATTCCATTTTGTCAAGTCGAGAGATATTAAACTATGGTGTGGATGAGATTTTTATTAAAGCTAAAGGGAATAATTTAGTATGAAAGTTAATTTTTTCTCAATTTAATTTTAAATTTATTGTATGATGAGTGTTGAGAGTGTGTTATATTTTTTCCATGCATCATAGGTCCAGGGCAACGCCTTGGAAAAAAATTATTTTATGCGGTACCAATAATAGTTGGATGGACCCAAGAATGGGGGGTGGATGCAAAGATGGTGGGTGGACCTACCCATGGTTTTGTGCATATCTTTAGCACATGGTTTTTGGGTGTTATACAGAATCTAAGGTTGCGAACAAAATTATCTTCCTTAGGCCTGGTGGACTGACCTAGAACAACAAAAAGACAAAGGGACTAATTTTTTCCTTAAATTAAATATATAATGGGATGAAGTCTTCCTGGAATATGTCGTATTCTTCATTCATTCCTTGGCTTGTATGCTCCATTCCTAGAGTTGATCACTATAATTAGAACCTGTACAGTCAGACAACACAAGCCAATGATCTACAAAATCTATGTAGCATCATCTAATCACATTATTCAATAGATCAACATGGTATTGAAATATATGAAACCATAACATCATATATAGGAAAAGAAAGAACTCTTTGCATTAATATAAATGGAGTGAGTTGCAAGCAAAAATAGGTGTTGATCTTGTAGAAGAGCTCCTCCAAGTTGACTTGTCCTTTCATTGTCACAAAGTGTAGCTCTAATCACCCTAATGAATGGAATGATATCTCTCACATCGGAAACATAATGGTAGAATCACTCTCCAAAATCCAACAACAACCAACCAGGTGCTTATGGAATGAGGTGAATATATAGGATAGGGACATAGTTTAGAAATTCTTATCCATTTACCAATCTAGGCTTGAGATCCACTCTTGATGGGAGGATGAGCTCAAGGGATAAGGGATGAAAACTCAAGGTGTGATAGGATAGGATTCGAGACTTTTGCCTGAGGTAAATAGTTATGATGCAGGAGCATCCAAGTACCTCAATGAAAAAGAACTAGAGAAAGAATACATGTGGACAACCAGGACAACTGTTAACAAAATTCAGTTAGTGAACAAATTTCAGTTAAAACTGCCATCTATGTATAACGAGATATTAAGGAAGTGTTGGTTCGTGCATAAAAAAAGAGAGAACCTATGCGTGTGAGGGAGAGAGAGTGTAAGTAAGAGGATACAATGTAGTTGCAGGAGAATTTTTTATTAAGGCTAAGATGCCTTAAATTGTAATCGAGTTTGTAAATAATGGAAATGCGTCTTATGTGAATTTATGTCTATGTATTTATTATTCGGCCCAGGCGGGTGAGAAATAGAAATCCCCTAGGTCAAACTTCTTTCTTCTAGTCGGAAATCAATCAAACATCCGAATTACATAGCTTACGTAAATCAAGTTTGAATTCATTGTTGCATGGTATTTGAATTTTCTGTAGAATTCATTTTGGGTAGATTTGATATAATATACATATATTTGGCTATTTATGGTGATCGGGGATTTGTTCTGGAAACCAATTCCGATTCTTGTAATCATTTAAGATAATAATTTTTCTAGTATAGAGGGTTATATATTGGTTGTCCAAGGATAATGAGTAACCAAGGGCCAGGGGTAGATGGTGTGGGTGGCCTTCCATCCTTTCCAAGCAGGAGGCAAAAGCGCACTCCTTCAGACACAAAGAAGAAGACTCCATCTGAAAATGGGAAACTTTCCTTTGAGACAGGTCGAAAGTCTATGGGATCCAGTCGTTCATCATTCGGGTCTGGGGAACAAACTGTAAAGTGCTTGAGTTTATCAAAAGCTCTGACAATTCTAGAGACTACAACAGTTCTCGATGCTTGTCATCGCATGTCCATGCATAGAGTGGGTGTTGCCCTCCTTAACAATAACCTTTTGAATAGAAAGAAGAAGAAGAGATTGAGAACTACATTCCCTCTGCAGACATCAAAGTATTTGTGGGGAATCTACCCTAGAGTGTCGACAGTGCCGAGTTAGTAGAACTTTTCAAGGACGCGATCGACAAACAAGAAATGCCTAAAGAGAAGTGTTTCCGACAGGCTTTGTGGGCCATAACCCACAGGCCCTAAGATCGATTTATTAGGGAAATGGGATTTTGGTTCACCCCAAAATCTCATCCTCGTCAAGTGGTATCAGAGTGGGAAAATATTTCCTGTTGAAGGGAGTTTTTGCATGCGAAGAAAGAAGAGGTACAGTTTTACTGAAGATTTGTAAGCTTGTAATTTTTTAATTTATTTTATGAAGGTGAGACGATTGCAGCAAACCTAGCACAGGAGTGCTCAATTGGTTCGAGAGGAGAGAACTAGATATATGCCGAAAGACTAAGCTCAGGAGAGAAGCTTGGCAAGGTATTTGGTAGCAAGGAAGAGTTGCTATTGGAGAGGTTTGGTTGCAACTCACAGAAGACCATGAAGGAAGTTCCACTAAAGAAGTGAAATAGTGGGTAGAATTGTTAAGGACAAGGAAAAGCATATGACTAGGAGGTCATATATTTTTGTACCTCGAGAGTCTGATGCAGGAGCATCCGAGTACCTCAATGAAAAAAAACTAGAGAAAGAAGACACGTGGACAACCAGGCCAACCGTGAACAAAATTTAGTTAGTGAACAAATTTCAATTAAAAATTTAGTTAAAACATCTATGTATAATGAGATATTAAGGAAGAGTTGGTTCATGCATAAAAAGAGAGAGAACCTGTGCATGTGAGGGAGAGAGAGTGTAAGTAAGAGGATACAATGTAGTTGTAGGAGAAGTCGTGATTAAGGTTGAGATGCCTAAAATTGTAATCGAGTTTGTAAATAATGGAAATGCATATTATGCGAACTTATGTTTGTGTATTTATTGCTCGGCCCAGGCAGGTGAGAAATAGAAATCCCCTGCGTCAGACTTCTTTCTTCCAATCGGAAATCAATCAAAAATCTGAATTCCATAGCTTACGTAAGTCAAGTTTGAATTCATTTTTGCATGGTCTTTGACTTTTCTCTAGAATTCGGTTTTGGAAGGTTTGATATAATATACATATACTAGACTATTTATGTTGATCGGGGATTTGTTCTAGAAACCAATTCTGATTCTTGTAATGGTTAAAGATAATAATTTTGCTAGTATAGAGGGTTATATATTGGTTGTCTAAGGATAATGAGTAACCAAGGGCTAGGGGAAGATGGCATGGGTGGCCTTCCATCCCTTCCAAGCAGGAGGTAGAAGCGCACTCCTTCAGACAAAAAGAAGAAGACTCCATTTGAAAATGGGAAACCTTCCTCCGAGGTAGGTCGAAATTATATGGGATCCAGTCATTCATTGTTCGGGTCTGGGGAACAAACTATAAAGCGCTTGAGTTTATCAAAAGCTCTGGAAATTTCAGAGGCTACAATAGTTCTAGATTCTTGTCGTCACATTTCCATGTGTAGAGTGGGTGCTGCCCTCCTTACCAGTAGTCTTCTGAATGGGAAGAAGAAGAGATTGAGAACCGCATTCCCTCTGCAAACATCAAAGTATTTATGGGGAATCTGCTCTGGAGTGTCGACAGTGCCGAGTTAGCAGAGCTTTTCAAGGACACGACTGACAAATAGGAAATGCCTAAAGAGAAGCATTTCTGACAGGATTTTTGGGCCATAACCCCACAAGCCCCAAGATCAATTTATTAGGGAAATAGAATTTTGATTCACCCAAAAATCTCGTCCCCATCAAGTTATAACAGATACTAGAAGCTTCTAGAAGAGGAAGCCTCCTGATTCTTTTTTGTTTTCCTGAATTTCTAGAATCAGCACACCCCTAACACTGGGAAACCCGTTGGTGATCAGTGCGAGTGAAGAGTAGGGCAACCTGGTAGTCAATGTTGGTCAATGAGGGGCCAGGGTACATTGTTCATTAAAATCATTGGAATAAAGTAGTTTCAGGAAGAAACTCAGGGATTAGAAAAATTCATGCTTAGGGATTGGTGTATGGAGGATGAGAAAGTGTTCAAAGGATGTGAATGATCCTATTTGTAGGCCTATTGACCATATGTGACAAAATGGCCTATAATAGGTTGCCCCCTAAAGAGAAAAGTCAAAAATGATTGTTGAGGATTGAAGTGATTTACCTTGTGACAAATCAGGATCAAGAACAACTAGTGAGATCATAATTTGTTACAATACATTTACATTATGACATCTTTTATGAAGGAGGCATACCCATACTCATCACATAAGCTAAAATTACATATGAAATGATAAAAGGACATGTCCACAGATGATAAATGGTGGATCCATGACTAGATGACTTTCTGTATGATCATTTCCATCATACATTTTGATCTTGTATTACTCTTGAAATCACAACTCGGTTGGATGAAACTAGATATTGGGTCTTCTATCTTGTTCACACGACTAACCAATGTATGAGTCTAACCATGTGAATTAATGAGCTAAGGTTGAACATGGTAGACACCATCTGATTACCGGATGATGGTGTAAGTCGTTAAAGAACATGAGAGAAAACACCAATGATGTTAATGGTTCTCAAGGTACTGGAGTAAAATTTGTATGCTGTGAATAAATGAGTTGACGTCAAACAACACACACAATCTTTCAGTTGAAGGACGATGATGAAAACTTGTCTCCAAGAGCAAGGAAATTTCCATTGATGTATACAAGCACCAAGGTATAGAAGAGTGTTTCTAAGTTGACTTCTTGGATAATGAGTTGATGTCGACAGGAAGTGACCTGTCGTAGGAGGGCCTTGATGTATCCCTCATCAATGACACAAAAGGTATGATGATTTGAGACAAAATGACCAGAATGTTGTTGATATGGAACTAGATCAGGAAAGGTAAACATGGAATGAAGGCTTCAGAGTATTGTAGTAGATATTGACTAAATGATTTCTCTTGAACACAACAACAAAACTAAATGGGGTTGGCATAATTGACCCAAAACCAAAAATGGAGGCTTTGAAATGGTATATTAACCAAAAGACAAGAATATTTCCCAACCCAACAACCACGGAGATGAAGTGGAAGAGTTTCGTGTTCAAGAGCGACTTGCTGCCATTAAAGATGGAGTACCTTATTTTCCCAATTTCCCCAACCATATTGGTCAATACCTTTTTATATTTTAATAAGCTTGAGGAGGATAACATATGCTTGATCTGTGATTTCATCTTTGGAATGAATCCCTCTAGGAATATTTAATAAACATAGAGAAGGAGTGGTTCGGTCTCGTCATGAACGACGAGTCCATTGTTGTTTGATGTTTTAACGATTCCAGCAAAGGTGAAAAATTGTCATCTTTTTCATGTTTAGAGAATTTGCAAAAGAAAACTTCAGATGTTCCTTTTCATAGATAGTCCCTTATGTGCAAAAACGTAGAAAATAATACACGAGAGAACCTCTTAGCCATGTTTGACTAAGGTATTCCTTTTTTGTAAGTAGTATATCTCATTCTAGAGAATTTTTAATCTTATACAGAGTATATGTCTTTTCATTTACTTTAATGAGTTTGAAAAGACAAGTGCTTGATAATATTTCCATATTTTAGGAGTTTGAAAAGAGTTGAAATATGACTCCACCTAGAGGAACGAGTGTTATAAAAGGTAGCAACTAGTTTTGGTCATGATGGAACTGCTCAAAACACAAAAAGGTCAAGAAGTTGGCCAAAAAGAACACTCATCGTAACAATTATCCAGGAAACGATAAAAAACCAAGTGAAAGCATATGATCGACGAAGCATATGGTGATGAAGAAAACCAAGGATCATTTGGAAAAATTAGGCTCATAAAAATAGCAATTAGGAGAGGTAGGATGAAAATGATAATGGTTTCATTTTTAGACAATCTTGAAACATAGGAAACAATGCTTGAAGTTACTTGAAGATGGTTTCACTTTTTCACAAGCTTGAAACATGAGAAAAACTATGCTTGAAAGTGGTTTCATTTTTAAAAAAGCTTTAAATAGAGAAAAACTAAGCTTGAAATAAGTTTGCATGCCCCCAACATAATGACTCAATTCGAGGTACATGCCCCCCAAGATTCATTTCATTCACCTAAGTAGACTACTTGTTACTAACAGGTGGATGGAATGAAGGTTCATTTACGAGATCAAGTGAAAGACTCAACTGGGAATTTATGATATCTAATCAAAGACTTCAATTGGAAAGGAATCTATTTCATTTTTTAACGATCTTGTCATAGGAGAAGAACTATGCTCAAGGGACCTTGTTTCCTTTTTTAATGAGCTTGAAACAAGAAAAGGAACTTTTCTTAGTGACCCTTGTTTCATTTTTTAAGGAGCTTGACACAAGAAAAGGAACGTTGCACCAATGACCCTATTTCATTGATTAAGGAGCTTGACACAAGAAAAGGAACTCTACTCCAACAGCTTGTTTCATTTTTTAAGGAGATTGACACAAGAAAGGAATGTTGCTCGGAAATAAGATCATGGCCTCTAAGATACCATAGCTTCCAAGAGGTTCTCATCAAATGGAAGAACACCACTCTGGAAAGGGTACATATCAAAGGATCCAATGGAAAGATCAGGCTCCAATGCCCTTAGTGTTGGGTTGTGTTATATTCTTTCCACAAATAGCCCACGTAGTTAACCAGGGGGTTAGTGGGGTGGCGAAGACCCCCCCCCCCCCCATTGCACCTATTGCATAGCGGGGGGAAGGAGGGGTTGTTACATAGTAATTTATCACCGTCTTTACTCCCAGTTATTTCCGCTATGTCCTGTGTCTAAGTCAGCATGCTCATGATAGACAAATGTTCTCCTAAGATGCCAACTGACCCACTTTTCCAAAGTTATTTTCCTCATCGTGGTTATTGGTCTAATAAACGTGTTGAAAGGCACGCATGAACAGACTGACCGTGCTGCCAGTGCGGAAGTACACATGTTTCCTGTGATGGCCAGATTTTATGCACCAGCGCGGTTATATGTGACCTATTCGGTGATGATCTGACTGTCTCCACAGATCACTTGCGATGTCAGCGCTGAAGGGCAGTTCTGTACCCGCGATGATCCAGATTGGGCGAATTGTTCCAACAATCAGCCTTCCAGATGACTCCAAACCTGGTTGTTGGCCTTGTTTATGTTGCCCTTCCTTTCCTGGTGTGGCAGTTCCATCAATTGAGCACCTTCCTTGATGATAAACTCTCCCTCCCACCTTCAATGGAGACTTATTCTCCTATTTAAGCTCTCATCATTGCTATGCATTGCTAGTTAGATAGTTGGCTTGTTGGTAGTGGGAGAATTCTTGATTGTATAGTGCTGTTACTGCTTTGATAGGTAGCTGGTGTGAGTGTGATAAGTGTGAGAGTGTTGTTTGAGGAAGGTTGTGAAGTGCCCTTGATTCCATGTCAAACTTGTGAGAGAGAGAAACTTGTTTCGGGAGATTTATCATCCAAGAGTGAATGCTTGAAGAACATGCTGGCTGGACCCTCTTGAGAAGGCTTGTGACATCAAGACTTTGGTTGTAAGCTTACTCTTATTTCATTATTAATGCAATCAATGATGTTTTCCTATGTCTTGTATGCAATGTACTTGATAGCTCATGACTTCTTGAATTTGTGAGTAAATGGTTTATTGTTGTTGCCGGATTACGTGCTTTGTTGTATTTCCTTTTCTTTGCTTCAGGTTGATTACTCATTGAAGGAAGCAGAAGCCAGAGCAGTGCAATGGAACTCCATCGACCACTGGTTGAGGTAGGCCCTCCAACTTTAACTGTTTAAGGAAAGCTGTTGTTCATCTGTCCTTGTTTGTGACTAGACCAACTCTAGGCTAGAGGGGTTGCCTCTGTCCGCGGAGGGAACACTTTCCTGCATCACAGGGGTCACAGGGGGTTTGAGGGGTGTAGGTAACCCCCCTCTATGGGGGAGCCTATATTAGGTTGGGTGGACCTACCTATGGTTTTGTGCATGATTTTCGCACATGGTTTTGGACGCGATGGTTTTCGAGCCATGGTTTTAGACGTGATAGTTTTCGGTCCATGGTATTGGATGCTTCAACATGTATAAATATGTATTGTAACATTGAAATGAACATAATGAAAAATCAAGTTGGTAGTCCCGGTTTTGGGATCCAAGGGAAAATCTCTGTGTATATGTGTTTTATGTGTTATGCTCTCGCATTATTTATTTTTTGTGTTTTAGAATTCATATGCAGGTAATTTCTATATGGGGTTAAAATATACATTTGGTATCAGAGTTTTTTTTGCATCAAGGGGATGCCTTCATTGCTGAGGGGTTTTTATCGAGCCTGTGGTATACCTTGTTCAGTGGGAGATCTACGAGATTGATTCTGATGGTGAAAGAAGATGGAAGGCAGTGGAAAGATAAAAATCGAGAAATTTAATGGTCAGAGTTTTGAGTTGTGGAAACTCAAGATGGAGGATCTGTTGGTGGATGAAGATCAGTGGATCGTGGTAGATCCGGGTACTAAACCAATGGGAGTGTCCAATGAAGAATGGAAGAAGTTGGATCGGAAGGGAAAGAGCACAATACGATTGTGTGTCTCAAATTCAATATTTTTGAATGTATCAGGGGAAGCTACGGTGAAGGATTTGTGGGAAAAGTTAGGGACTTTGTACCAACCTAATTCTTTGGTGAATAAACTATTCCTACAGAAAAAGTTTTATAATCTGAGGATGAAAGATGGAGACTCGATGACAGAGAATTTGAACGCATTTAATACTATGGTAAGTCAGTTATTGTCTGTTGATATTAAAATTTTAGATGAAGATAAGTGCATCAATTTGTTGTGTTCTCTACCAGATTTGTGGGATAGTCTGGTTATTGCAATAGGTAGCAATACAAATGCTTTGTAGTTTGATGAAATAGTTTCATCCTTGCTGATGGAGGAGATGAGATGGAAAAATATGGAGAGCTATGTTGGAAATAATACTGAGAGGGGGGGTGAATCAGTATTATCAGATTAATCAAACTTTTCAAATGCCCAAAACATATACGCTACTTCAGTTAAGTGAACCAGCGTGTACACGCTACTGTGACGAAGTAAAACAGCGTATAAGCAGAAAACTCACAATTTAGTTGGCTTATTCTTCAATTAAGTGCATCAGGACATTATTCATCATATTAACAGTAAACATGTGCAGTATAACAGAACAGATAAAAAGCCACACACATGAACACCAAGATATAAGGTGGAAACCCAATGTGGGTGAAAACCACCTGCTGCAAGTTGTCTCTATCTTTCTTAATATGAAACTTCAGTTTACAATCTTTTGTACTGGTGCAGCCTTATACCAGTACGCAGGCTACAACCTGCAGAAGGCTTCAACCTTCTCTCGTTCTCCAAACTTCCTTGGAAGGGAGCTCCAACCCCCTTTTCTTTTGTACTAGCCAAAATACTAGTATGTAGGTGCTGACCTACAATCTTACTTCTTCCAGGTATCACTTTTCATACATTTTCAGACTTGGATATTCCTGAAGCACAACATTACAATCTGAAGACCACAATTCATTCAATTTTCACAACAGATCATTGAAGCATAAAACAACCAACTTTGAATCACTGAACCACTAAACCCTGTCAATCACCAGTTACCAGAACACAGAGCAGACTACAGAACTCTGTAATAACAGTCAGATCCCACTGTAAACCCAAATCAAGCTTCAAAAGATATACGCTACTTTAATGAGCAGAAACCGCGTATACACGCGCTTTTACCGAAGCCAACCTGCGTACAGATCTAAAAATAAACTTTCTCAACTTGCAGCTGTACCAGATATTAGTTAGACTCAGAACGTAACATTGCGACAATATGCAGATCTAGAAATACGCATAATCAACATGATAGTGCATTTCAAACCATTTGATCCCGATCTCTCCTTAGATCTAGTTCACCATCAACCGATGAGATCTCTCCTTAGCTCAGATCAACCAACTCAGAACCTGCATATCAGATCTCTTTCTCTCTTAGATATTCATGCCTTGTCGAAAGATGATCTTTGCCTAATGATCTTCTTCTCCTTATATAGCCTTAGGCCTTTCTCAATACCAAGAGCCAAAACCATAGTAACACAATACCATCAACTTTAAAACTAGGGATCGACACGCCCGTCGAGACATAATGGTCCGAAATCATAGGCACAACTTCCAAGGTCTAACCACCATGAACCAAAGGAACCTTTCCACATACACGCGCTTTTTCTGAATCTAACTTGCGTGTGCACGCGACTTGGGCTTAACGAAAGTGCATGTATGAGCTTTCTTGCCATGCTGTACTGAGATCTGTCTTCTGATTGAGTTGCCATCACCTGTACTAACCTTTGAGCACCTGTACCATCCACTGAGTGAGTTGCCATCAAGGACAACACTTGAACCATAATGCCAACAATCTCCCCCTTTGGACTTGATGGCAACCACCACACACCACACCAAGTGTCACTCTCCCCCTTTGACATCAAGGGCAAAGGGAGGACCAAGATATTCTCTTCCTTGGTAATCCTTCTGCTGTCCATACTGCTGTCCATACTCCCCCTGAGTACATGCTGAAATCTCCAAGTGTGCTCCCCCTTTGTGAATGCCAAAGAGTACCAATCTATCCATCCTGCTCACCAAGTGCTGTTCATGCTCCCCTTGACTGTAGGCAAGATCTGCAAAAGATGTTCTTCAAGAAGAACATGACTCTATACATCATAAAAGACCTTCCTATCACCAAAGACTCATACATACATCCATTTCTCAACTAAGTGAGGATATACAAAAAAAATGACTCATCCACCCAACCAAGTGGGGATACATCAATATTGACTCATCCACCTAACCATGATAATACATGAACATTTCATCATTCATCCCAGGCATAGTGGGGAAACCAACAAAGGCCGTTACATGACCTTGACACCATAAAAGAGACAAGAGAGATACATGACATAGAGACAACAGATCTAGACCAAGACTTAGGAAAGACATCAGCAGCATCTGATAAACATCTTGTTAGATCAGCAACTAGAATTTCTTTCTGAGCTCCTTCTCCTGAAACCAACAACCAAAAACATCTGAATGCCAACAATGCTTTATGAGACTTTTGAGCTGCTCCCCCTGAACCTGTGCCTGTTGCACTCCCTGAAACTGTGCCTGAATAATTCTGACATTCCTATTGCTGTTCAGAACTTCAGAGTTTTCCCTTGCTGTTCAGAACTTTACATACGCGTTTTCTCCTGTATAAAACAGCGTATGTACGCGGATATTCTTTCTGCAACAAGCGTCCAGCATACACGCGACTTTCCCACCATGAATCCGCGTGTATACGCTCCTATTACTTCCGTAACCTGCGTATACCAACTTTTCTGTAGAACAAACAAATTTCAACAACAGGATGAAGCATTAACTACTCCCAGCTTTTGTCTGAGATATTCAAAAGTTTCCTGGGCAGTGGTTTTGTGAGAATATCAGCAACTTGTTCCTTAGAAGGAACATACTCCAACTTGACCTTCTGTTCAAGCACTTGTTCCCGAAGAAAATGGTACTTGATTGGTATGTGCTTGGTCTTTGAGTGCATGACTGGATTCTTTGAAATGCTGATTGCACTTGTATTATCACATAAGATAGAGACAGGTGGAGTGCAAGTGATTTGAAAGTCCTGCAAGGTCTGCATCATCCAAAGAAGTTGTGTACAACAAGATGCTGCAGCTACATATTCTGCTTCAGCTGTAGATAAGGCAATCGAACTTTGTTTCTTGCTGAACCAAGATACTAATCTGGAACCCATGAAGAAAGCACCTCCACTTGTGCTTTTCCTATCATCCACACTTCCAGCCCAATCTGCATCTGTGTAAGCATGAAGAGTGAGATCAGTATTTCTAGGATACCATAAGCCATAGTTTTGGGTCCCTTGAAGATATTTGAAGATTCTTTTGACTGCCTGAAGATGAGTTTCCTTTGGGTTGGCTTGAAATCTTCCAACCATTCCTACTGCATGTGTAATATCTGGTCGAGTACCTGTCAAATAAAGCAAACTCCCAATCATGGATCTATAAGTGGGTTGGTGGACTGCTGCTGATTCATCATTTGCACTGAGGCTGCATCCTGTAACCATGGGTGTACATACTGGTTTTGACTCTTCCATGCCATACTTCTTCAAGATCTGCTTGAGGTATTTGGTTTGAGACAAGAAGATACCTCCTTCATTTTGTTGGATTTGCAATCCAAGAAAATATGTCAATTCTCCAAGAAGTGACATTTCGAATTCTTTCTGCATAACCAAGGCAAAGTTTTGACTCATAGTCTCTTCATTGCTGCCAAAAATAATATCATCTACATAAACAACAAGAATTAGCAATTTGTTATTTTCAACTTTTATATAGAGATTGCTATCTGCTGATCCTTTTGAAAAGCCTTGTTGGTGAAGATATTTGTCCAACCGATAGTACCAAGCCCTTGGGCTTGTTTGAGCCCATAAAGAGCCTTTTTCAATCTGCATACAAGGTTTGGATCATTCCCAAGAATGAACCCATCTGGCTGCTCAATATATACTTCTTCTTCTAAGTCTCCATTCAGGAAGGCTGATTTCACGTCCATTTGAAATACCTTGAAGTTTTGAAAGCTTGAGAGAGCAAGGAACATTCGGATGGCCTCTAGTCTTGCCACAGGAGCAAAGGTCTCTTCAAAATCTATTCCTTCTTGCTGTGCATACCCTTTACAAACAAGTCTGGCCTTGTTTCTAATTACTTCTCCATTTTCATTTAACTTATTCTTGAAGACCCATTTTGTTCCTATTACATTCTTATCTTTTGGTCTAGGAACCAATTCCCAAGTGTTGTTCCTTTCGATTTGCTCAAGTTCTTCATCCATTGCTTTGACCCAACATTCATCTTTGCATGCTTCTTTCACATTTTGTGGTTCAATGGAGGAAAGTAGAGCCAAGTAGCTTGAAGCTTCTGCAAGTGTCCTTCTTGTTTGTACTCCTGCTTCTTTCTGCCCCACAATCTGAGTTTCTGGATGATTCTTTTGGACATATCTGGATGGAGTCTTCTCTTCTATTCTTGTCTGCTCCTCTGGTTCTTCTTGAGATTCTTCTTCTTCTTGAGGTTCTTCTTCTTCATCATTTCGCCTTTGAGAGTAACCTTCATCTTCTTCATGATGAACTTGCCTAGGAATATATCCCTTCTCATCAACCACTATATCAATACTGTCAACAATTCTGCCAAGTCTTTTATTGTAGCACTTGTATGCTTTGCTATGTGGAGAATAACCAAGAAGAATGCCCTCATCTGCTCTAGGTTCAAGTTTGCCAAGTTGCTCATCAGTGTTCTTAATATAACATTTGCTCCCAAAGATTTTGAAATGCTTCACGGAAGGAGTTTTACCACTCCAAAGCTCATGAGGTGTTTGAGTGCTGTTTACTCGGACATTTGTTTTGTTAAGAATGATAACAGCAGCATGTGCGGCTTCTCCCCAGAAGGTTGCAGGAGTACCTGATTCATCGAGCATAGCACGAGCCATTTGTTGGATAGTTCTGTTCATTCTTTCCACAACCCCATTTTGCTGAGGAGTTCTAGCTGTAGAGAATTCTCTTCTTATCCCATGTTCATCGCAGAAATCAAAAAATTCATTTGATGTGAACTCCCCACCTCTGTCAGATCTGAGGCACTTGATTTTGTGTCCTGATTCATTTTCGGCCAATGCTTTGAAGGATTTGAATTTTTCGAATGCTTCATCTTTGTGCTTCATAAGCCCTAACCAAACAAACCTTGAGAAATCATCAATGAATAATATCAGATATTCTTCTCCTCGAGGTGACCTTTTCCTAAATGGACCACATACATCTGTATGGACTAGCTCAAGAGGCAAGCTAGCTGACCCTTCCTTCTCTGGAAAGTTAGTTCTGGTCTGCTTTCCAAACTGACAAGATTTGCATATGGTGTTGTCTGGAATTTTGATATCTGGAAGATCGCGAACTGCCTGATATTTGCATGCTTTCCTTATTTGTGAGAAGCTTAGATGTCCCAACCTTCGATGCCATAACCAGTGCTCTTCATCCTTGCTAAGATAGCATTGTTGTTGTTCTTCTTCAAATATGTACAGATTATTTGGAGTTCTTTTGCCTTTGAGAACTGTTTTACCTGTATCAAGATCACGAACAAGACATCCATTCGATCTGAAAATAACCTCTGTTTTTTGATCACACATCTGGCTGACACTTAGAAGATTATGTTTCAATCCATCAACATACAAAACATTTCCAGCCTTGACCTTTTCTTTTAAAGGAGCAATACCTTTTCCTTTTATAGTAGCAGGAGTATCATTTCCAAAAGAGACTTTCTTTCCCTTTTCTAAAGTAGAATAAGATTCAAGTTTTTCTTTATCACCTGTCATATGTTTCGAACATCCACTGTCAATGTACCATAGATTTTCCTGTCCTTCTGCATAAAATGCTATCCCACATCTTTCTGTTTGAGGTTCCTTTATTCTCCATGTTTTGGTGCTTGTGGCTTGTTCCTTTTTCTCCTGAAACCTGCTCCTGCATTCAGAGTCTTTATGACCAAAATTATTGCAAATAGAACATTCAACTTCATTTTCAAGCACCGAAAAGTTGTTATAGGTCCTTTTTGTAATCCCTGTCATACTTCTTTGTTTTTGAGCTTCCCTAGTCATGATTGTTTTATATGCAACACATTGAGCTGCTCTGTGACCAAAGTTGTGGCAAGAAAAGCATTGTCCATTGAAGAAGCTTCTGCGGTTATTGAATCTACCAGCCAACTGATTGTAATTTCTATTTTCATCTATTCTTGAGCCAAACTGAGAAGATTTTACCTGTGGTTGGTTGTAGCTTTTGTTCATCCTTAAGGAGGATTGTCCCTGATAGTTTCTGTTTGTAACTCGTCCCTGCTTTACCTGATTATCTTCATTGTTCTTCCGCTCATTTCCTCTTGCTGCATCAAGATAACTTTTTGAGGTGGATGCTTGAGAGGTTTCTCCATTATAGCCCAAACCTGTTTTGTTTAGAGGAGACCGCTGCACACTAATAATCTCATCCAAGGTTTCAGATCCTTTGACAAATTTAAGATTAATAGTTTTTGTTTTCTCAATTTCTTTTCTGAGACCAACAATTTCACCTTCTAGTTTTTCAAGATGTTTTTCCTTTTCATCAATTTGAAATTGCAAAGTATCAATAATCACATTCCTTTCTTCTATGCTTCTCTTGAGTCTAGTGATTTCATTATAGAGATTATCCACATCTATAGCATCCTCATAATCATCATCTTCAAATGCCATTAACAGCTTATATTTATTACCTTGTTCATCTTCATCACTGTTTGATAAGCCATCACTATCTTCATGGGTGTAGTAGCTTTTCCTATTTGCACTTTGTTTCTTGTTCCATCTAGCAGGTTCTTTTCCTTTATCCTTATAAGGACATTTTGCAGCATAATGACCTACTTTCCCACAAGCAAAACATTTGAACCTTCCAGAACCCCTTTGAAGATTTCTGACAAAATTTGATTCTTCTTCCTCTTCTTCTGGAACATGGCTTGCTTCATAGTAATCTTCTTTTCCTGATGCCTTAAAAGCAGCTTCCCTTCTGTCAGATGGACCTCCCTTTCTCATTTCATAAGCGGTTAGAATTCCATGTAGCTGAGACATAGTGAGAACACGGAGATTTTCTTTTTCTTCTATTGCAGATACTTTAGATTCAAACTTGGGGGATAAAGATCTTAGAACCTTTTGAACTACTATAGTTTCTCTTATTTCTTCACCCAAGTTTTTCATACAATTAACAATCTCATCTACCCGGAGAAAATAATTAGCCACACTTTCATCATTATACATCCTGAGAGTCTCATATTGAATCCTGAGTGTTTGAAGTTTAGCTTCCTTTACCTGTTCATCTCCTTCATAGCTAGTGATCATTTTGTCCCATATTTCTTTTGCTGATTTGAAGTGCATGACCTTCATGAATTCTGTTTGAGATATACTTCCTAATAGGGTAGCAACTGCTTTTGCATTTGTTTCATATGCCTTTTTTCCATCTGGATCTGTAGGAGTAGCTGAAGGAAAAGCATAACCTTTTTCTACAATGTCCCAAACTTCTGTACCAAGAGATTGAAGATATGCAGTAACTCTTACCTTCCAATAATTGAAATTTGTTCCATCAAAAACCGGTGGCCTGATTGATGCTTCTTTCTCGTAGTTGCTCATGATGAATGATCTTCCTTCAAGCGATCAAGCTTCTCTGAAGGACCTGCTCTGATACCAATTGTTGGAAATAATACTGAGAGGGGGGGTGAATCAGTATTATCAGATTAATCAAACTTTTCAAATGCCCAAAACATATACGCTACTTCAGTTAAGTGAACCAGCGTGTACACGCTACTGTGACGAAGTAAAACAGCGTATAAGCAGAAAACTCACAATTTAGTTGGCTTATTCTTCAATTAAGTGCATCAGGACATTATTCATCATATTAACAGTAAACATGTGCAGTATAACAGAACAGATAAAAAGCCACACACATGAACACCAAGATATAAGGTGGAAACCCAATGTGGGTGAAAACCACCTGCTGCAAGTTGTCTCTATCTTTCTTAATATGAAACTTCAGTTTACAATCTTTTGTACTGGTGCAGCCTTATACCAGTACGCAGGCTACAACCTGCAGAAGGCTTCAACCTTCTCTCGTTCTCCAAACTTCCTTGGAAGGGAGCTCCAACCCCCTTTTCTTTTGTACTAGCCAAAATACTAGTATGTAGGTGCTGACCTACAATCTTACTTCTTCCAGGTATCACTTTTCATACATTTTCAGACTTGGATATTCCTGAAGCACAACATTACAATCTGAAGACCACAATTCATTCAATTTTCACAACAGATCATTGAAGCATAAAACAACCAACTTTGAATCACTGAACCACTGAACCCTGTCAATCACCAGTTACCAGAACACAGAGCAGACTACAGAACTCTGTAATAACAGTCAGATCCCACTGTAAACCCAAATCAAGCTTCAAAAGATATACGCTACTTTAATGAGCAGAAACCGCGTATACACGCGCTTTTACCGAAGCCAACCTGCGTACAGATCTAAAAATAAACTTTCTCAACTTGCAGCTGTACCAGATATTAGTTAGACTCAGAACGTAACATTGCGACAATATGCAGATCTAGAAATACGCATAATCAACATGATAGTGCATTTCAAACCATTTGATCCCGATCTCTCCTTAGATCTAGTTCACCATCAACCGATGAGATCTCTCCTTAGCTCAGATCAACCAACTCAGAACCTGCATATCAGATCTCTTTCTCTCTTAGATATTCATGCCTTGTCGAAAGATGATCTTTGCCTAATGATCTTCTTCTCCTTATATAGCCTTAGGCCTTTCTCAATACCAAGAGCCAAAACCATAGTAACACAATACCATCAACTTTAAAACTAGGGATCGACACGCCCGTCGAGACATAATGGTCCGAAATCATAGGCACAACTTCCAAGGTCTAACCACCATGAACCAAAGGAACCTTTCCACATACACGCGCTTTTTCTGAATCTAACTTGCGTGTGCACGCGACTTGGGCTTAACGAAAGTGCGTGTATGAGCTTTCTTGCCATGCTGTACTGAGATCTGTCTTCTGATTGAGTTGCCATCACCTGTACTAACCTTTGAGCACCTGTACCATCCACTGAGTGAGTTGCCATCAAGGACAACACTTGAACCATAATGCCAACAAGCTAGAATAGTGATGCCTTCTCTGTACGAGGACGTTTCTAGAACAGAAACAAAAATAAGTCATTGAGTGGGAGATCTAAATCTAGAGGGAGATTTAAATCTCCAGGAAAACCTGTAAAGGTGGTGCACTGGAAATATGGAAAGAAAGGGCACTACAAAAGGGAATGTAAATTTAAAGCTCCTCATAAAGGAAAGGGATCTGATGATGCTCCTTCTGCAGAGGTGAAAACCACCTCAGATGAAGGTGGGGATGTGTACTTGGCTTCTTCAAGTACACATGTAGATCATGAGGCATGGTTGATTGACTTAGATGCATCCTTTATCTGCACTCCCCGTAGAGAGTGGTTCTGCGAGTACGAGAAATACGATGGTGGTGATGTCTTCTTAGGGGGTGATAGGAAGGCTAGATCGTTGGCTTGGAAAAGTAAAGTTGAAGTTGTAAGGTGGAAGGGTTAGAACACTTCCAGGTGTTCTGCATATTCCAGCATTGGCTAGAAATCTGATTTCTGTAAGCAAGTTGGATGATGCAGGTGTAAAAGTAGTGTTTGAGAAGGATACCTGCAAGATGGTTCAGGGAGCACTGGTATTGATGCGGGGAGTTTGGATAAGAACTCCGTACACATTGCAAGGTAGCACTGTTGTTGATGGGTGCAACAGATATGTGGTTCCTGAAACTAGAGAAGAAAATCTAATGGTCTTTGGAGAGAAGACCATGCTATTGCATCAAAGGCTTGGACATATTGGAGAGAAGGGCTTCGAATAATTCATGGTAAAGGTATCATGGTAGAAGGTATGAGTGATAGCTCTTTGGATTTTGATTTCTGTGAAAATTGTGTATATGGGAAGTAGAATCGGGTGAGTTTCTCCTCTAGTGGTAAGAGGGTGAAACAAATATTAGAACTTGTGCACAGTGATGTGTTTGGACCTATGAAGGTTCCATCACTAGGTAAGTCTGTGTACTATGTATCGTTTATAGATAACTTCTCAAGGAATACATGGATATATTTCCTTAAGAAGAAATCTAAAGTCTTTGATAGGTTTAAAGAATTGAAGGCTCTCGTGGAAAACTAGATCCTCATGAAGAAATGCTATCTTCACATCCATACATTCTACCTCAAAATAAAAAGCAACAACAACATATGCAAGTAATCTAATAGAAGCGACCTTGGCAACAGGAGAAAAAATATCACCAAAATCAATTCCTGGCACCTGGGAATAACCTTTTTCTATCAACCAAGCTTTGTATTCTCCACCTTTCCTTCTGCACTTGTCTTCTTCTTGAACACCCATTTGTTGCCAATGGGTTTCCTTCCAGCCGACAACTCCACCAGATCCCATGCCTCATTTTTGTGCAAAGATGCCATTTCATCAACCATGGCCTCTTTCCAAAGTTTTCCATCCTTTGAATCTACTGCTTCCTTCATAGTTTTTGGATCATCATCAGTAATAGATAAAGCAAAATTTGAATTGAATGTAGATGTACTATACCTTTTTGGTTTCCTTCTTTCTCAAACTGATCTTTTCACACCCGGAGTTTGTGGCTCTTCATCTTCTGATTCCACCTCTGCTGTCGAATCCGAATCTTCCTCCTTAAGCTAAAACTCTATCTTCTCAGGTTCCTTTATTTGGAATTCATGTTTAATAACATCTTTTACCTCTCTGAACACCACATCTCGGTTGTACACAACCTTCCTTGTTACTAGTTCCAAATTTTCTAACCCTTTAAACCATCCTTATACCCAATAAAGATGCACTTTTAAAATTTACTATCCAAATTTGTTCTTTTCTCCTTTGGAACATGTACATATGCATCACATCCAAATACCCTCAGATGTGAAAGAGAGTTTCTTACCAGTCCATACCTCTTGTGGAGTCTTATCCTCCAAGACTAATGAAGGTGATCTGTTGACCAGGTAACATGCAGTCTCCATCGCCTCTACCCAGAATTCTTGTCCTAACCCAATGCCACTAAGCATGCTTCTTGACCTTTCCATCAACGTCTTGTTCATTCTTTCTACAAATCCATTTTGTTGAGGTCTATATGGAGTAGTCTTATACCATGCTATACCACAAT
This sequence comes from Pinus tabuliformis, assembly GCA_031772625.1. Taxonomy (NCBI): domain Eukaryota; kingdom Viridiplantae; phylum Streptophyta; class Pinopsida; order Pinales; family Pinaceae; genus Pinus; species Pinus tabuliformis. The sequence goes on from CM062807.1 coordinate 1,125,165,957, forward strand.
TCTTACATAATTCTTCAAATTTCTTACTACAAAACTCTCCACCATTATCTGTCCTCAACACTTTTATCTTCTTCTTTGTCTGGTTTTCTACCAGAGCCCTAAATTCTTTAAACCTGTTAAAGACTTCAGATTTCTTCTTAAGGAAATATATCCACGTATTTCTTGAGAAGTCATCTATAAATGATACATAGTACAAAGACTTACCCAGTGATGGAACCTTCATAGGTCCAAACACATCACTGTACACAAGCTCTAATATTTGTTTCTCCCTCTTACCACTAGAGGGGAAACTCACCCAATTCTTCTTCCCATATACACAATTTTTATAGAAATCAAAATCTAGAGAGCTATTACTCATACCTTCTACCATAACTTTACCATGAAGTATTCGAAGGCCCTTCTCTCTAATATGTCCAAGCCTTTGATGCCACAGCATGGTCTTCTCTCCAGAGACCACTAGATTTTCTGCTCCACTTTCAGGAACCACGAAACTGTTGCACCCATCAACAACAGTGCTACGTTTCAGCTTATACAGAGTTCCAATCCGAACTCCCTGCATCAATACCAGTGCTCCTCGAACCATCTTGCAAGTATCCTTCTCGAACACTGTTTTTACACCTACATCATCTATCTTGCTTATAGAAATTATATTTCTAGCCAATGTAGGAATATGCAGAACACCCAGAAGTGTTCTAACCCTTCCATCTTGCAGCTTCAACTTTACTTTTCTGCTACCAATGATTCTGGCCTTTTTATCATCCCCTAAGAAGACATCACCACCATCGTATTTCTCATACTTACATAACCACTCTCTATGGGGAGTGAAGTGAAAGGATGCACTTGAATCAATCAACCATGCCTCATGATCTACATGTGTACTTGAAGAAGCCAAGTACACATCCCCGCCTTCATCTGAGGTGGTTTTTGCCTCTGCAGAAGGAGCATCATCAGATCCCTTTCCTTTATCAAGAGCTTTAGATTTACAGTCCCTTTTGTAGTGCCCTTCCTTTCCACATTTCCAACACACCACCTTTACAGGTTTTCTCAAAGATTTAGATCTGCCTCTAGATTTAGATCTCCCACTCAATAACTTATTTTTGTTTCTGTTCTCGGATTTTCCTCGTACAGACAACGCATCACCATTCTGGCTCTCCATATTTTTTCATCTCATTTCCTTCATCAGCAAAGATGAGACTATTTCATAAAACTGCAAGGCAGTTGCATTGCTACCTATTGCAATAACAGGACTATCCCATGAATCTGGTAGAGAACACAACAAACTGATGCACTTATCTTCATCTGAAATTTTAATATCAACAGACGATAACTGATTGACCACAATATTAAACGCATTTAGATACTCTGTCACCAAGTCTCCATCTTTCATCCTCAGGTTATATATCTTTTTCCATAGGAACAGTTTATTCAGCAGAGACTTAGATTGGTACAAAGTCCCTAACTTGTCCCACAAAGCCTTCGTCGTAGCTTCCTCAACAACAAAGGTGTCCCTTGAAGCCAGAACAGCTCCGATACCAAATGTAGGTTTTAACCTCGTACAAAAATTACCTATATACGAATTCTAAGACACAAAAAATAAACAATGCGAGAGCATAACACATAAAACACATATACACAGATATTTTCCCCTAGATCCCAAAACTGGGACTACCAAGTTGATTTTTCATTATGTTCTTTTCAATGTTACAATACATATTTATACATGCCGAAGCATCCAATAACTTGGACCAAAAACCATCACGTCCAAAACAATGGACCGAAAACCATCGCGTCCAAAACCATGCGTGAAAAATCATGCACAAAGCCATAGGTAGGTCCGCCCAACCTATTATAGGTTCCAAAAACAAAATTTTCTGGGGCGTTGCCCTAGACCCCATAGAGTGTGGTTACCTACCCCTCTCAAATCCCCTGTGACCACCCCCCCACACTATGCATTCGGCGCAATGAAGGGGGGACTCTGCCCCCCTTCTAACCCCCAAGTTAACTATGTCACCTAGTCATGGAAAGAATATAAAACAACCCAACACAGAGATCAAATTGTATAGTTGAATGAGTGCTTTTGTCATTAGTCTCTCATCAATAGATTTCCATAAAACACAAATTCAAATGTAAAATGGGAATTCATTGTTGAACAACCAAATTTTGCCAATAATATAAACAAAATAATTTGACTCATCATGGATGGGTAATAAATAAGACCAATTGTAACACATTGTCAATCCACATGATATGTGTGTTGCAAAAAATCTAATTTTTATAATGACATTAATCACATACTAATAATACATATTAACAAAATGTTCTGGCTATTTCCAGAATAATGACAAGACTGAAATATCTTGTTATTTTGATTTCAAAAACTACATTGTAGAACTTTGGTCATTTGATGTAGGGGGATCATTCCTGGTTGAATTTGTGTTGTTAAGAAAATTAGATATGCTCCTTGTAAATCTCCCAAAATCCATTGTATTTGTCATCAAATTCTTTTTAATATTCACCAATATTATTACCACATCTTTCATAGTTGGTCTTTCCTCCCAGTAATCTTTCGAATAAAGCAAACCAACTTCTATCAAAGAAAGTGTGCATTTATATACATTATCTTCTTCAAATTCATCTCCATCCATCCTGGTTAAAAGACTTTTATCAATTACCTCCTTCACTCTATTTGGAAATGCTAAGTTAACCCACTTGTGCAATGTTAGGTCTCCAACAAATATGTCACTTGTTGGTTTCTTTCTAGTAAGCACTTCCAATAACAAAATTCGATAGCTGTAAACATCTACTTTGGTTGAAACTCTCTCAGCTAGTCCATACTCTGTATTAAAGACAACCTTAATCAATTTTTTAATAGAAAATTCTATAAAAAATCATTACACAGAAAGTAATGTCTTAAAAAGGTACACATGGGGTAATGTATCCCACTGATCCTTTCAAAGAAAATGTTGAGGCACGTGAATCAATAGAGGATGCACCAATTAATATTACAATACCAAAATATGTTACATGGCGTGACATGTCTTCATCTAAAAGCACATTTTTTGGTTTTATATCACAATGCACTACTTGCACAAAAGAATAATGATGAAGATATTTCATGGCATGGGCCACATCTATGGGAATGTTTAATCTCGTTTTCAACTCTAAGTTACACACATCCTCATTGTTGTTTTCATCTCTGTTAGGATAAAGATGCTTATCTAGGCTTCCATTAAACATAAATTGGAACACTAAACCTTTGAAATGGAGATTGGAACATGAGGTTATGATCCTCACCAAATTTCGATGTCAGACCTTTTGCAAGACATTACGTTTTGCTTCAAAGCTTTTCTCAACCTGGTCATTTTTCAAATCTAGAACTTTGACAGCAACAAGTGTGCCATCACTCAAAATTCCCTTGTACACTGAACCAAAACTACCGGCTCCAATCAAGTTGGCCTCAGAAAATCCATTAGTTGATATGTGAAGTTCTTGATATGAGATCATTTGAATTAGATCTCGTGACAAATCCATGTTTTTCATATGGATATTCCTTCTCTGAAAAAATCCCAAAAGTAAACAACATAGTATAAAAACAATAGCTCCACTCATTGGTAATAATGCTTTTTTCACAAAGGGAAAATTACCTTTGGTTGATGGACATGCGGGTAACCTGAATAATTGTGGCCCACAAAGGCCAGGATTTCCAGTGAAATAAATGGAGATTGTTTGATTTGCAAATATACCACCTTTTGAAATTTCCCCTATTAGATTGTTGAAAGAGAAATTAAAATATTGAATCATTTTCAACTTCTCAAGTGATTCTGGTATTGTACCCGATAAGGAATTGGAAGAGAGATCTAGCTTCACAAGACTTTGCAAATTTCCAAGTGAATCTGGAATAAATCCTTGGAAGGCATTTTGAGATAAATTCAATGATTGTAATTCACTGCAGCTTCCAAGTGTAGGTGGAATGACCCCAGTCAACTTATTGGCATAAATGTTTATATCTTGAACCACTGTGATCTTACCAAACCCCATGGGCAAAGAGCCTTCTAATAAATTCCATGACAAATTCAAGTAGAAATTTAAATCATAAAGTTCAGCAATTTCCGGTGGTATGCTACCAGTGAGCATATTGTGAGACAAGTCAAGAAATTCCAAATTTATACAGCCTCCTAAGCTAGCGGGTATGCTTCTAGATAAGTGTTTGTTATGAAGGAAGAGTTTCCTTAGTTGTTTAAGGGGTGCCAAGGGTGCAAAGGAATTGAAAATATTTCCAAAAAGTCTATTTTTGCTAATGTCCAAAAGACCAAGATGTTGTAATTGTTCAAAGTCATCAGGGATGTTTCCTTCTAATCTATTGTTTCCTAAATTCAATCTTTCTATTTTTTTAAGGTTTCCTAATGATGGAATGCTTCCATTTAAAAATTTTCCACTTAAATTTAGGTAAGCTAGGCTGCTAAGATTGTTGATATATGGAGGGATGCTTCCTTCTATTATGTTGCTTGCTAATGACATGAAAGTTAAATTGGTAGAGAGTTTTCCTATGGAAGTGGGCAAAACACCACTTAATATATTGTTGTTCAACCTTAGTTCTTCTAGATGAGAACAATTAGTAAGAGATAGAAGAAAGAGCATGGTTGTGGTGCCACCACTATCAAGCCGATTAAAATGTAAGCTTAATTCTTTGAGGAGGGATAGCTTACTCAACTCTACTGGCACACTCTGAGTCAACTTGTTGTGGTCAAGGAGGAGTATTCTTAGATTGGAGCAATTCCCAATAGAATTTGGTATCTTTCCACTAAGTCGATTTCCCCATAAAGAAAGGAAACTTAAACTATTGAGCATGGCACCCAATTCTGATGGAATGTGCCCTCTTAATTTGTTTCTGTTAATGTCCAAGAGTGTGAATGTGGAGATATTTGAAAAAGAAGTGGGAATGGTCCCTGACAATTCATTTTCAAATATGTAAATCATTTGAAAACTAATGAGAAAACCTAATGCTTGTGGAACCCTACCAGTGAGTTTGTTCGAGGAAATTGCCAAATAAGTCAAGGTGGAAATATTGGACAAAGAGATGGAAATAGTTCCTAACAATTCATTTTCAAACAAAGAAAGCAATTGCAGACTCATGAGCTAGCCCAATTCTTGTGGTATATAGCTAGTAAGCTTGTTCATCGGAATTTCCAAGTGACTCAAAGTGGAGATATTAGATAGTGAAGCGGGAATGGTGCCAGACAATTCATTATAAGATAGCTTAAGTGTTTGTAAATTGTTGAGTAGACCCAAATCTACTAGAATGCTTCCAGTAAGATTGTTCTTATCAATTTCCACATCAATAAAAGTGGAGATATTGGAAAAATAAGTAGGAATGGTATCTGATAATTTATTTTCAAATAAATAAAGTATTTGTAAACTAGTGAGCATACCCAACTCTCATGGAATGCTACCAATGAGTTTATTTGTATCTATTTCTAGTTCAATCAAAGTGGAGATATTTGGAAAAGAAAAAGGTATGTTGCCTAAAAATAGATTTGTGGTAAGATAAAGCATTTTTAAGTTAGGTAGTAAGCCCAACTATGGTGGAATGACACTAGTGAGCATGTTAAATTCAATACTCAAATCAATCAAGGCTGAAAGGTTTCCCAAGGAAGAGGGAATGGTACCTATTAGGATGTTGGTTCCTAAGAAAATTTGTTGCATAGAGGTTAAGGAACCCAACTCCCTGGGGGTAATCCCACTCAGATTGTTGAAGGAAAGTGCCAAGTAAACCAGATTTCTACAACTGTGGATTTCGCTTGGAATACTTCCTTCCAATTGATTATATGACAATATGAGCTTCTTCAGATGAAAGAGGTTTCCCAACTGTGGTGGGATATGACCATGTAAAGAGTTGTTTGAAAGATCAAGTGTGTGGAGAATTGACAAATTACCAAGGTGAGGGGAAATGGAGCCACCCAGATCGATGGAACTGAGGTTGAGGGAGACTACTTCGTTTTGCATTGGATGATGACAACTGCATGTAACAACAATCCAGTTGCAAAAGCGGACTGCAAGACTCCAATCTGCCATGTAATGATAAGGATCGTCTAAAATGAGCTTCTTGAATGCCATCAGGGAGTGTCGATCATCTCGAAAAGAGTGAGTATAGGAGTTGAAAGAAAAGATGAAGAGGAGAAACGTATAGCAAAATAAAAATAGAGAGACCCCATAGTGCAATCATATATGCATATTCAACACTTATGAAATGGGGATTGGGGGTTTTCTTAGAAAAAATTCCACATTCCACAAGAGGGAGGTGAAAATGCAGAGGAGATTTGCAGTTCTATGTGGCTTCTCACAACTATTTATAAGAGAATTGAAGTGAAGGTAAACTCGGTAGTCGATGATGGGGTGTGAACACTATTACTAATATTCCACCATTTGTCGGATTGCGTCCCTAATAATTGTCATAGTGCTAAGCCAGTGAGAATTGAAATTATTTGAGGATGGACTAACCGACTAAAGGCTAGGATGCACTAAGGACTCTGTACTGATTGAGGGAGGAGGTTGCTATGGCTGTTGTTAGGCATGGAATCTCCCCCCCACCGAAGCATGTTTTGGGGCTCAAAGCCCATGTTCTGACTAAATAACATTGTAAAGCCCTATGAATTATGGGCGTGGAAGTATGTTAGAGTCATAGGGTTTTCCTCCCTAGTTTGTAATGTAATGTCAGCCTACCCATGGTCCGCGGACCATGGGATTGTATAAATAGAGCGAGTTTGTAAGTGTAAAAGAGAGTGAGTGAAAAGGAAGTATGGAATAAGAAAAAGTCAAAGGGATTGAGTAGTAAGTATCTAAGTTTGTCTTTGAGTCATAGAGTAGGAGAAGGCTCTGCAGCTAAGTGCGCAGAGGCCTAGTTGTCCACAGCTAAGTGCGTGTACCCCTGCAGCTGAGTGCACAGGGCAGAGTCGAGTCTGTAACCAGAGAAGAGAATAATAAAAGAAGTTTTATCCAAATTCTATGTATCGGTTCTTAAGTTATTACATGTTTGATATCAATTTCAAATATCCTATTTATTTACTGCGCACACTTGTATGAATGATTTATATTGCTAAGTATACTTTGCACATGCAAGTAAGCTAAGTTAATCAATTAACAATGGAATATTAGTAAGGATTTGGATAATAACAACGTTCGGACCCCGAGTAGGGCTACATGACGGTAGCATCTCAGGCTACGAGGAATGGGTAAGTGCGCATAGCCACTGCCAAGCCCCAGAGAAGGTATGTAATTACCACTCACTTTGTCATCTTTTCCTTGAGTTCATCACTTCTTTACATTATGAAATAAGCATATGGAAAAAGATTATGATAGCATCTAGAAGAATTGTATGCAACGTAAAATGACTAATAATTACCCTTTTCCTATGCAGAAAAAGGAGAAAATGGAAGATCGTCGTTTTAAAGGAAAATACAAGATAAGGTTAACTGTTGTCCCTTTAACAGGGAACCGCATTCAAACAAGGAAATCCAATAAGGAGCGTATCAGCTAGGAAAAGGAAAAGGAGATACCAAATCGGCGCAAGAGGACAAGAAGATAACTGAGAGCTAATATTTTGGTGAATCCCTCAAGATCCTCTGATCTTGAGGGATCGCTACCTTAATGATTCGTTGTATCATTGATATCTCCACTCGACTACTATAAGAAGAGGCAGCATTGCTAGCCCAAGGGATGGACTTATTGTTGTTTTATGAAATTTACTGTTGTAATTGGAACTTTGATCATCGACTCTCTCTAAGAGCGATACTGTAACTCGGTTTTGATGCGTAATATATAACTTTGGTTGATGTTCTACCTTTGGTTCTGGAGTAATCATAAGCAGTGTGTTCCTGGAGGCTAAGGGCCTAGCCCTGGTGGAACACTTGCACCTATACTATTATTTTTGTTTCGTGTGTGGTTTGATTCTTTTATCTGCTCTGTTTAGTAATATGATGTTCCATACTATTTTACATATCAGTTCTGTTATATTTCGTTTATACTTGAATAAGTAATGTTATTCTCTACAACAGGAATGTTATGTTATTCATTCTAACTTTATATCGCATCGTTGTTCCTTTAAAAATTGATATAACATTGTTGTTCCTTACAGATTGCCATTGTTGTTTAATTACAGAGTAACAATGTTGTATATTCATAAATCAATATTACTGTATTTATCTATGGTTTACTCTTAAACGTGATTGCTGTTCATTTGGGATTGCTGTTCTTTTACAACTGTGATTCATACTTGTTATATCAGAGCTCAGATTGTTGTTCCTTTCAATACTAAAGTGCCGTGTGTAATATTTGATCTAGTTTGTTGTACATTTACATTTGATTTAAGTTGTTGTCCCATATTTCATTCCCATTAGTTTGTTGTCCTATTTCTGTTTGCTGTTCAAATCATTTCTAAAGTAAAGATTGTTACTCAATTACTATAGGATACAATTATTGCTTCATTCATTTCTATAGGTTAAGGTTTTGTTGTTCAATCCTATTAATAAGATTAGTTGTTGTTCCATTTCATGTCATTTGAATTATCATTGATTTGGTGTGCAAAATGATCTAAAACTGTAGTGAACATTGACATATGTTGTCCAGTTCCCAAATTGATGATCTTTTCCTTGATTTCTTTTTAATTGCATCAGTTTACAAAGGGAAGAGTTACCACTACTGTACCCTTGATTGATAAATTGTTGTAGCTTTTTGAGTACATGATTTGAGTTTTAAGTTCCTTTCTAAAAATAGATTTTATTCCAAGCATCCGTTTACTCTTGTATTTAAAGCACTATACTACTAGCATTACTCTGATAAATGACTGCCTCAAACTGAGTACACTCATTGAGATAACAAATCGCTCCTAGATTGATAATTAATGTAGGGTAAACAGTGGTGAAAAAGACCCTTTTTACTGCTCGACATTTTGGCCCTGTTTCCAGGGAAGAGTGTAGCCATTTGTTTCTTTTTTAGAGTAGTGTAAGTACCTTCTAGGATAGAATTGGGTTTTAAAAATGGAAGGTAAGAACCTGTGTACGGAGCATGTAACAACCCTGATCCCCTGCCCGCTTTCCTGCAGATTTGTTGTTGTTTTTGGATAGAAATCAACATTTGATTTGTGTGCATGACTAAGCAGAAAAAGCCTGAAAAGAATCCTAAACCACTACCCAAGCCTGATAAAGCTAAGGGGTCGGTGACCCTTGGCCAAACGACCTTTACAGTCGAAATCCTAAAGAAAGCAGAATCTCAGTCTTCAGTAGGACCTAGAAAAGTTGCTTCTAGACAACCTACTAGTTCCCTTCAGGCCACAGGATCACCATCTATAGCCTTTGCTAAGGTGCATAGTCAAACCGAAGAGCAAGATTTTCAAGAAATTGAGAATTCTAGCCCAAAATATTGCAAGAAGGGAACCTTAGCAACCTCTCTGAAGGAAGAGGAGAAACATGGGAAACTGAAGAATAAATATCTCCTCTTGGAATAATTCAGCCATTAAGCAGCCCAGATAAGGGGAGTGCTACAAAAGTCATTCATAATGAAGTTGAAGAACCTCAAGAATCAAAATCCCCCCAGACATTAGGAACTCTCATCATCCCAGACAGAGGAAGTGTTGTTAAGGCCATCCCTGTTAAAGCCATCCTCGCTCTGTCTAGCCAACCTAGGAATACCCTCCTAGAAATTTTGGAAGGTTATTGGCACATATTTGACCAAATGGCCAAGAACTAGCCAAACACCCAAACTTCCACACTACAATATCCCATTGTGGATACTGCAACCAATGTACCTATGAAGGCAATTCCTCTCCAGCATATCCCTACATTTCATGGCCTAACATCAAAAGACCCAGATGCATTTTTGTTTGAATTTGATGTGTTGTGTAGAGGATATGACTATATCATTGATCCCCAGAAACTAAAACTATTTCCCTCTAAATTAAGAGGAGCTGTGTTACGATGGTTTATGGGGTTGGGTGGAGGTGTTATAAATAACTAGGAACAGATGAAAGATGCTTTCCTGAAGAAATATCAAGATTATTGTAGATCTAGAGAGTTAAAGAAGAAACATTTCAGATGGTAGCTAGACCTAATGAAACACTAGAATAATAAGTTGAACGTTTTCAGTATAATCTTCAAAGATCTCCTTATGCATCATTACCCTTGCTTGATAATGTATTAAAAACATCATTAATTAAAGGTATGAAGGAACAATGGACTGAAACATTCAAAATTATAGGAAAAGGAGACATTTATCAAGAAAGTTTTCCTAACATCATTGATTTATGTATCAGGAGCTCATGAGGAAGCGCAAGGCTAAAACTAGTAGAACATGATAGGTTTACAAGGGACAACAAGATCTTTGGAGAAGGAGTAACTCACGCGGAAATTGGAAATTTATTAGAAAATTTCAAAATTGACATATTGGGGACTTTGACAACGCAGCTTGATATTATGCAAGCCAAAAAGAAACAAGCAGAGGCAGAACAGAATCTGGCAATCCTCTGTCCCAGGTGCAGAAAGAAACACAACCACAAAGAGTGCCCATTAGATGCAGTTCAAGTTTGTGCCATTTGTACAAGAGACCACTCTATAGAGGGTTATCCCTCACTTCCTGGTTGGAAAGCAGTATACAAAGAAGCAGAAGGAGAACCAGAACCAGTGTACTTACTCAATCAACGCCATCAATGGTAGCCGCGACAATTAGGTATGTTCCCCAATCCAACTTCTTCTTTTCAGCCTCCACAATATCATGCTCGCCAATATAATACAATGTGGCAAAATCAACCTCCTTTCTCAAACTTACCACAACAACCATTTCCTTCATCATCACCATGGTCAAATCAAACAAGCCAATCTAATTGGCCAAATTTTCCCTATGCCCCACCATATTGGCAAAATAATGCATATCCAGCAAAATGGTCCCCTCCTACTTCACAGAGTCAAGCCTGGCAGACAAATTCGAACAGACCGATGAATCAGCCGGTAGGAAACATTCCACTCCCTCAACCTACACTGCCAGCATTACAACAAAACCCCCAGTCTAACTTAAGACTGCAACTCCCAACCCAACCCAACCCTAATCCAAATAATAGACCGGTTCAGTCTATTCAAATAATTGAAACACCAGAGATAGAAACTGATATAAGGGAATCCAATGACCTTCAATTAAGATCTGGGCGCAATTAATATCTTAACAACCACCACTTGTCAAAAACTAGGCATTACATCAGTAGAAACAAATTCCACTTTATTAGAACTAGCTGATCGATCAGTGGTTAGGCCAGAAGGTACACCACATGATGTCATGGTATCCATTGATTCATGGGAATATCCTACCGACTTTCTGATAATAAACCCTAAAAACTGACTTGATGGAAACCCATTAATTTTCGGCAGACCTTGGCTTGCAACAGTTGATGCTTACATTGGCTGCGGACAAGGAAGTATGACCATAATTAGAGGGCCTAATATCAAAAATCTAGCCTTATATCCTCCAGCCCAGCCAAGTGTCACAATAATAAAAGCTAACAAGCATCCTGTATCATACCTTACTGAAAGCATTAGATTCCCATTAACTATAGAAGATGCCCTTGATTTCAAAGATCAAACAGAAAATGATATTATTAACAATTTTATTAACCAAGCTGAATCTAGATCTCATATACAATGTTACATGATAGAGGCAACATTTGATAATGAATTGGAAGAAGATCCTCTTAAAGAAACTCATGACCAGACGATACCTACTACCTCTGTTTCAAATAGCAAAATTGTAGAGATTGAGCCAGGAAAAACTTTAAACATTAATAGTAACCTGACTCCTAAACAAGAACAGAAACTGATCCAGCTACTGAAAAAATATAAGAAAGCATTTGCATGGGATTATCCAGATATGAAGGGAATCGATCCCCAATTATGTACACACCACATTTATATAGAAAAAGATGCAAGAACTATTCACCAACCCCAAAGAAGACTTAACCGTCATCTAAAAGAAATTGTGAAAATTGAACTACAAAAAATTTTAGATGCAAATTTTATTTATCCTATCTCCAATAGCAAATGGATCTCTCCACTTGTAGTGGTGCCAAAGAAGAATGAAAAGTGGAGGACTTGTGTAGATTACAAAGAACTAAATAAAGCAACACAGAAAGACCACTTTCCCCTTCCATTCATTGATCAGGTATTAGATACATTAGCAAGAAAGAAATTATTTTCTTTCCTAGATGGCTTCAGTGGATGCAATCAAATTCAGATTGCCCCTGAAGACCAAGACAAAACTAGTTTTACCTATCCTTGGGGAACGTTTGCCTACAGAGTTTTACCTTTTGGTCTATGCAATGCCCTGCCACATTTCAAAAGGATATCCTTAGCATCTTTTCAGACTTAATAAATAAAGGGCTCGAAGTATATATGGATGATTTCACACCATACGGAGATGATTTCGACCAAGCACTAGATACACTAGAATAGGTGCTCCAACGATGTATTGCTACTAGACTTTTCCTAAGCCATGAAAAATGCTATATGATGATGACCGAAGGTCTTATCTTAGGACATTATATTTCAGCGGCTGGGATACAGGTAGATCCAGACAGAATTCAAATAATCTTGTTAATACCCACTCCCACCACTCAGACAGAGGTACGTAGTTTTCTTGGATTTTCTGGTTATTATAGAAGATTTATAGAACATTTTTCTCACATTGCTGCACCCCTATACGCACTAACATGGAATGTTGACTTTCTGTGGACAAATAAATGTGACAGTGCTTTTGAGGATTTGAAAAAGCTTGTGTCAATAGCACCAGTACTCAGAGGTCCAAATTGGGACCTGCCATTTCAAATTTCATCAGATGCCTCAAACACAGCTACTGGAGCAGTCCTTGGGCAGGAAGAGGACAAAAAACCATATGCGATTTATTATATTAGCAAGAACTTGTGTCCTGCTGCGTTGAACTATACTATTACTGAAAAGGAATTTTTAGTTGTAATACATGCTGTAAATAAATTTAAGCATTACGTCACTGGATATCCTGTTGTTCTATATACAGATCACTCTGCCATAAAGTATTTAGTAAATAAACCAATCACAAATGGTAGAGTAACAAGAAGACTAATTTTATTGTAGGAATTCGATATCACAATAAAATACCAACCTGGAAAACAAAACCCTGTAGCTAACTTTCTCTCATGAATGCCAAAACCAGTGGACACAGCAGCAGTCAAGGATTAGTTTCCAGATGAACATTTTTTCGTTGTTACTGTCAAAACACCATGGTATGCTGATGTTGTGAATTATCTAGCAGTAGGAAAATTACCAAAACATCTGACTCCTAATGAACTAAAGTAGATTGTTCAGCGTAGTACCTGATTTTCTTGGATTGAGGGTTACCTATTTCATACAGGGGTAGACATGCACATCAAGAGATGTCTCCATGAGGATGAAATTTTTGATATTTTGAAAGCCTGTCATGACAGACCGTGTGGTGGACATTTCATAGATCGATGAACTAGTCACAAAGTCCTACAAACAAGATATTAGTGGTCTACAATCTTCAAAGATGAAAAGAAATTTTTTCAAGCTTGTGACAATTGTCAAAGAATAGGACACCTTGGAGAGTTCGACAAGATGCCCCTGAACCCATAGCTAGTTAGTGAACCATTTGAACGTTGGGCACTTGATTTTGTGGGTCCAAGCAATCCATCATCGAACCAGAAAACATACATTTTGGTAGCCACAGAATATGTCACCAAATGGGTTTAAGTAAAGGCATTACCAAGAGCTATAGAGGATTCTGTCACTCAGTTCCTGTTCCACATATTTGTGCGATATGGCCTCCCAAGAGACATAATCATGGATGGAGGACCACATTTTGCTAGTAATAAAATCATTGCAACACTGAAAAACTACCATATTCAGCACAAAATTACCTCTACTTACCACCCACAGGCAAATGGCCAAGTAGAGAGCATGAATAAAGTAATAGAAGCAATACTGACAAAAATCATTGCATCACACAGACACGATTGGGCTACAAGATTGCTGGAAGCCTTGTGGGCATGCAGAACAACATGGAGAAGCACTACTGGTTATTCACCATATCAACTAGTATTTGGAAAGGAACCCATATTTTCAATCGAATTCAAAATACAGACCTTGAGAACAGCACAAGGAGTCGGTCTAGACTTGAACGAGGCCCAGATTTATAGACTATAGCAGATTAACGAGATGGATGAAATCAGGCTCTCTGCACTCCAACAAACCACATTGATCCAACAGTAGAGAAGCAAATGGCATGATGCCCTCATCAAAAAGAAAGTCTTTTGCAAAGGAGATTGGGCGCTCCTATACGATTCTAGGTTTCAGGATTTTCGAGGAAACTCCAGACTCACTAGCTTGGACCATATGAGATCCAAAAAGTACATGATAATGGTACCATTACTTTAACCACCATTGATGGATCGGGACACACCTTTAAGGCAAATGGCCACCGAGTTCAATTATACCGCAAACCACTCACTCGGGAATCCTTCTACCAGCAACTCCGCGAAGACTCTGACATGCAGATTATGGTTGAGGAAGAGAAATCTTCCTCACCTTTGGTTCATTAAGTGGTTTGATCGCTTTTACATTTTGTACATAATTCTTTTATTTTGTTTCTGTAAATTACTTTCTGTACATATTTCTACATTTCTGCAAATTTTGCATTCTGTTGTTCCTTTTGGAAGGAACAACGTTTTCACCACTTTGTTGTTTCTTTTTGAAGGAACAACACTTCTACATTTTGTTGTTCCTTTTGGAAGGAACAAAATTTTCACCATTCTGCTGTTCCTTTTTTAAAGAACAACACTTCTGCATTTTTTGTTCCTTTCGGAAGGAACAACATTTTCACCATTCTACTGTTCCTTTTTTAAGGAACAACACTTCTGCATTTTGTTGTTCCTTTCCGAAGGAATAGCACTTCCACCATTTTGTTGTTCCTTTTCGAAGAAATAGAACTTTTGCATTCTACTGTTCCTTTTTGAAGGAACAACATTTACTTTCATGTTTTGCTATTCCTTTCCGAGGGAACAACACTTTCACGTTTTGTTGTTCCTTTCCAAAGGAACAACGCTTCTACATTTTTGTTGTTCCTTTTCAAAGGAACAACACTTTCATTTTTTGTTGTTCCTTTCCAAAGAAACATCACTTTCATTTTCTCCTGTTCCTTTCCGAAGGAACAACACTTGCATTTTCTGCTATTCCTTTCCAAAGGAACAACACTTGCATTTTCTACTGTTCCTTTCCAAAGGAACATCACGTTCATTTTTCTACTGTTCCTTTCTGAAGGGACAACATTTTCACATTTTTTTTTGCTTGCGTTTGTTTTTTTTGCTATTCCAATTAAGGGACAGTTGTTGTTCCTCTCAATGCACAGCAATTTTGAGTATTTTTTTCTTTTTGCTTGCAAATTTGTATAGTACATATTTTATCTTTTTTAGAGTACATTTTCTTCTTTGTGTGTTTTACCATTTAGATCATTTTTTAGAGTCATGATCATTTAAGCACAACTATAAATTTATGCAATGAATACAAAAACTAGAGGATATTAAAATCAACAAATTACATAAAAAAAATCGTTATCTTTAGAAGCTAGTGCCTTGAATTGGTAAGAGAAAAGAGGAAAGGACACAACTATTGATCACTTTGTTGTCCTTATTCTACTAATACCGATATGATTGATTATTTTTATCATGATGGTTCTTTTTAAATCCCCATAATTCTCTTTGATCATTATTATTGAATAAGAATAAGGGCATATTTTTTTTTCTATTGATATGTTAAGACTTCTTCCACCATTCCTACTCTTAAGGAGTGTTGAACCACCCTCTGTATATAAAAGAAAAAGGAAGAAAAAGAAAAATGTTTATATGATTGCTAACATGATTTGTCAGATGAAGGATAAGGGGTCTCATCAAAAGCTAGCCTACCATGATCATAAAAAAGAAAGTGAAATGGAATTCCCACTATGACCACCACACCAGGGATATGATCAAGAGGCGCACAAAAAAAATAAAGAGTCCTTGGAACAGGAGGTCTCATCACGAGCCGGACTACCCACCTTTCACTCCTTCCTAGTGAATGGAATTATGATTCACCTGGTTACCAAGCCAGCATAATGGCCTCCATTCCGACATTGCACAACACTTTCCTAGGCATACACAAAGGATTATGGTTCCAAGGGTGAAATAAACAACTCTGTCAAGGTTATGGACACCTATGGGCAATAGAGCTCTATTGATGGTATTGAAGTCATATTTCTTATACACCAATAGAAATTATACAACCCTTCTTCTTATATCTTTATAAATCATTCAAATGAGATTATGTATATAACCTTCCGAACCTTTGAAACATGAAAATCAATTACAAATCAATTATGACGGAAAAAGTTGATAATGACTGCATCGAACCTTTTGTGCATGTCAGTTGTCCTATCCTCCAATTCTCGCATCATATCTCGGCACTTCCTTATTTATTAAACGATTCTCTTCTATGCCTCAATTTGAGTACTCCGCTCGTCATTGTAAAGATTGCATTCCCATATGTGATGTTCCTTAATGATTATGTACCATGGGAATTCAACACGTTGCTCTTTCATTTGACGGCTGAGGTCGGCCTATCACATTGTGGGGGGGGTAATCCCCATAATTCACTGACATACATGTCAGCTCATCAATTGGAAGAATTAATGACTTGGGAATAGTAATTCTTAACGGTATTTTGTTTTCCAATGTGCACGACTTGTTACTTCGAAGTTATTTCCGTGTTTTTCTCTGCAAAAATTAGCAGTAAGTTTGAAATTCGAACAGCTTGCTGTTTTGACATCTTCTCTGTGCTTTTCTAACAGCCAGCTAAAATTTGAACAGCGTGTTGTTCCATTATTGTCTTTTCATTTTTACAGTGTGCTAACCATGGGAGGAAGATCAATTTGCAGGGAGCCACAGGTATTGATAGTTTCCGATGCTACACGAGAGATCCTAGCAAGAGCAGGATGGCTAGTTTATCTTAACCGTATAAAACAATCCAATGAAATGGTGGAAATTGAGTTTTTATAGAACCTGCATGAACATTATTCCATGGTGAGAGGATAACAGATAGTAGTCACTGACGACATAATTGCAGAAGTTTCAGGACTGCCAACCACGGGATCTGTGTGGACTCTGAAAAAGGTGAGATTGCAGGACGCCATGAAAATCTTCCAGGATGAAGGGTAGAACCTGATTGTAAAAGGGAAGGAAGTTTTAATAGCAACCTTTGGAGAGCCATGGGTGGAATTGGCAAGAATTATCCAGAGCTACATCACTTTTGATGGCAAAAAAGACATGGTAAGACCATGACATCTTAAACTTTTAGCTGTGTTAAAACGAAAGTGCACCGTGAATTTGCCTGTGTTTTTAAATTCTTTATTGCATGATGTCGCCCGAAGCATGAAGAAGTCTCGCCACTTAGAATCAGTAGTAAGTCACCATGGCTTAATACGGTTGATAGTCAATCACGACCTTGCCCTGTTAGCTCTGCTGCAGGTTGCTGATATTCAAGGAGCTGGAGTAAGCTTGGTCCTCGGTTTTGCTCAAAAGAAGCCTATGCCAGCTGTTAGCTCTGCTGCAGGTTGTTGATATTCAAGGAGCTGGAGTAAGCTTGGTCCTCGGTTTTGCTCAAAAGAAGCCTATGCCAGTGTGCTCGCCCTCCCCTTAACCTCACTCATCCTCGTTTCACCTCCATTTCCCTAGTCTCTTGTTAGAAATCACATATAAGAGCTTTTGCTCTTAACCTCGAGCACGAAGTTTAAACCATCATATGACTATGTTTACACGACCACGCGCCTTCACCAACTTTTCCCTGTCACATCCACATAAACCTGTGCGATCAAATCCACATCATCTGATCATCTCCACCGCGATTGGACGTCGTTCACTCTCCCCACACCCGCAAATTGATTTCACATAAACTCGTGATAAAAGCTATTTTTTCCCATTCCCCGCCGCCATGCGTCACCCTCCAAGTGGGATCGCACATCGTTGTACGATTACCACTTGACTCCTAAAGGTAGTGTGAGCGATACCACTTACCGCTCAAACTATTTTCACCACCTGTTAACCCCCCACATGTCTCCTCCACCCGATGACCATTGGATCTTCCTCACCCAAGATCCAACAACTCACGAACGTCTTGCCCCATATCCTCCCAATACCTTCTGCTAAGTGATCTCCGCCATCCATCCATTTGATCCAATGACCGATGTCCCTCCTCAACCCTGCTCGTACATCCTCTATGCAGTTCGTGCACTCTGATCATTTCGTGCACCTAAATGACGAAGGCAATCATCTACCAGTACCCGGTGCATTTCATTTTCAACAACCGCATTCAAGATACAATATGGCCAAGGAGAAAAATAACAAGCCTAGAGCAGATAAATGCATTTAACAGTTATGGAATTTCATCCATACGACACTCCACCTGCCCGAGAAGGACAACAGAGCACCCGAGAAGATCAAATTCGTTCACTGAAGTAGGCAGATTGTGCCAGAGACTCCATCAGGTAGTTAAAGCAGTTGGTGGTCAATTATGACCCAACTATACATAGAATGGCCGAGTGCCTTTGGAATGAAACTCTATATATACCCTGAAACAAGATGTAATCAGGGTGGATGGTTTTTGTTTTTGATGTAAGGTTCAACTTCTAGAGACTGTAACTGCTTTGATACTTGCAGTGTCTCGTCTTTGTTTTCAGCTAATACAAGCTTCTTTTACTGTTAATTGCTCACTTTCTGTTCATATTATGTTACAAGCTATGCGTGTTATGTAATTTTCCTCAACTCTTGATGTTTAGCATTAGAGGAGCTGTCATCCTACCTCTGTGTTAAAATCTTGTATGTATCAGTGAATGTGTTATTCAGGTTTCTTTTAAGCTAATGCCAGAGAGTTGTCATCCTGTCTGTACATTGGGGAATTAGATTTGCAGACCTCTTTACTGGTTTCAGTTGGCCATCCCAAGGTCCTGTGCATCTGCTGGTGTGGTTAGTATTATCCATATTCACCCAATCCTTAAACTGTCAGTAATTGGTGGTCTAAAGCCTTGTAGTCTGGGGGTGTTCACACACGTCTGGAGTCAAGCAAAGTAGGAGTGGTTATCTGGCTTGAACAAGAATCATTCCTTCCATTCATCCATCTGCAACATTAAGTTAAATTAGTAATGTCCTGAGCATCTCTGAGATACAACCTAGGAGAGCTTCTTGGGGTGATAACATGCCCAACAACATAGTAGTTGGGAGGAACTGACTTTTGCAATAGATGGAGGACTGAACTTTCTAGCCCCAAAATGGAGACATGATACTGGTTCATCAAGAAAACCTCTGAAATGAAGGAAATCTGTTAGATTGGCAAGAATCAGGGGAATGTTGAGGAATTGCCAGGAAGACAGTGGTCAACCTGTAGAAATACATGATTATGGAGACAAAGAACCCCCACAACTGGAAGGTGGGGAGAATGAAGAAGAATTGGAGGAGAATGACAAGGAACTAGAGGAAGAGATTGAACAATCCGATCAAGAGGAAGAGGAAGCAGAGAAACACAGTGGAAGTCCACTACAAAACCCGCTCCAAGAAGATGAGTTGGTGCAGATTCTAGCCAATATGGGTGAATATGCCCAAGCTCATAGCCCACTTGACCCCCACATTGAAGAAGGACCACAGGAGCACTCTGTTCATGGCAAAAGTGCATATGAAGAACTGTGTGATGAAGAAGAAAGATCGTAGGATCACTCTGTTCATGACAAAAGTGTGTCCAAAGAACTGTGTGATGAAGATGAAGGAGAAGAGGATCCCTCTGTTCATGATGAGAGTATATTCGGGAAAGATAATGATGTAGAAGAATAGGAACAATATATTCCTAGTCAGAATACGCCAGAGGAATTTCATGATGAAGAGGAGGTAGAGGAAGAAGCTACTCAGGAAACAACAGAGCAAGCTAGGGTTTATACCCCTAAATAACTGGATCAGCATAGCAATGAAGAATTACCCCAAGAAGAAAATAAGGCAATTGGCCTAGATGAAGGCACAACACTTGAGGTACAAAGTCCAGGCCCAAGAAAACGAATGGCGGTTCTTTCCAAAAAAATAGAGGAAATTAAAAGATTGCAAAAGGAACAGTAGAAATTGCTTAGCATGATTAAGCAACTTCAGCAGCAGATAAGGGTTTTGAAAATGAGGAAGAAGAAAAAAGTGAACTCTGTCATAAAGCATACAACTACTTAGACAAAACCCCTTAAGAAAAAGATTAAGAAGACTCACGACCAGCTTGCCATTCAAAACCGAAAGGAAGAGCACCCAGCTGTTGCCCATGTCGAAGTACAAACAGATGATATATTGGCCTGTGACAAGGAAATTTAGACAAAGGCACTATCCTCTAAGGAAACTCAAACCATAAATATGAGATGATGTAATAAGAATATTCAAGTAAATCTCCCGCTTACAACTACTATGTGGGATAGTGACCTGAGGACAGTAGCTCTACGAAAGGACTTGGTACAAGCTCAACAAGCAGTAGAGAAACTTATAGATAAGACTGTCTCTTGAGAAAAGTATGATAAATTACAATAGCAGCTGAGGAATGTTAACTTATTTGAAAGCCGGGCCTTCGAAGGATGGCGAAAGGAAGAAGAAAGAGTAAGAAAGGTAACTCACAGACTAGATATAGTCATGAAACAAATGGATACATTATGCTCTTTGTACATTAACATTCTAGCATGCAGAGCACCTGCTAGGAATTATGATTTGTTTTTAATGGAAAGATATTTACAATTGAAAATCAAAGCTGTTAAAGTAGGAGTCCCTATAGAAATAAACATTATTCATGACTTCATAAATTGTTGTAAGCTCTATGGGGAGAAAGTTCAACGTCTGTTATGTGAATTATATTTGCACAATCTCGTATTAGATGGAGAAACAAATCAGAACCCTGGCCCTTTTGTGGAGATGTCCAACTGTAGGCATTTATTTCTTTTGGTGTTAATAAAATAAAGTTATAATGTCTTTCAAAGACAAGAAATGGATTAGACTTATGGGTGAGAGGAGAACCTAGAGACCCACAACAATTATGGAATAAACATAGAAGCCTAATGAGAACTAAGGGAGTGATCAAAGCATTGGGACCTATCCACACAACAGTCATATGAGAAGGGATAGAATATTTCTTTACCATCAAAGACCTTTCCATAGCAACAGCTAAGTTTTGATATCAGACTTCTAATCCGAACATCCAAAACCGAGAACCATTTAATTATGAGAACTTTAAGCTAGCTGCTAACCGCCTGAGTCTCTATGGTGACCTCATTTTGAGAGAAGGACCATCTTGGTTAGGCTGTAGATTCAGAAGTCCAATTATTTGGCACCCTGCACTAGGATATCAAGCCTTATATGAAATGCCTGAAGGACAGACATGACATTTCTTTGAATTCCTAGCTAGCAATCATGGTTGTAGACCACCTCATGAGATCCCTTCTCCATCCTATTCCCTCACTGCCTTGCATGTCAATTATAATGTTTTCATGAGGGCATTGAAAAGGGTAAGCAGGGAGGTGTGTTGAGCCCTAGAGAAGGTATGTAATTACCACTCACTTTGTCATATTTTCCTTAAATTCATCACTTCTTTACATTATGAAATAAGCATATGACAAAAGATTATGATAGAATCTAGAAGAATTGTATGCAGGGTAAAATGACTAATAATTACCCTTTTCCTATGTAGAAAAAGAGAAAACAAAAGATCATCGTTCTAAAGAAAAAGACAAGACAAGGTTAACTGTTGCCCCTTTAATAGGGAACCACATTCAAACAAGGAAATCCAGATTGGAGCGTATCAGCTAGGAAAAGGAAAAGGAGATACCAAATCAGCGCAAGAGGACAAGAAGATAATTGAGAGCTAACAGTTTGGCGAATCCCTCAGGATCCTCTGATCCTGAGGGATCGCTACCTTAACAATTCACTGTATCATTGATATCTCCGCTCGGCTGCTATAAGAAGAGGCAACATTGCTAGCCCAAGGGATGGACTTATTGTTGTTTTATGAATTTTACTATTGTAATTGGAACTTTGATCATTGACTCTCGCTAAGAGTGATATCATAACTCGGTTTTGATGCGAAAAATATAACTTTGGTTTTTGTTCTACCTTTGATTCTGGACTAATCGTAAGCAGTGTGTCCCTAGAGGCTAAGGGTCTGGCCCTGGTGGAACACTTGCTCCTATACCATTATTTCTGAATCGTGTGTGGTTTGATTTCTTTTATCCACTCTGTTCAGTAATCTGATGTTCCATAATATTTGACATATCGGTTATGTTATATTTTATTTCTACTTGAATAAGTAATGTTATTCTCTGCAACAAGAATTTTATGTTATTCATTCTAACTTTATATCACATCATTGTTCCTTTAATAATTGATATAACATTGTTGTTCCTTACAGATTGTCATTGTTGTTCGATTATAGAGTAACAGTGTTGTATATTTATAAATTGGTATCACTATATTTATCCATGGTTTACTGTTAAACGTGATTGTTGTTCATTTGGGATTGCTATTCCATTGTGATCACAATTGTTGTTCTTTTACAGCCATGATTCATACTTGTTATATCAGAGCTCAAATTGTTGTTCCTTTCAATATTAAAGTGCCATGTGTAATATTTGATCTGGTTTGTTGTACATTTACATTTGATTTAAGTTGTTGTTCCATATTTCATTTCCATTAGTTTGTTGTCCTATTTCCGTTTGTTGTTCAAATCATTTCTAAAGTAAAGATTATTACTCAATTCTTGTAGGATACAATTATTGCTTCATTCATTTATGTAGGTTAAGTTTTTGTTGTTCAATCTTGTTAATAAGATTAGTTGTCGTTCCATTTCATTTCATTTGAATTATCATTTCTTTGGTGTGCAGAATGATCTGAAACTGTACTAAACATTGACATATGTTTTCCAGTTCCCAGATTGATGATCTTTTCCTTAATTGTTTCTTAATTGCATCAGTTTACAAAGGGAAGAGTTACCACTATTGTACCCTTGACTAATAAATTGATGTAGCCTTTTGAGTGCATGATTTGAGTTTTAAGTTCCTTTTTTAAAATAGATTTTATTCCAAGCATCCGTTTACTCTTGTATTTAAAGCACTATATTACTAGCATTACTCTGACAAATGACCACCTCAAACTGAGTACACTCTTTGAGATAACAAATCGTTCCTGAATTGATAATTAATATAGGGTAAATAGAGGTGAAAAAGACCCTTTTTACGGCTTGATAGTGACGTGCGCAAGGTCAAACCGCATACCACTTGAACTCATCAGCCATCTGCAAGGTGTGGAAACCTAGTTCTAGCACCCTCCCATACTACTTTGGGTGAGACCTCAGTTTGCGCTCCGCGGACTATTTCTGAAAGGGCCAGTAGTACTGAGATTTGTTTGGCTAAGTCACCTGTAAACCTAGGTTAGTCCCCAACAAGACAACAAATGGTTCCGTTGCCATAACTGAGATCTGCATAAGGGATTTCTGATGTCGTGTCACTGGAATCTGACAAAGAAAGAAATTGATGGGTGGTAGGACAGAAAAATTCACGAGTTTGCGGTGCAGGAAAATAGGAATCCACGAGTATCAGTGGAATAGTGGTTAGAGTGCTACGTATATACGGAAATCCACAAGATTTTCTTTACATCCTTCCCCTTTGAGTTGTAAGAGTGGATTACAAAGCTAGCAGATAGTCAAGGAAGGTGTAGGCTTGACAAACTGATTGTGTGGACTCCAGAGTTGGTGCCAGACTAGAAGCATCAGAAGATAACATTGCATGCGTTGTGGACCATTGGCTTGATCAAATTATAGGAGGGTTTATCACTGAGTTCAAGGTAGATACTTCAGTTAACTACAGTGACGCGGAACGACGCTTCCTCAAAGGACCGCGAGGTAAGTATATTAAATCTTTGAACACTTGGATTAAAATGCTATTGTGTGAAAAGTGGGTTATGTGAATAAATTGATGTTTGGGGCTACACATAGTGGGAGGATCTATAGAAATGAAGGTAGCATAGAGATAGATAATAGCCCCTTGAGTTCACCTCGGCGAGAAAGTGAGTAAGAGCTCACGAGAATTTCACTAAGAAGTGCGATCAGTCTAATAAGGCAGTGAATTCCACGCATACCACCTCCACCTACACCACCACTAGCCTCAAAATCTTCACCCCCATCGCCTCCCACACCACCTCCACCACCACCACAGTTCAATATGGCGAGCGCGATAAAATTGTTGATGTTCAAAGGAGTAGGGAACGAAGATCCTGACCAATTTTGTTTCGTGGTAAAAGCTATATGGGAAGCACAAGGAGTCGTGGATGACAATATAAAG
This sequence comes from Pinus tabuliformis, assembly GCA_031772625.1. Classification (NCBI taxonomy): domain Eukaryota; kingdom Viridiplantae; phylum Streptophyta; class Pinopsida; order Pinales; family Pinaceae; genus Pinus; species Pinus tabuliformis. Next base: position 1,125,190,404 of record CM062807.1, read on the forward strand.
AAGGCAACACTAGTAAGCATGTTGCAAGATCATGCACTGACATGGTAATTAAGCATTCCAACAATAATCAAAATGCAGGGGTCGTGGATACCCAAGTTGCACTGAACAGGGAATTTAGAAGGCCAAAATCAGAGACACAGTCAATTATCGGGTTTAAGGAAACTAGGATGCTTCCATGCAAGAACCCCCTGGGAACTGGAGAAAAGATTGAAGGGCATGATTCGCGAAGCCAACATGACCTTGAAAGATGGGAAGCACCGTGCATGGTTTGTAGCATCACTAACACCGCATTTAAGGACAACATTATCACAGCAGAAGTTATCCACCTAGGCTGAAGCTTTAGAGATTGCAATTAGACTGCACGATACCCCAATACAAGATCCTGGCCTGGGAGTCCAACAAATCCACACGCAACCGAAAAATTTGTGTTAGGAAATGTAGAGTTTGAATTAGGACAGGACAACTCGGCCTGAGGCGCATGAGGAGGTATGGTGCATAAAATGCAAAGGCCAGGGGCATGACAAGGACCATTGTCCAGTCTTTGCGAACTACCTAGTAGGAGGAGGGTCAATGCCATTGAGACCAAAGGAATAAGCAGGACCGAGCATGGTGCCTATATTATGGTGTATGATTTTTTAGATAGAAGGGAAGCACACTATAGATAACTATCACCTATTACAAAAGTATATGAACACGTCCCAACAGTTTTTCTATAATTTCTGAAGGTCAGTAGGCCATGATGAACACACCTGTAGAAGTTATGAACTGATGATGGATCAGACTCCTGCCTACAAAGTTCAGACCAAAACACGAGCCCTCGATCAAAATACAAGGATGACGCACACTGGATTTCAAGGGCACGGATGAAGTCGAGGTGGAATGGGACCAAGAAGGGGTTGCAGACAATTGATTTGTTAAAATTGTGGAGTGCTATGGCATTATGCCCGCGATTGTACAAATCTGACGGGGGCATCATGTTTATATTGTACCCAGTTTGATCATGAGATAGAGGATTTCCCCACATTGATAGTGAGGTTGTGCGATAAAGGAATACTCCAACCTCATTCGACTCATAATTTGCAAATGATGAGGTCTGAGCCGCGTGAAGAGGACCCAAATGTAAACATCATGCTTCGAAGTGGTATTACGATAGGAGATGACAAGGGAAAGTGACCCGAAGAAAGTGCTTGGGTTCACAAGGCTCCTACAAAGGAACTAGAGTGTGATTTGGAGCTCGCAAAGGAGACATTCATGGAAGTTAAGAAGAGCTTCACGGAGGCCTCCACTTCAGGTAGTAAAAACAAACTAGAACCAGAGATGGACCCATCAATGCTTACTACCTTTCTAGAGACATGCATGAAGCTGCTGTGTGACAGCAAGGCTATGAAGGGACTGCAGGAACTCATCACTAGGTGCGTTGGGTCAAGAGAACCATGCGTAATCCGAAAGCTCGAGAAGCACACAACGCGAATAGGAAGGGAGATGAGATTGACTGTGCAAATTGGGGAATATGAAATGGATCGAGTGATTTTGGATTTAGGATCAGATGCGAAAGTACTGCCAAAGCAGACATGGGAGCACATGGGCAGGCCGATGTTGCAATGGTCCCCTATTCAATTGTGAATGGCAAACCAGTAGAAGATCCTACTGATGGGAAGGTTGCAAGGAATAATGGTAGACGTTGAAGGTGTGAGTGCGCTTTCAGATTTCAAAGTGACAGAGATTGTCAATTACAACAATCTCTATCTAGTGCTACTGGGAATCGGTTGGGCCACTAATATGAATGGAGTGATAAACCTGAAGAAGTGCAAAATGATTTTTGAGAAAACGTCACTGCACATAGTGGTACCATTAGACCCTATGGAAGGATCGCGCTACACAGAGCCAGTGCGCAATAGTAAAATATATGACGATATAGACTGTATCTACAAGATAACCACTTGGGAACAGGATTGGGTAAATCCTACAGTGGATGGTAGGATTTTGTGGGAGCGCGAAAGCTCCTGTACATCAGATTCTGATGAGGAAATAGAATGATGGCAGAACCGGTTACATGAGGTAACCACGCTCAATCGCAACATGATGGTAAGACCATTGCATTGCGTGAAAACAAAGGTAAGGGATCTGCCTATGTATGACAGGTTGACAATGAAGGATGAATTCTTGAACAAATTTGAAAGGGAAGTGGCAAAACAGCAGCGTTTTGACACTCTAAAATGGGCACTACGTGCTACAGCCACAAGATGGTGGGGTACGCATCAGAGAAGATTTGAGGACTGGTGCGGATGCAGAAGGATGATGCACCTATGATTTTGGAAACCACAAATGTGGCTAGCAAACAAGTATGATGGATAGGATGATCCACATACACACCTCGTGAAATGGACCAAGCTCTACGGGGAAGAGCCACAACCTGAATGGGTGCATTTGTTCTATCATACTCTGCATGTCGTACCCATGAATTGGTATACTAAGACGGAGCTCCACCATGGCACGATCGAATGGGACATCTTACGCAAAGGATTCCTGTTAACCTTCACATTTGAAGATCGTTGGTGGGACACTGTTGATGATGTGCTACAAGCAGTAAAAGAAGATATCTTCAAAATACCCCAGGAGCCAATGGAAGTGCTTCAGCTAGAATGGGCGACATAGCTGAGCTACGTGCTAGAGTGTTACAATGTAAATATTGAGGCGGATGATGAGGGCCCATGGAAAATTAACATTCCAAAAACTGAAGGTTGTCACAAGGTTCAAGGACCACTGATTGAGGATCCCAACATCACTGTGCCACTAAAAATGAAGTAAGTAAACATTTGGACGGAGGTGGAACCAAAGTATGCAATGCTCAGTGACTATTGGGATGATGCCACAATGGATAAGGTCACTGAGTTACTCCGCGAATACCAAGACTTATTCTTGACCAAAATTACGGATTTAAAAGGGATCATTGGCGACTTAGGGATGATGAAGATCACCCTAAAACCCGACGCGAAGCCGGTCAAGTAGAGGCCTTACCGCTTGAATACAAAGTACAAGGAAGAGGTCTGCGTAGAATTAGAAAAAATGCTCATGGCCGAAATTATTGAGCCGGTGGAAGAATCCGACTGGGTGAGCCCTATGGTAGTATAGGAGAAAAAGCAGAAGGGAGAAATAAGAATATGCATGGACCTCAGGAAGCTGAATGACGCCTGTGTATATGACCCATTCCTAACACCATTCACAGATGAAGTATTGGAAAACGTTGGCGGAGAAGAAGCATACTCATTCATGGATGGGTTCTGAGGGTACCAACAGATCAAAATGACATTGGAAGATAGGAGCAAGACAACCTCCACAACGGAATGGGGTTGCTTTCAATACACTGTTATGACGTTTGGATTAAAGAACAAACTAGCCATCTTTTCGCGCATTGTTGTTGCTGCATTCAAAGAATACATCCACAAGTTCCTAGAGGTCTATCTGGATGATTGGACTGTCTTCGGATTAGTTAAACACCATGTAGCAAGCTTACGCTTGATGCTGGACACTTGCCGATTACACCAGATTGTGCTAAACCTTAAGAAGTGCACATTCCTTGTTCCCTTTGAAAACCTGTTGGTACATGTGGTCTGCAAACAGGGGCTAATGGTGGACCCTGTGAAGATTGCAGTAATTCTAAATTTGGAAGCACTGCGAAGTGTTAAATAGTTGTGTGCTACCTTGGGACACATAGGATACTATAGGAAGTTCATCAAAAGCTATGCCAAAATCACCGTGCCGATGGAGAAACTATTGAATGATGATTGCATGAAGAGCTTGGATGTCCTAAAGGGGAAATTGGCCTCCGCTCCAATCCTAGTCTTCCCAAAATGGGATGTGGAGTTTCATGTCCATGTTGATGCATCATGTATCATGCTGTGAGCAGTGCTCACACAAGAGGGCAGCGAGGGCTTGGACCAGCCTATCGCATTTGCAATTCCTAGATTGTCTAAAGCCGAGAAGAACTATTCCACAACCGAGCATGAGGGGTTAGCAATAGTGTACGCACTCCAAAAATACTGACACTATTTGCTAGGAGGACATTTCAAGATGTATACAGACCATTCCACACTGAAATACTTGGTCAATAAGCCTGTGTTGGGGGGGCGCATATGTAGGTGGCTCTTATTATTTCAAGAATGTGATTTTGAGGTCATGGTCAAACCTGGATGCCTAAATGTAGGACCAGATCACTTGTCGCGTATTGAGACGGGCGAGGAACCTACTAGTTTGGAGGAAGGATTACCTGATGCACAGCTCTTTGCGGTGCGTGTCACGAACGTGCACTTCGAAGATATAATCCATTTTCTAACAACAAGGATTGCACCGAAGGAATACAGAAGAAGGAATTGGTGGTGTGGGCGGTGGATTTTTCTGTCATCGCGGGGAACCTATACAAAATGGGGAATGATGAGATATTGCGAAGATATATACCTAAATTTGAACGAAGTCAGATCATTGAAAAAGCACATGAGGGTGTTGCAGGAGGACACTATGCAGGATGCGTGACCACACAAAAGATTCTTTCCGCATGGTTATGGTGGCCAACCCTTCACTAGGATTCAAAAGCATATTGTAAGGCCTGCAATATATGTCAAATTACATGAAAACCATCATGAAGGGACAAGATGTTGTTGAATCCACAAATGACACTACAACCATTCTAGAAATGGGAAATTGACTTTGTGGCACCTATCAAACCTCAGGGAAAGACGGGCACATACTACATCATCACTGCAATAGAGTAATTGACATGAGGGGCAGAAGCAAGCCGTTCAAAGACTGCATGGCCGCCACAGCTACGAATTATTTTTTCAAAAATGTGTTGACCCGATTTGGCTATCTAAAAATCTTAACGAGTGATCACAGAACACATTTTCTGAACAAAACCATCAGCATGCTCATGGAAGAATTCTAGGTGTATCATCAGAAAAGTACATCGTACCACCCATAAGCCAATGGGACTGTAGAAGCCTTCAAAAAAATACTGGAGACTGCGCTGACCAAAGTGTGCAATGCGCAACGAAGCGATTGGGAAGTGCACGTACCTAGAGTGCTATGGGCTTACAAGACAACGTGTAAGAAACTAGCAGGACAAGCACATTTATAGTTAGTTTATGGCGTGGAAGTTGTCATGCCGATGGAATATATCGTACCTAGTCTGCGCATAGCAGCGCCCACAGGGATGATGGACCGTGAAACTCTAGAGGAAAGGCTCGCATAATTGGAAGAACTTGAGGAAGAATGGTTCTTGGCTAGGTTTCATCAGCATGTACAAAAGCAATGTGAAAAAGCCTGGCACAACCACCATATCAAGTTGCGCACCTTCAAGGTAAATGACTAAGTGCTGCTGTATGACAGTAAGTTTGAAAAAATTCTGAGAAAATTCAGAATGCATTGGCTGGGACCATACATGGTTAAGGATGTCACAGATGGAGGCGCGGTCTAGCTAGTCAAACTAATTGGAGAACCCTTCCCATGAAAGGTAAATGGCAACCTCTTGAATCCCTACAAGGGTGGGCCGACTATCTGAATTTCCAACCAAAGCACAGTCTTCATGCTCCAAGGAGCCAGACAAAGGCGCGAGACTATAAACATACGCAACAGATGTCAATACATATGTAGGGAAACAATTCAAACACGGAAATCTCAAAACAGGGGATGCAACAGATTCAGCAAATAGTGGCTCAATGTGCTGCCGACATCATCACAGTTTGAGGACAGTTGGAGGAACTCCATGCCAAGATCTCTACAACGACAGAGTGACTTGAGGGAAAGTCATGATGTTTGTGTTGGGGGCTTGTTGGGCATGGAACCCCCCCAAAGCATGTTTTGGGGCTCAAAGCCCATGTTTTGACCAAATAATGTTGTAAAACCCTGCGAATTGCGGGTGCAGAAGTATGCTAAAGTCATAGGGTTTTCCACCCTATTTTGTAATGTAATGTCAGTCTAGCCATGGTCCACAGACCATGGGATTGTATAAATAGAGCGAGGCTCTAAGTGTAAAAGAGAGTGAGTGAAAATGAAGTATGGAATAAGAAAAAGTCCAAGGGATTGAGTAGTAATTATCTAAGTGTGTCTTTGGGTCGTAAAGTAGGAGAAGGCTCTGCAGCTGAGTGCGTAGAGACCTAGTTGTCCACAGCTTAGTGCACGGACCCTGTAGATGAGTGTGCAGGGTAGAGTCGATTCTGTCACTGAAGAAGAGAATAATAAAATAAGTTTTATCCAAATTTTGTGTATCAGTTCTTGACTTATTACATGTTTGATATCAATTGCAAATATCTTGTTTATTTACTGTGTGCACTTGTATGAAAGATTTATATTGCTAAGTATACTTTACACATCCAAGTAAGCTAAGTTAATCAATTAATGGTGGAATATTAGTAAGGACTTGGATAATAACAACATTCAGACCTCAAGTAGGGTTGCGCGATGGCAGCATCTGAGGCTACGAGGAATGGGTAAGTGTGCATAGCAACGTGTGCACAGGGTCAAACCGCAGACCACTTGAACTCATCCGACATCTCCAAGGTGCGGAAACCTGGTTCTAGCACCCTTCCATACTACTTTGGGTGAGACCTCAGTCCACACTCCACGGACTATTACCAAAAGGGCCAGTACTACCAAGATTTGTTTGGCTAAATCACCTCTAAACCTCAGTCAGGCCCCAATAAGCCAACAGTTGCCATCTTGTGATAGGATTTAGTGTGACTGAACTCAGTGGTAGAGAGGGAAAGGTTCTTGAAAGGTGTGATTGGATTTACTGTCAGTGATCTAGTGGCAGCTAAAGAAGGAAAGGTCACCATAAGGGAGGGAAGAATTCCACCACAGCAAAATTCCAAGTACTTTTGATTCATGAAGGCTAAATCAAGAGAGTACGAATGTTGACAAGGAAATAGAAATATGGAAATTAAGGTGCATGAACAAGAAAAACTCGGTGGTCGGTGATGGGGTGACAACACTATTATTAATATTCCACCATTTGCCTAATTGCATCTCTAATAACTGTGGTAGTGCTAAGCCAGTGGGAATTGAAATGATTTGAGGACGGACTGACCAGCTAAAGGATGGGACGCACTAAGTACTTTTCACTGATTGAGGGAGGAGGTTGCTATAGCTGTCATCTTATGATAAGATTTAGTGTGACTGAACTTAGTGGAAAAGAGGGAAAGGTTCCTGGAAAGTGTGATTGGATTTAATGTCACTAATCCAGTAACATCTAGAGAGGGAAAGGTCGCCATAAGGGAGGGAAAAATTCCACCACAACAAAATTCCAAGTACCTTTGATTCTTGAAGGGTAAAGTAAGAGACTACGAATGTTGACAGTGAAATGGATCCGTGGAAATTATGGTGCATGAACAAAAAAAATTTGGCAGTCGGTGATGAGGTAATAACACTATTACTAATATTCCACCATTTGTCTGAATGCATCCCCAATAATTGTGGTAGTGCTAAGCTAGTGGGAATTGAAATGATTTGAGGACAGACTGACCCACTAAAGGATGGGACACACTAAGGACTCTACACTGATTGAGGGAGAAGCTTGCTATGGATGCCATCTTGTGATAGGATTTAGTGTGACTGAACTCAGTGGCAGAGAGTGAAAGGTTCCTGGGAAGTGTGATTGAATTAATTGTCCCTGATCTAGTGGCAACTAGAGAGGGAAAGGTCACCATAAGGGAGGGAATATTTCCACCGCAACAAAATTTCAAGTACCTTTGATTCTTGAGGGCTAAAGCAAGAGACTACGAATGTTGAAAATGAAATGGAACTGTGGAAATTAATGTGCATGAACAAGAAAACTGGCACAAAGAAGCGACATAGAAATTACCTACTATCCTCTTCCCTTGGAATTGTCAGTGGTAGTGATGGTCTATTGACCTCTACATGATGAATGCATTGTTTCATGAATGGGTAGAATCCTACCATAACAAAATTCCAAGTATCTTTGATTCTTGAAGGCTAAAAAAATAAAGTGTGAATGCTCATAATGAAATGGGACTGTGGAAATTATCACGCATGAACAAGAATAATGACACAAAGCAGCGGCATAGAAGCTACTAATTTCCCTCTTCCATTGGATTTGTCAATTTGAGTGTCAGCGATGAGCTATTGTCCTCTACATGATGAATGAACTGTTTCAGAAGAGATATTGAGAGATAACTTTAACATGCAGTGCAATGCATCTGAACAAAATAGTAATGTATGAAATAGATTTTGAGTTGTCATGTACTATTTAATGCATATGAATACAGTAACAGTGTATGAAATAGGTTTTATGTTGTCAGGTAATAAAGTAACAGTGTATGAAATAGATTGAAAATAAGATAGAAGTTTTACATAGAGATGAATGTATTAATATAAAGCAATTTGAAAATTGGATTTTATTTACAAAATTGTTTGAAAAACAAGAGCCACTTGCTCTTGCATTTTTGTACAGGATGGATCAAACAATGACGATGGTTATTAGAAAACAAAACTTGCTTATTGATGGTGTATTTCTTATTGGAATATCTATATATATATATATATATATATATATATATATATATATATATATATATATATATATATATATATATATATATATATATATATATATATATATATATATATATATATATATATATATATATATAGTTGTGTGTGTAAATAATTTGTTAATTTAAAGTTATTGGATTAAGGAAAAAAGTTGAAAAATCAATTTTAGTTAATTTATTATTTGTAATAAAAAAATTAATTACATAGTTAATGAAATTGATTTCTTTGAACGCATCACATTCCAAAATGAAATGTTTTTATAATTCCACTGCCCTAGACATGCAAAATGTACACACCCATTCTTCTCAATCTTCTTTATGCCTTTTCCACCATCCCATTTCACACCAAAGTTGATCCGAATTGGTTCTTAATTGAGCAATAAGAACCTTTTCCCTACACGGAATGCTAGCACCAATGTACTCTTTTTGTTGGAGATCACACGTAGGGTTGAATTCCTCAATGTAGTAATTATTCTTTCTACCCAACTCTTTCCCCATACCCATTTATGAAATTTCTCCATAAAAAAATTCTTTATCTCCTTGTTATTTGTGGGACAAGCATTGAGGTGGATATTCCATTTTTTCATCCATGTGTAGTTTTGTCTCATCAATGTTTTATTTGTTTCACTCATGCCTTCATTGAAGATAAGATTAGGCTATGTAGCTACTCTCGTTTGTTCAATTATTTTTAGATATATTATGAGCCACACCATAGCAATTGCTTCGATGATAGTTTCTCCTGTTTCACTCAGGATTATCTCATAATGAACCGAACTTCTTATTTTGAACTTGCTCATGATCAGGTGTTTTTGGATTTTCTCACTTTGTTCACATTTTGAGATGGGGGTGCTGCTAGCCCATGATTCACAACCATATAGAATCACTGGACAAACTAGGAGTTCAAAAAACATTTTAATCATTTTCCAATCTCATAACTTTCTTTCTGTACATTTGTTTTGAAGAGCATATAATGCTTTCCACCATCCTAAAATACTTTTCTATCTGCAATCCTTCCAATTAAGTTTTTCGTTGAAATCAATCCCGAAGTACTTGTAATCGTTTACTTCTTCAAGAATGTTTCATTCAAAGAAGAACATATGCTGGCTCTATTTCCTTTTATTAAAGAAAAACATTATTTTTGTCTTGCTAGTATTGACTTGCATCCCCACTGCTCTACAAAAATGGTCAAGGGTATATAGGTGAATTTGCAGTCCATGGGCCAATTTAGCAATCAATACAAGATCATGAGCATATAAAAGAAACTTTATCACAAAGTCCCCCAACCGAACACCATCTCCACCTTGTAACCTTACCCCATCCCCAAAAGGGATGGCTAGGTTCCAGGTAGCCCCCTCAGGTCCACCCTTTCACCTCTTCATAAAGTCTATGGACAATGACTCTATAATGCAAAGGAATTTCAAGTTCTTCCATTCTACACCACAACTTATCTTTGGGGATTGTGTCAAATGTATTTTTGAAGTCAACAAAGCAGCATAATACTTCTTCTTGGTCCCCCAAACCTTTTCAATAATGTGTCTCAACATATACCATGATCCACTGTAGAATGCTTCGGCCTAAAATCCGCTTGTCCTTTTGCCCTCTTTTCTCTTATTTCTGCCCACTTACTGATCCTATTTTCTACCATGTTGTTGAAAAGCTTTCCAAACAAAGGATTAATAAAAATGGTTCTATAATTGGAAGGATTATTAATGTCTCCACTTTTAAAAAGGGGTATCGTTAGACTACTTGTCCAGTCTCTTGGGAATCCTTGTTGAATGTTGTTGTTGAATATTTCCATGATGTGCGATGCAAGAGTGTTCATTCCACAGTTTAGATACTCTGCTTGAAGTTCAACCAAGTCCTTTTCCTTTCATGTTTTCAGCTTCAACTTCGTAATTTAAACAATTCAAAGTTTACGATTAAAAAAATGGAGATGAGATTATCTTAATATCATTTTTCAAATGCATAGTCAAATTGCAATGTCAGAGAGAGATCAACTACAAGCACAAAGCATCAATTGTATAATAGATCATGACAGGAAGCATCAAAACTTTGTTTATATTTCTTTTGAAATTTTAGTGGCTTGTTCACAGATTAGCAATTTGTTCCAGAAGTGGTTTTATCTACGCGCATGTTCGAGGGCTCATTCTTTTATCTAAGAGAGGGTGGGTAAGTCATTTAATGTTTTTGAAGTTTTGTATCTTCATTTTGTTGTTAGATGATATGCCAAGTTCTTTAACTTTCTTTCTAAGCTATTTACAAATTGAGGCATTTGGTTTTTTGGGAAAGAATGAGATTGTTTTGACTATTCCCTAGCATAAAGATTGAAATTGTGGGGATAGAGGATCCCTATTTTTACTGTAAATTTGTCCTTTTGTTATGCATTGATTGAGATGAATGATATGAAAAGTCAAGAGACGAGGGATTTCCAAATTTTTCTGTAGAACCACAGAATATAGTTGGAAACTTGCACATACAAGCACATATTTTTCCATGCTCCATGATGTAGAATTTAATCTTTATAGATGCAATGGAGGTATAGAAAAATGAGTCTCTACTTATGGAATTATTTATTTTTCACTTTACAAACATTGGAATGGAGTTGCAAGACAATGAGTCATATCTTTTTTCCAACTTGGCTAAGGTATTATGTTGGAAATAATACTGAGAGGGGGGGTGAATCAGTATTATCAAATTCTTTTCAATATACCATCGAGATTTATACTCTAAATTATTCTTCAGATATTGATGATTAACTTGTATGTCAGTACCGTATAATAATGAGAAAGAACAATGAAAAAAAGATAGTTACACCAAAGAACACCAGATATAAGGTGGATACCCATTGTGGGTGAAAACCACCAGCTGCAATATGTCTTTATCTTCTTTCAATTAGAAACTTCTTTTACAATGATTTTTTACTTGGTGTAGTCCTTTACCAATACGCAGGCTGCAACCTGCAGAGAGCTACAACTCTCTCTCATTTTCCAGTCTCTCCTGGAAGGGAGCTACAACCCCCTACTTCTTTTCTTTAAAGGACCACTTTTCATAAATTTTCAAACTGGATCCATGAACATCAAATGATCATCAAGTACATGTGAATCACCCAATCAACTTTCTCAATTTAACCAATAACCTCTCAGAATGCAATAACCAGATCAACAGTAACAGTAATCTAAACCCAGAACACCTCATCAACAGATAAAAGACAGCCAACAAATGTTTTAAGACAGATATGCAGTTTTTCCTTATCTAGCCTGCGTAGCTCCGCACTACGCCTTCTGTTCCCCTGCGTATCCCCGCAGAGTGCCTTCTGCTGCACTGCGTACCTACGCACCTGCGCCTTTTGTTGCGCTGTGTACCTCTACTGTTCCTCCGCACCTGCGCCTTCTGTCGTGCCGCGTACCTCTACTGTTCCTCCGCACCTGCGCCTTCTATCGTGCCGCGTGCCTCCGCACTTACGCCTTCTACTATTTAGTGTATCCTCGCACTTCACCTTCTGCTGCGCTGCGTATCTCCGCACCTGCGCTATGAATCACCTGTGGACCTCTGACTAGAACCAAATTAACAGTCCTCTAATGTGCCACTGACAGTCAGATCACAAATCTGATCATGTGCCCGAGAGATCACGACTTAATATATTCCCTTTTGATTTAGATCAAGCTTTTAAAACCGATAACCCAATATTTTTTATCTTAAGATATTCAAATTTCACCAGTCTAGCCAAGTGATCTCTTTTCCCTTTTATAGGCAAGCCCTTACTAAAACCATGAAGCAAAACCATAGAGAACCAATACAAGGGACCCAAAAACCTGGGGCTCAATAATTTAGAATCAATACCACGGACCAAAACCATAGGATCATGATCGACGGGCTAATTACCATGGGCCAAACATAAGAAACCCCACGTGAGCACGCTTCTCTGCATTGGAGTGAGTGAATTGGGGGACCGCACCTTTTGAACGGGGCACCTGCGGGTATGTCCGCACCTCTTGGTCGGGGTACCTGCGGGTCCGCACCTTTTGAACTATGCACCTGCGAACCTCTTATTTTCCATCATTTTGAGAGCCTGATCAGAGTTTTGCCATTTGAATGAGTTGCCATCAAGTACAACACCTGTACCATGGAGCCAACCAGAATCATAATGCCAACATATTAAACAAAACAATGACATGTAGATGGTTTTAGATGGAGAAGCAAAGACAAATATTCTTATAAAATATCTATTGCCATTATTTGTGGTTGAGCAATAAATTTTTTTTGGTGAGGCAAGAAATCATGACAAAATCCAACTTAGAGACAATGGAATAACAAGACTAACAAGACTTGAAAGACAGTGTACAATTATGTAATATTTTTTTTTATAAGGTCAAATGGACAAAATTTACTCATGGTATTTTCCCATGGTATCTTCCCATGGTATTTTCCTTCGAGGGAAATCCCCACCGTGATCTTTATTGGGTGGATCCATCCAAGATTCACGAAGTACTTCAATATTTTACCTTAGTCATTTGATGAGAATTTGTCCATTCCATTGGCAGGGGCTTTAATATTACTTGTATGGGCATGTACCATATTTACAGTTATTAATATAAATAAGAGGTTGAATTTTTCTTTCTCAGATCCCTTATGTTTTGTATTTTGGGTTGAAGTAGTTTTAGGAAACTGTAATGTGCCAGATTTGTTGAAAATTTTGCAGTCAGGAATCTTACAGTGGTATCAGAGCTAGTTTTCTTGTCAGCCTGATAATTTATTGCAGATTGATTGAGAGTTTCAAGAGAAACTAGTTTTTGGTGATCGTCCATAATCACCTTAGCTAAAATCTCGTTAACTTTGGTGGTTATCTATAGCCACCCTAGTTAATCATTACAAAGAAATTGTTTTCCTATCATTGAAGTTCGATTTTCAAGTGATTTGTTTTTAAGATCAAGATGCCAAAAGAAGTATAGTCGTTGGAGTTTAATTATTATGGGTCAAGTTCTTATCGTGAGATCAAATTATGCCATATCATAGAAGACCAAATTCTTTGAGTAAATTCACAAATTTACACAGCGAGATTTAATTGGAAGGTCGAAATTATCAACGATAAGAAATCCATAGAAGAAATTGTTTTGGCCAAACTATTTATTTAGCTAAAATTTGGGGGTAAATATTATTATTTGGTTTATTCTTCTAAAAACCCAGATCAAATAATATTTTTTGGATTTAAAGGCGCCTAATTTCTTTATAATTAGGAGTGGAGGATTGATCTACCATATTGAAGCCCTATTTGAAATTTCAAAGGCCAAATTCTAGCGTTCCTTTAGGGCCACTTATATTTTCAAAGGGGCTGAATTATGAGTAAAGGAAGAGTTTAGTTCTGAGCAAGGGTTTGAGTTCTCCAAGATCAACTTCTCTATTAGTTAGTTAAAGAACATGTTTACTTTTATTACTCTGTTGATAATATCAACCTTCTTACTTTCTATCAAAGGTGAAAAGTTTTAGAATGCATGGAAAACTCTAGATTTGTTATACTTACGTTGGATCTAGAATGTGATGACCTAATCCATCAGATGCTACGATGCTTTTGTACCAGAATTACAACATCGCATCCGAAATTTGTCAAAACAAACATGAAAAATATCATGTCCCTACTCTTAGGAGAAGATAAGGCCATCTACAAACAATTGAGGTCCAAATTGTTGGCCATTTGGAGGAAGGAGCTAATTGTATCACCTATTTCCCTTGAACTAGTTGAGGGGTTGATCAAACAGAACATCAAACTACTTAAAAGGAAGTTGAAGAAGGAGGAACTAACAAGGATTAGTAGGGACAACAAGAAAGAACTAAGAAGGAAAAGCCTATGCTTTGTAAGAAAGCGATCTTGGGCGCTTAACTATTCATGTCGATGTGATAGGAAGGAGGCAACAAGGACAAACTAGAGGAAATTCCTTTAGACTATGAGGATTCATCTGAAGGATATGAACAGTCAAGTACATATGGTGAGAAGCAACACAATGTCGTTCAGAGGGACTTACAGGACAAGCTGATTATAATCAATCAGCTTCACAAAGTACATGGAGAAAAGAAGGAGATAATTCTTCCTAACAATATGCTAGACTCTTATCTCCAAGAGGACATCCATGAAGAGTATGAGCAACCAAGCGTAAATAAGATTCTACTGGTGCATCCATGTTTGACAACCAAAGAGGATGGACAACAAACTATCCCTACAGGTGGAGAAGGCCAAGAAGAAGACATTCAAGGAGACTTAAATGAGAATCAAGTGCTGGTAAACTAGTATGATGAGAATGATCATAAGGACCAGCATGAAAAATATATTATGCAGGATGAGCCATTTCTAGAGATTTGGTCAAAGGTTCAACATGGAGCTATGACATTTGAGCCTCCAGTGTAGACAGATACAAAATAATTCAACAGGGAACCATAGTATAGGACTTTCGGGAAAATATCATGCATCTCAAGACATATATTATGATGTTGAAGTAGAAAGTCCAGACAGTCCGAGGCATTGTCTTACAGGAGAATAGAAAAATTGAGGGGCTCATAGGGGTATGTTCTAATTCAATAGCCAAGTTGTCTGGTGTTGAGGAATGACTCAAGTCCCTCACAAGGAAACAAGAGGAGTATAGTTGGGAGTTCTAGAACAACCCTCTAGTGGAATACATAGATAAGGCTTGCAACACTACCAACCAACCTTTATACATTGAGTATAATAGGGAAGAGTTATAACAGTTAAGGAACCCAACTCCTTGGGGATATTCCCACTCATATTGTTGAAGGAAATTGTCAAGTAAACTGAATTGCTGCAACTGTGGAGTTCGCTTGGAATATTTCCCTCCAATTGATTGTATGACAATATGAGCTTCTTCAAATGAAAGAGGAATCCCAACGGTGGTGGGATATGACCGTGTAAAGAGTTGTTTGAAAGATCAAGTGAGTGGAAAAATGATAAATTCCCAAGGTAAGAAGAAATGGAGCCACCTAGATCGATAGAACTAAGGTTGAGGGAGACTACACTGTTTTGTAGTGAATAACAACCTACATGTAACAACAATATAGTTCTGCAAGGGGACTGCAAGATTCCAATCTTCCATATAATGATAAGGATAATATGAAATGATCTTCTTGAATGCCATCAGGGAGTTCTAATCATCTCGAAAAGAGTGAGCAGAGGAGGAGAAAGAAAATATGAAGAGAAGAAATGATATAACAAAGAGAGATCCCATAGTGCAATCTTATGCGCCTCTTCAATGCTCATGAAATGGGAATTAGTGGTTGTCTTGGAAAAAATTCCACATTCCACAAGAGGGAGGTGCAAATGCAGAGGATATTTGCAGCCCTATATGGTTTCTCACAACTATTCATAGGAGGATTGAAGTGAAGAAAAATTCAACGGGGGAAGAGTGGGTGATGGGGTGACAACACTATTACTAATATTTCACCATTTGTCTTATTGCATCCCTAATAATTGTGATATTGTTGGGCTGGTGGGAATTGAAATAATTTGAGGACATACTTACCACCTAAAGGATGGGATGCACTAAGTACTCTGCACTGATTGAGGTAGGAGATTGATATGGTTGTCATCTTATGATGGGATTTAGTGTGAATGAACTCAGTGACAGAAAGGGAAAGGTTCTTGGAAGGTGTGATTGGATTTATTATCACTAATCTAGTGGTAGATAGAGAGGGAAAGGTCACCATAAGGGAGTGAAGAACTCCACCAAATCTAATCGAATCCATTTTACCCCCATCTCTTATCATAGCTGCAATTTTTTGTCTCCAAAAATGTCTGCTAGTATTATGAATGAGTAGAATTCCACCACAACAAAATTTCAAGAACCTTTGATTCTTTAAGGCTAAAGAAATAGAGTGTGAATGTTGACAGTGAAATGGAATTGTGGAAATTAAGGTGTATGAACAAGAAAAATGACACAAAGAAGCAATGTAGAAGTTACCTACTACCCTCTTCCCTTGGATTTGTTAGTGGAAGTGACGACCTATTATCTGTTGCATGATCAATGAATTGTTTCCTGAATGGGTAGAATCTTACCACAAAAAAAGTCCAAGTAGCTTTGATTAGAACACTAAATAAAGAGAGTGTGAATGCTAACAATGAAATGGAATTGTGGAAATTATGGTGTGTGAACAAGACTAATAGCACAAAGCAGTGGCATAGAAGCTACCTGCTACCCTCTTCCATTGGATCTGTCAATCACAGTGACAACCTATTGTCCTTGTCATTATGAATGCATTGTTTAAGAAGAGAGATTGAGAGTTTTACATATAGTGCAATGAATCTGAAGAAAGTAATAGGGTAGGAGATAGGTTTTGAGTCGTTTTGCACTATTTATGAGATATATGTTATTTACAAAATAGATTGAAAAATAAGACAGAATTTTTACATATAGATGAATGTATTTAGATAAATTAATTTCAATTTTATTTACAAAATAGATTGAAAAGTAAGATATAAATTTTACACGTAGTTGAATGTATATAGAACCGACCTAGATTAATCTAAACCACAGATTTATTAAGCGTTCAGAGGGATCAAATCTCTCATTGTGAAAACCACTTTTTTGAGTGAAAAACTTTAAGAAATATTTACACCTCGAGATATTTGATCTCTTTCAGCATTTAATAGACCTGGAGTTAAGATGGATCTAGGTTGGTTTGATATATATAAGCTTGGTAGTTAAGAAAATCTACTTGAAGCTTTGTTGTTAGATCATAAAACCTAATAGGCTCATCTGTTATACCTTAAAACCCAATAAGAATATATGCCTGTCTTTACAGAGTCGACGATATTAAATATCCTTGGTTTAATTTTATTTTTAATGTTATCATTCAATATCCTAAATAAAACTCAAAAACAATTGTGTGAAAAGTATTCCATTGAATTTTCATGTAGAGGTTGGTGAGCTCCAGTATTGTAGCAATAATGCTACAACTCCTGGGGCTTCCTGTCTCTCATTTTATCAACCCGGTAGTTCGTACAAACTTGGAAGCGACGGTGCTATATGCACAAGTACTAGCTCTTGTCGCAGCTGTCACTTGATCAGCTGGCACAAGTCCACTAGGGCTCAAGCCAACTTCTATAGGCTCTCAGAAGAAGCTTGCTAATTGATGGACGAAAGCTAATCTCAAAGGAAAGCTACTTTAATGACAAAAATGAACCGAAAGCAAATCAAAGCATGTAAACCTAGGAAACCCTAATTTAACTAGTCTGACCTCTACAATGCAAGGAATGTAAATGCAACTTCTACCAATGCTGTCATTACCTCTAATAAGTGAGAATGCATGGATCTAAACTACTTGCATCATGAAAGTTATGTTTTTGTATTTTTCCTTTAAGTATGTGGAATGATTGTGATCTTGTGCTAACTAGGGTTTGGTTTTGCAGATGGGATGGAGAAGGAAGGAAAGCGTGGGACAGGTTGGGGAGGCTAGGAGAGGTCCCTAGGGATCCTTAGCATCCATCCACAGAGGTTCCTCACATTCAGATGCTCAGCAACCGAGAGAGTGGCCTCCTACAGGATGCCTGCAGAGGATCCTACAGGATACTCTGTTTTCTACAGGATGTCTACAAATGGCTACAGGATGACCTACCGTGAGTGTTTGGAGTGATGGAGGAGTAATGGAATGGTAGGGGGAGATGTGTAAGGTAGGAATAAGGCTGGTGATGGCTTTAGAAGTGAAAGAATAGGATGGGAAGTGAGTGTAGGGAGTAGGTTGGAAGGTAAAGGGCTATGTCAACGAAAGGGCTAGAGAATGGAAGTACGTGAGGAGTGAAAGACTTTGGGAGATAACAGAGCGGAGCAGGGGTCAAAGATATGTCTGCATGCGTGATCAAGATGGAGGACGAAGTGATGGGACGAGAGAGAGCAGTGTAAGTGAAACAAATTCTTATGACTGTCACTCAACCAAAAATGCATTAACCTAAACTACCTGTGCTTGTAAATTCAATGAGCAGCAATCTAAACGCGAAGGAGAATGTGCATGAAGCTCTGGTAAGGGAGTGTGGTGCAGGTGTGAATCATGTGGAAGCATCTAACATAACATGACTGTGTTTGCAACAATCATGGAATAAAGAAATGCGTATTTTTGGTGGTTAGTCATGGGCTTCACTCCAATCCCAGATGAGACGGCAGTGAGCCTTAACAACCTTTTTGTTGGAGCTCCAATCGATTATATCTATCCTCTGCTACACTAAGCAAGTGGAAACAAATTCACCATAAGCAACTCCTATCTAACTCATGAAAAAGACCAACTCAACAACCTGTAATTCGAACTGCATATGCAAATGAAAAGCTCAAAGCGCTGAAATGAAATGGAAACAACACTACAGCAGAGGGGATCTATGGCTCTCAGGTTGGGCCCTAACCTGAGAGCTATAGTCTCCTTAAGGAAAACTCAGAACTAGATCAGAATCTGCCTTCTTTATTCATAATTTGATATCATGCCAAATTGGCTTACAAAAAGGAACGAAAACTGAGCTGTGCTCCAAAATTACAATAGAAATACGAGAGTTTCAACAACCTATCTAAGGCTAAGGCCTCTATACTTATACAAAAACGATGATCCAACAAGTGTCCTTGATTTTAGGAGCTCGGCTGTCCAACTAGAGTTTAACTGCTGATCCTGTAGGACGGTCATAACTGTTGTTCCTGTAGAGCAGTTTATAACTGCTGTTCCTGTAGAATAGCTGGCTGCTTCTAAGCTCAGAGGGGAGATGGATTAGAGCTCGGAGTTCTTGGTGGGAATCACGATGGATGTCCCTAAGACCGTGGACATCCTCTCCTAAAAACCCGCAGTGCCACCTCATTGTCTCCTTATCTCCTTTTTCGTTGTCTTTTGCTCCCTTTTAATGCCAAAACCTGGAATCATAATGCATTAGTCATGTAGAGAGAGTGCCTACCCTTCTTCCTACAAACAACATGAATAAACTAAGAAATGCATGCATAAGCAATAAAAAATGAATGGTTTGAGCAAGTAGAATAGGCCAAAATGAGCCCAAATTGTACCAAAATTGGGGCTCATCATCACCCCCCAACTGAACCATTTGCTCATCCCTGAGCAACCTTGCTCCTGCTCCTTGTCCTTGGCCGAGGACTCGGGACCGGAACAGTCTCTTTCTTTCCTGCTTTTGATGGCCCTGCCTTCTCTGCCCCTGGTGGTGACGAGGGTGATGCTTCCTTCCCCTTTTCTATTTCCTTGAGTCGGGCTTCGGAAGGCGACTGGCCTATCTTTCGTGTCCAGGAAGTTATTTTTGGGCTCCCCTTTTCGGGGGTGGCTGATGTTTTAGAGGGGGTCCTTGCACTGGGTGAAGTAGGGACATCCCCTGAAGTGGTTTGGCTGCTGGGTGGAGGCTGTGGCTTGCCCGTGGTCATCCTCTTGCTTCTCTTGGCTTCAGGTGGTAGAGGGGTCTCCCTCTCCCTTTTCTCTTTCGGTTTTGGAGGTGTGCTGAGGGCAGCCAGTGCCACCGCTGCCTCCTTTTCGAGGATGCCAGCCTTCTCTTTCTTGCGTTTTGCTCTCTCGGAGCTCCTTGTAGAGGGCCCCTCCTTTTTAGATTTCGGGCTTCCTGTGGAAGACCCTGCTTTGCCCGCTTTCGGGCCTCCTGTAGAAGATTCTTTCTTTGTCTTCGGACTCTCTATAGGAGGCTGTTTCTCAATGACCTTCGGGCCTCTTGTAGAAGCCCCTCTTTCCAATCTCGGGCTTCTTGTAGAAGCCCCTGTCTCTGTCTTCGGGCTTCCTGTAGAAGCCTGTGGTTGCACTTTCGGGCTTCCTGTAGAAGCCTCTTTCTCCGTTTTTGGGCCTCCTGTAGAAGCCTGTTCTCCAATGATTTTCGGGCTTCCTGTAGAAGCCTTGGTCGTCGCTCTTGGGCTTCCTGTAGAAGCCTGCTCCTTACTGATCTTCGAGCTTCCTGTAGAAGCCTTTGTCTTTGTTTTCGGGCTTCCTGTAGAAGCCTGTTTTTGTGTTTTCGGGCTTCCTGTAGAAGCCTGTGTTTGTGTTTCCGGGCTTCCTGTAGAAGCCAGTTTTTGCGTTCCTGCAGACGCAACTCTCACCACCTTTTCTTGCTTCGCTGCATGGATTTTGCTTTTGGCTTTGACTGTGGGAGCTAACGAGGTGCTTGGGCTGGCAGGGACCACCTCAGTTTTGACTGCCCTGCTTTTCAACCTCTTTTCCCTTGCTGACAGGATGGGGGTGTCCTCTTTTGCTCTGTCATCCTTTCCCTCCTCCTTCTCCTTTCGTTCTTTCTTCTGTGTTGGAGTCGGGACCTTTTGGCTTTTCCCTTTCTTACTCTTGGCTACGGGCTCTTCTTCTTCACCGCTAGACGACCCCGTTTCTTCAAGCAACATTTTTATGTCCCCTTCTCTTGTTAAGTTCCTAAATGATTCCCATGCGAGGGGGACTTTATATGAGTGGAGAGCATCCTCCACAAGCAATTTTATCAACCCATGATGGGCTATCTAATCAGGGATTCCGTCCTTGAGCTTTGTAGAGCACTCCATCAAGGACTGCAGTAAAAAGTAAGGAATGCTCAGCCTCTGTGCTGCAGGGAGGTCAATCTGGTGTCTTAGTTCATTGAGTAGCCTGAAGTGATACGCATATACGATGTTGTAACGACCCTCCAGGTGATATATTTCATAATTTGCAAACTGACTTCGTTCCATGGTGGCAACAGGCTTGTCCTTTTCACCCCATTTTTGTCCTCTGTGAATGCTTCTTCAGGTGGGAAGAACTCCTTCTTTGCTTGCTGGCTCTGCTTCCGCTCTTCTTTATCCCACGGCAGACCCATGGGTAGTTCTGTGATTCGACTTATATGCTCTGGGGTGAGTTGGAGGCTAAGACCTCTGAAGCTGACCGTGGCCAATGTCTGGGATTTAGGCTTCAATGCCTGCAAGAATTCCTCGGCTACTTCATCATCGTAGCCCTGTAGCTTATCACAAAAAGGCATCCATTGTGCCCTGGTGAAGAGATCTACCACTGCTGGATTTCTCCTTAATCTGGTGGAATCTGTGGGTTCTCGCCTGATAAATCCACCCGGCATGATGCACAATTTTCTTAACCGGAGGTGGTGATGGTGGAAGAGAGTTTAGTTTCGGTGACAGAGTGCAGAACAATGCGTATAACCCGCAAAAATTTTACAACACAGTCTAACCACGCAACAATCTTGTAGAATTGCAGTATGGGCACACAGACAGCAATTGGTCTACTTTCTCATTTACCCTGACAGTAACTGACAATCCTACCACCTTAAATGAGCAATTTGCATGAGAGGTCCAGTGTTACCTCGTTACTCGACCACCTTTTTTCGTGAACACCCGCGTTCCTGTAGAAGACTGCGTCCTGTAGGACTGCGTTCCTGTAGAAACTGTTCCTATAGGAGCAGTGTGCAAACTTCGGGGAGGACTGCAATTGGACTGCGGTTGAGGTGCGCTTCACTGGTGTTCAGTCGGCCGAAAGCTTGGCGTATCAACATGCAGAGGTATTCAGAAGAGTTACTCAAGTTCTGAAGTGGAGGTGGATGGATATACGCGCACGATCTAGCCGATTAGATTTTGAATCGACGCAACTCGTGGCGCGGAGGGTGAGCTGTCCCCGCCGGACCATTGGGTGACGTCGCCCATCATCCGCCTGCACATTCACTTGCTGCCGCATTCATTCCCACAGATCTGCCGCTGCCCTTTTCGGTTAAACTTGTTTCTTGGTTGACGGGACTGATCTTCACGTGCGTGCTGCGTGTTTCCTTTGTCGTGGCCGCCACCCCATCATCTGACTATCCCTTCATTAGCCGACGTGGCCAGTCAACTGGCCTTACGGCTGCTCAACCATTCATTTCTATGCCATGCAAACAAATCAAAGTAATACTCATGCGATTTGATGGAAGGAAGGATTAGAACACTTACCTGCGTGCGTCTGCACATGATTTCAGTCTTTTGGACGACGGATCTACCTGCTGCATGTGGTTTACACATTCCCGGAGGCTCGTGGTTACAGGATGCTGGCGCTGTGGTGGACGCTCTGGTTGCGTGCGCCTGCGTGTTGCTTGCAGATGGCTGGGCGATGAATGGCATCAACTCCTGCAGGTTTGACTGCTACAGGATTCCCGCGGGGGCCTTGCAACAGTCTCACCTCCTTGGGTGCATGCTACTTGATAATGGAGATGACCTGCTAATCGCGCTCTCGAAGCTTCTGATGCTCGTCATGGACATGGTATGAGCTCTCGGTGTTCATTTTCTCTGACAACTGATTTTTCCACGAGAACTCATTGATCTGGTTTGCTGGTGCAGGGATCTCAGTTGCATGGTGACGAGGATGGTGGAGCAAGGTATCAGCATCGTGCATGGGCCCAAAAGAGGCTTGCATGCGTCCACACCAACCCGTAGTCATCAGATCTGCTCATGAAACACATTCTGGCTCGTTCTGAGCTTCTACAGGAAGTTTCCTGTAGAAGTACAGAGCTTCCTGTAGATAGGCAGCTCTTCCTGTAGAAATTTGCACCTTCCTGTAGAAAATCGCACCTTCCTGTAGAAAATCTGTGTCTTCCTGTAGAAGACTCAGTTTATAATAAAAGTGCTCATACCTTGAAGAACATAGGCAGTCTTGGAGGAGGTGCTGGTGAGGTGTCCTGGCTGCATGATAAGGACTTCTGGCTTTGAGTTGAGAGGCTTCCTCTCCGCCTTAGAACACCTGCAATCTGCATGCAAATTTCACATAATGACTTATTGATTTTTTTCTTTTTGTTTTTTTTGTTTTTTTTTTTTTTTTGAAAGATAGCAGGGGCGCCTCAATGAGGTTTTCACCCCTACCACCTGCCTCAAGTGCCTCAGAGAGGTTTTCACTCAAGGATCTTCGTCTCTTTTTCCTCTTTTTTTTGTCTTTTTTTTTTTTTTTGAAAGATAGCAGGGGCGCCTCAATGAGGTTTTCACCCCTACCACCTGCCTCGGGCGCCTCAGAGAGGTTTTCACCCAAGGATCTTTATTATTTATTTATTTTTTTTTTTTATTTTTTTTTAGATGCTTCAGGGTGTGCCCAAAGCAGGGGCAGGACCCTTCTCTATGACCAATACTGCCTTCTCCATTGTTTTGATGAACTCTTGTCTTGAGGAAGGCTTCCTGTAGATCTTCAATCGATGCCCATTGACAAGCATGGGAATGGCTTCCTCATCAATGGTTCGAATGAGGACAGATCCATTGTCATGACACTTTTCCACTGAATATGGTCCTAGCCATCTGGTTCTCAACTTCCCCTTGAAATATTTGTATCTGGAATCATACAACAAAGCCAAATCTCCCAGCTGAAATTGCTTGTCATGGAGGTGTTGATCATGCCACACCTTCCTCTGAAGTTGAACCACTTCTAAGTGAAGGAGGGCCTGCATGCGGTGCTCATCCAGTCCATTCAGCTGCAATAACCTTTCTTGCTGTGCATGGCTGAGATCTAGGTCCAGCTGAGCTGCCATCCTCAAAGTGTTATACTCAAACTCAATGGACAACAAAGCTTTATGCCCATAGACCAGCTCATAAGGTGTGAAGCCGGTGGTGGTCTTCCAAGTGGTGTTGTAAGCCCATGTGGCTTCAACCAGACAATCTGCCCAGTCCTTTCTGCTGCTGCTCACCACTTTAGTCAAGATCCCTTCTAATGCTCTATTGGTGACCTCCACCTACCCATTTGCTTGAGGATGATAGGGAGTGGAGGTTCTATGCTTGATCTTGTGATGAGCTAGGAGTTCTTCAACCAGGTGGGAGGTGAACTGGCTCCCTTGATCGGTGACCAGCTCTCTTGGATAGCCAAACTTATAGAAGATGTTCTCTCTTAAGAACTCGGCCACTTTTTCTTCTGTTGCTGCTTTGATTGCTTTGGTCTCTGCCCACTTCATCAGGTAGTCAGTGCACACAATGATGTAGGATCTTTGCCTCGAAGAGGGATTGATTGGACCCACAAAGTCCATGCCCCACTTCTCAAATGGCTCAAGAGTCACTTGAGGTTGGAGAGGCATCTCATCCCTTTGGGTCGGTTTCCCCATTCTTTGGCATTGGTCACACTGGCTGACATATCTTCTGACATCTTGATGAAGTGTGGGCCAATAGTAGCCTGCCTGCAGGATCTTGAAGGCAGTTCTCTTTGCTGCAAAATGTCCTCCACAAGGCCCATCATGACAGGTGAGGAGGATGTCAAAGACTTCCTCTTCCCTTACACAACGCCTTAAGATCTGATCGGGGCCAAGCTTGAACAGATTGCCCCCAATCCATGTAAATGAGGCACTCTTTCTGATGATTTTGCTCTTCTCTTTTGAAGAGAGGTGCGGAGGAAACTGAGTTGAAACAAGGTAGTTTTCTATATCAGCAAACCATAGAGAGAGTACTGAGATAGCAAACAGATGCTCATCAGGCATCTGGTCATCCACTGTCCCATCTTCATCTGTAGACAAATCCAATCTAGACAAGAAGTCAGCAACAACATTTTCTCTCCCTGGTTTATCAACAATGGTTAGATCAAACTGCTGCAATAAAAGTAACCATCTAATAATACGAGCATTCACATCTGGTTTATTCATCAAATATCTAATAGCAGCATGGTCAGTATGTACAAAAGTCTGGTAACCAGTAATATAATGTCAGAACTTGTTCAGTGCATGGACCACAGCTAAGAATTCCTTCTCGGTTACAGTGTAATTCAGCTCTGCTTTGGACAAGTTTTTGCTAACGAAGTAAATGGCATATGGAAGTTTTTACTCAACTTGTCCTAAGGCTGCACCTATGGCTTTGTTCGAGGCATCAGTGTGGATGTGGAAAGGTAGGGCCCAGTTTGGACCTCTCAAGATTGGTGCTGACACCAACTTGTCCTTTAACTCATTCAAACTCCTCTGACAATCGTCAGTCCACTTAAACTCCACATCTTTTGCCAACAGAACAAACAATGGTGAGGCTAACTTGATGAAGTCCTTAATGAATCTCCGGTAGTATCCTGCTAATCCCAAGAAACTCCAGACATCCCTTACTTTTTGAGGAGGTGGAACCCTCTTGATGAGAGCAATTTTGTTAGGATCCACCTACAATCCTTGGGAAGAAATAGTATGACCTAGCACGGTCCCCTCGGTCATTAGGAATTCACATTTTTCAGGACTAAGGGACAAGTTCATCTCGGTGCACTTGGTTAGGACCTTTCCCAAGTTGGACAATGCTTCCTGGAAGTTGGCCCCATAAGGAGTAAAGTCATCCATGTATATTTCCACTGCATCATGGACCAACTCCGAGAAGATGCTGAAGACATCTCTCTGAAAAGTAGCAGGAGCATTGCATAGCCCAAAGGGAAGGACTCGGTAGGCAAATGTACCCCAAGGACAAGTGAAGGTGGTCTTATCTTGGTCTTCCGGGCTGATTTGGATTTGATTGTACCCGCTAAACCCATCCAGGAAAGAGAAGAACTTCTTTCCTGCCAGTCCATCCAACACTTGATCTATGAAGGGTAGGGGGAAATGGTCTTTCTTGGTAGCTTTGTTCAGCTCACGGCAATCTACACAGATCCTCCACTTCCCATTCTTCTTGGGAACCAACACTAGAGGGGACACCCATTCACTATTTGAGATGGGGTAGATGAATCCGGCATCCAACAGTTTTTGCAACTCTTCCTTGACAATGTCCTTAAGGGCTGGATTCATTCTCCTTTGGGGTTGCCTAACTGGTTTACAATCCTCTTTGATGTATATATGATGGGTACAAACCGAGGGATGGACTCCTTTCATCTCCTTATAGCTCCAAGCAAAAGCATCTAAGTGGCTGGCCAATAGGCTACACAACTCCTTCTCCTGGGAAGGAGATAGGGAGGAGCTGATCTTTAATGCTCTCTCAGGGCCGAACTCCACACTTTTGACTCTGGGAGTGACAGGGCTGGTTGTACAAAGGTCCACTAAGGTGCTAGCTTGGGCATCCTCCACCAACTTCTCTAAAGATAGTGCACTGGAAGGTGGATTCTGGATCAGGGTCTCAATCAAATCATCCTTGGTAGGAGGGTCTCTTCTAGTGGTATCTAGGGTGCACAGAGGTGCAGAGTACACCTCGTCTTCCTCTCCTTCCTCCAGCCAGAGTGGTAAATCATGCTCTAAAGAAGGTTGGGCAGGAGGGTATAGGACTAGCTGCTTGGACATGGGATCATTTTTGATGGTCATGTTTCCTGCCCGACAACTTATGTAAGCATCTGCAGTAGCTAACCAAGGCCTTCCCAAGATGAGAGGATATCCAGTAAGCTTGGCCTTTGGTTGCAGAACCAGGAAGTCTGCAGGGTATTCCCAAGAATCAATAGAGACTAAGACATCCTCCACAATCCCTTCGGGAGTCACGGTGGAGCGATCTGCTAATTGCAGTACTGTCGAGGTCTTCCTCAAGGAACCCTGAAGATTGAGTTTAAGCATGGTATCCCTGGTCATCACATTGATGGCTGCCCCCAGATCAATCAAGGTGTGGGGGATAATGGTGCCATTGATGTGAACATCTACTACAGGACTTCCAAGATCTAGGTACTTTGGGCAGATGACTTATCCTAGCATAAGATCAGACAGCTGTCCTATGACATTGATAGTTGAGGCAACTCTCTTCCGTCTGCCTGGGTGTTTGAAACACTTCTCCTTAACCAGCTTGTTATATATTGGCACATCCTTGATGGCTTGGAGAAGTGGGATTTTTACACACAACTGCTTGAGCTCACCCAAAAGCTCATCTTCTTCTGGGTTAGGTTGTGTGGTGGCTGTTAGTCTCTCAGGAAAGGGTGGAATAGGCTTTGGTTCACTCTCCTGATGGTTTTCATCATCCTCTGGGGGAGGAGGTTGGCGATCTGGAAGAGTCTTTCCAGATCTAAGATTGATCTCCTCGATCTCCACAGCATAGGTAGGGCATGAGGTCTCCCCAGTATATACCTGCTGAGCCTGTCTATTGTTGGGGTTCGGGTTCGGTTGAGCAGGCATCTGAGGTTGCCTTGGAGGAGCAGGAGGTAAAGGCTAAGGT
The DNA here is from genome assembly GCA_031772625.1 of Pinus tabuliformis. NCBI lineage: Eukaryota > Viridiplantae > Streptophyta > Pinopsida > Pinales > Pinaceae > Pinus > Pinus tabuliformis. Next base: position 1,125,217,975 of record CM062807.1, read on the forward strand.
TGAACTGGTGGTGGAGGCAAAATGGCAGGAGGAGTGTTGTATTGGGGCCTCCACCCCGACTGAGGAGCACTCCATTGAGGCTGCGACTGGGTATGTGAGTGATATGGATGAGAAGTAGGTTGAGTAGGGTACTGAGGTGGGTAAGACCATGGAGGAGGCATGGACCATGAAGGATGAGCAGGGGGACCCCAGGAAGGCATAGGAGTTGACTGGTTGGGGTCGTAATAAGCTTGAGATGCCCCTTGCATCCCCTGCTGATAAGGTCTAGATCCTTGAGGCCTCCTTTGGTTGATGAAATAGAGAGGTTCAGTGGGGGCTTCGGTTCCTTGGTACATGGCTTTAAACCCAGGCAAGGTTGGACACTGATTTGTTGGGTGGTCCTCCTCACAAACGAAACACACTTCAACCGAATGCAATGGACATTCGTTCTTAGGGTGTCTTCTGGTGCACCTAGGACAGAAGACAGCAAAGGCTCTCTCAGCTTCTTCTTTCTTCTGCTGGATCCTGAATGTGTCCAGCTGCATGGCAATGGTCTGTCTCACCTCACTCTTAAGATCTTCTAATTGGTTTGTAAACTCATGTTTGGAGAAAGGGACACCAGTGGAGAGGAGATTTCCTCTACCTCGTTTTCTAGCTGCCCTGGAATGATTTCGAAACACAGTCTTGATGTCCTCATAAGGCAGTTGGTAAATGTCCCCCCCAGCTAACATGTGAAGGGTGTCTAAGAGATCTTCAGGGACTCCTCGGAGTAGAACCAACTTGAGGGATTCAGGGTCAAGTGTGCACCTGGCCCGTTTATAGCTAAGTTGGAACCTCTCCTCGTAATCCTCTAAAGACTCATCATTCCCCATGGTCATTCGAAAGATCTCTCCCTTGGTTTCCTTGGACCTACAATAATCCCTATACTTGGTATTGAAGGCTTGCTGCATCTGAGCCCAAGTAGCTATGCTATTCCCAGGTAATCCCATGAACCAGCGTAGGGCTGCATCCTTAAGAGTGGAAGGGAAGAGCTTCAGCTTTTGCTCATCTTCAGTATAGTCATAGGTTCTACAAAGGAAAACAAACGCAAACAAGAAGGTATCAGGATCCTCAGTGGTCAGTCCATGGAAGTGAGGCAAGGCGGAGGGGCTAATGTTTTTCATTTTCATATCTCCATTGGTCTCTCGGATGGGGAAAGCTCCTTCTATTCTCTCATCTTCTCTCCTATTATCAGCCATGGCTTCAGATGGAGCGGTCTCTAACTCTTCTTCTTCTATAGGGTCTTGGTATATCTCCGGATGTTCACCTATAGGTTCCTCTGGGTCACTGTCACCAAAGAAGAGAGAAGGGTGACTCAGTGATGTGGTGGGGGTGTTTGGTAGGAATTTGCCTGATCTATCTCGGTTCCTACGAGGCATGAAATGGAAAGGACTTTTTTTTTTTGTTTTTTTTTTTAGTGCTTTTGCTTTTTCTTTGGTACCTGCAAAACTGAAACAAAGTGATCTACAACTAACTATATTGCTCAAATGAAATTGCAGAATTGGAAAGCTACTCTAGGAAAGCAAGAAATATTAATCTATGAAAGAAGGAAATGCTAATCTATGAAAGCAGGAAATGCTAATCTAGGAAAGCAGGAAATGCTAATCTAGGAAAGCAGGAAATGCTAAGCTACTTTTGCAGAATGGAAATGAAATAAACTACTGAGCAGAAGTAAGAGTACGAAAGTAGAAGAAAAGCAACAATTACTAATACTCTGACGCTTCCCCGGCAACGACGCCAAAAAGATGGTGAGCTCCAGTATTGTAGCAATAATGCTACAACTCCTGGGGCTTCCTGTCTCTCATTTTATCAACTCGGTAGTTCGTACAAACTTGGAAGCGACGGTGCTATATGCACAAGTACTAGCTCTTGTCGCAGCTGGCACAAGTCCGCTAGGGCTCAAGCCAACTTCTATAGGCTCTCAGAAGAAGCTTGCTAATTGATGGATGAAAGCTAATCTCAAAGGAAAGCTACTTTAATTGACAAAAATGAATCGAAAGCAAATCAAAGCATGTAAACCTAGGAAACCCTAATTTAACTAGTCTGACCTCTACAATGCAAGGAATGTAAATGCAACTTCTACCAATGCTGTCATTACCTCTAATAAGTGAGAATTCATGGATCTAAACTACTTGCATCATGAAAGTTATGTTTTTGTATTTTTCCTTTAAGTATGTGGAATGATTGTGATCTTGTGCTAACTAGGGTTTGGTTGTGCAGATGGGATGGAGAAGGAAGGAAAGCGTGGGATAGGTTGGGGAGGCTAGGAGAGGTCCCTAGGGATCCTTAGCATCCATCCACAGAGGTTCCTCGCATTCAGATGCTCAGCAACCGAGAGAGTGGCCTCCTACAGGATGCCTGCAGAGGATCCTACAGGATACTCTGTTTTCTACAGGATGTCTACAAATGGCTACAGGATGACCTACCGTGAGTGTTTGGAGTGACGGAGGAGTAATGGAATGGTAGGGGGAGATGTGTAAGGTAGGAATAAGGCTGGTGATGGCTTTAGAAGTGAAATAATAGGATGGGAAGTGAGTGTAGGGAGTAGGTTGGAAGGTAAAGGGCTATGTCAACGAAAGGGCTAGAGAATGGAAGTACGTGAGGAGTGAAAGACTTTGGGAGATAACATAGCGGAGCAGGGGTCAAAGATATGTATGCATGCGTGATCAAGATGGAGGACGAAGTGATGGGATGAGAGAGAGCAGTGTAAGTGAAACAAATGCTTATGACTGTCACTCAACCAAAAATGCATTAACCTAAACTACCTGTGCTTGTAAATTCAATGAGCAGCAATCTAAACGCGAAGGAGAATGTGCATGAAGCTGTGGTAAGGGAGTGTGGTGCAGGTGTGAATCATGTGGAAGCATCTAACATAACGTGACTGTGTTTGCAGCAATCATGGAATAAAGAAATGCGTATTTTTGGTGGTTAGTCATGGGCTTCACTGCAATCCCAGATGAGACGGCAGTGAGCCTTAACAACCTTTTTGTTGGAGCTCCAATCGATTATATCTATCCTCTGCTACACTAAGCAAGTGGAAACAAATTCACCATAAGCAACTCCTATCTAACTCATGAAAAAGACCAACTCAACAACCTGTAATTCGAATTGCATGTGCAAATGAAAAGCTCAAAGTGCTGAAATGAAATGGAAACAACACTACAACAGGGGGGATCTATGGCTCTCAGGTTGGGCCCTAACCTGAGAGCTATAGTCTCCTTAAGGAAAACTCAGAACTAGATCAGAATCTGCCTTCTTTATTCATAATCTGATATCATGCCAAATTGGCTTACAAAAAGGAACGAAAACTGAGCTGTGCTCCAAAATTACAATAGCAATACGAGAGTTTCAACAACCTATCTAAGGCTAAGGCCTCTATACTTATACAAAAACGATGATCCAACAAGTGTCCTTGATTTTAGGAGCTCGGCTGTCCAACTAGAGTTTAACTGCTGATCCTGTAGGACGGTCATAACTGTTGTTCCTGTAGAGCAGTTTATAACTGCTGTTCCTGTAGAACAGCTGGCTGCTTCTAAGCTCGGAGGGGAGATGGATTAGAGCTCGGAGTTCTTGGTGGGAATCACGAGGGATGTCCCTAAGACCGTGGACATCCTCTCCTAAAAACCCGCAGTGCCACCTCATTGTCTCCTTATCTCCTTTTTCGTTGTCTTTTGCTCCCTTTTAATGCCAAAACCTGGAATCATAATGCATTAGTCACGTAGAGAGAGTGCCTACCCTTCTTCCTACAAACAACATGAATAAACTAAGAAATGCATGCATAAGCAATAAAAAATGAATGGTTTGAGCAAGTAGAATAGGCCAAAATGAGCCCCAACTGTACCAAAATTGGGGCTCATCAGAGGTTAAAACCAACAGTTGAGCAACTTCAATAAATTTTAATGCAGACAAAAAAATATAAAGAAAATGTAGGACTACATGCACCATATTTTTTTTTTTCATGTTCACGTTTCTCTTCACACTCAAGAGTAAAATTTCAAACATACAAAATAAAATTAATAACATACAAAGAACTTGGAAAAATATAGTCTTTGAATTCTATGTAACAAAGTGAGCAAGGTTGTTTTTCATGCGTTTTACCTGGAAGACATGCATTTATAGAGCTATAAAGTCTTCATGTGGGGTGTCTTTATTGAGAGGTTTTCTTTGCCAAATCAGATATGAAAATTGCTCAAAGTTATGATATTTGTTGTGGAAATTAGGATTTATTTTGATCTACCTAAAAGATTTTATTGCAATGAATGTCTCACATTCGCGGTGAATACATTTAAATATGCTACATTAGAGAAGAATACCATGGGAAAAAACATGGGTTGTGAAAACTTGGTCCAAAAACCTCCATCTGTAAATTTATTATTTTATCTCAATTTAATTTTAATTATTTTTTTTTATTTTTTTGTAATTTAAATATTGTATGTAATTTGATGATTAGAGAAGGATATCATGGGAAAAATCAAAACTATGTGTTGTGAACATCCATAATTTTACAATTTTATCTCAATTTATTAAAATTATTAATTATTAATTTTATGTTTTATTTTATTGTTTATGTTTTATTTATTTTTAACGTAATTAGATCATTAGAGAAGAATACCATGGGTAAAACCATGGATTGAAAAAACCTAGAGCACAAAAAGCTCTGGTAAATTTACTATTTTATCTCAAGTTATTTTTAATTTTTAATTTTTAACGTAATTTTACCAAGTCACAATGTTTGCATAACACAACATATGTATACTTATGAGACCAACATTTAAAAGATATTTACATATATAACTACTACACATATAACATCTAACATTTTCGCGTCTAACACATATGCATCTAATGCCTAAACATCTACCCCATACTACTTCGTAGAGTGCCTCTTGGCACCAAAAAAAAAAATTAAGGTTAAAAATTTTAAGAAAAAGATGTCTTATGCAGTAGAAATAATTTCAATCATATAAATTAATTATTCTTATCTCCCATTTTATTTTTAATAATTTTAATCATGGAAAGTATGTTTCATGGTTAAGAAAATGTAAATTATACCTTCACCCACAAAGAATTGAATTAATTAATAATGTTCGAATAAAATACTTCTAAATAAAATAATTGATTTACAAAATTAATAATTACAGAGAAGTTGTTCAATTATATATATATATATATATATATATATATGAATGGCTTAAATAATATGCATGATAAAATCATTTTATATATGTGAATAATCCAATGATATATAAGATATAAATTAAAATTAAAAATATGTTATTATTTTATGAGAATAATAGAGGATTATTTATGATTGATAAAGTCTAAGTTGTATCAAGAATGTAAATGAAATAATTGTATACAAGATATTTTTAATGAAAGGAGAGGTTCAAATTTGATGGGGGACATGGTATGTAGATCTGTGTCAATCAAGTTGTCAAATCACTATGGATATGAGGTCTTTTGCTCCACAACATTGGGGTGCCTATCTTAATTTGGTTCTTGTTATGCCAGGACCTTAAAATTTGATTGTTGTTGTTGTTGTAGTATTATATGAAACTATTTGATAATGAGCTACAACTACTCACATCCATAATGTGCAAGAAAAATGATAATGCATCTTAATAAATGGGAATGTCGATATAATAAGTTACAATCTTAATAATTATAGTATTTTCAAGACTAAAGTATAGAGGTAAACCATTGAAGGAATCTTGCATTGGATGAAGTGGGATGCGATAAGGGTATTAAGTACATTGGGATGAACTAATGAATGTTTGTGAGTGATTGACCGACGATTTTGTTTAGTTTTGATGGTGATTATCATTTGAATTTAGTATGCTTTAGAGATATTAAATTATGAAAGGAAAATATGTTCAAACAGGCTCAATTTCAGATAGAAAGACCATTGACGTTGATACTTATGGAAAAATATTGAGCCTTAGCAAAAAAAATATATATAGATTCAAGATAATATAACACTAACCTAGATGCATTTTAATCTTGAATATATCAAGCATATATATATATATATATATATATATATATATATATATATATATATAAAATAAAGAAAGGGGGAAGTCAAGGATATTCAATATCCATGTCACTAGGCATGTGTTATGCATTGGGTATTAGGTTGGCTATGTATTAATTCAATCAAACATGAGAATTTTTTTTCAATTTAACAAAGTATAACTTTAAAACTTATTTTTATATTTTTTGCAATTTATTTTATTGAAATTTATCTCTCATGGGGTTGGTTGTCAATTTGGACATGTTATTAGCCCATGCCTTAATTAACGAGCCAAGAGTACATGGGTCACATCAGGTTGGTGGTTTATTTTTCATACATTTTAGTTCTAAATAACCTCTGTGAATAGAGTTTGTAGGAAAGGAATTGTATGTACATCAATACATTTGTTACTATTATATTTCAGCTCCAACATCTATCATTAATCTCATATGCGCCATCCTATGTGGAATTTCTTTTATTCTATTCTAGACAATGGGGGCATTGAACACTGACTTGATTTTCTAATTGACCGTTAATGTGTTTTCAGGACCTATCTTTTCAGCGATCTCCTAGATATCAAATTGATTTATTTTCCAAGGCTAGTGGTGGGGTCATTTTGCAGGTGGTGTACTCTTGGTTTCATCACTTGTTAGCGTGTGTTTTATTTGTGACAATTACACATTAAAATACACATTTTTTGTTTTGACATGGTGATATGTTGTTATGATTTTCAGACATCTCACTCCTCGTTGAATGTCATTTTTGCATCCCGATGTACATTTTTTCTTTTTACATATGCTTGATGGTGTTTACTTGGGATATAATATATTTTTAATGTAAATTATATCTCCCATCATCGTGAAATATTAATTAATTTATTCAAAGGGAGCCAAGTTCTAGTGGGAATATGTAGGTTCATAGGGAGAATGTGCAACCCAATAAGATCCTGTTGTCAGTGGGGAGTAAGGGTAGTTCTACGGTTGGAAAGAAGGAACCCTAGGATGGCATGAAATCATTTTAGGAGAAAAATAAGTAGGAGGATTCTCATGGCACAAATGTTAGCGATACAGGTGTAGTTCATTCTACAAGGTATGCTGGAGTGGTGAATGCCATTAGTTGGGCTCATGTCGCCAGTAGTGATGATGATGAGGAGATACTTCCTAGTGATGGAAGTACCACCTTCACTAAGAGGGAGTGTTTATTTTTGTAGATTGGGAGGTACTACACAACCCTGGGTACTGGGTTTGTGTGATTTGGAACCACAAAATCACTTTATGGTCAAAATACTAGCATTAGATCTTGTACCCAAAGTTGTGGGTGCGAAACCAAGAGAAGTTTTGGGGGTTTGACCATATTTGCATGTGTTGCACCCTTAATGGATAAGGGAAAACTAAGGCATCTAAAAAAAATTGATAGAATGAGAGAAACTGATTTTTATTTATATCTTAATGGACTAATTGGCACAGAGTTAAGGTCGACTTAGATTTAGGAGTGCCCTAGAGAGGGCTAGAAGTTTCACCCTAATAACATATAAATAAAGGAGCTTAATTTGATCTCACTTGCATATGACAAGAGAAAACATCACAAGTACAAGACATCCAAGAGAATTTGATCTGATCTAGCCACATCATATTGGAGCCTAGCTGAAGTGAAGATGAGGGAAGTTTGGTGTCTTTTCTTGAGATTCGTTGAGGCCTAATTAGGAAGAGATCAGACAAAGTGAGAAGGACACATTTTGGGTAGTTATTTTGTGCAAGTTTTGGGAGCTATCTTTCTCTAAGAAGTTGAGTTTTGTCTATAAGGTTTTGCAAGAGGGATGAGCACTAAGAGTGAGCTAGACATAGTAGAAGATCCATAGAATAGTTGTGTATATGAGGGCGAGTTACAAAACAGAGGTAAGGGCATGAGAGGAATGTGCAAAATAGGATTTGGAGAAGTTGAGTTCAAGTAGCAGTAGCCATGTAGTTCTTATAAGAATCCCTAACCAAGGCTGAAAATTCCAAATTAAGTGCATGTACAGGTCTAGAGAATTTAAGGATGGAAGTGGTTATCCTTAAGGTACGTATTTGTCCTTCCTATATGATGCTTGTAAGGTGGTGTAGGGCTATTCTATAGTTTGTTTGAGTAGTAGTTTGTTGGAAGCTTAAGTATAATATTGGAGGGTTATCAGAAGTCATCTTTTGAACCCACCCTTTGCAAATAGCTTGCATAAAATATATAGAATGTGTGAGGAAAAGATAGAATGCCCAAGGGTTGGGGAGTTACTCAAATAATTACGAAATGGAGATGGAGAGCCAACCATCAGCTAGAGGTGCAGTGCTCACAAGCATGACATTTGGCTGGGGTGACCCTTTGCATTCCTTTAACACTTGGATAGATGCCAATATGGAGAAAAACACTTTAAATGTCACCTTTGCTGCCAAAAAACCAAAGTATAGATGACCAAGCCCACTTGGAGAAGTCGCAAACCGAAATTTCGCAAAACGGGAGCAAATTGGAAGTTTTTCCTTTGTGTGTTGTGCCAATTTCTCTGTGCATCATGCCACTTTGGGGCCTATTTTGGGGCACTTTGAGGTGTCCAAAATGTACCCAAGTAGGCTTGTTGGAAATCCTGTCCTGTCTACTTTCTAACCCAACTGGAATTTTTGAATTGGGTGCTCATTTACCCCTCCAAATCTTCATTCTCGCAAGACTGCTTTCTGTGTGTCAAAAAAGTGGCAGAGAGGCCATTTTTTGGAAGTTTTTGACCTCTAGGAGGCTCAGATCTTGCCCAAATTTCTTGCCTGGACACCAGTAGTCATGATTTTCCATGATGAATCCAAAAATGCAACCCATTCTTCATTTGGAGCTGTATAATTTTAGGGTCACCCTAGTGGCGCGACACACAAGGAGAAAATCCCTGTTTTTTGCCCAAAAATTTGTCATGCGACCCAAAATGCCCCAAAAATGCTCCAAATTTCTTGTCCGGACACCAGTAGTCATGAATTTTCATGCTGAATCAAAAAATTCAAACCATTCTTCATTTGGAGCTCTAGGTTTTTAGTGTCGCACCTGTTATCACTTAAGAAACAATATTATTCACATCAATTTGATTGTAAAAGTTAGGTGTTACTCCAGGTTTAGTTTTCCATGTTTGTCTTAGTGTATAAGTCCTAGGAGTCCTGTTGGTATGATTAAATAAAGGTCAACACTCTCTTTTCATCCATCACTAGTCTCACACCACACCTAAACTCCATATGTCAATCCTATTTTAAAGTTCTTATGCATATTCGTGGTGATTCATAGAAAATCTCATCCAGCTATCAAATTTATCAAAATCCATTATTTTTATACATTATCAGTGATCAGCCCATACACTTTGCCTATCAATTCAACCAATTATCCTTATCATTAGGTCATTAGCTTTGTTGTTATGCACACGTTTCAAGTTTCAAAAAGAAGCAAGGAAAAGAAAGACATTTATGAACTCCAAAGTTTTATGTTATGAAAACGTAGTCAACTTCCAGGAGGTCTCTAGAGCAACTGAAAGCATATTTTGGGAAATTGAAAGAGGTTTTTATTCCTAACATACTGAACTAGAAAAATATCCTTCAGTTTCCTCAAATCCATTATGAGCTGGGAGAAATGGATGACTAAACTTGCGCTACGAAACTGCTGTAGGTGCAAGTTTTTCACAAGCATATTTCTCTGTTTTACACCTGTTTTTCAAAGACACATTCTGGGCGGTAGGGAAGGTGTTTCAAAAAACCAAGAGACTTTTTTGTTCAGCATGGATTGGTTCACAAAAACATCCTTATTTTTTTCCAAATACGTTTTTTGTGAGAAGTTATGAGCTCTGTCCCAAGACCTATGTTTTCAGCCAGAACAGAAGCTTATATCTCATGTCATCTTCACTTACCATTATATCGGCAATGCAAGAAAAAGGAGGCGAGATACATTAGAATGGTTAATAGGCAACTAAGAGCTGGGATTAGAAGCATGAAGAAACAAATTGAAGACTTAAAGATACAGTTAAGCCAGCTGAAAGAATCTCTTTAAAGAAATCCCATTTCAAGTAAGGCTATGTTTCAAATTTTAATGGTTTTGCTTGGTATAATCTTTCTTGAAGAATCATACATTTCCATTCAGTTTTGAAAGGCCTTGGAGCAGTTGAAAGAATGTTGAAATAGAAAGAGGCTCAAAATAGAAAAATTTCGGGTTGAAACTGTGTTTTTTGGAATAACTCAGCATTTTCGTAGCGAGCTACAAAACTACTAAAGATGATGACTAATGCTCAGCAGTTTCGTAGCATGCTACGAAACTGCTGAAGCTACACAATCCAATCTTAGTCAACCGATTTTGAAATACAAGTAGAAATTTTGAAACGAGAATATCTTCAAGGGATCATCTAAAACCTTCAACTTTCAACAAGGTCAAGACAGGTGGAGGAAACATGTATTCGAATCCAACTTTAAACTTTTGTCATAAAGTGAGCACATTTACCACAGTCCAAGATATGTCAGACAGCTTGGAAGAGCTTTTGCCTTCACACATGGAAGAGGTTGAAAGCACATCAAAGACGTGGAATTTTGATATATTTTGGATAATCAAATATGAAGGGCATGGTTCATTGGATTCGAACATTTTTGAGGCAAACTAAAGGCTGATAAACAGGGGTAGTTTCCTATGTTTTAGGGGCAATGGAGAAGATGTGACATTGAAGACCAGTATGGAGCTTTGAACATCCACCGCAGCCAAAATTAAAAGGACCACATGTCAAAGAACAAGAATGATTGTAATTAAGGCTATTATTAGCATAATATGGAGTTAGACTCCTATTTGATTTAGATCTCTAGAAATTCTAGTTTGCAGTTTGTTACATTTAATAGGCAGTTAAAAGTTGAATATGTATCATTAGAAGTAGATTTCGAGTTCCCCTCATGCTTGAGGAGGAATCTCAGTCAGGTAGAAGAGCTCTATATATAGAGGAAAGAGAAATGTAATAAGGGTTGGAAATTGATTGAAAAAGCTCTGATATTCGGCTTCATGTACAGACTCTGTTTTCTAGTAATACAGTGGTAGCCTTGCTTCTCAGGAATCATGAAGAATTTGATGCTCTGAATTTCTTTTTGTTTTCTTCTTCCTATTATCTGCAGTGTTATAAATGTGTGACCACTTAGAAATCACTTAAAGTGTTCTAATTTCCTACATGCATTTGTAAATTGTGTTGGTCTTCTATGTGTTTGAATAGGTTCTACATAGGTTGGATTTTGAATGCCCTAACTTCTATGTAAGTTTGATATCACTGTTATAGTGAAACGGATTTGACTCCATAAGCCCAATGGATACTTTCTAGTTGTGTTTCCACCACTCAAACTTTTACATTTTTTTCATAAGAGTTAGCCATCTTTATCATAATCAAAGATCATTTATCCTTTGAGAGAGCCCTCTCAGGTTGAGGAGGCTAAGCCTCAGCCTAAAGTAGGTTTGAAATAGTTACTTGAATTCTTCCTGGTTTGCAGCCTTCCAGGGACAGATTTTGAGATAACATTTTGGTGTGTCTGCTAGGAGCCTGAAATCTATTCATTCCCAAAATTAAGACGCTAAACTTCTGAAGGTAGCAAGAGCTCAGACATATTTTTGAGGCTGCAAAACTACCTTGGCGACTCCACACATCAAATAAAAAATTGGAAGGTGACTCCACTGCTAGAAGATCAGTAGCTTGATGAAGTTTCAAGATGAGTTCCACTGCAAGAATGAATGCCAAGTATGGTCCTATGAATCGGTCTCATATCCCTGGTTTTCCAAATCCTATGGCAAAGGTTGATTGGTTAGAGGATCTTCTAATATTCAAAGATGAAAAGAAAGACAATGATGCTCTTCATTTGGTTAGGTTCCATATGCATGTACGCAATCTTAAGGTTCAGTTTCCTGAAGATTGTCTCATGAGGATGTTTATGACCACTTTAGAAGGAAAAGCATGGTCTTGGTATAAAAGTTTAGAAAATGGTTCAATATATTCGCTTGCTAATTTTCATGATGAATTCTATGAGATGTATAAAGAATGTCATCCTTCCTTATTGTTGCTCAAAGATTGTTGTAAGCATTCTTTAAGTCTTATTTAGTATTTGGAGGATTGTTATGATGATGATGAATTTATGGATGAAGAAATTTTAGAGGCTCTTCATAACAATGCATTTCAACACCAAGAAGAAAGTATAACATCCCATGAAATGAAACATGAAGATCAGCAAGGGTTTACTTATGAAAATCATATTACATCCTCTGAGATTGATGTAGAGATGCAGCAGACTTGTCAATCTTCGGATCATTATCAAGATGAACGTGATTACAAACACCAAGAAGAAATGCTGGAAGAAATTTTTTATGACCCTCAGGCAGAGGGAAAGGTTGTTCATTTTTGTAATTCCTTGTAGCAGCTTACATCAAAGAATGATCACAATAGTGAAGTAAATTACATTGTCTATGGGAATCATGCAGAAAGGCAGTTGGATAGCACATCAAAGGAACTTTGTGTGGCTAAGGATCAGTTGTCTAAAGAGATAGAATGTTATGATGATTATCAAAATAACCATGTTTTCCTTGACCCTATAAATTAATACATGACAAAGTTTTGCACATTAGTATTTAATTTTCATTTGCATTATGAAGATCATATACATTATAAGTTGATTTGGTCATCTCACTATCATGGTTATTTTGAGGTTGAATGCAGTCAAGAGCCTCCAATATCAGAAAGGACAATTGGTTGGCTTTATTGGAAGTTTCATGTTCCTTGAGCTACAAGTGGAGATTGCAGCTGAGTAGGTAGGTAGGAAATGCAAATAAGCTCATGTTTGACTGATCATTTTTCAGTAGACGTAGATTTCTTTCTCCTACAATGATCATCAAGCTTAAGCCCGAGGTGAAGGCCCAAGAAGAATGAAGGGGATGCCTTTCAATCAAATCTATGTTTGTTATAAAGAGGACAAAGCACTGGACCTGCATGTTCTTAGTGTACCACAAGGGCACACTATCCCAAGTGGAGCCACCTGTTATCACTTAAGAAACAATATTATTCACATCAGTTTGATCGTAAAAGTTAGGTGTTACTCTGGGTTTAGTTTTTCCATGTTTGTCTTAGTGTCTATGTCCTAGGAGTCCTGTTGATATGATTAAATAAAGGTCAACACTCTCTTTTCATCCATCACTGGTCTCAAACCACACCTAAGCTCCATATGTCAATCCTATTTCAAAGTTCTTATGCATATTAGTGTTGATTCATAGCAAATCTCATCCAGCTGTCAAATTTATCAAAATCCGTTATTTTTCTACATTATCTGTCAATTCGACCAATTATCCTCATCATTAGGTCATTAGGTGTCTTGGTATGCACAGGTTGCAAGTTTCAAAAAGAAGCAAGGAAAGGAAAGACATTTATGAACGCCAAAGTTTTATTATGAAAAGGTAGTCAACTTCCAGGAAGTCTGTAGAGCAACTTAAAGCATATTTTGGGAAATTGAAAGAGGTTTTTATTCATAACATACTGAACTAGAAAACATCCTTCAGTTTCCTCAAATCCATTATGAGTTGGGAGAAATGGATGACTAAACTTGCACTAAGAAACTGTTGTAGGTGCAAGATTTTCACAAGCATATTTCTCTATTTTACACCTATTTTTCAAAGACACATTCTTAGTGGTAGAGAAGGTGTTTCAAAATACCAAGAGAGGTTTTTGTTCAGCATGGATTGGTTCGAAAAAGCCTCCTTAGTGTTTTCCAAATACGTTTTTTGTGAGAAGTTATGAGCTCTGTCCCAAGACCTATGTTTTCAGCTGGAACAAAAGCTTATATCTCATGTCATCTTCACTTACCATTATATCGGCAATGCAAGAAAAAGGAGGTGAGAAACATCAGAATGGTTAACAGGCAACTGAGAGCTAGGATTAGTTGCATGAAGAAACAAATTGAAGACTTAAAGGTACAGTTAAGGCAGCTGAAAGAATCTCCTTAAAGAAATCCCATTTCAAGTAAAGCTATGTTTCAAATTTTGATGGTTTTGCTTGGTATAATCTTTCTTGAAGAATCATACATTTCCATTCAGTTCTGAAAGGCCTTGGAGTAGTTGAAAGAATGTTTAAATAGCAAGAGGCTCAAAATAGCAAAATTTTGGGTTGAAACTGTGTTTTTTGGAATAACTCAGCAGTTTCGTAGCACGCTACGAAACTGTTGAAGATGATGACTAACGCTCAACAGTTTCATAGCACGCTACGAAACTGCTAAAGCTACACAATCTAATCTCAGTCAACTAATTTTGAAATACAAGCAGAAATTTTGAAAAGGGAATATCTTCAAGGGATCATCTAAAACTATCAACTTTCAACAAGGTTAAGACAGGTGGAGGAAACATGTATTCAAATCCAACTTTAAACTTTTGTCATAAAGTGAGCACATTTACCACAGTCTAAGATATGTCAGACAACTTGGAAAAGCTTTTGCCTTCACACATGGAAGAGGTTGACAACACATCAAAGACGTGGCATTCTGATATATTTTGGATAATCGAAGATGAAGGGCATGGTTCATTATATTCAAACATTTTTGAGGCAAACTAAAGGCCGATAAACAAGGGTAGTTTCCTATGTTTTAGGGGCAATGGAGAAGATGTGACATTGAATACCAGTATGGAGCTTTGAAAATCCACCGCAGCTAAAGATAAAAATGACCACATGTCAAAGAACAAGAATGATCGTAATTAAGGCTATTATTAGCAAAATATGGAGTTAGACTCCTATTTGATTTAGATCTCTAGAAAGTATAGTTACAGTTTGTTACATTTAATAGGTAGTTAAAAGTTGAATAGGTGTCATTAGAAGTAGTTTTTGAGTTCCCCTCATGCTTGAGGAGGAATCTTAGTCAGGTAGAAGAGCTCTATATATAGAGGAAAGAGAAATGTAATAAGGGTTGGAAATTGATTGAAAAAGCTCTGATATTCGGCTTCATGTACAAACTCTGTTTTCTAATAATACAGTAGTAGCCTTGCTTCTCAGGAATCATAAAGAATTTAATGCTCTGAATTTCTTTTTGTTTTCTTCTTCTTATTATCTGTAGTGTTATAAATGTGTGACCACATAGAAATCACTTAAAAGTTTTCTAATTTCCTACATGCATTTGTAAACTGCGTTGGTCCTCTATGTTTTTGAATAGGTTCTACATATGTTGGATTTTGAATGCCCTGACTTCTATGTAAGATTGATATCGTTGTTATACTGAAACGGATTTGACTCCATAAGCCCAATGGATACCTTCTAGTTGTGTTTCCACCACTCAAACTTTTACATTTGTTTCATAAGTGTTAGCCATCTTTATCATAATCAAAGATCATTAATCCTTTGAGAGAGCCCTCTCAGGTTGAGGAGGCTAAGCCTTCGCCTAAAGTAGGTTTGAAATAGTTACTTGAATTCTTCTTGGTCTGCAACCTTCCAGGGACTGATTTTGAGATGACAGCGCCAATGCGCGGCGCACAGGAAGTGGCGCGGCGCACTGGGCTTGAGGTGCAACACATATAGCCTGTGCATAGTGGTTTTTGCAGGAGACTTTTGGAGGCCTTCCCTGTGTCCAAATTGGGAACAGAGTTGGAAATGTCTTTGAGTCTTCTTTCCAAATAAACTGGAATTTTTCAATTTGGAGTTCGTTTATCTTGTAAAAAATCAAATCTCCCAAGACTGGTCAAAATGTGTCAAATGAGGCTGCCTCAAGGCAGAGTGCTGTTGCAGTCAACGTTTGTAGGTGCTTCTCAACTCCAAATTGAGCTCATGATAGCTCATTGGAAATATCTTTATCTCTAGTTATCGTTTGACTCATCAAGAAAGTCATTTGGCCAATGGCGCTAGGGGAAAACTTGATTTTCCCAAGGTCACATCATAGGTGCATCAATTCTCCCGAGGCAATTGTAGTTTTGACATCTCTCTAAAACCATGACACCTATGTAAAACCTGAAGGAGTTTTTTCTTCCATGGCCCGTTCTAGACAAAAACCTCTCTCAATTTTCCCAAATTCATCTTTGATTGCTCAGAAACATCATTTGAGTGAAACCTACCCCAATGTGTGGAACAATGGATTTGTCGAAATGAAGCGAAATGAAGGGGATAGGGGGCTTCTAAATTCTTGAAAAAATTTTGGGAAATGGGGAGGGATTTTAGAAAGTAGGGGAAAGTGGAATCTCAAAAATTGAGTGAGGGGAAGGGGTCCAAAAAGGAAAAACACAAGCCTAGCCTAGAAAATTGCCAAGTTGTAGCAAGAAACTAGGGTTTGTGCGAAAATGAGGAATTTGGGGGATTTTAGTGATGGGAAGTGTTTGATAAGCTATTTTAAGGATAGGGGAAGGTGTATAAACATCAGGATACAAGTTTTTCCGATGATTTGACCGTCCAAGAGAGATTGCCTTCAAAACCCTAGGAGAGGGAAATGACCTTACCTAGGTGCAACTGAAGCATGAACAAGGTGTAAAATGACCCATTGGAACTTGAAATGACGACGAAAACCTTCTAAATGATGGTAGACTCAGCTGAATAGTGGCATAGACCGACATTTGGACGGCTTCGGAAGGAGTGAAAGCAAACCCTAGACCTAATGCCTAGTGATCAAATTTTACTTGAAGACTCACTAAAATGACAAAATTTGACCTTGACACCTTAAAAACACTTTGTAAGAGCATGTTTGATCACTGGAGGAAGGCTGGAAAGACTGAAACTAACATTGGCTCCAATAGGGATGGCAGCTCCTTGGAGGTGCCAAGAACTGCAGATCTTTGGGAGAGCTAGACAGTGCCTTCGTCCATTGGGCTATGGAGTCATCATTTTGACAAACGACACGCAACTCTTGACTCATATATTGACAGAAACGTGACTCGGACTGACTCAAATTTGTACTTACAATGACTGAAAAAACTGACTTAATGTAAAAGGAAATGACTCATGACTGACTTAACTAAAACAAGAACTGACAAAACTTATTCAATGGCAGCAATCCATCAAGATTCGAGGGTTTCAAATCATGATGACAGCCACCTATGTTCTAATGTGATATGTACAATCATGTGTAATGTGTCTTCCAATGTAACCGATCAAGTAGATGCCTCCTTGATTGATTCTCCGGATCGGACCTCCAGGTCAACAGTAGATACTTGTAACTGGGTATCCAAAAGGCTAATTGACCCTGATCTCCTTCATCACCGAATACTACACCAATCACCTTCACTGCTGTCTGCAACAGATTTGCCATTGGATCATGAAAAACATGAAGATTTCCCTCTTACTAGAAAAACGAGATATCTTTTTCTCTTGATTCTGGTCTTTCTTTAGTAAAAGTCTTTCCCTGATCCTCAAAAAATTATGAACAAGCAGATGAGTGGATTTCCTCTTCAAAGAAAATTTCAAAACATGAAACATAGGAAGAAGAATCTGAAATGGAGTCCTGAATGATCTGATCTTTAGTAGTCTGAATATATTGTAGGTCATATTTATATGATATGACAGCCAGATTGACTTTGCATTCATCAATCATGAGAAAAGAAACTTCAAATGATTCTTGAAACTCCATACTATCATTTATATCATCTACCACAAATTCATTCCGAGAAACTTCTTTACTTACTTGAACAAAATTTTCATCTTGTTGTTCATGAACTGACTGGATTATCTCTTTATGAAGGCTGTGTTCTAATGAGATGAGAACATTTGGATTCATAACTCTGTTTTCTTCATTCCAGGTGATTTTAATAGCAGAATTCTCTTTCATAGGACTTAGGACAAGGTTTTCTTGGTCATCACAATCTGAATCTACATCTGAAATGGTTGTCTTGATATTATCACATTCTGAATTTGAAACTTGACTTCTATCCAGGCTATCTTCTTTTATAGATAGATCTGAAATGACACTTTCTCTTTCATCACTTTCAGCCATATGGAAGTCTTCAACCTGCTGATATATAAAGCTGCTTACATGACTGTCATCATTTTCGAAAGAGGAAGAAGATCCACCATCACCTTCTTGACTAAGTGCACACTACAGATGTACGTTAACTTGAGCTGCAACATGACCGTGCAAGAGTTGATCTATCTCATCTTCAGACAAAGGAGATAATCCTTATTGTTTTCTCTTGCTCAAATAGTGATTGTCTTCATTAATTTCAAGTGGAGAAGTGTACAAATTTTCCTCAGACTGTTGATCCATTTCATGTAATTCTTGTTTACTGTCAAGATGAAAAATTCCTTCATCTTCCACCGTACTACAATCTTGATTTTGTTGCAAGCTTTCATGATCATCTTCATGCTGCTGAAATGGGTTTTCACACAGGGCTTCCATGATCTCTTCATCCGTGAAATTATCATCTTCATAATATTTTTCCAGGCTTTCAATAAAAGTAGAAGCATGTTTACAACAGTCATGAACTAGATTTAATGATAGATAAGAGTCTTCATACTTCTCAAAGAACATGGCATGAAAATCATTTAAATAGTAAATACAAGCAGGTGGCAAACTTTCATACCAAGATCGGGCTTCATCTTCTAGGGTAGCCATAAACATTTTCATCAAACAGTCTTCAAGAAAATTGATCTTTAATCTATGCACATGAATGTGAAATGTCACCAAATGAATAGCAACGTCATTACCCTCTACATTTCTGAACACAGGCAAATTCCTTGACTAATCTACCTTGGGCATTTTACTTGGAAAACTTGGGATGTGATATCGGCTCATGGGAGTGTATCTTCTTGCAATCCAATCCATCTTGAAACTTTCAAAGCTACTGATCTCTCTGTAGTGGAGTCACCATGAAGCATTGATTGTTGGATTCTTCAGTGAATGGAGTCCCCAGGTGAATGATTTCAATCGTCTTCTTATGTCTGATCGTTGTTCACAATCAACTATCAGATCTGAACTTGAGATATGAACTGGGGCAAAACAATCTTCAAGCAAACCATTTTCATTCCCTAGTATGTTCGCCACTATGTTAGCACCTAAATCTGTCCTAGGCTGAAGGAAGGCAAAAATTAGGGTAACCACAAACCACGCTCAGTCTGGTAGCTAGCCCTATCAGAACAGGAGAGGGCTCTCTCTAAGTCACGCTTAGTGAATAGATAATCAAAAACGGTCTGAGATGATTTACAATGAAATATTTACCTTAGGCTAGTAAGTGAATAGGGATTCGGGAAACAATTTTCATGAATGACCAAGCTTCTGGGATGGTATGGGACCGACGCTCAGCAAAGAACAGAGAATTTAATACAAAGGAACAGATTATTCTATGAGGCAAGGTAGGTGGAAAATGTAACAATTTAGTTTGAGGTACCGTGGCATGAATAGATTGCTGAAGAAATTGAAAAGGGCATAGTGACATGAATCCTTTTCAACATAAGAAAACACTGAACATGAAATTTTCCCACAGGCAGAGCAATAAAATTGAATTCTACCTAATCTCACTCAAAAAATTTCACTGGAAATGAACATGAATTGAAATATGGAACATAACGAAATACATATGAATACATAAGAGACACATTTGCTACACTCACAACCACAAGAATCTCATGAAATAGAGCCGCTGCCTTTCGTTAATTCTCTGTCAAAAATACACATTGAAGAAACAAAGTTTCTTTCCCACAGTCTCCCAGAAGTTACAAGCCAACCCACCCTTTGAAAATAGCTTGCATACAATATATAGAATGTGCGAGGAAGAGATAGAATGCCCAAGGGTTGGGGAGTTACTCGAATAATTACGAAATGGAGATGGAGAGCTAACCATCAGCTATAGGTGCAGTGCTCACAAGCATGACATTTAGCTGGGGTGACCCTTTGCATTCCTTTTCCACTTGGATAGATGCCAATCTGGAGAAAAAACACTTTAAATTCCTCCTTTGGTGCCAAAAAACCAAAGTGTAGATGACTGGGCCCACTTGGAGAAGTCGCGAACCGAAATTTCGCGAAATGGGAGCCAACTGGCAGTTTTTCCTCTCTGCGCCGCACCAATTTCTCTGTGCCTCGTGCCACATTGGGGCCTATTTTGGGGCACCTCCAGGTGTTCAAAATGTGCCCAAGTGGGCTTGTTGGAAAGCCTGTCCTGTCTACTTTCTAAACCAACTAGAATTTTTGAATTTGGTGCTCATTTTCCCCTCCAAATATTCATTCTCCCAAGACTGCTTTCTGTGTGTCAAAACAGTGGTAGAGAGGCCATTTTTTTGGGTGTTTTTGACCTCTAGGAGGCTCAGATCTTGCCCAAATTTCTTCCCGGAACACCAGTAGTCATGATTTTCCATGATAAATCCAAAATTACAGGGAATTCCTCATTTGGAGCTCTATAATTTTAGGGTCGCGCTAGTGGCACGACACACAAGGAGAAAATCCCTGCTTTTTGCCCAAAAATTTGTCATGTGACCCAAAATGCCCCAAAAATGCTCAAAATTTCTTGTTCGGGCACCAGTAGTCATGATTTTTCATGATAAATCCAAAAATGCAAACCATTCTTCATTTGAAGCTCTAGATTTTTAGTGCCGCGCCAGTGCGCGGCGCACAAGGAAGTGGCGCAGTGCACTGGGCTTGAGGCGCAGCGCATATAGTCTGTGCGTAGCCGTTTTTGTAGGAGAATTTTGGAGACCTTTCTAGTGTCCAAATTGGGTGCAGGATAGCTCGTTGGAAAGATATTTGAGTCTACGTTCTAACCCAACTAGAATTGTTCAATTGGGAGTTCATTTACCTTGTCAAACATCAAATATCCCAAGACTGGTCAAAATGTGCAAAATGAGGTTGCCTCAAGGAAAAGTGTTGTTGCAGTCAATGTTTTAAGGTGTTTCTCAACTCCAAATTGAGCTCATGATAGCTCATTCAAAATATATTTGTGTCTAGTTATCACTTGAATCATCAAGAAAGTCAATTGGCCAACTGAGCTAGGAGAAAACGTGATTTTCCCAAGGTCACTTCAGAGGTGCATCAATTCTTCCTAGGACATTGTATTTTTTACATTTCTCTAAAACCATGACACCTGTGTAAAAAGTTAAGGAGGTTTTTCTTCCTTGGCACGTTATGGACAAAAAAATCTCTCAGTTTTTCCAAATTCATTTTTGATTGCTCAAAAACATCATTTGAGTGAAACCTACCCCGATGTGTGGAACAAGGGATTTATCGAAATGAAGGGGATAGGGGGCTTCTAAATTCTTGAGAAAATTTTGGGAAGTGGGGAGGGATTTTAGAAAGTAGGGGAAAGTGGAATCTCAGAAATTGAGTGAGGGGAAGGGGTCCAAAAAGGCAAAATATAGGCCTAGCCTAGAAAATTGCCAAGTTGTAGCAAGATACTAGGGTTTGTGCGAAAATGAGGAATTTGGGGGATTTTAGTGATGGGAAGTGTTTGATAAGGTATTTTAAGGATAGGGGAATGTGTATGAACATCAAGATACAAGTTTTACCGATGATTTGACCATCCAAGAGAGATTGCCTTCAAAACCCTAGGAGAGGGAAATGACCTTACCTAGGCGCAACTAAAGCATGAACAAGGTGTAAAATGACCCATTGGAACTTGACATGATGATGACAACCCTCTGAATGATGGTAGACGCAGCTGAATAGTGACACAGACCGACATTTGGACGAATTCGGAAGGAGTGAGAGCAAACCCTAGACCTAATGCCTACTGATCAAATTTTACTTGAAGACTCACTAAAATGGCAAAATTTGACCTTCACACCTTAAAACCACTTTGTAATATCATGTTTGATCATTGGAGGAAGGTTGGAAAGATTGACACTAACAGGTTCACTGAGGAATGGAAGCCCTTCATCAAAGGGATCATCGCTAGAGAGAAGCGTCCAGACTGGAATAGGTTGTGGGATGACTTCATATAGGAGGAAATACAAGACAAGGACCTTCATATGAAGAAGAAGAAGATGTCAAATGATAGTGTGGCTCTTAAAGGGAGAGTTAAGGGAAAACTGAAGTAGGACTTGAGTAAGCTAAAATGTTTTAGCTATGGTGAAATGGTCATTATTCGATGAAGTGTCCAAATAAGAAGAAGGAAGATAAAGAGAAGAAGAGGGGGAAGAAGATAACAAGTCTCAATACCTCTTTTGAGATGGATGAATTCTCAAGAAGTTTGGAGAGTGAATATTTTGATTTGGTATCTCATTTCTCTAAGGGTGCCATTAATGAATATACATAGTATGTGGATAATGATGTGCCGAAGCATATGTTATGTTCATGTTATGTGTCCGAGACTCTAACTGAGTGGGACTCGAAGTTGCACATGATGGTGGGAAACAAGAGTCAGAAAAAGATCAGAGAATCTGGTGTTGTGTCATTCAAGATGGAGCCAGGTTAGATGATGTGAGTTGAGGATGTAATAATTGTATTGAAGGTAAGATATAACAATTTTTCCATCTCAGTGATCTAGTAGAAGGGGTTTGGCATTATTTTCTAGGATGGGAAAGTGAAACTCGGGACCAAATACTCAAAATCTACTAGAGTGGTCATCAGAGTTAGGGAGCATGGTCTATACCAGATGATGGGAAAGCTTATAGATCATGAGAAGTAGAAGAAGGTGTAGCTTCTTGAGGCTCATAGGAGCCAAGTTATAGTAGGAGTATGTAGGTTCATAGGGAGAATGTGCAACCCAAAAAGAGCATGTGGTCAGTGGGGAGTAAGGATACTTCTATAGCTATCAGGGTGGAACCATGTGATGGCATTGTTGGGACTAAGAAATGTCATATTTTCATCCACCTTTTTCTTCACTATTCCTTACATTTCATCATCCCATTAACCTTTTATCATATCATTTTCATACATACATTTGGGTTTCACCTTCTTATTTTCCATTTTATTCATTTTTGTATTACAAGTGAATTTATGATTAAATATTAGAAAATATACATATTTTTATATATATCTCAAGAATATGTGAGTTTTGTGATGTGTAGGAAATATGTGAAGAATTAATTCCAAGAGACTTATCCATATCTCCTCCACCATATTAAGGAGATAATTATGCAAGCCTATTCCTAAGGAGAAAATCATGGAGGATTTGGTTGGCATATCTTATCCAATTCCTAAGGAGAAAATCATGGAGAATTTGGTTGGCATATCTTATCCAATTCCTAAGGAGAAGATCATGGAAGATTAGGTTGGCATATCTTATCCAAGATATGTGAGAGATTTGTGGAGGATTCAAAGGGATCATATTTTGTAATAATGGGAAAGTAGTTAAAAATGCTTTAGAGATTTGTGGGATCATATCTTGTAATAATGGGAAATTAGTTGAGAGTGCTTGAGAGAATATTGAATATGTAATTATGAGATGGTTATCTTCCTCATGTATATAAGAGTGCTCTCTCTTCATTTTCATAATGAATAATGAATAATGGAAAGAATGGAATTATTAGTTTTTTTCATCTTTTATTGTTATGCTTTCATGATTTGTAATTTGATTCTTGTAATATAATGTAAGATATCTTTATTGTTGTGAGCTCACATATGTTGTTTGTCATTCAATTCTTCATACGTGGTATTGCTTTTCCTTTATGCAATTTCCGGCTTTTATAGTTAATGTTTCAATGCCTTCCTAGATTAATTTGATTTCAGTAATTTAGATTAGATTAGATTGGATTAGTTCCACTTCGGTCCTGCATATATAGTGCATGTGCCTCGTAAGTCAACAAACCTCGATTTGACAAATTACATCGTTGGGCAAGTACTACAACAGAATTAAACGAACATATTTTCACCCAACAGAATTAAACATGCATCATTGGACGCTTGAAGGAACTAATTCTTCACTGCACATATCATGACATTTTCCACTACACAAAAATCCTTTTGCGTCATGATTACTCCCCTTTTCCCTTCCAAACGCATAGACCATCCTTGTGTTGCAGCCCATCTTCCATTTCCTTATCTTTCACGACTTCATGCATGCCTATTTTTCTAAATCATATACATCCCTTTATCCTTTTCAGTTTATTTCCTTCTACTTTTCCTTCTGAATAAAACTCATTCCCTTTCCATGATTATATTGCCTTGTTTTCTCGCCATGCTAATCCACACTTCTTGCCCATGAGTTCTTTCCATTTATAGTCCTACCAAATACTTTTGTACAAACTCGCATTGAATGATGTGGGATTCCTTAAGGCCCACCTTTCAACAAGTCTTGCCCCATCGACATCAGCACCTTATCTGGGAAACAGACTAGAGTTCCTTTTGGGTACCTAGAGGCTTGCATGCCTTAATGGCAATTTCTCTTGCTGACAATCATGGGAATACATCAATGTCCCTTGATCTTCAAATCTTGCAAGTGGCTCGACCTCAACACATCCATTCGCACTTCACAAGATGTACTCAGGTACCTTGGCACTCATTGAAATCAATGGTGAGTTGCCTTGCATTGGTTAACGACATGCATCAATGGCCGGTAATCCAATGATTTCTATTCATGCTTGACATCGACATATTCATTCGCATGATCAGAATTGTACCATCGGGTTTGTAGCGGGTGAAGACTATACGCTTTTTCACAACTCCGTCAACGGTTACAGCAGTATGCATTCTGATCTATGAGAGTACCACAGTTCCACTTTCAACATTTATCTTTTCCATGATTCAGCATCAGCAATTTAGATTCCTTAATTTCCTTGGATCCAGTAACAACAACATCAGTCACATTTTCCTAATCCAACAACAGCAGCAGCTACATTCCTATTGCATAGTTCATCATTCTTGGGTAAGTAGAGGTATGTTTTTTTCTAATCTTTAATCATGCAATTCCTTCTATGCTAACTTGAATATTTTGGAAAATTCCCTCACCATGCTACATTTCCTTTCATGAGGCATGTCAAGTTGCATGAGGACATGCAACCAATTCAGTTGGGGGGGGGGGGGGGGGGAGGGAACTATATTCACTAGATATTCACTTCCATGATTCCATTTCCTCACCACACTACATATTCACTTCCATGATTCCATTTCTTCACCACTATCACTCCATTTTTTTCATTTACCATTCACCAACATTTATTTTCCAATGATACCTTCTTGCACTTTGCTTCATACGCAATATTGGCATGCTTCATTAATATTACAAAAGGGCTTTCTTATGCACATTATGATTTCCAGTGAGTTTTCACATTATTATTGAAGAAAAGAGAACAGAAAAGGAAATGAATGTTGTTAACACAAGAATCAATGTTCTTTGTATTCATGGTTGTCACACAAGAACCAACCATAAGAAAATGTAAATTGTTACTCAGGTCCTTCACATATCCTGGAAACATTCATTATTAAAAGACATCATCATGTAAAGCCAAAGTTCAAGATGCCAAATGTTCTTAAAGAGACCCATGCATGGTTGCATGAGGACATGCAACAAGTTCAGTTGGGGAGGATGTTGGGACTCAGAAATGTCATATTTTCATCCACCTTTTTCTTCACTATTCCTTACATTTCATCATCCCATTAACCCTTTATCATATCATTTTCATAAATACATTTGCGTTTCACCTTCTTATTTTCCATTTTATTCATTTTTGTATTACAAGTGAATTTATGATTAAATATTAGAAAATATACATATTTTTATATATATCTCAAGAATATGTGAGTTTTGTGATGTGTAGGAAATATGTGAAAAATTAATTCCAAGAGACTTATCCATATCTCCTCCACCATATTAAGGAGATAATTATGCAAGCCTATTCTTAAGGAGAAAATCATGGAGGATTTGGTTGGCATATCTTATCCAATTCCTAAGGAGAAAATCATGGAGAATTTGGTTGGCATATCTTATCCAATTCCTAAGGAGAAGATCATGGAGGATTTGGTTGGCATATCTTATCCAAGATATGTGAGAGATTTGTGGAGGATTCAAAGGGATCATATTTTGTAATAATGGGAATGTAGTTAAAAATGCTTTAGAGATTTGTGGGATCATATCTTGTAATAATGGGAAATTAGTTGAGAGTGCTTGAGAGAATATTGGATATGTAATTATGAGATGGTTATCTTCCTCATGTATATAAGAGAGTGCTCTCTTCATTTTAATAATGAATAATAATGGAAAGAATGGAATTCTTAGTTTTTTTCATCTTTTGTTGTTATGCTTTCATGATTTGTAATTTGATTCTTGTAATATAATGTAAGAAATCTTTATTGTTGTGAGCTCACATATGTTGTTTGTCATTCAATTATTCACATGTTGTATTTCTTTTCCTTTATGCAATTTCTTGCTTTTATAGTTAATGTTTCAATGCCTTCCTAGATTAATTTGATTTCAGTAATTTAGATTAGATTGGATTGGATTAGTTCCACTTCGGTCCTGCATATATAGTGCATGTGCCTCGGAAGTCTACGAACCTCGGTTTAATAAATTAAATAGTTGGGCAAGTACTACAACAGAATTAAACAAACATATTTTCACCCAACAGGAATGAAAACACTTCAGGAGAAAAAGAATCTGGAGGCTTCTCGTGGTAGAGGCACTATCGAAATGACTGTAGTTTATTCCACAGGGTATGCTGGAGTTGTGAATGCTAGGAGTTGGGTTATTCTAGCCAACAATGATGATGATGATGAGATATTTCTTAGTGGTGAAAGTACCTCCATCATTAAGAGGGAGTGTTCACTTTTATAGCTTGAGAGGTACTCCACAACCCTGGGTACTGGGTTTGTGTTAGTTTCGACAAAAAATCACTTTTTGGGCAAAGCACCCAAGTAGTGGGTTTTGTACCCAAAGTAGTGAGCATGAAACGAATAGCTATTTTGGATGTTTGGCCATTATTGCATGTGTGGAACCCTCAACGGAGCAAGGGGAAACAAAGGAAACCATGGAAAAGTTAATCGAATGAGAGAAATTTATTTTTATTTGTATGTTAGTGGGCTAATTGACACAAAGTTAACGTCACCTTGGCTTCAGGAGTTCCCTAGAGATGGATAGAGATTGCACCGTAATAAAATATAAATAAAGGAGCCTCATTTAATCACAATCACATCTGACAAGAGAAAACATCACAAGTGAAAGACATCAAGGAGAATATGATATTACCTATTCACAGCCTATTGGATCCTAACCAAAGTGAAGAAGAGGACAAGTTGGTGGCATTTCTTTAGATTGGTTGAGGCCAAGTTAGGCAGAGATAAGACTTGGTGAGAAGGACGAGTTTTGGACAGTTCTTTTATGAAAGTTTTGGGAGCTATCTTTTTGTGACAAGCCAAATTCCATATCTAATGTTTTGCAAGAGGTCCAAGCCCTAAGAGTGAGTTGGACAAAGGTAGAATATCCCTAGAACAGTTGCGTATAGGAGGCCGAGTTACAACGCAAAGGTAAGGGCTTGAGAGGAAGGTACAATGGAGGATTTGGAGCAATTTGAGGCCAAGTAGAAGAAATATTGTAGTTGCTACAGGAATCCCTAACAAGTGCAAAAAGTTTCATATTAAGTGCATGCACAAGTCCATATAATTTAAGGACATAAGTACATGTCCTTAAGGTATTTCTTTTTCTTTCCTAGATAATGTTCTATAGTTTGTTTAGAAATAAATTGTTAGAAACTTAAGTACAATATTGGAAGGTTGTTAGAAGTTGCCTTTTGAGCCACAAGTACAGTCCTTGTGAAGCATTAAAAGGTTGTAAGGTAAGGCTATTTGGTGCTCTAAGGGTTGGCCCTTGAAGGACAAATGGGCATGCAATAAGGGATATTTGTTGAGCCCTAGTTCATTGCTTTGCAAAGGTCATTTATAGTGGAAAGAGGGCAACCTCCATTACCCTAATTTCTATCTTCATTGGAGAAAGAAAGAGGCAAAGGTGGGAAGAAATGTGAAGACCCTATGTTTTGGACTCCTTGATGGATTAAGGAGAAACTAGAGGGAAAATTGAGTTTGGCCAAATTTCAGTGACCTAAGGGAGCAATGTTCACTGATAGTGGAAGATTTTGGAGTTGCATATTGGAAGGAAAAGGACTGCTAGAAGCATTCAAGGTACATGGAACAAAAGGAATGTGGATGCACACCAGCCGAAGTAGTTTGGTTGTACTTTGTTCAGGGTAGATTGGTTATCATAGTTGTTATTGATACTAAGTCCTAGTTGTCCTATATCAAGGCTAATTGTAAGGGCCATGATACCTAGTATGAGAGCCTAATATTGTTGTATTAAATATTTGTAATATAATGAAGTTGGATTGAAAATTTGTGTATTGTGTACTAGTTGATTCACTATTGTGTTTATTCTGTTGTGCAAAGTAAAAGTGTTTGGAATTTGAGTGTGTTCGTGTTTGAGATTTTAAGACCCAAACCAGATTATTGAGTGTCATCGAAATTCAATACACACACACTTACACTCATATATATGTATGTATGTATGTATGTATTATGTATGTATGTATGTATGTATGTAGTAAAGATATGAATGAAATGATATAAATAGGCAAGGAAATATGTATGTATGTATGTATGTTTGTATGTATTAAAGATATGAATGGAATGATATAAATAGGCAAGGAGATGACATAAATAATTAGGTGTATCTTAGGTTAGCCATTGCAGGGTCTGAGTCATATGGGATATTTGTATCATGTGGTTTGATTTAGTATTTGTATTATGTAAGGCTATGTTGTAGTTGTTTAGGCCCAAAATTTCTCTTCGTGACATGTGCTATAGAACATAGATGCAATACCTTCTCTACAATTCTGGGGTACATTCCTTGTTAGTGATTAAGCATGGCTAAGGACGGTAATCATGGACATGTGGTGAGGCATCTTAAGTGATTATGGACCAACAAGGGGACTGTGCCCCCAATTGAACCCATAAATTTAAGAAAAACCCCAAAACAAGTGCTTTGAGGATCAAAGTGAACCGAACTAATGACCAACTAAGAGAACACAATTAAAGGTCCTATCAAAGTGATAATTATTCATAGTAGGTCACACCTCTAAGCTTAGGCAATGAGAACTCAAGGAAGGTGGTCCATCATATACAAATAGTCTAGATAGATATTGCAACATCACTGGGTAGACCAAACATGGACATGTCACAAAGAGGGTGGCACCCTTTCCCCATACTAGGCAGGTCTTATGTGATCCAAAAGTGTGAAGTCCATATACTATACTTATTTAATTTACAACCAACCTCGACGTTGCTAAAATGTGTAAATAATGTGAAATCCAATCTAAAGGCTTTGAAAGATGGTAATTAAATGGCATTCATAATTTATGTTGTGGTTATTCAAATTTTCTATGGTTTATTAAAAGAAATTGACATTTTATAGATGGGTTTTTGATATGTTTCATTTTTTTAATGGTTAAATTTAAGCAAGAAAAATGACCAAAATTTCAAAAGCGTCCCAATATCCCAAGGATGAGTGTCTTGAAATCTAATAATTGTGCATCTATACATTTGTTATTTTTTAGTGAATGAGTTATGCTTTGTAGTTAGAATACGCATTATGAAAAATAATGTTCAAGGAACCAAGTGTCGATATGGAATTCAATATGCACACTTTCAAAATTTGATTTGTGCATTATTCATACTTTTGGAATTTGAGTTGCACAATATTCACTTTTTTGGAATTTTCTTATGCATGTTTAGAGTTTGGTTTTTCATTTTGAAAATAAATTTTGTACTTTAAAATCAAATTTGAATTTTTGGATTTTTTTCGACACTTAAACATTTATTTTAATCTACCAATGAACAGGCTTAAATTGAAACAAGATCAAATTTAACGAAATGGGTATTTTTACCTCTTAAAAAATATTTTTATAATTGTGAAAGTAATTCCAGTGCCATTTATTTGATGTACCCAATTGTTTTAAACATATACATAAAAATAACATGGGAATGTGAAGCATTACCACTAAGGTAAAGTCAACTAAAACTCACCTAGAACATGTAGAGTGTAATAACCTAGTCTTAACTCTAAATTATAATGTAATGAATCCTGTATTGGTTGTATGGTGTAGTTTATGTGCTATGAGTCAAGCCAAATGGGTTGACATGTAATGATCTTCTGTTACAATGAAAGTATTACATATGAGGAGCTCAAGGCCAAGGCTTGGCTAGTGAACATGCACAAGTCCCAATGGTGGGGTAGGATTATGGTGTGGTTGTTATTCTTTCGATGATATGATTATGCATATGTAAAAGAATGTATAAAATAAATACATAATAATATAATATCAACCAAAGATGTTACTCGAGGAAGCAAAAGAAGATTATTGTACCATAAGAAGGCAAGAAGAAAGGGGGTTATTAGTTATTTTCCTTGCCATTGTCCTTTATAAGTACTACCCATTTTTGTCCGTGTTTCCTTTCAATATTGTCCCATCAATATTTGAATTATGTGCATGTACCAAGTACAAGTGTCATGTCCTTGAGAAAATAGTAGATTTCATGCAAGAAAAGACCTCTCGTTTTTTTTCATTGCTATATTATTCAATTCTTTATGAGCATGTGGAGGAGACATGTATCGCAATTACTTTCATCTCCTATGTATCTGGATGTTTCCCTTGGTGATGTGGTTTTTATGACTACAAATGGAAAGAGATTATCATGTCTAATGGCTAGTAAGTGTGCATAATTATTAGTGAAACTTGCTATTTAAAATTCACCCAAGAGAAAATGGGACTGTTTGAGAGATAAACTAGGGTTTAAATCTCCATAATAAATTAAGAAAACACCTTCAAAGTTGTATTTGTATTATTGTTGCTAATTGACTATTATAAGGCCAAGTATAATTTGTCCTAGGTTATTCCTAAAAGACATCCAATAGATGGATATTTTTGTATGCATTGGATATCATTGGAAAAGAAGAAGATCCCTAAGGGGTTTTAGAGTGAAGAAAGGGAAGGTATTCTTTGTGTTTTGTTGGGTATCGTAAGAGAATGTTATGGTTGTTTTAAGGTTAGATGAGAGATTGGAGTATTCTATAATGAGTAGATTGGACACATATGAGAGTAACAAGTTGGGATGATAGAGATTAGATCCTTGTAAGCTTCCTTTATGTTGGTGCTAACATGATTTGATATAATAGTCAAGGAAGGTTTTAGTTGATGAAATAGTCCCAAACTATTGGTTCATGTTTTTCAATTAAAATTAGTTTTCTTGGATTTCCCAAAGTGCATAAAAGGTTGAATATTTATCAAATTTAAAGGTAGAATTAAGTACATAAATAATAGTTTTCCCTTGGATTTTGAATTTGGTTTTAGGTTTGTAGGTGAACTAGGATTTGTCAACATTAAAGAAAGTTAAGGTTCAAATTCAAATGTTGACAAATTTGGTATTCACTAAAACACTTTCAAATACATTTAATGTTAGTTTTGTTATGTAAGGAGAGAGGCAATAAAAAAAATAACTTAAGAATGAGATGTTGAAATCACAGGGATTCATCAGGTCTATCTATACATTGCAGTGACATAATTCTCATTTGAAAAAACCCATTAAAAAATTTCATGATTTTGTAATGGTTTTGATTCTACTAAAAACCACTAAAAATTACAATGGTTGGATTGAATTTTGTTATGTTCCATTCCCTTTTTAACATTATTAAGTCGAGAAGTGCACATAAATGTCAAAGAATAAATGGTTAACAAAATCCTTTCGACACGTAGGAATGACTCTTAGAATACAGATTTGAAGGTCCTTTTCGATCCTCTGCATTGATTCAAAATCTTACACTAACATTTAAGACCTGCAAACATACTCTAACTTGTTATAATCACAATTTTCATACAAGATATGACTACACAAACTAGTCTTTACAAAATAAGGTATATACCAACAAGATCCTGAGATTGATTGGATTCTAGCATTGGAGAATAATTGCATCTAAACGTTTATCAAGAATTTTAATAAGTTTAAATTGTTTACACAGATCCTATGTTTTTAATCAATAATTTAGTTATGATAGCTGGAAGTTGTTCTCCTTTGATTTTTTTTTAAAAACCCTTATCCATATATATAATATCGAAAGCACACTTTAATTAATTAAAGTTTTTTCTATTTTTAAATTTTTCTCTAAATTTAACAATTCAACAATAACATTTTTTTTGCAAGACTGTGAATTTTCATTATTTAAAATGTGTGTTTGAATATATAAATAAATATAACACCCTGAAAAACTTTAAATTATGTAGGTCTCAAATTTATGAACTCATTACAAAAATTGTGAGGTAAAAAATGGGCCTCAAAATAAAAATGTACAACCAAAATAAAATTTATAAGAACCAATAGGATTCAACATGATGATGTCAATTGACCATGGGGGATGATTCACCATTTTTGAAGTGAAAAAGTACAAACATTAAAAAATAGAAAAACTACTTTTTCAACTCGTATTTTCAACTTATCTCCCTACTGCTTTACTCAAATGTTGGATGAAAAATTTAATTCCTCATCCAAGGATTACCCATGTTGAATACTTTCAATGGACCTTGCTACACGAAAAATGAGAAATACTTGAAAAACATTATTTCAATCATATTTTTCATGTATTTCTCATTTTTCGTGTAGCAGGATCCATTGAAAGTATGTAACATGGGTACTCCTTGGATGAGGAATTCAATTTTGCATCCAACAATTACTCCCACTTGAAATTTGAGTAAAATCATAAGGAGATTAAGTTGAAAATATGAGTTGAAAAAGTAGGTTTTTATTTTTTCCTTCTAAAACTTCATGATGTAATCTAATATTATTTTATTATTTCCACTATTATTTTATAATATTCCTTAGGAGACCCATTTTAGACCTCAAAATTTCTCTAATGTAACGCTACCTCTAGAAGGCATGCATCATCCAGGATAACAAATATGTTGTACTATTCCTCTTGCTTCTCATTTAATACTCTACTAGGAAGAGACTTGATTTGTTAGTGGAAAGGTACTGAGTTAAGATATTGTTTTTGTCTTATCCTAGTGTGACTAGGGTTAGGAACCTAGTGGGAAACATCTTCAATAATATCTAAGTCCAAAAAATAAGACGTTCATTAGCAGACATAATCTCAAGACGTTGAATCTCTACTCGAACCTTAGGATGAACAATGATGTGGTAAATATCTGCAACCTTGTGATCCCATGCTTGGGCACAAGTTCTAATATGAGAAGCTTAACCACCCTAACATCTGTCACCACTCTCACTCACCTCTGCGGCTACTCATGCCTATCAAGGTTGGCTACTCATATTATACATACACCATGGGAGCGATACAACTGTATGAGAAATAATAGGGGAGGAATAGAAAGAGGGATAAAGAAAACGCTGAAAATTGAGAGAAAGTTTGCATATAGAGAGCGAGCAATGAACAGAGCTAGTGGGAAGGAGAAATATTACTAGACAAGTTTTCAGGAAATAAAATTCCTACCACCATTCTTGGCCACATAATGTAACAACAACAAAACATATAACCAAGAAAAATCCCACAATTGAGCTTCCAAAAGTAAGTCGGGATGAGATAGAGAACACATAAGGTACCACAAGTAGAGTCTCTTGCCTTAGCCCAAGGATTAGACTAAAGTGAACCTCTGAATACTCCACAACAACACTAGATTAAAAAAGAAAAGTCCCAACCAACCCACCAACAAGCAGATGATTGACCACACTCATGAAGCATTGGTTCTACCTGCTCTGAGAAGACTACACATCAAGAAGACCACACCTATGAATTCTCGGAGCATAAAATATTGGAATCAAATCTCCACGGATGTCTTCAGATTGATCCAGAACTAGGGTTGAGATGAGAAAAATCACTATAACTATGGGATAATGGATTATCAACAAAATTATATAAATCTTCATCCATAAAACCACCTATGCTAGAGAGGGTAGTAATAACTCATCATTGCTAACCCTCTGCCTTAGTTGAATGGTAGCAAAAGCTAAACTAGATATAAAAACCGCCACCTCCATCCATGTTAGATTCATTCGTATGCATATTCATGAATGTTGGTCGAGGCAGTGGGGTGGCAAGCTTGTCCTCCCACACCCTACCCATTCATGCTTCTAACCCCATTAAAAAATTTGTATATGTTAAATATTAGCACAAATAAACCTATTTTAATTATATTTTTAAAATGATAATAATTATTTTATTACAAAAATTACTACATATAATTATTAAATATTAAATCTTTAAATTTAATAAATTTAATAATAACCCAAATTATATATAAAATTAATAAAGATTTAATAATCTATTTAAATACTTACAACTTTTCTATACTAATTGATTTTAAGAACACAATAGACCATTTAATAGTGAAAGTGTTATGAACCCTCGAATTAAACTTACACATTAGGGTATTTGACAAAAGATATAACAATTCAAAATACACAAAAATTTTCATATTGATATGGGTGTTCTTAAACACTAACGACAAACTTTTGTATTATTCCATGGATTTCCTTTGTACTATTTGATGAAAATGAAATCTTGGGTAACCCAAAATCCCTTTTCATGTAAAAATATTGAACCTGAACGCCCATCCTGAGGCCATTCATATATGCGTGCTAAGTGTTAAGATCTTATGACCACATGGTAATACATAACAATAGATGGATAAAAAAAATATATGGGCGCCTCTGTATACATTGGCAGATTCGCCGATCCACCCAACTCCATCCAACGCCGACGTAATTCTCCACTATTCTGATCTTATCCAATCGGAGGTTGGAAATTGGATATCGTTGATCTGATGCAATATCTGATTCGATTCAATTTCAAACCCAGCTTATAACGCTTCGTGTTCGCCCAAAGGGTTCTGTCAATGTTTGGACATTAAATTCTTTGTATTGAGGACTTTTCTATGAACAATCTTGACTATTGTTCGATTCAAATCGACACAGAAATTCATATAATTAAATACACACACAGAATCGCAACTATATCAATCAAATCAATACATAGCGCATCCTTGAGAATTCGATTTATATGTACCAAGATTCTAATTGAAATAATTTCCATACGCTATGCCTTGGTTCCACCTCATTCAACCATAATTGCATTCAAAGAACAATAATAGTTAAACCATACATAGATCGACATTGATCATGCAAGCCATGGAAGCAAAACAGAGTTAAAGCAGATTTAAAATGGATAAGTTTTAAATTAGATTTAAAGTGGCTTTAAAGCGGATAAGGGATACTTATCTGTCATGCATGCATCTTTAGTTGGAGAAAAACAAGGATAGGATCGATGCTTCCAATCTAACACTTCTTGTATATATATGTGTAGTGTGATAGAGTGTGATATCTCTGTTCTGTGAGGTAATTTGTGGGTGGCAAGATGTAGCCGAGTGTGAGTTCGGTTTTAAGGCTGAAATGCCTTAATTTTGTAACCGTTTTGTGTAATGTATAAACTTGGGTTTAGTGTTATTTGTATACCCCTGCGTGTTTGTCTTTTGTAAAGAAGTTAAATCTGTATTGTGAACTTGTTGATGGATCGATGGCGATCTGAATTATCGTATAACTGTTATATATAATTATGTGTGTGTAAGGCAGTTTGGGTAATGTTGAATTGACACAGTGTAAGAGATTCAACCCATTCGATGGGACAAGTTTTAATGCAGGAAATTGTTTTGGATCTATTCAATTCGCAGAGGATCGGGCCAAGGCTCAAATCGGCATTGTGCAATCGGATCGGACCAAAAGATGTTCATATCGCAGCATACGACCTTGAACCAGACGCAGAAGTGTTATTAACTGTGTTTGAATTTGGCTCGTGAAAAAGTGTGAGCGAATATTGAATTGGCCGATATCTATAGAGGCAGGCTGAATTATGTTTTATAATCCATATATGTGTGACTGTGAGTTTTAATATCTAGCATATATATTGTAATGTTTACGATGGTTGATAAGCTCAGCATGGATTCCGATTTGCGAGTTGTTGTGGATGTCCGATTGGCCAGATTTGAGGTTGCGGCAACATATATATGGTTTTGAAATCCATACATGTGGAGTGATGTGCAATTCGTATGTTCCAGTGTAAACGTATTAGGTGTGACTGTGAAGTTTAGACTTATATTGCATGCTTAAAATGGTTCTTAAGGGATGATCGATATCTAATGTAATTCCACGTTTTAAAAGTTAAATCGCTTCCGACGGGACTTAGTGGGCCATAACCCACAGGTCCAGGATCGAGTTTTCACATGAAAAGGGATTTTGGGTTACCCCAAGATTCTCATTTTCATGCTGGGTGCTCCCGCATCACTATTTCATGTACTTCCTTTCAAGTCTAGTGAGATAATTAGCTTATTGTTATGATTCCATCTTAGTCAAGTCAAGAGATATTAAACTATGGTGTGGATGAGATTTTTATTAAAGCAAAAGGGAATAATTTAGTATGAAAGTTAATTTTTTCTCAATTTAATTTTAAATTTATCATATGGTGAGTGTTGAGAGTGTGTTATATTTTTTCAATGCTTCATAGATCTAGGGCAACGCCTCGAAAAAAAAAATTATGCAGTACCAATAATAGTTGGACGGACCCAAGGATTGGGGTGGATCCAAAGATAGTGGGCAGACCTACCCATGGTTTTGTTCATAGCTTTAGTGCATGGTTTTTGGGTGTTATATGGAATCTAAAGTTGCAGACAAAAGTATCTTCCATAGGCCTGGTGGACTAACCTAAAACAACAAAAACACAAAGGGACTAATGTTTTCCTTAAAGTTAATAGATAATGGAAAGAAGTCCACCTAAAATATGTTGCATGCTTCACTCCTTCCTTGGCTTTTATGCTCCAATCCTAGCTCTGATCACCATAATTAGAACCTACATAGTCATACAACACAAGCCAACAATCTACAGAATCTATGTAGCATCATCTAATAACTTTATTCAATAGATCAACATGGTTTTGAAATATATAACCATAATACCATATATAGGAAAAGAAAAAACTATTTTCATTAATAGAAATGGAGTGAGTTACAACCAAAAATAGGTGTTGATATTGTAGAATAGTTCCTCCAAGTTTACTTGTCCTTTCATCATCACAGAGTGCACCTCTAATCACCCTAATGCATGGAATGATATCTCTCACATCAGCAACATAATGGTAGAATTGCTCTCTCATATCCAACAACAACAAAGCAGGTGCTTGTGGAATGAGGTAAATATATAGGAAAGGGAGGTAGTTTAGAAATTCTTATCCATTTGCCAATCTAGGCTTGAGATCCACTCTTGATGGGAAAATGAGCTCAAGGGATAAGGGATGAAAACTCAAGGTAATATAGGATAGGATTTGAGACTTTTTCCTGAGATAAATAGTTACAACAAATCCTGGAAGCTTATAGAAGAGGAAGCTTCGTGATTCTTTTTTGTTTTTCTGAATTTCTAGAATCAACACACCCCTAACACTGAGCTACTGGTGATCAACGCAGGTGAAGAGTAGGGAAACCTGGTAGTCAATGCTGGTCAATGAGGGGCCAAGGTGCATTGGTCATTAAAATGACTGAAATAAAGAAGTTTCAGGAAGAAACTCGAGGATTAGAAAAAGTCATTCTTAGGGATTGGTGTAGGGAGGATGACAAAGTGTTGAAAGGATGTGAATGATCCTATTTGCAGGCCTATTGACCAGATGTGGCAAAATGGCCTCTAGCAGGTTATCACCTAAAGTGAAAAGTTATAAATGATAGTTGAGGATTGAAGTGATATACCTTGTGACAATTCGAGAGCAAGAACAACTGGCACGATCATCATTTGTTACAATACATTTACATCATGACATATTTTATGAAGGAGGCATACCCATACTCATCACGTAAGCTAAAATTTCATATACAGTGATCAAAATAAATGTCCACAAATGATGAATGGTGGATCCATGACTGGATGATTGTCTGTATGATCATAGCCATCATACATTGTAATCTTGTATTACTCCTGAAATCATAGCCCGGATGGATGAAACTAGATCTAGGGTCTTCTATCTCGTTCACATGACCAACCAATGTATGAGTGTAACCATGTGAATTAATGGGCTAAGGCTGAACATGGTATACACCATCCAATTACCAGTCAATGGTGTAAGTCATTAACAGATGTGAGAGAAACCACCAATGATGTTAATGGCTCTCAAGGTATTAGAGTACAATTCGTACGGTTTGAATAAATGAGTTGACTTTGAACACCACACAGAATATTTTGGTTGGAGGCTGATGATGAAAACTTGTCACCAAGGGCAAGGAAATTTTCCATTGGTGTATACAAGCACCAAGGTACAAAAGAGTGTTTCTAAGTCAACTTCCTGGATAATGAGTTAATGTCGATAGGAAGCAACACATCGCAAGAGGGTCCTGATGTATCCCTCGTCAATGACATGAAATGGGTATGATGATATGAGACAAAATGACCAGAATGTTGTTGATACAGAACTAGATCAGGAAAGGCAGACATGGAATGAAGGCTTAAGAGTATTGTAGTAGATATTGACTGAATGACTTCTCTTGAACACAACAACAAAACTAAATGGGGTTGTCATAATTGAACCAAAACCAAAAATGGAGGCTTTGAAACGATATGATTAACCAAAAGACAAGCATATTTCCCAACCCAACAACCACGGGGATGAAGTGGAAGAGTTTTGTGTTCAAGAATGACTCTCTGCCATTAAAAAATGGAGTACCTTGTTTTCCCAATTTCCCCAACAATACTGGTCAATACCTCTTTATTTTTTAACAAGCTTGAGGAGGATAACATATGCTTGATCTGTAATTTCATCTTTCGAATGAACCCCCCTAAGAATATTTAACAAACATAGAGAACGAGTGGTTTTGTCTCATCATGATCGACAATTCCATTTTTATTTGATGTTTTAACGATTCCAACGAAGGCGAAAACTCGTCATCTTTTTCATGTTTAGAGAGTTTGAAAAAGAGGAGAAAAAGAAAACTCCAAATGTTCCTTTTCGTAGATAGTCCTTATTGGAAAGGAAGAAAATAATACATGAAAGAACCTCTTAGCCATGTTTGACTAAGGTATTCCTCTTTTGTAAATAGTACATCTCAATATGGAAAACTGTTAATCTTATACAGAGTAGATGTCTTTTCATTTACTTTAACGAGTTTCAAAAGAAAAGTGCTCGATAATATTTTCATATTTTTGGAGTCTGAAAAGAGCTTAAGGAGGACTCCACCTAGATGAATGAGTGGTATAAAAGGTAGCAACTAGCTCTGGTCATTATGGAACTGCTCAAAACACAAAAAGGTCAAGAGGTTGGCTAAAAAGACCACTCATCACAACAATTCTCTTGGAAAGGGTAAAAAACCAAGTGAAAGTGTATGATCGGCCAAATAGATTGTGATGAAGAAAACCATGGCTCATCTAGAAAAAATAGGCTAATAAAAATAGAAATCACGAGAGGTAGGATGAAAATGATAATGGTTTCATTTTTACACAAGCTTGAAACATAGGAAACAATGCTTGAAGTTACTTGAAGATGGTTTCATTTTTTCACAAGCTAGAAACATGAGAAAAATTATGCTTGATAGTGGTTTTATTTTTAAACAAGCTTGAAACAAAGAAAAACTATGCTTGAAATACGTTTTCATGCCCCCAACATAATGACTTAATTCAAGGTACATGCCCCCCAACCTTCATTTCATTGACCTAAGTAGATTACATGTTGCTAATAGCTAGATGGAATGAATGTTCATTTACGAGATCAAGTGAAAGACTCGACTAGGAATTTATGAGATCAAATCAAAGACTTGAATTGGAAGGGAATCTATTTCAATTTTTAACAAGCTTGTCATAGGAGAAGAACTATGCTCAAGGGACCTTGTTTCATTTTTTAATGAGCTTGACACAAGAAAAGGAACTTTGCTTAGTGACCCTTGTTTCATTTTTTAAGGAGCTTGACACAAGAAAGGGAACTTTTCTCCAATGACCTTGGTT
The DNA here is from genome assembly GCA_031772625.1 of Pinus tabuliformis. Lineage (NCBI taxonomy): Eukaryota > Viridiplantae > Streptophyta > Pinopsida > Pinales > Pinaceae > Pinus > Pinus tabuliformis. The sequence continues at coordinate 1,125,257,891 of CM062807.1, forward strand.
CATTTTTTAGGTAGCTTGACACAAGAAAAGGAACTGTGCTCCAACACCTTGTTTCATTGTTTAAGGAGATTGACACAAGACAATGAACTCTTCTCGGAAATCAGATCATGGCCTCTAAGAGAGCATAGCTTCCAAGAGGTTCTCATGAGATGGAAGAACAACACTTTGGAAGGAATACATATCAAAGGATCTAATGGAAATATTAGGCTCCAATGCCCCCAGTAAATGATTCACCATATCACCTATTGGATCTAGGTTGAAAGATGTTGAGTGGATAGTGAGAGGCTCATCTTCATCAGTAGGTATATGAATGGGATAGGTTGCGACATAATTAACTTGTGACATGGAAGATACCACTTGCATATAAGGACCATTTAGGGAAGGTGGTTGTTTGGCAGTAAAATTAGGACTAACAAATGAGAGATGATCAATAGTCATGATACTTCCTTCATGCGAGAAACACATCATATGAAAGAGTGAAGAGACAAGATCTCCTATGACATAAACATAGTCATGCCTAAGGAGTAAATTAAAAGACAAAAGGGCTTGGACTACCATCACATCTATATAGACAATATTTCCTCCCAAGGTAATATGAAACTAAACAAGGATCCCTAAGAGTTGACTAGTTCTTCTATTAAAAGCTAACAGATTCGGAGCGACGGACACAAGACACGGAGAACCTAAAGCTTGCCAAGTAGTTGAGGAAAAAATACTAACATATGCACTTTCATCTATGATTTTTCTAGGTACAACAACATTATAATATTGTATTATGATCTAGAAGGGCACGTAAGGAGGAAGACGAAATCCTACCAGTCGACTCCAATCAAAATAATTGACCATGCTACTTGGAGAGTGTGTTGTGGGAATAGGAGAACTTCCCCCTTGTCTGGTAGAATCAGAAGAAACAAGAAGAACCTGAGCAGTATGATCCTCACTTTCTATGGGAAAATTACAATCGACTGAAGGTAGAACTAGGTCAACCATTTTCTCAACCAATTGTTGGTCGGGAACAAACTCATGGGATTCAAGTTCAAAGAGAGTGGGATTGATTGGATACATATTCTGATCAATCAAATCATCAACTAGTAGAGGATTGGGAGAAATATTTTTATAACCAGCTAAAATTTGAGGATAAGAAGCTGTAAGGTTTTCCAACACTTTTGAGGCTTCATCCATATAAGGACAAAGGTGAATAGGATGATCCCCTTTGCATAAATTACAAGGAAATTTGAATTTACCCTTTGATTTGAATTAGAGTAGATTAGTAATGTTGTGTTGATTCCCTAGTCACAAATAAACCCAAGATGCTTATCATTTTATTTTCAAGTGCTTAAGGATTCAAAAACTTTTTCAATTAACAGATTCCCATGAGAGTTTATTATGTAAATGCTATAAAAAGTTTAACATAAAAACATATGATGAACAACAACAATATAACAACAATGAACATCAATATACAACACACAACAATAACATGATAAAGGAGTTCACCCCTCCTAGGCTATGTATCCTTGGTCCAACTTCCAATGGCTCAGACCTCTTTATTTTGCTCAAATTAGATCAGAAGTGTGCTTAAAATACCCAAATGCCTCTAAAACATGTCTCAATGAGTTCATAATGGCCAAAACTGCTAGAATTGACTCTTTTTGCATCAAATTTGGATAAGAATTGAAAGAGTTATGACTTCTCCCAGTTCTCCCACTATTTGTTCCACAAAATGCTCTAAAACTGGCAGAAAACTACAAATTAGCCCAAAAATCCACTAACCAGGCAATAGTTTCTCCACACCACAGGCCATATTCGATCGTTCATATCAAAAATCACAATCGGCTAAGATGTAGGCTCTTAACACAACAAAACGCTGATATGAGGTGTTGCGGACCCAACAGTTTAATTAACTGCAACTTATACTATCCCGCGTTTGGAACCTCCCGCTTATCGCAATTGGAAAGTTCAACACCTGAAGGCTTTGCTACATGGAAACACTACAATTGTATACCCTCTAGAACTTTAAATTGTGGCATATAAGATTATCTAGTCTAGTGTCTATTGCTATTGGAACTCCACTACTCCGATGCCAATTCTTGTTGCCGATGTGATTGCGATATGGGATCGTATCGTATTGCAACCTTGAACCTGGAAGGGGCCAATTTGTAACACCGAAACACTTACCTCTATGATATGCGATTTTAGAGGGCCAATGGTGAGCTGCCACTTGGTGCCTCCTTATTCGTTGAAGAATTTCCACATCATCCCAATCCTGCCATGTAGGCAAGTCAAACCAGAACTTTGACTTGCTCTAACTTCTGCATATGAACTCAAATTTGAGTGTCGATCACACCGTTGGATTCAGAATGACATGTTCTTCAATCTAAAGCTGAGTTTGATAAGATTCTGACACTTTGACTTTTTAGCATAATTCTAAGCACCTGATCACTCCTCCCCACTGGAAGCCTTTTGGACCCCAAAAGGATCAGTTTTAGTTATTGAACAGATGAGGGTACTATTCCCTCACCTTCCCCACTTCAATCCATTTGGCCTTTGATGGATGTGTACCTTTGAGACCCACCTGAAGATAATCAGTATTTCCTCTTTTAGTTGTCCTTGTCCTTCTATCAAGTATGGTGTCTTGCTGAAGCATATCAAGTTATTCTGGAGAAAAGTCTTCAATAGATGGAATTTTAGCATTCTCTCCTTGATCTGAAATCAGAGGTTCATAAAATCTCAAATTTTCAACATTAACAATAGAATATATTTGCATATATGAAGGAAAGTCAAGCTTGAAAGCATTATTACCAATCTTTTCCAGAATTTTAAATGGACCATAACGAATTGGTTTTAGCTTTTTACCTTAACCTTGAAGCCTTTCCTTGCTAATGTGTAGCCAAAATTCATCACCTACTTGAAAGTGATGATCCACATGATGCTTATCATGCCTTCCCTTATACTTGCCTTGACTCATTTCTAGTTGTTCTTGAACTGTTTGGTGAATCAACTGAATTTTCTCAATGCATTTCTTTGCGCTACCTATGTCATTGTGTCCATCTACAACTACATATTTATCAAAGATGAAATCCAAAATCATTTTATGCAAATAACCAAGACATTCCTCAAAAGGTGAAGTTAGAGTAGAAGAGTGTTTTGCTCGGTTGTAAGCATGTTGAATATGATGCAACTGTTCATCCCACAACTTAGGATGTTTGCTACAATATCCTCTTAGACAATGAATTATTGTTCTATTTACCACATCAATTTGACCATTTGTTTGCAGATGGAAGGCTATAATTTTCTTCAACTTGGTGTCCATCACGTTCCATAAACTTCACCAAAAAGCCCCAACAAATCGAGAATCACGATCTCTTACAATAGAAGTAGGCAATCCGAAATGAACCCATACATTCTGAAAGAAAAGTTGAGCTATTTGTTCGGCTGTAATTTTATTTTTACAAGGAATTAACATGCACATCTTTTTGAACCTATCCACAACTACATACAAATAATCATGACCTTTCCTTGACAAAGAAAGGCCTCTTACAAAATTCTTAGAAACACTTTCCCATGGTCTTGAAGGAATTGGAAGTGATGTGTACAATCCTAGTTTCCTATTACTAGGCTTACTGACTACACACAATGAACAACCTCTTATAAAATGTGACACAGTTTCAAGCATACAAGGCCAATAAAAATACCTCTAAAGATTTTCCATTGTTTTACTTACACCGAAATGTCCAGCAATAACAGAAGTGTGCACTTCCCTTGTGACATTTACTCTCTCTCCCTATGGAACACAAAGTTTCCCAATGATACAATAGATTATCATGTACATGGTAGTCTAATTCCTCAACTTGGTGGCCTTCACTCAAGTTTAAATATACCTCTTGAAAGTCAACATCCTGTGCATATTGTTCAACATAACATTCAGGGAAAATAGAATTATTCTTGATTAAAATGGCTACATTTACAATCGGTCTAGAAAGCATATCAATAGCTCTGTTATATATACCTTTATTGTACCTAATTACAAAGTATAATTGGTATAAACATCCCATCCAACAAAAGGGCCTTGACTGCTGCAATTTGGTTTGAGATTGCAGATATTGCAAAGGTTGATGATCGGTTTGAATAATGGTTTTCTTTCCCATCAAATAATTCTTCCATTTCTTCACACTTAGTACCAATGTGTAAAGCTCTTTATCATATGTAGGATATTTTATAACAACACCATTAAAAATCTCAAAATGAAATGAAATGGGCTTACCATGCTGTAAAAGAACTGCACCCATGGCGTAGTCACCTGCATCTATCTATATTTCAAAGGTTTTTTCAAAGCCGACAATGCCAAAATTGGGTATGAACTGATCTTTTGTTTCAAAGCATCAAATTATTTTTTTTGACCTTCACGCTGGTCAACACATGTAGTGGAACTACTATGGAGGAGAAATTGGAAATTAACTTCCTCCAATACTGCGTTGCTCCTATAAAACTCCTTACTTCTGTAACTGATTGGGGTATTGGCCACAATGACCGAAACTTTAGAGGGATCAATATTCATCTCACCTGCTCCAACTATGTGGCCCAAATACACTAAGGAAGTTTTCATGAATTCACATTTAGACATATTTACAAATAATTTTTCTTTTCTCATGATATCCAAAAATTTCCTAAAATGCTTGGCATGCTCTTCTCTTGATTTGTTGAATATCAAAATATCATCTCAATAGACAATTACAAACTCATCAAGAAATAATCTTAACAAATCATTCATAACTCTCATGAATGTAGCTGGAGCATTACAAAGGTTGAAAGGCATAACTAGCCACTCAAATAATCCCTCTTTGGTTTTAAGAGAAGTCTTCCATATGTCCTCCTTAGTTAGTCTAACTTGATTATATCCACTCCTCAAGTCTAATTTAGTAAAATACTTTACATTTTTCCACTGATCTAGTAAATCAAGTATTATTGGTAGTGGGTATAAATTATTTATTGTGATCTTATTTAAAGCTCACTAATCTACACACATGTGCCATGTTCCATCATTCTTGGGTACCAATACAATTGGTGAACCACATGGCGAAGTAGAAGGACACATTACTCCTTTATCTAACAATTCCTGGACTTGTTTTTTAATTTTTAAACTTTCCAGAATTGACATTCAATACATACCAATGTTTGGGAGTGGACAGTCCTACTATAGCTTAATTTCATGTTGAAATCCTCTTTTTGGTGGCAGACCCTTTAGTTCTTGAAACATGGCCCCATATTTATTAACCACATCAGCCAATTTAGCTTTCAACTTCACATCACAACCTACAAAGGATTCCTGCTTTGTGTCATTCTTTTGCTTGATCATAAGGAGCATGAGACTCTTACTGGAATTAACCAGTGGCTTCATTTCACCTGCGCTTTCCAAAGATAGACTAAGCTTTCTGCGATGGGATCTCACAATGTACTCCACTCTGTCTTTGGACAAATGACATTTTGTTACAAGGAAAAGTGTCTATACAGAACTGCTCTATCCCACTAAGGTGTGGCAGCTACCTTAGAAACAAACAAAGTAAAGTCTACTTTCGTTTTCTTTTATGAAAGATAGATGAGAGAAGAATAAGGAGACCAACATCTGTCTTGCGCTTGACTCCTTGTTCAGTTCCTCTCTCTTCTGATAGTCTTTCGCTACTTGCCTTCTCGTATACCCAGCTTCGCAGAGTACCTGTAGGATCAAAGAAGCATAAAACTATACAAGAACATGGATCTATTATCATAAACAATCTAGGGTCAGATGTAAATTAACCATACAAATGCACAAAACTATTATTACACAAGAGTATGGAAGAAAACTAGAATAGCTTTATTGATAATCAAGAAAAATCCAAGAGAGTTACAACCAACTGTTCTAACACAACATCATCCTCTTGGAAAGAAAGCCCTCTTTCACCTCATACAAAGCTTAGATCACCCAACACACACTCATATTGCCTCAATAAACTAACAGCAATACAAAGCTTAGATCACCCAACACACACTAATATTGCCTCAATAAACTAACAACAATTCCTTACAAGATGCAAAATTCCAGCCTCTGGATCTCTGGGATGAGGGATCCATATATAGATATCTGTAATGGAGATGAGTCAGCTTGTGTTTTGATTAGTGTCCTCCCTCTGATAGTTCTTGTTTCCACTTGGAGATTGATGATCTCTTACTCATCCTTGGTCAAATTCAGAGAGGCAAGTGTCACAGTAGAAACTTTTGGAAGATTCCATGCTTTTCCACCTTGCAGAATGACACTGCCATTTATCTCTTCTCGCTCATCGCACCCCATAGAAGGTATTTTTGAAATGAAACACACCCATTGAGTGCACTTAGGTGAGATGCAACACACCCTGGCTATGGAGCAAGTGCAATGATCCTGTTTTGACCAGTTCTGAGTGATTTTTCATGGAGAACTTCTGGGAGAAGCTGTAATCAGTTGACCTTGTTCCTTTAGGGGTTGGAACAACACTTTTAGGGACTTAGGAGCCCTTAGTTTATGGATATTTTATGCCTGGGGTTGCAGGGCCCAAAAATATCTATAACAGTTGCCCCCTAAAGCATGAGGTCATTAATTCTTTTTAGATGTCGGGTGAAATGCTTTATAATGAGGATCCGAAGTTCTTTCAAGCCAAGAGGAGACCTGTAATAAGACACAGTACAATACATTATCTTCATAATATTTTCATGATCTAGCTGAGGCGGGCATTCCCATGCTTAGCTTTATAAATTCATTTTCATGTACATAGGACAGATAATCGTCTGAGTGTAGACTCATGATTCTGGTAAAGCCATCATCCTTTTGATTGGATGATTATCTGTGCAGCAATGATGTACATTTGATGTCTTTATTTTCCTGAATATATATCGCAGCCCGGATGGATGAAACTAGATCCGGGTCTTCAATCTCGTTCGATCTTCACTCAAAGTGCAAGTCGATCCATGTGAGAGATGTTTTGGTGTCGAACATGGAAAGACATCGCCTGATTACTAGCCAATGATCTAAGTTGTTAACAGGCACGAGAGGAATCACCGATAATGATAATGACCCTCAAGGTACTGCAGTAAAATTCACATGGTGTGAATAAAGGATTTGGCGTCGAACACCATGCAAAATCTTTCGGTCGAAGGCCATTGATGTAAACCTTTCGTCGGAAGTGAGAAACTTGCCATTGAGGCATGCAAGCTTCAAAGTACTGAAGGGGTGTTCCTAGATCGATTTCTTGGATAATGAGCTGATGTTGACAAGAAGTGATCTGTCATAGGAGGGCCTTAATGAATCCCACATCAATGACACGGAACGGAGCAAATGATTTTAATGTAGGTGAAAACAGTCAGGGTGGCGGTCATGAAAGAATGGAGAGTAAATGTATTGCAGCGGGTGAGACAAAGCTGAATTCTCTGAATGACTTCTCTTGAACATATCAGGGACACTGACATGATGGATTGGTAGCATTAACCCCAAATGTGGATGGTGTGATGTGACCATGGTGATGTGATCGGTGAATGAAACAACCCAACCCAACATGGACGCAGAGTGAAAGTGTCATGTTCAAGAGCGACTTTCTACCAACAAAGTTTCTTCAAGTTTTCTTTCCAATTTTTCCTAGTCATTGCTGACCAGTACCTCTTTATTTTTGTCAAGCTTGAGGAGGATAACAAATGCTTGTTCTATAATTTTCCCTTCGGGCAAACCCATCGCTATGTTTTAACGAGCCTAGTGATAGTGAAACTCGTTCTTGTCTGCCGTAGACAAGTTTGTCGCTATTATGTTTTTCAACGAGTTTAACGACAAAGATAACTCGGTCCTTTTCTGTTTTAGAGAGTCTGAAAAGGGACGTAAAGAAAACTCCAAAATTCCTTTTCTTCATCTAATCCCTTAAGTCCGAAAAAGTATAAAACAATACAGAAGGGATGAATTTTTGATACTTTTAACGAGCCGAACAAAACAAGCGCTCGATCTTTTTGTGTAATAATCCCTCAGGTCCAAAAAGACTAAAATGTAAAGGAGGGATAGCACTTCTGACCGTTTTAACGAGCTGGAGAGGCCAATGGCTCGGCAATCTTTTCATATTTTACGAGTCAGTTGAGAAGAGCTTAAAGAAGACTCGTCTTTTGAGGAACGAGTGATAAAATGGGTAGCAGTTGATTCCAGGTAAGGTTTGGAATTTTCCAATCACGGCAGTGTTACAAGGATGGCTAACATGATCACTCTTCACAACTGTTCCTCAAAATGGGTAAACAATCAAATGGAGGTGAATGATCGGCCAATGTAAAAGTGGAGGTGACAGTGCAAACACGACCAAGGCTTTAAAGGCTGAAGTATTACATTCACGATGGTTATTTACCGGAAATTGGTTCATTTTTTAATGAGCTTAAACTCTGGAGGAACATGTGCTCATTGCTTATGTTTATTTTTTAACGAGCATGAAATCCGCGTTAAAACTTCTCGAATAATCCAGTCATGCAATAAGAATGTCTCATTTAAAATGGCATTTTTTAGCTCTTTGCCCCACATCCTTTCTTTATGCAAGTTAGGAAATGACCAATCCAAAAAGAAGATAAATGATCGCTCTTTGCTTGCACGCCAAAAGGTTTGCATGCCCCTAGGTATAAAACAGAGTTTCAAGGTTACCCATTCTTTCTTCCATTAAAACATTTGTTTTACCAAGAGAGGTCTACCTCTTACAGGTTACCAAAGATTGTTTTATTCACAGCGCAAACAAAACACTTCTTCGGCGATGTCTATAGAAATAAACAAAGGTGAGTGGCAATGCCCGCCAACTCACATTACTTTGACAAGAGAATCTTATTCCAGTCCAACCCCCTCTTCCAATCATGGACGGGAGTACGGAGGTCATATACCTCTCGCGAAAACCTATCCTATAACCGAAGTTTTTTTTTTCTGCCGAAGCAGACCAGGGTGCATGCCCCCTGGGTTTCAGTCGCGCCCCCGAATCACTCGCGCTCATCGGGTGGAAAAACTGGGGATTGATGAGACATTCCTCGTGTGAAAAGACCATTTAGGGATGGTATATGACTATTTTCCATGTGTGAATCGGGAAATGAAAGCTGGTCTACGAGCTTGACCACTCTTCCTTCTTGTGGAAAACGCATTACTCTAAAGAATGAGGAGGCAATCTCTCCAATGCAATAAATATAGTCTCGCCCAAGGAGTAGATTATAATCTAGAGGCCCTTAGACTACCATTACGTTCATTTGAATGGTTTTCCTTCTCAATGTTATGGGCACATTGGGAAGGATCCCTAAAGGTCGACTAGTTCCTTTGTCAAAGCCTGTTAGATTTCTCATCTCAAGAAAAAGCAATGGTGAACCAAGCACTTTCCAAGCAGTCGAGGAAAGGATACTCATAGAAGCCCCTTCATCTATGATGGTACCGGCCATAACCATTTTGTATATTTGAGTAATGATTCGAAATGGTACACTAGCTGGTAAACGATGTTTGCCTAGTTGATTCCAATCGAAGGAAACAACTAGGTTGCTTGGAGGTGGGACCGAATAGATGGCCAGGTATGACTCAGACAAACTTCCTTCCTACAGTAAAGGAATGGGTAAATTTCCCCCATGTTCATCGGAGTCTGTGCTCATGAAAATAATTTGGATGGTGTCATCCTTGTCCTCTTCGATGACTGTATCATCTGAAGATAGAACCTCTGAAGGCAAGACCGTGTCAACTGCCACCTCGAACTTTTTACTTTCATCTGGTGTGGATTTAGATGGTTCATCTTCAATGATAGATACTTCAGCCGACCTTCTAGGCGGGTCAGCCGGATTCTCAACTAGTGATAGACTCGGAAAGAGTTTTTTTATATCGAGGAGGAAGTTGTAACGGTGAAACCGGACGATTGTCCAAAACTCTTTTAGCCTCATCTAAGAAGGGACAATGGTGGACGGCATGATCGCCTTCACACAGTTTACAAGGAAATATATGTTTTCCTTTTTGTCCAGGGGCTTCACTTTCACTAGTCGACAATGTGCTTTCAACATGATAATCAGAGGTTGACGACACCAGATTGTGCAAACGAGGAGACCAGTCCCTTAAGATCTAAGGGATGGAGGGACAATCTCTGTGATAGTGGTCTCCTTTGCAAATGACACATGGCGATTTAGGCCTGGTCGGTGCAGTGTGTGGATTTTCGCTAGACGACGCTTGGTTGCCCCCTTTCACCTTTGGCTCCTTCTTCTTCTTCTCTTTCTTCTTCTTTTCCTTCTTCTTCTCAGGTACTTGACTTTTGGCTTTGCCAGCCCCGTCAAGTGAAGAGGAAGGAGGAGAGGAAGAATTGGACGAAGTGGAGGGTTGGGGGGTAACTCTGGAATCGTTTAGTTGCTGACTCGACTGTTCAGGAATTGCGGTGTTCTGAACGACAGAGGTTGAGAAGAGCCATACCGGAAAGCCTATTGTCAATCCTGGAAGCGACAATGTGGCCATATGGGGTGCACCAATATCTCCCCAAGAGGAGAAGGGACTAGGATTCCCTCTAAGGGGAATTCCTTGGTTGGTGGACTTCATTTTCTCAACCTAAGACCAACGTAGGAAAGGTGATGATTATTTTGTTTAAAATAAATTTTTAGATGCTTTGACACAACTTGTTTTTTCAATTTTAAAGAGTCGAGAAAAAACAAAAGATGACTCTAGTCTCTTTCGATTTTTAATGAGCCTGAAGTGACAAGTGCTCAAATGGACCTTTTCTGTTAAAGAGTCTGAAAAGGAATGAAAGGGACTACTCTGGAAATCTAGGTAGAGGGTTTACCAAACCAATCGCAAAACTACAGAATACTTTTTATGGTGCGGCAGTCAATCTTCCCGAATGCTGTGTTTAGTGCATTGCGATCGATAGGGCGGTAGACATGGCTTCCTATGGATAAAGGATAAAGCCTATAGTGGTGTCCCAAAATATACTCGACGGTACGTGGGAGCACAAGTCCGTATTGACACTTGTCGTCTCAAAGTGGAGGAATCACCCAACCAACAATGAAAGTGACAGCTACCACGTTTTACGACGCCAGAACACGTCTCTATCCTAGACTTCTAGATGTTGTGTTAGGTTCCAAAGCATTGTTAGATTCATTCAATTTATTTTAGAGTTGATCTTGTTTAAGAAATTTGCCTTTCAGGTTCACCGCGTGATGTATATACACAATTCCTAAAATGCAATCTAAGATGATAAACAATCGTTTTATCTTCTTTATGCCATGAAAATCCTAGCTACTAAGGAAAGATAGACAGTTTTCTTTCAACAAAGGGCAAAGAGCATACACTATATGCACTGTCCTAAATCAAACCAATCAAACAGTATAAATGCAAATGCACATGCATGTATTTGTTTTCGACTTTCTTAATATGTAGATGATAAAAAGAAAGCTTATGTGCAAATTTGAATTACTTTTAAAGCGACAGTACTTAACAACTTTCTTTCCAAAATGAAGTGAGGGTAAGAGAGACACTCAGCGATTTTGAAATGAAATATTGCTTTTCGACACTTTAAAAATCACAAATTCAAATCATATGCAATAGTAAATCATATAATCGACTACCAAACAAGAGGATTGCCTTCTATGGCTGAAAACGACAGCTACGACACTTTCAGATCAAAGAACGACAGCTCGATTATGTTACTTTTTTGCAAAGGAGAACTGAAAATGACTAAAAATACACTTAAAACATTCACAGTTCTTTGCACATTGGAGGCGGAATAACAGCAAGGAAGAGGGTTTCAAACAGAGGTGTACTGATTACAGGCAGCAAAATTCATGAATAGAACTGAAAATAATGAACTCAAAAACCAAAATTCAAGGACAAAGCCTAGTCTGATCAGCGCACCTATAACACAGGGAAACTGAAATGCAGCGCAGGTACCTCACTCGGGAAGTGCGCTGAATGTCAGTTTCTCAGAACAGTGGGTGCAATGGACCAGAAACGAGACTTTGAATGGGCTCCAGGTCACAGTTTGCAGTTCAGTTCAGGGGTTTTGGCCGAGCAAATGGTAATCAGTAACTCAACAACAGGGGTGGATCTAATGAGGTTACTAAGGCCACCACAAAGGGCAATTAGAGAGCTTGTAGATCAAGTGTTTAATTCATAAACAAACCCGGAGATTGACTGAAGCAGCATTGATCTACTTTGCATTCGTAAAACAAATGCAGTTCGAAGGCTAGCTGGCTTGGCTTCAGGCTCTGTCTGTGAGTTTATAAAGTAAACAAATGTAGATAAACAATCAATCTATTCACTCCCCAGCGGAGTCGCCATTTTGTTACAGGGAAAAGTGTCTATACAGAACTGCTCTATCCCACTAAGGTGTGGCAGCTACCTTAGAAACAAACAAAGTAAAGTCTACTTTCGTTTTCTTTTATGAAAGATAGATGAGAGAAGAATAAGGAGACCAACCTCTGTCTTGCGCTTGACTCCTTGTTTAGTTCCTCTCTCTTCTGATAGTCTTTCGCTACTTGCCTTCTCGTATACCCAACTTCGCAGAGTACCTGTAGGATCAAAGTAGCATAAAACTATACAAGAACATGGATCTATTATCATAAAAAATCTAGGGTCAGATGTAAATTGACCATACAAATGCACAAAACATAGATTACACAATAGTATGGAAGAAAACTAGAATAGCTTTATTGATAATCAAGAAAAAGCCAAGAGAGTTACAACCAGCTGTTCTGACCCAGCATCATCCTCTTGGCAAGAAATCCCTCTTTCACCTCATACAAAGCTTAGATCACCCAACACACACTGATATTGCCTCAAGAAACTAACAACAATTCCTTACAAGATGCAAAATTCCAGCCTCTGGATCTCTGGGATGAGGGATCCATATATAGATATCTGTAAGGGAGATGAGTCAGCTTGTGTTTTGATTAGTGTCCTCCCTCTGATAGTTCTTGTTTCCACTTGGAGATTGATGATCTCTTACTCATCCTTGGTCGAATTCAGAGAGGCAAGTGTCACAGTAGAAACTTCTGGAAGATTCCATGCTTTTCCACCTTGCAGAATGACACTGCCATTTGTCTCTTCTCACTCATCGCACCCCATAGAAGGGCTTTTTGAAATGAAATGCACCTACTGAGTGTACTTAGGTGAGATGCAACACACCCTGGCCATTGAGCAAGTGCAATGATCCTGTTTTGACTAGTTCTGAGTGATTTTTCATGGAGAACTTCTGGGAGAAGCTGTAATCAGTTGACCTTGTTCCTTTAGGGGTTGGAACAAAACTTTTAGGGACTTAGGAGCCCTTAGTTTATGGATATTTTATGCCTGGGATTGCAGGGCCCAAAAATATCTATAACACATTTGTTCTCAAATCTATGGAAAACAACCTTCCTGTCATACAAATATAGACTTCCCAACACAATCCTTGAGATATCCAATGGCACAATGTCTAATTCAACTTCATCAATGAAATTAGTGGTGATTGCAAATCTGAAAATACATTTCTGTGTGACCTGTAAATTAGCATCCTTGCTTATCCAACCCAATGCATACTGTTTATGATGAGGCATGGTTCCATATTCAATTTCTTGACTAAATCCATAGAAATTAAGTTGGCCTGAGATCCACTGTCAAACATCATATCGATTTTCATATGTTTGGCAATGACTTGGATATGGAATAACTCTATTCGGTTTTCCTCATTTGAAACGTTGTGGGTATTATTTGTTGCGCTAGTACTTGCTATTGTTGCCTCTTTGCTTTCTCTTGCGACGACTTTTCCTTTGGTGACTGTGGTTGCGATTTTTGTTTCATCCCTGAGTCTAAACCCAAGTCTTGTTGTGCAGCAACATTGGTCTCTTGTTTCCCTTTATTGTTGAATTTCTTTGGTCTTAATTCTGGATGAAGCTTCCAACAATGCGCTTCATCATGTCCCTCCTTGAAACAATTCTTGCACACATGTTTCTCCCCTTCTTTCTTAATAGAATCATTTTTCTTTTGATTTCCTTTAAACTTATTCCATTTTTCAACACTCTCAAATGGCTTCTTCTTACCTTCTTCCTGTATATTTTTCCCTCTTGCTTCGACGTGTGTAGCTTGAACATAGACCTCATCAAGATTTTTGGGACTGAACATAAGAATAGTATGTCAAAGATAGATATTCAACCCACTTATGTATTTCAGTAAGGTATCTTGTGACTATAAGTCTACTCCTAGCATAAGAGCTCTTTTCCTAAACTCTTGAGTATGCTCTTGCACATTTTGTCCTTTCAATAGTCTGAAATTTTTCCAATTCATAATGAATTTTTGCATATGAGTTAAAGGGTAGAACTGTCTTTTTATAGTAGCAATGAAATCAGACCAAGAAAAAAAGATCTTACCATGTTTTTTGATCTCACATTGAGTCCTTTCTTCCCACCATACAAGTGCTACACCATCCATTCCCAATGAAGCCAACTGAATCTTGATATCATCCTCTTGAAGGTTCTGAATTCTGCAATACACCTCCAACTAAAAAATCCAATTACCTGGCTTCTATGCATTAGCTTCTCCATTGTACATAGGCAACACAAATTTAACATCAAGCTTCAGAAAAGGTGATTTACGAACCCCTTTTGAAGAATAATGATGAGTATGATTTATGGTGGTATTAGTGGAAGAGTGTGAATATGTTTAAGAAGAAGATGAATAAGATGGTGGAGATGGTGGAGGCTTGTCTCCATTCCTGTTATTTCCTTTTCCTTTATCTTCTTTTCCATTACCTCCTCCTGAAGAGCCTTCTCCATTGGGAAGCTTAGAACTTTCTCCTTGTAGTCTGATGTTCCTCTCTTCATAGATGACCTTGACCATCTATGTCATATCATAGAAAGCCTTCGTGAAGGTCTTCTCATCTTCTGTCGAGATAGGTTTTCCTTCATGAGACATAGTCTCTCAAGACTCAACTACAACTTGAGGTTGTACTAGTGTTGGAATCTCAACTGCAACTTTTGCAACTTGAGGATGAACTGGTGTAGAAGACTTTGGCAACCTTTATCTTCTTTCCTTTGACCTAATTTTAGGGCTTTAAACCAGATTTTCTTCACCTCTTTTGAGCTTTAACCTTGTCAGCATGACATAAACTTGCAAACAATTGAATCCTTCTTTCATAAAGCAAATCTAGTAAGAAAAACCAGTCCTCTGATACCAACTTGATCTGAATTAGAGTAGATTAGTGATGTTGTGATAATTCCCCTTTCAAAAATAAACCCAATATGCTTATCATTTTCCTTTCAAGTGCTTAAGGATTCAAAAAAATTGCAATTAACACATTCCCATGAGAGTTTCTTATGCAAATGTTATAAACAATTTAACATAAAAACATATGTTGAACAACAGCAATATAACAACAATGAACATTAATATACAACACACAACAAGAACATGATAAAGGAGTTCACCCCTCCTGGGCTACGTCTCCTTGGTCCATCTTCCAATGGCTTGGGCCTCTCTATTATGAAAATTACATCAAAACTATGTTTACAATGCTCAGATACCTCTGAAACATGTCTCAATGAGTTCAGAATGACCAAAACTGCTAAAATTAACTCTTTTTGCATCAAATTTGGATAAGAACTGAAGGAATTATAACTTTTCCTAGTTCTCCCACTATTTGTTTCTCAAAATGCTCCAAAACTGACAGAAAACTAAAAATTAGCCCCACGATCCGCTAACCGGGCAATAATTTCTCCGCACTGCAGGCCATATTATGTCAGTCGTATCGCAAATCTCAATTGGCTAAGCTACGGTCTCTTAACACAACGAAACGTTGATATGCAGTGTTGCAGACCCGACATGTTAATTAATTGCAACTTATAATATCATGCATCCAGAACCTCCCACTTATCGCAATCAGCAAGTTCAACGCCCGAAGGTTTTGTTACACAAAAACACTACGATTGCAGACCCACTAGGACTTTAAATTGTGGAATATAACATTATTGGGTCCAGTTTCTATCACTATCGGAAGTCCACTACATCGGGGTCGATTCTTGTTGCCTATGCGATTGTGATATGTGATCACATCATATTGCAACCATGAACCTGTCAAAGGCCGATTTGTAACACCAAAACACTTACTGTAGTGATATTTGATTTGTGATATGAAATTTGCAAGGGCCAATGGTGGGCTACCACTTGGCGCCTCCTTAGTCAATGAAGACTTTCCACATCATCCCATTCCTGCCATGTAGGCAAGTCAAACTAGAACTTTGACTTTCTCTAACTTTTGCATGCGAACTCAGATTTGACTGTTGTTTGCACTATTGGATTCAGAATGACGAGCTCTTCAATATGAAGCTGAGTCTGACAAGATCCTAACACTTTGATTTTTTAGCATAATTATGAGCACCTGATCACCCTTTTTCCCATGGACCTTAATATCAATAGTTTAGGGTTTGTCACCGGGCTGGTGGCAAAGGCTGATGTGAGCCTGTGGACCACACTTATAATATCTTGGTAATACTAGGACAAACTCTAAGAAGGTGGTCACCCTTACATAACATGCAAGGGAATTTAACTTCATGGGGCTAATTGGAAGGTTTTCCCATACTAGTTGCATCAGTAGCAATGGTTTCTTGGTTTCCCCCTGCTTATTTTGCTTCTTATTCTTCTTCTTCCCCTTCTTCTTTTTAGCTTCCTCGTTTCTAGAATCAATACTTTCACCAAGTAAGGAGGAAGAAAGAGATGAAGAAACAACAGGCGAAGAAGGAAAGGGTCAACTTTAGGATCAACTTGAGGTTGATATTGTTCAGGTGGAGGAGAAATTTATTGAGAAGTAGCTTGGACATTCTGAACCATAGTGGTTGAAAACAACCGAACTGGCAAACCAATCATAAATCTGGGAAGAGACAATATTTCCATATAAAGAGCACCAATATTTCCAAAAGGAGGAAAAGGACCAAGATTCCCATCAGGAGGGTTTCCTTGACTGGTCGAATCGGGAACTGTAACCATTAGTATCAACCTAGGACCTACTAAGGAGTTGTTCCATAGGAGTATGTTGTTCCACGTCAATTAATTGATTTTAGAAATTAAAGACAGAAACAAAAACAAAGAGGGGTAACTAGGAAAAAGGGTTAACCAAGCAATCATGAACTGCAATATACATCTTGGCGAACCAAGGACTTAACGTATGTGCATGAAATAACCCTTACTGTTATGTTTGGTGTATCACGGTATACAAGGCGGCTGGCTCAGTTACCTATGTTAAGGATAGAAAACTATGGTGGACTTCCAAAATATACTAAACAATACGTGGAAGTTCAGTCTATAGTAGTGTTGTCTAATGTGTAATCGTTCAATGAAAGAGTTCCCATATAATTTATGTGTGGGGAGCATCGTCCAATATACCCGAAGGTACGTGGAGAATGATCCTATACACTCATGTATGTGGAATAGGATTTCAAACCCAAGATACAACACTAGAAAACAATGACAACTCCTATATTTAAAGATGTCATAACACATCCTTATCCTAGACGTCTATGTGTGTCGTTAGGTTTAAAATGCTCCTTAGTTTAATTGAGATTAATTTTAAAGTTGATCTTGACTTATGTTTCAGTTTCAAGGCTCAAAAATCAATGTCACTTGAATACACCTATGATGCAAGTAATATGACAAAAAGAAATCTTTTCATTTTCCTTTTAACAATGAAAGGCATAACTAAGTAGGGAAAGAAGAAATCAATCAGCAATTCAACAAACAAGTAATGCAATAATCAATCTCTATAGCTTTGATTTTCCAATCAAAACCAAATCCCTATATGCAATGCATGATGTATAAGATTTTTCTTTTCGATTTCACTTAATTTTCAGATGAAAACTAATATATTCACTTAATCACTGATAAAAGCAAAATTTTCAAAATGATGAGTAGAATAACAATTATTTCAAGCACTCAATGACTAAACAATCAGTTTGTTAATGAACTAATGATAAGAACAAAGGAAAATCTAAACAAATCCTTACCAAAGGAACTAAAAAATGAAAACAAACCAAATGGAGGCTTCAGAGAGACCAAAAGGCACGCAAAGACTCAAGGAAGAGCAGCTAGAAGAAGGTTTATTAAAGGGAAAATCAAGACAAAAGAAAAAATTTGCATGAACAAGGGCCAATGCAAGTGCAAAAGAGGCACTAGTGCTATGCAATGCAGGCACAAAGAAGGCTCAGCTAGGGTGTAATGCTTTATCACAAGACCAGAGGATGCATTGGTCTAGGGATGAAAAGTTCTAACACAAGGATTGTAATTGAGACTCAATGTAAGGTCTTCCTTGATCTATTCTTTACTGCAGAAGATAGTAAAGATCCGAAGAAGAGGTAATACAAGACCAATGGACAAAGAAACCACCAAGGGAATACATGTTTCCCTAGTATAGTCACCAATTTGTTATACAAAATCTATGATCGTGGATAGAAGTATCTTCCGTATGCCTTGTGGACTGACCTAGAACAACATAAAGACAAAGGGACTAATGTTTTCCTTAAATTACATAGATAATGGGATGAATTCTACCTGGAATCTGTCATATGCTTCGCTCCTTCCTTGACTTGTAAGCTCGAATCCTAGCTCTGATCTCTATAATTAGAACTTGCACAGTCAGAAAACACAAGACAACGATCTACGAAATCTATGTAGCATCATCTAATCACTTTATTCAATAGATCATCATCATATTGAAATATATGAAACCATAACGTCATATATAGGAAAATAAAGAACTCTTTGCATTAATAGAAATGGAGTGAGTTACAACCAAAAATAGGTGTTGATCTTGTAGAAGAGCTTCTCCAAGTTGACTTGTCCTTTCCTTGTCACAAAGTGCACCTCTAATCACCATAATGCATGGAATTATATCTCTCACATCAACAACATAAGGGTAGAATCACTCTCCAAAAGCCAACAACAACCAACCAGGTGCTTGTGGAATGAGGTAAATATATAAGAAAGGGAGGCAGTTTAGAAATTCTTATCCATTTACCAATATAGGCTTGAGATCCACTCTTGATGGGTGGATGATCGTAAGGGATAAGGGATGAAAACTCCAAGGTAGGATAGGATAGGATTCAAGACTTTTTTCTGAGGTAAATAGTTACAGTAGATCCTAGAAGCTTCTGGAAGAGGAAGCTTCAGATTTTTTTTTGTTTTCCCAAATTTCTAGAATTAGCACACCCCTCAAACTGAGAAACCTGCTGATGATCATTACAGGTACATAGTAGGGGAACTTGGTAGTCAACATTGTCCAATGAGGGGCCAAGGTGCGTTGGTCCTTCAAATGACATAAATCAAGCAATTTCAAGCAGAAACTCAAGGTAGGAAGGATGAAAAAGTGTTCAAAGGATGTGAATAATCTTGTTTGTAGGCCTATTGACCAAATGTGATAAAATGGCCTATAATTTTGGGCACAATAGTTTTTTTCCATGGTATTTGTAGATTCGGTCAAGGGAACTACAATTATGTTCTAATCTAGGGTTAGTGGATTGGGGTTTATAAATTCTTCAACATATATATATATATATATATATATATATATATATATATATATATATATATATATATATATTGTAACATTGAAAGGAAAATAATGAAAAATCAATATGGTATTCCCAATTTTGGGATCTAGGGAAAAATCTATGTGTGTATTTGTGTTATGTTCTCACCATTGTATATTTCTTTGTTTGAAGAATATTTTTTCAGGTAATTGTTGTACATAGTTAAAACCTATAATGAGGTTTTATTAAAGGTAAAGGAGGCGATTGATTATGAAATTTTTTGTTTTGAAGTTTGGTAAAATTTAACAAAGTTCATAAAATATTGTGTGGATGTGTTTTCAATTAAAGATAAAGAAGATTTGAGTATAAAGGCTAATTCCTTTCAAGTTCAATTTTTTTTAAACATATTGTGTCATATCTTTTTCTAGTCAAGTCTGGTCATATTTTTAAGTGGTGTGTGGATGAGATAAAGGGGATGATTGAGTATGATTTTCTTTCATTTAACTATATTTTAAATTTATTGTGTCATGGCAATTCATTAAAGATAATTGATTATCGAAGTTATTTTTTTAAAGTTGGGTAAGATTTAACAAAAAAATATTGAAAATATTGGGTGGATGGAATTTAAGTCGATTAAGCATGAAAAACATTTTTTTTAATTTAATAGAATTTTAAATATACTATGTAGATGAGATTTTTATCTAAATTAAAGGAGATGGATGAGTATGAGAGCTCATTTGATATTCTCAATATTCGATATCTTGGTGATCGATACACTAATATCTTGGCATTGTAATAAATTGGTGACCTTGTAGATTGTTATACATTTAATAAAAATTTCTCCATCAATGAAAATTGCATAATTGATTTCATGTGTTTCTATTAGTTTCTTTTTCAATATGATTTAAATTTTCAAAATGCAAATGCTTCTTAAGGCCTCCCAAGGTCAACTAATGAAGAACAATATAGAGTGGGTTGTACACATATTTAAATGTCACAAGGTCTTAGAAATTAATGTGAGAAATGTATTGTAGATTTGAATAAGAAAAGGGAGAAGGATAGATAAAAGATTAATTATCTTAATGTTTAGGATAATGAGAAATCCTTCTTCACAAGCAAAAGACTCTCTCTTCTCATGCAACAAAAAAAGCAACTAAATATTCATTTAGAGAGTTTGTGGAAGAAAAAAGGAAAATGTCGTTTTCTAGAAATCAATTATGAATGTTATAAAAAGATTCTCTTAAGAGGAACCAAGGGGGTTGTAAATCTTGTAATGAGGACTAGATATTTATACTAGTTTGAAGATAATTTTGAAAACATTTGAGGGGCTGGAATTTCCATAATTGAGACCTAAGCATCTTTGTCAATGACAAATGAACCATTAAGACCCAAGGATTGGAAAATTTGGAATTCTAAAACTTCTTATTATTTATCAGTTTTGAAATAAAAGGTGGGAGATCGAAACATTTTGGAGAAACTCTTATTTGAATGTGTGAATGATTATATTACTACATTACTATGAGTTAAGTCATTATTCTTTTATTCAATTTTGTGTGAAATTACTTTATTTAATGTATTTGAGCTTGACATGAGATTTAAAAAGTAGATGTTGAAGTGTTAATATAATAATTTTTAACATTTTTGAAATAAAAGTTGGAAGATTGAAATCTTTTGAACTAGCTCTTATTTAAATATTTGAATGATTAGAAAATTATATTAGTGTGAATTAAGTCATTTATTCAGTTTCATGTGAAATTATTTTCTTTAATGAATGTGGGTATAACATAATATTTAAAAAATAATTGTTGAAGTGTATGATATAATCCTTTATGGGTTATGGATCTATGCATAGAGTTGGGCTACACCTTTTGGCGAATCGAGGGTGCATTTTGGTGGAAAAAGGAAGTTCGATCGAGCCATTTTAAGCATTCGATCAAACAATTTTTAAGCTCTCAGTTGTGTTGCTTAAGTGCTTAAACATAGATCGATCAAGTCATTAGTTAACCACGTTCATATATCGATCAAGGATTTCTCTAACCCTCGATTGACCTATTTGAATTTAGAACTCAAACACTTAATCGAGAATTTTAAGCACTCGATCGAGCTACTGAGGTCCTAAAAATCACATTTTTAGCACTCTTTCTATAGATTTCTCTGCAACACCATTTTGTACCTTAGCGGGTTTAGGGTAGAATTTGTCCTTAATTGACAGAGTTGATCATGTTGGATTTGTGAAAGAATCTAATGACATATGAGTTTGACACTTTTGAATTCATATGATATTTCTCATCTAATTTATTTTAAACATAATGCTTGAATTGTTTTGGACAAATTCAAAGAGGTTGAATAAAAATCAATAACATAAATTATACATTTCCAAAAATACCACTATCTTTGTTTATGAGTCCTCTTTAAAAGGATACTCTTCATTTTTCAATTTATTTAAACAGTTGAAAAAAATCTAATGCAAATACATGTGTCTGCAAAATCCAATTAAAATATTACTTTGACAACTTTGAAAATTAATTAAAAAAATATAGTTTTGCAAGAAAAAAAAATTAATATGAAAAAAATAGTTCTCTCCATGTAGATCATGCTGATATATATATATATATATATATATATATATATATATATATATATATATATGATATTGATGATGATGATGATGATGATGGTTAATGTCCACTGAGACCAAACTTTGGTATGTCGAACCTAAAGAAATGAATAATTTAGTTTGATTTAATATTGTATTCCTATGCTCAAAAAGCTTGGAGAGAAGCCTCTCGAGCTCATTATAATTTTGACATCGTAAAAGGCTAGGAAGGTCAATATTGCAACAAAGATTATGAAACTGAGATCTAATGTGGTTGTGCGCGGGGTAGTCTAAGAGGAAGTGATTTTCATCCTCAATGTTCATATTCTCACAGAGATGGCAGATCCTTTCCATCCATGGTGTTTTAGGAACTTCCCAATGACCCATTTCACTAGGGAGCTCATTAACTTATACATTTTAGACTAAGTTATGCTACGAAAACACACATACCTCTTAAGATGTGTGGAAATTTGAAAGGACGTGCATTTCATTTACTGGAAAATTGACAGATTATATGCCACTAAAATATTTTGTAAAAAATATATCGTTAGGACAACAACATAATTCTCCACAAATTATCTTTTTACTCCAATTCAAAATTCACAATGTTTATACGAATTTTGAGGGCTTCAATCCGTTAAAAGAGAAAAAAATTGAAATTTCATTGCCACATTTGGCCCAAAAGTGTAACCCATCTTCATGCATTCACCCTTATTTCATTCATATGTGTTGTATAATTATTGAGAAAATGAACTATTTATTTTCCTTATAATTTATAATTTGATTCAATATTTTATTTGTTTAAGTTATATTATAAGTAAAAGGCATTTTCATATTTGTAATTAGATATTATCTTTTTATCATTTATGAATGTTTTATGATTTAATAATTTTTCTGTAATTGAAATATCTTTTGTTACTTAGATTTTTATCATATATCATTTCATTTGATTACACATAGACTCTAAGTGTATGAAAGAATGTTTTATAAGTTTGAACATACATCTGCTTTAATAATTATTTAGTGAATGAATTTCTTCTTCACTTAATAATTCATTAATCATCATTAGTACTAACATTTAAAGTCATTATTTTCAACTGAGATAGGATACCAACTAGTCATATATATATTCAATAAAAATGACAGTTAAGATTTAGGAAAGCTTAAATGAAAGTCTCATTTTAGGAGCAATCTCTTTAGGTGGCAATTGGGTCCACATACGAGTGGACATCACTACACCAAACAAGTATAGGCCTAATCGGGGCCTTTATTGAGTGATGATCCCTTGTTGTAGGAGGAATTTTTCCACCTGTCAATAGGTTTCTCCATAAAAGAGATGTGCCTAACACTTATAGAGGAGGGAAAATTAAATAGATAAATCTGTACAACCAATTTTTTCACTCTACGATTGTGAGAAGAAGGGTGCTCATAGTGACTCTAGAAAGGTGTATCATACAATTATTTTATGACGGAAAGGTTAGATCATGCTAGTTGACGAAGGAGAACCCATATAGTTTCATATGGATTTCTAGGTTGTACAACTACCTAGATGGGAGGGGTGGGGAGGTAAAAAAAACTATATGCACCACTCGCTTTGTCCTTTATTTGAAATCTTGATTTTCACATTTCTTTTATAAAAATAATAATAATAATGCAATTTTAAGGTCACAACCAAGTGAGACACCCTTGTTTTGGGACAAGGGGCCCCCCACCATGCAATAATTTAACTGTTAAGTCTACAAATGTGTACATACTCGATCCTCCTCTAGGTTTGAACCTATGAACTCTTATGAGAAGACAAATATTATCAACCATTAGGCCCACCCGAAAAATAAAATTATGTCCACAAACGTTAGGTTATATTTGTAGACAAGTTATCTTAATATTTGATTGGCTTTTAAGACCTAGATAAAATGAAGAACAATTTTGACAAGTAGCCAATTCCAACTAATTTGTATGCTCATGGTACAATCACAGTGTCATATTTGGTGAAATAATGCTTTAAAAATGAAGAAATAAAGCAGGTAATCCAAAACCAATTTTCATGTGTGTAAAAATCGAGGCTTCAAAATTAAATCTAAAGTGTTAAAATAATAGATTTAAAGAATACAATGAATATACTTAATGCCAAAAAATTAAATACAAAGAATTTTATCCAAAAAAATTAAATCTAAATAACAAACTTAAATCTAGAAAAAATATGTTGATACCATGAAATACCATACACATATGCATAAATATATAACCATAAATTTATCATATTTAAACTCCTAAAAAAATATTAAATAAATATAATACTTTTAATAAACATAAAAAAGGAAGTAAGAAATTTAAATGGAAAAACCTCAAAGTGAAGAAGCATCCATAGAATCTAATGATGAATAATATATGTAATAGTCTCATGATACCTCATTTTTTTTTATAACACTGTCAGGTATTTGATTATATTGCAAAAAAACGGAGGATAAAACTCTTGCTACATTTAGAAGGAAATTGATTCAAGTATAGAGCTGAAAATGGGAGCGCAGTCCCTAAATCTACACTTGAAACCAAGTTTCTATGGATTTCATTGACTGACTTGGCATATTGCCAAACAAACTGTCCTAGAAGTAAAATAAACTTGCAGTACATTTAAATTTACACTATTTCACCAAAACTGGTTGACTGATTCCTCTTGTTGAGGATGACGCTTCTTGCTTTCTTTAGTGGAGGTTTCCCCTTACTGGCTCTGGTTGATTGACTTGATATATTCCACTGCTTCCTCAAGGTGCTTGCATTTGTCTTTTAGCTCTATTATTTCATCTTTCTTCTTGTCTATGTCTCTTTGTTTGTACACATTCTCAGTTTTCATTTCTGTCCTAAGATCTTTGAGTGCTTGATTGAACCTCCCAATCATGAACCTGTTTTCCTTGCATGTTGGGAAAATTTCATTCTTTTAAACTCTTTCTATTGGGTTGCAGGCCATTGTGATACTCTACCTGGCTGTCTTTATTGTAGCTTTTTTATTCCTTTTGGGAGCGTTCCTATTGAATTTCTTTTTCTCTGCTCCTCTATTCTTGATGTGAAAATTCAATCTGTTGTAGTTTGTTTCTTCAAAAATACCCAACTGCGCCCCTAATGACCTAGATATACATTGGGCTTACTTTGATAAAATACTATACTGCTTGCTTGGATAAATATCCACCAAAACTTTTTCAGGAACTGAATGACTGGTAGAGAGGCCACTAAGGTGAGGTAGATGAGGTGATTGATGAGAGACTGAAAGAAAGGGCATTATTGTGAAGCGGATGATGGAATGATGAGGGAATTATGGTGAAGAGATGAAGGGATCAGAAGAAGGGAATGATGTAGGGAGTATATCTTGATAATTCTAAGACAGTAGCGAATAATATGTTGCATCAAAGAAAGAATACACAGAGAACAATTAAGAGTGGGGAGCTGGTAATATGACACTGATGCATTCTTGGTATGACAGATTTTGTGAATAGCTGAGGGGTTGTCATTGAACTCGCAGCATAACGACATGATACCCGTATTAATGATATAATCTGGCTGTGGGACTGTGATGAAGGAAAAATCACACGAAGGCAATCTCCCTTTCATTTACAAACTATTTATCCCGGACCTTTGGGTTATGGGCCCACAAATCTATCAGAAGTGTTTAAATAGCGCTTTTGCCTCAAAAACCCAAGATAACACAAATTAATAGAATACACATAAATATATGGAAACCTGACGATGAACGCCTAAGGCTGGATCTCAAGTAGAATAAACCCGCATCCATAAACTTTTCGGGTCCACTTTTTCCCAAGCCTTTCCATTGTTCTTCAATCTCCACCGTCCATTTCATTCTCCAATCCAACGGTTCACAATAACCCCAGAGCATTGCACATCGCAACCCGCATTTTCTTAAGTGATAGTTCATGAACTCGTGACTATTGCGATGCGATATTCCTCCAATGATCCTCCACCGTTCAATCAACTTCACAATCCAACGGTCGACGCTTCATCACATTCTTGGTTAATCACAATATCGCATATTTGGCTCATCACATATTCCATATCGGCTCATTGCATATCGCATATCGCATATTGGCTCATCGCAATAGCACAATCTCGCTTCATCTCATATCGTAGTTTCCACCATCCACCAGCCCTTGACTTCTGCGAAATCCGATTAGCGATCAAATCTTAACCATCGATATGGATCTATTTCATTTATCAATGGAATTATTCTACACACAGGTTTCTTGCCATACTCTGCATTCACACTGTCATCACTCCGTATGACAATTAACTATTATATCTTTGGATCACCATCGATCCTTATAGTGATCGATGGTCGATCAACAATCCGATAACACGAGAATTAACTCTATCATAAAAATAATAACTAAACATTACTCAGACACTCAAAAATCCACATAACACACATATACTCATTATACAAAATTAGATTATAGATTAAGGCATTTCAGCCTTAGGAACAAGTTCTCCTTCGACTACATTTTGAATCCACGCGTCGTTTACACAAATCTCTATCTGTCACTCTATATCTCTCTCCCCCCTTATTGAACACGTAGGTTCATCATTTATAAGAAAAAATTGGATCGGATCACTGGAAGGATCCGATCAAATCCTCTCCATGATTTCCTCTCACAAATCACTTAACAACCACTAAAGCTCTCTATATGCATACATATGGCAGATTACATTAAGTAAGTCTTCTAGAGACTTTATCCATTATATCATTCAGCTCAGTTTTAACATAAGTTTTCCCCTGTTTTGCTCATTTGTCCATGTCTCCTCCTTTCTCCGCTTTAGATTCCTCCTTTAATGATGAGTGCTCGGATGTTCCTGCATCAAACTCTCGAGGCACAAAAATTTATGACCACCTGGTCATACGCTTCTCCTTAATCCCATAACAATTCTACCCGCTTCCTCAGTGGAACTACTTTCATGATATTCTGTGAGAAGCAATAAAACCTTTGCAGTAACAGTCTTCTCTGCTACATGATACCTCACCAAGCTTTCTCCTGTGAGCTTAGTCTTTCGGCATCCTTCTGGTTCTCTCCTCTGGAACCAATTGAGCACTCCTTACTCTAGGTTTGTTGCAAGTCTTCTCACCTTCTGTTGCTGCTATTTTTACAATAGTAAAGACCATAAACCCACCATACTTTAACACAACTATACCTCCTTCTCTTTCTGCTTGCACTCCTTCTTCTACACGAAATCCCTTTTACGCAGGAAAACCTTTCCCTACTCTGATACCACTTTGATGAAGGAAAAATCGCACGAAGGAAATCTACCTTTCATTTGAAAACTATTGATCCTAGACCTGTGGGTTATGGGCCCACAAATCTATCGGAAGTGTTTAAATAGCACTTTTGCCTCAAAAACCTGGGACAACACAAATTATTGGAATACACAGAAATATATGGAAACCCAACCAGGAACGCCTAACGCCGGATCTCAATATAATAAACCCACATCCATAAACTTCTCAGGTCCACTCTTTCCCAAGCCTTTCCGATGTTATTCAATCTCCACCATCCATTTCATTCTACGATCCAACGACTCACAATAACCCTTGAGCATCGCACATCACAACCCACATTTTATTAAGCCACGATTCATGAACTCATGACTATTGCAATGTGATATTCCTCCAATGATCCTCCACTGTTCGATCAACTTCATGATCCAATGGTCGACGCTTCATCACATTCTCAGTTAATCACAATATTGCATATTTGGCTCATCCCATATCACATATCGGCTCATCACAATAGTGCAATCTCACTTCATCGCATATCACAGTTTCCATCATCCGTCAGCGCTTGACTTCTGCGAAATGCGATTAGTGACCAAGTCTTGACTATTGATCTGGATTTATCAATGGAATTATGCTACACACAGGTTTCCTTCCATACTGTGCATTCACACTGTCATCACTCCATACGACAGTTAACTATGATATCTTTGGATCGCCATCGATCCTTATAGTGATCGATGATCAATCAACAATCCGATAACACAAGAATTAACTCTATCATATAAACTATAAGTAAACATTACTCCGACACATAGAAATCCACATAACACACATATATTCATTATACAGAATTAGATTACAAACTAAGGCATTTCATCCTTAGGAAAAAGTTCTCTTTCGACTACATTTTGAATCCACGCCCTATTTACACAAATCTGTATCTATCGCTCTATATCTCTCTCTCCCCCTATTGAACATGCAGGTTCATCATTTATAAGAAAACATTGGATCAGATGACTAGAAGGATCCAATCAAATCCTCTCCATGATTTCCTCTCACAAATCGCTTAACAACCCCTAAATCTCTATATATGCATACATATGGAATATTACATTAAATAAGTCTTCTAGAGACTTTATCCATTCCATCATTTAGCTTGGTTTTAACAGAATTTGTCCCCTATTTTTCTCGTTTGTCCACGTCTCCTCCTTTCTCCACTTTGGATTCCTCCTTTAATGATGAGTGCTCACATGTTCTTGCATCAGACTCCCGAGGCACAAAAATTTATGACCTCCTGGTCATATGCTTCTCCTTAATCCCCAAGGTAATTCTACCCACTTTCTCAGTGGAACTGCTTTCATGATCTTCTGCGAGCTACAATCAAACCTCTGCAGTAATACTCTTCTCTACTACATGATACCTCACCAAGGTTTCTCCTCTAAGCTTAGTCTTGTGGCATCCTTCTGGTTCTCTCCTCTAGAACAAATTGAGAACTCCTTACTCTATGTTGCAAGTCTTCTCACCTTCTGCTATCTCTATCTGTACAACAGTAAAGACCATAAACCTACCATACTTTAACACAAATGTACCTCCTTCTCTTTCTTCTTGCTTTCCTTCTGATACACGAAATCCCTTTTACGCAAGAAAACCTTTCCCTACTCTGATACCACTTTGATGAAGGAAAAATCGCATGAAGGCAATATCCCTTTCATTTACAAACTATCGATCCTAGACTTGTAGGTTATGGGCCCACAAATCTATCGAAAGCATTTAAATAGCACTTTTGCCTCAAAAACCTGGGACAACAAAAATTATTAGAACACACAAAAATATATGGAAACCTGGCCATGAATGCCTAAGGTCAGATCTCAAATAGAATAAAACCACATCCATAAAATTATCGGGTCTACTCTTTCCCAAGCCTTTCCACTGTTATTCAATCTCCACCTTTCATTTTATTCGCTGATCCAATGGCTCACAATAACCCCTGAGCATCGCACATCACAACCCGCATTTTCTTAAGCCATGTTTCATGAACTCATGGCTATTGCAATGCGATATTCCTCCAGCCATCCTCCATTGTTCGATCAACTTCATGATCCAATGGTCGACGCTTCATGGCATTCTTAGTTAATCACAATATCGCATATTTGGCTCACCGCATATCGTAGTTTCCACCGACCGCCAGCTCTTGACTTCTGCGAAATGCAATTAGCGATCAAATCTTGACCGTCGATCTGAATTTGTTTCATTTATCAATGGAATTACGCTACACATAGGTTTCATGCCATACTCTGCATTCACATTGTCATCACTCCATACGACAGTTAACTATGATATCTTTGGATCGCCATCAATCCTTATAGTGATCGATGGTCAATCAACAATCCACTAACATGAGAATTAACTCTATCATATAAATGATAAGTAAACATTACTCAGACACACAAAAATCCACATAGCACACATATATTCATTATACAGAATTAGATTACAGACTAAGGCATTTCGGCCTTAGGAACAAGTTCTCCTTCGACTACATTTTGAATCCACACCCTGTTTACACAAATCTCTATCTATCACTCTATATATATCTCTCCCCCTATTGAACACATAGGCTCATCATTTATAAGAAAACATTGGATCGGATGACTGGAAGGATTCGATCAAATCCTCTCCATGATTTCCTCTCACAAATCACTCAACAACCCCAAAATCTCTCTATATGTATACATATGGCAGATTTCATTAAATAAGTCTTCTAGAGACTTTATCCATTCCATCATTTAGCTCGGTTTTAATAGAATTTGTCCCCTATTTTGCTCATTTGTCCATGTCTCCTCCTTTCTCCACTTTGGATTCCTCCTTTAATGATGAGCGCTCGGATGCTCTTGCATCAGTTTGCTTCACTATTCGCTTGACACAAGAAACTGAATATTTATGCCTTTTTATCATTCACTGCATCGATATTTAATCTTGCCTTGAAATTACTGGGCTTGTTGATGCTCCCTGATATGTATGTACTATTGCTGATGGTGACCATTTGACTACGATTTCTGAACCCATTAGTTTCATGTAACTTAACCCTGATATGACATATAATGTCTCAACTCAGGTGGAGTGGATATTTGTGATCCTTGGCTTGCGAGCTTTGGATATTTTTGGATTTTGTTTGGATTTTTTGCTTAGATTCCTGTAGATAACATTTGAGTGTCTCTGATAATAAATCTTCTTTATGATGTGTTGGTGTACTTTCCCTATTTGATTGATTTTGATCATGCTTTTTCCCATGTTTTTCATGTCTTTTCCCATTTTTTCTTTCCTCTTTCATCATGATGGGTGTTATGGATTATGGGATGGAGAGACAATAAGTTTCATTGTTTTCCTTTACACTTCCTATTGTTCTTTCTATGGCCTTATTGGCAAGGATATCAACCTCTTTATTATGAACTATCAAGACATGTTTGAAGCTGATCCTCCCCAATCCTTTTAATTTCAGTCGAATCCTCTGATATATTCTATTGATAGTAGTGTTACTGGGATTTTTGCCATTAACCATTGCTTCAATAACGATTTCAGAATTGCCAATTATGATAGGATCTTTGATTTCTTGTGTTTTTAATATCCTTGTGCCTAATAAAAGACTGTAAGATTTTGCTTTGTTATTTGTGGTTTCTCCTAAGCCACATTCATATGAAGCAATCTTTTTCCCATCCGGATATCTGATCACTCCACCTGCTCCTACTTTTTTTAGATTGTTCTTCAAAGCCCCATTGAAAAAAAGACTAAAACTATTTTGATTTTTCCTCCACTCTTCTAATTCATTTTCGCTCATCCTTATTTTCCAATTCTTTGATGTAGGGGCTCTCTTTGGTCCTGCTTTCCCATTTCTTTCCAAAATTTCTTTACCAAACCAATCTCTCTCCTCTTTCTAAAGGATGTTTTGGTCCACGGTTGGCATTCCTTTAGAGTTTATAATTTATGACTCTAAACTCCATGTTTTTGAAAGAATCCTACCTATTCTTGGTTTTGGATATTTGAAATACTTTTGTTTCTAATTAGCTAGATCTGCCAACACAATACTGTTGGGAGGAATTTCCAAATCTTGATTATTGTAACCTTATTTTTGTTTTAGTAAGGATAGTTCTTCTCCCATGTTTTATGAAAATATGAGAGAGTGTTTGTGAGGTTTAGATTAATTTCCAACGGGCTTGTAATCTGCTTCCAGCTTTCTCTAGCTAACCTGCAATCCAAGAAAAAATGTTGAATTGACTCTTCCTCTGTCAAACACATGACACACCTAGATGGACCTTGAATTCCTTTTTTTTTAAGTTATCCAAAGTTAGAATTTTCCCTTTGAGGAGAGTCCATAAAAATGCTTTGATTTTAGGAAGGCATTCAGTTTTCCAAATCAGTTTCCATAGGCTCCATTCCTACTGATTTTGTTGTTCTTGAAGGACTTTATACCCTGTTTTGACTGTGTATGCTCCACCATTTGGATCCCACACATATTCATCCTCCTCCTCGATGTTTATGGGCACTGCCCCTTTGAGGTGGTGCTTTAATCTCTCCCATTGTCCTTTTAAGTTTTTTCGAATTATTTGGTTTTCCATTCATGCCAATTCTGTTGTTCCCACACTGAGATTGAATGTAGTGTGTTAAACCTTCTTTCGACCATCCAAATTTGTAAGCCTTGTAGGTCTCGTTGAATATTTAGGGGCTCTTTTCCCAGTGTTCAATCCTTCCAAATTGCCACAAATTTCCCATTCCCTAGATTTTTAGAAATGTGATTCCTGATTAGGGGAATTATCTTCTTTACAAGTTTCCAAACATGTGTGCAAGGCCTAACAGGGATGAATTCTGTTAGAAGCTTTGTTTCGGAGTGATTCAGATCTTTCATGGCAAGCGTACTTTTCCACCAAATTTCCCTTTCGGCTATCATTCTCCATATTATTTTCATCCCTAGAGCAGCATTCATTAGGCCTGGCAAGCGAATTGGGAGACCTCCCTGTTCATATGGAAGTGTGACTTGATCCCATTTTACCAGACTGAATTTTTTATTCTCTTTCTTTCTTCCCTGTCATAGAAGGCGTATTATGATTAGTTCCATTTGCTTGTGTGCACTTGCCCAAGCTAAGATGATCACATATTGATATATTGGGAGGGCTGACATTAGTGCCTTGATCATAATCACCCTGCCTGCCATATTAAGCCACATCATAACCCAATTTTGGATTTTTTCCTTCATTTTTTCCACTTGTTTACTCCAAAATTCCATTTTTACATTCTCCTTGGCTATTGGGAGTCCAAGGTATGTAAAATGCATCCATCTTGCTTGTGTTGGGATTTCAAGAATTTGTGAGATGTTCTGCATTATTCTTGGAGGAGTATTCCAGCCATATATTCTACATTTTGAGCTGTTTAACAACCCTCCTGAGACTTGAAGAATGTCATCCAGGACTTTTTAAAATATTCTTGCTATTTTACTTGACGCCTCTCCCAGTAAAATAGTGTCATCAGTAAAT
This sequence comes from Pinus tabuliformis, assembly GCA_031772625.1. Classification (NCBI taxonomy): domain Eukaryota; kingdom Viridiplantae; phylum Streptophyta; class Pinopsida; order Pinales; family Pinaceae; genus Pinus; species Pinus tabuliformis. Next base: position 1,125,290,796 of record CM062807.1, read on the forward strand.
AGGAAATGATTTATATTTTTGACACCTTTTGCTAATTGAATTCCCGTGACTTTTTTTCTTTCCTTTGATTTTCCAATGTTGCACTTAAAGTTTCAGCCATGATAATATATAGAAAAGGGGATAGAGGAGATCATTGTCTCAACCCTCTTGAGCTCTGAAAGAATTTGCTAGGTCTTCCATTTATTAGTGGAGCTATCCAAGGGGTTGAGATGCAAGCGTGTATGGTTTCGATTATTTCTTGAGAAAATCCAAACTTTTTAAAGATTGTTGCTAAATATTTGTGGTTGACTCTATCAAAGGTGTTTTCCATATCTAACTTTACAATAATTCCTTAATCCTTCCTTTGAATGCTGCTATGGATTGTTTCCTGGACAATAATCACATTGTCTATTATCTCTAGATTGGGAACAAAGTCGCCCTGATTTTTCGAGATTAGTTCAGAAAGAACTCTCTTGATTCTATTTGTAAGAATTTTATAAGAGGAATTACAAAGAGATATTGGTATGAATCTATTGAAGGTTGTTGGGTTGGATTCTTTAGGGATAAGGGCCAGATATGAATATTTTGTGTTTCCTCCCATTTTTTTCTTTTTGAAAACATTGTTTGTCATTCTCATGAAGCCTTTTTTTATGATATTCCAATGTTGTCTATACAAGGCAATTGTGAACCCATCTAGCCCTAGAGCCTTGTTAGGATGAAGACTCCATATTGCTTCCAACACTTCTTCTTCAGAAATTTCTTTGTTAATTTCTGAGTTTTGTTCATCACTTATTGTTTTTTGGATGTGTTGTAAAAAATCCTCATTGTCTATTGGTGGTTCACTTGCTGTTAATAACTCTTTTAAATGGTTATGTGTTGCTTTTTTAAATTCCTCTACTCCCTTAATTTATTGTCCATCCACTTTAATTTGATCTATCTGATTTTTGGCATCTCTGATTTTCATTGAATTATGAAAGAAGGTAGAATTTTTATTACCAACTTTCAGCCATAAACATATAGACTTCAATATAAGCTCTTCTCCTTCCTTTCTGTTATGCCTGTATATTTCCCAAAATAATTCCTTTTCTTGCAAATAATCTTGTTTGTCCTCCTTTTTATTTTCCTTTTCTTTTTGTATTTTGTCCATATTTTTGTAGCTCTATTTTCCTTTTTTTTTTTTTAATATCATTCTCTCTTGCCCATTTTTTTAGATTCATCCTAAGATTTTTCAACTTTGTTTCATATACATAATGAGGGGACCCTGTAATTCTTTGTGCCCATCCCTCTTGTTGTAGCATTTTTTGGTTTTGATAAGATATAATATTTGAAAAATGTTAAGTTAGGATATGGACATAAAAATAATGAATAAAATGTTTTTAAAAGAAAATATCTTGATGATGATGTCCATATCAAAGAAAATGTTAGGTTAGATTTCCTAAGAAAATCAAGGCAAAAAAAAATGTTAGGTTAGAAAGAAAAGAAAACAAATAAACTCTGAAAGTGAGCAAGTCTAAATGCCACTACTCTTTTTCTGCAAAATAATGATTGTGCACAGCTTGTCTTACATGCCACAACCCATGACAGTCAAAAAGTTTAACCTTGACTGCTTCATGCTTTAAATTTAATGTTATAGTTAGAGAATAAAAATCTAGTCAAACTATTTAATCTTGGAAGATCAGTAGTTAGGTAGAGAATAATAAGGCGCTGATCAGTTTAATTTGATCCCTTGGAGGTTATAAGGGTAGATTTAGATAGTTTGTTTTTGTAAAATAAAAAGAAAGGAAAAGGGTTTGCTAGCTTAAATTCACCCATTAAGTGAAGAAAAAATGATAGGATAAGCAAAGGGTAAGTAGAGAAAGGTTGCAGCAGTTTGATTATTGATTGGACAAAATGTACATTTATCATGTTTTTTGTCTCCATGATGCAATTACACAAAGCAAATGATTAATTAATTAACTTCCCATTCATCCCTATATTCACTAATTTCCCCTTCCTATCTTCATACATTCATATTCATTCATTTTCCATAAAAACCCCTTTTCCTAAAGTCAAAACCCTTTTTGCCTAGGAAAATAAAAAACCCTATGTAAAATCCATTTTTACCTGAAAAACCCACAAAAAGGTGTTTTAGCCTAAGTATTGATGCATATGCGAAAAGCAAATGAACCACGAAAAAGCATAATACTTAGTATTTTCCCCTTTTTGCCTATAATTCCCTTTTCCGCTCATATTTCATATTAACACTAATTAACATATTAAACCCTTAAAAGGTCTTTTTCCTGTATATATTAGCTCCTTTATAAAATAACACAAAACCTTAGTTTTATAATAAAACTATGTATTTCAATATCACATCGCAATATTGTCGCATCACAAGCATTTCATATGAATACACTAACCTCTGATTGCGATATGCGATCAACAATGGACCCGGACCTGATATCATTATCCACCCAAGTTCATAAAATTTCAAATCCGCCATATGTGTTTTGCGAAGGTTTTCTTTGTTAAATCGTTTTTACGATTTAAATGAAGAATTAACCTTAAACCTCCATTTCATCGCTAATCTGGGTTTCAACACATAATAAAGCCATTTCCGCGATATTTAATCATTCACACCCTCCGTACTACTCCTTCACTCCACCACCATCCGATTTAATGCGTTCAGATCCAATGGCCCTCGGTGATTTTGGGTATGCTCTCTGTACAGGCATTACCCACCCAAAAAGTGGTATTTCACCATCCTCCTTTGCTACATGTCAAGCTCAGATCATTTTGGGTGACCCTTCTGAAAACCGCCCGCGCTTCATATGTGGTGCAATGAAAACCATCTCCCGCATAACGACAAAATAGACACTGTTCATTTTTGCACCATAATTCAAAAAATGAATTGTTTTCCCGTTTAAACACCAAAATGGCCATTTTGCTCTATTTTGCCTATTTTACATAGAAAAACCTCCATAAGTCTCTGAGACCAATTAAACCATCATTTTACCTTCCAATACGTTATGGACTCCTTCCAATAGCCTTTCAAATCTCAATAAAGCCATTCAAAACTGTCTTTGTCACCTTGTTTTTCTTAACAGTTTCTTTGTTTTGCAAGTAAAGAACCCTGTTCCAGGCTTACAAAGAAAAAGTCTGCATATAGTTTGAAGACAAATCTAAAAGGATTTATTTTTGAAAAACACAGTAAAAACCCTGAAATGTATTGTTAAGGTAAAAAGAAACAATAAAGGTTATTCAACAGGGTTAAAGGAGATTTATAGAGTTTAAAGAGTATTAGATGAAAGATCAAATGAAGGCAATCAACCAGCACAAAGGATTCAAACAATCTAGCAACTTAAAGGGAAAAATATCAAACAACAAAACCAGCACAACTTGAATAAAAGGGACAGCAAGAAGTAGTTTAATAGCTACCCCTATCTTCTTGCATGAAGATCTTTTCCTTTCCTGGAATAAATCTCATTTAGTTTTAGGATATTTTTTAGTTTCATTATTGTATAAATAACTCTCTTCTCGAGTTATTATGGGTTCGGAGTTCAAGATTCATAGTTCATTGCTTGTAAAGTCTTGACTATTAATACTACTTTGAACCTGAAAGCCAACTTTGAAGGAAGCTTTCTTAAACACTTGATGTACTCAGTCTTTCTGGAACCTTATTACAAAGAAGAGGATTCTGAATCTAGTTTCACATAGTTTTTTGTTATCATTTAATTTTCTCCAGTTATCAATCATTGTGTTTTTCTTCATATGCTTATGACTTATAGAGATATCTAGGTAGGAAGAAGTGTGTCTCAATTTATTCCTATAAGCTCCTGAAGTGATCATCTACTAAGAGAATGGATTAATGAATTGTCTATTTAGCTAATCCCCTCTAATTAGTAAATCATCAGCATCTTGTGTAAGCTTAAGTATACTCCCTTGAACCTTTGGAACGTAGGTTAGAAGGTTTTCGAACTTATGATTGTTCTGTTTTACAGTCTGGAAACTGTGATAATCATATTTTTTGTTGTCTTCTTCTCACCACTATTTTGACCTATATCACTGTGTATAGTCTTATAGCAGCCCTTTGTTGAGATATTAATATAACCCAAAGGATTTAATTACTTCAATTCTACAACTGTTTTCATTTACTGGTCTTCCAAAACTAAAACCAAAAACCCCAAAACAATTATTCTAGATGCTCTGGCATTGATAACTGACCTACTACTATCTCAGAGGTACAACATTAGACTAGAGCCGTTGCTGGGGACTAAAATTTCATTTATGTTTCCCTTGGGACAACAATATTCATTCATTCTTTTCCTTTAAAGGTGATTAAAGGTTTAGAAATGTTAAAATCATTCACCTTGGCAGCTCCACACTCCCAAGCTGGCACCTTTTAAACATACCAGATGTTATGAAACCAGCTCAAGAAAAGATAGATCAACGCCTTAGAATTCAGCCTCTTCGAGGGGGCAACCTCCTTTACATTACATAAATGAACAATTCTTGGATTATACAAATGACAAAACCTCCTTTCTATATATAGGAGTCTAAGGAGTCACAATATAATCCAGCCGACCTAACAATAATAATGTAAAGCCACAAAAATAACAAAAGAGGGATTCTATGGGGCACAGAAATAACAACATGGGGGTAATAGGGGCACAACAATATAAATAATGGGTATAACTACAATAGTAATGGGGTAATCACTAGTATTATAGGGACCCAACATGCCCCTCTCCTTCAAAAAAGTGTTGTCCTCAACGCTTGAGTAGTTCTGGATACTTCTGCATAAAATTCTCATCCTCCCATGTGGAATCTTCAGCGGATAAGTTCTTCCACTTGATAAGATACTCTGAAATTGATCGATTTCGTAGCTGTCGAGTTCTTGTTTCTGTGACTGCTTCCGGTTCCAATATAATTTTTCCTTCCTCGTCAAGTTCTGGCAATATTGTTTGAACTGGGAGCTTGTCGCCTATAACCTTCTTTAAACATGAAACATGGAAAACTGGGTGCAATCGAGAAGCTGCAGGAAGCTCCAATTTGTATGCCATAGTACCAATCTTTTGCAACACCTTGTATGGACCATAATACTTTGGTGATAATTTATTATCCTTCTTAGCTTGCTTTAGGGACATTTGCTTATATGGTTGTAGCCGTAGGAATACCCAATCACCTACATCAAAACTTCTTTCACTGCGATGTTGATCTGCCTGTTGTTTCATTCTATTTTGTGCCAACACGAGGTTATCCTTTAAGAGTTGGAGGACTTGTTGTTGATGTTCGATGTGATGTTCCACTGCCTGAACCTTAGAATTTTCTCTTAAATATGATGTGATGGATGGTGGTTGATACCCATAAAGTGCCATAAATGGGGTCATTTTTGTTGCTGTATGGAAGGAAGTGTTATACCACCATTCAGCCAGAGGCAACCATTTGACCCATTGTGTCTGTTTATCAGATACAAAGCAACGAAGATATCCTTCCAAACATTTGTTTACTATCTCAGTTTGCCCATCAGATTGAGGATGATAAGATGAGCTATGAGCTAACTGAGTACCAAGACAAGAAAATAATTTTGTCCAAAAATTTCCAGTGAAAATGGGATCTCTGTCACTTACAATAATCTTTGGGTTTCCATGTAGCTTTTGAATTGTTTCCATAAATGCAGTAGAAACTGTACTGGCTTTAAATGGATGTGATAATGCACAAAAGTGTGCATACTTGGTAAGTCTGTCAACTACCACCATGATGACACTCTTTCCCTCAGACTTGGGTAAACCTGTGATAAAATCCATTGAAACCTCCTCCCAACGTTGGCTTGGAATGGATAAAGGTTGTAATAGACCTGGTGTCTTAATTGTTTCAACTTTATTTTGTTGGCAAACCAAACATTCCGCCACAAACTTTTGAATATCTGATTTAAGGCCATCCCAAAAAAATTCCTTCTTAACCCTGTGGTAAGTTTTTAAAAATCCTGAGTGCCCTCCTAAGGGAGAAGTGTGCAATTCCATAAGAATCTTTTGTTTTAGCTGGGAATTCTTACAGAGGTATAAGCGATCTTTGTACCATAACGAATCATTTTTCCAGCTAAATGTATCAGACGTACTGGAATCTTGTTGTAGCTTTCGAATAAGTGCCCACACTTCTTCATCATTCTTCCATTCCTCCCTTGCTTCATTTATCCAATCTGGTTGGATAATAGAAATGGCGCACAACAATGCTTCCACATCCTCATCCTTTCTTGAGAGTGCATCTGCCACCACATTTTGCTTCCCTTTTTTGTAGATGATTTCAAAGTCATAACCCAACATCTTTGTGACCCACTTTTGTTGCTCTTCAGAGGATAATCTTTGTTCTAAAAAGTATTTAAGGCTATCATGATCCGTTTTTACCTTGAAGTGTCTTCCCATTAGGTAGGGTCGCCATTTCTTAAGTGCATGGAGTATTGCCAACATTTCCTTCTCATAAATAGCTTGTCTTAAAAACTTTCCCTTGATTGGACGACTTTCAAAAGCAATGGGTCTTTCATCTTGCATTAGAACAACACCAATTCCATTTCCTGAAGCATCACATTCCACAATAAAGGTTTTTGTGAAGTTCGGTGTAGCTAAGACCGGTGCTTGGCACATTGCCTCTTTAAGATGTTCAAAGGCCTTTGTTGCTTCTGGAGTCCATGAAAATGCATCTTTCTTCAATAATGTTGTTAGAGGTGCTGCTATTCTCCCATAATTCTTAACAAACTTGCGATAATACCCTGTCAACCCAAGAAATCCTCGCAGATGCTTTATGGATGTGGGGATTTTCCATTCCTTAATGGCTTTAATTTTGCTAGGGTCTACCTTAACTCCTTCATGAGATACAATATGACCCAAATATTCCACCTCCTGGACTCCAAAGAAACATTTGGATCTTTTTGCATATAATTGTTTCTCCTCCAATAGTTGTAGCACCTTGTCAACATGTTCAACATGATCCTTCCAAGACTTGCTGTAGATTAGTATATCATCAAAAAATACTAACACAAATTTTCTAAGGAATGGTTTGAAAATTGAATTCATCAAACCTTGAAATGTTGAAGGTGCATTGGTAAGGCCAAAAGGCATGACCAAAAATTCATAATGACCCTCATGAGTTCTAAATTCCATTTTCGGAATGTCTTCAATCTTCATTCTGATTTGATGATATCCCGAACGAAGATCCAACTTGGTGAAGTAAATTGATCCATGCAATTCATCCAGTAATTCATCAATGACAGGAATGGGGAACTTATCTTTAATAGTGAGCTTGTTGAGCTCCCTATAATCTGGACACATGCGCCATGATCCATCCTTCTTGTGCACCAATACTACTGGAGCAGAGAAAGAACTTTGACTTGGTTGAATTATACCAGCCTCTAGCATTTCTGCAACCATACGTTCAATTTCACATTTTTGGACATAGGGATATCTGTACGGCCTGATGTTTGGAGGAACACTTCCTGGAATCAGATGAATAGCATGATCATGATCACGCATAGGTGGGAGACCTTTGGGAGTCTCAAATACCTTGGAATGATTGTCCAGGACTTTTTGGAGATCTGGAGAAATAGATGATTCCAATGTGGAAACATCTAGCGAACATAATTGTGCAATTACACCTCTTTGCTCCTTTTTTAGAAGCTTTGTCATACCATTAGAGCTGATTATCTTTCCTGGTTTCCCTGCAATACCCCTTAATTCAACTTCCTTTCCTTCCGTAGAAAATTTGATGAAAAGTTCTTGAAAATTAAAAGCTATTGTACCCAAGGATTGTAGCCATTGGACTCCTAGTACAACATCAGCACCTCCCATTGGAATGGAAAGCATTGGGCTAGTCAATACATATTCTCCCATGGATAGCTTGATATTATGGCACTTTCCAGAGAAATTTATTGTTCCTCCATTTGCAATCATCACTTGACACTCTGGTGCTGGATATAGGAAGCAATTCAATTCTTTTGCTACCTTACAATGAATAAAATTGTGGGTGCTTCCTGAATCAATCAAAACTATTACCTTTTTCTTCTTGATTTGTCCTTCTATCTTGATGGTTTGAGGAGTGGTAATTCCTGCCAATGCATTACAAGATATGGTTGGATTTATTTGTTCTTCATCTAGGCTTTGTTCCTGGAGTATATCCTCTTCTTTTGACCTTTCTTGCTCCCTTTCTTCTTCCTCTTCACAATCTATGTAGAATAATTTCTTCTCAGCACACTTATGACCTTTAGTGTATTTGCTATCACAACTGTAACAAAGGCCTTTTTCTCTTTTTTCTTCCAATTTTTGTGGTGTCAACCTTATAGGTTGTGGAAGACTAGGGGCAACAACACTTCCGTCTTTATAGTTGTGAGTGGTATGCTTCCTGGTTGCCATAATTTTGCTTTCCATTTTTCTTGCTAACCTGAATGCCTTCTCTAATGAATCAGGTTCCCAAAGGCGAACATCATGTTGGATATTATCCTTTAAAGACCCTATGAACACATCAATCCTATGCTCCTCTGGAATATCTTTTACCCTTATGTTCAATTTTTGGAACTCCTCAATGTGCTCCATTATTGAACCCTTTTGTTTGAGACTTATCAATTGGCTAAAAAAAGTGTTGCTTTTTGTATCCTCATAATGTGCTATCAATTCTTCCGTAAAAATTGCCCAAGTGATAAATTGTTTACGAGAGCAAAGCCATTGATACCATACAAACTGATTTGGTTCCAAATATAAAGTTGCCATACATACCTTTTGTGTGTTTTGCACATTATTGAGATCGAAGAATTGCTCCATCTGTAATATCCATGTGGCAGGATTCTTGCCATCAAACTTCCTCATATTGATTTTTGGAATATGGTGAGTCTTCGATCCAACATTAGTGTCTATGGAATCATGATTAACATTTCTTTTATTCTCATCATGAGTTTCCTTTAGTACCCTTTCGCCCTTAGTGCCCATTTCTTGTAGCAACTTATTCATATTTATCTTCAATTCGTCCATGTCTGTCTTCAAATCTGTCTTCAAATCTACCATGTCTCTCTTCAGTTCTGTCTTCGAATCATCCATCTTAGCTTCCATGCCCTTTATCTTAGATTCCACACCATTTATCTTAGATTCCACGCCATTTATCTTAGCTTCTGTTAGCTTTTGTGAGCGTGACATATGTTGCACTTGTTCTCATAATTTTGATATATCATGTAGCATTTCTTCCTCTTCTTCATGAGTCATGCTAGAGCTTTCAGGTTCCTTACTAGGTGTTTGCATTTTCTTTCGGGGCATCAGTTACCGATAATAATGCTCTACTATGCCCTTTGAATTCCTTCAAAATAAATTTTCAAACCAAGCTTAAGCAAAAATTTAAGAAAATTTACACACCTTTTTTCACTTTGTAGGAGCTCGATATTGCCTCTGATGTATCTCTGTACCTTCCAATCATCTAGTTCTGAATTTGTGAGCTGTAGTAGCCCTCTGTGTCCTCTTTCCAATGCCACAAGTCTGACCCAAATTGGATTCTCCAAGGAAGAGTTATGCGAAATCTCCCACAGTGACTTGATTATAGACTAGTTCAGTAGAGCGAAATTGTATGACGTGCCACGAGTCACTGTTTCGACCTATGGATCTGAAAATGCATACAAGAAACTAAAGTCTATCCTATTTCGGTACCTTCTTATGAAATTTCAATCCGATCCCCAGAAAGAAAGTTATGACGATTTTCCCCAGGTCACCTATTTGGAATGTAATTCAGGAGTCTGCAAAAAGACCAACTTCCTCAGATCATAACTCTGCAAAAATAGCGCGAAAAGCTCTGAAATGCAGACACAAGGTTCAGCGTGATGTCTTCTCAAATGGGTTTTTTTTGTGACTTCTGAAACGTCACAGAAAAAAGGTTATAGCGAAAATTCCACGATGACCTGTTTGGAGCAACGAAACCCTAGAATCCAAAGCTCTGATACCAAATGTTATGAAACCAGCTCAAGAAAAGATAGAAAAGATAGATCAACGCCTTAGAATTCAGCCTCTTCGAGGGGGCAACCTCCTTTACATTACATAAATGAACAATTCTTGGATGATACAAATGACAAAACCTCCTTTCTATATATAGGAGTCTAAGGAGTCACACAATAATCTAGCCGACCTAACAATAATAATATAAAGCCACAAAAATAACAAAAGAGGGATTCTATGGGCACAGAAATAACAACATGGGGGTAATAGGGGCACAACAATATAAATAAGGGGTATAACTACAATAGTAATGGGGTAATCACTAATATTATAGGGACCCAACACCAGATCTCGTTCAGAAGCTGACATAGTTAGTCCTCTATCAGATCCTAAAAGTCTTCTGAGAAAAGCCAGTTCTAAAAGAGGACATTGATCATCTTCTTCTTCCTCTTTATTCCTACAGTTTGAAGAATTAGAATCATTTGACCCCTATAGTAATATCCCATCTGATCCTAATTACTCCCATTTATCACTTAGGGTGGCTGAACTTCTAAATAGAGGAGTTGATTTTAAGTCAGCCTTCCTTATCCATTCAATAGAATCTCATCCAATACCCACATTACCACCAGGATCACCTAAAATTGAATCTGAGTTGGATGTTGATATACTAGAATATAAACCCACAAATTTCATATCCCCTACCACCTATCCATTTCCTTCCATTTTTTACAGACCTAAAGATTCTTCTTCTAAACAATCTAAGGAAACCTTTTCCATATATACCAATCCTCTCTTTGAAACAAAGGAAGGTATTCCTTTACAGGTCCAAAATCTAGTTCTTAAGACTCCTTTGAAGTCTTTCAGGAGAACTCCTCCTCCTTCACCTCCAACTAGTTTATCTACCCTTGAAACACCATCTTCTTCCTCTACTTCTTCTTCATCCTCTACATCCACCCAAACACCTCATACACCTCAAACACCTCATATACCTCAAGCAGCTCACACACCACCTGCTGTAATGGCTTTCCGACCTATTGTACAGGCTAGATATGTTGCCTTCGTCTTACCTAATAACCTTGATGCATTCCCAGCTAGATACTCAAAATACCTTCCCAAGTACAATGGAGAAACTAGTCCCTCAACTGAAGACCATCTTCAAGCTTTCCTAGACTTTGTAGAAAACATGAATATTGAACAACAAAATGTTTATATGAGATTGTTTGTACAGTCACATGAAGGAAATGTGAGGATTTGGTTTAGGCAGTTTCCAGCCGCTTCAATTAGAAATTAGGAAGAGCTTACAACCATATTTAAAAATCAATGGGGTGTGAAAAAGGATCCTCTTTACTTCCTCACAGAATTTGAAGAGCTTAAAAGGAACTTCAGTGAACCAGTATCAGATTTTATCAAAAGATTCAATAAACTCTATCACAAAATGCCTATTGAATGTAAGCCCCCTGTAGCAGCAGCTAAGTCTAGATTTTCTAAAGCTTTTGATGACGACTTTGTTGTTATGCTACGAGAGAGAACTTCAAGAACTCTTCAAGATATGCAAACAAATGCTATAGAAGTAGAAGAAAATAGAGCAGCCTCAACTTCTTTAAAACTTAAGGAAGAAAAGGCCCAAAGAAAACTCAAATCTGTTCAAGAAGCCTCTAGTTCCTCTAAGACTAAATCAGAAGACTCAAAAATAGATGAAATAACATCTCTTCTTAGAAACCTATCAAATAGGATTTCAAAGATTGAGACCCAACCTAGGACAATACAACAAACAGATACCAGACCCCAAAATCAAAGTCAAGGTCAATATAAAAGAAATCCATCGCTACAAATTCTTCAGAGACCTAGAAATGATCAATAGGTTCCTACTCTATTGATAGATGACCAACAACCTGATGACAATACTATGACAATTACTAAAGATATTAATAATATGGATTCTTCTCCCAATCAAACAGCCATCATTCCTCTCTCTCAACAGAATCATGTTCAAGAAGATCAGGAAGCTTCACAAGTCTCTAAATATCATGCTTTCTCTGAATTTTTAATTGTAGAATTAAACAAGAGGTATGATCTTAGGCCTAGGCCTGGTCCTAGGATAAATCCAAAGGAAAATCTAGTAATTGAACCACGTACCAAAACTGCTAAAGCTTAAACAACTCTTATTTAGCCCTTAGATCAGTCAATTGATACTACCCAAATTGGTAAAAACATCTTGACTACATTCAATGTTGAAAAATAATTAGAGAGGGTTAAGATCCCAATTCCACTGTTAGATCTTTCTAAAAACCCCGGTTACAAAATCCAAGTCGCAAAATGGATGCAAAATACCTCGGTTGATGCTGAAGGTGATGTCATAAGTCTGCAAGATGAAAAAGCAACAATAGTTTTTGTCCCTAGTTCAGACATGATAGATGAGATAGTGCCTCCTTTCTATGTAACTCTTAAGACAAATGATTCCATGTTGTATGTGTATGCTTGATTCAGGAGCATCACACAACCTTATGCCAAAATCTATCATGGACCACTTGAAACTCGACATAACTAGATCCTACCATGACCTGTACACGTCTAATTTTAAAAAGGTGTCGTGTTTAGGATTTATCAAGGATCTAGTGGTTACCCTTGCCCAAATTCCAATGAAAAGTGTAGTACTTGATATTGTTGTCACAGATATCCCTCCCAAGTCTGGAATGCTCCTTTCTAGCTCTAGTTGTGCCAAATTAGGGGGAACACTATAGATGGATATGTCATATGCTACTATTCCTATTTATGTAGGAGAGCAATTAAGATTATATAGAGAGGTAAGATATAGACACACTATTTGTAAGACTGACCAGCCAAGGAACCATCCAATTTATGCAATAGATCTAGACTTTGGTTGTTTTCAACTCACTTCAAACCACCATAAAACTCAAGTAAAAATTGAAGAGGTAGTTGAAAGTCCTGAACCAAACCAAACTGATATTTGGAAACTATTCTTTGATGGCGCTTGTACGAAAGATGGGTAGGAGCTGGAGTAGTTTTAATTTCACCTAAAAAAGAAAATATAACCCAATCATGTAAATTAGACTTAAAAGTTACCAATAATGTTGCTGAATATGAAGCTTTCCTTTTAGGATTGCAATTAGCCAAAAGCTTAAAAGTTCAAAACTTAAGTGTTTTTACTGATTCGGAGCTTATTGTTAAGCAAGTAAGAAATTATTGCTAGACCAAGCACCCTAGACTTAGATCTTACCGAAATGAAGTATGGGATTCAGTTGAAAACTTCTTTGATTCTTTTAATTTGACTCATATTCCCAGAGATCAGAATATTCATGCAAATGTCTTAGCTGTCTCTGCCAGCTCTTTTAAAATTCCTGATCATACTGATGTACTCTATCAAATACAAGTCAAATATAGGCCATCTATCCCAGGTAATATGAAACATTGGCAAATTTTTGAAGATGATGAACATTTGAAATCATTTCTGCAGGTAATAGATGATTTTTCACTTCTACAAATTGATGAAGATAAAACTGAAATAAATGAAAATGCAGACGGAAATGATACTTTAGATTTTAAAACCCTAATTGCTAATCCTGACATTATTCAATTATCCAATAATTTTATTCCAAAAGGACTCATTCCTTTAGAAAAATTGTTTGATCAAAATGATGTCCTCCAAAACCCTCTATTCATTTCTTCATAAGATGACATAGAAGAGATTAACATTAGAACTGATGAAGATATAAAAAACATCAAACTATGTGCATCTCTAGACCCTGAGATCAAAGCTCAATATATTAAGTTACTACAAAATTATAAGGATTTTTTTTCTTGCACTTATGCTGATCTAAAGACCTATGATACTTCATTAATACAACATAAGATTCCTTTGAAGCCAAAAGAAAAATATTATCAACAGAAAATTAGAAGGATAAATCTAGCCCTTCTACCAATTGTAGAGAGGGAGATTAATAAAATGTTGTATGCTCAGATCATCCTCCCTCTTAGATATTCTAATTGGGTTGTAAACCTAGTTCTTGTTAGAAAGAAAAATGGAGAAATAAGACTCTATGTGGATTTTAGAAATTTGAACAAAGCATCATTAAAAGATAATTATCCTTTGCATAAAATGGATCAGTTACTTCAAATGGTTTGAGGAGCACAAAGACTTTCTATGCTTGATGGTTTTTCAGGTTATAATCAGGTGAATGTTGATACAGTAGACAGAGAGAAGACAACCTTTACTACACCCTGGGGTACATTCATGTATGCTAGGATGTCATTTGGCTTAACCAATGCTAGAGCAACATTCTAGAGAGCTATGGACATAGCTTTTATGGGTCATGTAAATAAATTTGTGGTTATTTATCTTGATGACATAACTGTTTTTTCTAAATCTGATCAGAAACATCTAAAGCACTTGATGAAGGTTTTTGACAGGTATTTGGAATATCATTGAACCCTAAGAAGTCCTTGTTTGCTGTCAAAAAAGGTAAACTATTGGGCCATATTATTTCAAATGAGGGAGTATTAATTGATCCCAAACAATTATCTGCCATTGAATCATTGACCTTACTTAGAAACAAGAAGGAGATTCAAGCTTTTCTAGGCAAGATTAATTTTCTAAGGAGGTTTATTCCAAATCATGCAGAGATTGTAAAAGATATAACTGACATACTTCGAAAGGACCATGAAATCAAATGGACTCCCTCTTCTAGGCATGCATTTGAAAAAATAAAAAGGGCTATCTCTGAAGCTCCCACCTTAGCCAGCCTTGATTATTCTAAGCCATTTAGTATTTTTTTCTTTTTCCTTTGAAACAACTCTTGTTGCCATTCTATTATAGAAAATTGAAGATTCCTATGACCAACCCATAGCCTTTTTCAGCAAGGTTATGAGAGATGTTGAGCTTAAGTATGACATCATTGAGAAGCAAGCCTATGCCCTCATCCAAGCCTTGAAATCATTCAGAATGTATGACTTACATTCACCTATTACTACTTATGTCCCTAATAGTGTTGTGAAAATTGTCCTAACCCAACCAGACACTGATAGGAAAAGAGGTAGATGGATCACTCAAATTCTGGAGTTTGATCTAACTATCAAGACTACCAAGCTAGTAAAAGGTCAAGGATTAGCCAAGCTTCTAGCTGAATCCAACTACAAAATTCTTGGAATCAATTCTGTTTTAGAAATACAAGGGAAGAATCCACAAGAGCCTTTTGTCCACGCAGAAGGGAAGAATACAAAAGAACCTTCTCTCCTTGTAGAAGGGGAGAATCCACAAGAACCTTCCTTTCCTCCTAAAGGGGAGAATCCACAAGAACCTCTACCTTCAGTGCAGATCAGTCCTATACACATTGATGAAAAATTCTTGTTGTCAAATTGATATCAAGATATTGTAAATTTCTTGATCCATTTTGAGTGTCCAGCATCCAAAAGCTAGTGTAAAACCCTTAAGTTAAAATCAATAAAGTACTGCATTATAAATTCAAATTTATACTAGAAAGAGCCACTGAATATTTTGTTATTATGTTTAATAGAATCAGAAACTGAAGGAATCATTGATCAGTTTCATACAGGATTTTGTGGAGGACATTATGCTTAGAGAGCAATAGCGTACAAGATTTTGAGGGGAGGATTTTATTGGCCTACATTGTTCTTACAAGTAAGAGCAAGGGTCAGAGGTTGTGTTCCTTGTCAAATGTTTGCTGGTAAACAAAAATTAGCAGCTCTTCCACTCGTTCCATCAATAGTTTCAAAAAAAATTTCTCAATGGGGATTATATTTTATTGGAGAGATTCACCCCACTTCAAGTAATCAACATAGATGGATCCTCACTGCAACAGACTACTTTACTAAATGGGTAGAAGCAATTCCAGTTAGAAATGCTATTGATGCAGTAGTAATTAAGTTTATTGAGGAGAATATCTTATCTGGATTTGGTTGCCCAATTCGGATTGTCACAGATAATGCAACAGCCTTTTCTAGTGTTAAATTGATTGACTTTTGCTAGAAATATTAGATTCTGTTACATCATTCAACTCCATACCACCCTCAGGGTAATGGTCTTGCAGAGTCATCAAACAAAAGCCTAGTAAAGGTAATCAAAAAGACTCTAGATCATAAGAAGAGCTAGGATTCACAGTTGATTTATGCAGTATGGGCAAATAGAATTACTCCAAAGATATCAACTGGAAAATCTCCATTTTAGTTAGTCTTTTGGAAAGATGCAATTTTCCCTACAATTTGGCCTTCTCTGTTTTAAAATTCCTCCAAGATTCAACAGATGAACCTCATGAATTTTCAAGAAGAATAAATCAGATTATTGAACTTAATGAGAACAAAGATGAAGTTCAATACAAATTGTAGAAATATTAGAATAAGATGAAGACCCTGTTTGACAGAAGAGCTAGGGAGAGGGCCTTTAAGGAAGGAGATCTAGTTCTAAGATGGGATGTTAGGAGAGAAGAGAAAGGAAAGCATGGAAAATTTGACAATCTATGGTTTGGACCTTTAGCAATTGCTGAAGTGAAGGGTAATAACACTTTTGTGCTGCAAAATCTTGAGGGGCTATATTCCACTTATCCTGTAAATGGAAGGTTCCTCAAACACTACATTCAGTACTAAGAAGGAGATTTATAGAGTTTAAAGAGTATCAAATGAAAGATCAAATGAAGGCAATCAACCAGCGCAAAGGATTCAAACAATCTAGCAGCTTGAAGGGCAAAATATCAGACAACAATGCCAGTATAACCTGAATAAAAGGGACAACAAGAAGTAGTTCAATAGTTGCCCCTACCTTCTTGCATGAAGATCTTTTCCTTTCCTAGAATAAATCTTATTCAGTTTTAGGATATTTTTTATTTTTATTATTGTATAAATAACTCTCTTCTCGAGTTATTATGGGTTCGGAGTTCAAGATTCATAGTTCATTGCTTGTAAAGTCTTTACTGTTAATACTACTTTGAACCTGGAAGCCAACTTTGAAGGAAGCTTTCTTAAAAACTTGATGTACTCAGTCTTTCTAGAACCTTAATACAAAGCAGAGGATTCTGAATCTGGTTTTACACAGTTTTGTGTTATCCTGTAAGTTTTTCCAGTTATCAATCATTGTGTTTTTCTTCATATGCTTATGACTTATAGAGATATCTAGGTAGGAATAATTGTGTCTCAATTTATTCCTATAAGCTCCTGAAGTGATCATCTATTAAGAGAATGGATTAATGAACTGTCTGTTTAGCTAATCCCCTCTAATTAGTAAATCATCAGCATCCTGTGTAAGCTTAAGTATACTGCCTTGAACCTTTGGAACGTAGTTTAGAAGGCTTTCCAACTTATGATTGTTCTGTTTTATAGTTTGGAAACTGTGATAATCATATTTTTTGTTGTCTTCTTCTCACCACTATTTTGACCTATATCACTGTGTATAGTCTTATAGCATCCCTTTGCTGAGATATTAATATAACCCAAAGGATTTAAGTACTTCAATTCTACATCTATCTTCATTTATTGGTCTTCCAAAAACTAAAACCAAAAACCCCAAAATAATTATTTTAGATGCTCTAGGATTGGTAGCTGACCTACTACTATCTCAGAGATACAACACCTCTTTAATTTGATTTCTAAATTCTTCATTGTTGTCCCAACTTGAATTATATCTAAATGGAAGAGGACCTTGGTTATCTAGTTTTCCCATATTGATTGCTACTGGCCTGCGATCTGAAGTTGTTGTATGAATAATTTTGGATTTCACAGAGGTGAAATCGGCTGCTGTATTTTCTTAGATTAAAATTATGTCCAACCTTTCCTTTATATTGCTCTTGCCCACTCTTTTGTTGCTCCATGTGTATTTCCTATTACTTGGTGGGATATCAATTAGATTGTGTTGCTCCATTATTTCTTCCAGAGCTTCTCTTGATGGATCTGCATGATAAGTTCCTCCAAAATTTTCTTCTATGTTTCTTACCAAGTTTAGATCCCCTCCCAAAATTATTTTTCCATTTTGTCTTTCTGTTAATACTTCTTTTATCGAATTCCAGCATTGTTCTTTTTCTTTGTAATGGTTTGGAGCATATATATTTATGATGTTGTACATTTCCTTTGTACTAAGTTCTTTTAAATCTGTTTTGATCCAATGCTTGCTGATTTTTTGACTTGTCATTTCCCATTTTATTTTTTCCCATAATGTACATATTCCTCCTAATGCTCCTGTTGCCTCTAGCACTATTCCTTCATAATTTTTTAACTTTTGTATCATTTTTCTATATTCTTGACTACTTGTTTTGGTCTCCTGGATCATGAAAATGTTCAGAACTTCTTTCGTTAGTTTGTCTGTTGCTGCATTTACTTTGAAGGGTGTGCCTAGACCATGATAGGTCCAAGAGACCACTATCATTATTTACTGGTATGGTGGTGGGAAATGCCCTTCCCTCTTTGCTGATTTTTCTCGTTGTTTCCTGTATTTTTCCCAATAAAGGAGTCCATTGGTTGCTAAGTACCTAAAGCCATCTCTTTGGTCACTGCCTCATCCCTTATTTGCTTGTTAGATTTTTTGCCGACTTTTTTTGGGTGTTCATTGGTTTGGGAGTTCTCTTTGGATTGGTTTCTAGTTAAGATACGATCCACTGAAGGACGAGGGAGAGGGGAGCGAGGGATTGAAGGGGTGGGAGAGAGATTGAGGGGATTGGTGGAATGCGTTGGGGATCTGGGTGAAGGAGGATCTGTGGAATCTTCCAAAGGCCAGAAGGGATTCGATTTTGTGAGGGGTGGGGGGATGATGGTGGAGGGAGATGGTATGGAGGTTTCATTTGGTTTCTATGGCTACAAAGAAGAAGTGGTGGGCTGCTTGTTGGTGGGTTTTTTCTTTTTACTTACTCCCATTTATTTTCTTGTTCCTCAACATTTTCACTTTCTCTTTTTTTAGGACATTTATTTTTAAAGTGATCGTATTCGTGACATACCTTGCATTTGAATGGGATCTGCTTGTAATCCAACTATTGTTTGTGCATCCATTGGTCGACCATGATCTTTATCACTTTTGGAAGTCCTTTTCCTAGATCCACTTCCACACATATTCTGGCACAGGCGTGCATGTTGTCCTTTTGTTCGCATCTGTCTATATACTTTCCTACTACATTTCCAATGGCCTTTACTGATTCATCTCCCTAACAGTGTAAAGGGAAATGGGGTAATCTGACCCAAACTCGTACTGCACTTGGCACATCCAGTTCGGGAACGAAGTCTGGGGTCCATCTATTTAGATACAGTCCTCTAGAATCCATGAAATATGGGTCATTTCTGAAGATCAGATCTCTATCTTCCTTAGTTTCGAAATGAAAGGTATAGTATCCCCTTCCGCAAAATCTTATTGCTATTTTCCCATTGTTAGTTGAGTCCCAATTTCTTTTAACCCATCTTTGAAAAAATTTGGGAGATGGCCATAGCCCTGTGAACTGACCCACTAAATGAGGAAGAGATATTTCTAGAATATCCTCGAGCTTCTTGACAAACTTGTTTATTGTTGGCCTAGTCCTTGGTGCTCCTATCACTGCGATAAGGGAGGCAAATGCTTCTGCAATTTCTTCATTTCCTTGATGACTGTCTAGTAGAGGATCACCCTCCTCTGAGGGATACATGGATGCTAGGAACCCAACAGAAAGGGGATGCTAAGTAGCAGCTGCGAGGTAGAAGGGAGCCCAATAGGTCAGGTAATTGGTTCGCGCGCGCAGTCCAGAACTGTTTTTACAAAAATTTATTCTGATGATTAGTCTCATGATACTTAATTATGAATGTAAAATACCTTATATTTAAATATGACCAAGAAATAAACACTAAACATATTTTGACAATAAAAACATATTATAATACATATCAATAATAACAACAATAATTTTGTTAGTTTATAAATTAATATTAAATTCATTTATATAATAAATTATTTTTAATTACATAAAATCAAATATAAATTAAATTAATTATATTTAAAATTAAATTTTTTATTTAGAATTATAGGGTTGAGTTTTTTTTCCCAGATTTTTATTTTAATAATTAATTTGTATTTTTAATAAAATTTTGAATTTAAATTTTTTATTAAAAAAAATTATCTGACAATTAACTTCTATCGTGAACAACTCTTTATCAATTTTAAATTTTAAATTGGTTGAGACTAAACTTGACACAAATCAAATGGTTTGTAACTGATATGTGATATTCATGAATAACTCCTTATCAAGTTTGCATTTAAAACTTGTTGAGACTTGAAAATAATGGAGAAAAGAATAGTTAGGTTGTTTGGATTTTGGTTGTAATTAGGAATTAGATGTTATTTCTTAGGAGTTTGTTTCGTCTCCCTAACTAAACACATTTGTATTGTTTGACTTTTTATTCAATGAAAGTCAGCGTTGTGGCAGCCTCAGGGGCTCCTCAGCTAAGGACTACAAGCTTCATTCAATTGATTGTCTTCCTAATTTGAGATGGTATCAGAGTGTGAGGCTTGTGTTGATTTTGTGGCTGAGATATATGATTGATTTGTGGTGCATAAGAGCTCGTTGAGTGGCTGAGGAGAACCAAAATTGTGTCCACTATTGTGTATCTGGTTTTGGGTGGAGCAATCCTTGACTAATCGTTGTGAGAAGATAGTTTGTGCTAATTGGAACTATTGGAAGAAATAATTAAGCCTGCAACCTATTATTTGGTGTGCATTGAGGTCTATTGAAAGACTTTGTGGCTACAACCGACGATTGTATTGTGTATTGGTTGTGATCTCCAGTAATCCGACAAAGGGAGGTGTTGTAATATATTGGGGCTTGTCATCCTTGGACAAAGATCGTTGATGCAGGTTGAATTAAGGTGGAGATTTGATCTACATGCCATGTCGAGATGTGAAAATTCCAAGTTGGATGCCACATAGCAGAACACAAAGATTTAAGAATTGGATGGTTATTTGTTGTATGGGCGTGCTATGTGGATGTTGTGTTGTTGAATAGAGGTTGTGTGCATAGCGAGTCACTACTTGGCAGAGAGATGATCTGTGTGCCTATGTATAGAGATTATAGTTGACAAGATCTACGAAGACCCTAATTTGCAACACCCTGTGTTGGGTCCCTATAATACTAGTGGTTACCCCATTACTATTGTAGTTATACCCGTTAGTTATATTGTTGTGCCCCTATTACCCCCATATTGTTATTTCTGTGCCCCATAGAATCCCTCTATTGTTATTTTTGTGGCTTTATATTGTTATTGTTAGGTCGACTGGATTATATTGTGACTCCTTAGACTCCTATATATAGAAAGGAGGTTTTGTCATTTGAATCATCCAAGAATTGTTCATTTATGTAATGTAAAGGAGGTTTCCCCCTCGAAGAGACTGAATTCTAAGGCGTTGATCTATCTTTTCTATCTTTTCTTGAGTTGGTTTCATAACATTTGGTATCAAAGCTTTGGATTCTAGGGTTTCGCTGCTTCAAACTGGTCATCGTGGAATTTTCACTATAATTTTTTTCCTGTGACGTTTCAGAAGTCACAAAAAAAACCCATTTGAGAAGAAATTGCGCTGAACCTTGGGTCCAAATTTCAGAGCTTTTTGTGTGATATTTGCGGAGATATAATCTGAGAAATTGTCTTTTTGTAGACTCTTGAATTACATTCAAAACAGGTGACTTGGGGAAAATCGTCATAACTTTCTCTCTGGGGATCGGATTGAAATTTCATAAGAAGGTACAAAAAGAGGATGGACTGTAGTTTCTTTCATGCATTTTCAGATCCATAAGTTGAAACAGTGACTCGTGGCATGTCGTACAAGTTTTCTCTACTGAACTAGTCTATAATCAAGTCACTATGGGAGATTTCGCATAACTCTTCCTTGTAGAAACCAATTTGGGTCAGACTTGTGGCATTCGAAAGAGGACGCAGAAGGTTACTACAGGTTGCAATTTCAGAACTGGATGATCCAAAATTACAGAGATACATCAGATTCAATATCAGGCTTCTACAAAGTGAAAAAAGGTGTGTAGTTTTTTTTTTAATTTTTGCATAAGCTTGGTTTGAAGGAATTCTGATGCAGCCCAGGCCACTCCCAAGCCGCTACTACCAGGATCTTTTTCCCATCATGCATATAAATCTTGATTCATGGCTGTTGTACTATGCTATAAAACAAATGGTTGGCATCAAATCTAATCCAAAACTCATTAGTAACAATCTCAATATATATAGGCTGGAGTGCGCCCTCACCTTTAAACTTCAAGTCTTATTACAAACCGAGGCTTTCGGTGAAGCGATGTTCAATAAGCGGACTTGCACACAAATGTTCGGCGCTGGTTAAGGCTGGCTTCTCCTCTAAACA
This sequence comes from Pinus tabuliformis, assembly GCA_031772625.1. NCBI lineage: Eukaryota > Viridiplantae > Streptophyta > Pinopsida > Pinales > Pinaceae > Pinus > Pinus tabuliformis. Next base: position 1,125,313,047 of record CM062807.1, read on the forward strand.
AAGATGCAACCGACATATATAATCTGCCCTTATTTTAAACGAATTGCTCGAGGCATTGAATTACCACAGGCAGGCTCCGCTATATGTATCAATCGCCGCTAAGGTTACAGGCGGAAGGTTATCAATACACAGGCGCAACTATTATGAATTGACATCTATGATGCTGCTCCCGGTATAGTCGCAAGAGCTTATCCAACCAGCAAACAGCCCACGGCTGGTGCACTTGTATGCGGCCTTTGATATGTCGCTATACAGCATGTAGCATTCAACACATATGGCATACTACCACATGGACACACGGTCTTTCCCCATACGTTCCTCCTTTTATATCTTTGTCTCGATGCGTTCAAACAATCAACGCGCCTTCGGAATTCTTAAATCATAAGTCCTCTGCGCAGAGTAATACGCTGGCTCCCTCTTAAGCAACCGAAGCCCATCTGCAAGCTAATGAATTTTAAATGATTATTATAGATACGCATACCCTTTCGTTTCGTTAGAAGTTCTCACCGCCGATATAGACTCGACCGCTACAGTTCAGCGTTTCCGCTGCGCCACTTAATGAAAATTACACGAGTTCTTGCTTATACCAAGAATATATATATACGCCATAGTGAATTAAAAGCCAAAGCAAAATAACCATGAATACACAGTATTTAGAATGCTCTGTCCGCCCACAGAGTTAATTATATATCAAAGGAAATTCGATGATGCCATACCTCAGAATTCACTAACCACAACCATGTCCATGCAAATCATACTTATATTCACATAAAACAAATATTCACAAGAGGTTTACATTCATGGCCAGATATGCAAATCTATGGCCCTTTTACAAACTGCCGAAGGCTCCCAAGGAGAAACCTTCCTCCTTCTCACACTCACTCCTCACACTCTTGCTCAATGCCTTGGAGGCTTCTTAATTTATTAACTTAGCATGCTCTAAAAATCCTAAAATCACTCAACTAAAGCTCATGCAATGCATACATATGGAAAAAGCATCTTTTCATCTTTTCCCTGTTCTAAAATAGAAAAGCTTCCTTATGATCCACATCCATTCCTTTATGCCTAAAAGCTCTCCTAGTTTTATTTATTTATTTTGAAAATATCTAATAAAAGCCTAAATATTAAACTAATTCCACAACTGTATGAACCCTATGTCTATTATTTACAATAATTTCCTTTTTGGGCTGGATGCTCCCGCATCATACTCCCAAGGTAGAAAAATTTCATGATCTCTTGATCATGTGTTCAGATCTATGTTCGCCTGGATCCCATATCTTGTACTATAACTTTGCATTTGTCGTTGCTTTTGTCTGTTGTTCTTCTCCAAGTCTCCACACTTTATGCTGCTTTGCTCCACTAGTTGTACTCTTGCAATCTTCTGTTGTCTTCCTCTTGTTGCTTCTCTTTTGTTTCACTGCTGCTGGTCTCTTCCAGAATTCCTTCATCATCGTCCGCCTCATCATTTCAATTTCTTTGTCTAGCAGATTTTCTCTAGCTTCTTCAGTAAGACCCGTACTCACAAAACAATTGTTAGAATAAAAAATATAAGGCATCAGTGCCTCTTTTGCTGCTAGTGTTGTCTCAGCTGCCATCATAAATGTCGCCCCACATGTTGCTCTAGCTGTCACTATGAATGTTGCTGCCTCCCAAACTTCCTATCCTCCTGCAACATTCGTTTGCTTGTCACCTGCAAGTTCATCTGCAATTTCATCTGCAACTTTTTCCTCAACTTTCGCTGGCAACACTTCAATATGCTGCTCTGAGTTTTTTCCCAGCTTCTTTGTCAGCACATCAGTATGTTGATTCGCATTCACCATGAGACTGTCAGCTAGTCTCGCCTTCTTATCATCTATCTCCAGGATGTCTTTCTTCTCTCGTTCACTATAATGAACTCTTTCATCTGCTGCAATCTCCTTGTCATACTTTGGATTCTCCAACCAATATTCCAACAATTCAATTGCTCTGTAGCATTGCTGAAGCATATCATCATCACCTGCATTCATACGAACTTCCTCTTGTGCTGTAACAGTTGCACAAGGTTGTACATCCTCCTTAGTAAAACCTCCACTAGTGTTTGGCCAATCATCAGCTGGTCCTTCTCTTCCTGCATCAACATCCTGATTAGACTCCTTCTTCCCCATCTTCTTCTGAGATCTTGCTAACTCATTATCGATCTGAACAGCCTTCAGGTTCAATTCTTCTTGCACAAACTCTAAAGCTTGTATATCTTCCTATTCTGTACCTGCAAACATGCGAAACTCATTAGTTTTAAAACCATGAGACTTTTCAGTCTTGACTGCTTCCTTCAACATTTTTCTTTTAATATATCTGCATGTGGGAATTTCAAACACCAACTCTGGCGCAAGAACTCTAAGTCCCTTTTTCAACAAGGCAATCACAATTTGCCTCAACCTCCTCTGCAACTGTCGCCAAACCACTCTCTTTCCCTTCAGTGGAAAGATCCATTTTCCATTTTGATTTTTCTGCTCTTGTAGCCATTCTTCCAATACCTGCAATTGTACCTTCATTACTGCAATCTCTCTTTCTCGAACTCCTGCAGTCATCCCATTTATGTTCCATTTCTCTAGACTTCTTCTCTGATTCTCCATGATCACCTTCTCCAACTGTATATAAGGCCCATCTACCTTCTGCTTTTCCAGAATAGAATTTTGATTCTGCTGGTCTTTTTCCTTCTTCATGACAGTATCAGCCAATTGTCTTTCACCTGCAAACATCCACAAATTGTCAGATTTAAAACCATATGACCCTTTGGTCTTACTTGAAGTTTCAGTCTTCAAGCCTTCATCTTCACTATCTCCCAGAAATTCTCCTTGTTCTGGTTCACAGATGTATTCTTCCATTTCAACTTCCTCTGGACTCATCTTCTTGCCATTTACCTTGGCATCCTCTTTCTTATGTCCTCTACCGTGGCTTTTTCCTGAACCTCTGCTATGACTATCAGTAGTCATCTTCTCCTTCGCCATGAGTTCCTCACCTATGAGTTGCATGAAGCCTCTACCACAGCAAACTCTCTTGCTGCCACTTACCTCACCAATCCTTCCCTCCGGATCTGGTCTTTTGGTAATCATTGGTCCTCTGCTGGAACCTTTCGAGCATTCTCCACTGCTCTTTCAGGCTTATCTTATCTGCAACTTTCTTCAACCTCTGTTGATTCTCCTTTGCATCAAGCCTCTGCAACAGCTAGTCCTCCTGGCTACAATCTTACCTCACTAAGCTCTCCTTACTTAGTCTTTTGGTAAGCATGGTCCTTTGTCTGGAACCTTCTCCTGAGCAACACCTTTGCTCCCTCTAGGCTTCTGCAATCTCCTTCTCTCTCCTGAGAACACTTCAGTTGTCTTCTTTATCCAATTCCTTATTGGATTCTTCAGGTTCACTGCCACTTCTCTGCAACCATAAACTTCAATTCAAATCAGGTTAATAATCTCACCTCTTAAGATCTTGTATGATCTTGTCTTCTTTCCTCTTTCGCAATCCTGTTCACTTGTGTAGTTTGCATATCAGATTTAAAAATCATTCATCACACTTCAATTCTAAAAAAAACAAACATCTTCAACAAAGTATTCCCGCTCTGATACCACCTGATGCAGCCCAGGCCACTCCCAAGCCGCTACTACCAGGATCTTTCTCCCATCATGCATATAAAGCTTGATTCATGGCTGTTGTACTTTCATGATTTATAAACTATGCTATAAAACAAATGGTTGGCATCAAATCTAATCCACAACTCATTAGTAACAATCTCAATATATATAGGCTGGAGTGCGCCCTCACCTTTAAACTTCAAGTCTTATTACAAACCAAGGCTTTCGGTGAAGCGATGTTCAATAAGCGGACTTGCACACAAATGTTCGGCGCTGGTTAAGGCTGGCTTCTCCTCTAAACAAAGATGCAACCGACATATATAATATGCCCTTATTTTAAACGAATTGCTCGAAGCATTGAATTACCACAAGCAAGCTCCGCTATATGTATCAATCGCCGCTAAGGTCACAGGTGGAAGGTTATCAATACACAGGCGCAACTATTATTAATTGACATCTATGATGCTGCTCCCGGTATAGTCGCAAGAGCTTATCCAACCAGCAAACAGCCCACGGCTGGTGCACTTGTATGCGGCCATTGATATGTCGCTATACAGCATGTAGCATTCAACACATACGGCATACTACCGCATGGACACACGGTCTTTCCCCATACGTTCCTCCTTTTATATCTTTGTCTCGATGCGTTCAAACAATCAACGCGCCTTCGGAATTCTTAAATCATAATTCCTCTGCGCAGAGTAATACGCTGGCTCCCTCTTAAGCAACCGAAGCCCATCTGCAAGCTAATGAATTTCAAATGATTATTACAGATACGCATACCCTTTCATTTCGTTAGAAGTTCTCACCGCCGATATGGACTCGACCGCTACAGTTCAGCGTTTCCGCTGCGCCACTTAATGAAAATTACGCGAGTTCTTGCTTATACCAAGAATATATATATACGCCACAGTGAATTAAAAGCCAAAGCAAAATAACCATGAATACACAGTATTTAGAATGCGCTGTCCGCCCACAGAGTTAATTATATATCAAAGGAAATTCGATGATGCCATATCTCAGAATTCACTAACCACAATCATGTCCATGCAAATCATACTTATATTCACATAAAACAAATATTCACAAGAGGTTTACATTCATGGCCAGATATACAAATCTATGGCCCTTTTACAAACTGCCCGAAGGCTCCCAAGGAGAAACCTTCCTCCTTCTCACACTCACTCCTCACACTCACACTTCCTCAATGCCTTGGAGGCTTCTTAATTTATTAACTTAACATGCTCTAAAAATCCTAAAATCACTCAACTAAAGATCATGCAAGGCATACATATGGCAAAAGCATCTTTTTAGCTTTATTCCATCTTTTCCCTGTTCTAAAATAGAAAAGCTTCCTTATGATCCACATCCATTCCTTTATGCCTAAAAGCTCTCCTAGTTTTATTTATTTATTTTGAAAATATCTAATAAAAACCTAAATATTAAACTAATTCCACAACTATATGAACCCTATGTCTATTATTTACAATAATTTCCTTTTTGGGTTGGATGCTCCCGCATCAAATTCAAAGGGCATAGTAAAGCATTATTATTGGTAACTGATGTCCCGAGGAAAAAAAATGCAAACACCTAGTAAGGAACCTGAAATATCTAGCATGAATCATGAAGAAGAGGAAGAAATGCTACATGATATATCAAAATTACAAGAACAAATGCAACAAATGTCACGCTCACAAAAGCTAACAGAAGCTAAGATAAATGGCGTGGAATCTAATATAAATGGCATGGAATCTAAGATAAAGGGCATGGAAGCTAAGATGGATGATTGGAAGATAGATTTGAAGATAGACATGGAAGAATTGAAGATGGATTTGAACACAAACTTGAAGACAGGCATGACAGATATGAAGACAGATTTGAAAAATTTTCTACAAGAAATACTTACTAATGGTGAAAAGGTAGTAAAGGAAATTCATGATGCGAACAAAATAAATGTTAATCATGATATCATAGACTCTAATGTTGGATCGAAGACCCACCATATTCCAAAAATTGATATGAGGAAGTTTGATGGCAAGGATCATGCAACATGGATATTACAGATGGAGCAATTTTTCGATCTCAATAATGTGCAAAACATACAAAAGGTACGTACGGAAACTTTATATTTGGAACCAAATCAGTTTGTATGGTATCAATGGCTATGCTCTCATAAACAACTTATCACTTGGGCAATTTTTACGAAATAATTGATAGCACATTATGAGGATACAAAAAGCAACACTTTTTTTAGCCAATTGATAAGTCTCAAACAAAAGGGTTCAATAATGGAGCACATTGAGGAGTTCCAAAAATTGAACATAAGGGTAAAAGATATTCCAGAGGAGCATAGGATTGATGTGTTCATAGGGTCTTTAAAGGATAATATCCAACATGATGTTCGCCTTTGGGAACCTGATACATTAGAGAAGGCATTCAGGTTAGCAAGAAAAATGGAAAGAAAAATTATGGCAACCAGGAAACATACCACTCACAACTATAAAGACGAAAATGTTGTTACCCCTAGTCTTCCACAACCTATAAGTTTGACACCACAACAATTGGAAGAAAAAAGAGCAAAAGGGCTTTGTTACAGTTGTGATAGCAAATACACTAAAGGTCATAAGTGTGCTGAGAATAAATTATTCTACATAGATTGTGAAGAGGAAGAAGAAAAGGAGCAAGAAAGGTCAAAGGAAGAGGATATACTCCAGGAACAAAGCCTAGATGAAGAACAAATAAATCCGACCATATCTTGTAATGCATTGGCGGGAATTACCACTCCTCAAACCATCAAGATAGAAGGACAAATCAAGAAGAAAAAGGTAATAGTGTTGATTGATTCAGGAATCACCCACAATTTTATTCATTGTAGGGTAGCAAACGAATTGAATTGCTTCCTATATCCAACACCAGAGTGTCAAGTGATGATTGCAAATGGAGGAACAATAAATTGCTCTGGAAAGTGCCATAATATTAAGCTATCCATGGGAGAATATGTATTGACTAGCCCAATGCTTTCCATTCCAATGGGAGGTGTTGATGTTGTACTAGGAGTCCAATGGCTACAATCCTTGGGTAAAATAGCTTTTAATTTTCAAGAACTTTTCATCAAATTTTCTGCGGAAGGAAAAGAAGTTGAATTAAGGGGTATTGTAGGGAAACCAGGAAAGATAATCAGTTGTAATGGTATGACAAAGCTTCTAAAAAAGGAACAAAGAGGTGTAATTGCACAATTATTTTCACTAGATGTTTCCACATTGGTATCATCTATTTCTCTAGATCTCCAAAAAGTCCTGGACAATCATTCCAAGGTATTTGAGACTCCCAAAGGTCTCCCACCTATGCGTGATCATGATCATGCTATTCATCTGATTCGAGGAAGTATTCCTCCAAACATCAGGTCGTATAGATATCCCTATGTCCAAAAGAGTGAAATTGAGCGTATGGTTCCAGAAATGCTAGAGGCTGGTATAATTCAACCGAGTCAAAGTTCTTTCTCTACTCCAGTAGTATTGGTGCACAAGAAGGATGAATCATGCCGCATGTGTCCAGATTATAGGGAGCTCAACAAGCTCACTATTAAAGATAAGTTCCCCATTCCTGTCATTGATGAATTACTGGATGAATTGCATGGATCAATTTACTTCACCAAGTTGGATCTTCGTTCAGGATATCATCAAATCAAAATGAAGATTGAAGACATTCTGAAAACAACATTTAGAACTCATGAGGGTCATTATGAATTTTTGGTCATGCCTTTTGGCCTTACCAATGCACCTTCAACATTTCAAGGTTTGATGAATTCAATTTTCAAACCATTCCTTAGAAAATTTGTGTTAGTATTTTTTGATGATATACTAATCTACAGCAAGTCTTGGAAGGATCATGTTGAACATGTTGACAGGGTGCTACAACTATTGGAGGAGAAACAATTTTATGCAAAAAGATCCAAATATTTCTTTGGAGTCCAAGAGGTGGAATATTTGGGTCATATTGTATCTCATGAAGCAGTTAAGGTAGACCCTAGCAAAATTAAAGCCATTAAGGAATGGAAAATCCCCACATCCATAAAGAATCTGCAAGGATTTCTTGGGTTGACAGGGTATTATCGTAAGTTTGTTAATAATTATGGGAGAATAGCAGCACCTCTAACAACATTATTGAAGAAAGATTCATTTTCATGGAATCCGGAAGCAACAAAGGCCTTCGAACATCTTAAAGAGGAAATGTGCCAAGCATCGGTCTTAGCTACACCAAACTTCACAAAAACCTTTATTGTGGAATGTGATGCTTCAGGAAATGGAATTGGTGTTGTTCTAATGCAAGATGAAAGACCCATTGCTTTTGAAAGTCGTCCAATCAAGGGAAAGTTTTTAAGCAAAGCTATTTATGAGAAGGAAATGTTGGCAATACTCCATGCACTTAAGAAACGGCGACCCTACCTAATGGGAAGACACTTCAAGGTAAAAATAGATCATGATAGCCTTAAATACTTTTTAGAACAAAGATTATCCTCTGAAGAGCAACAAAAGTGGGTCACAAAGATGTTGGGTTATGACTTTGAAATCATCTACAAAAAAGGGAAGCAAAATGTGGTGGCAGATGCACTCTCAAGAAAGGATGAGGATGTGGAAGCATTGTTGTGCGCCATTTCTATTATCCAACCAGATTGGATAAACAAAGCAAGGGAGGAATGGAAGAATGACGAAGAAGTGTGGGCACTTATTCGAAAGCTACAACAAGATTCCAGTATGTCTGATACATTTAGCTGGAAAAATGATTCATTATTGTACAAAGATCGCTTATACCTCTGTAAGAATTACCAGCTAAAACAAAAGATTCTTATGGAATTGCACACTTCTCCCTTAGGAGGGCACTCAGGATTTCTAAAAACTTACCACGGGGTTAAGAAGGAATTCTTTTGGGATGGTCTTAAATCATATATTCAAAATTTTGTGGCGGAATGTTTGGTTTGCCAACAAAATAAAGTGGAAACAATTAAGACACGGGGTCTATTACAACCTTTATCCATTCCAAGCCAACACTGGGAGGAGGTTTCAATGGATTTTATCACAGGTTTACCCAAGTCTGAGAGAAAGAGTGTCATCATGGTGGTAGTTGACAGACTTACCAAGTATGCACACTTTTGTGCATTATCACATCCATTTAAAGCCAGTACATTTTCTATTGCATTTATGGAAACAATTCAAAAGCTACATGGAAACCAAAATATTATTGTAAGTGACAGAGATCCCATTTTCACTGGAAATTTTTGGACAGAATTATTTTCTTGTCTTGGTACTCAGTTAACTCATAGCTCATCTTATCATCCTCAATCTGATGGGCAAACTGAGATAGTAAACAAATGTTTGGAAGGATATCTTTGTTGCTTTGTTTCTAATAAACAGACACAATGGGTCAAATGGTTGCCTCTAGCTGAATGGTGGTATAACACTTCCTTCCATACAACAACAAAAATGACCCCATTTATGGCACTTTATGGGTATCAACCACCATCCATCACATCATATTTAAGAGAAAATTCTAAGGTTCAGGCAGTGGAACATCACATCGAACATCAACAACAAGTCCTCCAGCTCTTAAAGGATAACCTCGTGTTGGCATAGAATAGAATGAAACAACAAGCAGATCAACATCGCAATGAAAGAAGTTTTGATGTAGGTGATTGGGTATTCCTACGGCTACAAACATATAAGCAAATGTCCCTCAAGCAAGCTAAGAAGGATAATAAATTATCACCAAAGTATTATGGTCCGTACAAGGTGTTGCAAAAGATTGGTACTATGGCATACAAATTGGAGCTTCCTGCAGCTTCTCGATTGCACCCATTTTTCCATGTTTCATGTTTAAAGAAGGTTATAGGCGACAAGCTCCTAGTTCAAAAAATATTGCCAAAACTTGATGAGGAAGGAAAAATTATATTGGAACCGGAAGCAGTCACAGAAACAAGAACTCGACAGCTACAAAATCGATCAATTTCAGAGTATCTTATCAAGTGGAAGAACTTATCCGCTGAAGATTCCACATGAGAGGATGAGAATTTTATGCAGAAGTATCCAGAACTACTCAAGAGTTGAGGACAACACTTTTTTGAAGGAGAGGGGCATGTTGGGTCCATATAATACTAGTGATTACCCCATTACAATTGTGTTTATACCCCTTATTTATATTGTTGTGCCCCTATTACCCCCATATTGTTATTTCTGTGCCCCATAGAATCTCTCTATTGTTATTTTTGTGGCTTTATATTATTATTGTTAGGTCAGCTGGATTATATTGTGACTCCTTAAACTCCTATATATAGAAAGGAGGTTTGTCATTTGAATCATCCAAGAATTGTTCATTTATGTAATGTAAAGGAGGTTGCCCCCTCGAGGACGCTGAATTCTAAGGCGTTGATCTGTCTTTTCTATCTTTTCTTGAGCTAGTTTCATAACACCCTGTGTGTTGACTAAGCATGGAAAAGTGACAACAGGAGTCAATCAAGGCCGGTACATGTTATTTGATCTGTGGAAGGTCGAACCAGTTTCATTATGAGTGTGAATCCGTGTCTTGGGTGGATGATCTGTGAGTTTGAGTGATGTAGAGATGAATTTCCTTGCATTGCATTACAGCTCCCCCTCTAGGAAACCGTGAAATGAGTTGGTAGAGGGAAAACTTGTGTATTTGAAATTCATTGCTTTATAGAACTCCCTAAGAGAATCGAGAGAGGTGTTGACTAAGCATGATATTTTTTTTATAATATCGTTGTGAGAAACCTGAAATTTATGTGCATACCTCAACAAAACTAGCAGGAGTTGCAGGATAAGGAAGATTAACGACATTCATTTTGATCACAAGAGTCGCAAGATCACTCTTGAAAGGAAGGTTTGATCGTTGGATCCATGGTCATTTGCAAAAATAGGATTGTATATATTCATAAAACACAAGCTACAAAGGGTCAAGTCTGACACTAGAGATTTGGGTGACCAACAAAGTCAATCATTGAAGTAACTTTGTTGTTAGTTTTATATGACTTGAATTTAGGAAATTGGTATCTGGGGATAATTGGGATAAGGATGACCATTTTGAAAGAACGGAGCCACCTTATGTGAAAAAAAAATCGGATTCCTCTTTTAATTGTGCTAGTAAAAGGAAAAAGAAGGGGAGTTTGTTGATTGTGGGGCCAATTGGAGTGTTAAATACAAAGGCAATTTTATCTTTTAAATATGGCCAATACTCTGGCTGGAAATTATTTAAATGAAGCTAAAAAAATAGATGGAACCAACTACACTAACTGGAAATTCAAGCTACAAACATTGTTGGAAGAATATGGCGCTTGGACCATCACAAAGGGAGAAGAAGCAAAACTTGTTGCAGGCTCAACAACTGCATCAATTCAAGACTTGGAGAAGTAGGAGAACAAAGCAAAGGTATTACTATGAATGTTTGTAAAAGATAATATAATTCCTTATATTCATGATTTCCAGGCCTCTAATGCAACCTGGAATACAATGAAGGAGTTATATGAAACTAAAAATACAAATTGAGTCCTCTTTTTTAAGAGTAATCTCCTATATATTATAATGGAAGAGAATGAATATGTTAGTGCCTTTATTTCTGTAATTAAATATTTGAAAGATAAGTTGGGAGACATAGGAGAATAAATACCTAGATATTGTGAATATCCCATTAAATGAAATGTTAGAGGACTATCAAATGTTTATTACAGGTCTTGCAACAAGGAGGAAGGCGCCAAATTTTGAGGAATTGTCAAGTATACTGATGCAGGAAGAAGAGAGCTACAAGAATTTGAAGCCTTAGAATCCAAACTTGGCACTTATGGAAAAGAAGAAGTTATTCAAAGGGAAACAAGGAGGAGGAAGTAAAGGTGGAAGTTCATCTCATAAAAGGCAATTTCTAAAACCAAATCAAGGTATGTCATCTGTCAGAAATAACTTTGGAATGAAATTTTTTTATTGTGGTAAAAGTGGGCATATTGCCAAAGACTATTATAAGAAGAAAAGTGATGAAGCTAAACATAATAAGCACAAAATACATTCAATATATTTCACAGGAGAAGGTATGAACTCTGATCTTAAAAATATTAACTTATTTATGTATAATGTTGTGTTGTCTACTAAAACAGATGACGTTAATGCTTGGTTTGTGGACTCTAGAGATTATATTCATATGACATGCAATAAGGAATGGTATGAGAACTTGAAGGAAATAATCAATGGTAGAAACATATATCTTGGAGATGATCTTGCACATCAAATCAAGGGATATGGTGATATTCCAGTGAATTTACCAAATGGTAATGTCAGATGCATTCACAATGTTATGTATGTGCCTAGAATCAAGAAGAATCTAATTTATGTGTCCACAATTATATATCAGAAGCTGAATTCTTCAAAACACATTGCATAGTGAAAGATTTTTTGGATCACAACAAACATGTTTCTTTAGGAGTAAGAATTGGAGGAATATACAAACTTGATGTCACCAACAAGAGTCATCAAGCATTGACTTCTATAGGTTTTTCAACAAAAATCCTTTGGCACCATAAGTATGGTCATATCAATTATCATGATTTGTTGTTATTACAGAACAAAGAATGGTTGAAGGACTCCCTATGTTAAAGAATGTGTATGCTTTTTGTGAATGTTTTTCATTAGTAAAATGTCACAAATATGAATTCCCCTCTAATTTTGATAGGAGAAAAAGAGATGTATTAGAACTTGTGCATTATTATGTTTGTAGACCAATGCAGATCAGAGCCCTAGGAGGTGCTTATTATTTTATGTTGTTTTTTTATGATTGCACAAGGTACACTTGGGTGTAATTCCTTATGAAAAAGAGTGATGCCTTTGAGTATTTCAAAGAATTCAAAAACATGGTAGAGAAGAAAACATGGGAGTTCATAAAGATTCTCCATTGAGATCAAGGGCGAGAATACAAATTGGGGAACTTTGTCAATTAATGCAAGGATCATGGAATAGTGCAGCAATTTATAGTGCCCTACACTCGAAAACAAAACAACGTTGCAGAAAGGAAAAACAGAACATTGGTGGAGTTTGCAGGGATTATCATCAAAGGTAAGAATCTCTCAAATGATTTTTGGGTAGAAGTCATTAGTATTGTCTTTTATTTAAAGAATAGAAGTCCAACAAAGTATCTTGATCTCAAGACCCCATTTGAAGCCTTGTATGGTTTTAAACCAACAATTGATCATTTGAGGATATTTGGGTGCAAGGCCTTTGCACATATTCTGAAGGAGAACATAAAGAAACATGATGTTAAATGTACCAAATGTATTTTTGTAGGATATTGTTCTGAATTTAAAGAATATATAATGTTATATCCATCTACTCACAAAGTATTTATGAGTAGAAATGTAATTTTCCATGAACATACAAATGAAGGAAACAAGGATAGAATTGATGAAAGGTGGCACATACTTCCTAAAGATGAAGACAATAAAGAAAAAGAAAAAGAAAAAGACAATGAGCAGAAAAATCTTGTGGAAAAATCTAATGATATGCACACCACTAGCAATCATAGCCCACCCAGAGGTGGATAAGTACCTTTAGAGAATAGGGTTGAAGATAGTGAAGTACCAAGGAGATCTACTCAGTAGATTCTCTTACCTAAAATATGTAAGGACTATGCCATGATGAGTAGTGTTTTGAATGTCATAGAACCCATGAATTTTGATGAAGCCAATGAACATGAAGAGTGGAGAAAAGAAATGGAGGAAGAATATGAATCTATAATTAAAAACAAAACCCGAGAATTGACTAAATTTCCTAAAGGAAAAGAGCCCATAGGATGCAAATGGTTATATAAACCGTATTTTAAAGCATATGGGAGTATAGACAAATATAAAGCTAGATTGTTGGAAAAAGGGTACTCACAAAAAGCAGGTATTAATTATTTGCACCTGTAGCTAAATTAAATACGATTAGATTACTAATTACATTAGCTACAAAGTACCATTGGAATTTGCACCAATTATATGTAAAATATTCTTTTTATAATGGTGACTTAAAGGAACAGGATTGTTTGACACGACCTGAAGGGTTTGTGAAAAAGGGGTAGTAACATTTAGTTTGTAGATTAAAGAAAGCTTTGTATGGGTTGAAGCAGGCACCTAGGTCATGGTATGAGAAGATAGATTTCTTCTTTCTTCAAAAATGTTTTATGGGAAGTCAAAGTGATATGAATATGTATACCAAAGTTGATTTTAAGGGGCATGTAGTATTGATTTCTTTGTATGGTGATGACCTGATTATTACATGAAATTCAGTCAAACTAATTGATGGAATTAAGCAGAAGTTGTCACAAGTATTTGAGATGAAAGATATTGTTGAGTTACATTATTGTCTAGGTCTTCAAGTTTGGAGAGATGTTGATCATAATTTTGTTACACAAGGTAATTAAGTCTAAGAATTGCTTAATTTCTTAAGATGGATCAGTGTAGAGCAATTTTTGTTCCAATGCAATAGCATGTGAAACTTAATTTTGATGATGGCTCAAGTAGGTCGATGGTACATTGTATAGACAACTGGTTGGAAGCTTGAACTATCTTATCACAACCAAACCTAACATAGCATACTTTGTTAGTGTGTTGAGTCAATTTTTGGCTAAACCTCTAGAAATTCATTGGAGAGCAGTGAAAGAGGTTCTCATGTGTCTTAAATGAACAATTGATTTTGGTCTTAAGTATATTGATTCATTTGATGTTGAGATGACAGTTTACTCATATTTAGATTGGGCTGGTAATACAGATGATAGAAAATCTACGATAGTTCAAGCTTTTAGAATTGGATCCGAGATTATTTCATGGAACAATATGAAGCAACCTATTGTATCTTTGTCATCCACTAAGGCAGAGTATAAATATTTTCATGCAACAACCTGTGAATAGGTTTGGATTAGGAGATTTCTTCAAGATGTTGGAGAAGAATAAAAGAAGGCCATAGTGATCAAATGTGACAACCAGAGCTCAATCAAGTTGGCACATAATCCTATGTATCATGGAAGAACAAAGAATGTTGATACTTAGTTTCATTTTATTAGAGAGAAGATAAAGTCTAAGGAATTTTTTCTTGAATATTGTAATACTTGTGAAAATGTTGTTGATATTTTCACAAAGGTTCTTGGGAAAATAAAATTTGAATTATTTAGGGATATGTTAGGTGTTGAAACCAATCCTTTCTCCATTAAGTGGGAGACTTGAAAATAGTGGAGAAACGAATATTTAGGTTGTTTGGATTTGGGTTGTAATTAGGAATTACATCCTATTTCTTAGGAGGTTGTTCATCTCCCTAGCTATATGCATTTGTATAAGACATGTATTATTTGATTTTTTATTCAATTAAAGCAGTGTTATGGCAGCTTCAGGGGCTCCTCACCTAAGGACTAAAAGTTTCATTCAATTGATTGTCTTCCTAATTTGAGTTTGATACTAAACTTGACACAAACCAAATGGTTTGTAGCTAATATTCTATCACAATTCACAATTTTTCTTATAGTGAAAATAAATATAAGAGGTTTGTTAGGAGGATAGGTGTGGATTTGGGGAGAGATAAAGAACCCATATATGATTCCATTGGAAATAATGAGGACAAATATATGCTCAAAACATTAAATTGATTAAAACATCATCATAAGTGATAGACAAACAAATTGATTATTCTAGTGCAAAGAATGACATGGGAAAGAACCTAATACAACTTTTGTAAATAACCCTAACACATTGGATTGTATTTCTATGTGAACCTAATATTTACAATTTCTATGTTAACTCTTATATTCCCACTTTAGTTTGGGACAATCAAGGGCATTAACCTCCTTCAAATACTAGAACCCTCAGTGTTGGGTAGCTCTACTAACTCAAAGCACATGGAAATGTCCAGTTTTTTGAAGATTTGTTAGTTGTGTCAACCCATGTATGCACTTCAGCCCATGACATGAAGAGATCTACAAATCCTCCAATGATTTCAATCTTTCGATACCTAGAAGCACCTCCATTTCTCTACACCACCTAATATCTAGTGTTTAAGTGTTGTTGGCAATCCAAAGAGTCATTCTCTTATCTTTAACTGTTTAAGTTCCATGTATCTGAGTGATAAAATTTTAAATTGAGTCAACATCGTAATGGAATCTGTCCAACTTTGCATGCAACTCAAAACGCTAATTTCTGCAACATGATGGAGAGAATCCTTCCATTTTAGAATGGTTTCCAGATCATATTGTGGTTGAGAATCGAATGTTCTCTTATTTTTGAGTGAGCTTAGGGCTTAATCATATGCTCCCTTTTCTCCCTCTATCCATCGAACTACTGGAGGCTTGACATGGAAGAATATGGGAAGAATAGTTGAAACCTTCTTCAGCGTGCACTCCAGCATGAGCCGCAGCTCGTCCAAACACCAGTGTGATTGGAAATAATTGGGAGAAAAAATAGCTATATTAACATAGGTAATTCTAATAGTATCATTTATCAGATCAGTTAATTCTTCTCCCTTATTCATTTCTTCCCTGTCCAGGAAGACTCATAATTGATGACCTATGAGGAGAGCATAAAGATGGCTAACAAACGTTTTAGCATCAGAGCCTCTATGATTCAGGAATACATTATACTAGTGTCAGTTGTTTCGATCCGTTGTAGAGGTGAAGGTGGAGCACAGGGGATTCACTCAAAGAACCTATAACATAGCACGTGTGTTTGTGACATACTAAACAATACCCTTAATATGACTACATATTGGAAAATATCTCTAAAAATCACATTATTTAGCCCCCTACCAATACAAATCCAATACACCTTCCCAATTTAAAAACCCCCTTATTTCACTAGATATTGTAGGTTTACATTTTTTCATTAGCACTTTTTATACCCCTTTATAGTTTTTCATTAACTTTAAGCTCCATTATTTATACTTGTCAATAGTAAAACCCTTTACCCCATATTATATGCTCAATATATTGTGTCATTTTTTACTCAATATATATCTCCGAATATGAACCCATGTGGTATGGTAGTGCTTCTTCAGGGAGCCCCGTGAGGTGGAGATGGATGTCAATTTGTAGGAAGATGCCATGAGATGCAGAACATAAAAGATAGATAATACGCACTCAATCACCTCATTACACCAATTGCTTCTGAGGCCATTGGCACTCTATGGCTCTATCTCTATCTCTCAATGCTTGCCAAACCAATAAACAAAACTGCAATGCAATATCTCTCAATAATTTCCAAATGAGTAAACAAAAATGCACTCATTATCAAATTTATCAGCACTATTACTTATTTAATGACCAAAACATCTACCCATTTGTCTATTATTATTTATTTAATTATTAGATAAATTTTAATTAAAGAAAATCCATAGTTTTAGTGGGTAATGAAGCCCAAATTGTATGGTATTTTCGTTATTGGTACCTGCATTCAATAGTTGTTTTAGCCAATGACACGGCCCCATATCACGTGTTTTTCTATTTCATGCGTCCACTTTTCTTTAAAAAAAGGTATCATCCCTTTTCTTTCGGCTTTACTTGAAAAGACTTACCTTTTTATTTTGATTTGATTTCATTGAATATGACTTTGCCACCTATTCTTACATGCCACCCAACTTCCCAGTTACAATTGAGTTTCGCTTTGTGTTTTCCTTTTCAAAAATGATTTTTTTCTTGTGAATATAGCGTTAAAAACTCCCCCAACACCAAACATTGAAGCATCGGGCAATGAACTATTTTATTATTCTCTATTTTTGTTATGACTTTAGCATTTGTTTTCATGTCCAAGTGCATTGACTTTTCTTTATTTCACTATGTTTTTGCAATTTTAATGAAAGTTAATGAAAAATGTTTAATTTTTCTTTTATTTTTTCATAAATTCAAAAATAGTTTTCTAATTTTCAACCAACCTTATTTTGAATTTTCAATTGGCAGAGAAAGCTATAATGGGACATAATTCCTTAGTGGAGGGTTTTTTATTTTCCGTATTTGTCTATACCTGACAATTCATTTTAAAATAAAAATAAAACTGATTTTCTAAGTGGTCATTCTGTTGGTGAGTGTTTTAATACTAACACTGTGATCTTAGTTCTCTGCCCAATGATGTTAGATATGATGTAGTTACACTTCCTTTGCATAACTCATGGGCAAGAAGGGGGTTGAAAAAATATCTAATTAATATTATTATGTTTCGTGGTTGCAGGTCTTTTGCATAGGAAAAGGAGGGGAGGGGAACGAGGCCTGAAAAAAATTACAATTAATATTATTATGTTTCCTTGTGCGGAGTTTTCACTATGCAGAAGAGTATGTGTGGGAAAATGACGATCTTTTGCATATTGCGGGGGGTGGTCTAACGCTAGCATTGTTATGTTTCCTTGTGTGGATCTTTTACTGTGCTGAACATGGAGTATGTGCGGGAGAAGGAGGTCCTTTGCATATTGTGGGGGTGCTCTGACACTGGTATTTTTATGTTACTCATCTACCCAACAATATTAGAATAGATACAGTTGCTAGTTCTTTACATAGGTGAGAGGGACCTCAAAAAAAATTAATTTTATTTCATTATTTTAATGGGTAACGAAGCTCGAAGTGTGTGGCATTTTCGTCATCGATACCTTCACTACTTGGTAGTTGGTTTAGCCAACAACATGGACCCACATCACGTGTTTCGTGTCTTTCACGCATTCGTTCACTTTGAAAAAAAAGAATTTCTTTTCTTTCAATTTTACTTGAAAAGACTTATCTTTTTCTTCGATTTCATTTCATTTTGTGTTTTCTTTTTCAAAAACAATTCTTAACCCGTGACTTTAGCTTTAAAAACCCCCTTGACGACATAGAAACATCGAGCAAAGAACTATTTTATTTGTTTTAAAAGTTGTTCATGAATTTCAAAATGATCAACTTCAAATAACAAGTAAATATTTGAAATAAAAGTTATCCTAAACTTCTAAAAAAAAGTGGGTATGTGTTCACCAAAATATATGTAAAACCACTACAAAATACATTTCATTGATGTCTATGAGTTTAATATGTTTTATATTTAATTAAAAATATATATAAACAACATTGGTATTTATATTTTATTTAAAATTATAAAATGATTTATATTAAAATTAATGATTTATTAGGTTAATAGAAATTATAATATAATAGAATATATACATTATTATAAGTGATATATTTTAATTATTTAGAATTTTTTGGGACACATTATAACCAATTAAATACTATGTTGAAAGAGGTACCATTTTCTTGTACCACATCAATAAGGATCATCATATATTAGAGTGGTATCTTGTTGTGGTTAAATCCTTCAACTAATGCATAATTAATTTTTAGTATAAAAAGTGTTGATGTCTTAACAACAATTACAAAAGGCATAGATTATAAGTGTATCTAACATAATAATGGACTTTTTTCAAATAGATGTGAAAAAGTCACTATGAGGTACTTGTACATAGATATATATATATATATATATATATATATATATATATATATATATATATATATATATATATATATAGGCTTAGAAATGCATTAAAAAAGTAAGCAACAATGATATTCACATTACAAACAATCGACCATTATGTTAGTCATAATGCAAAACAATATGTATATAATCAAAAAAATTCATGGCTAGTTTAAGCATGGTTATCAACTTGATGAAAATCCTTCATAGCTATTTTTTAAAGGTTGTTTTTAGTGGTTTTTACTTCCATTTCAAAAAATGGTTTCTCAATATCATCCAGTTTTTAGGGTTAAAATGTGAGAGAATTTTAGAACAATGTTTTTTACAATCCATAATGATGTTAATAAAAAATTTAAAATCAACTTGAATAAAAAATTGGTGTTATTGCAAAGACTCTCTTTTTTTATCCGATCTTAAAATTACAACTTGTTTGAAATGTTTCCATTTACAACAGATATCATTATCACTGAAATCCTAAATTCAACCATTGAATTAAAAGTAGTGTTATTAGTGACATTATTGTTTCTATCATAGTTAAAATTATAAATTGTTTGAAACTGTCCTTTAACAATTATGTTTACTAGGTTGATCTATGTTTACTAGATTTACTAGGTCAACCATCCTCAATCATGGTCAACAATGCTCAACTAGGTTTACTTTAAGCTACCTAATTTTACTAGGTTTACCAAGTTTACCTGGGTTTACTAGGTTGACTTTGTGAGAATAATTTAGAATGCTTTATGATCGATGAAGTGTAGGTTGTATCAATAATGTAAATGAAATAATTGTATACAAGATATTTTTAAGGAAAGGAGAGGCTCAAATTTGATGGGGCATATAGTATGTAGATCTATGTCAATCAGTTTGTCAAATCACTATAGATATGAGGTCTTTTGTTCCATAACAAGGGGGCACATACCTCAATTTGGTGTCTTGTTACGCTAGGACTATGAAAACCACAACCATGGGCCTCTTGTAAATGGATTGTAAACATTTTTACATAAATAATATTTAAAGGGGGACTCAGTCAAGGGACACAAATTCCAGAGTTGAGAGGAGGTTGATTTCTTGGGATGTCAATGAGTTTCTTGTGCATAAAGCTAAACTATTTTGGGGACAACCATTAAAGGGATGGTTGGTGAACCTTAATGGATTGGTCAGGAAATTAATTTGGGTTGCAAGGAAGTGCACATGCGATGTTGCCTTGAGAAACACTTATAAGGAAATGAGATCTAAATTAATGAAGTTGATTGTATTGGTAGAAACAAACATAAATCGATCCCAGCATAGAAGAGAAACACCAAAGAAAAGAGAGGAGGTTTGATCTCATGGAGAGACATGCTCACTATCATTCAGAGGAGAGAAAAAACACTCACTCACTCACTCACTCAACCAGAGTGGATTAAGCATTCAATAAGAAGAAAGAAGAAGGATAGTGAACCATTTCAGTTGGCAAGATTGGTAGACAGGTGGGTTCTCCTTGGTGAGGAATAATGCCTTTCAAGTCCCTATAAAGCCGGAGGGTAGAGATGGTTTTCTTTGGATCGCCTTAGTGGTGTGGGTGTGTTAGCACCTAAATCTGCCCTAGGCTGAAGGAAGGAAAAATTTAGGGTAACCACAAACCACGCTCAGTCTGGTAGCTAGCCCTACCAGAACAGGAGAGGGCTCTCTCCGGGTCATGCTCAGTGAATAGATAAACAAAAATGGTTTCAAATGACTTACAATGAAATATTTACCTTAGGCTAGTAAGTGAATAGGGGTACAAGAAACAATTTTTATGAATGACCGAGATTCTGGGATGGTATGGGACCAACGGTTAGCAAAGAACAGACAATTTAGTACAAACGCACAGACTATTCTGTGAGGCAAGGCAGGTGGAAAGTGTAGCAATTTAGTTTGAAGTAACACAGAATGAATAGATTGCTGAAGAGAGTGAAAAGGGCATAGTTACATGAATCCATTTCAATAGACGAAAAACACTGAACATGAAATTTTCCCACAGGCAGAGCAATAAAATTGAATTCTACCTAATCTCACTCAGAAAATTTCATTGGAAATGAACATGAGTTGAATTATGAAACATAAAAAATACATATGAAAACATAAGAGACACATCTGCTACACTCACAACCACAAGAATCTCATGAAACAGAGTCGTTGTCTTTCATTAATTCTCTGTCAAAAATATACATTGAAGAAACAGAGTTTCTTTCCCACAGTCTCCCAGAAGTTACACGCCAACCAACGCTTTGCAAATAGCTTGCATACAATATATAGAATGTGCCATGAAGAGATAGAATTCCCAAGGGTTGTGGAGTTACTCGAATCCTTACAAAATGGAGATGAAGAGCTAACCATCAGCTACAGGTGTAGTGCTACAAACATGACATTTGGCTTGGGTGATCATTTTCCTTCCTTCGCCACTTGGATAGAAGCCCACCTGGAGAGAAAATTCTTTAAATTCCACCTTTGGTCCCAAAAAACCGAAGTGTAGATGAGCGGGCCCACTTGGAGAAGTCGTGAATTGAAGTTTCGCGAAACGGAAGCAAATTTGACAATTTTTCCTTTATGTTCCGTGCTACTTTGGGGCCTGTTTTGGGGCACTTTCAGGTGTCCAAAATGTGCCCAAGTGGGCTTGTCCGAAAGCCTGTCTTGGCTACTTTCTAACCCAACTAGAATTTTTGAATTTGGTGCTCATTTGCCCCTCCAAATCTTCATTCTCCGAAGACTACTTTCTGTGTCTCAAAAAAGGGGCAAAGAGGCCATTTTTGGGTGTTTTTTGACCTCTAGGAGACTTAGATCTTGCCCAAATTTCTTGCCTGGACACCACTAGTCATGATTTTCCATGCTAAATCCAAAAATACAAACCATTCCTCATTTGGAGCTCTAGAATTTTAGCAAAAACCCTGTGTTTTGCCCAAAAATTTGTCATGTGACCAAAAGTTCCCCAAATTTCTTGAAATTTGGGCTGGAGGTTCTCTATGGGGTGCTATGATGTGCCAAGGAAGACTCAGCCAAGATTTAAAGCTGATCTTGCTCTTTTTCCTCCTTTTCCTTTCTTGTTGCTTTCCTCAATTTCACCTCAAAATTCCTGATTCACGCCTTGGAGCTCATGTTTCGTGCCCTATAATGAAAAGCCATGTGTCTCAATAGAGCAAGTTCCTTGTTGGCCTTGTCTAACAGCCTCTCCAAATGAATGTTTAGCTTCTCCAACACATATTCTCGGTCTTCATCTCTTTTCTCCATAGGTCTTCCTTGTGCTGCCATGATGTGTTGCTGGTTTTCCTTGATCAGTTGTAACTCTATCTCAGCTTGTCGATCCTCAAGTTGTTTGCTTCTCTGCTCCAGGTATTTCATGGTCCACTTAGCCCGCTCCAAGTCAAGGGATAAGGCCTTAATCTCTGATTGTTGCCCCTAGATGATCTCTTTGAGCTCTGCATGTGTTGGCTCTGTGTCTGTCTCATCATCATGAAGGAGAACGAATTCGTTCTCTCGTTCACTTGATGGGCCTTCCTCCTGCATTGGCTCCTTGCCTCTGTCCTGTACCTGTGTTGTTGATCTAAGAAGCGAGTCCCCTTCCACCCTGGGTGGAGATAACACTCGCTTTGCTGCTGTAAACAAGTGCCTACTGCCTCTCTGATAGGTGATGTATACTGGCATAGTGGTAGTCTCATGCGCTCATACTGATGAGATGGGCCACCTGTCTCATGCTCTACCTCTGATACAACCTGCGGAGTGCTAAAGAAGTCACGGGAGATGAAGTCCTCCCAGGAAATACCCTGCAATCCCAACTGATGGTCTACCAAAATCCGGATAAGAGCAAAGTGATAAACATTGTTGAGCTGCTGTCGAGGGGTCTTGTACTGCATGAAACCTTTCATCCTCTCTATGTTACCACAAATGAAAAATAGGAGGTTCATCATTTGCACTCTGGTAAAGTGCATGAGAAACCTGATATGATAGGCATAAAGGAGAGAAAACCTCCCCTCACAACTGAAGTACTTCATGATCAATTTCATGGGTGGAGCATACTCATCTCTCAAAAATCTAAACGGGAAGACTCTTGTAAGCTGACTCAAACAACTGGCCTTAATGTAAGGCTCATAATGATGCCTCTCCACCTTCTTCTTCTTATGCCACTATTTTCCAACGTTTTGTATGCCTGTTGCCACTGATATGGTTTCGGGTGTTAATGTGAAAGTGACCCCAGCCAAGATAGACTAACCTCCATATAGGTGAAGTGCAAAAAGACGGGCCAACTCATGATGAAATCTGACATTTGCCACCCTTTGACAAAATTCAAAACATGCTAAGTGCTGGAAACAAGACATAGCAAGAGGGCATGCCTACAACTTAGTGAGGGTGTTTGGCTCATCTCTAAAATGTTTGCCACTCCGATGATGTCTCCTGTGGGCCTGTTCTCCTGAAGCTGTATCATTGTGGGTCTCCTACTCATATTCTGATGAAACGTCGAATGCCATGACAGCTGTTTTGTAAACTGAATTTAGGTTGCCCTTTGATTATAGTGAAGCTGGAGGTTGCTTTGATAATCTGCCACCAAGGGGCAATTAAACAAGGGAGTATTAGGAAGGGGATAATATAATGGGAATATGGTTTTATAGGAGAATTTTGTTTAGGGATATACAGGGGGTTTTGGGGTATTTTGATAGGGTAGGGTTTGTATTTTTCGCAAGGTAAGGTTTTAGGGTTTGTAAGGTAGAGTTTGTGTTTATTGAGCAATAGGAGGAGGGGGAAGGGAGTATGATTTTGATAGTGTTAGGGTAGTGATTATGGGGACAATGGCATAGGGTAATAAGGAACAGGGGTAGGGTAGGAAGAATAACCTTGGCAGCAACAACACTGTAGCACAAACCCTAGCAGAACATTTTTTCTTTGATGTCTTCTTGTGTTTTCTTTATGAAAATTTTTTTCATTTTATTACAGGCATAAAACCATCATATCACCCATAAAATTTGATGCATAAGTGATGTTTCAAGCCTACCTTGCAAATATATGAGCTTCTCGAAAAATTTGAGTGGATTTGGTAGGTTCTGGGTGCTTTATCTCTGTGTGTCGCACACTCTGAGTGCACCGCGCTAGTGGTAATTATAAACTGTGGGTGGGCTCTGTGTGCACCCCGCCCGGTGTGTGCGCTACGTTCCTCTCTGTGTGCGCCGCACACCCTGAAATCGCCTACAACTGCTCCAAATCGCTCAATTTCTCAACTCACGACCTTGCAACTTTCTCCCAATGCCTTGATTGCACAATGAGTTTGTTTCATGATGGTATTTGTGTATATAGGCTTGGAGGTCATGTTTTAAATTAACTTTTTCAAAAAACCCACTTTTCTAATGTCTTGTTCAACACTTTTTCACTGACTTTAATATAACCTTGATTTTCACTTTTTCTTTGAATTTTGGGCTCAAACGATGAAATTTTCGACACTTTTTGCAGGGATTGCATGACAGAGCATTTGGCCATGGAAACCATGACTGCACCTAAAGAAATCAATTGTTGACCCTTTTTGAAAATTTTGTCACCAATAGCACTATTTGAGTTTTCTTCAAAACAGAGTTTTGAAGAACCGTCGAATTTTATCAATAAGATGAGGGAAATCTGCGGAGCATTACTTTGCAAGAGCATCACTTTGGCCCGCATGACTTTACAGGACATATTTAAAGACCGAACTGATCAATCCCTAGACCTAATGACCAAAAATGACTTTTGTCCGTTGAAGGACCAGACCTTGACTGTGATGGACTTTTTGATTATTTGACAGAAAGACTTAAGCCAACAGGAACCAGACATGAGGGGAAATGACTAGCATGACCTTCTCTGTCAGATTATGGCATGCTCCTAGTGAAATGCAGCTGAGTGAATGGAGCGGGACACCTAAAAATGAAATGCATAAAGAGTTTTGATCTCTGACGAAGGGTTGACTAGACCGACTCTAACATTGGCTCCAATAGGGGATGGTAGCTCCTTGGAGGTGCCAAGAACAGCAGATCTCTGGAGGAGCTAGACAGTGCCTTTCGTCCATTGGGCTATGGAGTCATCATTTCGACAAACAACACATGACTCTGACTCATTTATGAAACTAAAATGACCAAAAATTGACGCAACTTGACATTGAAATGACTCAAAAACTAACTTGACAGACTGAAACCAAACTGAAATAAAATGGTATTTACAATGACAGTGGCAGCAGTGTAAATAAGTCAGCAATGGTACCGCTTGAGTAGCCGACTATTGATCGGCCCTCCTGGACAATCTTCCCCGTTCATTTCCTTCAGAAGAAACGCATTCTGACCCCTACATGCTACAATCTTGAAAGGACCTTTCCAAACATTCTCGAATTTTTCGTGCTTACCTTTCTCTTCATTCCTTGCATCCCACTTCAGTACCACATCATCCAACTGAAACCTATCTGGCTTTGCTTTTCTGTCATAGATTTTCGTTATTTTCTCCTGCAATTTGGATGTGTTCTTGAAAACTTCTTCTCTTGTCTGCTGCAAGTGGACCATTTGATTCAACCTTCTTTGCATGGGATCTTCTTCACTACCAGTCTCCTGAAGAAGTATCATTACCAGGGCAACGAGAGAGGTAGGAAATATTGTATCAACTCCATAAACAAGCTCAAACGGTGACATACCAATGGATTTTTTCTGACTAATCTGATCTGCCCAAAGCGCGTGGACCAGCCTCTTGTTCCAGCTCTTTTTATTTATTTCCAGCAGCTTCTTGATAATGTTGACCAATGATTTGTTCGAAGATTCTACCAATCCATTTCCTTGTGGATGATAGGCAGTTGGATGACCCAAAATGATGTGATATTTATGACAAAATTCTACCATCCTTTTTTATTTGAAAGCTGCTGCATTATCAGTGATTAACTTATTTGGACAACCAAAGCGAGACAAGATGTTATTTTTGAGAAATGAAATGATTACAACATCTGTAGCTTGTCTAGTGGGAGCTGCCTCAATCCATTTTGTCAAATAATCGGTCACTTTAAGGATCCATCTATGCTGTCCGGAAGAAGCGGGATGAATTTCTCCAATGAAATCCAACCCCCACTGCTGGAAAGGAGCGCTCACCTCAATAGGCTTAAGTGGCAAAGGCTATAACTTCTACTTTCCTTTGAAAATCTGACATTTATGACAACGCTTGACCATCTTGTACACATCAGCAAACAATGTAGGCCAATAGTACCCTGCTCTCAAAATTTTATTTGTTGTTGACTTCCAAAAAAGGTGACCACCACACTCTCCTCCGTGGAAATCCTCCATGACTTTCTTAGCTTCCTCTTCCACCAAACAATTTAACAAAATGCCACTGGGATCTTTCCAATACAGCACAGAATTTAAAATGCAAAACTTGGTAGCCTTCAACTTAAGTGTTCTCGCTTTGTTTCTAGTCATGCCGAGCGGTGGTGATAGATTTTTTAGCACATATATTATATCTGAATACCATGGGGATAGAGCAAACATTTCAGGTACCTGAATTGACGATATTTCCTTGTTCTGATCGGACATAGCAGCGATTAGATTTATGTCCAAGGCATGTAAGTTTGATTTGGCCATTAGCTTCGCTAATCCCTGTCCTTTGACCAGCTTGGTGGGCTTTATTTCCACATCATATTCTAGCAAGGCTGCAATCCATTTGCCTCTTCTTCCTTCTGAATCAGTCTGTACTAAAATATATTTTACAACAACGTTAGGAACATAGGCCAAAATGTGAGAATGTAGGATGTATACCCGGAAATCCTTCAATGCCTTCACCAATGCCAGGGCTTGCTTCTCAATGATGTTGTACTTTAAAGCTGCATCTCTTATAGCCCTGCTGAAAAATACAATGGGTCTTTCTTGATCATCTCTTTTCTGCAATAATACTGCTTCCATGGTGTGCTCTGAAGAAAATTAAAACAATATGAAATCCTAAGTGTAGTCCGAGCTTACTAGGACTGGAGCTGAAGAAAGGGCCAATTTGACCAAGTTGAAAGATTTTACTGCCTCCACTGTCCATTTCACCTAGATGTCCTTCTTAAGCATGTTGGTCATCTCTCTTAAGTGTTCAGCAAGATTAGGCACAAAGCGACGCAGAAAATTCATCTTACCATTGAACGATTGTATCTCCTTTTTATTCATGGGCAGATCGATTTGTTGAATTATTTGCACACGTGCTGGGTCAATATGAATGCCATCCTTTGAAATAATATGCCCAAGTAATTTGCCTTCCTCCACGGCGAACAAGCTCTTCTTAGGATTCAGCGATAAACCATATTTTCTGCATTTTTCAAAGACAGTTTTTAGATGGTACATGTGCTCTTCATCAAATTTGGAAAACACTATCAAATCATCCAAGTACACCACCAAAAACACATCCTTCTCATTCGCAAAAGCCAAGTCCATTGCACGTTGAAATGTGGCTCCTTCATTCTTTAAACCGAAAGGCATTTTGGTTTAATGAAAGGTTCCCCATGGAGTGGTGAGCGTTGTCTTGTCTCTTTCATCTTCATGGATAGAAATTTGGTTATATTCGAAATAACCATCAAGCAGTGACATACAAGATGCCCCCACTACTCGCTGAAGTATATGGTCCATTTTGGGCAGTGGATAGTTGTCCTTCAATGAGACTTTATTGAGATTTCTGAAATCAATGCACAAGCGGATCTCACCTGTCGTTTTTCATACAGGCACCAAGTTAGAGATCCAATGTGAAAATCTGATGGGCACTATGATACCTGACTTGTACAACCTATTTACTTCCTTTTCGATAGATGGCAGCAACTTTGGATTTATCCTTCTCAGCTCCTGTCTAAATGGTTTTTGATTTGGCTTGATGGGTATCGTGTGCTGAATTATGTTGGTATCATAGGTCTTTAAATCAGAATAATCCCAAGCAAATACATCTGCAAATGAAGCCATCAAATGGATGTATTTGTCCTTGATCTTTGGTGGTAATGCTTTAGACAATTTTACCAGCTTAGGATTGGCAGCTGTTCCGATGTTGACCTCTTCTACACCCTTCTCTGTTGGCTGCAATTTTGGCTTGCGGGCTACATCATCTTGATCAAAAATCTCTTCTAGAGGTATCAGGCCTTTAGGAATAATGTTATTCTTCAGCTGCAACACGTCCATTTCATTGATCTGCACTTCATCTGTACCATTCCCTTTGTCATCATCATTTTCTACATCGATTGAGGTTTCTTTAAACTTGCCTTTGTTTTGCAGAAATTCCTTAATCTCCTCATCATCTTGAAATACTTGCCAATATCTCTGATTGTCTGGAATGGTTGGACGATGCTTGACATGGATTTCAAATTTATTGATGGAGTTCAGGGGGATCCTCAAACTACTTGCTACCTTGGCAAGAGCATCAGAAATACTATTTTGAATACAGGGCACACATGTCAAGGTGTATTCTGAAAATAATTTTAAGATGTCTAAAACTGCATTACGGTAGGCCCACATCCTAGGATGCTTTACTTGATACTCGCCTCTGACCTGCTTTATTACCAATTCGGAGTCGCCATATACCGAAATCCTTTTAGCATTCAGCTTTCTAAGAATCTTCAAGCCAGCAATCAGAGCTTCATACTCAGCTTCATTGTTTGAACACTCAAAGGCCAGCTCGTAGGAGCAAACCCTCATGTTACTAGGCAATTTGTTTGGGGCGGAGAAAGGATTGCGTACCCAAATTCCAATTCCAGCACCATCATTTCCTACTTCTCCATCAAAATCCATGGTCCACAAGCCTTCTTCCTCCTCTTGTAAGTGCTAGAAATCTGTTTGTTGTGCCTTGACTGCTTGTTGTCCATTTCTTTCAGCTAATTGCCCAACATTTTTCTTCTTTTCTTGTCCTTCTTTCTTCAAAATTTCTCTGAAATTTTCTGTTATTTCTGGAATGTCATCTACTTCTACTATCTGACTATCTATATCATTTAAACTATCTGAAAACAAAACAAAAGACTCTAAATCTGTATGTACATAGTTAATTGGATGATTTATAGGTTTCTCCTTGCTTATGATCATATATTTCATTTTTTGTTCCCGGTATAATTTCCTCATTTGTCCGAACACCAGAATAGTTGCACAGGAGAAATCTAGCTATAGTGACCCTTTCAATTTCACTACCCAAGACCTGGAAAAAAGAATGCCAAACCTTGGAGGAATATTTGCTACCACCACATCCATCAAAACATTTTTCATGGGAAACTGATCCAAACTCACCACCAAGTCTTTGATGAGTCCTATACATCTCACTCTACTGGAATCAAATGAATAGAGATCATGGTACTGTCGGGTGATGTCCAGATCGAGCTTATCCATGATAGCCTTGGGCATGAGATTGTGAGAAGCTCCGGAGTCGAACATGGCATTATGTAACAGAAAATCATGCAATCTTAAACTGATGTAAAAGGGTGGCACAGCACTATCAGGAGACTCACCATTCGATGCTGGTCCAAAAATCATTTCAAGTTGATCATCTTCTACATTCACCATGTCGGACATTGGGTCCAAATTCAACATTTTGGATATCTGTCCTCTATAACTGTTGTTCTTCATTATTTCAGTCAAGGGAATGGATACCTTTGACTTAGAAATCTCATTTTCTAAGCTAAAAGCAGGATTCTTCTCTACCTCTTTGACTGGGATTTCTTTCCTTTCCTTTTCTTTTGATGCAGCTTGCTGCTATGACTGTTCTGTTGATTTTGATTTTCTGCTCTCTGGACCAACCGCCTCTTTTCCTTTTCTTTGTATAGCTGATGAATCGTTCTTTGATGTTTCAACTTCCTTCTTTTTCTGAATTGGTTTTGTTGGCACATCTCTGTTTCTGAGTGAATATCGTTGCTACTGTGTGGACAAAGCATTCATATACCCCCTTTGATATTCCTCGGATTCTTCTTCCAAAACAGTGTCACTAGCTAGAATGAAATCTGCATCTTTGTGTGCAGTCGAGCTCACTGCACACTCCTCTTCTTCGGTAACGTAAGTAGGCAGCTCATCTGGAGTAAAAAGGTGGTTTTCTTCACCTATTACATTCTCGTCCTCATCTGACTCCGTTCCATGCACAAAATTTTGTTGCAAAGGTGTTTGTACCGGTTGTTGTGTTGTATGCTCTTGGGGTTGCTGATCTCTCTATCTAATTCTATATTGTCGCTGCTGCTGGCCACAAAAGTTAGGATTTCCGACTTGTGGCTCAGGCTTGTCAAGCTTCACCCTTTCTAGCATTTGCTCTACCTTTTTTGAGTAATTGATCCATTGAAGAAGACTCTTCCTTAACAGTGACGTTCTTTTCTACTTTCGCTCTAGCTCTTTTGGACTGCAGATTTGCTTCAACACTGACCACGATTTTCTGCATGTCTTCCATTGTGGTTGGTTCTCTCTCTCTTAATTCATAGGCCATGTCAGCATCAAAACCATCTGGAAACTTCATCATAGCTAGTCCCACAGGTGGCTTTAGATGATCTGGAATTTCGTTATAGACTGCATTAAGTCTAACACAATAATCTTGGACCGACTCACCGGGGTTTCATTTCATTTGTTCATATTCAGCCAGAATTTGAAGGGGATTCTTTTTTACTTCCCATCGGTTTAAAAATTTTCTTTGTAGTTCAGCCAAGGTAGCGATACATGCTGCCGGCAAACCTCTGAACCATTTCCTCACTTCCCCTGCAAATGTCTACACAAAGAATCTCATTGCCACGTTCTCCTCATCGATCTCGTGAAATTTATAGAAGTCTACCATTTTATCTACATGTTGCTGAGCAGTAATGCTGTTAGGAGTGCCATCAAAAAACGAGATTTTTCTTTGACAATCTAAGGGCATATCATCTAGAACTTGGGGCAGAACAAGGGGTGCGAAGCGGGCATCCATCACTCTTGGTGGATTTGACCTTGGAGGTGTTGGAGGAGTGTGCACAGTTTGTAAGGGGCTGGCAATTGGAGTTTGGGACTGAGCTATAATGTAATTATCAATTGACTGGTTAGCTCTTTCGGTCTCTACGTCTACAAGAAACTGTGGATTGTGGACAGTAGAGTCAACCGCCCTTTCAGATTTTGTTTCGAACAATGATAGTTCAGACTACTCATCAAA
This sequence comes from Pinus tabuliformis, assembly GCA_031772625.1. NCBI lineage: Eukaryota > Viridiplantae > Streptophyta > Pinopsida > Pinales > Pinaceae > Pinus > Pinus tabuliformis. The sequence goes on from CM062807.1 coordinate 1,125,344,250, forward strand.
CTCTAGCTCTTCAAGATACTCAAAAAGGAAAAGGTCCGGGCATGAATGGGATTTGAACATGGGAGTTATGGTGCTTTCTTGACGAAGGAGTCTTGGAATCAAATTGCGGTTTTCGTAGATGTGAGGAGGATTCGGGTTTGGATTGGCTCTGGTATATCATCTAGAAGCCAGCGTGCTATTGAGAAAAATCACAGGACACAACCAATTTACTCAGCCTATCCAATCCTAAGCTCATCATCCGGAAGCTTGGAATTATTATGAAACAAGGGGATTTTATTTCAGTTTGATTAGAATCCCCAGTGGAGTCACCACTATGTTAGCACCTAAATCTGCCCTAGGCTAAAGGAAGGCAAAATTCAAGGTAACCACAAACCACGCTCAGTCTGGTAGCTAGCCCTAACAGAACAGGAGAGGGCTCTCTCCGAGTCATGCTCAGTGAATAGATAAATAAAAATGGTCTGAGATGACTTACAATGAAATATTTACCTTAGGCTAGTAAGTGAATAGGGGTACAAGAAACAATTTTTATGAATGACCGAGCTTATGGGATGGTATGGGACCAACGGTCAGCAAAGAACAGAGAATTTAATACAAAGGCACAGATTATTCCATGAGGCAAGGCAGGCGGAAAGTGTAGCAATTTAGTTTGAAGTAACTCAGAATGAATAGATTGCTGAAGAGAGTGAAAATGGCATAGTTACATGAATCCTTTTCAACAGAAGAAAAAAACTGAACATGGAATTTTTCCACAGGCAGAGCAATAAAATTGAATTTTACCTAATCTCACTCAGAAAATTTCACTGGAAATGAACATGAATTGAATTATGAAACATAACAAATACATATGAAAACATAAGAGACACATTTGCTACACTCACAACCACAAGAATCTCATGAAACAGAGTCGTTGTCTTTCATTAATTCTCTGTCAAAAATATACAGTGAAGAAATAGAGTTTCTTTCCCACAGTCTCCCAGAAGTTACAAGCCAACCAACACTTTGCAAATATCTTGCATACAATATATAGAATGTTCCATGAAGAGATAGAATTCCCAAGGGTTGGGGATTTACTCGAATCATTACAAAATGGAGATGAAGAGCCATCCATCAGCTACAGGTGCAGTGCTACAAACATGACATTTGGCTTGGGTGACCGTTTACCTTCCTTCGCCACTTGGATAGAAGCCCATATGGAGATAAAATGCTTTAAATGCCGCCTTTGGTCCCAAAAAACTGAAGTGTAGATGAGCGGGCCCACTTGGAGAAGTCGCGAATCGAAATTTCAGGAAACGGAAGCAAATTTGGCAATTTTTCCTCTGTGAGCCGTGCTATTTTGGGGCCTGTTTTGGGGCACTTTCAGGTGTCCAAAATGTGCCCAAGTGGGCTTGTTGGAAATCCTGTCCTGTCTACTTTCTAACCCAATTAGAATTTTTGAATTTGGTGCTCATTTGCCCCTCCAAATCTTCATTCTCCCAAGACTGCTTTATGTATGTCAAAAAAGGGGCAGAGAGGCCATTTTTGGGTGTTTTTTGACCTCCAGGAGACTCAGATCTTGCCCAAATTTCTTGCCCAGAAACCAGTAGTCATGATTTTCCATGCTGAATCCAAAAATGCAAACCATTCGTCATTTGGAGCTCTAGAATTTTAGCAAAAACCCTGTGTTTTGCCCAAAAATTTGTCATCTAACCAAAAATTCCCAAAATTTCTTGAAATTTGGGTTGGAGGTTCTCTATGGGGTGCATGATGTGCCAAGGAAGCCTCAGCCAAGATTTGAAGCCAATCTTGCTCTTTTTCCTCCTTTGCCTTTCTTGTTACTTTCCTCAATTTCGCCTTCAAATTCCTGATTCGCTCCTTGGAGCTCATGTTTCGTGCCCTGTAATGAAAATCCATGTTTCTCAATAGAGAAAGGTCCTTGTCGGACTTGTCTATCAGCCTCTCCAAATGAATGTTAGCTTCTCCAACATGTATTCTCGGTCTTCATCTCTTTGCTCCATAGGTCTTCCTTGTGCTGCCATGATGTGTTGTCAGTTTTCCTTGATCAGTTGTAACTCTATCTCAGCTTGTCGATCCTCAAGTTGTTTGTTTCTCTGCTCCAGGTATTTGATGGTCCACTTAGCCCGCTCCAAGTCAAAGGATAAGGCCTCAATCTCTGATTGCTACTCCTGGATGATCTCTTTGAGCTTTGCATGTGTTGGCTCTGTGTCTGTCTCATCATCATGAAGGAGAACAAATTCAGTCTCTCCTTCACTTGATGGCCCTTCCTCCTGCATTGGCTCCTTGCCTCCATCCTGTACTTGTGTTGTCGATGTAGGAAGCGAGGCCCCTTCCACCCCGGGTGGAGATAACACTCGCTTTGCTACTGCAAACAAGTTCCTACTGCCTCTCTGATAGGTGATGTATACTGGCATAGTGGCAGTCTCATGGCACTCATACTGATGAGATGGGCCACCCATCTCATGCTCTGCCTCTCATACTACCTAAGGAGTGCTGAAGAAGTCATGGGAGATGAAGTCCTCCCAGGCAATACCCTGCAATCCCAACTAATGGTCTACCAAAATCCGGATAAGAGAAAAGTGATAAACACTGTTGAGCTACTGTCGAGGGGTCTTGTGCTGCATGAAACCTTTCATCCTCTCTATGTTACCACAAATGAAAAATAGGAGGTTCATCATTTGCACCCTGGTAAAGTGCATAAGCAACCTGATATGATAGGCATAAAGGAGAGAAAACCTCCCCTCACAACCGAAGTACTTCATGATCAATTTCATGAGTGGAGCATACTCATCTCTCAAAAATCTAAACGGGAAGAATCTTGTAAGCTGACTCAAACAACTGGCCTTAATGTAAGGCTCATAATGATGCCTCTCCACCTTCTTCTTCTTATGCCACTATTTTCCAACGTTTTGTATGCCTATTTCCATTGATATGGTTTCGGGTGTTAATGTGAAAGTGACCCCAGCCAAGATAGACTAACCTCCATATAGGTGAAGTGCAAAAAGACGGGCCAACTCATGATGAACTCTGACATTTGCCACCCTTTGACAAAATTCAAAACATGCTAAGTGCTGGAAACAAGACATAGCAAGAGGGCATGCCTGCAACTCAGTGAGGGTGTTTGGCTCATCTCTAAAATGTTTGCCACTCCAGTGATGTCTCCTGTGGACCTGTTCTCCTAATGCTATATCACTGTGGGTCTCCTCCTCATATTCTGATGAAACTTCAGATGCCATGACTGCTGTTTTGTAAACGGAATTTAGGCTGCCCTTTGATTATAGTGAAGCTGGAGGTTGCTTTGATAATCTGCCACCAAGGGGACAATTAAAAAAGGGACTATTAGGAGGAGGATAATATAATGGGAATAGGGGTTTATAGGAGAATTTTGTTTAGGGATATACAGGGGGTTTTGGGGTATTTTGATAGGGTAGGGTTTGTAAGGTAGAGTTTGCGTTTATTGAGCAATAGGAGGAGGGGAAAGGGAGTATGATTTTGGTAGTGTTAGGGTAGTGATTATGGGGACAATGGCATAGGGTAATAAGGAACAGGGGTAGGGTAGGAAGAATAACCTTGGCAGCAACAACACTGTAGCACAAACCCTAGCAGAACAGTTTTTCTTTGATGTCTTCTTCTGTTTTCTTTATGAAATTTTTTTTTCATTTTATTACAGGCATAAAACCATCATATCACCCATAAAATTTGATGCACAAGTGACGTTTCAAGCCTACCTTGCAAATAGATGAGCTTCTCAAAAAATTTGAGTGGATTTGGTAGGTTCTACGCGCTTTATCTATGTGCGCCGCGCGCTCTGAGTGCGCCACGCTAGTGGTAATTCTGAACTGTGGGTGAGCTTTGTGTGCACCGCGCCCGGTGTGTGCGCTGCGCTCCTCTCTGTGTGCGCCGCACACCCTTAAAGCCTACAACTACTCCAAATCGCTCAATTTCTCAACTCACGACCTTGCAACTTTCTCCCAATGCCTTGATTGCACAATGAGTTTGTTTCATGATGGTATTTGTGTAGATAGGCTTGGAGGTCATGTTTTAAATTAACTTTTTCAAAAAACCCACTTTTCTAATGTCTTGTTCAACACTTTTTCACTGACTTTAATATAACCTTGATTTTCACTTTTTCTTTGAATTTTGGGCTCAAACGATGAAATTTTCGACACTTTTTGCAGGGATTGCATGACAGAGCATTTGGCCACGGAAACCATGACTGCACCTGAAGAAATCAATTGTCGACCCTTTTTGAAAATTTTGTCACCAATAGCACTATTTTACTTTTCTTCAAAACAGAGTTTTGAAGAACCGTCGAATTTTATCAATAAGATGAGGGAAATCTGTGGAGCATTACTTTGCAAGAGCATCACTTTCGCCCGCATGACTTTACAGGACATATTTAAAGACCAAACTGATCAATCCCTAGACCTAATGACCAAAAATGACTTTTGTACGTTGAAGGACCAGACCTTGACTGTCATGGACTTTTTGATTATTTGACACAAAGACTTAAGCCAACAGGAACCAGACATGAGGGGAAATGACTAGCATGACCTTCTCTGTCAGATTATGGCATGCTCCTAGTGAAATTCAGCTGAGTGAATGGAGCGGGACACGTAAAAAAGAAATGCATAAAGAGTTTTGATCTCTGACGGAGGGCTAACCAGACCGACTCTCACATTGGCTCCAATGGGGGATGATAGCTCCTTGGAGGTGACAAGAACAACAGATCTCTAGAGGAGCTAGACAGTGCCTTTCGTCCATTGGGCTATGGAGTCATCATTTCGACAAACAACACAGGACTCTGACTCATTTATGAAACTAAAATGACCAAAAATTGACTCAACTTGACATTGAAATGACTCAAAAACTAACTTGACAGACTGAAACCAAACTGAAATAAAATGGTATTTACAATGACAGTGGAAGCAACGTAAATAAATCAGCAGTGGTACCGCTTGAGTAGCTGACCATTGATCGGCCCTCCTGGACAATCTTCCCCGTTCATTTCCTTCAAAAGAAAGGCATTCTGAACCCTACATGCTGCAATCTTGAAAGGACCTTTCCAAAGATTCTCGAACTTGTCGTTCTTACCTTTCTCTTCATTCCTTGCATCCCACTTTGATACCACATCATCCAACTGAAATCTATCTGGCTTTGCTTTTCTGTCATAGATTTTCGTTATTTTCTCCTGCAATTTGGATGTGTTCTTGAAAACTTCTTCTCTTGTCTGCTGCAAGTGGACCATTTGATTCAACCTTCTTTGCATGGGATCTTCTTCACTACATGCCTCCTAAAGAAGTCTGATTACCGGGGCAGCGAGAGAGGTAGGAAATATTGTATCAACTCCATAAACAAGCTCAAACGGTGACATACCAATGGATTGTTTCTGACTAATCCGATCTGCCCAAAGCGCGTGGACCAGCCTCTTGTTCCAGCTCTTTTTATTTATTTCCAGCAGCTTCTTGATAATGTTGACCAATGATTTGTTCGAAGATTCCACCAATCCATTGCCTTGTGGATGATAGGTAGTTGAATGACCCAAAATGATGTGATATTTATGACAAAATTCTACCATCCTTTTTTATTTGAAAGTTGTTGCATTATCGGTGATTAACTTATTTAGACAACCAAAGTGAGACAAGATGTTATTTTTGAGAAATGAAATGATTACAGAATCTGTGGCTTGTCTGGTGGGAGTGCCTCAATCCATTTTTTGAAATAATTGGTCGCTATAAGGATCCATCTATGCTGTCCGGAAGAATCCGGATGAATTTGTCCAATGAAATCCAACCCCCACTGCTGGAAAGGAGCGCTCACCTCAATAGGCTTAAGTGGCAAAGGCTGTAGCTTCTACTTTCCTTCGAAAATCGGACATTTATGATAGTGCTTGACCATCTTGTACACATCAGCAAACAATGTAGGCCAATAGTACCTTTCTCTCAAAATTTTATTTGTTGTTGACTTCCAAAAAAGGTGACCACCACACTCTCCTCCGTGGAAATCCTCCATGACTTTCTTAGCTTCCTCTTCCATCAAACAATTTAATAAAATGCCATTGGTATCTTTCCAATACAGCGCAAAATTTAAAATGCAAAACTTGGCAGCCTTCAACTTAAGTGTTCTCACTTTGTTTCTAGTCATGCCGGGTGGTGGTGATAGATTTTTTAGCACATATATTATATCTGAATACCATGGGGACAGAGCAAACATTTTAGATACCGATCAGATTTATGTCTGAGGCATGCAAGTTTGATTCGGCCATTAACTTCGCCAATCCCTATCCTTTGACCAGCTTGGTGGGCTTTATTTCCACATCATATTCCAACAAGGTTGCAATCCATTTTCCTCTTTTTCCTTCAAGATCAGTCTGTACTAAAATATATTTTACAGCAGCGTTAGGAACATAGGCCAAAATGTGAGAATGTAGGATGTATACCCGGAAATCCTTCAATGCCTTCACCAATGCCAGGGCTTGCTTCTCAATGATGTTGTACTTTAAAGCTGCATCTCTTATAGCCCTGCTGAAAAATGCAATGGGTCTTTCATGATCATCTCTTTTCTGCAATAATACTGCTTCCATGGCGTGCTCCGAAGAAAATGAAAACAAATGAAATCCCGAGTGTAGTCTGAGCTTACTAGGACTGGAGCTGAAGAAATGGCCAATTTGACCAAGTTGAAAGATTTTACAGCCTCCACTGTCCATTTCACCTGGATGTCCTTCTTAAGAAAGTTGGTCATCTCTCTTAAGTGTTCAGCAAGATTAGGCACAAAGCGACGCAGAAAATTCATCTTACCATTGAACGATTGTATCTCCTTTTTATTCCTGGATAGATCGATTTGCTAAATTGCTTGTACACGTACTGGGTCAATATGAATTCCATCCTTTGAAATAATATGCCCAAGTAATTTTCCTTCCTCCATGGCGAACAAGCTCTTCTTATGATTCAGCGATAAACCATAGTTTCTGCATTTTTGGAAGATAGTTTTTAGATGGTGCATGTGCTCTTCATCAGATTTGGAAAACACTGTCACATCATCCAAGTACACCACCAAAAACACATCCTTCTCATTCGCAAAAGCCAAGTCCATTGCACGCTGAAATGTGGCTCCTACATTCTTTAAATAGAAAGTCATTTTGGCGTAATGAAAGGTTCCCCATGGAGTGGTGAATGTTGTCTTGTCTCTGTCATCTTCATGGACAGAAATTTGGTTATATTTGGAATAACCATCATCGTTCACCTGATGGCCCTTCCTCCTGCATTGGCTCCTTACCTCTGTCCTATACCTGTGTTGTCGATGTAGGAAGAAAGGCCCCTTCCACCCCGTGTGGAGATAACACTCGCTTTGCTGCTGCAAACAAGTGCCTACTGCCTCTCTGATAGGTGATGTATACGGGCATAGTGGCAATCTCATGGCGCTCATACTAATGAGATGGGCCACCCATCTCATGCTCTGCCTCTAATACTACCTACGGAGTGCTGAAGAAGTCACGGGAGATGAAGTCCTCCCAGGAAATACCCTGCAATCCCAACTGATGGTCTACCAAAATCCGGATAAGAGAAAAGTGATAAACACTGTTGAGCTGCTGTCGAGGGGTCTTGTGCTGCATGAAACCTTTCATCCTCTCTATTTTACCGCAAATGAAAAATGGGAGGTTCATCATTTGCACCCTGGTAAAGTGCATAAGCAACCTGATATGATAGGCATAAAGGCGAGAAAACCTCCCCTCACAACTGAAGTACTTCATGATCAATTTCATGAGTGGAGCATACTCATCTCTCAAAAATCTAAATGGGAAGACTCTTGTAAGCTGACTCAAACAACTGGCCTTAATGTAAGGCTCATAATTATGCCTCTCCACCTTCTTCTTCTTATGCCACTGTTCTCCAACGTTTGGTATGCCTGTTGCCACTGATATGGTTTCGGGTGTTAATGTGAAAGTGACCCCAACCAAGATAGACTGACCTCCATTTTGGTGAAGTGCAAAAAGACGGGCCAACTCATGATGAACTCTGACATTTGCCACCCTTTGACAAAATTCAAAACATGCTAAGTGTTGGAAACAAGACATAGCAAGAGGGCACGCCTGCAACTCAGTGAGGGTGTTTGGCTCATCTCTAACATGTTTGCCACTCCAGTGATGTCTCCTGTGGGCCTGTTCTCCTAAAGATGTATCACTATGGGTCTCCTCTTCATATTCTGATGAAACCTCGGATGCCATGACTATTGTTTTGTAAACTGAATTTAGGTTGCCCTTTAATTATAGTGAAGCTGGAGGTTGCTTTGATAATCTACCACCAAGGGGAGAATTAAACAAGGGAGTATTAGGATGGGGATAATATAACGGGAATAGGGGTTTATAGGAGAATTTTTTTTAGGGATATACAAGGGGTTTTGGGGTATTTTGATAGGGTAGGGTTTGTGTTTTTGGAAAGGTATGGTTTTAGGGTTTGTAAGGTAGAGTTTGTGTTTATTGAGCAATAGGAGGAGGGGGAAGGGAGTATGATTTTGGTAGTGTTAGGGTAGTGATTATGGGGACAATAGCATAGGGGAATAAGGAACATGGGTAGGGTAGGAAGAATAACCTTGGTAGCAACAACACTGTAGCAAAAACCCTAGCAGAACAGTTTTTCTTTGATGTCTTCTTGTGTTTGCTTTATGAAAATGTTTTGCATTTTATTACAAGCATAAAACCATCATATCACCCACAAAATTTGATGCACAAGTTATGTTTCGAGCCGACCTTGCAAATAGATGAGCTCCTCAAAAAATTTGAGTGGATTTGGTAGGTTCTGGGCGCTTTATCTCTGTGCGCCGCACACTCTGAGTGCACCGTGCTAGTGGTAATTCTGAACTGTGGGTGGGCTCTATGTGCGTCGCACCCAGTGTGTGCACCGTGCTCCTCTCTGTGTGCGCCGCACACCCTGAAATCGCCTACAATTGCTCCAAATCGCTCAATTTCTCAACTCACGACCTTGCAACTTTCTCCCAATGCCTTGATTGCACAATGAGTTTGTTTCATGATGGTATTTGTGTATATAGGCTTGGAGGTCATGTTTTAAATTAAATTTTTCAAAAAACCCACTTTTCTAATGTCTTGTTCAACACTTTTTCACTGACTTTAATGTAACCCTGATTTTCACTTTTTCTTTGAATTTTGGGTTCAAACAATGAAATTTTCGACACTTTTTGCAAGGATTACATGACAGAGCATTTGGCCACAGAAACCATGACTACACCTAAAGAAATCAATTGTCGACCCTTTTTGAAAATTTTGTCACCAATAGCATTGTTTGACTTTTCTTCAAAACAGAGTTTTGAAGGACCGTCGAATTTTATCAATAAGATGAGAGAAATCTGCAGAGCATTACTTTGCAAGAGCATCACTCTGGCCTGCATGGCTTTACAGGATATATTTAAAGACCAAACTAATCAATCCCTAGACCCAATGACCCAAAATGACTTTTGTCCATTGAAGGACCAGACCTTGACTGTCATGGACTTTTTGGTTATTTGACACAAAGACTTAAGCCAGCAGGAACCAGACATGAGGGGAAATGACTAACATGACCTTCTCCATTAGATTATGGCATGCTCCTAGTGAAATGTAGCCGAGTGAATGGATCGGGACACCTAAAAATGAAATGCATAAAGAGTTTTGATCTTTGACGAAGGGTTGACCATACCGACTCTAACAGGGTGGAGGATTGTATCCTTAGAATCTTGGAGGGTTAGACTTTGAAACCTTATTATTGTTGATTTATGGTGGGTTATGGATTCCCCTACATGGGTGGAACCAATGTGTGTTGGTAAAGGGTGGAGAGGTTACTCTCTAGATTCCCTTTATATCTTTGGGTGGACATAGTTGACCTCTATATTCCCTATGCTTCATTTTATTGTTGAGTGGTTGGTGGGTAGGGGAGGGAGGTCGTATGAAGTCCTTATTTAATCCAGCAGACGATGCTTTATCCTTGAAGCAAGCCACTTATTCGTTGGAATCTGGCTCAGGGGTGACAACTATGAGTGAGCTTGGCTACCACTATCTAAGGTTGGGTGGAGATTTCTTGTCCCATACTCAGTTTCCCAGGATATTCCAAGATAAGTGCTTCATGTATTTTTTGTGTTAATGAATATGTTTCTACATTTCTATATTGTAATGGTGTTGATAATTGTAATGTGAATGTGTTGCAAATATTGGATTGAAATAATGTTTATAAATGTGAGCAACAAAGGTGTAATACATCCTTGGCATGGAATGGTTGTTATGAAATATTTGACTATGCTATTACCATGCATGTTAAATAACAATATACAATGGTAGAGCATTAGGAATGGTTCCAAGAACAAAATTTAATCATTACAACCATTGGCATAAGGATTCTTTTATTATAGAAGAATGATTACAATGAAGGAAACCTATTGACAGGGAAGGTGCATACATATATCATTGAATGTACATTTATATTAGCCACAAACCTATAAGTAATTTTATGAGGCTTTTGTTGATGTTGAGGATAACTTCCTATTGTAACTATTATAACTCATGATCTTCTAGTGGAGGCTCAGTCAACCTTGCATTTTCAGCAATCCTACAAGTCTTCGACAAGCTTCATAGTGTTGTTGGCTATGGCATTACAGGACTAAGGGGACACCTTGGTCTGCAGATCAACGAGGGACATCAATATCCTCAAGATCCTTTTGGTATTTAACAACACCTATGGACTCAAGAGGAGTTTCTCAAGCGTAAGCTAAAGAGGGTGGCACCCATAAGGGCTAGTTTCTCATAAAGGCCACGTAGGGAAGTTGGACTAAATCAAGTTTATTGTAGAAGCTCTGTAACCGAACGCGGAAGGAGCCCATGCTCGATGGAGATGCAATGGAGTTGCATGAATACTTAACTCATAACCAATAAGATACATCAATACTATTGGATGGAAGGAATACCTAGACGTGGCATGCCCTGATTGGCTCGCTCATATCCAACCTTATCGTGATTGGACATGGGTAGGGGGACTTTACGGGTTAGCATCTTGAACTATCCCTCATGGACCAATCAAAGGTGGAGAGGGTAGAGGAAGGCCCACCAGAATTACGTTGTGATGCCCATTTCCCATGATGTCATTTAAAAAGGTGGCGGGGTGGTGAAGTTCCCCTAAATTGTCAGATCTAGTAGCGGAGATGTGGACCTTGTAGGAATTTACAGGGTAAGTTCCTCAGAAAGAATACCAAGAGGACACCGCTCACAACCAGATCTCAAATCAATACACCAGTATTTTTGACGTGGTTAAAACCCTCAGAGTGCAAGGAGGGAAACAGTCCACGGCCTGTCCCAACGTGGGTACAGACAATTTATTAATCAAAGAATGAAAATTTACATAAGCTTCTCTCATGCACGGATTACCCGAACAATGACCCTCCATGCGCTTTAAATAGAACTCATGGACCAATCGGGTGTCAAGCCACGGATCAAGTGTCGGTAATACCGAGGTGAGAGTGAACCGTCGGATCACTACATATCGTGACCGTCGGATTGTAAGTTACAAAATGTACAACGGTAAAGAAACACACTTTACCTAACTCTAACCTAACTCTATACTAGACCAAGTTGAACTTAACTATATCCTATGTGTCGGAATATCCTAACATCCCCCCTTAAGAACAACTTGGGATAGGATTGAAGGATTTACAAATATGACACAATAGGAGAAGGAAGGAGGCACTAGAGCCTATCCCCCCTTAGTGACAACTTCCTGAACTCCAAGCATATATCGAAGTTTAGTGAACTTCGCCTCTGTGAGAGCCTTTGTGAAGATGTCTGCAACCTGATCATCTGTTGGACAATATTGCACTTCAAGAACATGGTCATGAATGAGCTTTCTGATGAAGTGCATGTGTAGTTCAATGTGTTTGCTGCGCTGATGCTGGACTGGATCTTTGCATAGCTGAATGGCACTTTGATTATCACACCAAAGTGTGGTTGGATGCTGCTGCTCAAAGCCAAACTCTGATAGGATCTGACGAAGCCACAAGGCTTCCTTACTAGCTTCCACGGCACCACGATACTCTGCTTCTGCTGATGAAAGAGAAATGGCAGCCTGTTTCTTACAAGCCCATGTAATAGGTCCTGAACCAAGAGTGAAGACATAACCGGCAGTAGACTTCCGATCATCAAGGTCACCAGCCCAATCAGAATCAGTGAAACCAACTAACAGAGGAGCTGCTTTGGCACTGTAATGAATCCCAAACTGTACTGTACCTCGAACATAACGAAGTATTCTTTTAGCTGCTTTCCAATGACTTTCACGGGGGTTTTGCATAAAACGAGCAACAAGGCCAACAGCAAAGGAAAGATCAGGACGAGTATGGGTTAAATACAAGAGTTTTCCGACAAGTTGACGGTATAAGGTAGCATCAACTTCAGGAGAAGTACAAGAGACTGAAAGTTTGACTCCAGACTGAAAGGGAGAAGGGGCTGGCTTACAGTCTTCCATGTGAAAATGACGAAGAATATCACAAGCATACTTGGACTGGGAAAGGAAAATACCCTCTTGGGATTGCAAGACTTGAAGACCGAGAAAATAGTGTAAGTGTCCTAAGTCTGTCATTTCAAATTTCTTTTTAAGGCTGGACTTCACATGGTTTATAAGGTTGGGATCACTACCAGTAAGAATAAGATCATCAACATAAAGAACAAGGATGATGAGAGAGTTGCCCACTTTCTTGGTGTAGACAGTATTGTCAGAATGACACCTAGAAAAGCCAGATTCTAAAAGAAAGCTATCCATTTTGGCATACCAAGCTCGAGGAGCTTGCTTGAGGCCATAAAGGGATTTCTTAAGTCGACAAACGAGGCTGGAGTCTGTTTGTATGAAGCCAATGGGTTGTTCCATATAGATTTCTTCCTGCAAGTCCCCATGCAAGAAGGCAGATTTAACATCCATTTGATGGACTTCCCATTTTAAAGAGGCAGCAAGGGAAAGAACAAGGCGGATAGAGTTCATTTTGGCAACTGGAGAGAAGGTTTCAGTGTAGTCAATGCCTTCAACCTGTGAAAAGCCCTTAGCAACTAGACGAGCTTTATGTTTATCAACTTTCCCATCTGGTCCATACTTGGTTCTGTAAACCCATTTGCATCTAACAAGTTTGCGTCCCTTTGGTAGAGGAACAAGATCCCATGTATCATTTGTCATCAATGAATGATATTCTTCATTCATAGCTGTTTCCCAATGTGGATGGCCTGAAGCTTCTGCAAAAGTGTCAGGATCATGATTTACTGGAGCTTGAGCCAGTAAAGAAGAGGCTCTTTCAAACTGAGAACGTGTACGTCGCTGATCTGTAGGATCACCGGCAAGATCACCTGCTGCATCCCGAGTAGCACGGACCCATCTTGGAAGTTGAGGATCCTGAGAAGGTGGGGAAGGATTATCATCCTCGCTTTCATCATCAGAAGAAGAAATGTTTTCAAAGATAGAAGAGATAGGAAGAGGTGGCACATCCGCCGGACTAGGCTCGCAGGCCGATTTATTTTCATCAAATTTTACATCTCTTCTAATGATAACATTTTTGGACTTAAATGGAATAAGTCTATAGCCTTTTACATCTTCAGAATATCCAACAAAAGTACATTTCTCACTCTTAGGTTCTAAGGCTTTATGCTTTTCATCTGGAATATGGGCCCATGCTTCACTTCCAAACACACGAAAGTGACTTACATCTGGTTTAATGGAACTCCAAGCTTCTTCTGGAGTGATATTCTCTAGAACCTTAGTAGGAGTGCGATTGATTATATAATTTGCACAATTAATTGCTTCGGCCCAAAAACTAAGACTGAGTCCTTTAGATTGCAGCATACAATTAGCCATTTCCTTTAAGGTGCGATTTTTCCTTTCAGCTACACCATTTTGTTGTGGAGTGTATGGAACAGTATGTTGCATTTGAATTCCATTTTCGGTGCAAAAGTTGATGAATGCATTTTTAACATATTCTCCACCATTATCAGTTCTTAGCTTAAGAATTTGATGTCCAGATTGTTTTTCAACGAATGCTTTGAAGGCCAAAAAGGTGGTAAATACTTCGCTCTTGAGTTTTAAGAAGTATACCCAAGTGCGTCTGGAGAAATCATCAATGAAAGTTAAGAAGTACTTGCAGCCAGAGAATGAAGCAACAGGAAGAGGACCACATAAATCACTGTGCACAAGCTGTAAAGGGGCTGAGGCGTGCCAAGAGGCACGTTTGTCAAAACTGTCCCGATGATGTTTTCCGAGTACACATCCGGAACAAACACCATCTTTGCAAGATACCATAGGAAGACCTGTCACCATATTTTCTTTACATAGATGCTGAAGGGAGCGATAGTTTAAGTGACCATACCGCTCATGCCAAAGTTTGCTCACTTCATCATTATGAGCAACAAATACTGAGGGAAGATGGGATGACCCAAAGTTGTGAAACTTATACAACCTTTTGGAATCATCAGCAAGACCAGTAGCTAGAATCTGTTTAGGATCTTTTAGATCCTTGATTACAACATCATGAGGTGAAAATTCAACAATTTTACCTTCACCTGAATGAGTTATCTGATAGACAGATAGAAGGTTGCAGGATAAGTTTGGAACACATAATACATCATTGAACTGACCATTGTCTAGATGAACAGTTCCAGTCCCTACAACATTAAGAGATCTATCATCACCAACATATATATTTTTGGTGTTACAATCATTTAAAGAAGAAAACATGGCTTGGTTTTTGGCCATGTGACAAGAGGCTCCAGAATCAATGAGCCACTCATGAGAATGAGAAGAAGAAGAAGATACATTTAATGCATAACCAGACTGAGATGATTGACGATGACATGCAGAAAATGCCGTTCCGGAAGTTGAAGTTGAAGTAGGCTCCAGATGGATGTTATGTTTCTTCATTGCGGCTTCCAAGGCTTCCATCTTCTTAAAGCATTTAGATTCTAAGTGGCCATCTCGATTACAAAAGTTACAATGTCTGTCAGTCTTCTTCCATTTGTTTTTATTGGTCTTGTCATATTGCTGAAATGATCTTTCATCTTGAGGCTGAGTTGGTTTAGGACCATTCCTTTGAGGATAAGACTTCTTAGGATTCTTTGAATTTGGTTGCTGCTGGGCGGCTAACGCTTTCGAGGAAGAGTTTCCAAGATTAAGAAGACCAAGGTGTAAGAGTTTTTCTTGTTCTCTTATTAAGGAATCACAAAAGGAGTCAAAGGAAGGGGGCTTGTAGTCTTTGCCTTGACAAATGAAAGCTTCCCTGGTAGAATGGAAAGTGGAAACAAATACAGAGTAGGCTGGTCCCAACTTAGTAAGGATGGAATAAATAAGGTTACCATCTTCTTTCTTAACTTTAACACCTTCCAAGAGATATCTAAGGGTCTTGAATTTGGACAAGAAATCTTCAATGCAAGAAAAATTATTAGGATCCAAAGTAAGCAACTCATTCTCAAGTTGATGGGCTCTAATTTCATTTTTAATCCCAAAAACTTTAGCAAGTTTTTCTAATGCTTCATGAGGAGTTTCAATTTCTGCAATGTGGAATCTAAGATCAGGAGAAACAGACATTCCTATCAAACCACGTGCTTGATCTTGTCGATTTTCCCATTTTTCGGCCTTGTCTTCATCTTTGGGTTTCTTCTCTTGGTCTGTGGCTATTCTGAAGAGACCTTTACTTCTAAGTAAATCTCCCATGTAGGCTACCCATTGGAAGTAGTTAGTGCTGTCAAGAATGACTTGGCATGGACTTTCCATTTTTTGAAAAACAACTGAAGCTGAAGATGCTGAAAGTAAGTGGTCCAATGGATAGATCTCGAAAAAATAGGCGGTTTTAAAAAAAACGGCTCTGAAAAAGGCTTCCGGATGAAGAAGTTATGGCTTTTTGAAAAAAAATTGTTGACGTTGCCGGCAAAGTGCGCGAATGTGCGGGAATGAAAAAATCCGCCCCCACAAAATGGAGACTTGAACCCAAGACCTCTACTCTCTTAAAAGGTCTTTGAACCAATTGATCTATACAAAATATTTGAGAGAGAGAGAGAGAGAGAGAGAGAGAGAGAGGGGGGGGGGGGGGGCCTCGATTTGCGTGCTTGCCTTGGGAAGACTCTTTTCCCCTACAAAACACAAAACACAAAACCCAACACGAATATCCAAAGAAAAACGAACCTTACGGCTCGAAGTTAGCTTTAGCCAAAAAACTAGAAATTTTAAAAAAAAATCTCAAAGTTAGCTTTTAGCCGAAAAACTAAATATTTTTCTCAATGTTTCTGATTTTCCGAGATCACACTAAGGTGCAGGGAAAAGAGCATACGCATGAGAAAAATCCTTTCTTTCTGTTTCTGATTTGCCCAGATCGCACAGAGTCGCAGGGCAAAGAGCATACGCAGAAATGAAAGGTATAGATCCGGAAAAAAAAAGGCTAAATAAACCGAAACCGAAATAAGCAGAGAGAAAATGACAGTAAACTGCAAAAAAAACACTGTATACCTCCCGATCTGAAAAATGACGCAGCTAGGGCTACCGGAAACCTTTTCGCGTGAAACGAAAGGGGTTCCTCACTGAAACAGATGCTCCGAACGCAACAGAGCAGTCCTCTCGGCCCGAAAGCAGTCAGAAACAGCAGATCTAGGAAACGACAGCCGCATGCAGTTCTACCGGCTTCAGATTTGGATCACCAACGGACGCGGCCCTCAAATAGCTCTGATACCATGTAGGAATTTACAGGGTAAGTTCCTCAGAAAGAATACCAAGAGGACACCGCTCACAACCAGATCTCAAATCAATACACCAGTATTTTTGACGTGGTTAAAACCCTCAGAGTGCAAGGAGGGAAACAGTCCACGGCCTGTCCCAACGTGGGTACAGACAATTTATTAATCAAAGAATGAAAATTTACATAAGCTTCTCTCATGCACGGATTACCCGAACAATGACCCTCCATGCGCTTTAAATAGAACTCATGGACCAATCGGGTGTCAAGCCACGGATCAAGTGTCGGTAATACCGAGGTGAGAGTGAACCGTCGGATCACTACATATCGTGACCGTCGGATTGTAAGTTACAAAATGTACAACGGTAAAGAAACACACTTTACCTAACTCTAACCTAACTCTATACTAGACCAAGTTGAACTTAACTATATCCTATGTGTCGGAATATCCTAACAGACCTTGTAGGAATTTACAGGGTAAGTTCCTCCGAAAGAACACCAAAAGGACACCGCTCACAACCAGATCTCAAATCAATACACCAGTATTTTTGACGTGGTTAAAACCCTCAGAGTGCAAGGAGGGAAACAGTCCACGGCCTGCGCCAAATAGCTACTACAGGCAATTTATTAATCAAAGAATGAAAATTTACATAAGCTTCTCTCATGCACGGATTACCCGAACAATGACCCTCCATGCGCTTTAAATAGAACTCATGGACCAATCGGGTGTCAAGCCACGGATCAAGTGTCGGTAATACCGAGGTGAGAGTGAACCGTCGGATCACTACATATCGTGACCGTCGGATTGTAAGTTACAAAATGTACAACGGTAAAGAAAGACACTTTACCTAACTCTATACTAGACCAAGTTGAACTTAACTATATCCTATGTGTCGGAATATCCTAACATCCCCCCTTAAGAACAACTTGGGATAGGATTGAAGGATTTACAAATATGACACAATAGGAGAAGGAAGGAGGCACTAGAGCCTATCCCCCCTTAGTGACAACTTCCTGAACTCCAAGCATATATCGAAGTTTAGTGAACTTCGCCTCTGTGAGAGCCTTTGTGAAGATGTCTGCAACCTGATCATCTGTTGGACAATATTGCACTTCAAGAACATGGTCATGAATGAGCTTTCTGATGAAGTGCATGTGTAGTTCAATGTGTTTGCTGCGCTGATGCTGGACTGGATCTTTGCATAGCTGAATGGCACTTTGATTATCACACCAAAGTGTGGTTGGATGCTGCTGCTCAAAGCCAAACTCTGATAGGATCTGACGAAGCCACAAGGCTTCCTTACTAGCTTCCACGGCACCACGATACTCTGCTTCTGCTGACGAAAGAGAAATGGCAGCCTGTTTCTTACAAGCCCATGTAATAGGTCCTGAACCAAGAGTGAAGACATAACCGGCAGTAGACTTCCGATCATCAGGGTCACCAGCCCAATCAGAATCAGTGAAACCAACTAACAGAGGAGCTGCTTTGGCACTGTAATGAATCCCAAACTGTACTGTACCTCGAACATAACGAAGTATTCTTTTAGCTGCTTTCCAATGACTTTCACGGGGGTTTTGCATAAAACGAGCAACAAGGCCAACAGCAAAGGAAAGATCAGGAAGAGTATGGGTTAAATACAAGAGTTTTCCTACAAGTTGATAGGAGAAGTACAAGAGACTGAAAGTTTGACTCCAGACTGAAAGGGAGAAGGGGCTGGCTTACAGTCTTCCATGTGAAAATGACGAAGAATATCACAAGCATACTTGGACTGGGAAAGGAAAATACCCTGCTTGGATTGCAAGACTTGAAGACCGAGAAAATAGTGTAAGTGTCCTAAGTCTGTCATTTCAAATTTCTTTTTAAGGCTGGACTTCACATGGTTTATAAGGTTGGGATCACTACCAGTAAGAATAAGATCATCAACATAAAGAACAAGGATGATAAGAGAGTTGCCCACTTTCTTGGTGTAGACAGTATTGTCAGAATGACACCTAGAAAAGCCAGATTCTAAAAGAAAGCTATCCATTTTGGCATACCAAGCCCGAGGAGCTTGCTTGAGGCCATAAAGGGATTTCTTAAGTCGACAAACAAGGCTGGAGTCTGTTTGTATGAAGCCAATGGGTTGTTCCATATAGATTTCTTCCTGCAAGTCCCCATGCAAGAAGGCAGATTTAACATCCATCTGATGGACTTCCCATTTTAAAGAGGCAGCAAGGGAAAGAACAAGGCGGATAGAGTTCATTTTGGCAACAGGGGAGAAGGTTTCAGTGTAGTCAATGCCTTCAACCTGTGAAAAGCCCTTAGCAACGAGACGAGCTTTATGTTTATCAACTTTCCCATCTGGTCCATACTTGGTTCTGTAAACCCATTTACATCTAACAAGTTTGCGTCCCTTTGGTAGAGGAACAAGATCCCATGTATCATTTGTCATCAATGAATGATATTCTTCATTCATAGCTGCTTCCCAATGTGGATGGCCTGAAGCTTCTGCAAAAGTGTCAGGATCATGATTTACTGGAGCTTGAGCCAGTAAAGAAGAGGCTCTTTCAAACTGAGAACGTGTACGTCGCTGATCTGTAGGATCACCGGCAAGATCACCTGCTGCATCCCGAGTAGCACGGACCCATCTTGGAAGTTGAGGATCCTGAGAAGGTGGGGGAGGATTATCATCCTCGCTTTCATCATCTGAAGAAGAAATGTTTTCAAAAGTAGAAGAGATAGGAAGAGGTGGCACATCCGCCGGACTAGGCTCGCAGGCCGATTTATTTTCATCAAATTTTACATCTCTTCTAATGATAACATTTTTGGACTTAAATGGAATAAGTCTATAACCTTTTACATCTTCAGAATATCCAACAAAAGTACATTTCTCACTCTTAGGTTCTAAAGCTTTATGCTTTTCATCTGGAATATGGGCCCATGCTTCACTTCCAAACACACGAAAGTGACTTACATCTGGTTTAATGGAACTCCAAGCTTCTTCTGGAGTGATATTCTCTAGAACCTTAGTAGGAGTGCGATTGATTATATAATTTGCACAATTAATTGCTTCGGCCCAAAAACTAAGACTGAGTCCTTTAGATTGCAGCATACAATTAGCCATTTCCTTTAAGGTGCGATTTTTCCTTTCAGCTACACCATTTTGTTGTGGAGTGTATGGAACAGTATGTTGCATTTGAATTCCATTTTCGGTGCAAAAGTTGATGAATGTGTTTTTAACATATTCTCCACCATTATCAGTTCTTAGCTTAAGAATTTGATGTCCAGATTGTTTTTCAACAAAGGCTTTGAAGGCCAAAAATGTGTTAAATACTTCGCTCTTGAGTTTTAAGAAGTATACCCAAGTGCGTCTGGAGAAATCATCAATGAAAGTTAAGAAGTACTTGCAGCCAGAGAATGAAGCAACAGGAAGAGGACCACATAAATCACTGTGCACAAGCTGTAAAGGGGCTGAGGCGTGCCAAGAGGCACGTTTGTCAAAACTGTCCCGATGATGTTTTCCGAGTACACATCCGGAACAAACACCATCTCTGCAAGATACCATAGGAAGACCTGTCACCATATTTTCTTTACATAGATGCTGAAGGGAGCGATAGTTTAAGTGACCAAATCGCTCATGCCAAAGTTTGCTCACTTCATCATTATGAGCAACAAATACTGAGGGAAGATTGGATGACCCAAAGTTGTGAAACTTATACAACCTTGTGGAATCATCAGCAAGACCAGTAGCTAGAATCTGTTTAGGATCTTTTAGATCCTTGATTACAACATCATGAGGTGAAAATTCAACAATTTTACCTTCACCTGAATGAGTTATCTGATAGACAGATAGAAGGTTGCAGGATAAGGTTGGAACACATAATACATCATTAAACTGACCATTGTCTAGATGAACAGTTCCAGTCCCTACAACATTAAGAGATCTATCATCACCAACATATATATTTTTGGTGTTACAATCATTTAAAGAAGAAAACATGGCTTGGTTTTTGGCCATGTGATAAGAGGCTCCAGAATCAATGAGCCACTCATGAGAATGAGAAGAAGAAGAAGATACATTTAATGCATAACCAGACTGAGATGATTGACAACGACATGCAGAAAGTGCCATTCCGGAAGTTGAAGTTGAAGTTGAAGTAGGCTCCACATGGATGTTATGTTTCTTCATTGCGGCTTCCAAGGCTTCCATCTTCTTAAAGCATTTAGATTCTAAGTGGCCATCTCGATTACAAAAGTTACAATGTCTATCAGTCTTCTTCCATTTGTTTTTATTGGTCTTATCATTTTGCTGAAATGATCTTTCATTTTGAGGCTGAGTTGGTTTAGGACCATTCTTTTGAGGATATGACTTCTTAGGATTCTTTGAATTTGGTTGCTGCTGGGCGGCTAACGCTTTCGTGGAAGAGTTTCCAAGATTAAGAAGACCAAGGTGTAAGAGTTTTTCTTGTTCTCTTATTAAGGAATCACAAAAAGAGTCAAAGGAAGGGGCCTTGTAGTCTTGTCCTTGACAAATGAAAGCTTCCCTTGTAGAATGGAAGGTGGAAACAAATACAGAGTAGGCTGGTCCCAACTTAGTAAGGATGGAATAAATAAGGTTACCATCTTCTTTCTTAACTTTAACACCTTCCAAGAGATATCTAAGGGTCTTGAATTTGGACAAGAAATCTTCAATGCAAGAAAAATTATTAGGATCCAAAGTAAGCAACTCATTTTCAAGTTGATGGGCTCTAATTTCATTTTTAATCCCAAAAACTTTAGCGAGTTTTTCCAATGCTTCATGAGGAGTCTCAAGTTCTGCAATATGGAATCTAAGATCAGGAGAAATAGACATCCCTATCAAACCACGTGCTTGATCTTGTCTATTTTCCCATTTTGCAGCCTTGTCTTCATCTTTTGGTTTCTTCTCTTGGTTTGTGGCTATTCTGAAGAGACCTTTACTTCTAAGTAAATCTTCCATGTAGGCTACCCATTGGAAGTAGTTAGTGCTGTCAAGAATGACTTGGCATGGACTTTCCATTTTTTTGGAAAAAACTGAAGCTGAAGATGCTGAAAGTAAGTGTTCCAATGGATAGATCTCGAAAAAATAGGCGGTTTTAAAAAAAACGGCTCTGAAAAAGGCTTCCGGATGAAGAAGTTATGGCTTTTTGAAAAAAAAATTGTTGAAGTTGCCGGCAAAGTGCGCGAATGTGCGGGAATGAAAAAATCCGCCCCCACAAAATGGAGACTTGAACCCAAGACCTCTACTCTCTTAAAATAGCTTTGAACCAATTGATCTATACAAAAAATTTGAGAGAGAGAGAGAGAGAGAGAGAGAGGGGGGGGGGGCCTTGGTTTGCGTGCTTGCCTTGAGAAAGCTCTTTTTCCCTACAAAACACAAAACACAAAACCCAACACGAATATGCAAAGAAAAACGAACCTTGCGGCTCGAAGTTAGCTTTAGCCAAAAAACTAGAAATTTTTTAAAAAAAATCTCAAAGTTAGCTTTAGCCGAAAAACTAAATATTTTTCTCAATGTTTCTGATTTTCCGAGATCACACTAAGGTGCAGGGAAAAGAGCATACGCATGAGAAAAATCCTTCCTTTCTGTTTCTGATTTGCCCAGATCGCACAGAGTCGCAGGGCAAAGAGCATACGCAGAAATGAAAGGTATAGATCCGGTTAAAAAAAAGGCTAAATAAACCGAAACCGAAATAAGCAGAGAGAAAATAACAATAAACTGCAAAAACACTGTATACCTCCCGATCTGAAAAATGACGCAGCTAGGGCTACCGGAAACCTTTTCGCGTGAAACGAAAGGGGTTCCTCACTGGAACAGATGCTCCGAACGCAACAGAGCAGTCCTGTCAGCCCGAAAGCAGTCAGAAACAACAAATCTAGGAAACGACAGCCGCATGCAGTTCTACCGGCTTCAGATTTGGATCACCAACGGACGCGGCCCTCAAATAGCTCTGATACCATGTAGGAATTTACAGGGTAAGTTCCTCAGAAAGAACACCAAAAGGACACCGCTCACAACCAGATCTCAAATCAATACACCAGTATTTTTGACGTGGTTAAAACCCTCAGAGTGCAAGGAGGGAAACAGTCCACAGCCTGCCAAATAGCTACTACAGGCAATTTATTAATCAAAGAATGAAAATTTACATAAGCTTCTCTCATGCACGGATTACCCGAACAATGACCCTCCATGTGCTTTAAATAGAACTCATGGACCAATCGGGTGTCAAGCCACGGATCAAGTGTCGGTAATACTGAGGTGAGAGTGAACCGTCGGATCACTACATATCGTGACCGTCGGATTGTAAGTTACAAAATGTACAACGGTAAAGAAAGACACTTTACCTAACTCTATACTAAACCAAGTTGAACTTAACTATATCCTATGTATCGGAATATCCTAACAGACCTCTCGATGTGGGATCAAAACCATGAGTCGTAACCCTGACTGTGTCAATCCCAACCTAGGTTATCATACACGCAATTCACAACAGTGCAAAACCATAGATCGTGGTGCCAAGAGAGGAGAGTTATCAAATCGACGAACGTGTAACTAACCACAAGCGATGACATGGATGTAAGCATCACTAGGTTTATGTGGCATGTTAATCTAATTAGTATTAACAATTAAGTTATTATGAATTAAGTATACAAACATAAATAATAATAAAGCCCATTAAGCATAATCAAGTATAAGAAAATGTAAAACAAAATGTTATAATTGTCATTTACACAAGGGAAAATGAATATCGTAACACCAATAATGGATACATCGATATGTTCGTGCGCTCGCGCGTGGGCGTGTGTGTGTGTGTGTGTTATTTAGTTTCCCATTCTTCTAACGGTACCAAAGGAGTTGGATCCTCAGTGACACCCTGTCCCACTAGGAAGTGGTGGGATGGGGGTTGCTACAGGTGGTATTAGATCAACATCTAGGTTCAACACTCAAACTAGATGGGATTTATCATGGACAATTGATTTTTATTATAAAATTCCTAAGTAAAATGTTTAGTTATTAAAAGTCGGTCTAAATAAATTCATAACAACTCCAACTAGATATTGATTAACTTTGCGACCTATTGGAACAACACGAAGTTCAACAGTCGGCTTGAATAAACAAATTTCCAACTGTAATAAATTATGAATTTAGGTTGCCTACAAACCTCATATGGTAAATTGCTAAAGTTATATGCTAGTATGGTTATTTTTCTACAGGGAGATCGTTATGGTAGCTCTACAAGCATAGAACCTCATGACTAGTTGGTTGTTTATTTTAATGATTATGCACTAATAACTTATATCACTTGAATTTTAATCAATGTGTATGAGATACTAAACATTATGAGTGTGTTAGTGTGGTTGTCTTAACACAACAGGGATCACCATAGAAAATCCATAGGAATGAAATTCATGGACATAATTTTGTCTATTTATTCATCTATTTGTGTTATCTAATAGTGTGCATGATTAAAAACACATTACAAGCATCATAAGACCGAGCCAAAGAAAAAATGAGGATTGGCAAGGTATAGTACAATTCAAATCAATCACAGCATGAAAGTGAAGAATTGAGGGTCAATGAAGAGTAAAGATTAGTCGACCAAGGGGGAGGGAGTCACTCTCTAGATTGGATGGCTACCCTCAGAAGCCTAAGGTTTGAGGTTAAGAGTTCAAGGTAGATAATGAGAGGTTGGTAAGAGCCCAAGAGAGGTATGCTAAGATAAATGCAATCATTCTATAAAGTCTTTCAAATTTTCAAAGGCAGAGGCAGTCAGAGATGACGACCGGTCATAGATACAAAACAAGTCCTCGTGAATCAATTGAGTATACCAATGGGACAGATGGTGGCAGGTATTCGAAGAGGCATAGGCATAAAAGTGAGGACACCATGAAGGGATATGCTCCATTGAGCACCCGAAGACAAAGGAACCAACATTAATGTGCATCATTCTTGCATATCATCTAGTTCTACTATAAGGAGGCACTATCATTACTCCCATCATCATCATCATCATCCATCAAGAAAGAAAAAGGATTATATTCCCGAGGAATTCAAAAATCCAAGCCACTCACATTTTATGGGCATATGAAGAAAGCAGAGGATGAAAAAGCTTGGATGTTGGGCATGAAGAAGTTTTTCAAAATACATAACTATTTTGAAAATATGAAAGCTAGAGTTGCCACTTTCAGCTTGAAGGTAAAAGCAAATATATGGTGGGAAGATCTAAAGTATGTTATGAGGATTGTTCAGAGGGAGTTGACTTGGACGGAATTTGAAAATCTCTTCATACAGAAATATGTGTTTGAATGTTATTACAATGGAAAAGAAAAGAAGTTTTATGAAATCAAGATGGGGCAATTATCAGATGAGGAATATATCACCAAATTCCCATGGTTATTAAGGTATGTACCATATATCAAGGATGAGAAAGCCAATATCTTGAACGCCTTCTAACATAATCATTCTCACCTTTGCTACATTCTTCTTCCATGCATCCAAATTTTGAGCATTTGTTGTTGCGGGCCTAGGAATATCACTGCCTATGAAATCCTTTGGATTGTTTTCTTCCAAAACTACTTCCAACCTGTCCTTCCAAGATATGTATTCGAACTACCCTAAAGGGCATATTTGAGTCTCAATCCATAGAAAGACATCCTGATCTTGTTGTTGGTCCTAAAGAGTATATCTACGAATTCAATTCACTTGCTCAAAACAAAATCGTATTATTCTCTTCTATAGTGATTCCTACTCTGATACCATGTAGAAAATCAATGTAGATTAAACTGATATTTTAATATGCTAAAACAAAATACTTGAATGTACTCTACAAATTGCGGAAACCAATTACGATCGCACAATCACATGAACAAGAATGAGAAATAATTTCAATCTGATAACACAAATATTTATCTGGGGAAAACCTCAGCTAAAAACCCCGCTATCTGTATATTACATATGTCAAAGAATATGAAACAATACAATGTTTCTCTCTGGATTGAGAGCTCTTTGCACTATCTTTGTCTATCTCACCCTATCCTAGGCTTGCTTGGTTCAATACTTAACCAATTTCTTGGCTCTAGATGCCCTACCTTGCTTGTGTGATCCCTAGGTAAATTGAGCCCCTATTAATTAGGAAATTACCCAATAATGATTTTGCAATACATCTAAGACATTTTGTTGACTCCATGCACCACCTCTATAATTTTCTAATTATACAACTCATAGTAAACTTCCCTTTAACTCTAATCTCAACTAGGTCTTCCTCAAAACTGGCATCCATGAGCTATTTATAGTGAATTATCAGTTATCTAATTGATCACTACATTTGAATTAAATCATATTTAATTCACTAGACCTCTCACTAGTTCCTCCATCAGTTAGAACTAGTTAAACTGATTTTAACTCAAATAATTAAGTTAAATAATTACAACTCAAAATAAACTGCAACTCGACCCCCTAAAACTTAGGGAGCACTCTACATGCCTCTAGTGTGACCCTCAACTCAAATTGACTGAGCTAACTAAGTCTTCCTGACTAATTTAACTCGTATAAGTTGTCATGTGATGTGGAATTACAATTTCCCTCTAATTTAATTAAGGGAAAATTAATTTAGAAGCCTCTTCTTGTTGTAATTTTCAATATTTCTTGTTGCAAAATTCAACATTTATGATTTAATCATTTTTTTGTAATTGAAATCTCTTTTGTTAATTAAATTTCTTTGTCATATCTCTTTTCATTTCATTACACATAGATGGTAATTGCATGAAACAATGTTTTATAAGTTGCAACATACATCCACTTTAATAATTATTTAGTGGATGAATTTCTTCTTCACTTAATAATTCATTATTCGTAATTAGTATTAACATTTAAAGTCATCACTTTCAACTAAGATAGGATACTAGCTAGTTTTATTTATGTTCAATAAAATTGCTGTTAAGATTTATGATATATTAAACAAAAGTCTCCTTTTAAGAGTAATCTCTTTAGGTGGCAATTGGGTCCACATACTAGTGGACATCACTACACCAAACAAGTATAGGCCTAATCAAGGTCTTGATTGGGTGATAATCCCTTGTTGTAGGTGGATTTTTTCCACCTATCAACAAGGTGCTCTGCAAAAGATCCATGCATAACACTTATAGAGGAGGGAAAATTAGAAACTTATTTTTTTACAACCAAGTTTTGCACCTTATGATTGTGAGAAGTTCACGGTGACTCTAGAATGGTGTATCATATAATTATTTTATGAAGGAAAGGTTAGATCATGCTAATTAAGGAATGAGAATCCATATAGTTTCATATGGATTCTTACGATGTACTTCCTACTAACATGGGAGGGGTGGGGAGGTAAAAAACAATATATGCATCGCTTGTTTTCTCTTTTGTTTTAAATCTTGATTTTCACATTTTTTTTATAATAATAAAAATAATCTAATTTTAAAGTCACAACCAAGTGAGACACCAAATTGCCGTACGAGACACCCTTGTTTGTGGGACAAGGCCCTCCCATTGACCCCCCCACCATGCAATAATTTAACTGTTAATTCTATAAAGTTGTACATACCCTATCCTCCTGTCAGTTTGAACCTATGAACTCTTAGGAGAAGATACATTTTCTCAACCATTAAGCTCACCAAAAAAATAAAATTGTGCACAAAAATTTCAGGTTATATATTTGTAGAGAAGTTATCTTAATATTTGATTGAATTTTAATTAGACCTAGAGCAAATAAAACCAATTTTGACAAGTGCTTAATCCTAACTAATTTGTTTGCTCTAGATACAATCACAATGTCATATTTGATGAAAATAATGCTTAGAAAATGAATAAATAAATCATTTAATCCAAAAAAAATTACATGTGTGTAAACATCAAGGCTTCAAAATTAAATCTAAAGTGCTAAAATATTATATCTAAAAAATACATTATATACTTAATTCCAAAAAGGTAAATGCAAGGAATTTTATCTAAAGAATTAAATCTACATAACAACCTTAAATCTAGAAAAGAAGTATTGATACCATGAAAGACCATAAGCATATGCATACATGAGCATATGCATAAATATATAATGATAAATTTATCATATTTGAAATCCTAAGAAAAATATTAAATAAATATAACACTTTTAATAAACATAAAGAGAGGAAGCAAGCAAATAATTTAAATGGTAAAACCCAAACATTCATAGAAGCTAATGAAAAATAATATCTATAATACTCTAATGATACCTCATTGTGAATACAACATGCCTTATATTTGAATATGGCCTAGAAACAAACACTAAACACATTTTGAAAATAAAAACATATTCTAATAGATAGTCATAATAATAACAACAATCTTGTTAATTTATAAATTAATATTAAATTGATCTATGTAATAAATTATTTTTAATTACATAAAATCAAATATGCATTAAATTAATTATATTTAAATTAAAAAAAATAGAGTTACGAAGTTGAGTTTTTTCATAATTATTTTTTTTTTAATAATTTTTTTATTAAAAAAAATTATCTGACAATCAACATCCATTATGAATAAATTCTTATCAAGTTTGAATTTAAAACTTGTTGATACTAAACTGGAAACAAACCAAATGGTTTGTAGTTGATGTGCCAGCTCTTGGGAAGGCCTACAAGTGCTAGGTTGAACATATCATTTTCGACAACTGTAACACAAACACTCCCAAGCTCATCTCGACATTAGGTGAACCTAGTCAGGTACTGTGGTATTGTGTTTCCCTTCTCCATCACGATTTTCTTGAGCTTGTCCTTCAGTGCCAGCTTCCTATGGTCATTTTTGTTTTGAAACAACTCTGTCAAGAAATTCCACATTGCATATAGAGTCTCCTTACCATGGAGGTTCGAGACAATATGATCTCCAACTCTTTCCAATAAGATCCTTCTTGCTTTTTCTACACACGTCTTCCACACTGCTAGACCATGTGCATCAGTTGGAGCTAATTTTTGGATGTCCTTATCAATGAACTCCTTCAATCCATTGTCTTCCATGACTGCTTCCATCCAGTCTCTCCAGGCAATGTAATTTGAGCTACCCTCAAGGGCATACACAAGCCTCGGACCATAGAACACCATCATGATTTTGCTGCTAGCTCTACAGAAGATATCTGCAAAACTCATTCCTCTTGCAAGTAAAAACTCTTACTCTTCTATTCTATTGTGATTTCAACTTTGATACCATGTATAAATTCCTTATAAATTCAAGTTGTTAATGTAATTTACTAAAACAATAGACTTGAATCTACTCTACCAAGTGCGGAAACAATTAATAATCGTGAAATCACAAAGCATACAAGAGAAAAAATTCAATCAACATATTACACAATGATTTCCTGGGGAAAGCCACAACTAAAAACCTCATTATATGTATATTGCATTAGTCAGAAAATATAAGAAGATTACAATGCTTTGGTCAAGCTTGAGCAACTTTTGCACTATCTCTATCTATCTCACTGCTTCTTAAACAAGCCTAGGCCAATACTTAAACAAGCCTATTTCCTTGCATTTCTTCCTTAGGAATTAGCCCCTGATTAATTAGTGAAATCCCCATCCAATACTTCTTAATCCATCATAGTTCTTCCTCTAACTGCATGCACTGTCTGTACAATTTGGATGATTATACAAGTGATAGTTCATTGGCCTTGAACTCCAATCTCAACTGGGTAACTCTCAGTTCACACATGCATGAGTTATTTATTGTTGATTTAGCAATTATCTGGTTGATCACTGAGTGTGGTTCAAGTTCCACTTCCACACTTTAACCTTCCGCTAGTTCCTCCAATAGTTTTAACTGGTTAAATTGACTTTAACTCACATAAACTGAACTAATTAATTACAACTCAAGATAAACTCAACAAGGGCTCCTATAAAGTAGGAATCACTCTACATCACTCAAGTTAGAACCTAAACTCGAATTAACTGAACCAAATAAGTCAAACTAACTTAGTTAACTCGTACAAGTTGTCATGTGAAGTGGAATTACAATTTTCTTCTAATTTAATTCAAGAGAAAATTAAATTATAATATTTATTCGTGTCATTTTCAACACATTATAGCGCCGAAATGGGAAAAATGAATTTTACAACTGACATTTCTACAAATTCAACCCTTTCATAGTTTTATCGAGTAGTATACACACCGGTGCGCTTTTTATTTAGTGCACCTTTTTTAATTTAAAAATTAAATAAATCTTCCACGATTCACTATGTTCTATCAGGCACTAGTGCTTATATGTATAGTAAAGCACTCATTCGTTTGTATGTTATAGATGCATCATTAAAAAAATATTTGCTAAAACATCCATCCACCCACCTCTGTTAGTGACCTCTGCTACAAATGATTTTTTGGGCTATTTTTATAGGGGCCTCTGCAAAAACCTCCGTTAAAGGGTCATTTCCTTGTAGTGATCATTAGGTATACCACACATGGGAATGTCACAAAGAGTGTGGCACCCTTGCCCCCTACTAGGTAGTCCCTATGTGAGTCAAAAGTGTAAATTCCATATGCTATAATTATTTAATTAACAACCAACCTCTATATTGGTAAAATGTGTAAATAATGTGGAACCCAATCTAAAGGATTTGATAGATGGTAACTAAATGTGATTCGTAATTTATGTTGTAATTATTCAAATTTTCTATGGGTTATCAAAAACATTTGAAACTTATATAGATGGGTTTTTATATGTTTCATTTTTTAATGATTTAATTTTAAAGAAAAAAAACAAATGATCAAGATTTCAAAAGCATCCCAATATCCATAAGTGTCTTGAAATTTAAAAATTATGCATCTTATCCATTTGTTATTTTTAAGTGAATGAGTTATGCTTTGTAGTTAGAGCATGCATTATAAAAAATAATATTCAAGGAAGCAAGTCCTAAATTGGAATTCAATATGCACAATTTCAAAATTTGATTTTCACATTATTCATACTTTTGGAATTTGATTTTCACGATATTTACTTTTTGGAATTTGATTATGCATCTTTAGAGTTTGGTTTTGAATTTTTGAAAATCAATTTTTTACTTTTAAATCTAATTTTACATTTTTGGATTATGTTAATTTAGACACTTTAAAAACGTTGATTTTAATCTACCAATGAAGATGCTTAAGTTGAAATAAATCAAAGTTAACAAAATGGGTGTTTTTACCTCTTAAAATGTTTTTTATAATTTTGAAAGCGATTCCAGTGCCATTTATTTTATGCACACAACTTTTTAAATATATACATAAAAATAACATGGGAATATGAAGCATTAGCACTATGGTAAAGTCAACTAAAGCCCGCCTAGAACATGTAGAGTGTAATACCCTAGTCTTAACCCTAAATTATAATGTAATGAATCATGTATTAATTATATGATATATTTTATGTGCTATGAGTCAAGCCAAATGGATTGACTTGTAATGATCTTGTGTTACAATGCAAATATTATTTGTGAGGAGCTTGGGCCAAGGCTTGGCTGGTGAATCATAAGTACCAATGGTGGGTTAGGGTTATGGCGTGGTTGTTATATTTTCGATGATATGGTTATGTATATGTAAAAGAATTTATAAAAAATAAAATACATAATAATATAATATCAACCGAAAATGTTACTCAAGGAAGCAACAAGGACATTACTATACCATAAGAGGGGAATAAGCAAGGGGGTTATTGGTTATTCTCCTTACCATTGTCCTTTGTAAGTACAACCCTTTCTTTTCCATATTTCCTTTCAAGATTGTCCTATCAAACTTTTACTTATGTGCATGTACCAAGTACAAGTGTCATGTCCTTGAGAAAATAGTAGATTTCATGTGATAAAAGACCTCTCATTGTTTTTTTCCTTGCTCTATCATTCAACCTTTTATGGGCATTTGGAGGAGGCACGCCTCACAATTAGTTTCATCTCCCATATGATCTAGATGTTTCCCTTGGATGATATGGTTTTTATGACTACAAATGGCAAGAGATTATTGTGTATCATGGCTAATAAGTGCATATGTATTATTAGTGAAACTTCTATTAAAAATTCACCCGAGAGAAAATGGGATTGTTTGAGTAAAAAACTGTACCTGAAATATCCAATATAACTTAAGAAAACGCCTTCAAAGTTGTATTCCTATTATTGTTTCTCATTGACAATTTTAAGGCCAAGTGTTCTTTGTCCTTGTGTTTTGTAGGCAAGTGTAAGAGAATGTTATGGTTGTTTGAAGGATAAATGAGAGACTAGAGTATTCTATAATGAGTAGATTGGCTACATACGAGAGTAACAGGTTGGGCTGAGAGAGAGTAGAGCCTTGTAAGATTCCTTTGGGTTGGTGTTAGCATGATTTGATACAATAGTCAAGGAAGGTTTCAGTTGATACAATAGTCCCAAACTATTGGTTCATGATTTTCAATTAAAATTAGTTTTCTTGGATTTTCCAAAGTACAGAAAAGGTTGAAAATTTCCCAAACCATGTGACCACCTTCACCTCTACATCCACCTCACCCACCTCCACGGTTGCGCATGAAATGTCGAGGTTGGGTACTCATATTATATAGAAATTAGGGGAGTGATATGACTATAAGAGAAATAACATGGAATGAATATAAAGAGTGATAAACTAAAGGTCGAAATTTGAGAGCATGTCTACAGATAAAGAATGAGCAAGAATGGAGCTAGTGGGAAGGAGAAATATTACCAAACAATGGTTTAAGAAATAAAATTCATGCTACCCTTCTTGGCCACATAATGTAACAACAATAAAAGATATAACCATGAGAAAACCCATAATTGAGCTTCCAAAAGTAAGGGGGATTGAGATAGAGAACACAAAAAGTACCACCAGTAAAGTCGCTTGCCTTAGCCCTAGGATCAGACTGAAGGGAACCTCTGCATACTCCAAAACAACCATGGAATAAAAAATAAAAGTCCCAACCAACCCACCAACAAGCAAATGATTGACCACGCTCATGAAGTGCTAGTTCTACGTACTATGAGAAGACTCTTCCTCAGGAAGGACGCGTCTATGAATTTTGAGAGAGATAAACACCACTACCAAAGATCCACAAATGTGTTCAGATTGATCCAAAACTAAGGTTGAGGTGAGAAAAAGCACTGGAACTGTCGGATAATGGATTCTCAACAGATATCTAGAAATCTACTGTCATAGTGTAGGTTTTAACCTTGTATAGAAATTACGTGCATACAAATTCTAAGAATAGAAAATAAACAATGCGAGAGCATAACACATATACACAGAGATTTTCCCCTGGATCCCAAAACCGAGACTACCAACTTGATTTTTCATTATGTTCCTTTGACTGTTACGATACAGATATATACATGCCGAAGCATCCAATACCATGGACCGAAAACCATCGCGCCCAAAACCATGTGCGAAAACCAAACACAAAACCATAGGTAGGTTGCCCACCTAATATAGGGTCCAAAAAAATAATTCCTCGGGACACTGCCCCAGACCCTGTAGAGGGGGGCTAACCGCCCCTCTCAAACCCTCTGTGACCCCCCCATTGCACAATCGGCGCAACGAAGGGGGGCTCTGCCCCCCCTCTAACCCCCCTGTTAACTAGGGCAGCTAGTCATGGAAATAATATAACACAACCCAGCATTAGCCCACTTGTTGTTTTCTTTCCACACGGGGCCACAGGAGAGCTTAGTCATTTATCCAACCCTGCAACGCCCATTTCTTCTCTACACCAAGACAACTTCTCAGAGCTCATAGATTTTGTCAATGCATCTACAGTATTCTTCAAAGTGTCCACCTTTACCAGCAACACCTTTTTCTCTTCTATCATATCCCTCACAAAGTGATATTGAACATCAATGTGCTTTGTCTTCGAATGATAAGTAGGGTTCTTTACGAAGAAAATTTCACTTTGGATGTCACAATCTATCCTTATAGCTCCCAGGACTAACCCCATACTTGAACACAATCTCTACAACCAAACTACTTCCTTGCTTGCATGAGTGGCTGCCATGTATTCTGCCTCTGTAGTTGATAGTGCCACTATAGATTGTTTCTTACTCATCCAACTAACTGCACCTCCAAATAGGTTAAACACATACCCACTTGTAGATCTTCTCTGATCTAGATCTCCAGCCCAGTTTGCATCAACAAAGCCACAAATATCCAAAACTCTATCCAATCTTGTTCTTCCTTGGTAGCACAAACCATAATCACTAGTGCCACACAAATACCTGAATGCCCACTTCAGTGTTGTCCAATGCTCCTTCCCTAGTTTTAACATAAACCTACCGAATACTCCCACTCCATGTGTAATGTCTAGTCTAGTACATACCATCACATACATCAGGCTACTAACTACACTTGCATATGGAACACGGGACATGTCCTCTTCCTCTTCTTGTGCCATGGGACACTGTTCAGCAGATAACATTACACCTACAGGAATAGGAACCTTCACCGGTTTACTATCCTGCATATTAAACCTCTACAATATTATCTTGACATACTTCCTCTGGTTTAACCAGAGCTTCCTCTTTGCCTAATCTCTTTTAATTTTCATGCCCAAAATATAGTTTGCAGCACCAAGGTCTTTCATGTCGAATTTGGAGGACAATTGGGTCTTCAAATCCTAGATAATTTCTTTGTCATTTCCAACTAGCAACATATCATCCACATACAAGACCAGATAAATAACATAGTCACCAATTAATTTAAAATACACACGGTGATCTTCTTTGCTTCTGGTGAAGCCAAGTCCCCGTATAAATGTATCAAGTTTTTGATACCACATCCTTGGTGACTGTTTTAACCCATACAGAGACTTTTTTAACTTGCATACCAATTCTTTCTTACCCTTCACTGCAAAGCCTTCAGGTTGCATCATGTAGATCTCCTCTTCCAGATCCCCGTGAAGAAATGTTGTTTTCACATCCATTTGTTCTACCTCAAAATCAAAAGCAGCAGCAACAGATAAAAGTAATATAATAGAAGCTACCTTGGCAATAGAGAAAAAATATCACGAAAATCAATTCCCGACACCTAGGAATAACCTTTTGCTATCAACTGAGCTTTGTATTTCTCCACCTTTCCTTATGCATTTGTCTTCTTCTTGAACACCCATTTGCTGCCAATGGGTTTCCTTCCAACCGGAAACTCCACCAGATCCCAAGCCTCATTTTTGTGTAAAGATGTCATTTAATCAACCATGGCCTCTTTCCAGAGTTTTCCATCCTCTGAATCTACTGCTTCCTTCACAGTTTTGGGATCATCATTAGTAATAGATAAATCAAAATTTGAACAGAAACCAGATGGAGTATACCTTTTTGGTTACCTTCTTTCTTGAACTGATCTTCTCACACCCGTAGTTTGTGGCTCTTCATATTTTGATTCCTCTTCTACTGTAAAGTCTGATTCTTCCTCCTTTAGCTCAAACTCAATATTTTCAAGTTCCTCTAGTTGGACTTCATGTTTAATAACATCTTTCACCTCTCTGAACACCACATCTCGGTTGTACACAACCTTCCTTGTTACTAGGTTCCAAAGTTTATAACCCTTTAAACCATCCTTATACCCAATAAAGATGCACTTTTCAAATTTACTATCCAACTTTGTTCTTTTCTCCTTTGGAACATGTACATATGCATCGCATCCAAATACCCTTAGATGTGAAAGAGAGGGTTTCTTACCAATCCATACCTCTTGTGGAGTATTATCCTCCAGCGTTGATGAAGGTGATCTGTTGACCAGGTAACATGTTATATCCACCACCTTTGCCCAGAATTCTTATCCTAACCCAACACCACTGAGCATGCTTCTTGCCCTTTCCATCAACGTCTTGTTCATTCTTTCTACAACTCCATTTTGCTCAGGTGTGTATGGAGTAGTTTTCTATCGTGATATACCACACTCCTTACAGAATTCTTCAAATTCCTTCTTGCAAAACTCTCCACCATTATCTGTTCTCAACACCTTTATCTTCTTCTCTGTCTGGTTTTCCATCAGAGCTTTAAATTCTTTAAACCTATCAAATACTTTAGATTTCTTCTTAAGGAAATATATCCATGTATTCCTTGAGAAGTCATCTATAAATGATACATAGTACATAGACTTACCCAATGATGGAACCTTCACAGGTCCAAACACATCACTGTGCACAAGCTCTAATATTTGTTTCGCCCTCTTACCACCAGAGGGGAAGCTCACCCGATTCTGCTTCCCATATACACAATTTTCACAAAAATCAAAATCCAGAGAGTTATTAGTCATACCTTCTACCATACCTCTACCATGAAGTATTTGAAGGCCCTTCTCTCCAATATGTGCAAGCCTTTGATGCCATAGCATGGTATTTTCTCCAAAGACAACTAGATTTTCTGCTCCACTTTGAGGAATCATAGAACTGTTGTACCCATCAATAATAGTGCTACCTTTCAGCTTGTGTAGAGTTCCAATCGAAATCCCTACATCAATACCAGTGCTGCCCGAACCATCTTGCAGGTATCCTTCTCGAACATTGTTTTTACACCTGCATCATCCATCTTGCTTACAAAAATCAGATGTATGGCCAATGCAGAAATATGTGGTACACTAGGAAGTGTTCTAACCCTTCCACCTTGCAACTTCAACTTTACTTTTCCGTGACCAATGATTCTAGCCTTCCTTTCATCCCCTAAGAAAACATCACCACCATCATCTTTCTCATACTCGCAGAACCACTCTCTATGGGGAGTGAAGTGAAAGGATGCACCTGAGTCAATCAACCATGCCTCATGATCTACATGTGTACTTGAAGAAACCAAGTACACATCCCCACCTTCATCTGAGGTGGTTTTCACCTCTGCATAAGGAGCATCATCAGATCCCTTTCCTTTGTCATGAGCTTTAGATTTACAGTCCCTTTTATAGTGCCCTTCCTTTCTGCTTTTCCAGCACACCTTTACAGGTTTTCCTGGAGATTTAGATCTCCCTTTAGATTTAGATCTCCCACTCCATGACTTATTTTTGTTTCTGTTTTGGGACCGTCCTCGTACAGACAAGGCATCACCATTCTGGCTCTCCATATTTTTCCATCTCATCTCCTCTGTGAGTAAGGATGAGACTATTTCATCAAACTGCAAGGTAGTTTCATTGCTAACTATTACAATAACCAGACTGTCCCACGAATCTAGTAGAGAACACAACAAACTGATGCACTTATCTTCATCGAAAATTTTAATATCAACAGATAATAACTGACTTACCACAGTATTAAATGCATTCATATGCTCTGTCACCGAGTCTCCATATTTTATCCTCAGGTTATACATCTTTTTTTGTAGGAACAGTTTATTCACCAGAGACTTAGATTGGTACAAAGTCCCTAACTTGTCCCACAAAACCTTAGGTGTAGCTTCCCGTGATACATTCAATAATATTGAATCTGAGACACACAATCGTATTGTGCTCTTTGCCTTCTAATCGAACTTCTTCCATTCTTCATCAGACACTCTCGTTGGTTTAGTACCTAGATCTACCGCGATCCATTGATCTTTATCTACCAATAATCCTCCATATTGAGTTTCCATAACTCAAAACTCTGACCATTAAATTTCTCAATCTCTATCTTTCCATTGCTTGTCATCTTCTTTCACCACCAAAATCGATCCCGTAGATCTCCCACTGAACATGGTCTACCACAGGCCCGAGCGAAACCCCTTAGCAACAAAGGCGTCCCCTTGAAGCCAAACAGCTTTGATACCAAATGTAGGTTTTAACCACGTACATAAATTACCTGTATACGAATTCTAAGAACATAAAATAAACAATGCGAGAGCATAACACATTAAACACATATACACAAAAATTTTCCCATGGATACCAAAATCGAGACTACTAGCTTGATTTTTCGTTATGTTCCTTTCAATGTTACAATACATATATACACACGCCGAAGCATGCAATACCATGGACTGAAAACCATCGCGCCCAAAACCATGTGCGAAAACCATGCGCAAAACCATAGGTAGGTTTGCCCACCTAATATAGGATCTAAAAAAAATTCCCCCCCTCAAATCGCCTGTGACCCCCCTGCTGTGCAATCGGCGCAACAAAGGGGGGCCTCCGACCCCTCCTATCCCCTTGGTTAACTAGGGTAGCTAACCGTGGAAAGAATATAACAACCCCATACAGAAATTACCTTCCTACATTGGAGAGAGTAATAACTCATCACTACTAACCCTCTACCTTAGTTGATTGGTAGCAAAAGCTAGACTAGATATAGAAACCACCACCTTCATCCACATTAAATTCATTCTCATGCATGTGCATGAATGCTGCTTGAGGCGGTGGGGTGACAAGTTTTTCCCCAACACCCTACCCATTCATGCTTCTAATGCTCATTGAGAAATTTTTATATGTTAAATAGTAGAAAAAATAATTTCTTTTAATTTTAATTTTAAAATAATAACAATAATTATTCTTTTCCCCTTGGAAAAATCTGGGTAGATCAACCCCGAAGGGAATCTTTTAAAACCCTTCAGCCAAACTAGTAGGGCCTAACCCCAAGGATGTCGAGAAATTGACCATGTGACCTCCCAATCGGCAAAATACTTAACAAAGAAGACCCAACCAATTAAGCTAACCCTTAAGGCTTATAATAATAATTATTTGATTATAAAAACTACTCTATATAATTATTACATATTTATATATTTAAATCTTTAAATTTAATAATACTTCAAATTATATATAAAATTAATAAATATTTAACCATCTATCTAAACACTTAAAACTTTTATATACTAATTAATTTTAAAAACATAATAAATGTCTACTTAGATCATTTAAATATTTAATATTTAAAGTGTTATGAAACCTTGAATACAACAATTCAAAATAGGCAAAACTCTTCATATTGAAATGGTTGTTCTTCAACACTAGTAAGAAACTTTTGTAATATTTTATGGATTTCCTTTGTACTATTTCATAGATTTCCTTTCAAGTCTAGTGAGATTTTAATTTATTGTTAAGTTTTCATATTGATATAGGCGTTCTTAGTCACTAGTCACAATTTTTTGTATTATTTTATGGATTTCATTTGTACTATTTCATGGATTTCCATTCTAAGTCTAGTGAGATTTTTAACTTATTGTTATGATTTCGTTTTAGTCGAGCCGAGAGATTTTAAACTATTGTGTAGGTAAGATTTTTATTAAATATAAAATGGAATAATTTAGTATGAAAGATAATTAGTTAAATTTTAAATTTATTGTGTGATGTGATTTTGTTAAATGTAAAGAAGGTGATTAATTATGAAAGTTTTTTATTTTGAAGTTGTATGAAATTTAATAAAATTTATAAAATATTATATAGATAGTCTTTTAATTAAAGATAAAGAAGATGTTTGAGTCTCGATTTAAGACATATGTGGTTTATATCTTTTAATTTAGAAGCCGGAGAACCCACAGTAACACACTAAATATAATTTTAATAATAATAATGATAAAGTAAAAGATTTACATATTATTATTAATTAATATATATTGAATATTAACTCAAATAATAAATACTTATTATAATAATTTTGATTAATTATTATTTTTATCTATTTGGAAAAAAATACCTTAAAATTCTTAAAATTAATTTAAAATTCTTAAATTAATTAAAAAATAATAAATATGACAATAATAAATAAAAATGATTAAAACAAACAGCCGACATTCATTTAATCTTCCCACTTCATACTATAAAAACTATTTATTACCCTCATTCAACCTCTTCTACTATCATCATTCAAGAATGTCCTAATGATGGATCCCTGTTGGGATTTGAAACGTTGATGAAAAATGGTTATTATTGTGGGTTCTCCAGCCTCTAAATTAAAAAATGTTTGAGTATAAAAGCTAATTTTTTTTAAGTTTTAGAAAAATTTAAACATGAGTTTTCTATCCAAGTTAAAGGAGATGATTAAGTATGAAACCCAATTCCTTCTAAGTTCAATTAGACTTTAAACCTATTATGTGGCTAGCGTTTTAATTAAAGATAAAGGAGATAATTGAGCATGAAAGTCAATTCCTTCTAAGTGTAGTGAGACTTTAAACCTATTGTGTTATGAGGTTTCAATCAAAGACAAAGGAGATGATTGAGCATGAAAGCAAATTCATTACGAGTTTAACAAGACTTTAAACTTATTGTATCATGAGATTTCAATTGAACATAAAGAAGATAATTAAGCATGAAAACCAATTCAACCTATTGTGTGGATGAGGTTTTAGTTAAAGATAAATGGGATGATTGAGTATGAAAACCAATTCGTGTCAAGTCTAGCGAGACTTTGAACCTACTGTATGGATAACATTTGAATTAAAGATAAATGAGTTGATTGAGCATGAAAGCCAATTACTTTAAGTCTCAAAAGTTTAAACATATTATGTGGATAAGTTTTCAATTAAAAATAAAAAAATATATTTAAATAATACTATTTTGAGAATATTATTTACTTCTAACTGTAATTTTAAACCATGAAAAATGAAAATTTTAAATTTTATATAGCAAGTAATATTTTTTATTTCTAAATTAAATCTAATATAAAAATTAATAAACAAAATTGTAATATTTTAAATAATAAACTAATTTAAACCAAGATTAAACACAGGACCAAATTTTATATATATATAATTTCAAAAATATAATTATTACCTCATATTTATATATCTAAATTTAATAAATTTAAGCATACTTTATATTATATATAAAATTAATAAATATTTGATAATCCATCTCACCACTTATAACTTTTATATATTAAAAATTAATAAACATTTGAAAATATCTAATTTAAATATTGAAAGTGTTATGAACCCTGCTATTAAACTTACGCATTAATATGTCTGTTAAAAAGATAAAGCAATTCAAAACACAAAACGTTTCATATTGATTGGACATTCTTGCTAGTGACCGACTTTTGTGTTATTTTATAGATTTCATTTCGATTCTAGTGAGATACGTTTCATATTTATAAGACATTCTTGCTAGAACAGACTTATGTATTATTTTATTTTATAGATTTCCTTTCGATTTAGTGAGATTTTTAACCTTTTCTAATTACAATTATCGTGTGAGAAATATGGTCTTTTCAATCTCGGATTAATTAATGTACCTTGTAATTATTTTATACAGTCATAACGTCTAAGAAATTAATGTGAGAAATGTATTATAAATTTAAAGAAGAAAAAAGAGGAAGACACAGGAAAAAAATTAATTATTTTATTTTAATATTTGAGATAATCAGAAATCTTTTTTCATAAGCAAAATAATATCTTTTTTCATGCAACAAAATAAGCACCTGAATATTTATTTAGAGAGTTTGTTCAAGAAAAATAAGAATTTTTTTTCTAGAAATCAATTATTAATGTTATAAAGGGGTTTGTAAATCTTGTAACGAGTACTTGATATTTCTGTTAGTTTGAATATAATTTTGAAGAACTTGTGAGGGATTGAAATTTTCATAATTGAGACCTAAGCATTTTTGTCAATGACAAATGCTTCATTAAGAATATAATTTTGAAGAATTTGTGAGGGGTTGGAATTTCCATAATTGAGACCTAAGCATTTTTGTTAATGACAAATGCACCATTAAGACCCAGGATTGGAAAATTTTGGAATTATAAAACTTATTATTATTTATCAATTTTGAAATTTGGGATATCAAAATATTCCAGAGTGACACTTATTCAAATGGGTGAATGATTATATTACTACATTACCGTGAATTAAGTTATTATTTTTTTACTCTGTTTTGTGTGAAATTAGTTTCTTTGATGTATTTGAGATTCATATAAGATTTAAAAATGAGATGTTGAAGTGTTTAAAATGATCATTTTTCACATTTTTGAAAAAAAATGGAAGATTGAAATCTTTTGAAGTAACTCTTATTTGAATGTGTGAATGATTACATAACTACATTAGTGTGAATTAAGTCATTTATTCAGTTTGATGTGAAATTATTTTCCTTAATGTATTTGAGTATAACATAATATTAAGAATTAAATGTTGAAGTGCTTGATATAATCCTAGGTTATTCCATTCATATGTGCTATATAATTATTAAGAAAGTCAACTATTTATTTTCCTTAGTGATTCAACATTTTATTTGTATAAGTTATATTATGTGTAGAAGACATTTTTTATATATGTTATTAGGTATTATCTTTTTATAATTTGAGAATGTTTTGTGATTTAATCTCTTTTTTTTCTTTTTTCTTTTTTGTAATTGAAATCTCTTTTGTTGCTTAAATTGTTTTGTCATATCTCTTTTCATTTGATTACACATAGATATTAAGTGTATGAAACAATGTTTTATAAGTTGCAACGTACATCCACTTTAATAATTATTTAGTAAATGAATTTCTTCTTCACTTAATAATTCACTATTCGTCATTAATATTGACATTTAAATTCATCGCTTTCAACTGAGATAGCATTCTAGCTAGTTTTGTTTATGTTCCATAAAAAATGCAGTTAAGATTTAAGAAAGATTAAACAAAAGTCTCATTTTAGGAGCAATCTCTGTAGGTGGCAACCGGGTCCACATACGGACATTGCTAAACCAAACAAGTATA
The DNA here is from genome assembly GCA_031772625.1 of Pinus tabuliformis. Lineage (NCBI taxonomy): Eukaryota > Viridiplantae > Streptophyta > Pinopsida > Pinales > Pinaceae > Pinus > Pinus tabuliformis. The sequence goes on from CM062807.1 coordinate 1,125,386,550, forward strand.
GGCCTAAGTAGGGTCTTGATTGGGTGATGATTTCTTGTTGTAGAAGAAATTTTTCCACCTGTCAACAGGTTTCTCCACAAAAGAGTCTTGCATAAAATTTATAAAGGAGGGAAAACTACATAGATATTTTTGTACGACCAATTTTTGCACCTTACAATTGTGAGAAGAAGATTGTTCACAGTGACTCTAGATTGGTGTATCATAAAATTATTTTATGAGGGAAAGGTTAGATCATGATAATTGAGGAAGGAGAATCCATATAGTTTCATATGGATTATTACTATGTACAACTACCTACTAAGATGAGAGGGGTGGGAAGGTAAAAATATATATATATATGCACCACTTGCTTTCTCATTTGTTTGAAATCTTGAGTTTGAAATTTTTTATAATAATAATAATTCAATTTTAAGATGACAACCAAGCGAGACACCAAATTGGTGTACAAGACACCCTTGTTTGTGGGACAACGCCCACCACCTTGCAATAATTTAAATGCTAATTCTAGAAAGGTGTACATACCCGATCCTCCTCTAGGTTTGAACCTATGAACTCTTAGGAGAAGACACATTTTATTAGCCACTAGGCCCACCAAAAAACAAAATTATACCCAAAAAATTTAGGTTATATATTTGTAGAGAAGCTATCTTAATTTTTGATTGACTATTAATTAAACCTTGAGCAAATGAAGACCAATTTTGACAAGTGATAAATCATAACTAATTTGTATGCTCTAGATACTATTTGATGAAAATAATGCTTAGAAAATGAAGAAATAAAGCATGTAATCCAAAACAAATTTGCATGTGTGTAACTAATTTGTATACTCTAGATACTATTTGATGAAAATAATGCTTAGAAAATGAAGAAATAAAGCATGTAATCCAAAACCAATTTGCATGTGTGTAAAAGGCAACGCTTCAAAATTAAATCTAAGATGTTAGAATAATAGATCTAAAAAATACAATAAATATACTTAGTGCTAAAAAAGTAAATACAATGAATTTTATCCAAAGAATTAAATCTAAATAAGAAGCTTGGATTGAGAAAAAATGTGTCCGTACCATGAAAAACCATAAACATATGTATAGATAAACATATGCATAAACATCTAATCATAAATTTATCGTATTTAAACTCCTAAGAAAAATATTAAATAGATATCATACTTTTAATAAACATAAAGATGTTGGAAAGGTGGAGGAGACAAAGCATGAATTCACACATAAAAGACACGAGCTGTTGCTCTTCTATTGATCATACAAAGCTTGATACTTACAATGAACCCGGTGAAGGGTATTTATCCTTTTCCAACTAGCTACTTGCCTAAAATATCTTGGCATGCAACCACACACTAAAAGTTGTCTATCACTTGATTTAACACTCAACCACTCAACCCTCAACACTCAATTAAGCGACTCTCTAAGTTTAGCCAACTTCTCATGTGAGAGTAATTACAATTTTTACAAAAAAGAAAAAGCAAATAATTTAAATGGTAAAACCCAAACATTCATCCAAACTAATGAAGAATAATATTTATAATAGTACACTGATACCTCATTGTAAATAGAAAACGACTTATAGTTAAATATAACGGCGAAACAAACACTACTCACATTCTTACAATAAAAAAAATTTATAAAATATATATTAAATTAATTATATTTGAATTAAAATTTTTGAGTTAGAATTTATAGTGTTGAGTTTTTTTAGAGTTATATTTTCAACTTTTTGAGTGTCTCAGAGTACGGTCAACCCCGGACACGGACACCGTAGCAAAGTCAGAAATTTAAGTTGTATTAAATTTCCGAAAGTATCTGGGAGGATCTCCAATTTCTCGCAGTCAGACAAGTCAATATGCTAGAGATCGGTTAGATTCCCAAAGGAATCTGGGAGCACTTCCAAACATGTGCACCTGGCTAAATTAAGATGTTGGAGGCGGCTCAAGTCCCTAAAAGAGTCTGGCGATGACTTCAAACCTTTCTCGTGTAATTCCAAGTGTTTCAAAGTCTCGAAGCCTCGAATACCCTTACTCGCGAGGACAACCTTGTCGAGGCGCCGCAGCTGCCCTATGGACTGTGGAATCTTTGGTAGCCTAGAACCAGCGATGTACAACTCCCTCAGCTCCCGAGGTGCCTGCAATGCTCCCTCTATTTCAACTTCGTACATCGTGGTATGTTAAAACAGCAAAGCAATTTTAATAATAAAGGAAAATAAAAACAACCTTGTCAATCAATTACATGACTACCTACCTGGGATTCAAGATGCCACAGTGTTTCCAGATTGCTTCCCTCTATATGTAAAAATCTTAAATTCAGAGCAAAGGAGGAGTCCGGACAGTTGTAGCAGCGGAGCAATATGAGTTGCGGTGGCTGCTCAACGTTGAATACGCCTTCCACACAAGACGATCCCTGACGGTAAGGCGCCCTCCACCTCAGCTCAGCGACTCGACGATCGCGTTCGGCGGAATCTCTTATTCCTCCCACCTAAATTGTTATCCGGAAACTGTTAGAAATAATATTGACATTTTGCAAAGTTTTAGAAATTCAAAATTTGAACGATGACAACATTATTTTGAAAGTCGGTCTAAAACTTCAATACGTACAGGCGACAGAACCGAAAGGTTTTCAGTTATGCTCCAAATACGACGAAGCGAAGGATCTGTGTCCGCCAGATATCTGCCCATGTCTCTGAGGTGGTCATGCATTCTTATTCATTATACCATACATTCTTTAGAATATATTTGCAAAAATATTCATGCTTCCAAACCATCTCCACCTCCACCTCCACCTCCACCTCCACCTCCACGATGTGCTTGTTCCCTAAAATCTCCAGACCCGGGGATGCTGCCCACCCCGCGTCCTCCCATATCATCATGAAGCAACAGGCAACGTTTAAGAATATCTTCTTTTCCTCATCATCCAGACTCTCGTAGCTAATTATTCCCAGTACGTATCTTTTGGATATCCTTGGGAAGAGTATTGCGGATTTTACGCAATTGTTCTTCCCAGTGCTTAGGCTTCTTCTCACGGAGAAGCGCCCCGATGACATTAAGAAATAATGGCAATTCACTGCAGGTTGGAAATAATAATCTTAACCACCTCAATATTGTCAGATGTATATTTACAGGTTGCGTTTTTGTTTGAAGGATCGAAATAACCATTCTGAAAGGCAGCAAGGAATTTAAAGCATTTAATGTACTTTGTTAAATAGATATGGGCAAGAATTTATTCAGTAACCATTGCTCACACTCCACAGATATGGGCAAGAATTTATTCAGTAACCATTGCCCACAGTCCACAAACACATGCGCCGTTCAGATCACACTCAACAACAACATCATATTAATTTCACTTAATGAATTAAATGTAAAATTGTATGTTGAGTTATATATGAATGTAAAAGTCATTGGGTTAAAGAAAAAGAGAGGGCAAATTTCTAAGGAGAAAATGGTGGAGCAAGTTTTGGTGGGAGCGTAAGCGGTAGAGTGAGTAAATATTATTCATAAGTCTCTGAAATAACTCCAAGGTGCCTGAAATCTAAGTCTGTGAAATAGCTTCGTGGTGGGCAAAGGTAGCTGCTTCGTGGTGGGCAAAGGTAGCTGCGCAAAATTAGCTGCGCGTTGCGAAGCTAGCTGCACAAAAGTAGCTTAGCGAAAATCATAACTCTCTGCGCTAAAATTAAATTTCCTAATTTTTTCTAACATGGTATCAGAGCGGGTTAAATATTGTTAGTGTAAAAACAAGTGTTTTTACTAGCAGTAAGAATTGTTTTGAGGGAAAATTGTTTTTAGCATATTTACCAAACATGTAGAAAGTTTTTTTTAAGCTCATAAATGGCAACATCAAGCACAAGCTTGACTAATCCTCACATACCTTAGTTTAATGGAAAAAATTATGATTATTACGCTATTACAATGAAGACCCTGTTTTCTTCTCAAGACATTTGAGATTAAGTGGAGAATGGTTTTGAAGAACCAGCAGATGCAACAACATACAATGCCTTATTTCAACAAGAAAAAGATGTGTTAAGGGACAACAACAAGAAGGATTCAAAAGCCATGTTTTATATTTTCCAAGTAGTTCATGAAAGTATTTTCCCAAGGGTCGCAGCAGCAACGAAGTCCAAGCAAGCATGGGACACTCTTCAGACAGCCTACCAAGGCATGGCAAAAGTCAAGACAATGAAGTTGCAAATGTTGAGGAGAGATTTTGAAACACTTTGTATGAAAGACTTTGAGAATATAGGCTCGTTTTTTACACATCTAAGTGAGCTGGTTACTCAAATCAGGTCTCATGGTGAGACACTTACGGAAAGAAGAATAGTTGAGAAAGTTTTGAGAAGTGTGCCAGCAAGGTTTGAGGCCATTGTTGTGGCCATAGAAGGGACAAAGAATCTCTCACAGTTCTCAGTGGATGAGCTTAATGCATCACCGATTTCTCATGAACATAGACTGAATAGAGCAGCAAGCTCCTCATTGGAGCACGCCTTCAAGACACAAGTATCATTTAGTCAAGGTCGAGGCAGAGGAAGATCATATGCTAGAGGAAGAGGAAGAAGCCCATACAGAGGTGGAAGAAGAAGGCCTTGAAGCTCAAGTGGAAGACGCAGCAATCAAAATCCAAGTCAAAGCCCAAGCCAAAATCAAGCACAAGGTCAGAGGTATGATAAATCTCAAGTTCAATTTCATTACTGTAAGAAGTATGGTCACTATGCAAATGAATGTAGAACAAAGCAATTTGCCATTAGTAACAAACCAAGAGTAAATTTCACAAGAGAAAATCATAACCATGATAGCATGTTTTTAGCTTGTAATGTAGCACAAGAAAAACAAAGTGATATATGGTATCTAAATTCAGGTTGTAGCAACCACATGTCAACAAACATAGAAATGTTTTCTGATCTAGATGAAACTGTGAAATCTGAAGTGACATTAGGGACTGATAGCAAAGTCTCTGTCATGGGAAAATGATGAGTTAATATCCTAATAAAGAAATGGGAGAAGAAATACATCTCAGATGTTTACTTTGTCCCCGGTCTGAAACATAATCCCATGAGCGTTGGACAGCTCATGCAGAAAGGCTACAATGTCTTCTTCAAAAATGATGTGTGTACAATTATGGATAGGCCTCCAAGCAGACAACTAATTGCAAAGATTCAGATGACAAACAATAGAATATTTCCCTTAAAAATAATATCAGATTTTCAAAAAGAAGGTGCACGAGCACAACTCTCAATGAACTCATAAGAAGTTGTGCGAAAAGAGGCAGCTGTCATACAAGTAAACTTTCAAGCAGAGGTAAAAGATGAAAACTGGTCATGGCACTTGAGATTTGGACATCTCAACTTTGGAGGTTTGAATTTGCTGTATAGGAAAGGCATGGTGAAGGGACTGCCACTCATAGAAAAACCAGATAGCTTATGTGAAGGATGTATCTTGGGCAAGCAACATAGAGAGACATTTCCAGCAGGAAAGTCAATGAGGGCAAAGGCACCTTTGGAGATTGTCCACTCAAATTTATGTGGACCAATGCAGGCACCATCAATTGGTGGCAGTCACTATGTATTGACCTTCATAGATGACTACACAAGGAAGACATGGGTCTTTCTCCTAAAACAGAAAAGTGAAGTGTTTGAGCGCTTTCGCCAATACAAGGCTCCTGTTGAAAAGTAAAGTGGACACTAGATCAAAGTCATTGGGACTGACAAAGGTGGAGAATACATCTCAAATGACTTCCTTCGATTTTGCAGGGAGCATGGAATTCACAAGCAATTTACAACAAGATATACACCGCATCAAAATGGTTTGGCAGAAAGGAAGAATAGGACCATTATGGAGATGGCAATGAGTATGTTGAAGGCAAAGCATTTGTCAAATGACTATTGGGTTGAAGTTGTCACTTGTGCAGCATATATCTTGAATAGATGTCCAACCAAAAGCGTTCACAACATTCTTCCTGAAGTGACATGGAGTGGAAGAAAACAAAATGTCACTCACATGAGAGTTTTTGGATGTGTGGTGTATGCACATGTCCCTGGGAAATTAAGGAAGAAGTTGGACAACAAAGGGGAGAAATGTATATTTGTTAGATACAGTGATGAATCCAAGGCATACAAGCTCTACAATCCATGAACCAAGAAGGTCATAATCAACAGAGATGTGTAGTTCATAGAAGAGGAAGCATGGGATGGGAGTTTAGAGAAGACAATCAATGTCAAAGCATGTATACCACATGAGGACAAAGAGAAATTAATAGCAGCAAGTAATTCCTCAACAGTGCCTCCCTCTACTCCTATTCAAGTGCAACAAAGCAGGCAACAAGCAATGCCATCAACAAATAATAGGACAGTTTTGCGCAGCCAAGCAAGTGCTTCTCCAAGCACACCACGAAGCACGACACCAAGTGACATGTCAAGCCCATCTTTAGCAAGCACAAGAAGACCAGAATTCATAAATTTAAATGAAATTTATGAGCAAGATGAAGTTGATAGTAGCGCTGGTCTAAATTCCTTATTTGAATTATTTTGTCATTTAGATGACCCAATCCACTTTGAAGATGCAATCAAAGAAGAAAAATGGATTGCGGCAATGGAGGAAGAAATAGAAGGAATGGCACATGGGAGTTAGTGAGCCTTCTGAAAGGAAAACATGTTATTGGAGTGAAGTGGGTCTATAAGACCAAAAGCAACATTGAGGGAAAGATTGAAAGGCACAAAGCAATTCTAGTTGTCAAAGGATACAAGCAGCAACATGGAAGAGATTATGCAGAGATGTTCGTGCCAGTCGTGCGGATGGAGACAGTGCGTGCAGTTGTGGCGATTGCCGCGTAGCACAAATGGAGAGTGTATCAAACGGACGTAAAATCAATGTTCTTGAATGGAGTGCTGAAAGAGGAAGTGTATGTCACACAACTGCCTAGTTATGAGGTTGAAGGCCAAGAAGACAAAGTGTATCAATTGAGGAATACTCTTTATGGATTGAAGCAAGCACCGTGCACATGGTACAGCAGGATAGATGCCTACTTGTTGGACAATGGTTTCAACAAATGTGACGGTGAGCCCACTCTCTACATCAAAGAGAGCAAAGGTAAGATTCTCATTGTCTTCTTATATGTAGATGATTTGATTTTTATAGACACTGATGATTTCTTCATCGTTGATTTCAAACAAGTCATGAAGAGTGAATTTGAAATGACTGACTTGGGATTGTTAAGATATTTTTTGGGCATAGAAGTGAAGCAAATAGAAAATGACATTTTTATCTCTCAAGCAAAGTATGTGGCATAAATTTTGCAGAGGTTTAAAATGCAGAACAACAAGTCCGCACCAACTCCAATTGTCATAGGGTTGAAGTTGAGCAAAGAAGATTGCAGCAGCAATGTCAATCCAACATTATACAAAAGCATGATAGGAAGCTTGATGTATTTGACCGCCACTAGACCAGATATAATGTATGTAGTAAGTTTGGTGTCAAGGTTCATGGAGACACCCAAGGAGACACATTGGAAAGCAACAAAAAGGATTCTAAGGTATGTCAATGGGACAAAACATTATGGTGTTTTGTACACAGCAACAAGTGATTTCAAGTTGGTTGGTTACACTGACAGTGATTGGGCAGCAATTTTGATGACAGAAAGAGTACATCAGGATATGTCTTTCATTTGGGTTCCGGAGCCATTTCATGGACCTCCAAGAAGCAACCAATAGTGTCACTATCAACAATAGAAGCTGAATATGTCGCATCAACAATAGCATCGTGTCAAGCACTTTGGATGAGAAGGATGTTGAGGGATCTTCGTCACGACCAAGAGGAAGCGACAACTATTTTCTGCGACAACACCTCAACAATTGCATTGTCAAAGAATTATGTCTTCCACAAGAGGACCAAGCATATTGATGTTAAATATCATTTTATTAGAGAGTTGATTAACAATGACGAAATTGTGTTGCAGCACTACAGGTCATAGGAACAATTTGCTGATATTTTCACAAAGCCATTGGCATGTGAAAGTTTTGTTTATCTCAGAAACTGTTTGGGAATTGTCAATGGCGACAATTGTGATTAAGGGGGAGTGTTGGAAATAATAATCCCAACCACTGCAATAACCAGCATGATAGCAACCATACTTGTCAGATGTATTTTTGCAGGTTGCGTCTCTGTTTGAAGATGGAAGAACTGAAGCCAGACGTGAACCATTCTAAAATGCAACAAGGAATTTAAAGCATCTAATGTTCTTTAGTAAATAGATATGGGCAAGAATTCATTCAGCAAGCATTGCCCACACTCCACAAACATCTGTGCAATTCTGATCACACTCAACAACAACATCATATTAATTTCGCTTTGTCATGAATTAAAAGTAAAATTGTATGTTGAACTATGTATGAAGGTGAAAGTCATTTTGATGGGTTAGAGAGTAAGAGGTTAGAGAAAAAGAGAGCGCAAATCTCTGGGGAGAAAATTGTAGAGAAAATTTTGGTGGGCACGTAAAAACAATAGTTACAGTATTTTACTATGTGTTATTCTGTGCGAAATTTTAGTTTTTACTTAGTGAATGAGTTGCAGCCTCATGTGAATGTATTTTTATATTTTATAATTTAATACTAAGTTTTATTGTGTTGCTCCAAACCTACTTTGTTATTTTTGTAGTGAGTAAATATTATTCATAAGTCTCTGAAATAGCTCCACGATGCACGAAATCCAAGTATATGAAATAACTTCGCAGTGCGCAAAAGTAGTTGCACGAAATCAGCTCTGCGGTGCATGAAGCTAGATACGTGAAAGTAGCTTCGTGAAAATCATAACTCTCTTCCCTCCATGAAAATTAAATTTCCTAAACTTTTCTAACACCGCAGGCATCCACAAACTTATTTACCAGTTTCTCAAATGTTGCATCAGGAGGAGCAGGTAGACGAAAGGCATGCCAACAGAAGAGCTCTATGGAGTGTTGTAGACTGAGGCCTTTGAGAGTATAAATAAATGGATCTTCAATTAATTCCCAAATTTGAAGTACACTTTTATCACGGGATGTTACTAGAATTAAGTTATCCTTCACTGGTAAAACCAGAAGCAATGCGCGCAGCTACTCTATATCATCCACATCATCTTAAATGATAAGAGCATGCCAATGTGGGAGATGTTTTTCAAGAAGAGGGATACCTTCGTCAGTTCTGTTTATTTCCGTATCCTTCCCACTCAACTCCTTAATAAGTTGTCTCTACAATTTCTTTAGTTCTCCTCTAGAGTCGTTTTCTCTAACATGAAATACAACCTGGAACAACGGTACTCTTTATTCTTGCAGTTATAAAACTCTTTTGCGAGGGTCATTTTACCAATCCCCCCAAGTCCCACAATTCCTACAACCACAGCCTTCCCACTTTCATGCTGCTATAATTTTTCTACAAAATCTTGAACTTTCTCTTCCAATCCAGTCGGATATATGGAGACATACAGGGGTTGGTTTTGGAACTAATGTCAGCAATTTTTCGACGACATCGGTCAACATCTTACTCTCATCACTGAATAATATAAAAAACAAACTTACTAGTAAGAAAAGTAGATAAAGTATGATATACCTATATGAATGAGACTAATGGAAAAAGTGATCACAAAGGAATAGGGAGAGATGAGTCCTAACCCATTATACGACTTCTCATCCAGCTCGTAACCATTGATTTCTGCAACATCATGGAGAGCATCCTCCCATTTTCCAATGATTTCCGACACGTATCATAGTCCACCATCGCTATTTCTCTTTTTTTAGAGTGAGCTCAGAGCTTCACCATACTTTCCCTTTTCTCCCTCCATCCATCTAAGTATTCAAGGCTTGAATGGAAGAATATGGGAAGAATGGTTAAACCCTTCGTCCACTTACACTCCAGCATGAGTAGCAGCTCGTTCAGACACCATCTTGATTAGCAATATTCGGGAGAAAAAATAGCTATATTAACCAAGGAATCTCTAATAGCACTGTTTATCTGAGGTGTTAATTCTTCTCCATTCTCCATTTCTTCCCTGTCCAGGAAGACTCACAATCGATGATCTGTGAGGCGATCATAAAGATGGCTAGCAAATGTTTTACCATCAGTACCTCTATGACTGAGGAACACATCGAAGGCGTAGCAGGTGTTGTCATCCGCTGTGGAGGTGGAGGCGAAGGCAGAGGTGGATGCTGATTTGGAGGAAGATGCCATGGGATGTAGAACAGAACAAAAAAAAATAAAAAATTATTGCTAAAGATGGGTGAATGTGCACTCAATCACCTCAATACACCAGTTGTTTTTGAGGTCGTTGGCACTCTGTGGCTCTATCTCTATCTCTCAATACTTGACAAACCAGTAAACAAAACTGCAATACAATATCTCTCAATACTTGCACTATCATATTCATGGACACAATTACTTATCTAATGACCAAAACATCTAACCATTTGTCTATTATTGTTTATTTAATTATTAGATAAAATTTAATTAAAAACAGTCCATAGTTTTAGTGGGTAAAGGAGCCCAAAGGGTGTGGCATTTTTGTCATCGATAACACATCACGTGTTTGTCTATTTCATGTGTCCATTTCGCTTTTAAGAAAATATGATTCTTTTTCTTTAGGCTTTGTTGGAAAGTTGGTTTGGCAAATGACACGGCCCCACGTCACGTGTTTGCCAATCCATTTCACTTTAAAAAAGTGATTCCTTTTCTTTCAGCGTTGCTTGAAAAGACTTACCTTTTTCTTTTGATTTGATTTCATTAAATACAACTTTTCCACTGATTGTAACATGCCACCCAACTTCCTAGTTACAATTTAGTTTTGTTTTGTGTTTTCTTTTTCAAAAACGATTTGTTTTGTGTTTTCTTTTTCAAAAACAATTTTTTCGCTATTACTTTAGCGCTAAAAAATGTCGTAATACCAAACATAGAAAGACCTCGCAATGACCTATTTACTTATTCTCTGTTTTTTGTTAGTACTATATCATTTGTTTTTCATGTAGAAGATTGACTTTGTTTTATTTCAATGTGTCTTTGCAATTTTAATTAAAGTTTGAGAAAAATATTTAATATTTTTATTTTTTATTTTTGAATAAATTTAAAATTAGTTTTTTAATTTTTAACAAATTTTATTTTTAATTTTTAATTCGTAGAGAAGGTTCTAAGGACATAATTTTTTAGTGGAGGGTATTTTATTTTCGGTATTTGTTTCTACGCGACCATTTATTTTAAAATAAAAATAAAAGTAATTTTCTGAGTGGTCATTCCGTTGGTGAATGCTCTAATACTAACAACACTATGATGTTAGTGCTCTGCCCAATGATGTTAAAATTGATGCAGTTGCACGTCCTTTGCATAGGTTGCGGGGAGGAAAGGGGTTATCTATTGAACGATAGAATTGTAAAGTTTAGAAGGTGTTGCAATGTTGAGATCTGAACTGTGTGGGAGAAAGATTGTTTATACGTCGATTTGAATATGTAATGATCCATATTGATACTTGTTTGAGCTGTGATATTTGCTCACAAGTTTGTAATGTGTTGCGAGTTGTAATAGAGAAATGATGTTGTAATCGAGCTTTGTTATTTTAATAATAAAGGGAGAATGGGAGTTTTGTTATCTGTTTATATATTTTGCATCCCCCCTTTAATTTTCGATGTGGTTATTTTTCATTAAATGTAAGTCGACTTGTCGTGAACGAATGTATGAATGGTTGCACAGACTACATAATCTCTATTTCTAGATTTCCTACTATCTTTATATGGTTATGACTCGCCTCGAGTGAGATGCTCTTTTGATCCAAGGGAGTGAAAATGTTAGCGAAGTGCTAGACTAAGCAGAAGACTTTTGTTGTCACCCTACGCCGAACCCTGGGTCAAACTTCATTTAAATTATTTTGCGAACACACCCACGTTTGTGGCTGCTCATGCATTGTTGAGGTTGGTTACTCATATTATACAGACACCAGAGGAGCGATACGACTTTACGAGAAATAACAAGGGATGAATAAAAAGAGTGATAAACAAAGGCCGAAAATTAGTAACAAGTTTGCAAATAGAGGGCGAGCAGTGAATGGAGCTATTGGGAAGGAGAAATATTACTAGACAAAGCTTCAGGAAATAAAATTCATGCCACCCTTCTTGGCCACATAATGTATCAATAATTGAACATCTAACCATGAAAAACCCCACAATTGAGCTTCCAAAAGTAGGAGGGGATGAGATAGAGAACACATAAAGTACCACCAATAGAGTCTCTTGCCTTGGCCCAAGGGTCAAACTTAAGCGAACCTTTGAATACTCCACAACAACAATAGAATAAAAAAGAAAATTCCCAACCAACCCATAAGCAAGAAGATGATCGACCACACTCATGAACCCCTGGTTCTACCAACTCCGAGAAGTCTAGGCCTCAATAAGACCACACCTACAAATTCTTGGAGAGTAAAACATTGCTACCAAAGGTCCACATATGTTTTTAGATTGATCTATAACTAGGGTTGAGATGAGAAAAAGCACTAGAACTATGGGATAATAGATTCTCAACAAAAATCTATAAATCTTCGTCCATAGAACCACCTATGCTAGAAAGGGTAATAACTCATCACTACTAACCCTCCGCCTTAGTTGACTAGTAGAAAAAGCTATACTAAATATAAAAATCACCACCTCCATCCATGTTAGATTCATTAGCATGCATATGCATGAATGTTGGTTGAGGCAGTGGGGTGGCAAGCTTGTCCTCCACACCCTCAAATCACCACCTCCATCCATGTTAGATTCATTTGCATGCATATGCATGAATGTTGATTGAAGCAGTGGGGTGACAAACTTGTCATCCAACACCTTCCTCATTCATGCTTCCAACCCCATTAAAAATGTTTTATATATTAAATATTAGAAAATATAGATCTATTTTAATTTTAATTTAATAATAATAATAATTATTCTATTACAAAAATTACTCTATATTTATATATTTAAATTTAATAATAATGCAAATTATATATAAAATTAATAAATATTTAATCATCTATTTAAATACTTAAAACTCTAATACTAATTAATTTTTAAAAATATTATAATAGACAAGTATACTAATTAAATTCTGAAAATATTATAATAGACAAGTTAAATATTGAAAGTGTTATGAATCTTGAATTAAGATTACACATCATGTTATTCGATAAAGGATATAACAATTCAAAATAGACAAAACCTTTCATATGATATGGATGTTCTTAAATACGAGTAACAAACTTTTGTATTATTTTATGGATTTTTTTTTTTACTATTTCATAGATTTTTTTTTGAGGTCAAGTGAGATTTTTAACTTATGGTTATGATGTGGTTTTAGTCGAATTCCGGTATTTTCAACTATGGTATGTATGATATTTTTATTAAAGAGAATAAGATTTTTATTAATGGGAATACTTTAGTATGAAAGTTAATTTTTTCTTAATTTAATTTTAAATTTATTGTATGATGAGTGTTGAATGCGTTATAATTTTTTTTATTTGTTGTGGGTAAAAAATATGCGTACTCAATAATAATTGGATTTATTTATGGTTTTGTTAATGGTTTTTGCATATGGATTTTGAGTACAATAGTTTTTGCTCATGGTATTTGTGGATCTGGTCAAGGGAACTACGATTATGTCCTAATTCAGGATTAGTGGATTAGGGTTTATGAATACTTTGGCATGTATATATGTATTGTAACATTGAAAGGAAAAAAATGAAAAATCAATATAGTATTCAGGGTTGTGGATCTAGCGAAAAATTTGAGTATATTTGTTTTATGTCCACGCCATTATATATTTTTATGTTTTAAGAATTAGTTTGTAGGTAATTTATGTACAAGGTTAAAACCTACAATGAGATTTTATTAAAGGTAAAAAAAGGCCATTTATTATGAAAGTATTTTGTTTTGAAGTTTGGTAAAAATTTAACAAAATTCGTAATATTATGTGGATGGGTTTTCAATTAAAGATAAAGACAATGATTGAGTATAAAAGCTAATTCCTTTCAAGTTCAATAAAAAATTAAACATATTATGTAGAGGAGTTCTCTATCCAAGTTAAAGCGGATGATTAAGTATGAAAGCCAATTCCTTCTAAGTTCAATAAAACGTCAATCAAAGACAAAGGAGATGATTGAGTATGAAAGCCAATTCATTCCAAGTTTAGCAAGACTTTAAATTATTGTATCATGAAATTTTATTTGAAGATAAAGGAGATGAATAAGCATGAAAACCAATTCAAGCTATTCTCTGAATAAGGTTTCAATTAAAGATAAATGAGATATTAAACATGAATACTAATTTCTTTCAAGTCTAGCAAGACTTTAAACCTATTATGCAAATAAGGTTTAAATTAAAGATAAAATAGATGATTGATCATGAAAGTGAATTCCTTCCACAAAAGTTTAAATATACTGTGTGGATGAGTTTTCGATTAAAAAATAAATTGATTAAATAATATTATTTGAAGAATATTACTTTCGGTTAACTAAAATTTTTAACCATCAAAATCCAAAAATTTAATAATTTATATAACAAATGATATTTTTTATTTTCAAATTAAATCTAATATAAAAATTAATAAACAAAAATTTAATATTTTAAATGATAAACTAATTTGATGCTGAAATTAAACATAAACACTAAATTACTTTTGGTTTTTATATATTAAATATAATTTTTTTTTTCCAATTTTAATTTCAAAATAATAATAATAATAATTTTATTTCAAAAAATTACTTTATATAATTATTATATATCATTTATATATTTAAATTTAATAAATTTAATAATATTATATATTATATATAAAATCCATAAATATTATATAATCCATCTAAGTACTTATAAATATTAAAAAATGATAAACATTTTAAAAAATATAATTTAAATATTAAAGCGTTGTGAACTCAACAATTAAACTTACCGTAATCAATAAATAATTGATAATCCATCTAACCACTTATAACTTTTAAATATTAATAAATAATAAACATTTTAAAAATTCTAATTTAAATATTAAATATTAAAGCGTTATGAACCATCCATTAAACTTATTAATATATTTGATAAACACACATAGCAATTCAAAACACGAAACTATTCATATTCATATTCATATTCATATTCATATTCATATCGACATTCTTGGCTAGTTACCTATTTTTTATTATTTTATGAGGTATATTTTATATTTATCTAAAAAAAATTATTTTAATTTAAGGTAGGTGAAAATTTATTGATTTTTTTTTTATATATTTTTAATAAAAGTTCTAGATTGATTATCAAGAGAATATACTCAACATATGTTTAGTTTTAATAATTATCAATGGTTGTAGTGTATTAAAAAGTTTGTTAGGTTGCACTAACTTTTAATAAATTAAAAAAATTAGATTAGTGCTAATTGGCTTTCTAGTAGGTTCCTCCACGATAAATTTATCATTATTATTTATAACATTCATTTATAAATAAGCAAAATATTTAGCAAAATGGTCTATTACTTTTAATAAATTTTAAAAAATATATTAGTGTTACTTGGCTCACCACCCACCAATTTCCTAGAGATTTGAGACTATTCCAATTCTAATAAGTTCCTCCATGATAAGTTCCTCATTATTATTTATAACATTCATTTATGGTTCTTTTTCTTCTTAAGCTCAAGTCAGCCCATAACCTTTTTATAAGTGGTTAATTAAGTAAATGTGTGCATTAGTAAGGCATTCATGTTACAATAGTTTTTTTTGTTATATAAGCCTTTGGCTATACCAATCAAATTAATATTTTTAATATGGTTGTACTATTGATATGAACATTTTTTCTAGTGCAAAAATTTTCTATAATTTTATAGATTTCATTTCTATTCTAATCAAAATTTTGACATCAAATTTACTTATATTTTCAAGTATTGTGGAAATGAGATAAAGAAAATGATTGAATATGATTTTTTTTCTTTCTCATTTTTTCATATTTTAAATTTATTTTGTTATGAAAATTCATTATCTAACATTCTATGCTAGTCACTAAGTTTTATATTATTTTATAGATTTCTTCTATTCTAGTAAGATACGTTTCATATTGATATGGACATTCTTATTGGTGAAAGACTTTTCTATAATTTAATCGATTTCCTTTCGATTCTAGTGAGGTTTTTTTACTTATTGTTATGTATTCTTTTCTATCTATGATTCAGTATGATTTTTTTTACTGAGGATGAGATAAAGAGATGATTGAGTATGATTTTTTTTTAATCTAGCCATATTTTAACTTTATTGTATTATGACAATTCATTAAAGGTAACACTTTATTCTGTCCTATCCATTCATTAAAGGTAACAAAGGTGATTGATTATTATTGTTATTTCTATTAAAAGTTTAGTAAGAATATTGTGTGGATGGAATTTAAGTTGATTAAGTATGAAAATAATTCTTTTCTTGATTGAATAGAATTTTAAACATATAATGTAGATGAGTTTTCTATCTAAATTAAAAGAGATGGGTGACTATGAATGTTAATTTGATATTCCTAATATTTGATATCTTGGTAGTTGACACATTAATATGTTGGAATTGTAATAAATTGGTGACCTTCTAGGTTGTTATACATATAATAAAAAATTCTCCATTAACGAAATTTATTGCATAATTGATTTTATGTATTTTTATTAGCTTTATTTCAATTATGGTTTATCTTTTCAAAATGAAAATGTTTCTTAAGGCTTCCCCAGGTCAATTAATGAAGAACAATATAGAGTGGATTGTACAAATATTTGAATGTCATAAGGTCTTAGAAATTAATGTGAAAAATGTATTGTAGATTTGAAGAAAAAAAAGGAGGACGATACAAAAAATATTAATTATCTTAACATTTAGGATAATGAGAAATCCCTCTTCACAAGCAAAATAATATGTCTTCTCATGTAACAAAATAATTAATTGAATATCCATTTAGAGAATTTGTTGAAGAAAATTTGGAAAATATTTTTTTCTAGAAATCAATTATGAATGTTATAAAAGGAGTTTGAAGATAATTTTGAAGACCCCTAAGGGGTTGGAATTTCCATAATTGAGACCTAAGGTTTTTTTTCAATGAAAAATGAAACATTGAGACTTGAGGATTGGAAAATTTGGAATTCTAAAACTTGTTATTATTTATTAGTTTTGAAATAAAAGTTGGGATATCGAAATATTTCGAAGCAAATCTTATTCGAATGTGTGAATGATTATATTACTACATTACTGTGAGTTAAGTCATTATTCATTATTCAATTTTGTGTGAAATTACTTTCTTTAATGTATTACATGCCACCCAAGTTCCGAGTTACAATATAGTTTAGTTTTGTGCTTTCTTTTTCAAAAATGATTTTTCGCTGTGACTTTAGAGTTAAAACTTCCCCCAACACCAAACATAGAAACATCGAGCAAATGAAATATTTATTATTCTCTGTTTATATTAGGAATATAACATTCGTTTTGATGTCCTAGTGCATTTATTTTGCTTTATTTCATTGTGTTTTTTGCAATTTTAATGAAAGTATTTTTTTTTTGGTAGGTAATCACCCACAGTGGATTTGAACCAGTGACCTATCGCAAGGAGTGCCTTAACAATGCACCCATTCACCGTCAATCCAAAGGCACGTGGGCTTTAATGAAATTATTTTAAAAACGTTTAATATTTTTATTTTTGCATAAATTTAAAAATAATTTTTTAATTTTCAACAAATTTAATTTTTAATCTTTTTCAATGGGAAGAGAGAGTTCTAATAGGACATAATTCCTTTGTAAAGGGTGTTTTATTTTTGGCATTTGTTTGTACTTGACAATTCATTTTAGAATAAAAATAAATTTGATTTTTTGAGTGGTCATTTCGTTGGTGATGCCCTAATACTAACACTATGATGTTAGTGTTCTGCTCAATGATGTTAGAATTGATGCAGTTGTATGTCCATTGCATAGGCCACGGGGAGGAAGAGGGGTTGAATAAATCTCCAACTAATATTATTATGTTTCATGGTTGCAGGTCCTTTAAATAGGCAAAGGAGGGGAGGGGAAGGGGAAAATGGGGCCTGAACAAATTTCCAATTAATATTATTATGTTTCCTTGTGTGGAACTTTTACTCTGTTGAGGATAGAATATGTACAGGAGAACGGGGTCCTTTGCATATTGTGAGGGTGCAGTTGCTGATCCTTTACATAAATGAGAAGAGCATGAACAAAATTTTAATTAAATTCCATTATCTTAGTTGGTAACGAAGTCGAAGTGTGTGGAATTTTTGTCGTCAATACCTTCACTACATGGTAGTTGGTCTAGCCAATGACACAGACCTACATCACGTGTTTCGTGTGTTTCATGCATTCATTCACTTTGAAAAAAAATCCTTAACTTTCAATTTTACTTGAAAAGACTTACCTTTTTCTTTGATTTGATTTCATTGAATACCATTTGCCAGTGATTCGTACATGCCACTCAACATTGCGTTTTGTGTTTTCTTATTCAAAAATGATTCTTAACTCGTGACTTTAGCGCTAAACCCCCCCCTCCCCCCACCCCCCCGGTGACATAGAAACATCGAGCAAGGAACTATTGTATTTATTTTAAAGGTTATTCATGACATGAATTTCAAAAGGATCAACTTCAAACCACAAGTAAATATTTCCAGATACTAGCTAGTTTTATTTTTGTTCAATAAAATTGCAGTTAAGATTTATGAAAGATTAAACGAAAATCTCTTCTTAGGAGTAATTTCTTTAGGTGGCAATTGGGTCCACATACCAGTGGACATCACTACACCAAACAAGTATAGGCCTAATCAGCGTCTTGATTGGGTGATGATCCCTTGTTGTAGGAGGACTTTTTCCACTTATCAACAAGTTGCTCTGCAAAAGATCCATGCATAACCATTATAGAGGAGGGAAAATTAGAAACATAAATTTTCACAACCAAGTTTTGCACCTTACGATTGTGAGAAGAAGGGTGTTCACGGTGACCCTAGAATGGTGTATCATACAATTTATTTATGAAGGAAAGGTTAGATCATCCTAATTGAGGAAGGAGAATCCATCCAGTTTCATATGGATTCTTACAATGTACAACTTCCTAGTAAGATGGGAGGGGTGAGGAGGCAAAAAAAATTATATGCATCGCTTGTTTTCTCTTTTATTTGAAATCTTGATTTTTATATTTTTTTATAATAATAAAAATAATCTGATTTTAAAGTCACAACAAAGTGAGACACCAAATTGGTGTACAAGACACCCTTGTTTGTGGGACAAGGTCCCTCCCACCATGCAATAATTTAACTGTTAATTCTAGAAAGGTGTACATACCCAATCCTCCTCTAGGTTTGAACTTGTGAACTCTTAGGAGAAGATATATTTTCTCAACCATTAAGATCACCAAAAAATTTAAATTGTGCCCAAAAACTTTAGGTTATATATTTGTAGAGAAGTTATCTTAATCATTGATTGGCTTTTAATTAGACCTAGAGAAAATGAAAACTAAGTTTGACAACTATTTAATCCTAACTAATTTTTATGCTCTAGATACAATCATGATTCCATATTTGATGAAAATAATGCTTAGAAAATGAAGAAATAAAGCATGTAATCGAAAAAAAAATTACATATTTGTCAAAAGAAAGGCTTCAAAATTTGATCTAAGGTGCTAAAATACTATGTCTAAAGAATAACATAAATATATGTAATGTTAAAAAAGTAAATACAATGAATTTTATCCAAGGAATTAAATATACATAACAACCTTAGATCTAGAAAAGAGGTGTTGATACCATGAAAGACCATAAACATATGCATACATGAGCATATGCATAAATATATAATGATGCAGGAGCATCTGACTCAGAAATATCATTGCATTTTAGTAAGACATAGGGGGTCTTGTGTTTTAAGGGAGTTGGTTTCCAAAAGAATTAAATTAAGGTAATTTTAACGTTTTTGAATGATTTTAATTTAGAATAGGAATTAATTAAATATTGTGAGGATATTTGTAAATTCTCTCGAATGTAGGAGAACATGAGTGATGATGAGTGATTAGTGAGGATTGAGAGATTTTGATTTATTTTAAATCTTAGATTAGGGATTGGTTTCATGATTTTAGGGATTAAAGAGAATCCTTAGGATTTAGTTGAGTTGTTGAGATTCCCACGGGATCATTGAGAGATTTTAGGACTTGATGAGCAAATTAAGGATCTGAACCAGAATTGGTTAACATAACCTTTTGTATAAAATATAAGCCTCAAAAGCATGAAAAGGGGGAATCATCGTTAGATAGGTAATAGAGAAGATTTATTGTAGCCTACGGGCAGATAGAGTGAAGTAGTGTCAAAAGGCCACTGATATAGAAGATCAGGCCAAGAAGGAATTCATTGTGTAAATATTTATTTATTAATATAGAAGTGCAATTTCTGAGTTCATGTGGACTGTATTATATAATTTAATTATAAAATATTCATAGTATCATAGTATTTGCATAACATAAGTGTGCAAGGAATTCAAAAAGAATCTGAGAGAGAGGACAATGCACAGAGGAGTATTTCGATGATCGTACAATGTTGGAATCTGATTGAATAACCAAATCAAAGCTTAGGAGTGGTAGTGTTTAAATAATACAGAGAACAAAGCTCACGAAGGAGTCAAGTGGAAGAACAATCAAAGATCGAAATCAATGAAAGGAATAAGAAATCCTTGCTTCAACCTAGTTCTGTAGTTGAAGTCTTCGATGCAATGTATATATTGGTTGAGCTCGGATCAAAGTCATTGAACAGTCAAGTTGCACACGAAAGATCAATGACATAGAAAGAATTAAAATCAAAGAATGGGAACCGTCGGATCGGTAAGATCGATGGATCATATTGATGGAAGATGAATGGCAGAGAATAAAACCATGTGTTAGCAGAAGGATGGAGTGGTATTCACAAGTGGTTAGTGGTATCTCACGTGCCCTAAAAGCTGTAAATGGTATTCTATGATTTCACGCGATTAACATAAGGGGTTGACATGTAGCATGAGAAAACCACTTTTCTCGTGCGCTCTCATCTAATATTGGTCGTGCATGTAATCGCGCAAAATGGCGCGATCACCATTGGATTGAGGTAAATGAAATAAACAGTGGAGATCAGCCAGGCTAGTTGGCACGTGATACGTCGCAATAGCTGTTGGATCAAACGGGACAAATCGACGATGGTAATTTGGAGCGCCCAAAAGTGAAGTGTGAAATAAATACGTCAGTTGTGCAACACACAATTGACGGTGATTGGTCAGGTTTGTTGTGGATCGGACGATAAGAAAATCCATGGGTATAATCTGATTAATGTGTGATTAAATAACTTCTGTTGAAGAATTTAATTAAGAGCATTAAACCTTGGTTTAAGAATGTTTTACTAGGTAGGAATATTAAAATTCTAGGAACATAGTGTGACATGTAATTTTATTTGCATAATGTGGGTAGATGCGGTTTAGGCTGCGTCATATAACAATAAATTTATCATATTTGACATCCTAAAAAAATATTAAATAAATATAATACTTTTAATAAACATAAAGAGAGGAAGCAAATAAATAATTTAAATGGTAAAACCCAAAAGCTAATGAAGAATAATATCTATAATACTCTAATGATACCTCATTGCGAATACAAAATGCCTTATAGTTGAATATGACCAAGAAACAAACACTAAACACATTGTGACAATAAAAACATACTATAATAGATATCCATAATAATAACAACAATTTTGTTAATTTATAAATTAATATTTAATTGATCTATATAACAAATTATTTGAATTACGTAAAATTAAATATGCAATAAATTAATTATATTTAAATTACAATTTTCTATTTAGAATTACAAGGTTGAGTTTTTCTTCTATAATTTTTTTCGTAATTAACGTTTATTTTAAATATTTTTTATTAAAGAAATTATCTGACAATCAACATCCACCATGAACAACTTCTTATCAAGTTTGAATTTAAAACTTGTTGAGACTAAACTTGAATCAAGCCAAATGGTTTGTAGCTAACGTGCCAGCTCTTGGGAAGACCTACAAATGCTAGGCCAATGAGATCATCTTCGGCAACTATTACACCAACACTCCCAAGTTCATCCCGACATTAGGTGAACCTGGTCAAGTACTGTGGTATTGCGTCATCCTTCTCCATCTTGATTTTCCTGAGCTTGTACTTCAGTGCCAACTATGTAGTCAATTTAATGTTCTTAAGTTGCAATCATAAATTATCGACCGGAATTGGTAAACTTATGAAGTGCAATGCACTGTATATGCTAGAATCCATTCTTACTCTCAGTTTATTATGATGATTGTTGTTTTCTGTTTTGTTTGTTCTTTTTGATGAAATGTAAAAGATCATGATGATTTACACTAAATTCTAATTTAAGTGAGTTGAATCTATTTTTAAATCTTAACCAATTTACTTGCTAAGAATGAATTAAGAAGAAAAACTAAATTCTAAAAAGAAAGAAACAACTTCAATATTTTTATGTCTTTCGGAAATTTTTATGTGAATGAAATCTCCATTAATGAAAATAAACAGATTGTTAAATTATTGAAATCGTTAGAAAGCAATTACAATTTTAAACTCAGAAGAAAAAAATAATAATAAAGAAATAAATAATATATATATATATATATATATATATATATATATATATATATATATATAGAAAATAATAATAATAATAACAACAATAATAATAAATAAATAAATAATAATGATAGTAATAATAATAATAATAAAATTCTTTAAATTACAATCGAAAAATAAACTACTCAATTTGCAAGAAAGAATCTATTTGAAAGAAATATTTTATTGCTTAGATGAAAGACGGAAAATCTAATCCCTCATAAACATCTATGCAAAAAGAGATTTAATCTATATTCAAAAGAAAATAAATCTACATCGGCTTAACATCTATTGTAATTGAAAAGGAAATGTTGGAAATGAAACAACAATTCTAGAAATAATTGTTCATCTATTTAAGCCAAAAGTCTATGCTAAAAACCATGGAAACGAACTAGAATCTATAGAGTACCTATATTATGGAATGTTGGAAACTAATTAAGATCTAAAGGTACAAATGCTTATGCTATAGAATGATGGAAACTAATTAAAGAGATGACAAAGATGATTTAAGCGTCTAGAATGAAATGAGAATGAAATATCATAATAAAAACATAACAATTGAATCTATGAATTAAAAACTATGAAAACATCTAATTGAAAAATGTAAAATAAAACAGAACCTCTTTTGTTGCAGGGGCCCTCCATAACAAATGGTCTCGACTTCAGGTATCAATTAATTGCACATTGGAAGTTTAATATGCATCTTCATTCACGGAATAAAACAGAGTTTGTAACATAGTATTACAGTCACATCCAAAATTATCCCCTTCTCTATTTCAATGGCGTGTTTATATAGTGATTACAATGTAATTGCATGGAGATTCATATGGATAAATATCATAACTGAATGGATGCCTAGTTGCCATGAATTTGATTAACCACATTCCATTCCAACCTCTGTTTGCTTGATTGGGCGTTTATTGGCACATAGGTACACTGTTCGCTAACACAACGGCAAACTAGGGCTCCAAAGAACCCAAAATATCTCCCAAATAGTAACAAATTTGGGAAAGTGGCTCATACCAAACTTAACTTGGCTTGTTATGAAAAAACCCATGTTTTTTTCTGAGATTCACTTTCATTTTCTAAAAAATTCATTTGAAGTTGACTGGTCAAAACTGCTGCGAATTTCCCTTGATCTTTTCCTCGAGGTCCACATGTGCGAGCTGGGTGGAATTTGACCAATCAAAATCCATATTGGAGCTTCTAGAAACAATGTCCATGTGTCGAATTTCATTCTAGAGTGGTGCTACTACCTCAACCATGGAGCTAGCTACGGAAACTTGAGAAATCTGCAGCAACTTGAACTTGTTAAACTGTCATTAGTTAAAATCTTACAAAATTCTTCTTAATCTACTAAAAATAAAGCAAAACTATGTTAATTAACCACTTAGACATATAGATACATGTCATGAAGAATTATGGTAAAAATGGTGGTAAGTGAGTGAAATGGTGCAATGGATGGTTGGAAATAATGACCTAATGAATGTCAAAGACAAGTGAAAATGATGACAAATCAGTGACTCAACATCTCCCCCACACTGAGATATTTGCATGTCCTCATGCAAGTTGAGTCTCAAAAATGAACTCATATACTTCTTTTATTTATCCACACAAGGTTGTCATATTTCATTCTTGAAGAGTGTTTCTTTAAAAAATGTTTGTTAATCTTATTAATGAATTTCTTCTTATATCACCTGTCTTTTATCCTTTCCAACTTCATGAGAGCATGGATCCACACCAAGTCTCATCTCCATGGAATAAAGCTAATTTCTAGCACCCTTGTCTTTGATGCCTAAATCTGAAAGTTGAATGTTTCAATGGAAAATGAAACATCAAAGAAAATGAAATATGAATGCACACCATGTAAAATACAACTCCTAAGAAGTAGCCTCTCCCAAAATATACTATTTTTTAATTTTTCTTTATTGTGTTCATCTTAGAATCCATGTCACCCAATTGTGTTACAATTAGACCATAAAATGTCCAAGAAATGGAGTCGAACCAATAAAACCATCTCCACCATACAAGACTTTTCAACCAAGGGACAATGAACCCATAGAAGAGATTCTGAGAGGAATAAAAGGTTGATGAAATTATTGAATCATTGTGGTAACTTGGAGTAATAACCACACATTCAAGGCTTAACTCAATTTTTTTCAATGTGAATCATGTTTATTACCATACTTTTGGAGGTGTTCCTCAAATCCTTCTGTATGCATGTTGAAATAGGGTATCAATGTATTATGCATGAGCCTTGATGAATATGTGCTGAATATGTAAAGAAGACAAAGCATTTTTGTGTTGTTGCTAAACTCCTATTGCATTTTCTTTATGATATGTAAAGAACTTGCTGCCATTTTTTTTACCTTGTGCTGAACTCTTGCTCTTGTTTGCTGCATATATCCTTGCAAGGTATCATCCTTGTGATATCATACCCATAGAAGAGAAAAATGTGCAACAATTTATAAAAAGGTACAAACAACATTGTCTTTGATCTTTGGGTATAAACTCATATTTGTTTCTTTCTCTCTCTTTCTCTCTAGGATACTCCATTTTATAGGCATATTGTTTGTGCAGAATTTAGAGTACTTTGAACATATCTTTTGTTATTAAAAACTTTATGAGCTACAATTTCAACACATACCTTAGCTAAATCCATCTCTTGCCTAGTAGAGTCAAAACATAGCAGATTTCAATGACCTCTATTCTTTACCTTTTTTAACAAATGATCTAAGAAAGGAGTGCATGCATCTATTCTAATTTTTAAAGATATAGACAATGGATCAAAACATCAACAAATAACACATTGAGGTCTATCATTTATGCACAATAAAAGTGATAACCACCAACTAATGCTTTCATTCCTTCACAAGCATGTCTTCAATCAACCTTTGCTCCAAACACTTCAAATTTGTCTTGAAGCTAGCTCTTAAGCACATCGTATTCAAATTTCCAAAAGCTAGTAGATTGATATCACATATCAAATTTAGGGACATCAAGACATTCATGACGACTTCTACTATGGATCATTGCCATGCCAAGCTTTCATACTCATAATATTTGCATGATGACTCTTGAATATATTGCACACTATTTCTTGATGATAAGGCTTGTGGAAAGGGCATGAATTTGGTATGAGGGATAGATCAATAAACGAAAATATGGTTGAGTGGCTAATTCAAAGATGAAAAAGGTTGATGAGGGCCAGGTCAATGATGCAGAAGATGAATTGCGTGAATGGTAATTGAAGTGGCTATTTTTCACATTTTCCTAAATTTTTAATAAATTAAAAAGTCTTATGCAAGTTTTCACCTCAATTTTATCTTTTGAAGAACTTGAAATGCTGAAGTAGGAGTTGTAGGTGATGATTTGGCTCAAGTACGCTACTCCATCACTTTGACCTTGTTCCACCGAATGTATCATTTTCATGTAATCGACTTGTTTTTGCAATTCCTCTCAAATGGTAAATCCGATTCTCCTGAATTTTTCTAAGGTTGTTACGACCAATCTTATGAATCTTCCTACAAAAAATCTCAGGCAATGGGTGCACGGATCCTGAGAAAATTGAGAAATGGTTGTAGGTGAAAGTGACAAATTTCTTCAAAAATACACACTATAATTTCTTGAAATTTTTTGCATTAATTTACCCTACCTTAATTCATTTACCATAAAAAGTTCAGGACCAATGAATGCATGGTTTGCAAGTTATGATCAAATCAATTTTTTCCCTATTTCACCCTTCACGTTGCCCAACGTTGCAACAAAAACATATGCCACAAACTCATTTTAAGGCCAAATTGAGCGATTCAAAAGGGAAATGGTGTATTTTTACCTTTTCTTTCTGCTTCATGCCTTTAGAATCCCATTTTGATGAAGAAAAGATGTTGTTGTGCAAAAATACCAAATCTTGCCTAATCTGTCCACAATTGTAAAAAATGAAAATCCTCCTTAAAACCTTGCTGATAATTCTTGGAAATTTGCATTTTTTTGGAATTATTCCCATCTCTTACTTAATTTACCATATTCTAAGAAAAACAGAAGCTCATAATTTTTTATTCTGTTCCAATCTCTTGCAATATTTGTGCCAAAACTGCCCCTAGAAAAAAATGCTACAACAAAAATAGGCTGCTATAGCAATCGTTGCAAAAACTGCAACTTTCCATAGCTGTTGTGGAAAATGTTAATTTTTTCAAAAAGTAGTTTTCTCCGAGTTTGAACTGCTTATTTGGATTGTGTACTGCACGCTGAAGTAGAAACCATGAAACGTAATGCATATTCACTGAAATAGGCCCAATTTTATTGTTTTGCTTGAAAATGAAATGAATGAAAAAGTGTTGTAACGGTGCCATCATGCCACTGTTGAATGACAAAAAATGTTGCTACAAGAAACCAATAAAATAAAATGTTGTAAGTTGTTGTTGATTCCATAAAACCATTAGTCTTCATCCAAAATAAAAAATCATGGTTCAATTATTACCATGTAAATGAATGTGTTGAAGTCAAGCATGGAAATAAGTCATTGGATTACCGATCATTAATGAAAATCTTTAACCAATGCAAGAAAACTCATCGATAATGTAAATGAGTGTCAAGGTACCTAAGTGCATCTTGACAGGGACGAATGAATGTGTTGAAGTCGAGTCACCTACAAGGTTTGACAATCAAGAGGCATTTTTGTATTCCCATTGTTGTCAAAGAGGAGGCTTTCCATTCATGTATGCAAGTTCCAAGGCACATGATCGGACATGATTTGTTGGAAGGTGGGCCTTAAGGAATCCCACATCAACTAACTCAAGCATACAACCAAAAATGATTTGAAGAACCATAATAAAATATTGAAACCATCATGAAATTGAAGAATTTATCGTGAACTTTGCACAAGCTGGTTTTCACAATACGACTTATTTTTCTCTTTACTTTTTTTTGTAATGTATGTCCTACTCTACTTGAAAAATAAATCTCGTTCATGTATATGAATACTTCCAATGGAACCATGTGTGTAACAAGATGATAGATAAACTCATGCAAGTTTTGAAATATATTCTTTGATATGTGCCAGTATATGAGAGACCAATTTCCTTGATTGAGATGATGTCGAAAGATATTGAAGAATTGAGCATTGGGATTCGATGACTGTCTTGAACTAAGATTCAATGTAATCTTGTCTTCCTTGGTTTCTTTCTATCATGCCATGCAAGTCCTCAGATATGTCATCTCCATTCATAGAATCTGGTGATAAGCATGCATGAAAATTTTCAATCTCAAGTTCCAACAACTACTCTTTATCGACAAGCATCCATGATTCTTGGACCTTATCTGAGTCTTCTTCTTCTGGTTGTTGTTCTTCAATGGCAGTTGGTTAATCATTTTTCAATACCTCAACATTGTAAGTGGATTGAGGTTTTTTATTGTTGGTAATTCGAAATGGTTGTGCAGGTAGTGGAGTGGGAATGGACCTTTGGGGTATTTGTGTGCATGGTAATGGGAAAGGTTGAATTGAGGTCAACTGAGGATGAAAATGATGCTCTGGTGGAGGTGAATGGCATGGATAACATTGATATTGGTATTGAGGATAGTGAGGGAAAGATTGAGGATACAATGGATTTCCTCTGTAAAGCTCTTCCCAACCCTACTTCCAAGATTGGTTTTGAGATTGGGATTGAGATGGCTAAGGTTGCCAAGGCAAGGGTGTTTGCCGATTACTTTGAGATTGCTGTGCATAACCTTGAAATTTTTCACAAGGATATTGCATCATATTGAGTTGATGAGGCTGCCATAGTCCTCTTAGAGCTACATAACAGAGTTGCTCTTTTGCTTGATTCACTCCATTATCCTTTTGGTAAATTTCCTTCAACCTTGGTTATGATGGGAAATCTTCAATAGTATGTGATCCTGCACAAATATTACAAATTTTAATGTTATCGAGTGGACATTCATGCAAAGAATGTTTCTTTGTACATTTAGGGAAAAATAAAGCAACATTTTCAACCTTTTTCTTGTTTTTCATTCTTAGCATGTTAATTTGTTCATTTAAATTACCAAGAATGTTTAGTAAATTGTTAAGTTCAATTTGACTTACCAATCCTGTTGTCGATTTACTTACTCTTGCCATAAATGGACCTTGAGGGGATCTTACATACTTTGCGTTTCCTCTTGATATGTTCTTGCATAGTTCACAAATCTCTTGAAATGACAATTGAGAGACATCTCCTTTTCCCACCGGGTTAAGAAGATCAATCCATTCATCCTTTATAACATTTAATATGAGAGTCTTTAATCTGTCTGATCCTAAATTATGCAATTTAGATCTTTTGACATTATAAGTAAATCTTTCTACTAAGTCTTCTAGGTTTTCATCCTCTTTTTGGTTCATCTTAAAGACTTCATTTCTAAGGTCACGGTGTATGCAATAATCTTTCTATTTTTCCAAAAAAAATCTTTTCATATCATCCCATGTCCTTATAGAATTTGTTCCTAAAGTCATGAACCATCTAAGAGCTTTATCCTTCAATGTTGTTGGAATAAATTCAATTTTTTAATGTGTAATGAGTAGCCATAAGATCTACAAATGATTTCAAATTCAAAAAGAAAAGTTTCCGGGTCTTCTAATCTCATACCTTTGAAGTTAGGAAGTATGGATGGAGGGATGTTCTTGATTTGAACATTGACATTGATTTCTTGAATGGGAAATCCAAAAGGATCTTCTTCATTGTCATTATCTCCATCCATTTCTTCAACCTCATTTGTCATATCTTCTTCTACCTGCAAAACTAGGAATTCATGATGTGGATGTGTGGTTCTTACTGCACGACATGATATAGTGGGTGTTACACAGCAATTTGTCACTGTCATCCAATCAGTATCCCTACTGTGTCATAAAATCAAACTCATGCTCTCTGAATTGGCCAAATGACCCTCATTTCTAAAGATTACTGGGTCAGCGCGTCTGTTATTAAAATATCTGCGCTGACTGGCGGCTCATAGTGTATTCAGTACGCTGCCAGCGCGGAAGCACATCACTTTTCCGCGCTGGTCCCATTTTATGAGCCAGCGCACCTTTCTTTTGTATTGGGTCGCGCTGACATGACTTTCCCAGTTATTGAGGTGCGACGTCAGTGCGCCAGTTCCTTTATAATCCGCGCTGATCCTGTTTGGGCAAATTTGTTCTAACAACCAACCTTCCAGATGACTCCAGACCTGGTTGTTGGCCTTGTGAGTATCGCCCTCCCTTCTATGGCATGTCTGTTCGTCATATGGGCCACCTTTCTTGGAGATAAGCTTATCCTTCCACCCTCCATGGAGACTCCTTCTCCTATATATTTTTCCACCATTACTATCAGCAGCTAGTTTTTGGAGATAGTTTTTGACATCAAGGAATTCATAGTGTTTTGTGTGCTGCTGTTAGTAGGTAGTTGGTGTGATAAAGTGTGGATTGCTAGAGAGCTAGAGAAAGGTTGTGAAGTCTTAGAGTTTTGTGTGAGAGAGAGTTGCTTGACTTGGGAGATCTACTTCTTGGGTGAATGCTTATGAGACTTGCTGGCTGGACCCTCTTGAGAAGGACTCAGCGTCAGAACAATGGTTGTATCTTTCTCTGATTATTGATTAATAATAGATGACTACTGTTATGGTTCCATTCTCATTTGTCTATGCAATGGTTAAATGTGAATTACATCCTTTCTGACTGATGTATGATTGCTTTTATTAGATTTCACGCTTGTGTTTGCATTTCTCTTTGTATGTGCAGGTGTCCGCCCACAAGGATAGTGGAGGATTGTGACCGGCCAGAGCAAAGGAGCGAGTGTGGCATCTCTTCATCAAACAAGAGCGTTGGAATCCAAGTAGGTGTTCTTTGCCTACCTTTTAATTGCAATTAGGAGCTTGCATAGTAGCATTGATTGATTGTTGCTAGACCCATGCTGGGCTAGTAGGGATCGCCTCTATCCGTAGAGGGGATTTACCTCTCCAACAATTTGGCGACTCCACTGGGGAGTCTTGTCTATGTCTCTTGTTGTTCATCCTTGTTTTTGAGTTTGATTGTTACTCTCTTGTCGAGATTTGGGGATTGTTTTCTCTGCTTTTAAACTTCCTGGGTCCATCTGGGAAGTGCCTTAATTGCCTAAAGAGTTTCTACCTTTGGTTTGGGAGCTTTTGCTTTGATTCTACTTGTTTTTTACCCTCAGTGCGGTTTAATTCAAAACAGACGCGCTGACGTCGCTTACCTGCTTCTTTGTCTTCCCTGTCATCGCGCCTGTACGTCAAACAGTCGCGCTGACCTCGTTTTTGAGACAGCGCGCTTATCCCGTGTGCTTCCGCGCTGACGTCGCAAAGTTGCTACAGGCCTTCTCTTGTCAGCGCCGAGTTGCTGAAGGCCACCCGCGCTGATCCTGTAGAATTCATTTTTGTCCAAATTAGCCTCCTGAACCTGTTGCTTTGACTTTCCCCTCTTCTTTCCACTTAGTCTATGACTTGTTTTTCATTGCTTGAACTCTGAGATACTCGCTTGCGAAGTCTTGTTCCGCAGGGTTTCGTTTTTGCTCATTTTTCGTTTTTACGAATACCTTCCTCTTTGCTTTCGCTGCTTGGTTTGTATCCTGGCCATGACTTTTATAGTTGCTGGATTGTGTTGAATCTCTAATTGACTGGTTGTAACTCTCATCCTCCGGGTGTTTGCTCTTTTCTATTGATTTCGCACTCTAGCCCTAGGGCATCTAGTGGCCGTGTGTGTGTCAAGCCTTCCGTAGGGATCTTGTTTTCTTGTTTGACCAGCCAACTCTAGATTTGTTTTTTACACTTGTTCAGCGATTGTTGAAGTGCTTTTGGTTGTGTTTCCGAGCGGTTTTGTTTCCGCCTTGTTTGAATTCCTGTTTGTCTTACCGAGCTTAGATCACATAGCTCGTGCAGAACTTGGTTTTTCCTTTTGATTTGGAAATCTCTTTTGGATGTTTTGGGAACTTTGTGTGCTTTCATTAAGTGTTTTGCTTGGTGTTCCGGTTCCTCCAAATTAATTTTAGGTGCTTTGTGCCATTGAAAAAACAAAAACAACAAACTAGTAGCTTTGCTTTCGATAGTTGAAAAGGAAAAGAACATTTCATTGATTCGCATTTTCAAAAGAAAAGTTTCCTTTCCTTGCTTTTAGGTGCATTAGGTTGTTTGGTTGCTTATGTTCGTTTTGTTTGATTGAAAAATTCTTTACTCTCTCATAGCTAGAATTCATCGAACAAAATGGTATTCTTTGGCATGTAGTTTGCATCTAGGTAATTGTGAGAGAACACACGATAGGACCTGAAATCGAAACTTAATTCAAGATCAACCATAAAATAAACTGAATAAATCTAAAAATGCATTGGAACTTAACGCAAATATCTAGAGGTCTAGGCTAGAGACGTGTTCCGGCATCGTTAAACCTGGTACCTTACCGTCGAGTGGTTGGGTGATTCCTCCACGGTGAAACGATAAGTGCCAATACGGACTGTGCTCCCACGTACTGTCGCGTATATATTGGGAGACCCCTATAGGAATAAAGCCTTTATCCATAGGAAGCCATGTCGGCCGCCCTACGATTTGCAATGCAGTGAACACAACATTCACGAAGATCGACCACCTGTACCCTAAAAAGTATTCTGTGGTTTTGCGAAAAGTTTGGCACACCCTCTACCTAGAATTCCAGAGCAGTCACTTTTGATCCTTTTCGGACTCCCTAAACGAAAAGGTTCCTGTGAGCGTCTTGTCACTTCGTGCTCATTAAACATTTGAAGGAGACTGGAGTCATCTTTTCGTCCTTTTCTCGACTCCTGAAACATGAAAAGGTCAAGTTTAATTCCAGTGTCTTAAAATTTATTCGGCCACGATAACATTTCCTGGTTAGATTTTGTGTGCGTTATCTTGAGTAGGTTTCGTTTTATTTCTCAATGGCAACTTTTCCAGGGTTCACCAACCCAAGTTCCCCTCCTGACGGGAATCCTGGTCATTTCCCTCCTCTCGGGAATGTTGGTGCTCCTTATATGGCAACATTATCCCTTCCAGGGTTAACTGTCAGGTTGCCTGTTTGGTTGTTTTCGACCTCTTTGGTCCCTACTGTGTCGGCTGTTAGTCCATCAGTCCCTCCACCTGAGCAACATCATGTTGATCCTAAGGTGGACCTCTCCCCTTCGACACCTACTTCCACGTCGTCATCTTCTACTTCGCCTGGTGAAAGTCTCGATTCGAGTAGCCAGGTGGCTAAGAAGAAGAAGAAGAAGACCAAGAAGAAGAAGTCCCCCAAGGGAGAGGCTACAAGCACAACTGTTATTCCCTCGAGTACACCTGAAGTCGGACCCCTTTCTGCCCCTCCGCGGAAGGTTAAGTTTCCTTGTCGATTATGCAAGGAGGACCATCTTCTTCGCGATTGTCCTGGCATTCCCAGGGTACTTGAAGTCTGGTCTCGCGATCCGGCCCACCCCTCATCGTCCTCTGAGGCTCACGGCGATGCTCTCTTATCGGTTGGGAATGGCAAGGGAAAAGGGAAGATTCGAATCCCTTGTAGACTTTGTGAAGGTAATCATCCCCTTCACCTTTGTCCACTCATGGATAAAGCCTCCAGTGTCTTGGAAAGTCTCCCAGCTCCCTCACCCCAACTTCCCGTTGGATATCAACGTCTTTCTGCAGATGCAGATCATTCGCCTCCCGACAATGAGATTGGTTCACAGCCTTCTCTTGTCCAGGCCCCTCTTCCCGAACCTGGCTGCGTCCCGCCTGTTCCAGACCAACCATTGGTCGGAAAGAGTGTCGACTCGAGTTCACCTCCTGTCGACCACTCTGTTTCGGAAGAGCAAAATTCTCATGTTCTTCTCGTCTCGTCAAATTCTCCTGAGCTTGATAATGGTTTTTCCACCCCAATCTCTTTGGAGAATTCTGATTCGGTTCCTTGTGAGCAGGGGGGCAACCATATGGTTCCCCCACCAAGTTATTCGGTCATTTCCTTCGATTGGAGTCGTTTGACTACCCCTCCCCTTCCATCCCATGTGCCTTTCTGGGTCACCGCCTATGCTGCCCATATGGCGCTGCCCGGCACTGTGTTGGATGAAGGCGCATCGGTTAGTCTCATGCCCGTTACTACTTGGCAGGCCTTGGGTTCCCCATCGCTTGTACCTGTCGCCCCGAATCTCACCGCTTTTGACGGAGGAACGAGTCAACCATTAGGGATCCTTCCACAGTTTCCTATCACTTTGGGAGGCAAGACTGTCTATATAGACGTCTCGGTTACCCAAGGTTCTTTAGACTTCAGTCTTCTCCTTGGGCGTGATTATGTGTATGCCATGGGAGCCCTTGTTTCTTCACTTTTCCGTGTGGTTTGTTTTCCACACGATGGAAGAATAGTGACAATCGATCAATTATCGTTCGTTCGTCCACAAGCCCCTCCGGCACAAGCATCCTTCCCTCTTGGTTCTCATCCACCAGTTGCATCTGTCTCACCCCAGATCAACTACGTGGCCACCTCTCCCGTGCCTATATCCAGCAATGCCGCCATCGTGCATAGTGTCCTGGGGGCATTGGGTCCTGACTTCCGAGACATCGACCTCCCTCCGGGAGCGCCACTCTTGGAAGCCCCGACTTCCTGTTCATTATGATGCAGATCGGGTGGAGCATAGTTCATTTTCCTATGTCAAGCTCGCTAAAAAATGAAATTAGGTCTGTTCGGAGCATAGTTCATTTTCCTATGTCAAGCTCGCTAAAAAATGAAATTAGGTCTGTTTGGAGCATAGTTCCTGGTTTTGTGTCAAGCTCGCTAAAAAATGAAACAAGGAGTCTCGAGGATAGTTTGCTACTGTATCAACCTCGTTAAAATAATGAAACGGCTTGTGTCCGAGGATAGTTCTGTTACCTGTGTCAACCTCGTTAAAACAATGAAACAAGGACTCGTGCAATTCGAGCGCATAATCATTATGTCAACCTTCAACCCATTTTCAATGGAGTGAAGCTTGGGGGGCATGTACCTTGAATTGAGACACGATGCTGGGGGGCATGCCCGTTCCCTTTACCATCAAGCATAGTTTGCATATGTACCATGTGCTTTTAAGCTTGCATAAAAATAAAATTTCCCATAAAGCATAGTTTGCATACGTGATTGGCATGTGTGTTTTCAAGCTTTCGTAAAAATAGAATATGTGCGTGTGTGTAAAGATATTCCGCAATGGGTCATTTGTTATGCAGTAGATACATCAGATTACATATGTGTCAAACTATCACATGGCATATAAAACACATCATCACATGTAAAAGATCCATCTAGGAATAAGCATATGCATGTAAATAGAATTTTTTCCAAGCATAGTTTGCATGTGTGTGGGCCTTTAAGCTTGCAAAAAATATAAAAAATGCATGGATCACGTGTTGTGAAACTGATACATTAGATCACATTCGTATTAGACATTTGCATAACATATAAAAAACATCATCATATGTAAAAAGGTCCATCAAAAATCGGTATGTATATATATCGTGTGGCGCTCGAAGGCGCTCAAAAATAAGTGTATATGTCCAAAAAATACAGCCGGTATCCTCAGTACATCTGAGTCATATGTCTCTCAAAACATCAGTGGAAATGAAACCTAGATAACTACTGAGCTGGGTTATGCTCCCTATAGCATACAGCTGCCCGTGCCACCCGCCTCAACAGGCGGTGCATCCTGGGTTCCACCCCCACTGTGTGGATCTGATGAGCTAAGTCGACCTCCTCGACCCCCTGGTAATCTGGCACCCCCTCCAGCAAACCCTCAAGGTTGCGAGCTACAGTCTCCGATGTGTCAACTCCTGGAGGAACTAATGCCAGGGCTCCAGCTCCTTGCCCCTCTCGCCGTGCCTCTGGGGCTAGGCCGATGGGTCTAACGGGTCCCACATCTGCACACCGTAACATTTATCAAGACATGTACATGAAAAATCAAAAACATTAAAAAATTAAAACGTGATCAAGTGTCATACCTCCGTCATCCCAATGCTCTCCCGCAGGCAGTGGCATGTCAGGATCGTTGCGGAAGTCCATACCTGCATATGGCCACTCCTCTATGAAAATGATTTGCTGGTCCAACCACTCTCGAAAGAACACTCCCCAAGCAGCTGGACGGCCACCACCTCCGCGCGGCATGATACGGGCCCATCGGGTGGCCCTCGTCTCCCGCGGACCTCTAGGTGGATCCACGGCCATAGTCTGCAGCCGTATAGCTGGCACCCGCTCCAGAATGAGTGGGAGTAAGAGCGATCCGTAGCCAAACTGTTTCGTCTCCCCGCGACGACAGTTGCTGAGTTGCCTCTTCATGCTGTTGGTCACCGCTGTGGCCCAGTCGAACACAGTAGGCTGTAAGCACTCAAGAGCTAGCAATAGGTGGGTCTTCGAGGCCTCATGGTTGGCCAAGCTTCCCGCTGCCCGGGTCACCATAAAAAGGATGGTGCGAAGGACTATATCCGTCACCGTGGGAATTGACACCTTCCCACTTCGCGATTTTACCGCCTCTGGACATACTCGAGCCATGAGCTGGTCGAGAGACTCGCCGCTGGGCCGTTGCCCCTCCATGATAGGCCTCTCGCCCCGGTGTGACAATCCAGTCAAAAAATAAATGTCCATATGGTCAAACTCAATATCTTTACCTCGGATGGTAAACTTGCCATCTATCGGGTTCCATGCCCTGATCAGGAACTCAAGTAGGTCATGCTAAGCTCTCAGACGTGGAGTGAGGAAGAATTTCAGGAATCCGCACACCCACATGGCATCTCGGCAATCCGTGCGAGCATAAGCAGCTACATCCTCGAGATCATGGGCCCTCTCTTGCCACTGAAAGGCCATTGCGTCCTGCATGAGCATTAAAAAGAATTAGAGTGCTGGCTAATAAAGTTTTCACGTTCAAAACTTAAAAAACAAAATTTTATAGCGCCAACGCGACTGTTTTTAAAATAGCCGCGCTGACCATGGCAGCGCTTTGTATTTTCTCCAGGTCAGCGCGGAAGAACACGGGTTTTCCGCGCTGACCGGGAAGGTGGTACGTGTAATTTTAATTCGATCAGCGTGGTCCCGCGCGGGAAATCCGCGCTGACCGAGAGCGCACCAACGCTCAAAGAAATTGCCCAAACGGCCAATTCCCACCGCTAAAATGCTTAAAAAAGGACTCAAAAGAGAGCGCATGGCAAGGGGAACCTACCTGGAGCAAGCCGTTCGATGAATGGTGTCCGCACGAGGAAGAATTGGCTCCGTCAACTTCGCAGCTTCACAACGTTCTCAAAGGCTCAATATGGTAACTATGGTAAAAATGACTATTTACCCTTCTATTTATAGTAAAAATGGCTTAATTCACTATA
The DNA here is from genome assembly GCA_031772625.1 of Pinus tabuliformis. Classification (NCBI taxonomy): domain Eukaryota; kingdom Viridiplantae; phylum Streptophyta; class Pinopsida; order Pinales; family Pinaceae; genus Pinus; species Pinus tabuliformis. Next base: position 1,125,423,532 of record CM062807.1, read on the forward strand.
GATTTTACGAATATGGGTTTTTGTCATGCTTTTACCATGGATTTAGCGCTTCTGTCAATACATTATGCCTTTATGCATGTTTTACGATGTTTTTTAAACATATCGAACGGATTTATGCGGGTATTTTTACTGTGCAGGTTCTTAGAAACGGTGAAGTCATAACGGTCCTAAATACACTTGGTCCAAAAAATGTCATCTTTGAAGCTCTTTTCCGACATGAAACAATAAAATATGGCCGAGCTTCCTTTCAGCTCGTTAAAAGGAACGAGAGGCGGTTGTTTTAACGCTCTTTTCCGACCGTTTAACTTAAAAAGATTGCCGGGTGTTTGTCGTTTCACACTCGTTATCGGCTCTAAAGAGACGTACTTCCGATCGCTTTTTTACTTTTTCGGGTCGAAGTCACTATTTACGAAAAGTACTCCTCGATCATTTTGGTCGGGCGGTTCTTTCGGGTATTGTTTTATACTTTTTCGGGCCCGAGAGACACAACTTTACGAAAAAGGACCCCCCTGGAGTCTCCTTTTCCGCTGTCTTTTCAGACTCTCTAAACAGGAAAAGACGCCGAGTTCTTCCGTCGTCAGACTCGTTAAAACTTAATGACATCAGATATCGTCGAAATGACACTTCTTCAAGCATATGCTATCCCCGTCAAGCTTGTCATCCAAAAATAACCGGGGTACCTGCCAGAAATGGTGGGGAAAATGGAACTGTAATCATAGTCGTGTTGGCAATATGTCGCTCTTGAACATGGCACTCCTCTGCTTTGTGTCTGGGTGGGACCATCTCATTTTGTTCATCACTAGCTTCCATGGGTTTTGGGTTATCCTATTTGACCTCTCATCTGCTCATTGCCTAGTCATCATGACCTCTGCTCATTTGATGTCAAATACTGCCAAGTCTGCTATTGTGCCGCCGATATGTTCAAGAGAAGTTGACCTCTGCAGAGTTACAACCTACCCTTGCTGCCTCAGATACTTCTGATTCATCACATTAATCTTCCTTTGTCTCGTGTCGATGATGTGGGAAACATTATGGCCCACCTTCGATCAAGGTTACCTCCTGTCGACTTCAGCTCATTATCCAGGATGGTGACTTAGAGACCCCTTCCAGGTGCCTTAGAGCCTGCATGCCTCAATGGCAGGTTCTTCGTGTTCGACGGGTGGTTTTCATCATTGGCCTCCGATCGAACGATTCCGCGGGTGTTCGACGCCAGCTCATTGATTCACATGCCGTGGATTGTACCTATAGTACCTTGAGGACCATTGTCATTATTGGTGGCCCCTCTCGCGTCTGTTAACAGTTTTCATCATTGACTGGTAATCAGACGATGTTCATGCATGTTCGACTTCAACTCATGTATTCACATGCTTGAACTTGTACTTTGTTCGGGTTGGGATGGAGCGCAAGACCCTGGTTCTAGTCTCTTGTGAGCCAGGCTGCGATTTTTGTGGATTGATATTACATGACTCGTTGATGGATGGTTGCGACCATACCTTGTTATCATCATGGTCTCTTCAGCTGAGTGGCTGCGCCCATACCACAGACCTTTCTTCCCATGTCTTTTGGATGGCTGCGCCCATGCCTAGACTACATGTAATCAAGCTATCAGTTGTACATACGTGCAGGTCCTTCCTGGTGGTGTTCCAATTCGGCAGTTTTGTAAAGCATTTCACCCCTCCCACTCTCTCGGGCTTCATGCTTTAGGGGGCATCTGTTACACAGCAATTTGTCACTGTCATCCAGTCAGTATCCCTACTGTGTCATAAAATCAAACTCATGCTCTCTGAATTGGCCAAATGACCCTCATTTCCAAAGTTTACTGGGTCAGCGCGTCTGTTATTAAAATATCCGCGCTGACTGGCGGCTCATAGTGTATTCAGTGCGCTGCCAGCGCGGAAGCACATCACTTTTCCGCGCTGGTCGCATTTTATGAGCCAGCGCACCTTTCTTTTGTATTGGGTCGCGCTGACATGACTTTCCCAGTTATTGAGGTGCGACGTCAGCACGCCAGTTCCTTTATAATCCGCGCTGATCCTGTTTGGGCGAATTTGTTCTAACAGCCAACCTTCCAGATGACTCCAGACCTGGTTGTTGGCCTTGTGAGTATCGCCCTCCCTTCTATGGCATGTCTGTTCGTCATATGGGCCACCTTTCTTGGAGATAATCTTATCCTTCCACCCTCCATGGAGACTCCTTCTCCTATATATTTCTCCACCATTACTATCAGCAGCTAGTTTTTGGAGATAGTTTTTGACATCAAGGAATTCATAGTGTTTTGTGTGCTGCTGTTAGTAGGTAGTTGGTGTGATAAAGTGTGGATTGCTAGAGAGCTAGAGAAAGGTTGTGAAGTCTTAGAGTTTTGTGTGAGAGAGAGTTGCTTGACTTGGGAGATCTACTTCTTGGGTGAATGCTTATGAGACTTGCTGGCTGGACCCTCTTGAGAAGGACTCAGCGTCAGAACAATGGTTGTATCTTTCTCTGATTATTGATTAATAATAGATGACTACTATTATGGTTCCATTCTCATTTGTCTATGCAATGGTCAAATGTGAATTACATCCTTTCTGACTGATGTATGGTTGCTTTTATTAGATTTCACGCTTGTGTTTGCATTTCTCTTTGTATGTGCAGGTGTCCGCCCACGAGGATAGTGGAGGATTGTGACCGGCCAGAGCAAAGGAGCGAGTGTGGCATCTCTTCATCAAACAAGAGCGTTGGAATCCAAGTAGGTGTTCTTTGCCTACCTATTAATTGCAATTAGGAGCTTGCATAGTAGCATTGATTGACTGTTGCTAGACCCATGCTGGGCTAGTAGGGATCACCTCTATCCATAGAGGGGATTTACCTCTCCAACAGTGGGTATGGTAGGTGATTGAAATTTGTTTGTTTGTTTTCTTTATTTAAGAAATAAAAAGGATCCTATTTACACTTCCCCAGCAACGATGCCAAAATGTTTAATCAATTTAATTTTCTTAAATTGCAACCATAAATTATCGACCGGAGTTGGTAAACGTATGAAGTGAAATGCACTATATATGCTAGAAGCAATTCTTACTCTCAGATTATTATCATGATTGTCGTTTTATGTTTTGTTTGTTCTTTTTGATGAAATGAAAAGATCATGATGATTTAAACTGAATTCTAATTTGAGTTGAATCTATCTTTAAATCTTAACCAATTTACTCGTTGAGAATGAATTAAGAAGAAAAAAAAAAAACTTCAATATTTCTATGTCTTTTGGAAATTTTATGTGAATGAAATATACATTAATGAAAATAAAAAAATTGTTAAATTATTGAAATCATTAGAAAGCAATTACAATTTTAAACTCAAGAAAAAGAATCTTTAAATTACAATCGAAAAATAAACTACTCAATTTGCAAGAAAGAATCTATTTGAAAGAAATATTCTATTGCTTAGATGAAAGAAGGAAAATCTAATTCCTGATAAACATCTATGCAAAAAGAGATTTAATCTATCTTCAAAAGAAAATAAATCTACACTCACTTGACACCTATTGTAATTGAAAAGGAAATGTTGGAAATAAAATGACAATTCTAGAAATAATTGTTCATCTATTTAATCCAAAAGTTCGTGCTAAAAACCATGGAAACAGACTAGAATCTATAGAGTACCTATATTATGGAATGCTGGAAACTAATTAAAGAGATGACAGAGATCATTTAAGCGTCTGGAATGAAACGAGAATGAAATATCATAATAAAAACATAACAATTGAATCTACAAAATCAAAACTATAAAAGCATCTAATTACAAAATATAAAATAAAAGAGAACCTCTTTAGTTGCAGGAGCCCTCCACAATAGATGGTCTCGAATTCAGGTATCAATTAACTACGCATTGAAAGCTTAATATGCAGCTTCATTCAGGTAATAAAAACAAAGTTTTTAACACAATATTACGGTCGCATCCAAAATTATCCCCTTCTCTGTTTCAATGGCGTGTTTATATAGTGATTACAATGAAACTTCATGGAGATTCATATGGCTAAATATCATAACTGAATGGATGCCTAGTTGCCATGAATTTGATTAAGCACATTCCATTCCAACCCTGTTTGCTTGACTGGGCATTTATAGACACATAGGTACACTATTTGCTAACATAACAGCAAACTAGGGCTCCAAAGAACCCAAAATATCTCCCAAATAGTAACGAATTTGGGAAAGAGGCTCACACCAAACTTAACTTGGCTTGTTATGAAAAACACCCACGTTTTTCTTTCTGAGATTCACTTTCATTTTCTCAAAAAGATCGTTTGAAGTTGACTGGTCAAAACTACTGCAATTTTCCCTTGATCTTTTCCTCGAGGTCCACATGTGCGAGCTGGGTGGAATTTGACCCATCACAATCCATATTGGAGCTTATAGAAACAATGTCCATGTGTTGGATTTCATTCTAGAGTGGTGTTACTACCTCAACCATGGAGGTAGCTAAGGAAACTTGACAATTCTGCAGCAACTTGAACTTGCTAAACTGTCATTAGTTAAAATCATGCAAAATTCTTCTTAATCTACAAAAAATAAAGGAAAAACATTCTTATTAACCACTTAGACATATAAATGCATGTCATTAATAATTATGGTAAAAATGGTGGTAAGTGAGTGAAATGGTGCAATGGATGGTTGGAAATAATGGCCTAATGAATGTCAAAGACAAGCGAAAATGATTACAAATCAGTGTCAGACTCAACACCAGCTGCTTGTGGTCATTGTTGTTCTAAAACAAGTCTTTCAAGCCTTTCCACATTGCATATGGAGTCTCCCTATCATGGAGGTTCGAGGTAATATGATCTCAAACTCCTTCCAATAAGATCCTTTTTGCTTTTTCTATGCACTTCTTCCACTCTGCTAGATCATGTGCATGAGTTGGAGTTGGTTTTGAGATGACCTTATCAATGAAATCGTTCAATCCATTGTCTTCCATGACTGCTTCCATCCGGCCTCTCCTGTTAATGTAATTCGAGCTAACCTCAAGGGCATACTCAAGCCTCAGACCCTAGAATGCCATCATGATTCTGCTACTAGCTCTAGAGAAGATATATGCAAAATTTGTTCCTCCTACAGGTAAAAAATCGTATTCTTCTCTTCTATTGTAATTTCAGCTCTCATACCTTGTATAAATTCATTTTAGATTCAAACTGATAAAGTAATTTAGTAAAACAATAAACTTGAATCTACTCTACCAACCGTGGAAACAATTAACTATCACGAAATTACAAAGCATACAAGAGAAAAAAATTCAATCAACACATTATACAATGATTTCCTGGGGAAAGCCATAGCTAATAACCTTATTATATGTATATTGCATTAATCAGAAAATATGATAAGATTACAATGTTGTGCTCAAGCCCGAGCAGCCTCTGCACTATCTTTATCTATCTCACTGCTTCCTAGACAAGCCTAGGCCAATACTTAACCAAATTTTGGATTTCCCAAGTCCTTATTTCCTTGTGTTGTTTCCTTTGTAATTATTCCCATATTATTTAGGGAAATCCCCATCCAATATTGTGCAATCCATCATAGGTATTCCTATGACTGCATGCACCACTTGTACAATTTGGATGATTATACAACTGATAGTACATTGCCCTTGAACTCCAATCTCAATTGGGTAACTCTCAATTCATACATGTATGAGTTATTTATGGTTGATTGATGAGTTATTTGGTTGATCACTGAGTGTGGTTCAAGTTCCACTTCCACACATTGAACTTACACTAGTTCCTCTAACAGTTGGAACTGGTTAAACTGACTTTAACTCACATAAACTGAATTAATTAATTACAATTCAAAATAAACTCAACCAGGGCCCTTATAAAGTAGGAACCACTCTACATGACTCAAGTTAGACCCTCAACTCAAATTAACATAACCAAATAAGTCAAACTAACTTAGTTAACTTGTAAAAGTTTTCATGTGATGTGGAATTACAATTTTCTTCTAATTTAATTCAAGAGAAAATTAAATTAGATTTTTTCTTGGTGCCATTTTCAGCACATTATAGCACTAAAATGGGAAAAATAAATTTTACGATCAACATTTTTTTAAATTCAACCCTTTATGGTGTTATCGAGTAGTATACACATCAATGCACTTTTTTATTTAGTGCACCTTTTTCTTATTTAAAAAATAAATAAATCTTCCATGGTTCACCATGTTCTATCAGGCACTAGTGCTTATATGTATAGTAAAGCACTTGTGCGTTTGTATGTTATAGACGTACCGTTAAAAAAATATATGCTAAAACATCCATTCGCCCACCTTTGCTAGTGACCTCTGTTACAAACAATTTTTTGGGCTATTTTTATAGGGACTTCCACAAAAACCTCCGCTAGAGGGTTGTTTCCTTGTAGTGATCATTGGGTATACCACACATGGGAATGTCACAAAGAGGGTGGCACCCTTGCCCCCAACTAGGTAGTCCCTATGTGAGTCAAAAGTGCGAAGTCCATATGCTATAGTTATTTAATTTACAACCAACCTCTATTTTGCTAAAATGTGTAAATAATGTGCAATCCAATCTAAAGGCTTTGATAGATGGTAACTAAATGTGATTCATAGTTTATGTTGTGGTTATTCAAATTTTCTACGAGTTATTAAAAATATTTGAAATTTCAATGGATGGGTTTTTATATGTTTCATTTTTTTAATGATTTAATTTTAAAGCAAAAAAAAAATGATCAATATTTCAAAAAAATCCCAATACGCATAGGACGAGTGCCTTGAAATTTAATAATTATGCATCTTATGCATTTGTTATTTTTAAGTGAATCAATTATGCTTTGTAGTTAGAATATGTATAATGAAAAATAATGTTCAAGGAAGTAATTGATGAAATGGAATTCAGTATGCAATATTTAATATGGAATTTAATATGCAATACTCTAGAGAAAAAATAGCTATATTAATGGAGGCATCTATAAAAGAACCATTTATTTGATTAGTTAATTCTTCTCCCTTCTTTATTTCTTCCCTATCCAGGAAGACTCGTAAATGAGGATGACTCCTGTGGATATCATAAAGAAGGCTCACAAACGTTCTAGCATCAAAGCCTTTATGATTGAGGAAGACATCGTACTGGGGGAAACAAGGAGAAGGGGGAATGAGGCCTGAAATTTTTTCCAATTAATATTATTATGTTTCATTATGCAAAGTTTTTACTGTGTGGAAGAGTATGTGTAGGAAAACGTGGGACCTTTGCATATTGTTAGGGTGCTCTAACACTAGCATTGTTATGTTTCCTTGCGCGGGAGAATGTGGTCCTTTGCATATTCTGGGAGTGCTCTGACACCAGTATTGTTATATTACTGCACTACCCAATAGTACTGGAATCGATGTGGTTGTCGATCCTTTACATAAATTACGGGCCCTAAACAAAATTTTAATTAAATTTCATTATTGTAGTGGATAACGAAACCCAAAGTGTGTGGCTTTTTCGTCATCAATACCTTTGCTACTTGGTTGTTGGTTTAGCCAATGACACAACCCCACATCACGTGTTTTGTGCGTTTCATGCGTTTGTTCACTTTGAAAAAAAAAGGATTCCTTTTCTTTTGATTTTACTTAAAAAGACTTACCTTTTCTTTGATTTGATTTTATTAAATATCACTTGCAATTGATTCATACATGCCACCCAACATTTTGTTTTGTGTTTTCTTTTTCAAAAACGACTCTTTACCTATGACTTTACCATTAAAAAACCCCTTAGCTACATAGAGACATCAAGCAAGGAACTATTTTATTTGTTTTAAAAATCATTCATGACATGACTTTCAAAACGATGAACTTCAAATGACAAGTAAATATTTGAAGTAAACGCTATCCTAAACTTCTAAAAAAAAGTGGGCATGCTTTCACGAAAATATATATAACAACACTCAAAATACATTTCAATGATGTTTATGTATTTAATATATTTTATATTTAATTAAAAATATATATAAACAAAAATAAAATATTTATATTTATATTTTATTTAAAATTATAAAATTATTTATATTAGAATGAACTATTTATTAAGTTAATAGAAATAATAATAATATATATATATATATATATATATATATATATATATATATATATATATATATATATATATGTTGGGTATACGAACTAAGTCCCACATTGATTAGAAGTGGGAAGGATCATGGGTATATGAGGATGGACAAATATCTACATTGGTATGAGGCCTTTTGGGGTAAAGCCCAAAAACAAATCCATGAGGGCTTAGGCCCAAAGTGGACAATATCATACCATTGTGGAGATATGTGGTGTCCAGAGTCCTTACAATATATATATATATATATATATATATATATATATATATATATATATATATATATATATTACAAGAACGGTTATGGGATTTCATTAACTGATTGGCTAACAGCCTCAAATTCGGTTACAGGAGAAGGAGCAGAATTCTGCATGGCTTTCCAACAAGAGGAATAAAGCTCCTACTCTTTTCAGCTTCCTTTTTTTACATTTGGTATAGTGAGCTTTTGCTGCTAATTTCCTGAGCTGAAAGATACAAACAAACTGCTGTAAAATAAAGCAATAAAACATGACTCTTTAAGGGATTGGTTCCCAAAGGGTTTCCTTGTCTCTGAGAATAGTGTCGGCATCTAAGTGAACTGCCTTGTTTGCCTCGATGTCAGCTTCTTTGTTATTGTTTCTTAAAACATGAAAGTAATTCAGATTTAGGGACTTTGTCATGCCTTTGATCCTTGTAATTATCCTTGCTAGTTGCAGATCCGCTGGGTTGGAATTGTTCACCACTGCATTTATGATAACCTGGGAGTCTCCAAAGACATTTGCCTCCTCAAGTCCCAGCTCTTTGAGGAGTTTGATACCTTGGAAGAGGGCCATCGCCTCAGCTTGTATGCTTGAGGAATGGCCTAATCCCCAAGCAAATCTGTGTGAAGAAGAACCATCTGGATTAATGATAAGCCCTCCCGCGCCAGCAATTCCTGGATTCCCTTTTGCTGCCCCATCAAAGAAGAGAGAAGGAAGTGGTTGATTGGACAGCCAGTACTGAAAGTCTTCTTCGTTTTTCCTGATTTTCCATTCTTTGAGGGATGGAGGGGAGCTGCTCGATTTTTGAAATTTGAAATTGAGAACAGATCCCAAATCTCTGTCCTGCTGACTTAGATTTAAATCATCTCCTTTGTCTTCCAGCCACTCGACTAGCTGACTTTTCACTGAGTTGGCAACTATTCTGTAGTCCTGTTCCTTGCTCCAGAATATCCTTCTGTTTCTTTCCAACCAGACTTGCCAACTGATAAACTTAGGCAGAGCACTCCACGCTGATCTGATTGTTATATTTTTTGGAAGTGGGCCTGGATATCTGATCATCCAGCCTGCGAACAGTTCTGAAATTGAGGTGGGGAAAGTGAACTTGTATTTCCAGGACACTAGAAGCTCCTGCCAAATAGAGACTGCGAACTTGCACTCGATCATGAGATGAAAGGTGGTTTCTGAGTTTTCTTTGCACAGCATGCAGCGAGAGGGCCCATAGATGCCCCTTTTCTGGAGCCTGTCTTCTGTGAGAATTTTTTGATGGCAGAGAAGCCAACAGAAGTGGTCTATTTTTGGGATTGAAGGGATTTTCCATATGCCAACCCAGGGGGCAGGATTGGGGGGCACATGGGGACGCTCAAGACTCTTAGCATATCCCTGAGCTACCGTGTAGCCTGCCCGAGTTGAGCCCCAACCTCTCACGTCCTGCCTGCGCGCATGAGTGGGAGCCAGCCCGTGTAAATTCGTGTAGAGCATAGCCAGCTCTGAGTGCAGTGCGGGAGGAATAGGGAGCTACTTCCAACCCGCCCAGGCATCCTCCTTCCAAGTCGATATGTCCCACAGAGTATTGATGTTCACCTCAGACGTCCAGCGCTTCAACTCTGCCGTGCCTCTCAGCTCAGCCAACGGAGGTCTACCCAGGATACTATCATTCCACAAATGAATTCGTTTACCATTCCCTAGGATCCAGAAAGCGTAATTGCTTATCAGCGAGCCAATTCTGTTGATGAACATACTGAGAGGAGTTCTGAGTTGATTTTTGGGCTGTTCCAGGCATCTAAGTCTAGTTGCTCTGAAGTATTTCCTCCACAGTGCAAACTGTACCTATTAGGTGTGGAGCCTGATTATCTTCTATAGTACCGCCAGATTGGACCCCAGTTCAAAATGGGGTTCGCTACAAGGGGGGTCCAGGGGGGGCGACAGCGACTTTTGGGAGCCCCCCTCTGGCGGGGGGTTTCGGGGGCAGTGCCCCCGAAGCTAAAAACAGCTGTAAAATTGCCTTGTAAAAGTATAGTAATTTCTAGTCAATCTGGGTCGTTCATTAGGCGTGTGATCTGACGGTAGAACTTATGTTTAGTTTATGGTTTTTTTCCCTAGAAGGCAACCCCTCTCTTTGTATGAGGGTATTGTATTTAACGCTGTGAAATAGATGTGTATTTTGTGAGCGAGAAACAGAGAGGTGAGATTGTGAGAGAAAACAGAGGATATTACAGCGGATTTGCTGTAGGTTGTGTCTCTTCATTTTGCTGGATAATAGAAAGGAAGGACTGGTTGTTCGGGGTGGACGTAGCCCAAACTGGGTGAACCACGTATATTTGTGTCTCTCTTGTTTTGTGTGTTTTCTGTGTTTATATTTCTACAATATTTTATGTGTTCCATTGCTCTGTAATATATAATTTTCTAACAGTACCCAACTTGGATTAGGTGCTATGATTTTCCAAATCAATTTGGCTCCCATGGCTAGATTTTGAACTCTGAGATCTTTGAAGTTCAATCCTCCCTCGTAAATTGGCTTGGTGACTATTTCCCAGTTGACTAGGGAAATTCTCTTCTCGTTTTGTTTGCCTCCTTTCCAAAAGAACTGTCTGATTAGCTCCTCCATCTTTTTGATGATTCCAACAGGTGCTAGAAGGACTGAGAATTTGAATAACGGAAGACTACTGAGCACTGCCTTAATGAGCACTGATTTTCCGGCGATATTGAGCCAAGAAGATCCCCAGGCTTGCATTTTGGTTTTGAATTTGTCTAGCTGCGGGTACCAGTCTTTGCTCAAGGCCCTCCTATGGAAAATTGGCAGCCCAAGATATTTAAATGAGGACCAGGTAACAGAGGTAGCGAATCCTAGGCATCTGGCTATTGAGTTTGCAGTTGAAACAGGGATATTCCAACAGTATATATTGCATTTGTCCTTGTTTAATATGCTGCCTGAAACCTTACTGTAGACATCCAGAACTTCTTTGAATTTAATAGCTGAGTGAAGAGAAGCAGCCCCCAGCAGTAATGTATCATCTGCAAAAGGGCATGGTTGATCTTTTTTACCCCTCTTGCAATGCACAGGCCCGTGATTTCATGATCTTGTTGCTTTTTATCTAGGTAGAAGCTGAGGACAGAGGCCTGAAGGACGAATAGGAGGGGTGAAAGGGGACACCCCTACCTCAGCCCTCTTGAGGCTTTGAAAAAATCAGCCGCCCTACCATTCACCAGTGGGGCAATCCAAGGTTCTGAAATACATGCTCTGATCCACTTGATGAAGTTTTGACCGAACCCCAGTTTGTGTAACACATCAAACAAAAACTTATGTCTAACATGATCAAATGCATTTGCTAGATCTAATTTAATAGCCATACCTTTTTCTTTTCGATGAAGGCTGGAGTGGATCGCCTCTTGAACCAGCACGAAATTGTCAACCAGCTGTCTGCCCTGAATAAATCCACCTTGGTTATCTGGGATGATTTTGGGGAGAATTCTTTTCAACCTGTTTGCTATCACTTTGGTTATAACTTTGTACCCAATATTGCATAAAGAAATTGGGCGAAATATGCTGAAAGAATTTTCTCCTTTCTCTTTGGGAATGAGGGCGAGAAAGGCTGAATTTGTGCAGCCTCCAATCTTCTGGCAGTCTTGGGACTTCTGAATCATTTTGAGGAACTCCTTCTCAATGATCTACCAACAGGTTTGGAGAAATCTAGGCGTGAAACCATCCGGTCCCAGAGCTTTGTCGGGATCCATTGCGAAAAGGGCCTCCTTGACTTCCTTGTGCGTGATTTTGCTTTCAAGTGCCTGGTTCATCTTGGAGGTGATAAGGCTAGGGACAACGTCCAACAGGCTGTCGTTATGATCAACTAATAGATCCTCCCTGTACAGCTTCCCAAAGTGTTCTGAGGCTGCCTTTTTTATGCATGTAAAGTCCTTCAAGACGTTGTTTTCTTCTTTTATTTCCATGATGGAATTACGCCCTTTCCTGGCTTGGGCTTGTTTATGAAAAAAGGAGGAGTTTCTATCACCAGATTTAAGCCAAAGACTTCTGGACTTGAGCCTCCAATATTCCTCTTCTGCCAGGCAGGCCTTATGGAAACTTTGTTGGAGCCTGGCCTCCTTTTCCAACTCTTCTTTAGTAATTTCGGCTGCTTCAAGATGAAGTTGCTGACTTTCTAGCTCGGTTTGGGTTTTTTTCCTTTGCACAGCAGGGTTGGGCAGGGTCTTAGCCCAATTTTTTAACATGGCTTTAATTCTTCTGAGTTTTTCCTCCCAAACAAAGAAGGCAGATCCCTTGACAGGGTCCTTCCAGCAGTCTCTGACCTTTTCCATGAAGTCTGCCTCTTTGATCCAGAGAGAGCTGAATCTGAAAGGGATAGGCCCCAGGTCCTTGGGGGTCAGCAACTCTAGGCTAATGGGCTTGTGATCTGATACGCTGTTGTGGAGAATGCGCGTTCTAGCTTCTAGTCCAAGAAGCAGGAAGGAGCTTTGCACCAAAAATCTGTCAAGTCTTGCCGCTATGTGACCCGGGCCAACTCTCTTGTTTGACCACGTGAACTTGCCAGTAGTCGGTTTAATGTCAATCAGATCCCAATCTTGCATGATATCTTCCACTAATTCTCTTGCCAGATCCCTGACTATACTGCCTCCTCTTTTTTCTGATGAGAGGAGGGTGAGGTTGAGATCTCCGGCTATGATTATATTCTCTAAATTTTCTAGATCTACCAAGTCTTTGATGGTGTCCCAGCATGATTTTTTCTCCCCTGCATTGTTAGGAGCATATACATTGACCAAACAAATAATTTCCTTAGATTCTAAGTGCTGCAATTTTAACAAAATCCAATGCGTGTTTAGGGACTCAGAGATTAAAGAGAACTTATTTGGATTCCAGAGCGACCCAAGTCCTCCCGATGCTCCATGGGCAGAGGTTGCTTGCGCTCCGTCTTTTTGCCAAAATTTTTTGCTTACCTGGAGGAAGGTTGAATCCTCCAATTTAGTCTCCTAGATGAGAAGAATATCTGGGGCTTCCAGTCTTATTAAGCTCTTCATAGCTTCTTCCTTGGCTTTGGTGCCCATTCCCCTACAATTCCAGGAGACTATCTTCATCATTTACTTTTGTTGTGATGAGCTCCTTTAGAGCTCTGGGTTTGGATCCTCTTCATCTTCAGGGTTTTTGCTAGAAGTTTCTCTAGCGTTGGCTGGCTGCCCTGAAGCTTGTCTTTGTATGTTTCTTGATCTCTTTTTTCCTTTGTTGACATTCGTCCTCTTGTGGATCTTCAAGGGGTAGAATGTGATTCCCCTATTTCCCCTTCTTCCTCTGAATCCTCGGACTCTTGGGTTTCCTCTTCTTCTTCTGACATCTTCCCTTTGGATCTCTCCGGTACACTTGTGGATTTAGGTGGAGAGGTCTCCTTCGGAATTTTTGGCTCCTGCGTATTCATGATTTCAGATCCCAGGATCTCAAATTTGTTCCCTTGGCTTTCCTTGGCTGGATTCTGAGTAGGCCCCACTTGTGGAGCTCTAGCATTTGAATTTGCGTTCTTCCGGAGTGAAGTTTTGGGTCGCTTTGCCTGATTCCAACCTTCTTCCTTCCCTTTTTCTTCTACCCCTTTGGTTGGTCAGTCTCTGGCGAAGTGTCCATAGACGTGACACTTCCGACATTTGAAAGGTAGTTGTTCATAGTCCAATTTCTGTACATGCGTCCAGGGACCTACCATTATTTTGATGGCTTCTGGTAGTCCGATCTCCAGATCTACCTCCACACAAATTCTGGTGCAATCATACTAGTCTTTGTTGTTGGCTTTATCTATGAACTTCCCAAGAGAGTTTCTTATATGTTTCAGAGAGTCCCAATTCCAGCAGTGAACAGGGAGGTTGGAGCCTTACCTAGACTGGGACCACTGAAGGCACGTCCACCACCGGATCGAAGTCTGGCATCCATTTATTTAAGTACAGTCCTTGAGGGCCCATGAAGTAGGGGCCATTCCTGAAAATGAGATCCTTGTCCTCTTTTTCAGAAAATTCAAATAAGAAGTATCCTCTTCCGAGGAAGCAAGAGGTTACCATGTTCTTTATCAGCGGTGCCCAGTTTCTAGCAACCCAGTTCTCCATTGATTTCGGGGAAGGCCAAAGACCTTTGAACTAACCAACTAGAGCATGATCTGCCAAGGATAAAGCTACCTGGATCGGACCTTCAGGCAAAAGAGCGATCTTGAGGATATCTTCTAGTTTTTTCACGAACTTAGCAGCTTCTACACATTTCTTCTTGGGCAGAGAGGCTAGCAAAGATCTGAAGGCCTCGACAGCAGAGGGTGGAGGAGGGGAGGAAGACCCCTGGGGGAGAGTCAACTCCTCCATGGAGGGCCAGCAGATCTAAACCTGGACGGCCACAGGTTGGAGTAGAGCCCTTAGTGGACACGCCCGTAGGGATCAGAATACGCAGAGGGCGGGTGCGGACGCAGACTTCCAAACCCACGGATTGTGGATCTCGCCGGTTGCAGAGCGGGAGCCGAGCTAATAAAATATATATATTAGTGCAAGTTATATATTTTATTTATTTAGATTTTTTTGGGACACATTATAATCAATTAAATATTATGTTGAAAGAGGTACCATTTTCTTGTACCACTCTTATTGACATGAGGATCATTATATATTAGATTTGTATGTGGTTGTGGTTGCATAATTAATTTTTAGTATAAAAATTGTTTATTTCTTAAAAAAATTACAAAAGGCATAGACTTTTTTTGGATGGGATGTGAAAAAATCACTATGAGGTACTTCTAATGTTATTTTTTTTTTGGCATAGCAGTGCACTAGAAAAGTAAGAAAGAAGGATATTCACATTATAAACAATCGACTATTATGTTAGTCATAATGCAAAACAATAATGTATTTAATTAAAAAAAATCATGGCTAGTTTAAACATGGTTATCAACTTGATCAAAATCCTCCATAGTTCTTTGTTAAAGGTTGTATTTAGTGGATTTTACTTCCATTTCAAAAAATGGTCTTCTCTATATCATCCAATTTTTAGGGTTAAAATGTGAGAGCATTTTACAACAATGTTTTTAACAATCCATAATGATGTTAACAAAAACTTTAAAATAAACTTGAATAAAAATTGGTGTTGTTGCAAAGACCCATTTTTTTTTTATTTGAGCTTAAAATTACAACTTGTTTGAAATTCTTCCATTCACAACTAATATCATTATCACTGAAATCTTAAATTCAACCGCTGAATTAAAAGTAGTGTTATTAGTGACATTATCTTCTCTATCATAGTTAACATTATAAATTGTTTGAAACCATCCTTTAACAAAAAGGTTTACTAGGTTGATTTATGTTTACTAGATTTACTAGGTCAACCATAGTCAACCATGGTCAACAATGGTCAACTAGGTTTACTAGACTACATAAGTTTACTAGGTTTACTGAGTTTACCTAGGTTTACTAGGTTGATTTTATGAGAATAATTGAGAACACTTTATGATTTATAAAGTCTAGGTTGTATCAATAATGTAAATGAAATAATTGTATACAATATATTTTTAAAGAAAAGAGAGGTTCGAATTTGATGGGCATATAGTATGTAGATCTATGTCAATCAATTTGTCAAATCACTATAGATATGAGGTCTTTTGTTCCACAACAAGGGGGTAACATATCTCAATTTGGTGTCTTGTTATGATAGGACTATGACAACCCCAACCATGGGCCTCTCGTAAATGCATTGTCGGAAAGATTCAGGAAGCCACATGTATCCATGACACTTTCCCTCAACTTAATATGCAGGAGTCACATCAAATGGTGAGTCAAATTTCTGATTGGAGCAGTGTTCTTGCAAAGAAGAATGTGCCCATCTATGCCTTGTGCGATAATGTCAAGAATCTAATTCAACAAGCGATGGTGACTTCCAACCTAGAGGTGAAGAAGAAACTTGTGGCTTATGTTGATGGATTCAATGCTTAAATTAATTAGCTGGAAGACACATCCCAGGCGACTAAATGTGTTCTTCATGATCTCCGCCCAGAAGCACAAAGACACTTTCTCACCTTGAGCACGCTATCCACTCTAGTTGATTAGTAGATCCAGGAGTTTGTCCAATCGTAACCAAGTGTGCAGACAATGGAAGAATTTTCAAGCAAGGTGTTTACACTTCTAGACTCATGGAACTCCTTTGTTCTTTCATACACTACCTTTAAGGAATCGTCTCTTCAAAGTGTTCCAGATTTGGGTCCATTGTTTGAAGGTACAACAACTGATCCTATTAGAAGCCAACCATCATAGAGTTCAGATGCAGCAATGATAACACATTGAATCGAGGGTGATTAAATGGATTGTGATTGAGGCATGTTGGGTCCTTACTTTTTGAAGGAATAGAAGTTGCAGAGGACATTTTGGATAAAGCCACTAGAAGTAGAGAACCAAAAACTCAAAGCAGAAGAGAAACATTGTTTTGGGATTTTCGCAGTGGAAAGTATGGGCACGTAATGGCCCAAGGTTTTGGAAAACTACATATCAAGCAAGAGAGGGATCAAAGGACAATCAACTAATGAAGTTGAATGAAGAAGATGAATTGTATGGCTAGATGCTGATTAAAGCGGGCCTCTGAAGAGCGACGACAGGACTGAAACCCTGCAGAACCCTGAGCTCGGCTCGGCAAGCTAGCTTGCAACACCAACCATTACAAGACAAATCTGCAATGGCGCTCTCACTTGATTCGCTCCATGCACAACTCCGGGGGGGGTTCAACCCCCCTTCTTTCACGCCTTTCATTTTTGGCAGCATCCCTATGGAAACCCCTAACTTCCCTACCAGCTCCAGATCTGAGGGAATCAACCACGAATCAGAGCCAAAAGGAACTCATCAACGGGGCACAATCCCAATCGAAAAAGTGAGCAAGAATCGTTCCCATGCAAACCCATCTCGAAGGAAATACCAAGACTTATCATTGAAGATCCATGGATAAACGAATATAGAGACCACATGAGCAAACATGCCCTGATCTGCAGATTCATGGGGGTTTGATTGAACGAAAAGACTCTATGCTGGTGGATAAACCAGAAATGGAAACCCAAAGGGGATTTCGAGCTTCATCTGGGATCGAGGAGCTTTTTCACTGTCATCTTTGTCCATAGGGATGACCGAGATCGTATCTTCGAAGGAGGACCATATTTCTACAACTCTGCCAGACTATACATCACATACTAGAGGACAAACTTCGCTCCAAAACAGGAGGATTTCAAAAAAGTTCTAGTATTGATTCGCATTCACTCTTTGCCTGTGGATTACTAGAACAAGCGAATCTTGGAGGCCATAGGAAACCAGCTGGGAGTCTTCATCAAAGCCTCAGATCTAACATCACAAGGTAAGTACACTGCTTATGCTAGAATCTGTGTTTACCTGGATATTTCAGGACCCCTCCCAGGCCATATGGAGCTGATCCACAGAGGAGTGCACTGGAAGCAAACCATTGATTATGAAAATATCCCATTCAGATGCCGAACCTGCCGCCAGCATGGACATCTCAGCCACAGATGCCCTGTCAATCAACCACAGCCCAAAGCACAAAAAGAACAAGTGGATACTCCAGCACCTAGCTTCACCCTCGCTTCAAGAAAGAATAAAGGGAAGAGAAGCAAAAAGGCTCCAAAACAACCCACCAACACTACCCCCACTAATAAGACCTCCACCCAGCAAAATAGCTTTGAAATTCTGGGTAATCTTGACTCATCGGAGCACCCATCAGCTCCTCAGGCCCCCACTAATCATGATCTAACAGATTCAAGCCAACCCACACAGACCACCAAAGCCCTAAGCTCAACCTCTGACCCAACCCATGCCCAAGCACCGCAACACCAACAGGACTCCTCTTCCCTCCAGAATATCACCAGCCAAACCTCGACGCAAACCCAGTAACGCATAGAAATGCAATTAGATCAACCCTCCACAACCCCCTCAAACAATCCTCTGGAGGAGATCCTTGGTGATCTAGATCTTCAAAAGGTCAATGAGCAATGGTCCAAATTAGGAGTCGATGCCATTCCTCAAGACCATTTGGAGAAGATAGAAATGGCCTACTTGCAGCTGGAATACATCAACCAGAATGCAGCCAAAAGGCAATGGGGAAATAGCAGCCAAACAGGTATACAAGCCAACATGGATCTGGATCAATATAAACCACAGGGACCAGGTAGAAAAAGAGGGCGAAAATCCACAAGACAGTAGATACAAGAGCTAGGCAGATGCCTAATCAATGAGGGGAAAATCAGGGCATTGGTCCTTTCTGCTCCAAAGACTGCGTAATGAAAATCACAACCTGGAACATCAGGGGGCTCAACGGCACCTCCAAAAGAAGGATCTTAAAAAACCACCTATTCTCGCAGCACCCAGACATCGTCCTACTGCAAGAATCCAAATGCTCTTCCAAGAGCACAGAAACTCTCAAAAAACTTGTTTCCAACAGTCATCAATGCATCAGCATAGATGCAATTGGGCAAGCAGGAGGGTTGATCACATTCTGGAACAAAAGAAAATTCATAGTACAAAATGCTCTGTCCACCAAGCACTCTCTATCGGTGATTTTTAACATGCCAAATTCAGGGCAATCGATCTTCGTTACCAATGTATATGGACCCCAACGACTTCAGGAAAAGCTAGAGATGCTGCTAGACCTGGATGAAGTCAGACAACACCATGGGGCAGATCACTAGATTTTAGGAGGAGACTATAATATGATTACCAATCTAGCAGAGAAAAAGGAAGGCCTACGAAGACTGGATAAGGACTCAGAAGCATTCAACACTTTTATTGTTGCTTCCAAACTCATTGACATCCGCACGGTCAATGGTCTACATACTTGGAACAATAAGCAAGGAGGAAACCGACAGATATCTTCAAGGCTTGACAGATTCCTCATGTCGGAATCCATTCTGTTACAAAACATAAACATGGAGGCCAGTATTCTACCCATAGGAGGATCCGATCACTGGCCAGTGCAGATCCACTTCACCAATTTGGATAAACCCCAAAACAGGCCTTTCAGATTTGAGGCCTTTTGGATAGAGCACCCATCATTCATGTAGAATATACAAAACTGGCGGACTCAAGCCACCATAAGGAGTGACAACATCATGTACATAATCCAGTAGAATCTCAAAACCACAAAGACCAACCTCAAACAATGGAACAAAGATACCTTTGGCGACATAATTCAAGCCAAAAGAGAACTTGAGGTAAAAATGGCGAACCTCCAACAAATTTTGATCACAGAAGGGCCTAATGAGGAGCGGAACACTCAAGAATCGATTCTGCAAAGGCAATGGGAAGAAAGACTAAAACAGGGAGAGCTACTGTGGAGACAGAAATCGAGAGTGCAATGGTTAAAACAGGGTGAGCGCAACACCAACTTCTTTCACAAGTCTACCATCTGGAATAGAGATTTTAATCGCATCCTATCCCTCAAGACTGCATATGGCGATCAAGTCTTCTCAAGGGATCACATCAGATCTGAGCTCATCTCCTATTTCACCTCTCTTCTCAGCGAACCCATTCAAGATCAATCCCAAGCCATAAAGGAAGTTTTGGGGGCCATACCCAGCTTAGTTACAGAGGATCAAAACGCCCTGCTTCTAAGAGAGTTTACTGAGCAGGAGATTGAAGAAACCATCTTCTCCATGGCTACGAACAAGGCCCCTGGACCTGATGGATTTACAATTGAATTCTTCAAGGTGTGCTGGCCCATTATTAAAGCTGACCTTCTTATTCTTGTAAGAAACTTTCATAGAACCAGGAAAGTCCTACCTGCCATCAATGCCACTTTCCTTACCTTAATTCCCAAATCGAACTAGGCTGACTCCCCTGACAAGTTCCGCCCCATAGCCCTTTGCAATGTCCTCTATAAAATCCTTTCCAAATTGATGGCTGACGGACTTAAATCCGTCATCCCTTCGATCATTTCTCAAGATCAAACTGGCTATGTCGAAGGAATACAGATCACTGATAGCATAATCCTCACCCAGGAAGTATTGCACTCTCTCAAAACAAACAGATCTCCAGGCATGTTAATCTAGCTTAATTTGTTCAAAGCCTTTGACAGAATCAGCTGGCAATACATGAAAGCAATCCTCCAAGCTTTTGGATTCAGTCAGCTATGGACAAACTGGATAATGGAACTGGTTTCAGGTGCCTCCTTATCTATTTTGCTAAATTGAGGACCCCTACAACCCTTCAGTCTATCTTGAGGTATAAGACAAGGAGACCCCCTGTCTCCTTTTCTCTTCATCATAATGGCAGAAGGGCTGGGAAGATCCTTAACCAAGGCAAAGCAGCAGAACCAAATCAAAGGCATCAAACCGGTACACCAAGGACCCACTGTAACGCATCAGCAATTCGTTGACGATACCATGCTCATGGGCGCCCCCACAATACAGGAATCTCGCACCATCAGCAAGGTGTTAAAAACCTTCTCAGAAGCCTCAGGTATGGAAATCAATCTAACCAAATCCAAACTTTTTTTCTTCGACACATCCATTCCTGTGCAAAGAAATCTCAGCAAAATTCTGAATATTCAAAAGAACTCCCTTCCAACCAAATACCTTGGTATACCGCTTTTGGAACATGCCTACAGATCGAGAAACTGGGAAGCCCTTCTCAACAAAATGAGAGCTAGGCTAAGCAACTGGACCCACCGGGCACTAAACATGGCCAGCAGACTGATCTTGATAAAGTCTATCCTTCAAACCATGCCAGCCTACATGTTCTCAGCACTTGCAGCCCCTAAGGTGGCTTACAAGACCATCCGAAACATTCAACGCTCCTTTCTCTGGAATTGACCCTCTAAGAAATCCAAATGGTCCCTCCTCAAATGGATAGACATCTGCAAACCAAAAATGGAGAGAGGTTTGGGCCTCTAAGACCTTGAGATATTAAGCAAAGGCGTAGCAGCAAAAATCTGGTGGAGATGGGTTGAAAATACTGACTCCCCCTGGGGCGCCCTATGGAAAGCGAAGTATACAACCCAAATTAGGGACAAAGACCTCATTCGGCTTACAGGCACCACTCAAGGATCCCCAATCTGGAACAAAGCCTGGGAAAATAGACATATTGTTCAACAGCATAGCTTTTGGGAAGTACACCAAGGCAACATAGCCCTATTTTGGGAAGATGCCTGGCAACAGCTTCCAACCTTGGAACACCCAGACTGGAACACTCTTAAAAGAGCCATGCAGGAGGAAGGAAATATTACGGTAGCAGACTACTGGCAACCAGCAAGCGAAGCAACCATATGGTAGAACTGGATTTCCAGAGAACAATGGCATACCCCAGCAGGCCCAAGGAATGTAGACCTTTTTCTACAAGACTTGGCCAAAAGAAGAATCCTCAGATCCAACAAAGAAGACATCCTAAGATGGGGAAGTAACCCCAAAGGCACGTTCAATCTCAAAGAAGCTTATAAGCTCTTGGCGGCCTCCCCGGATCAGCAATTAGACCACAAATGGCAAACCCTGTGGAGCAGAGGAACATGGCCAAAAATCACACTTTTCTCTTGGCTAGTCCTGGATAACAGGGCTCTCACATGGGAAAATCTTCAGAAATGAGGTTTTGTAGGCCTTCTCGATGTATGCTCTATGAGAATGGTTCAGAAACGCTCAATCACCTGCTCAATACCTGTCCCACGGCTTGCTCTCTGTGGGATGACATGGCCATGGTCTTCATACAATCAGATAGAGACAGAAACTCCATCCAAATTTCACTAAGCGAGTGGAGATCTTCCATATCCTCCAATGCCCTGCTCAACAGTGCCTGGAATCTAGTTCCAGACGCATTAGTTTGGATCCTATGGAAAGAGTGAAACGCAAGAATATTCAAAAGCATAGCCACAGGAGTACACATGTTGATAAGGAAAGTTCGACTGCTCATCACAGAAACAGTCAATGCCATGGGCATACAGAAGATAAGGGCAACACATCTCCAAATGAGGCAAGAATAATACACATCTTGCATCTTCAAACAAGGACCAACTCTGCTAGAAGGAACCAGACCTCAACAGGAACGACACAAGACAAATGGACCCTGCCCCCCTTTAACACATTCAAACTCAATTTCGGCGGGGCTTCAAGACAAAACCCAGGCATGGCAAGCTATGGGGGAGCAGTACGGGATCACACAGGAGCAATTCACCTCATCT
The DNA here is from genome assembly GCA_031772625.1 of Pinus tabuliformis. Lineage (NCBI taxonomy): Eukaryota > Viridiplantae > Streptophyta > Pinopsida > Pinales > Pinaceae > Pinus > Pinus tabuliformis. Next base: position 1,125,446,023 of record CM062807.1, read on the forward strand.
ATCACGACAATCTCGGAGTGAACACCAACAACGCTGCAGAACTAATTGCTCTCCTCCAAGGCCTCACTCTGGTTGGTCAATACAAACTCCTACCTCTGATAGTGGAGGGCGATTCAGAGATAATAATAAGGCTGATCAAGAAACTCCAGATGGGTGCATAGGTGCACAAAGTAACCCCAAGCTGGAGGCTGGCAGCAATACTAAAAGATCTCCAAGGCCAACTTTGCAACATGAAATGGATCACCTTCCAAGTCGTTCGAAGGAAAGAAAACAAGCTAGTTGATGCATTGGAAAATGAAGGGATTGACTCCAATCTGGCAGAGTACCACAACCTTTGGCAAGATCAGAAGGCGGGAGAACTCAAAGCCAACTGCCACAATATCCAACAACCGGATCTGCAAGCACAAGCCTAGGCCACAAGGGGTCCTCGTTACAGGAAACCATGGCAAACTCAATCAATGCCCGATTCATTATGAGCAAGTCACGCCCAAGGGAGAACACAGCCAACAGGATCGGGCAAAATCAAGCAGCATCCCATCACATCGGTCTCTGGAAACGAAAATCTTCTTTGCAGAATGGGCGATCACAATCCTCAGACAGCGCAACTCTGTGTTGACCGAACTTTCTGGGTGCGCCAGAGCGTATTGAGCTACAAGGACAGTTCTACTGGCCAAGTGACTTCAATCTTCAGCGAATATATCCATTGGAAGTAATATCTCCGAGATGTCACATTGACTCCCAGGAATCTATGTATTTTTATACAACAAAACTAATATAATCTGCTTAACTTTACAAAAAAAAAGAGAGGGATCAAAGGCCAAATCAAGTGAGCATACGTTATAAAAGAAGATGCAGAGCAACAATAAATAAATTTTAGACTACATTACAAAGTTTATATAGCATTGTAAAGTTTAAAAGGTGTTGTAATGTTGGGATTTGAACTGTGGAGAAAGATTGTTTATAGGCAAATCTGAATATGTAATGATCCGTTTTGATACCTGTTTGAGTTGTGATATTTAAGCACAAGTTTGTAATGTGTCACGAGATGTAATGGATAAATGTTGTTGTAATTGAGCTTTGTTGTTTTAATAATAAAGAGAGAATGGGAGTTTTGTCATATGTTTATATATTTTGCAACCCACTTTTAAAATTTTCGACGTGATGTTATTTTCTGTTAAATGTATAAGTTAACTTGCTACGAATGAATGTATGAATGGTTGTGCAGACTACATAATCTCTATTTATAGATTCCCTACTATCTTTCTATGGTTCTGGCTTGCCTCGGGTGAGATGTTCCTTTGATCCAAGGGAGTGAAAATGTCAGCGAAGTTCTAGACTAAGCAGAAGACTTTTGTTAGCACCGTAGGCCAAACCCTGGGTCAAACTTCATTTAAATTATTCTTCCAACACACCCACCTTTGTAGCTGCTCATGCATTGTCGAGGTTGGTTACTCATATTATATAGACACCATGGGAGTGATACGACTGTATGACAAATAACAGGGGAGGAATAGAAAGAGTGATAAACCAAAGGCCGAAAATTAAGAGCAAGTTTTCAAATAGAGAACGAGTAGCGAATGGAGCTAGTGGGAAATATTACCAAACAAATCTTCTGGAAATAAAATTTATGCTACCCTTCTTGGCCACATAATGTAACAACAACTAAACATCTAACCATGAAAAAACCCACAATTGAGCTTTGTTAGGCCCCTATACTACTAGTGTAACCCCTTATTGCTATTAGCACAACCCTCTTATTATATTGTTGTACCCATGTAGTCCCCATATTGTTATTATTGTGCCCCATAGAAGCCAATTATTGCTTTTATTGTGCCCTTACATTATTATTGTTACGTCAGCTTCGATTATATTATGACCCCTTAGACTCCTATATATAGAAAGGAGGTCTTGTCATTTGTATCATCCAAGAATTGTTCATGTGTGTAATGTAAAGGAGATTTCCCCTCAAAGAGGTTTATTTCTAAGGCATTGATCTATCTTTCTATCTTTTCTATCTTTTTGTATCAAAGCCTTGGATTCTAGGGTTTCACTGCTCCAAACATGCCATCGTGCAATTTTCACAATAACATTTTTCTGTGAAGTTTCAAAAGCTAAAAACAAAACCCATTTGAGATGAAATGTCGTTGAATCTTGGGTCTGAATTTCCAATCTTTGCTCGTTATATTTTAGGATATATGATTTGAGGAAGTTAGGGTTTTTGCAAACTCCAGAATTTCATCTAAAACAAGTCATCGTGGAATTTTCGCTATAACTTTTTCGCTACGAAGTTTCAGAATGTAAAACAAAACCCATTTGAGAAGAAATTTGTTTGAACCTCAGATCCAAATTTCAGCTCTTGTTTCGCTATATTTTCGGAGATACAGTGCAAGAAATTTAGGGTTTTTGCAGGTTCCTGAATTACATCCCAAACAGGTGACCTGGGGAAAATAGTCATAACTGTCTCTTTGAGCATTAGATTGAAATTTCGTAAGAACTTATAGAAAGAGGATGGACTATAGTTTCCAGTGTATAGATTTCAGATCCGAAGGTCAAAACAGTGACACATGGCACTTCATACAAGATCGCTCTTCTAAAAAGATCTATAATTAGGTCATCGCAGGATAATGGGAATAAATCTTTCTTCAGGAATCCAATTGCAATCAGAATTGCGAAACTAGAAAGAGGACAGAGGGCAATTATAGACCCAAATTTCAAAACTTAAAGATCTGAAAGTACAGAGTTATATTCGTTTCAATATCGAGCTCCTAAAATCAAGAAAAATTGAGATGAGGAAGTTTGATGGCAAGGATCCGGTAAATTGGATACTACAGATGGAGAAATATTTTGATCTACATGGTGTACCACTGTTACAAAAGGTATGAATTGCATCTTCATATTTAGAACAAGATCAATTTTTATGGTATAAAGGGCTTTTTTCTTGTAAACCACTCGTTACGTGCTCAATTTTCATGGAGGAAATTATAGCACATTATGAGGATACAAAGAGCAACACCTTCCTTAAAGCAACACCACAACATTTGGAAGAAAAAAGAGCAAAAGGGCTTTGTTACAAAGTGGAAAGCAAAATTATGGAAACAAAGAAGTCTACGCCTCACAACTATAAAGATGGAAGTGTTGCTTCTCCTAGCCTTCCACAACCTACAAGGGTTACACCACAACAATTGGATGAAAACTGAGAAAAAGGGTTTTGTTACAATTGTGATAACAAATGCACTAAAGGTCATAAGTGTGCTGAGAAGAAATTATATTACATAGATTATGAAGAGGAGGAAGAAAAGGATCAAGAAACATCAAAAGAAGAGGATATACACCAGGAACCAACCCCAGAGAAAGAAGAAATTAATCCGACCATATCTTGTAAAGCATTGGCAAGAATTACCACTCCTCAAAGTCTCAAGATAGAAGGACATATAAAGAAGAAAAAGGTTCAAGAAGTGAAAGATCACATCGAGAAAGAAGAAATGAATCCAACCATATCTTGTAATTCATTGGCTAGAATTACCACTCCTCAAACTATCAAGATAGAAGGACATATCAAGAAGAAAAAGGTTTTAAGCAGTGAGAGATCACATCGAGCATCAACAACAAGTTCTCCAACTTTTAAAGGATAATGCCACTTTGGTGCAGAATCAAATGAAACAACAAGTAGATCAACATCGCAGTGAAAAAAGTTTTGATGTAGGTGATTGGGTATTTTTACGACTACATCTCAAGCAAGCTATTTATGAGAAGGAAATGTTGGCAATACTACATGTGCTTAAGAAATGGCAACCTTACCCAATGGGAAGACACTTCAAGGTAAAAATGGATCATGATAGTCTTAAATACTTTTTAAAACGAATATTATCTTTAGAAGAACAGAAAAAATGGGTCACAAATATGTTGAGTTATGACTTTGACATCATCTACAAAAAAGGGAAGCAAAATTTTGTTGCAAATGCACTCTCAAGAAAGGATGAGGACGTGGAAGCATTGTTTTGTGCTATTTCTATTATCCAACCAAATTTGATAAATGAAACAAGGTATGAATGGAAGAATGACGAAGAAGTGTGGCCACTCATTCAAAAGTTGCAAATGATCCCAATTCAAACAATATTGCCAGAACTTGAAGATGAAGGAAAAATCATATCGGAACCTGGAGCAGTCACAGAAACGAGAACCTGAAAACTATGAAATCGATCAATTTCAAAGTATCTCATGAAGTGGAAGAACTTACATGTTGAAGGTTCCACATGGGAGGACAAGAATTTTATACAGAAGCATCAAGGGCTACTCAAGCAATGAGGACAACACTTTTTGAAGGAGAGAGGCATGTTAGGCCCTTATACTACTAGTGTAACCCCTTATTGTTATTAGTACAACCCTCTTATTATATTGTTGTACCCATGTAATCCCCATATTATTATTATTGTGCCCCATAAAAGCCCATTATTGTTATTATTGTGCCCTTACATTATTATTGTTATGTCAGCTCTAATTATATTATGACCCCTTAGACTCCTATATATAGAAAGGAGGTCTTGTCATTTGTATCATCCAAGAATTGTTCATTTGTGTAATGTAAAGGAGGTTTCCGTCTCGAAGAGGCTTATTTCTAAGGCGTTGGTCTATCTTTTCTATCTTTTTGTGACCTGGTTTCATAACAAGCTTCCAAAAGTGAGCAGGGACGAGATAGAGAACACATAAAGTACCACAAATAAAGTCTCTTTCCTTGGCCCAAGGATCAGACTTAAGCGAACCTATGAATACTCCACAACAACTATAGAATAAAAAAGAAAAGTCCCAATCGACCCACTAGCAAGCAGATGATCGACCACGCTCGTGAATCCTTGGTTCTACCTGCTCCGAGAAGACTACGCCTCAAGAAGACCACACCTACAAATTATTGGAGAGTAAAACACTAGTACCAAAGGTCCACATATGCCTTTAAATTGATCCAAAACTAGGGTTGAGATGAAAAAAAACACTAGAACTATAGGATAATATATTCTTAACAAAAATCTATAAATCTTCGTCCATAGAACCACCTGCACTAGAGAGGGTAATAACTCATCACTACTAACCCTCCGCCTTAGTTGACTGGTAAAAAAAGCTATATTGAATATAAAAACCACCACCTCCATCCATATTAGATTCATTCGCATGCATATACATGAATGTTGGTTGAGGCGGTGAGGTGGCAAGCTTTTCCTCCAACACCCTCCCCATTGGTGCTTCCAACCCCATTAAGAAATTTTTATATATTAAATATTAGAAAATATAAATATATTTTAATTTTAATTTACAAATAATAATTATTATTTTATTACAAAAATTACTACATATAATTATTACATATTTGTATATTTAAATATTTAAATTTAATAATAATCTAAATTATATATAAAATTAGTTCGAAACACAACGACCAAAAATTTCTTGTATATGATTTTTATCGAAAAACTTTTCTTAATTTATTATAGATCACAAAATCTTGAATTCAAAACATATTTTATATTATATATAAAATCATTTGATAATCCATCTAACCACTTATAATCTTTAAATATTAAAAAATAATAAACATTTAAAAAAATCTAATTTAAATACTAAATCATTATGAACCCAACAATTAAGCTTACACATTAATCAATAAATATTTGATAATCCATCTAACCACTTATAACTTCTAAATATTAAAAAATAATAAACATTTAAAAAAAATCTATTTTAAATATTAAAGCGTTATGAACCCCACAATTAAACTTACACATTAATCAATAAATATATGATAATCCATCTCACCGGTTATAACTTTAAATATTATAAATAATGAACATTTAAAAAATTCTAATTTAAATATTAAAGCGTTATGAAACTAACAATTAAACTTATTAATATATTTGATAAAAAGATATAACAATTCAAAACATATTTGATAAAAAGATATAACAATTCAAAACACGAAACTATTCATATTCATATTGATGTCAACCTTGTCAACCTTTTTGGCTGAGTTACATATTTTTTAATTAGTTTATAGAGTTTTGTTTAGATTTTAGTGAGATATATTTTATAGGTGTTAAAGGTTTTTATTTTAATTTAAGGTGGATGATGATTTGTTGATTTTTTTTATATATATTTTTAATTGAGGGTATAGATTGATTCTCAAGGGAATATGCTCAACATATGCTTAGTTTTCATGCTTATCAATGATTGTAGTGTATTAAAGAGTTCATTAGGTTGCATTGGCTTTTTAAAATTTTTAAAAATTAGATTTGTGCCCATTGGCTTCCCCCCATTTCATAGGTATTTGAGATTATTCTAATTCTAATAAGCTCCTCCATGAGAAGTTTCTCATTATTATTTATAACATTCATTTGTATATAAGAAAATTTTATTTAGCAAAATGGTTCATTACTTTTAATAAATTTAAAAAATATACTAGTGCCACATGGCTCCCCACCCACCAATTTCCAAGAGATTTGAGACTATTCCAATTCTAATAATTTCCTCCATTATAAATTCCTCATTATTATAATTTATTGCATTAATTTATAATTCTTTAACATTTTTATACATAATTAATTAGGTAAATGTGTGTAATTTTAAAGCATTTGTGTTGCAATAATTTTATTTATTTTTTTTTTTTTTTTTTTTTTTATGAAATCTTTTGCTATATCATATTAATATTTTTAATATGATTATACTTAATATTTGAAAATTAATATTTTTAATATGATTATACTTAATATTTGAAAAACTTTTCTATATTTTTATAAATTTTGATATTTTTAATATGATTATACTTAATATTTGAAAAACTTTTCTATACTTTTATAAATTTCTTTTAGATTCTAATGAAATTTTTAACTTATTGTTATGTATTACTTTGTAGCCCAGTATAGTCATATTTTTAAGTATTGTGTGGATAAGATAAAAGGGATGATTGAGTGCGATTTTTTTAATTTAGCCATATCTAAAATATTTATGGTGTCATGACAATGACAATTATTTATGGTGTCATGACAATTCATTATCAACATTTGTTCCTAGTGAGAGACTTTTGTATTATTTTATAGATTTCCTTTTGATTGTAGTAAGATACGTTTCATATTGATGTGGACATTCTTGCCGGTAAAAGACTTTTCTATAATTTTATAGATTTCCTTTCGATTTTAGTGATTTTTTTTTTACGTATTGTTATGTATTCTTTTATAGTCAAGTCTGCTTATATTTTTAAGTATTGTGTGGATGAGATAAAAAGACGATTGAGTATGATTTTTTTTTTTTTAATCAGCTGTATTTTAAATTTATTGTATCACGACAATTCATTAAAGGTAACAAAGGTGATTGATTATTAAAGTTATTTTTATTAAAGTTTGGTAAGAAGATTGTGCGTATGGAATTTAAGTTAATTAAGTATGATTTTTTTTTTCTAATTGAATAGAATTTTAAACATATTGTGTGAATGAGTTTTTTATTCAAATTACAGGAGATGAGTGAGTATGAATGTCAATTTGATATTTCCAATATTTGATATTTTGGTGGTCGACACACACTAATACTTTGACATTGTAATAAATTGGTGACCATGTACATTGTTATACATTTAATAAAAAAATCTCCATCAATGAAACTTATTAGATAATTGATTTTATGTATTTCTATTAGTTTCATTTTCACCTTGGTTTATCTTTTCAACATGAAAATGCGGCCTCCCAAGGTCAACTAATGAAGAACAATATAGAGTGGATTGTGTATATATATATATATATATATATATATATATATATATATATATATTCTTTTCTTTTCTGAATAAGATTGATTCTATTAAAGATACAAAAATAGTGTTACAAGGAGGCGCTAGCCTCTGCAGAAACTGAAACAGAGAATTAACTAAGCTTCAGCCGTCAGTGACTGAAAATTTAGACTGCCCACATGGGGAAACCAGTCTCAAGAAGGTTCGAGCTGCCCATTCAAGGGAAACCAGCTTGTAAAAAAACCAAGTTTGAGAGTTTTCCAGCATAACAGAAAATAACTAGACAAAACCAAACACCACGTAACAACCATCACACGAGACATTCATTAGAAAAAACTTGATGACACAGAACCTGGAGAAGGAAGAAGAGCCGGCTAGGTGTCAGCAGGTGGTGGTGTCTCCTCCACGATGCGACACCCGTAAACCCAAGGATCATCCTTGGGCGATGTCTCCTCCACAATTGGACACCCGTAATCAGATGGGTCATTGTCGGTTTGTTGCTGGCCACTGTTCATGGCATCCTGCTTCCCAGTGTCATTTGGAATGCTTGTTCCTGATGTCTCCCTCCCATGTCCTCCTGGGAATTTACTCATTGGGTTCATTGCTTCCTAGTTGGGGCGAGCTGCTTCTGGTTTGTTTCAAACCTCCTCCTGCGAGCTGCTCCTATTGTTGTCACCATTCCTGATCCTAATGTTGATGGCCTGGACAATAGCGTGTTGAGGCTCCTCCCTAAAGGCAATAGAGATTGTGGCAATGATACAGGGGTAGTTTAGGGTGCATTTGAATTGGAATTGAGTGGAATGTGAGGGGTTCAGCGAGGGCTCAAAGCTGGTTTTAGGGTACTAGGTTTTCGTTGTATGACTTTGTCTAGCTCTCTGGCCTTGTCCCCTTCCCCTTACACTACGAGTATTAGGATAATGAGGGTGGGTGTATTTCTCTCCCACGACTGCTTCCCCTACGACTTCTCATTATGTGCCTGAGGCAGGGCATGTTGACAAGGTAGATACCAGTACACTGGGTGCGGGTAGGAGTTGGAGGTGGGGTGGAGCCGCTTGGGAAGGCGGGGGAGTGAGGAATACAAGTGCCAGAGGTAGAATTGAGACCAGAGATAGCAAATTGGTAATAGCAGAGCGGGTTATGGGAAAAATGAGCACCTTCAATGAACTCAATGCAGCATAGAAGCTGACAGCGTCTCCCTAAAGTTGTTCTGGAGCTCTGTTGTGCAGCTATGGGAAGGCAATTGTAGGCGAGGGGAGGCAGAGCAAGGGGAAGTCACAGGTTATTCTCAATATTGAGGTCCAGAACCAAAGGTAGGTGGCCTCGGCTCTCTCCCTCCATTAAGGAATTTTTGAAATCATGCTTCATTAAATCACGCTTCATTAAATGACCATAAATGTTGGTGGTGGGCTTTGCGTTAGTAGTGCAGGAGGCCATGTGTCTTTAGCACTTGCCCACCCAGAGGATTGTCATCGTGCAGGCGACATTAATCACCCGCATCCGGGGTTTTGGCATCTCTCTGCACCAGATTGATGCATTCCTATAAATGAGAATTGTCATTTAGAATGTCAAGCGGTCCTGCAATTAGAACTTGATCACTATTCACCCCTAGATTTGCTAAGAAATCTACCACTTTGTTGCTTTCCCGTTTGGTATGCTGGAAAGTTATGGCTATGTTTCTTAGAAGCCATTTTTCAATGAATTCTAAACATTCCACTAATCTCCAGCTACTTGCTACCTTGTGGGTATGGGTACCCTGGAGAATGCGGTTGAAAATGGTTATAAGAATTTGTGAGTCTCCTTCAATTATTATAGGAGAAAAACCATGTTTCTGGGCCAAGCATAGGCCTTGCCATAATCCTTCCAATTCTGCTGAATTGTTTGTATCCTAGCCTATTGTTCCATAGAAGATCAAGAGAGGTATGTCGATATGATACCTAAAGATTCATCCATGACCTGCTTTTCCTGGGTTGCCCTTAGAGGCTCCATCAAAATTTAGCTAAACGATTCCTTGGGAGGGAGGTCTCCATTGACTGGAAGCGGTGTTACTATGAGTTTTGTTGCTAGGGTGCTCAAAAATCTAGGAGATATCAAGGTTCTGATTCTCCCATATGATCTTCTCTTAAGGGATGGTGGGAAGGTCCTCTTCCTACCAGTTCTGAAGAGTTAAGGTTTCCTGTAGATTAATGCAAAAGTTGTTCCATAGGCCATCCAGAGGAGTAAACTGATTCTTAAAAATTCATCTATTTCTTTCTCTCCATATAGTCCAAACAAGTAGGCCTGGGATAAGATTCCATAGTGAATTTAACAACCTGCTTTTGTAAGGGTCAACTGTCCAATTTTTGATGGTATTGGTGATATCTGCTGGTGTCCTGCCTTTTTTTTGACATCTGAATTCAAATTTTTCCCATAGTTTGATGGCGAGAGGGCAAGTGTTCATAAGGTGTTGGATTGTCTCTTCCTGTTGGCTACAATTGGGGCATCGTGAAGGCCTATTGAAGCTTCTTTTCCTTAGATTGTCCCAAGTGAGAATCCTGTGATGACATAGTAGCCATAGAAATGTTGATACCTTGGGCCAGATGCTCGGAGACTAGATTCTCTCCCATATTGGGTCTTTTCCATTCTGCTGGCTCATCAAGATATTGTACGCCTCTTTTGTGGTGAATGTCCTACGTGGGGTATATCCCTAACGTAGAATATCCTTCTTGTCTGAAAATCGGATTTTCCTGTTCATGAGTTTTGTATCCAGCACATTATGTATTTGCTATGTTCCTTGTCTGTATATTTGAGCTGTTGAGAGCCATTGCCTGTAACCATGATTAAGGTCGGGGGTCCAATGTTGATTGACTATTTCCTTCTGTTGCATTTCTCAGTCCTCTGTTTGTGGAAGTTGAAACTTATTGCTAAGTTCTGGTCTTTGATTCCAAGAGTCCATCCAGAATCGGGCATTGTACTGCCATCTCTGATTTCCTAGAAACTATGTTGCTATACCATGGTGCTATGCTGTTTTGCTGCATTCCAGATAAGAGATCCCTTTTCAGTGGGAAGAAGTCTGATTAATTCATTTGGAGGTCTATTATTTGCATAATTGGTAGTCCATAGTGTTTCCCAAGGTGTTTGTGGTGTTGATAGCCATTTCCACCATATCCTTGCTCCCATGATAGAATTACTATGTTGAGGGTCCCGAAGTCCTATACCTCCATATTTTTTTGGGAGGCAGAATGTCGTCCACTTAACCAATGCCCATTTTTTGTTTTGGTCTAATGATCCCCAGAGAAAGTTTCGTTGCAGGTTTTTGATGCTTTTAAGCACCCACTTTAGTGCCGCTAACACAGAGAAGAGGTAAAGAGGCATTGATTGTAACACGACTTTTACCAAAACTAGACGACTAGCAAGGTTGAGGGCTCTATAAGTGCAAGAGGAGAGGTGTCCTTCTAGCTTTTCGATGAGCAACTAACAAGAGGCATGTTTAATGGCAGAGTTGGTTAGATGTGCTCCTAAATATTGGGAAGGGAGAGAGGCTTTAGAGAATCCAAGGATACAAGATATAGAGGATTGAGTGAGAGGGGGAATATGAAAGAAGAAAATTTGGGATTTAGCTGTATTGATGTTGGCTCCAAAAGCTTCCGAGTAATCATCAAGCAAAGATTTGATTTTGAGGGCTTCTTGAACAGACGAGTGCCCAAAAAGCATATTATCATCTACAAACTATTGATGGGTGAAGGTTGGGGAGCCATGGATAGATATTCCTCTGATCTACTGGGTATGAAGAGCATTCTTTATTAGACATCCTAAACCTTCACCCATTAACACAAAGAGAAAAGGAGAGAGAGTATCTCCTTGACAAGTGCCACGTGAGGGCTGAAAAGGGCACGAGGGAATGCCATTCATGAGAATGGAGAGAAAAGAGGAAGAAATCATATTCATTACCCATCTGACCCAGGTATGAGAGAAGCCAAAATCTATGAGAGATAAATTTTGAGAAGCATACCTATTTTTTTGATATGCTTTCACGAATGGAATATCTCGTGAGTGAGAATGATTTCGTTGATAATTTGTCGTCCTTCTACATATCCTGGTTGTTCTGGTGATATTAACAGGGGCAGTAATGGTTTCAGGCGGGAGGCAATGACCTTGGATATTATTTTGTAAACAACATTGCAAATAGCTATTGGCCTGAATTTGTCCGGAGTCATGGAATGATCTTCTTTGGGTATGAGTGCTATGAAGGTAGCATTTAGAGACAGAAGCATCCAATGCAGAGTTCTAGATTCTTCTACCACTTGCCAAACATCCATTTTGATGAGTTCCTAGAAATTTTTAAAGAAATTGGAGGTGAATCCATCTAGTCTAGGAGCTTTCCCCTCTTTGAGTTGATTCACGGCTATTTCAACTTCCGAAAGAGTGATAGGTATGAGGAGAAGTTGATTATGTTCCTACGTAATAATCTTGGGAATATGTTGGAGGATCCTTTCTATTGTTGGCTATCTATTTATTTGTGGTTTTTGATGAACACTTTTGAAATGTTGAAGGAGTTCTCTTTCAATGTCATCGTGTTGTTCCATCCTTTATCCCTACGGATTTCGGAGGTGAGAGATTTGATTGTGCATTATTCTTTGAATGGTGGTGCAGTGAAAGAATTTAGTGTTCCGCTCTCCCTCTTTTAACCATCTTACTCTGGATTTCTATCTCCAGAGGATCTCTTCTTTCTTTATTCTCTCATCCAATTGCTTTTGTAGGCTCTACTCTTTTTCACTTAAATTTTCCGTTCTACCACCTGTTATTATAGTTTGCTGGACTTCCATCATTTTTTGAGCCAAAGCTTTTTGGGCTTGGAAAATATTTCCATAGGTTGTTTGATTCCAATGTTTGATCTGTACTTTAAGTTGCTTGAGCCTCTGTTGGAATTAGTACATTCTTGATCCTTCTAGGGGTTCGAAGCTTTTCCAAAAGGAGGTGACCATCTGACTGAAGTCTGGGTGGGTAAGCCAGAATGATTCAAAACGAAAAGGTCTCTGGGCTTGGTTGCCAGGTCTTTGCCATTATAGCGATATGGGCTAGTGATTTGATCCTGAAAGTGGCAAAATTGAGGCTATGAAGTCTCCTCCTATATGAATTGCATTGTCAGATATCAAGAATCGATCCAACCAAGAAGAAATTGCTAAAAACCTGATCTTTTATTGTTCTAGGTATAAATTCCATTGTTGAATGGTAGGTCTATGAGCCAATTATTTTGTATGAAGTCCTTGAAGTTTCTTCTTTCCACTTCTAGTCTAGTTCGACCTCCCCTTTTTACTTCCATTTTAGTGATCATATTAAAATCCCCTCTTGCAATCCACAGAGGATGGGTTCTGGTTGAGTTGATCCCTATAATTGTGCTCAACAGAGCTAATTTTCTCACTCCATCTTGAGCGAAGTATACATTGGTGAGCTATCCATGTATATTGGTTCCAATAATGTGAAAAGTTGCTTGTATGAAATTATGGTTAGCTTGGAAGTCAGTGAGGAAAATTGCTTGGGTGTCCCATGCAATTGCTAGCCCTCTTGAGGCTCCTGAAGCATCTACCGCCATTGACTGGCTACTTGGCCAGGATTTTGATAGAATGGTTCTTATGGAATTACTATTACATTTTGTTTCTTGCATGAAGAATACGTCAGGTTTCTCCTACTGTATCATGTTTTTTATCATTCTGTATTTCCCAGGGCTATTTAACCCTCTTAAATTCCAAGATGTGAGGTTCATCATTCAAGATTGGGTAACGATCTATAGTACTTTGTTAATTTGGAGTATCTTCCTGACTCCACCAACATTTCCCCAATGATGATGGTTCTTTGTAGTCCTGTATTTCTTCCTCTTTTCTTGGTATCTTTGGGAAGGTTTTTCCCATCCCAATGAGTACCTGGTTGTATCCCTAGTGTTCGCTACTGGTGTGCTCTTGAGAGGATCACCTCCAAACTTTCTAGCTGTCTGTCAGGGATTTGATCAAACTCTTTCCATTTGCAAGCTTGCTCAAGACTAAATATGTCTAGATACCCAATGTCAATACTTTCAGGCTCTTCTTCCATATGTTTGGGTTCACTGCTTCCTGCTAACAAGTCATTTGGATGATTTGGTTCTTGGTCAGAGATAACCATTTCCATTCCACTGAGTTTCGATTCAGAATCCTTATAGGGGTTAGATGATCGACTACTCAAGGTTTGAGAGGGCTTTGTGTCTTTCTGAGATCCTGAGGGAGAGATGGTCATAGATGACTTGAGAATATTTTCATTATGGGTGGGGAGAACAAATTCCTTTGAGGTGGATTGAGCAAGGATATCAAAGCTATTACTAGTGGAGGGTTGGGATGATTTCTCTAAGGGAAGTTTGGATCCAGAGGCAGGTTTTTTGTGTTGTTTTTTCCAGGCATTGACTTTGGTGAATCCATCGTCATTTGTTTTTCTTGGGGAGGTTTGGGTATGGGGAGAAACATTTATGGGGCAATCATGGAAAAGATGACCATGTGTATGACATTTTCTACATCTAAAGGGAACATGTTCATAGTCTATAGGTTGAATCCATTAAAAATCATCATGATAGAGACTTACTGAATCCGGGAGTGCCTTGGCGAGATGCATGTAGACATAGATTCGAGCATATAAGGTATATCTTCGTAGCTTAGTTTCTTCAGCTATCTTGATGAAGTCCCCTAGACTATTTCCAATGTCTTTTAGGGATTCTTCATCCCAGTATTCTAAAGGAAGGGAATACAGGCGAATCCGGACTGGCACCCAACTGAAGTCTTCTTTATCTAGATTGAATCTTTCTATCCAGTCCTTGAGATACAACCTGACGGAGTTGAAGAAATAAGGACCACCGTCTATGATTCTATTGTGGTCTTCTATGCAGTTGAATACTACTATAAAGAATCCTTTTGGTCTAAGCTACAGGGTTACATGGCCCTTGGGTTTCCATTTGGCTGCAACCCATCCTTGCAGGGCTTTCTCTGTTGGCCAAAAGCCAATAAACTTCCCTATGAGAGCGTTGTCCTTCATGAATTGGATTTAGGCATTGATCCTATGCCCTGGTAGCTCTACTTTAGGTCTCTCTACTACAATGGGCTTGCAGGTGGTTGAGGTAGCTTGGGAGATCTCATTGTTCAAGGCTGGATTATCTCGCTGTTGAGCAAGAGGCAGTGTCTCTGCGTCCTGTGTAGTATGTTGGGTCCCTTGTTCAGTTTAGTCAGTTTGGTGTACTTTGTTGGTAGGCTCAGTCATATCAAAATCCTATTCAACCTCATGTTGTAGTTGTTTCTTACTGCTGTCGCTTGGGGGAGGTTCTGTGACCTCCCCTGGAAGGGGATCCATGTCCGTGGATCCAGAAGCTAGGTTATTCGATTGCCATAGGAGGTTAGAAACTGCAGGTTAGTTGTTGTTCAGAGATGGTCAGGTGTTGTGGAGCTCATCCGAAACCCTAGCTCATCCCCCGATTCGAAGCCAGGGATAAATATATTGATTGTACAAATATTTAAATGCCGCAGTGTCTTATAAATTAATGTGAAAAATATATTGGTGATTTGAAGAAAAAAGGGAGGATGACACAAAAAAAGATTAATTATCTTAATGTTTAGAATAATGAGAAATCCCTCTTCACAAGAAAAAGAATCTATCTTCTCATGCAACAAAATAAGCAGCTGAATATCCATTTAAAGCATTTGTTGAAGAAAAAATGGAAAATATTTTTTTTTTCTAGAAATCAATTATGAATGTTATAAAAGGATTCCCTAGAGAGCAACCAAGGGGACTGTAAATATTGTAATGAGGTATTGATATTTCTATTAGTTTGAAGATAATTTTGAAGACTTGTGAGGGGTTGAAATTTCCATAATTGAGACCTAAGCATTTTTTCAATGAAAAATGAACCATTAAGACCCGAGGATTGGAAAATTTGGAATTCTAAAACTTGTTATTATTTATCATTTTTGAAATAAAATTTGGGAAATCAAAATATTTCAGAGAAAATCTAATTCTAATGTGTGAATGGTTATATACTACATTATTGTGAGTTAAGTCATTATTCACTTTTCAATTTTGTGTGAAATTACATTCTTTAATGTATTTGAGCTTGACGTAAGATTTAAAAATTAGACGTTGATGTGTTTAATATAATCATTTTTAACATTTTTGAAATAAAAGTTGGAAGATTGAAATCTTTTGAAGTAACTCTTATTTGAATTTCCTTGTCTATCGGGTTGATTTGGGGTACGATTCCTTCCTAGCCTATTTCGATTTTCAGCCTTCTCAATGGTTGCCAATAGTTTGTCGACAATGCTTCTGGGGTCTTAGGCAGTGGAGTTTTTTTGGTGGCTTCAACAGAGGTAATTGCCTGATTGTTTCGAGTGGGGCCATTATTCTGATGCCAAACCATAGTTGTTTTCAAAACCCTCTTTCCTCTGCTCCTAGTCACCCTCACTTTGCACCTCCCCAACCCCACAATTACACTATTCCACCTGCATAATCCCGCAGCTATCCCATGAAACCCTGTTATGGTTTTTTCCCTAGCAAAAGATTAAATTTTATGAAGCCTAGATTAAAGAAGGTTCGGTGCCATCACCGAAAGAACTACCCTTATGTAGCTCTTGTTTTGGGTGGAGACATTAGAATGAAGCAGGACCGGGTTTTCGCTTCATTATCACTAGTTGGTTGGGTGCAGGGTCATCAATTTTCAATTCAATCCCTATGCTCATGGGTCTCTCAAGATGTCACTCCATTGTCCATGTTCCTCTTGAAGTGTGAATCCTTCATAAGGGTTGGATTCATCTGAAGTTTTCCCATGAAGAAGATGAAAATTCTATGGCGGGTCATTTCTGGCATATTAACTCCTCACCAACTATTTTTTCGGTTCTGTACTCCCCTATTTGATATGAGGTCTAAATGGTCTGATATCATGCCTATTTGGGTTTAATTACTTGGACTTCCATGGGATTACTAGGTGGATGAGGTTTTCAAATATTTTGGAAATTTCTTAGGAATGTATTTAATGCATGATACTCGTATCTTACCTCAAGTATTTTATCGATGGCTCGTGTCTTGGTATTGGTGAATTTCAAGGAAGGTATTATAGAAGAAATTGAATTGGGGAAGGGGAAACAAATATTTAAGAATTGGAATACAAAGGGTTACCTTTCTATTATCATTGTTGCCATAAGTATGGCCATCTGGTTAAAAATTGTCCTATGGTTCAATCAATTTCTAAGGATGGGGAAATATGTTTTGGGAGGAGGTGGGTCTTTCAAATGGTCCTCCTTCTTCAAGTGATACTGCATCTATCCTTGTGAGGTCCATGGATGATCTGGTCTCAACGACTATTGCACCAATGTTTGACCCCATGGTTGTGCATTGAGAGGTGGAAGTTCCTTCAGAGCCCTTTGTTTCGGGAATTGATAAAAGAAGCTTATGGTCTTTCTAAGGTGGCTCTTACTTTGGATATTGATTTTTGGTGGGTCACAAAGGTGCTCTATGGTCACTCATTGATCACATCTTTGTGTCGTGCTCTAGCTCCCCCTCTTGTTGGGGATATATAGCGTTTATACATGAAAAATTATTTAAATTATCCTATATATGTATATTTTTGTTTCTTTACTATTATTTTGACTCATAGACAGATTGTCAGATTAGACAAACTTTTATTTAAATATTGTTTTATATGTATGGATCACTGCATAACTTGTGATGGTGGATAAGAGGTCTTCAAAAATCCTTTTGGACATATTTATTTCATGATGAACATGATGGACCAACTAAGCTGCATACACACATTTATAGAATGTAATTTTTGTTCTAATAAATTAAAATTGCAACCTTTTTCTAGTAAAAAATACTATTATGAGGGTATTACTTACCCTTAGATATGGTTTTACACCATTACAAGTAAATTTTAATATTTTATATAGCAATTGATATTTTATTTTCAAATGAATTCTAATATAAAAATTAATAAATAAAATTTCAATATTTTAAATGGTAAACTAGTTTGATACTAAGATTGAACATAAATGCTAAACTATTTTTTATTTTTATATATTAAATATTAAGAAATTTTTTATTTTTATTTTTATTTTATTTTCAAAATATTGATAATAAGTTTATTTCAAAAATTATGATATATAATTTTTACATCTTATTTATATATTTAAATTTAATAAATTTAACCATACTTTATATTATATATAAAATCAATAAATATTTGATAATCCACGTAACTACTTATAACTGAAGGATATTAAATAAACTCACATAATTGCTAGAGATATAACCACTGAAGCAAACATGGCTGAAAAGGCCAGAGCCTCACTATATTATATTCCTCACACTCTTAATGTAATGTACAAATAATGTTTATGATACACATATAAATACATGAGGAAGTTTGTCTCAAGATAGTACATCTATCTTGGACTCTTTGGTTGAGAAAATCTCTCAACCAAACACTAATCTAGGAGCCTAATTAGTTGGAGAGAATCTCTCAACCAACTAGGCCTAAACTGAATCCTAACCATGAGGAACAAACTCAATCTAGAAAGGTAGGATTAAATCCAACTTTTGTGATTTTAATTAATTTAATTATTTTGGGTATATAATTGTTTTTAACACATGAAAGTGAGGCTAACATCCGCCGCCCCCTCAATGATAAGTCCAAAATAAGAATCAAGAACCATCTTCTAAGTTTTTTTCTTGAAACCGTTTATCCTCAGAAAACACTGCCTGAAAACCGCCAAACCTGGATGCTGAAAAAACTCCAATCTGAAGAGAACATGAATCAGCTGCAAGTCTGATACATCTCTGAAAATTTCTTGACAACTCCAACAGGTGCCAAGCTGCAAAAGGATCCATCTGTCCTTTAATCAACGTCCTTTTTCCACTGACAAAATGTTAATGATGCCCAATGGCAAATTTTCTTATCCACAGACAAAATGTTGAGAATGCCCACTGGCTACTTTGATGTTGACCACCCAGTAGCTGCTTGATGTTCAACACCCATTGATTGTTTGATGTTGAACGCCCACTGTGTTATGAAACAAGCACAAAAATATAGAAAAGATAGATCAATGCCTTATAAATAAGCCTATTCGAGGGGGAAACCTCCTCGACATTACACAAATGAACATTTCTTAGATGATTCAAATGAAAAAACCTCCTTTCTATATATAGGAGTCTAAGGGGTCACAATATAACCAAAGTTGACCTGACAATAATAATATAAAGGCACAAAAATAACAATAGTGGGATTCTATGGGGCACAATAATGACAATATGGGGACAATAGGGGCACAACAATAATAATAAGGGTGGAACCACTAGTATTATAGGCACCTAACATGCCCCTCTCCTCCAAAAAAGTGTTGTCCTCAACGCTTGAGTAGTTCTGGATGCTTCTGTATAAAATTCTCATCCTCCCATGTGGAATCTTCAACGGGTAAGTTCTTCCACTTGATGAGATATGAAATTGATTGATTTCGTAGCTATCAAGTTCTTATTTCTTTGACTACTTCGGGTTCCAATATGATTTTTCCTTCCTCATCAAGTTCTGGCAATATTGTTTGAACTAGAAGCTTATCACATATAACCTTGTTTAAGCATGAAACATGGAAAACTAGGCACACTTGGGAATCTGTAGGAAGCTCCAATTTGTATGCCATAGTACCTATCTTTTGCAACACCTTGTACGGACCATAATACTTTGGTGATAATTTATTATCCTTCTTAGCTTGCTTGAGGGAAATTTGTTTATATGGTTGTAGCCATAGGAATACCCAATCACCTACATCAAACTTCTTTCGTTGTGATGTTGATTTGCCTGTTGTTTCATTCTATTATGCACCAAGGTGAGGTTATCCTTTAAGAGTTGGAGAACTTGTTGTTGATGCTCGATGTGATCTTCCACTACTTGAACCTTAGAGTTTTCTCTTAAATATGATGTGATGGATGGTGGATATCCATAAAGTGCCATAAATGGGGTCATTTTTGTTGTAGCATGGAAGGAAGTGTTATACCACCATTCAGCCATAGGCAACCATTTGACCCATTGTGTCTATTTATCAGATACAAAGCAATGAAGATATCCTTCCAAACATTTGTTTATTATCTCAGTTTTCCCATCAGATTGAGGATGATAAGATGAGCTATGAGCTAACTGAGTACCAAGACAAGAAAATAATTTTGTCCAAAAGTTTCCAGTGAAAATGGGATCTTTGTTGCTTACGATAATATTTGGGTTTCCATGTAGCTTTTTAATTGTTTCCATAAATGCATTACAAACTATACTCACTTTAAATGGATGAGATAATTCACAAAAGTGTGCATACTTGGTAAGTCTCTCAACTACCACCATGATAACACTCTTTCCTTCGGACTTGGGTAAACCTATGATAAAATCCATTGAAACCTCTCCCAACATTGGCTTGGAATGGATAAAGGTTGTAATAGTCCTGGGGTATTAATTGTATCAACTTTATTTTGTTGGCAAACCAAACATTCTGCCACAAACTTTTGAATATCTGATTTAAGGCCATCCCAAAAAAAATCCTTCTTAACCCTGTGGTAGGTTTTTAGAAATCTTCAGTGCCCTCCTAAGGGAGAGGTGTGCAATTCCCTAAGAATCTTTCTTTGAGTTGTGAATTTTTACATAGGTATAACCGATCCTTGTACCATAACGCATCATTTTTCCAGGTAAATGTATCAGATGTACTAGGATCTTGTTGTATCTTTTGAATGAGTGCCCACACTTCCTCATCATTCTTCCATTCATCCCTTGCTTCATTTATCCAATCTAGTTGGGTAATAGAAATGGCGCAAAGAAATGCTTCTACATCCTCATCCTTTCTTGAGAGTGCATCTGCCACAACATTTTGCTTCCCATTTTTGTAGATGATTTCAAAGTCATAACCCAACATCTTTGTGACCCATTTTTGTTGCTCTTCTGAAGATAATATTTGTTCTAAAAAGTATTTAAGACTATCATAATCTTTTTTTACCTTGAAGTGTCTTCCCATTAGGTAGGGTCATCATTTCTTAAGTGCATGTAGTATTGCCAACATTTCCTTCTCATAAATAGATTTGTGTAAACACTTTCCTTTGATTGTACGACTTTCGAAAGTAATGGGTCTTTTTTCTTGCATTAAAATAGCACCAATTCCATTTCCTACGGCATCACATTCCATAATAAAGGTTTTTGTGAAGTCCAGTGTAGCTAAGACTGGTGCTTGGCACATTGCCTCTCTAAGATGTTCAAAGGCCTTCGTTGCTTCTGGAGTCCATGAAAATACATCTTTCTTCAATAATGTTGTTAGAGGTCCTGCTATTCTCCCATAATTCTTAAAAGACTTGCGATAATACCTTGTCAACCCGAGAAATCCTCGTAGATGCTTTATGGATGTGGGGATTTTCCATTCCTTAATGGTTTTAATTTTGCTAGGGTCCACCTTAACACCTTCATGAGATACAATATGACCCAGATATTCCACCTCTTGTACTCCAAAGAAACATCTAGAGATTTTTGCATATAATTGTTTCTCCTCCAATAGTTTGAGCACCATGTCAACATGTTGGGCATGATCCTTCCAAGACTTGTTGTAGATTAGTATATCATCAAAAAATACTAACACAAAATTTCTAAGGAAGGGTTTGAAAATGGAATTCATCAAACCTTGAAATGTAGAAGGTGCATTAGTAAGGCCAAAAGGCATGACAAAAAATTCATAATGACCCTCATGAGTTCTAAATGCGGTTTCTGGAATGTCTTTAGTCTTCATTCTGATTTGATGATATCCTGAACAAATATCCAACTTGGTGAAGTAAATTGATCCATGCAATTCATCCAATAATTCATCAATGACAAGAATGGGAAATTTATCTTTAATAGTGAGCTTGTTGAGCTCCCTATAATCTGGACACATGCACCATGATCCATCCTTCTTGTGAACCAATACTACTAGAGCAAAGAAAGAACTTTGACTAGATTGAATTATAGCAGCCTCTAGCATTTCTGCAACCATACGTTCAATTTCACTCTTTTGGACATAGGGATATCTGTAAGGCCTTATTTTTGGAGGAGCACTTCCTGGAATCAAATTAATAGCAAATTAATAGCATGATCATGATCACAAATAGGTGGGAGACCTTTGGGAGTCTCAAATAATTTGGAATGATTGTCCAAGAATTTTTAGAGATCTGGAGAAATGGATGATTTCGATGTGGGAACATCTAGTGAACATAATTGTGCAATTATGCCTCGTTGTTCTTTCTTTAGAAGATTTTTCATTCCGTTAGAGCTATTTATCTTTCCTGATTTCCTTGCGATTCCCCTTAATTCAACTTCCTTTCCTTCTAAAGAGAATTTCATGAAAAGTTCTTGAAAATTAAAATCTATTGTAACCAAGGATTGTAGCCATTAGACTCCTAGTACAACATCAGCACCACCCATTCGAATGGAAAGCATTGGGCTATTCAATACATATTCTCTCATGGATAACTTGATATTATGGAACTTTCTTGAGCAATTTATGGTTCCTCCACTTGCAACTATCACTTGACACTCTAGTGCTAGATATTGGAAGAAATTCAATTCCTTGGCTATCTTACAAAGAATAAAATTATGGGTACTTCCAAAATCAATCAACATTATTACCTTTTTCTTCTTGATATGCCCTTCTATCTTGATAGTTTGAGGAGTGGTAATTCTAGCCAATGCATTACAAGATATGGTCGGATTCATTTATTCTTTTCTTAGGGTTTGTTCCTGGTGTATATAATATTCTTTTGACATTTCTTGTTCCTTTTCTTCCTCCTCTTCACAATCTATGTAAAATAATTTCTTCTCGGCACACTTATGACATTTAGTGTATTTGCTATCACAACTGTAACAAAGCTCTTTTGCTCTTTTTTGTTCCAATTGTTGTGGTGTCAACCTTGTAGGTTGTGGATGGCTAGAGGTGGAAACATTTCCATCTTTATGATTATGAGTGGTAGGCTTCCTTTTTGCCATAATTTTGCTTTCCATTTTTCTTGCCAACCTAAATGCCTTCTCCAATGAATCTGGTTCCCAAAGGCGAACCTCATGTTGGATGTTATATTTTAAAGTCCCTATGAACACATCAATCATATGCTCCTATGGAATATCTTCTACCCTTATATTCAATTTTTAGAAGTCCTCAATGTGCTCCATCATTGAACCCTTTTGTTTGAGATTTATCAATTGGCTAAAAAAGTGTTGCTTTTTGTATCATCATTATGTGCTATCATTTCATCCGTAAAAATAGCCCAAGTGATAATTTATTTACAAGAGAAACATACAAACTGATTTGATTCCAAATATAAAGTTGCAATGCGTACCTTTTGTGTGTTTTGTGCATTATGGAGATCGAAAAATTTCTCCATCTATAGTACCCATGTTCCGGGATCCTTGCCATAAAACATCCTCATATCGATATTTGGAACATGGTGGTTCTTCAATCCAACGTTAGAGTCTATGAAATCATGATTAACATTTATTTTGTTCTCATCATGAGTTTCCTTTACTACCCTTTCATCATTAGTAAGCATTTCTTGTAGAAACTTTGTCAAATCTGTCTTCAAATCTTCTATGCCTTTGTTTAAATCATCCATCTTAACTTCCACGCCATCCATCTTAGCTTCCATGCCATTCATCTTAGATTCTATGCCTTTTTTTAAACCATCCATCTTAGATTCCATGTCATACATCTTAGTTTCTACGTCCTTCTTTAAACCATCCATCTTAGCTTCTATTACTTTTTGTGCGAGTGAAATTTGTTGCACTTGGTCTCGTAATTTTGATATATCATGTTGCATTTCTTCCTCTTCTTCATGAGTCATGCTAGAGCTTTCAGGTTGCTTACTAGTTGTTTCCATTTTGTTTC
The DNA here is from genome assembly GCA_031772625.1 of Pinus tabuliformis. Taxonomy (NCBI): domain Eukaryota; kingdom Viridiplantae; phylum Streptophyta; class Pinopsida; order Pinales; family Pinaceae; genus Pinus; species Pinus tabuliformis. Next base: position 1,125,469,696 of record CM062807.1, read on the forward strand.
TTCGGGGCATCAATTACTGATAATAATGCTTCACCATGCCCTTCAAATTCCTTCAAACTAATCTTTCAAACCTAGCTTATGCAAAAATTTTAAAAAACTACACACCTTTTTTCACTTTGTACGAGCTTGATATTAAATCTGATGTATCTCTGTAATTTTGGATCTCCAAGATCTGAAATTGCTTCCTATGGTAACCCTCTAAGCAATGTTTCTAACCCTACAAGGTTGATCAAGATTGGATTCTCCAATGAAGATTTACGCCAAATCTTCCACCATGACCTGAGTTTAGACTGGTTCAGTAGAGCGAACTTGTACGATTTGTCACGGGTCATTGTTTCAACCTTAGGTTTTGAAAATGATACCGAAAAAAACTACAGTTTGTCCTCTTTCTGTAACTTCTTACAAAAATTCAATATGATGCTCAGAGAAAATGCTATGATGATGTTCCCAAGGTCACGTGTTTGGAATGTAATTCGAGGGTCTGCAAAAACCTTAACATTCTCAAATTATATCTCTGAAAATATAGAGAGACAAGATCTGAAATTTGGGCCCGAAGTTCAATGTGATTTTGTCTCAAATGGGTTTCTTTTTTAGATTTTGAAACATCATAGAAAAAATTTAAATTGAAAATGCAAGGATGGCCTGTTTGGAACAACAAAACCCTAGAATCCAAAGCTTTGATACCAAATGTTATGAAACTAGCTCAAAAAGATAGAAACAATAGATCAACTCCTTATAAATAAGCCTCTTCGAGAGGGAAACCTCCTTTACATTACACAAATGAACAATTATTAGAACCTCCTTTCTATATATAGGAGTCTAAGAGATCACAACATAACCAAAACCAACCTAACAATAATAATATAAAGGCACAAAAATAACAATAGTGAGATTCTATGGGGCACAATAATGACAATATGGGGACAATAGGGGCACAACAATAACAATAAGGGATACAAAGACAATAGTAATGGGGGAATCACTTGTATTATAGGGACCTAACACACTGGCTGAGTTGATTCTATCAAAAACGATTTACTACTACTTGTTGATGTTGTCGAAACTTTCAGTCTGACAACCTTCAATTCCATTATTATCATTTACCCCCCTTTGATAGCTGAAAGGAGAAACAATTGACATTTGATTTTGGAACTCCCCCCTTCAGGTGTAGGAGAATTTCACCATTTGAATTTACCTGTATAGACTAAATGCTTTGGTAACACATAGACAACTGTTTAACTTTAGATAACCACTTCCAAGGATCAATCCATGCGTAATTGATCTTCACTCTAGGTGGTTGATTTCAGTTGCAACATCTTTTGGATGAATGATTTTTCTTGCCACAATGGTGACAAGGATGGAGGTCAAAGCATTTACTCTCCATATGGCCATTCCGCTTACAATGATTACACAACTAAATTCTGAGCATTGTCAATAAAACCAACACTTACAAATTGAACTGGTTTTGAGAAATTTGGAACAAACAAAGTGTTTTCTTTTTTGTATCCTAAACCATTTTGATCTTTGTTGAAGGAAATTTCTTCCCAAGGTCTGATCACTTTCTTGGAAAGACTATCCTGTCATTGTTCTTCATACTTTTTGTTGTTGCTAACATTTCATCCTTGATTTATTAAACCTTTTGTATCACACTAGGCATCAAGCATTAGCAGTTCATCTATTTGACACGTTGCATCAAACTGATCAATTTGATCTTTGGTACTACTTGTTGCATCAAGTAGTACAACTAGTTGGTTGAGATAACTTGTGTCACAACTTATATCAACCTTATTGATTAGTTCATCTGTGTCACAAATTATATCAACTTACTTGATTAGATCATTTGTGTTGCAACCTTCATTAATATGCTGGATTAGATCACTTGTATCACAGCTTTCATTTGTTGTTGTGATGAGGTCTTCTGTTTCACAACTTGCATCTATCTTCTCTACACATTATGCATAGAGTAAATCTTGTTTTTCACTTAACTTAATTTTGAGTGCATGAATGAGTTTTTCTTTCATTTCGAGCTCAATTTGAAAGTCTTTCATTGCTTCTAGTGTGATGTTCATTTAATTGATTAAGGTTTGATTCTTCTTCAACTTTCATTCCAGTATTTCAACTTTGTTCTGTAACTGATGATTGCAATGTTGCAAATCTTTAATCTCCAGTTCTGCACTTTGAAGATGTTTTCCTCCTTTACCCATTATGACTTTTGACATGCTAGCTTGTACTGGCTCGCTTGCTTCCTTGAATTTGCTTGTTGATGTAGAATGTTGATGTTGACAACTTTGATTATGTGTTGTAGTTCGCAAATGCCTGTGATTGTTTGTGCTTGATTGAATGTTCTTTGTAGCGTCTTAATTACAGGTTCTTTGATTAATGTGCTTGTTTCATTCACTTGCTTTAGACTCCTTGTGTGTGTTAGATAAGGTAATTGTAGTGTCAAAACTATACACAAAACATGAGCAACATCAAGAATCATGCGCCATCAAAAGCATACTCATGGTGTATCTAAGATCCCCTTATTCAATTTCAAGAGGATCCAAGACACATCAACACCACAAAAAATGTCTTTATTAAATAGTGAAGTACATCAACCTTCACCTTCACAACATCGTTATTGAAATTTCTCAAGCAATAAATATGCCAAACTCACAAATTCTTGAAACAACTTGTCTTCAAAATTAAATAGAACTTTTCAAACCACCTAAAATTACAACCTTATCACTCCAAAAATTTATAAAACTCACACTTAGATCACCCCAAATTTCAAAATCACATCTTATCTCTCTATTAAAGAATCACATTAAAATTTTTACATACATCCCTTTTAAAACAATTAATACAACTTATAAATCCCTCTTTTTCCTTATTTCTCCAGGGCTTAATATCACTTTATATAAAAAATCATATCCTTCCCAATTTCAAAATCACATCTTATTTCTCGATTAAAACATTACATTAAAATTTTTACATACATCCCTTTTAAAACAATTAATACGATATGTAAGTCCCTCTTTTTCCTTACTGCAATTGCTTAATACCATTTTATATAAAAAATCACTTTATGATGTAACTTAAAAAGGTGAAATGACGTTTATGAAATCACCTTGTAAAAGTGAAATGATTTCCAAAATTAAATTTTTGTGCACACTTATAAAGTGATTTTGTTGGAGAGACTTTTCAACGCAGAGCCAATGCTTTACGCACGCCCACGCTGACACATCACAGCGATCTGTAACAAGCAAGACTGGGGCATCAACGCAAAAGGCAGAAAGGCAGAAGCAGACTTTTTTTTAAAGTTTTCAAAAACCATTTTGAACGTAGGATCCAACCAGCGTTTAAAATGCGAGAAAGGCAGAAATTGACTTTTTTAAAAAATATGACGAATGCTTCTTTCTAGTAATCGCAGTGCCCTCAGCAACACGACAACTTTTCTAAGAATACACCGGTCAGTACCTCTGCCGCATCTAATCACCACCAGAGAGATGTCAACGTATGTGCTCTCCAACAGCGGCTCGGAAACCAGAAGGATGTGAGTTTTTCTAATCACCACCAGAGAGATGTCAACGTATGTGCTCTCCAACAGCGGCTCGGAAACCAGAAGGATGTTAAATAAACTCACATAATTGATAGAGATATAAACGCTGAAGCAAACATAGCTGAAAAGTTTTGAGTCTCCGTGTATCATATGCTTCACACTTTCAAAATGTAATGTGATGTACAAATAATGTTTATATATAGAAGTTTGTTTGAAGACAGTGAGATTATTTTGGATTTTTGGTTGAGCAAATCTTTTAACCAAATATTAATTTAGAGGTGTAATTAATTGGGAGAATATTTCAGTTAATTAAATTTAAATTAATTTTTAATCTAAAAAACAAACTCAATCTAAAAAATAAAATAAAAAAATATATATATTTTAATTAATTTAATTATTTTAAACCTATAATTACTTTTAACACATTATTAACACATTAAAATAATGCTAACAATAAACTTTAAGTATTAAAAAACAATAAACTTTTAAAAATAAACCAATTTAAATATTTGAAGTGTTATGAACCTAGCTCTACAACAACCCCCTATTTCATATCATTTTTATTCACAAAACTATCATATGAAATGGGTCCCTTTTAGTTTTGATTGGTATCAACTTTCTATTATTCAAATAGGTTAGAAAACAAAATGAAAACATTACAAAAAACCTTTTTGACAAACCAATTTTGGTCTTATAATATAAATAATCAATCTTTTATCATTGCGATAAAGCGATCGCAAGATCGCATATCGCAATGGCAAAAGAGGCATAACTTAAAAACCCATTGGTTTGCTCCAATGCGATAACGTGCAATAGCTTATTGGACATCAGCAATCATAAGTTCCCATAATTAAAGTGCATTTCGATCCGATGCGATGCGATATCGCTATCAGCGATCGGCGACATACCATGCATGCTTTTAAAGTGCCTTTCAATCCGATGCGATGTGATAAACTCCCGTTCGCTCCGATGCGATGCGATATCACTATCGTCGATCGGTGATATACCATGCATGCTTTTTAAAGTGCCCATACTCCCAATGCGATGCGATGCGATATCGCTATCGGCGATCGGGGATTTCAAAAGGTGTCAATATAATAATTTAAGTTTTTCCCCCACGCCCGATTGCGATAAAGCCAAAAGCGCAAACTTCAAAAAGCTGTTAAATCATAAGGATATTACGATTAATTCATATTAAAGGCCTTATCTTTCAAACAGTGATTTACCTGCGCTCAACCGCCAAAACATCCAAGGCACGCTTAAACAAATCATTCAGCCGATTAATGATATGATGGGCATTTAAAGGATTGACAGGTTTTAACGGCCATTTAATGAAATAGTAAGTCTAAAAATCTTCTCATAGATTGTATCCGCGGCCACTTTTAAGTTAATCCCTCATCATGCATTGATCAATATATCTCATTCGTATTTGGTTTTCGCTACCAATTCTCTGTGTTACGCTTATTTCCACTACTGTGCAGAATTCTTCCGAAGTAATAGATTCAAGCAGAATGGGGAAGAAGTCTAAGAAAACCGCAATCGCTACCACTGCACCAGCCACAGGACAAGCCGTCGCTGATCCAGCAAATAAAAAGAAAGGATTAATATCTGATACTACATGTTTAGGACTTGCCAAGACCACTTGGCAAAGTACCTATAATTTGATCGAAGCCGAAGAACCAAAGGTGACAGCAGTACAAGCTACAGCGGGTTCCAGTAGAAAATCTGATGGTACTTTGAAAGACTTGGTCGATTCTTTCCTTCATCGGATAGCGGCTCGGGAACAAATTCTCCCATATACGGATGTAGTAAAGTGGGCAATTCAGGAAATCCCAATCACAGACAGAACTTTTTGCACTAGAGATGGGAGAATCTTCGGTTCATTCAAGGCTGATGATTTGAGGCAAATGTATCATTTGCCTGAGCCAGAGAAGAAGTACAACAAGGCATTCCTGGAGAAATTCCGAAGTGAGAACGAAACTGAATCCGAACCCATTCGGGATTGGAGGCAAAATCCGACGAAACACAAGCATGAAACTTCCGGTAAGTATTTTGTTGATTCCCTATGTTCTCCTTACTGTTATGCTGGGATAATGATGTGTAGATTGTGGGGGTTGCACGATTCCGCTAATTTCACTATAGAAATGGTTCCCTTGATGGAAGCGGCATGTAATAGTGAGATAATGGATTGGGCAACTATACTGTCAGATAAGCTAGCAACAGCAGTTCTTGATTTTAGAACTAAAACCCGCGTCACAGAAAGGCTTATTCCCCCATTCTACTACAGTGCTTATATACTAGATACCCTGTGTTTTAATTCTGAGTTTCCTGTACTCGGTTGGAGGTGGACTCCACAAGACCCCACGCCTATTCACATATACCATCAGAAATTGTGGAAGACTTCCTATAAGCACCATTTGTACCAAGTCTGCAATGGTTTCATGTTACCCATTCATTATTCTATTTTTAATAAACCTGCTCCCAAGATTTCTTACCAAGCAGGGATTGATTTAACATCAATAGGAAGATGGTTCGGAGAGGAGAAATTTACTTATATAAGAATTTTCGGCAGCCAAGCCGAACCTCATGTTCTTCCTTTGTACATACCTGATAAACTGCTGGCGAGGGAGATAGCTTATCAGATTATTGCCGAAGGAGTTACACAAACTCTGAAGAAAAATAAGAAGCAGGTCTGGCCCTCCTTTCCTCTGAGATGTGGTGTCTACACTTTGCATGATTTCAAACATGCAGAAAAAGAAGCTACAAAAATGAAATCATTAACTCTAGCGACTCTCCCAAGTAGGCGATTTGATCCCAACAAAGTCGCCTATAATGCACTTGAACAGGCTAAATTGACAAAGTGTGATCATGTAGAAGATAAATTTGATGACCTGTTCTCTTCGGCTGAATCAATGTATCAAGTTAGATCGCTGGCCATAATGGAATACAAAGATGAAGGGTTAGTTGAATTCAACAGACTCAGAGAACAGAGGTTGCAAACTCTGCCTCTGGATCTGTTAGCAACAACCCCAGCAATAAGACCAAGCGAGCCTGAACAGCTACATTCAAAGGAACCGCCGGTTACAACAAAAAAACAGGAGAAAGTGCAAGAGGAAACCCAGACTAAAGAGCAAGAACAGAGCACCATAGAGGTGAATGTGGATCCTCAAATTGATCCCAAATTGCTCTAGGAATGGCAGCAATTTGATTCAATTATCAGTAGTCTTGAATGTTCAAAGGACACCGAAAACTTCGAAAGCGGCAGATACACAGGAAACCACTTCGCAATAGGTTCCAAGTGGAACCAGCGGCCTACCCAATTCAAAGGAAGTAGAAATAATCCCAAAGGACCCCTCCGATCAAATTATTTTGCAGATAGAAGAAATTCCTCCCTTGGATGTCTTCTATAGCACAAATCACAAAGCTGTGGTAAAACGACAGAGGAAGAGAAGAATGACTGATCAACCTTCCCTTTTCCCAGAACAGACGGTCACAGGCAATGTGGTTTGGAAGGAGGAAGTCGACCCCTCTGATGACCTAACAAAGCTATCACAATATGCTGGAGCCTATTCGGCAACAACAATAGACAAGGCATCAGAGGTGAGTCTTTTATTAAAAACAAAAGACTAGGAAATATTTTTATTGCAAGCACAGCTAACAGAAGCACAACAGAAAGCGGAGCAGGCAGAACAGCAATTGTTAACACAACAGCAAATAAATAATCAATTAACTCAACAATTGCGGGAAGAGAAACAGAGGATTGATCACAGCGCAATCCAGAAGCAGAAAGAGTTGTCTGAAGCCTTGGCACAACTGAGGGCATCAAATGAACAAATGCTGAAGTCTAAATATGTGCAGATTGCTCAACTATCAGCCCAGCTAGAAAAGACAAAGAATCTTCCACAGATAGTTGAATTCAGAGTAGAGGCATTACAGATAAATAAGGCGTTAATAGCACAGATTAAGCTTTTATGTCAACAAATTGCCTAGGTGGAACCACTATGCGAATTGACGGCATCAATAAGTGAAAAAACAGAAAAGGCTAGAACAGAATTGGATCAAGCTGAAGAAATATTAACTGAATTTCTTGACTGGAAAGATACCGATCAGGGACAAGTGACAAATTTACCAAGAATTTTAGAGTCACATAAAGAAATATTGTTTAGAGAATGGCAGTCCCAGTTAATGAAATCAGAGAGGGCAATTTCAAGATGCAAATCAACCACAAGTAATTTGGTTGAATTGGTTAATAATACTCTCTACTTGTCAAACATGATTTCCCAATGCACTCCAGGTAAATTGACAGTGATGAAAACATTGGAGCAGTCATGTTATCCAGATCTAGAGGAAAAGGGGAGATTAATTGTTGGAATTAACAGTTTAACATGGGACACCTATTGGTTCTTCTTGGTAAAACCACACAGTCAAAGAGCCGCCCTCAAATGCCTTACAGATGCAATCGGGTATATTGTCCCCGATATTCAGGATGCCACCTATGTCGCCCAGCTTAACTCTCGCCTCAACAGACCGCCCGAAGTGGAGCCAATTCTTGCGATAAGTCAGCTCAAGTTTAAAGGCAAACAACCTACTTGATGATTCATGCCGCCGACTGCCAGGTTGCTGAGAAGAATATATTCAAGATCATTTGATACCAATTAAGTAGGATTTCAGTTTCATAGATAGTTAGTTTAATTTAGTATTTATAGACCCTTTCATTGTTTTGGAAAGGGTCGTAAATTTTTGTACTTGACTTAAAACCTGAAGTTGCACTACTGTACTTCAGGCATATTCTTTTATAAAACTGGACCAATCATTCTGATTTTGGCAAAGAAGCTTTTATGCAAATGTGCACTACTGTCTTTGTTTGAAAGTATTTCTGCGTTAAAGGAAGAATTTCAAATAGCGATTGATATTGGAGAGTGACTCACAGCTCATATGGTACTATTATCTATGTCTGAATCCATTCTTTTTATATGAATTGTTATTGATCGCCTTTGCTATTATCGAATATATGTATGTGTTTTAACAGCATTTCTTTATTCCCTCCACTACTGGATGTTTATGGTAATGCTTTTCTTTTAATCATATATGTATTGATGATATAAGTGATGAGTGTAGCAATACTGCGTTAATCACCTTGTTTAACTATTTAAGCAAGGTAATCCTTGAATGAGTAAATGTCCATGTTTATCAGATGGAGTCATCTACATGCCTGTTAATAAACATAGATCACCAAGCACTACACTTCAAAGTACAATAGTTCCCGGGATTAGTAGTAGTTCTTTTTATTTCGCTGATAAATTAAGTTATTCACCTATCATTAGATTAGTCAATCAATCATTCATTCATCCCGTTTATTCATTGCTGGGAAACTGGTCCCATTATCCCCAGTCGGAGCCACCATTCCAAACGGAAAAGGAGTTGTATTAAGGTCCGAACCGGGGGGTTATCCCCCAATGTTGATACAACGATTTTCGGGGCATCAACATTTTTTGCGCTAGAAGCAAGGCATCAACTGTGAATGGCAAGCAAACCCAAATCTGCAGGCCATTCTAAGAGTAATTCTCCCTCCGCATCACCTCGTACTTCCCAATTGCATGCTGGTTTTCCAGTATCCAAACAGGAAGAAGAGGAATCAACTACCACTGCTCAAACCCATCATACTCCAGAACAGCTAAGCCTTGAATCCCCTGAAGTTCAGTCTCTTATCCACAAACTTTAGAGCTTCTCGATTTCACCACAGAAATCTGAGGTATCGCAAAGCAGTGTGACTTCGCAGTTCAATTTACCTCACCCTCTCACCAGACTTCAGAGTGGAAAGCTCAGTATTGAACCTACTGAGTTCCCTTTACCCAAAAGGAAAAAGGCGAAGAAAAACACTGAAGGATCTGATAGTGAAACACTTTCATCCACATCCTCCATCTCATCTTCCCCAGTGCGAAGTCAACCATCCACTCCCCCATTACATATTGTTGTTCATCAGGGATTAGGAACTTCAACATCCCAACCTGCTCACTCCGCAACATCAATTCCTTCCCAGACATCTGGAATTTCAACAATAGTTATAATGGCAGATCCATGGACCAGGCCTGGTGCAGTCAATATGCCTGCCCCATTGCATGCATTACCTGATGCACCTGAAAAATGGCTACCCAAGTTTAATCCAGATGATGGAACACAAGCTGAGGAACATATTAATAACTTCATGTTGGCAGTTAACTTGAAGGGAGTAACAGAGCAAGATGTTGTCGTTAGGCTTTTCCCTTATACTTTGTAGGGATCAGCAGGATCCTGGTATTTTTCCCTGCCTTCTGGTTCCATTACCAGTTGGACGACTTGCCAAGAACAGTTTCTTACTAAGTATGGAGATGATAGGTCTTTGGCTACACTAATAAACGATCTCTCCAATCTTAGGATAGAGCATAGGGAACCAATTAAAGAATTTAATGCACGATTCAATAAAATTTTGAACAAAATCCCAACGGCCTCCAAACCAAGTGAGCAAATCAGAAGCGAGTGGTACATAACTGCCCTACCGGCCAATATAGCTATTTTTGTAGACAGGGCTGGAAAACCTACTTTAGCTGAAAACATGAAAGAAGCACTTGCTGTGGAGAAACGTATTAATGCTCTAGAGAAGAAAGCCGCTCTTGAAGATAGAAAAACCAAAAAAGTTTCTTTTAAAGATGATTCAAAGAAGAAAACCCCTAAAGATCCATATGACATGGAAGGTATTCAAAAGGTCCTCAAGACTATGTCTAATGAAATGGTTGAAATAAAAAAACAAGCAGCTGAAACCTCAACCAAAAGGCCCTTTAAGAATTACAAGAAAACTGAATCAAAACCACCCAATGTTATATCTAATGCAGATTCAGATCTTGAAGAAGGAGAAGAAGAAACAGCCTCAGCAACTGATGAAGAGGAAGTTGTTGAATGTCATGGAATGTGGGATTTTATATTGCCTAACTCCGATACAGAAAACGAAGAAGAAGCGTTTCCTGTCACTACCAGGAGTAAAGGTACCTCCGAACCTGTTCAGACAACTTCGAAGAAAAGAAGTGCAGGTGCTGCTACAACAAAGGAAAAGGTACCCCCGAAGAAGCTACCTGTAACAATTCCACAAAACCAACTTTCAACCTCAACAATCCCATCAACATCTAAGACACTGGTAGTGTCTGATTCAATGGATTACAATATTGTTGATGACATGAAAAAGACTAAGGCAAACATTACCATGTTTGAACTTAGTAAATTGAAACATCAGCAAAAATTGCTTCTCAAAGAATTAAATGATGTTCCTACTTCACCTCTTCCCAGTGCTAAAGCTGCAAATGATTCAGGACAACCACCTCCTGGTATGGTTGAAGCTACTGATGCAGTTCTGATTGGAGATAGATCAAATTCTCATACTCCACCTTTCCTTTTGACCTATGAGATATACAACAGAAACCTACACAACTGTCTGATTGACTCAGGGGCATCTTCTAATATAATGCCAGCTTCAGTTTGTTCCAAACTGAACATTGAACCCCAGAAGTCCGCTATTCATATTGTACAGTTGGACAGGACTAAAGTACAGGTTTTGGGAGAGATCAACTCTGTAACTATCAGGTTATCTGCTGATCCCAGAGTAGTACAAAGGATTGATATTTTAATCGCCGATATACCTGAATTTTATGGTTTGATCTTAAGTAGGGATTGGTCTGAAAAACTACATGGGTATATATCTACTGATTGGTCACATATTTGGCTTCCCTATAAGGGTAAGCCAAATCAAATAAGAATCGATCGGGAAAAGCATATGACCCATACAATTACTGAATTTGAACAAGAAAATCAACCGATAGCATTTAATAACAACATTTTGGGGAATTATTCATCAGAGTCATTCTTTGGCAACTTCGCTGCCCAGCCATCCCCTTTCTCAGTAAACCATTTTACATCTCAAATTGAAAATTTTTCACAAACATATAGGTCAAGATGTTTCAATGATACTGACAAAACTGTAAATAAAATTGTTAATACTTCTTTATTTTGGTCATTATATTTCGATGGGTCCAAATCTAGTGAGGGCTCAGGAGCAGGATGTATTTTGGTTAGTCCACAAGGAGAAAAAACAATTTTGTCCTATAGGTTAGAGTTTGAATGCACGAATAATACAGCAGAATACGAAGCCTTAGTCGAAGGACTATATAAAGCTATTGGCCTCAACGTCCAATATTTGAAAGTGTTTGGAGATTCTGAAATTATTATCAAACAGGTAAGGAATACAATTCATTGTCTTTCCACCCATATCAAACATTATCAATCACTCGTACAGGAACTTACCTCCCACTTTTCGGCATTCAATATTTCTTCCATTCCCAGGACTCAAAATTCGGCAACCGACCTGCTAGCCAATGTTTCTTCCAAGCTCCTACCTTCCGAAGATTATACCCTAGATAGATTTTCAGTAGAATTACTTTTTAGGCCATCAATTCCCAACAATGTAACTAATTGGAGAGTATTCAACCACGATGAAGACATTTTACAGTTTTTAACTTCCGAAAAGTCCTATGATGATCAAATCATCGAGGAAAACGAGCATGACCATCAAATGAGAGGTAAACCCAAGGAGAATTCAATCCCTAAGCCTGTGGTGAAGCTTGAGGATCTTTATGATATTAAAGACAGGTTTAAACCTGTGACTAATACAAAGCTCCAAAGTTCTACCCTAAGGTTTGAATTGATAAACCTTGGCACTGAGCAAACTCCTCAAAACATTAATTTAGGATTAGGAATTTCCTTAGAAGAAAAAGAAGCATTCATTAGACTGTTACGGAAAAATAAACAGGTTTTTGCTTGGAAATATGATGATTTAAAGACATATGATACATCCATCATCCAGCATACCATTCCAATGCTTCCCGAACAGAAACCAATTCAACAGAATTTGAGGAAAATACATCCAAACTTAGAGAGTCAAATAAAATCTGAACTTAATAAACTCTTGAAAGCTAAGATTATTTTTCCCGTTCGGCACTCAAACTGGGTCTCCAATATGGTGCCAGTCAGAAAGAAAAATGGCGACATCAGGATTTGTATAGATTTCAGAAATCTGAACAAGGCGATCTTAAAAGATAATTTCCCATTACCTACTATGGAGCAGATACTCCAATCAGTAGCAGGCTCTGAGTTAATATCCTTTCTCGACGGTTTCTCAGGATATAACCAAGTTTTGGTCCATCCTGATGACCAACTCAAAACCACATTCAAAACAAAATGGGGAACTTATGCTTATTAGAAAATGCCTTTCGGACTTATTAATGCAGGAGCCACGTTCCAAAGAGCGATGGATATAGCTTTTAAAGGGTTGATTAACAGAACAGAGTCATCTACCTAGACGATATTACTTTATTTTCTAAGGAGAAGTCCAATCATTTGCAGGATTTAAATCAAATCTTTCAACGCTGCAAAAGATATGGTATTTCTCTTAACCCTAAAAAATCCTTCTTCGCTCTTGACCAAGGAAAGCTCTTAGGCTTTATTGTGTCTAAAGATGGCATTTATATTGATCCCAATAGGATCAAAGAAATCTCTGAAATCCCTTTCCCTCATAATAAAAAATCCATGCAGTCATTTTTAGGCCAAATCAATTTTTTCAAAAGATTCGTTCCAGACTTTTCTCAAATCATTTTGCCACTTCAAACTATGATTAAGAAAAATTCAGTCTTTAAGTGGGGATCAACAGAAAAGGAAGCATTTGATTTAATCAAACAATCAATAATTAATGCCCCAGCCTTAAATACTCCTAATTTTTCTAATCATTTCACATTGTATACTATCGCATCTGATTTGTCTTATGCAACAGTACTCACGCAGCTTAATGATCACAATTTGGAAGCACCCATTTCATTTTATAGTTCAAATCTTCAGGGTGCTGAATTGAATTACTCCGAAGTAGAAAAACAAGCCTTTGTTGTATATAAAGTTGTCAAACATTACAGACCCTTCCTTTTAAAAGCCCACACAAAAGTTATAGTTCCTTTCCCTGCAGTAAGGAAACTATTGATCCAAAGAGAACTAGGTGAAAAAAGGGCAAACTGGGTTACAGCACTTCAAGAATATGATTTAGAAATTAAACCAGCAAAGATTGTTAGAGGCCAAGGTTTTTGCAGGTTATTGGCAGGAGCATCCAACATTCCAAAATCAGGTGATACAGATCAAATCGAAGAAATCAACCAGATAAGTATTACTGATTCTGAATCACAATATGCTGACTTAATCTTTTATTTGAAACATGGATATGCACCTCCTAACCTGTCTTACAAAAACAAAAGGGCCATTAGATTCAAAGCAAAAAATTTCACAATTATTGATGATGTGCTTTTTAGGCAAAATTATGATTCAATCTTATTAAGATGTCTAGAAAACCCTGAAGCACAAAAGGTTTTGCAGGAATTACATGATGGACCAGCAGGAGGACACTTTGGAGCTGACACAACAGCCCACAAAATCATTCATGCTGGATATTATTGGCCCACTCTGTTTAGAGATGCTCATGAATATGTAAGGAAATGCTGAAATTGTCAAACTTCTAGTGGAAGGCAAAGAAAACTAGCTTTCCCGTTGCAACCAGTCAACATTGAACAACCATTTGAGCAATGGGGATTGGACATCATTGGAGAGATTACTCCACATTCTTCCAAACAGCATAAGTATATCCTTACTGCTACTGATTATTTTACTAAGTGGGTTGAAGCAATCCCTTTGAAGACAAAAAATTCTGAGGCAATCATTGAATTCATAGATCAATTCATCATTACCAGGTTTGGTGTCCCAAATGCTCTTGTTTTTTATAATGCATCTTACTTTTCAGGCAATGCTATGTTTGATTTCGCTATTAAAAGAGGATTTAAATTAAAATATTCTGCCAATTACTATCCCCAGGGTAATGGTTTAGCAGAGTCTACAAATAAAAATCTGATTAAAATTATTAAGCGAACTATCGAACATAGTCATAAAACATGGCACAAATCCTTAATATTTGTGTTATGGGCTGATAGGATAACACAGAAGGCTTCCATAGGATCTTCTCCGTTCAACCTTGTATATGGAAAAGAAGCAGTTCTACCAACAAATCTTGTTCTTCCTTCTCTAGCCCTAGTGCAGTTTATTGAGGAAAGCCCTTCTTCTTCTATTCAACTTAGACATGACCAAATTCTAAAATTAGAAGAGGAAAGAGAAAAAGCCAAGGTTATTCATGCAAAACATCAGCAAATCATCAAGTCATCCTTTGATTTAGTCTCATCCGGTTCAAAACAATTTCAAGTCGGTGATTTAGTTCTGAAATGGGACAAAGCCCATGAAGATAAGGGAAAACATACCAAGTTCCAGAAGATGTGGCTTGTGCCATTTCAGATCTATGAGAAGATAGGCCATTCGACCTTCATATTACAAGATTTATCAGGTTTGAGAGATTCTCTCCCTGTTAATGGCCTTATCTTAAAGAAATTCCTCAATTGAGAAGGTAACCCCTTCTCCTTTTTAATAGAATTTTGTAGTTTGTAGGACCATTAGAAAATAAAGTTGTAAGGTATCTTCCATTGACCTTTGCTGTACTTAAAAGTTGCTCAACAGAAGTAGTGATGATATTTACTTTTAAAATAATAGAAGTCTTAGATAAGAGGAACAATTTCTAGGAAACTAGGTATAGTTGCATTCCGAAACCACACTTCAATTTTTGTGAACTCTTCTCAAAGTTTAGAAGTATTGTAAATCATTTTCTGTTTTCAAATTGGTCACAAAAGGTTATCAATATCAAAACAGAAACTAATCCAATTTTAGCATCTTTAACTCTTACCCTGTCATCCATTTACTCTTAAGGAGAAAATTGTCCATCCCATTCACCAAAGTTTATGGTTACTGAGAGTGTAATTCTAAAATATTTGATATAAAAGATAAGAGGTCTTATTACAAGCCTGCTTACCATGATCATCGGGAAATAGTTTAACCGAAATTACCAATACTACATACCAAAACAGGGTAATGGCTTAGAATTATAAGATAAGGGGTCTCATCATGAGCCAGCTTGTTCAGTTAAATTACTACCAGTGAATGGCATTGTCAAACAGCTGGCCACCAAACCAGGACAATGGCTTTTTATCTTAGCAATAACAGAAAAAGGAAAGGAAATACAAAATATGAAAACATGTTTTGAATTCATTCTGTTAATCACACTCTTAAATGGATGGGATAATGGACAATAATATGGTTAAAAGGTATCCCTGTCGAAACTATGAACGTTTGCTGGCAGTAGAGGCTCTACCTATGACAGACGAGTTAAATATAAAAGCTGATTTGGAAAGATTTTCTGTTTTATTATTATAAACCAATAGAGGCCTATTTAAAACTTAGAATGTATCTAATTTTAAATAAGAGAGGAAATTAACAAAGATAGTTTCATTTTACTCGGAATGCATATATACCTAGTTATATTAGAATTTTCCCCTTTGATTAGAACTCTATTTTGAAAAAGTTTAAGTATTTCCATACTTTTCAGAGATAACTGTTTCTTCCAGCGAATCGCCAATTGTTGTGCTTTACAACAACCCCCCATTTCTTATCATTTTTATTCACAAAACTATCATATGAAATGGGTCCTTTTTAGTTTTGATTGGTATCAACTTTCTATTATTCAAATAGGTTCGAAAACAAAATGAAAACATTACAAAAAACCTTTTTGACAAACCAATTTTGGTCTTATAATATAAATAATCAATCTTTTATCATTGCGATAAAGCGATCGCAAGATCGCATATCACAAGGGAAAAAGAGGCATAACTTAAAAACCCATTGGTTTTCTCCAACGCGATAATGTGCAATAGCCTATCGAACATCGGCAATCATAAGTTCCCATAATTAAAGTGCATTTCGATCCGATGCGATGTGATATCGCTATCGGCGATCGGCAATATACCATGCATGCTTTTAAAGTGCCTTTCGATCCGATGCAATGCGATAAACTCCTGTTCACTCCGATGCGATGCGATATCGCTATCGGCGATCGGCGATATACCATGCATGCTTTTTAAAGTGCCCATACTCCCAATGCGATGCGATGCGATATCGCTATCAGCGATCGGGGATTTCAAAAGGTGTCAATATAATGATTTAAGTTTTTCCCCGACTCCCGATTGCGATAAAGCCAAAAGCGCAAACTTCAAAAAGCCGTTAAAGCAGAAGGATATTGTGATTAATTCGTATTAAAGGCCTTATCTTTCAAACAGTGATTTACCTACGCTCAACAGCCAAAACATCCAAGGCACACTTAAACAAATCATTCGGCCGATTAATGATATGATGGGCATTTAAAGGATTGACAGGTTTTAACGACCATTTAATGAAATAGTAAGTCTAAAAATCTTCTCATAGATTGTATCCGCGGCCACTTTTAAGTTAATCCCTCATCATGCATTGATCAATATATCTCATTCGTATTTGGTTTTCTCTACCAATTCTCTGTGTTACGCTTATTTCCACTACTGTGCAGAATTCTTCCGAAGTAATAGATTCAAGCAGAATGGGGAAGAATTCTAAGAAAACCGCAATCGCTACCACTACACCAGCCAAAGGACAAGCCGTCGCTGATCCAGCAAATAAAAAGAAAGGATTAATATCTGATACTACATGTTTAGGACTTGCCAAGACCACTTGGCAAAGTACCTATAATTTGATCGAAGCCGAAGAAGCAAAGGTGACAACAGTACAAGTTACAGCAGGTTCCAGTAGAAAATCTGATGGTACTTTGAAAGACTTGGCCGATTCTTTCCTTCATCGAATAGCGGCTCAGGAACAAATTCTCCCATATACGGATGTAGTAAAGTGGGAAATTGAGGAAATCCCTATCACAGACAGAACTTTCTGCACCAGAGATGGGAGAATCTTCGGTTCATTCAAGGTTGATGATTTGAGGCAAATGTATCATTTGCCTGAGCCAGAGAAGAAGTACAACAAGGCATTCCTGGAGAAATTCCGAAGTGAGAACGAAACTGAATCCGAACCCATTCGGGATTGGAGGCAAAATTCGGCGAAACACAAGCATGAAACTTCCGATAAGTATTCTGTTGATTCCCTATGTTCTCCTTACTGTTATGCTGGGATAATGATGTGTAGATTGTGGGGGTTACACGATTCCGCTAATTTCACTATAGAAATGGTTCCCTTGATGGAAGCGGCGTGTAATAGTGAGATAATGGATTGGGCAACTATACTGTCAGATAAGCTAGCAACAACAGTTCTTGATTTTAGAACTAAAACCCGCGTCACCGAAAGGCTTATTCCCCCATTCTACTACAGTGCTTATATACTAGATACCCTGTGTTTTAATTCTGAGTTTCCTGTACTCGGCTGGAGGTGGACTCCACAAGACCCCACGCCTATTCACATATACCATCAGAAATTGTGGAAGACTTCCTATAAGCACCATTTGTACCAAGTCTGCAATGGTTTCATGTTACCCATTCATTATTCTATTTTTAATAAACCTGCTCCCAATATTTCTTACCAAGCAGGGATTGATTTAACATCAATAGGAAGATGGTTAAGAGAGGAGAAATTTACTTATATAAGAATTTTCGGCAGCCAAGCTGAACCTCATGTTCTTCCTTTGTACATACCTGATAAACTGCTGGCGAGGGAGATAGCTTATCAGATTATTGCCGAAGGAGTTACACAAACTCTGAAGAAAAATAAGAAGCAGGCATGGCCCTCCTTTCCTCTGAGATGTGGTGTCTACACTTTGCATGATTTCAAACATGCAGAAAAAGAAGCTACAAAAATGAAATCATTAACTCTAGCGACTCTCCCAAGTAGGCGATTTGATCCCAACAAAGTCGCCTATAATGCACTTGAACAGGCTAAATTGACAAAGTGTGATCATGTAGAAGATAAATTTGATGACCTGTTCTCTTCGGCTGAATCAATGTATCAAGTTAGATCACTAGCCATAATGGAATACAAAGATGAAGGGTTAGTTGAATTCAACAGACTCACAGAACAGAGGTTGCAAACTCTGCCTCTGGATTTGTTAGCAACAACCCCAGCAACAAGACCAAGCGAGCCTGAACAACTACATTCAAGGGAACCGCCGGTTACAACAAAAAAATAGGAGAAAGCGCAAGAGGAAACCCAGACTAAAGAGCAAGAACAGAGCACCATAGAGGTGAATGTGGATACTCAAATTGATCCCAAATTGCTCCAGGAATGGCAGCAATTTGATTCAATTATCAGTAGTTTTGAATGTTCAAAGGACACCGAAAACTTCGAAAGCAGCAGATACACAGGAAACCACTTCACAACAGGTTCCAAGTGGAACCAGCGGCCTACCCAATTCAAAGGAAGTAGAAATAATCCCAAAGGACCCCTCCGATCAAATTATTTTGCAGATAGAAGAAATTCCTCCCTTGGATGTCTTCTATAGCCCAAAGCACAAAGCTGTGGTAAAACGACAGAGGAAGAGAAGAAGGACTGATCAACCTTCCCTTTTCCCAGAACAGACGGTCACGGGCAATGTGGTTTGGAAGGAGGAAGTCGACCCCTCTGATGACCTAACAAAGCTATCACAATATGCTGGAGCCTATTCGGCAGCAACAATAGACAAGGCATCAGAGGTGAGTCTTTTATTAAAAACAAAAGACCAAGAAATCTTTTTATTGCAAGCATAGCTAACGGAAGCACAACAGAAAGCGGAGCAGGCAGAACAACAATTGTTAACACAACAGCAAATAAATAATCAATTAATTCAACAATTGCGGGAAGAGAAACAAAGGATTGATCACAGCGCAATCGAGAAGCAGAAAGAGTTGTCTGAAGCCTTGGCACAACTGAGGGCAGCAAATGAACAAATGCTGAAGTCTAAAGATGAGCAGATTGCTCAACTATCAGCCCAGCTAGAAAAGACAAAGAATCTTCCACAGATAGCTGAATTCAGAGTAGAGGCATTACAAATAAATAAGGCGTTAATAGCACAGATTAAGATTTTATGTCAACAAATTGCCTAGGCGGAACCACTATGCGAATTGACGGCATCAATAAGTGAAAAAACAGAAAAGGCTAGAACAGAATTGGATCAAGCTGAAGAAATATTAACTGAATTTCTTGACTGGCAAGATACCGATCAGGGACAAGTGACAAATTTACCAAGAATTTTAGAGTCACATAAAGAAATATTGTTTACAGAATGGTAGTCCCAGTTAATGAAAGCAGAGAGGGCAATTTCAAGATGCAAATCAACCACAAGTAATTTGGTTGAATTGGTTAATAATACTCTCTACTTGTCAAACATGATTTCCCAATGCACTCCAGGTAAATTGACAGCGATGAAAACATTGGAGCAGTCATGTTATCCAGATCTAGAGGAAAAGGGGAGATTAATTGCTAGAATTAACAGTTTAACATGGGACACCTATTGGTTCTTCTTGGTAAAACCACACAGTCAAAGAGCCACCCTCAAATGGCTTACAGATGCAATTGGGTATATTATCCCCGATATTCAGGATGCCACCTATGCCGCCCAGCTTAACTCTCGCCTCAACAAACCGCCCGAAGTGGAGCCAATGCTTGCGATAAGTCAGCTCAAGTTTAAAGGCAAACAACCTACTTGATGATTCATGCCGCCGACTGCCAGGTTGCTGAGAAGAATATATTCAAGATCATTTGATACCAATTAAGTAGGATTTCAGTTTCATAGATAGTTAGTTTAATTTAGTATTTATAGACCCTTTCATTGTTTTGGAAAGGGTTGTAAAGTTTTGTACTTGACTTAAAACCTGAAGTTGCACTACTGTACTTCAGGCATATTCTTTTATAAAACTGGACCAATCATTCTGATTTTGGCAAAGAAGCTTTTATGCAAATGTGCACTACTGTCTTTGTTTGAAAGTATTTCTGTGTTAAAGGAAGAATTTCAAATAGCGATTGATATTGGAGAGTGACTCACAGCTCATATGGTACTATTATCTATGTCTGAATCCATTCTTTTTATATGAACTGTTATTTGATCGCCTTTGCTATTATCGAATATATGTATGTGTTTTAACAACATTTCTTTATTCCCTCCACTACTGGATGTTTATGGTAATGCTTTTCTTTTAATCATATATGTATTGATGATATAAGTGATGAGTGTAGCAATACTGCGTTAATCACCTTGTTTAACTATTTAAGCAAAGTAATCCTTGAATGAGTAAATGTCCATGTTTATCAGATGGAGTCATCTACATGCCTGTTAATAAACATAGATCACCAAGCGCTACACTTCAAAGTACAATAGTTCCCGGGAATAGTAGTAGTTCTTTTTATTTCGCTGATAAATTAAGTTATTCGCCTATCATTAGATTAGTCAATCATTCATTCATTCATCCCGTTTATTCATTGCTGGGAAACTGGTCCCATTATCCCCAGTCGGAGCCACCATTCCAAACGGAAAAGGAGCTGTATTAAGGTCCGGACCGGGTGGTTATCCCCCAATGTTGATACAATGATTTTCGGGGCATCAACAGAACCCTGCAATTACACGTTAATATATTTGATAAAAAGATAAAGCAATTCAAAACACGAACGGTGCATATGGATATCAACATTCCACACTTTTGTGTTATTTTATAAATTCCTTTAGATTCTAACGTTGCATATTGATAGGGACATCTTGTTAGTGAAAGACTTTTCTATCATTTTATAGATTTTCTTTTCTATTCTGGTAATAAAGAATTTATTGTTATGTATTTTTTTAAAGTTAAATTTGGTTATATTTTTAACTATGGTGTGGATTAAGTGTATTTTTTTAATTTAGTTATAAATTTATTGTGTAATGAGAAACAAATAAGTGTTATATAGTAAGTATACTTTGTAGTTTAATTTAAATATAGTTAAATTAAATATATATATATATATATATATATATATATATATATATATATATATTATTGTTAAATATGTTATTTTTATTATTAATTTTTATTCTAATAGTTATAAAGTCAATTCAAATATTAATTGACTTTATAATAAGTGTGAACTAACGAAATGAAAATTTATATCCATGTAAAATTATGATGATTAGATACTATAATATATTTGATAATTTTTAAATGAAAAGTTAACTAAGACAAAAATGTAAGACATTATATTATGAAATTGGTTAACTAGTAATTATAAATTTGAAATATAACTTTTTAGGAAATGGGATTATTTATTAGAAATTTGTAATTATGAAATTGAAAGTATTGAAAATTTAGATGAGTTACCTTCTTTTGGAGTGAGAGGTGTAACTAAAACAAATTAAAAATTAATAAAATATGTAAGTGATTATGGCCTAGTGAATGCAAGTAAGTGTTATGTGTGAGTGGTGTAGTTAAATGAGCAAAAAAGAATTTAAATTTAAAGAATGCAAAATGATTTACTAATCACCAAATTATTCATTTGAACAATCCAAATTATTATTCATCTAAACAATCTGCTCAATTCTAATTACACACAAATAATATTAAAATTGTATCTAAAAATTAATTTATACATTTTATATATTTAAACAAAACTCTTTATGAATTGGAAAAATAAAAATTAGATTTTTATATAGTTGAGTTATAGGTATTAGATGTAAAAATGATTATTTAAATTTAAAGATGGAAAATGTATTTATAGATTTTCCTTATAATAAAAATATTAAATTAATTTTAAAAATCAAATTTTAATATTTATAATAAAATTTAATATAAATATTAAATATCAATTTTAAATATTTATAATAAAATTTACTGTAAATATTAAATAATTAATTTAAATTCTATAAACAACTTATAAAAAACAAAAAATATTAAGATTGTGTAAATTTACACTTAAATGATATAAAAAACTAAAATTGCTCTAATTTTAACATTTTGTGCATATGAATTTTGAGACTAAAGTTGAGACATTGTTACTCATTAATTCATATAATCCTGGCAATTTTCATCACTGCATGCAACTATATCAGTATGCACTGAAATTTATTATTATAAACCTAAGGTATATAAACCCTAAGATACATATTATTAACCCTTCTATACTAAACTAGAAGGCACCTCTAAACACAATCAGAAATATTAGATTTAAGACTTTTGTGATCCATATTAATAAAGCTAATGTTTTTCAGATTAATTACATCATTAAATTTGGGTCAACATTTCAAACCAACTAATATAATTCATCCTCAAAACCAACAATTTTACAATAAATATTTAATTTCAATATAGAAAATAATAATATTTTTCAAAACAATATTTTAAATTAAGTTATACTTATAACACATATTTAAAATATATTCAAAACAAATCAAATACATTATAAAAATTATATTCCATTAGACTATCTTATTCTATTAAAAAAATTATATAAAAAATTATAATTCTTAAAAAAAAAATATATATGAGAGAAATTATAATTCTTATAAATATACCATATCTTATTTCATTAAAATAAAATATATATTTATAATTTCAAATATTAAGACAATAAATATCCCAAATATCCCATCATAATATCTTGTTTCACTAAAATATAATATAAAATTTAATTTCAAATATTAAGGCAATAAATTTTCCATCACAATATCTTGTTTCATTAAAATAAAATATAATATAAAATTTCAAAGGTTTTAAAACTAGGTTTTGTTTATACCTAATAAAATTAATATATATTTTTCACATAATTTTAAAATATTTCGAAATAAATTAATCCAAAAGCAATTCAATACTATCGATTAGAAAAATAATTGCTTTGATATTCAACAAAAATAACAACAATAGATTACATCCTCACTGAACCTTCGAAATTTCAAGGACGTGAAGACACACTCACTGCATTTAATATTGTGACCATCAAACGAAGTTTAATTAAATAAGTGTTGCATGCACCCGTAGTCCCTGCGCGGGTCTGCCACAAGGTCTACGTTGCAGATGGCATACCTGCCGAAATTTTGTCGGAATTATTTTTAAATGATTTGTATTACTCATAGTACAATATTGAAATTGTAAGAGTAATTTTTTATTTTGTAATAAAAAGATGTCAGTCGAAATTGTTTTCAAATTATTTTTGCAGATTTGTTTTTAAACGAATTGTATTAGTCAGAGTACAATGTAAATCGTAAGGGAAGTAATTTTTTTTATTTTTTAATAAATATGTCTTGTCTATTGTTGGCAAAGCAGTGGTGGTATAATCATGAATGGGAAATCCAATATAGTTATTGAATTAATTGTTCATTCTAAAATACTATACACTATATAAGACATTGAACTTTGTTGTTCATTATGAAATACACGATGTAATTACTAAATTAATTGTTCATTCTCAAATACATGATATAAGACACTAAAGTTGTATTCATAATTCGTTCATTCTGAAATACATGATATAAGACGTTGAACTTGTTATTCATAACTCGTTCATTCTGGAATACATGATATAAGATGTTGAACTGGATGTTCATAATGAAAGACATAAAAATAGATGGTTTTATGATAATAAAAAAACTAACATTCATGAATGTGATTTTATTGTTATAATATTTCCTTGTAGTTTATGCCTATTACTCAATAACTTAAAATTTTTCGAAATCATTAGAACATGGTTTTCACGTAAGAGCGTGTGAAATGTTACGAGTAAACAAATATTGTAGATATATTCAAATAAGTATATGGGAATAGTTTACTTTCATTAATTAAAAATTAATAAATTTATTATATTTTTCTTTATTATTTTTATTTAAATAAATTTTTAAATATATATATATATATATATATATATATAATTTATTTGATAAATAATTTAATATAAAATTATTTTTCAAATATTTTAATGTATAAAAAAAATTAAAATATATTTTTTTAAATTTTAATTAATTATCTATAATTATAGATAAATAATAAAAAGTTAAATTTTACAAAATATTGATAAAATATTTTAGTAATTTAAAAGTTTTTTACTTTTCAGTTTAAATAAAAGTTAATATAATTAATTAAAAAAAAACTCTAAAAAATAAGAATTAGTATATTTAATATAAAGTAGTTGTTAGAGGTTTTCATTATATTAAATAAACTAATTATAATAACAATATTTTAATAGATTTATAAAGGATAGGGTTAAGAATTGCTATAAAGATATTATATATTTATAAAGTAGTTAAGAGTGTATTTAATAATTTTAAATATATTAAATAAATTTATAATATTGCAAAAAATGAATAAAGATAAAGAATTAAGAAATTGTTATAAAATATGATTTATGTAAAAAGAAAAAGAAAATGTTAAGACTATATTTATAATAATTATGTTAAACAAAATAAATCATAATATAGGAAAATTTTAAATAGTAATAAAGAGATAGGAAACTATAAATAGTAAAATGTAGCATAAGAACCATAAATATCAAAATATTAGTTCCTTGCTAATATTAGTCATATGTTAGGACATTTATCTACAATATATTAAATGTGAAATGAATCATAATTTTTTCTCACCTAATATTAATAAAGTATGATATTGACTCATAATATTTTAAGCAAGCTTATTTATAAATTAAAAATAATATTAATAAAATATAATATTTACGATTAATATTTTAAATAATTTTATTTATAAAATAAATATAATAAAATGATGAATAATCTCCACTATTAAAAATTTTCTAACAAGTTCCTTTAAATGTAGATATCTAACTATTGCTTTTATAATTAATAATATTAATTTAAAAAATGTAATTTTCTTAACTTTATTTAACAACTAAATTTATATACTCGTCATAATTTATAATAAAGGAATTAAAACAAATGTTGCGCCACGCAGAACCATCGTTTGCGAACGAAAGTCATTAGCTATTTGATGAGAAAGCTTCATGCGCTACACGCGAATTTATATTCTAAAACACACCATGCGATTTTATATTCTAAAACACTAGTGCTCTGACGTCACGTTTGCTAACATTGTCCACGTTTCAAATACCACTATGAATATTCAAATAATTAAAAAAAAAATCTAACAGATCTTGAATCAACAACCTTTTATAACAAATTATTTAAGCAGATATATAGAAATGAATCTCTATTTTCGCTCATAAACTCACTTCTTTGTTTATCTTCTGTCTATTAGATTGGGTTGGAGAGAATGAGCTTCTCAATTATCACCCTTATTATTTCTACTTTGCTTCTGGTTGCCTATTTTGCTGCCATCTCCCGCTTGATATTCATGTATAACAACCCTTCGGATATATCTTACACCATATTGAACTTTAATGGAGTGGTAGAAGCAATCATATATACCCTAGAGTTTTCCCAGTGAGTATGAGAATTTCCTTTGTACCCGACGTAAGCAATGGCAGCCGCTGCAGAGACCCCGCCGATACCAGCGCCACCATCACCTGCACACAATTATGAAATTCAATTAGAGATTTGAACAACATTTATAACGCAACTTTCACACCTTCATAGCAAAGAATAAGAAAAAGGCATTACCAAATCGGTGACAGAGAGAAGAAAGGCTGACAGTGTAGAGGAGGAAAATTTGTGGATTACGAAGAAGATGAATGAAAACAGTGTGTACCCACAGGCAATTGCATTCGCCACTACAAAGAACCTGCAAAACAACATATCATAGGGAAGATCTCAACTTGTGACCCCGCCTTCCCTTGTGTTGGGTTCTATGATAAAAAGATGTTCTAATAAAGGTACGAAACACAATATATAAGTCACTGTAAGAGCCTATTGCTGTAAATTCCATGAATGTGAGTTATGGATGATCCTAACAAATAGAATTTTTCGCAATTAAAAAAGCCCTTAAACACCATCTACAAATCCCAAAATTAAAATGGAAATGGAACTAATATATTAAACTTAAGGAACTAACTATGGAAGACGAGTGGCTGAACTTTTACTGGACGAAGAAATGGCATGAACAAAAAAAACTACTGTAATGGTGGACGAAGAAATGGCATGAACAAAAACAACTACTGTAATGGTGGAACTGCTGTAATCGTGGAAAGTAATATTAAGTCATTGTAAAATGGAACTTACAAGTTGTAAAGGTGAACCTTCGCTCGATGCTCTCTGTTCCTCTCCTCCTCAAACTAGCTGCTCCACACTCTCTGCTCTGAACTTACTCCGAAGAATTAGCTGCTCGACACTCTCTGCTCTGAACTTACTCCGGACTCCGGACAAGGCATTTGTAGACCACCGTGGATGCCTTTGCATATGCAAATAGTGGGCACTTGAAGGATGCACGACACTACATGCTGGACACAGAGAAATGCCCGGAGAAATAAATTTTGATATGCCAAAAACTTTTTCAATAAACATCCTATTATTATGTTTTTCTTATCAAGTCATTTATATTTAATTAGATTTCAGAAAATTTTAGAATCATTTAAATAGTGTTTAGTGACTTTTGTTTTATTTTATTCTAAAAATTAATGTCAAATATTTGGGTAAAATATGAGTTCTTACTTTAAAAAAAAAATTAATAGCAGAAAATTAGTGGAAACATACACCCCAAAAAAATAGTTTTTATGAGATATATTTGTTAAAAAAAATTGAAATGTAGGATTTTATGAGTTATAATTGGAAAAATGAGTTTCTATAACTGAAAAAGTTATTAGAGCTAATTTTATTATAATTTTTTTGGGTGAGAAATTGGAAATGTTTAGGATGTGGTCATGTAATTATGATAAGCTTAGGTTAGTTTTTAGCTTTTTACATTGATAACTATGACAAGGTTAGATTATTATTTTTTTTATTTTTTACATTTTTATAATATTAAAGTAATATTAAAGTTAGATGACTAATTTTTATTTTCCTGATTATTTGTAATATATATATATATATATATATATATATATATATATATATATATATATATATATATATCGGAAAAAATCTTATTTATCACAAATATACATTACTGTTTGTCTAATATTTTTAACCTCTCATATTTAGAAAAGGTTGTTTTGGAAAAGCTCGGCAATATGAGGAAACTTTGGATAACAAAAACTTTTCATCTCCGAAAACTTTGGATATCTTATTTTTACGCTGAACATAATGTCTTGAAAGCTGCGAAGCCCGCAATAAGACCCCCAACTTTGTTGTCCAATCAAAAATTACATAATAAATTTTATATTATTTTCTACTATGAAAACTTTGGTTAAAGTTGTGATGCACAGCGATATTTTTTGGTCAAACAAGAGATTAATACGTGGTCAATGCATAATCGATTGCTAAGAGTCCCAGGTAGGGACTAATAATAGGTGTGATATTTTAGGATGGGACAATTGTATTTTTTGGCTCATTAATTCATGTATTGAGCGATAATGTGTTCATTTTTATAGGCAATCAGATTATAGAAAAATAAATTAAAATAATGTCAAAAAATAATAAATTTTAATATATAACTTTAAACTATATAAATGCGACAAATTTTTTAAGTCAATCAAAAAGTAATATGAGTTTGACTATAAACTCAATGCAATATCATCTATCTACACTACGGATAATAAAATAGGTGAATGATTATCAAAATTATTTCTTTTAAAGTTGGGGTAAGATTTAACAAAAAAATAAAATTTTATAAAGAAGATAATTAAGCAGGAAAACCAACTCCTTTATGATCCAATAGAACTTAGATTAGTTTCCTATCCAAATTAAAGGAAATGAGTGAGTATGAAAGCCAATGTGATATTCCCAATATTTGGCATCTCCATGGTCGACATACTAATATTCCGGTGTTGTAATAAATTAATAACTTTATAGATTGCTCTACATTTAACAAAAAAATAATCCATCAATTAAACTTAATTACATAATTGATTTCATGTGTTCCTATGAGTTTCATTTTACTATAGTTTATATTTTCAAAGTGTGAATGTTTCTTAAGGTCTCCCCAAGTCAACTAATGAAGAATACTATAGAGTGGATTGTAGAAATATCTAAATGCCACAAGGTTATAGAAATTAATGTGAGAAATGTATTATAGATTTGAAGAAGAAAAGGGAGGACGACACAAAAAAGATTAATTATCTTAACATTTGGGATAATGAGAAATTCCTCTTCAGAACAAAAAAATTCTCTCTTCTCATGCAACAAAATAAGAAACTAACTATATATTTAGAGAGTTTTTTTTGAATAAAAATAGGATTTATTATTTATTTTTTTAAAATTAATTATGAATGTTATAAAAAGATTCTCTTGAGAGGAACCAAGGGTTGTAAATCTTGTAATGAGACTTTGATATTTCTATTAGTTTGAATATAATTTTGAAGACTCTTGAGGGTTGGAATTTCCATAATTGAGATGTAAGCATTTTTGTGAGTGACAAATGAACCACTAAGACCTCAAGATTCTAAAATTTGGAATTCTAAAACTCCTCATTATTTATCAATGTTGTAATAAAAGTTGGGAGATCAAAATATTTCGAAGCAACTCTTATTAAAATGTGTGAATGATTATATTACTACATTATCGTGAGTTAAGTCATTATTCATTTATTTAGTTTTGTGTGAAATTACTTTCTTTAATGTATTTGAGCTTACTATAAGATTTAAAAGTTAGATGTTTAAGTGTTTAACATAATCATTTTTAACATTTTTGAAATAAAATTTGGAAGATTGAAATCGTTTGAAGTAACTCTTATTTGAATGTGTGAATGTAAGAATTTACAGGGTAACCTCCTCAGATAGAACACCAAAGGACAACGCTTACAAACAGATCACAGATCGATACACCAGTATCCTTGACGTGATTAAAACCCTCAAAGAGGGAAACAGTCCATGACCTAAGCCAACGCAACCACTTCAAGCAATTTATTAATAAAAGAATGAAAATTTACATAAGCTTCTCTCATGAACGGTTACCCTACAAATGACCGTCCATGCTCTTTAAATAGAGATCATGGACCAAGCGGGTGTTAAGCCACAGATCGAGTATCAGTAATACCGAGGAGAGAATGAACCATTGGATCACTACATATCATGACCATCAGATTGTAAGTTACAAAAGTACATAATAAAGAAACACACTTTACCTAACTCTACACTAGACCAAGTTATTCTTAACTATTTCCTATGTGTCAGAATATCCCAACACCCCCCTTAATAAAAACTTGGGATAGGATTGAAGGATGTACAATATGACACAATAGGAGAAGGAAGGAGGCATTAGAGCCTACCCCCCTTAGTGACAACTTCCTGAACTCCAACCATAAATCAAAGTTTAGTAAACTTCGCCTCTGTGAGAGCCTTTGTAAAGATGTCTGCAACTCGATCATTTGTTGAACAATATTGCACTTTAAAAACATGGTCATGAATGAGCTTTCTGATGAAGTGCATGTGTAGTTCAATGTGTTTGCTGCATTGATGTTGTACTGGATCTTTGCATAGTTGAATGGCACTTCAATTATCACACCAATGTGTAGTCAGATGTTGTTGCTAAAAGACAAACTCTGACAGGATCTGATGAAGCCACAAGGCTTCCTTACTAGCTTCTAGGGCACCATGATACTCTGCTTCTTTTGAAGAAAGAGAAATGGCACTTTGTTTCTTGCAAGCCCATGTAATAGGTTCTGAACCAAGAGTGAACACATAACTGGCAGTAGGCTTTCGATCATCAGGGTCACCAGCCCAATCAGAATTAATGAAACCAACCAATAGAGGAGATGCTTCTGCACTGTAATGAATCCCAAACTAAATTGTACCTCGAACATAACGAAATATTCTTTTAGCTGCTTTCCAATGACTTCCACGTGGGTTTTTCATAAATCAAGCAATAAGGCCAACAACGAAGGAAAGGCCAGGACGAGTATGGGTCAGATAAAAACGTTTTCCTACAAGTTGACGATATAAGGTAGCATCAACTTTAGGGGAAGTACAAGCGACTGAAATTTTGACTCTAGACTGAAAGGAAGAAGGGGTTGGCTTACAGTCTTCCATGTGAAAATGGCGTAGAAGATCACAGGCATACTTGGACTTGGAAAGGGAAATACCTTCCTTGGTTTGCAAGACTTGAAGACCAAGAAAATAATGCAAGTGTCTTAAGTCTGGCATCTGAAACTTATTTTTAAGGTTGGACTTCACATGGTCTATAAGGTTGGGATCACTACGAGTAAAGATAAGATCATCAACATAAAGAAAAAGAATGATAAGAGACTTGCCCACTTTCTTGGTGTAGACAGTATTGTTAGAATGACACCTAGAAAAGTCAGTTTATAAAAGAAAGCTATCCATTTTAGCATACCAAGCCTAGGGGGCTTTCTTGAGACCATAAAGGGATTTCTTAAGCTGACATACAAGGATGGAGTCTATTTGTATAAAGCCAGTAGGTTGTTCCATATAGATTTATTCATGTAAGTCCTTATGCAAGAATGTAGATTTAACATCCATCTGATGGACTTCCCATTTGAAAGAGGCAATAAGGGAAAGAACGAAGTGGATAGAGTTCATTTTGGCAACCGGGGAGAAGGTTTCATTATAGTCACTGCCTTCAACTTTTGAAAAGCCCTTAGCAACAAGACAAGCTTTATGTTTATCAACTTTTCCATGTGGTTCATACTTGGTTCTGTAAACCCATTTGCATCTAACAAGTTTTCATCCCTTTGGAAGAGGAACAAGATCCCATGTATCATTTGCCAATAATGAACAATATTCTTCATTCATAGCTGCATCCCAATCTCTATGGCCTGAGGCTTCTGCAAAGGTGTCAGTATCCTAATTCGCTAAAACTTGAGCCAGTAAATAAGAGGCTCTATCGAAATGAGAATGTGTACGTTTCTGATCTGTAGGATCACCAACAAGAGCACCTTATTGCATCACGAGTAGCACGGTGATCCAGATGGCTCCAAAGAGACACATAGGACAAAGAGGGCTCAAAAATAAAAGTACTCAGAATGACTTCAAACTAGGACCAAAGCGTAGATCTCGTCGTCCTGATCGTGGAGGTGCGAATGGTTAGTCAAACCGAGCTCGTATGAGGGAGAACAGCCAGCTAAAGTTTGGTCAAAGTTGGGTTATGGGCCAGGTTTAAGTGTCCTACAATTTGACTGATCCCAAGGCATAAACCTAGCTCCCGAAATCGGTCGAATTTATTGCCTCATTAATTTTCCCAATGACCCTTATTTTCTTAAAATTTTAAAATCACCCCTACCTTATAATAAAATCCAAAAAACAATTTTAATTATTATAAGGCCGACCGATCATAACTGCCCACCGGCCAAATCGCAACAATAATCCAAAATTATTATAAGGCCGATGGCCATAACCCTCGTTGAACCCTCCATCACCCCGTCGAACCCTCTACATATATATCATAACCATATATATTGTATATCGGGGCCAGCGGGCCATTGGCGTTGGACCTGGCCCACACCCTATCCCCCTCACCTATTATATATCATCGATTAATATGCACCAATAACACAACGTCAACAACACCATATAAAAGTGTCGATCGCCGATCTTTGAAATCGGCGTAACCACAATATAACCCAACGCCGATTAATGTGTCGATTGTCGATTAAGTGTTAGAGCGGGGTTTAAGGGGCGGCCGCCCAATGTAGACCAGACTCCCATTAGTATATCATTTTGTGTTTTATAAAATATATATATGGAGGGGCGGGCTTTGATCCCCCAACCCCTCCTCAACCATTTGCTCATTTTACCAATGCACCAACCAAATCACCTTGGTAACTCCATCAATAAATTTTTATATAAACTCAACATTTTTACCAGTGCACAGAGTTTGAGGAGGCAAAAGGCGGGCACAGATTTTGAGGCAGTTAACTAATATTTTAATGCAGGAACCATGAATTTTGTAGGAGGGCAAAATTCATCAGTGAAAAACCCATGATTACTTTTCCTGAGACTGATAGACAAAGACCATTTCATTTATTTATTTATATTTTTCACCTCATCCTTTAAACTACAAAAGCATTACCTTTTGGATCTAATGCTATAGGCACCACAAGTAGCCCGCTTTCATGACATAGGCACTTTCTATTCGATTGAGCTTCGATGACAGTGGGTTACTCTTCTATCAAAATCACTCTGTGTCTCTGAGGATTGAAATTTGGTGAATTGTCCCAAGCACGTATTTTTGTCTTTGGGAAGATTGTAACTTGGTGGATTGCCCCAATTTCTTATTTCTTTCTTTGGGAAAATTGAAGCTCGGTGGATGGCTTGACATCTCACTTCCTTCACTACTGAACTGGGACCCCGTTTGCAAAGACCATTTGATCTGATAATGTGTTTTTGTTTGCAAGAGACTTGGAAGTGTATCATAGCATGATTAGTGCTCTTAACTGTAACTGCATGCGATGAAGAGCGTGATAATATATAATGCCCGAGATGATGCTGGTGGTGGTGGCAATGGTGGTGGAGGAATTTGTATCAAATTGTAAAGCATAGGATTTGAGCTTTCATGCATCTAACCACTCACTTATGAGAAAAACATTCGTCCAAGTTTTTTTTTTGGGAAATTTTGATTTACATCAGAATTCAAGTTATGATAGGTGTTCTTTCGCTTTTGAGCGGTTGATATTGTTTCGCTTGAGTGTAACCATATTGTCATAAAAAAAATGGTGATATTCTGTATACATAGAATATAGTTTTGATCTTTGCATATTAAATCAAGAAGGAAGTTTAAGGTTGCATTATTTTTGAAGCACATTTTTTCCAGCAGAAGTTTTTTTACAGTATGCATTCAATCATATCTATTATGGGAATAGTTGTTACTGGCAAGGAGAACTATTCTGAGTGGTCCCGAATGATAAAACACACCCTCATTTTCAATGAGTTGTGGAAAGGAGTGTGTATTGGAGACGAAGGCAAAGAGCTAGAACAACCTACCTCAACCAAAGAGCTCGCCATTTGGGAAAACAAGAAAAGAAAAGCCTATGCATTAATTGTAGCATCTGTAAGTGAAGAGGTGAGTCACCATATTTCACAATTTTCAACTGCTTTCGAAGCCTTACAAAAGCTGAAAGAACTCTATGGCTCACATTCTGCACTTGAAGTTGTTCAACTCGTGATTAAACTCTTCACTCTTGAATTACAAAATAATGATCCTCTTTCTCTTGCATCCGAAGTAAAATCTATAATGCATGATATCAAAGCCACTAAGGTTGAATTGGATATTCCTCTTATTGCTTTTCTCAAGGCAATTTATCCTACTTACTCCAATTATCTTGAGACATTACAAGAAAATGGAAATCTCAAAGATATCTTTGACTCTCTTGTGAAAACATTTGTTGAAAGAAAGAAAGCTTTTGGAAAGAAGACAACCCCTAAATCTTTTGAAGAGGCTGTGTGCCTTGCTCATAAAGAAAAGAACTATGCTCAAGATTCTTCCAGAGGAAGAGGTGGTCGAAGAGGAAGAGGAAGATATTTCAGAGGCAGGGGGCAGACACTCTCAAGGAGAAAAGTTAGATTTTCACTGCATACACTGCAAAATAAATGGATCACATGATGCCTCTAAATGAAAGTTACCTTGGGAAAAAATTGAGCAGCAAAGAAACCAACAGAAAGGTAAAACTAATGACATAGACAAAGGTAAAGTGCCTGAATCCACTCGTTATGTTGTGGCACAATGTAATATCGAAGTACATGAAGATTTATTCAATGCTTCACTTGCTTCTTGGAAAAATGATTGGTTGCTTGATTTAGGAGAAACTTGCCACATGACTCATAGAAAAGATTTTTTTGAAGAATTTACTGACAATGTTGATGGAGTGGTATATTTTGCAGACCAATCAAAAATCAAGCCATTAGAGGTTGGCACAATTAGGCTTAAATTGCCTGGTCTTCCAGACTTTCTTCTGCATCATGTTCTATAGCTCCCACAGCTGAAGAGAAACTTGTTGTCCTTGGTCCACATCTGCCAGCAAGGTCACTCCATTCATATGTTTGATGGAAAGCTTGAAGTGAGAAAAGCATCTGACCACTCACTTGTCATGAGGGGAATAGGAGAAGAAAGGTTTCTCAAGCTACAAGGTACCTCTGCTCATGCACAATATTTCTCATACAATTCTCATTATGAAGAAGGTACACTTCCATCAAGTTTATTATGGCATGCTATATTTGGACATTTGAACTACGACAGCCTCCTCTTTTTGAAGAAAAATGGTGTTGCTGGTTTGCCTACAATTCCTAGGAAACTTAAGCAATGGTGATGCTTGCATTCTAGGAAAGCATAGCAAACAATATTTTCATGATTCACATTCAAGAGCACATAGAAAACTTGAACTCCTTCATTCAGATTTATGTGGTCCAATGCTTGTTCCTTATGCAAATGGAAATAAATATATGATGACATTTATTGATGACTACGCCAGAATGTGTTGGGTTTATTTATTGAAGAACAAATATGATGCTTTTCAAACATTCAAGAATTTTCATACATGGGTTGAAAATGATGCACAGTCTCATATTAGCTATATTCGCATTGATAATGGAAAACAATACACTTCAAATGAATTTGAAAAGTATCTTCGCCAACATGGGATCAAACATCAAACAATTGTGCCTGATAATCCCCAATAGAATGGTGTAGCTGAAAGAATGAATAGTACAATCTTAAATACGGTGTGCTCCATGATGTTTTTCAAAAATGTAAAGTTGATGTTTTGGACTGATGCAGTTCTATGTGCTATATATATAAAGAGTATATTTCCATCTAATGTTATTAGAAGCAAGACTCCATATGAAATGTGGCATGGGCACATTCCTTCGGTAAAGCATCTCAGGGTCTTTGGTTTCACCTGTTATGCCTTGATACCAAAGGTACATAGAAAAAAACTTGGTGCAAGAAGTCGTAAGTGTATCTTCCTGGGGTATTTAGACACCTCCAAAGCATATCGTCTCTATGATGAAGTCAATAAAAATTTTGGTGTATCCAAAGATGTAATCTTTCTTAAATCATCCAAAACTGACAATGTTGTTGACTGGCAACTTGATTGCTTGGATAGATTTGCAAATTCAAAATCATTTCAAGGATTTGATAATCAGATTCCACATCTTGAAGGGGGGATTCCTTTTCTAGATCAACATGTGGAATCTTCTTCTAAATAACTCTCTCCCCCACATGAAACTCCAACAATGGATGATACTTTAAGTGATGTGATTGATAGAATTGAGAGGCTTCTTGATTCAGTCCCAACTCAATCAACAAAGTAGTCTGGACCATCTGAGAAAGATTCCCCAAAGTGGCTGACAAAGACACTTGAAAGTGTTCATCCTGATGAGGTTGGAAACACAGGAACTAGAAATTCAAACCGACAAAATGGAGGTCATGCAGATGACTCTAATTCACCTATTGATATGGATGTTTCTTATGATTATGAATTGAATTTGTCTACAGATTTCGAACCAACTTCCTTCAAAGAAGTTGCTTCTCATGATGAATGGAAAGAAGCGATGCAAAAGGAGTATGATGCCCTGATAAAGAATGGCACTTGGAAGCTGGTTGATCCTCCATTAGGAACCAAACCAATTCGCTGCAAGTGGGTCTACAAGAACAAGTATAAAGCAGATGCCTCACTTGACAAGCACACAGCTAGGCTTTTGGCAAAGGTTTTGCACAGAAGGAATGGATCGATTATGAGGAGACTTTTTCCCCCACCGCAAAATGGGCTACCATCTGGACACTCTTTTCCTTAGCAGCTAAGAACGGTTGGAAAGTCCATCAAATGGATGTAAAAACTGCTTTCTTGAATGGAGATCTAAAAGATAATGTTTTTATGTCCCAACCTAAAGGATTTGTTGTGAAAGGACATGAACATAAAGTATGCAAACCTGTGAAATCCTTGTATGGCCTCAAACAAGCACCACGAGCCTCGTATGAAAAACTAACTGAGCATATTCTGAAACTCAATTTCAAACATTATGATCTTGATGATGCAACTTTATTTGTCAAGAAAATTGGCAAAACAGTGGTATATCTTGTGGTATATGTAGATGATATTTTTATGATAGGGAACAATGAAAGCTACATTGCATCCATAAAGAAGGAATTGGGGAAAGGTTTTGAAATGACTGATTTGGTCTATGTTCATTATTATCTTGGTATTGAAGTAATTCAAAATCCGAAGTCCATATTTCTTTCTGAAAAGGAGTACATTGGAGATTTGTTGAATAGGTTGGCATGACAGAGTGAAATCCTCTTACTACTCCAATGGAACAAAAATTAAAGCTCACATCCATTGAAGGAAAAGAATTTGATGATGCAACAAAGTATAGACAACTTGTACGAAGTCTCAACTACCTAACTACTACCAGACCAAACATTTCATTTGTTGTTGGAATCCTCTCCAGGTTTATGCAAAAGCCTTGTGAGGGACATTGGTCTGCTGCAAAAAGAGTTCTAAGGTACTTGAAGGGAACTCAAGACCTTGGAATCAAGTATATATAGGTGGACAACTTCAGCTTGATTTGATAATCTGATTCAAACTTCGATGGAGACAAAGAAACTGGGGTATCTACTTCAAGATATGTTATGAGTCTTAGATCAGGATTGAAGATATGTTATGAGTCTTAGAGTGGAGTGGGGTATCGACTCCACTCATGATTGACAATACCTCAACAATAAAGTTTGCCAAGAACTCAAAGTTCTGTGATCGAACGAAGAACATCAATACTAAATATCATCTAATTCAACATCGTGTTGAGGCCAAAATAGTCCATCTCCCCCATTGTTCCACTAACGAGAAAATTGCAGACATCTTCACCAAAGCGCTTGGAAGAGAAAAACTTGAAAGATTTAGAATGATGCTTGGACTCATCAACATCCCTTCAGATTAATGGGGGGAATGTTGACACCTAATCATCAGGATTGGGTGAATAACTGAAATTGATGTAAATATATAATAAAGAATATGAATAGTCATTGGGAGATGAAATGAATAGTCTCTCCCTATTGTATATAATAAATACCAACCTAAATGAATATCAATGAATTGTTTTTGAGGAGTTGTTGCCTGGTCTAACAGAGATCCCTTTTGTACCATGTTGGTGGGATGCTCACCATGCATGTTTTTGTGTCATACTGATAGGAGTCTTTTGATTGAGAGTTCCAGTTGTGGAACATCTCTTAGAGCCACTCCTACATGAGGGAATTTTTCCTTGTATGATCGCGACATCATCTCTTGTGTACATCATCATTATTGACAGCACTCAATGCAACAGCCTACACCATCTTGACACCGAGGCCTGGAGACGTAGTCCCTCCTAGATGAACTCTATTATCAACGTCTTTTTATTTCATGTGTTGATGATTGTCTTGTTTCTCTTCTTTTCCGCATGCATATGTATTCGTTAATGTTCATTTAAAATACAATTTAACACATCATGAAAGTAAAAGGTCTTGGAAGGGTCCTTCGTCATAGTCGAACCTAGATCACATGGACCCATTTTGGAAGCTGAGGAGCTAAAACAGGATCTTGAGAAGGTGGGGGGATTGTCATCCCCGCTGTCATCATCTGAAGAAGAAATATTTTCAGAAGTAGAAGGGATAGAGAGAGGTGGCACATCCATCGAACTAGTTCGTAGGCCGATATATTTTCAACAAAATTTACATCTCTTCTAATGATAACTTTTTTGGACTTAAGTGGAATAAATCTATATCCTTCGACATATTCAAAATATCCAACAAAAATACACTTTTCACTATTAGGTTCTAAATCTTTATGTTTATCATATGGAATATGGGCCCATGCTTCACTTCCAAAAACACGAAAGTGACTTACATCTGGTTTAATTGAGCTCCATGCTTCTTCTGGAGTGATATTCTTTAAAAACTTAGTAAGAGTGCGATTTACTATGTAATTTGCACAGTTAATTGCTTCTACCCAAAAATTAAGACTAAGTCCTTTAGATTAAAGCATACAATTAGCCATTTCATTTAAAATGTGATTCTTCCTTTCACCTACACCATTTTGTTGTGGAGTATATGGAACAGTATGTTGCATTTGAATTCCATTCTCAGTGCAAAATTTGATGAATTTGTTGTTAACATATTCTCCACCATTATCAGATCTTAGCTTAAGAATTTGATGTCCAAGTTGTTTTTCAACAAAGGCCGTAAAGGCCAAGAACATGTTAAATACTTCACACTTGAGTTTTAAGAAGTATACCCAAGTGCGTTTGGAGAAATCATCAATGAAAGTTAAGATTCAAATACTTGTAGCCAGAGAATGAAACAATTGGAAGTGGACCACATAAATCACTATGCACAAGCTGTAAAGGCGCTGAGGCGTGCCAAGAGGCACGTTTTTCAAAATGATCCCAATGATGTTTTCTGAGTACACATCAGGTACAAACACCATCTCTGCAAGATACCATAGGAAGACCTGCCACCATATTTTCTTTACATAGATTCTGAAGGGAGCGATAGTTTAAGTGACCAACTCACTCATGCCAAAGTTTGCTCACGTCATCATTATGAGCAACAAATACCGAGGGAATATTTGATGACCCAAATTTGTTAAACTTATACAACCTTATAGAATCATCACCAATTCCAGTAGCTAAAACCTATTTAGGATCTCTTAGGTCCTTAATTACAACACCGTGAGGTGAAAATTCACCGATTTTACCTTCACCCGAATGAGTTATCTCATATACAGATAGAAGCTTGTTGCAGGATAAGGTTGGAACACATAATACATCATTAAATTGACCATTATCTAAATGAACAGTTCCAGTCCCTACAACACTAAGAGATATATTATCACCAACATATATATTTTTGGTGTTACAATCATTTAAAAAAGAAAGCATGGCTTTGTTTTTGGCCATATGATAAGAAGCTCCAGAATCAATGAGCCACTCATGAGAATGAGAAGAAGAAGATACATTTAGTGCATAACCAGACCGAGATGCTTGACAAGGCAACCTCATGCAGAAAGCAAGGAAAATTTTAAGAACCACCCTAAATTTATATGTATAATAAATGGGCTAATCCCCATGATACATAGGAAAAATGGGAGGCGATTTTATCAATAATATAATATCTATATATAATTTTTTTGGCGAATATCTCACCAGATTATATTATCTTGTACAGTGATGGAGAATCTTTCACTAAATTATAAAATCTTGTAAGATCTTGGCAAATATTTTACTGAATAATAAAACATTGTGAAGTCTTGGTGAATGTTTTGTTAAAGTATGAAACCATATATGATAATAAGAAAACATATTCATTAAACTGTAATATACTAACATACATGTTTGGAAAAAACATATTTTTCTCTTCCCTCAAACAATGTTCCAAGTTTCAGTGGTCGTGTTTGTCAATGTTCTTACAATACACTCTTTCATATCCTTCTATTAGTTTTGATAATATTCCACAATAAAGTTCTTGTAGGTGTTGATATTGACAATGAGTTCCGTCTAGGTAAGAGAGATTAATATTTTCTCTACAACTTTTGTCAAGCTACCACTTTTTTCAAGTTATCAAATTTCTTTCTTATTCCATAGACTCCAACTACGAGATTAAAAAAACACATCAAGTTTGTTTACCCAACACGCCAACAAGTAGTAAGCCCCAACTATATTATATAAGAAATTATTAGGTATCCCAAGGGCTTGAAGGGGATCTAATTGAAAGAAGTGACCATTGTGAGAATCCTTCCAATCAATATATGAATATATAGATGTAGATTTATTATTATTTTAATTGGAAATCTTCAATTAAATAATAAAATTTAATTACGTCTCTACCAACGTAAATTGCTTATTAGCATAATTCACTACTCTCATAGGTCTCGCATTTTTTAATAACATTGTAACATGTAGATTAATTTCCTTTTTGGTGAACAACCTTTTAGGAAAATATGGTGCAGTGGCTCCAACCCCTACAGATCATTAGGACAAACTAAGAATAGCACAGAAGATGAAAGGTTGTACAAACCAACTTATTTTTCAAACAACTAATCCAACATCAGTACCTAAACTTTTTCATGAAGATATCATATTGAGAATGTTTGAAAAATGGTGAGAAATCTTCTGCGAGGGTGATGCGGAAAGAGTGATAAGGTTTCATTGTTTTGAATTTTTTTTGTTAAATCAGAAAAGTTAAAAACCAATATTAATGGAGATATTGGTATTTTTTACTAAATTTTGTGAAGTGACTAAATGTAGCTTTAACCATTCACCTTAAGATCTTTTTACAAATAATTTCCTAAGTCTATTTAATATCTTCATTACCATAAAAACCAACATATATCCATCTTAACTCCACATCTACCACTCTTAGGGGGATGAAATCTATTTATCCCTTTGAGCACTTGGTAGACCCAGAATTAAGATGGATCTAAGATGATAGAATTTCCCCTTTAAATAGTCTATTCTCACATGAATACCATGGTATTACCATGGGTCAATACCATGGGTTATTATAACCCTGGAGCTTAAAAATGACTATTAGTAATTTATAAAAATTAATAAAATTAATAATTGATTTTTATTTTATTTTTTATTTTAACCAAGTTAAAATATTTAACATACATTAAATTATAACATCCATTTTTACTCTTGATCCACCAAGCCTCGAGAAGGATCAAATATTTTTTCAGTCTATGCTAGTTTTCATATCACGATATTTGATACCTCTCGGGGCTTAGTAGATCTAGAGTAAAGATGGATCTATGCTGGTTTAATTCCCCCATTTAAATAGGCTACATTCCAGGTGAATACCATTGGTCAATACCATGTGTCATTTTTATTTTTATTAATACTAATATTAGGGTTAATAATGTTTTTTGCATGGTATTAATAATACTCTAGCGCATGGTATTTGGTCCATAGTATTTTTCCCATAGGTTTCACCTAAATATAATGCATTTTTTGAGTGTTCATAAATATAAGGTGACTTATGGAGTAAATATAAAAAAACGTTTTATTTGTTTACCATACATCTCGTTTATTTATATTTTTATTAATTTACCATACCTCTTTTACAAAAATGGTATTTAGCCCATAGGATTCACATAAATAAAACCTCTTTTTTGAGCCTTCATAAATAGAAAGAGGGTTATGGACTAAATATAAAAAGAGGTTTTATTTATTTACCATACATCTAGTTTATTTATATTTATATTTATTTACCATACCTTTTAAGTAAGTATAAAAAGAGGTTTTATTTGTTTACCATACCTCCACTTTATTTATATTTTTATTTGTTTACACCCTTGCATGTATATAAGGTGACTTATGGAGTAAATATAAAAAATGTTTTATTTATTTACCATACCTCTCATTTATTTATATTTTTATTAATTTACCATACCTCTTTTATAAATATGGTATTTGGTTTATAGGATTCACTTAAATAAAACCTATTCTTGAAAATTCGAGCGAATGGAAGGTTGTAACTCCTAATTTCAAGGGCTAAATTTACCTTTTTTACCCTCTCCCTTAAAATAAGATGGGCTATTTGAGGCGATTTGTAAAAATGTACTATGATACAAAATATTCGCCCACTAAAAATTTAAAACCCCTTAATTTCGCCAAAGGGCAAACATTCACCCCTAACATTTTCCATGGCAGAAAGTGTTATTCCCGAAGATGAAGTTGAAGTTGAAGAATGCTCCAAATGGATGTTATGCTTCTTCATTGCTGCTTCCAAGGCTTCCATATTATTAAATCTTTTGGATTCTAAGTGGCCATCTCGATTACAATAGTGGCAATATCTATCAGTCTTCTTCCCTTTGTTTTTATTTTCCTTATCATTTTCTTGAAATGATTTTTAATTTTGAGACTAAAATTGCTTAGGACCCTTGTTTGGTTTAGGACCATTCTTTTTAGGATACTGCTTCTTAGGATTCTTTTAATTTGGTTGTTTTTGGGTGGCTAAGGCTTTCTTAGTAGAGCTTCCAAGATTAAGAAGACCAAGATATAAGAGCTTTTCTTGTTCTCTTATTAAATAATCACAAAAGACATCAAAAAAGGGGGACTTGTAGTCTTATCCTTGAGAAATAAAGGCTTCTCTAGTAGAATGGAAGGTGGAAACAAACATAGAGTAGGCTAGTCCCAACTTAGTAAGAATGAAATAGATAAGGCTACAATATTATTTGTTAACCTTAACACCCTCCAAGAGAAGTCTAAGGGTCTTGAACTTTGACAAAAAATCTTCAATGGAGGAAAAATTATTGGGGTCCAATGTAAGCAATTCATTTTTGAGTTGATGGGCTCTAATTTCATTTTTTATTCCAAAACTTTAGTGAGTTGTTTCATTGTTTCATTCGGAGTATTAAGTTTTGCGATATGGAATCTAAGGTCTGGAGAAATAGACATCCCTATCAACCCACGTGCTTGATCTTTCCTATTTTCCCATTTGACTACCTTATCTTGATCTTGAGATTTGGTTTATTGGCTTGAGGCTTTTTACTAAAAACCTTTACTTCTAAGTAAATCCACAATGTAGGATCACCATTGGAAGTAGTTGGTGCTATCAAAAATAACTTGGCATGGACTTTCCATTTTAACAGAAACTGAAGCTGTAGATACTGAAACTTTTAACAGAAAATGAAGCTGTAGATACTGAAACTAAGTGTTCCAATAGAAAGATCTCAAAAAATTAGGCTGATTCAAAAAAGAGGGCTCAAAAAACGGCTTCCAAATGAAGAAGTTATGGTTTTCTTAAGAAAAGTTGTTGAAGATGTCGGTGAAGTGCATGAATGTGCGGAAATGAATGATAATGTTATATTTAAAAAAAATTGCCCCCCTTTCCAAACTTAATCTAATTAGCTCACTTTAAAAAAAAAATATGGGACTCACCTTTATAAATAAGTTAAAGTCACTTTTACAATGGTATTTTATGAGCTACCCACTAAATTGTAACTTAAATAAAAGATAAAGAAACTTTAGAATTATAAGTGACTCACTTTTTATAATGGGTGAGAACACTTCTACATAAAGTAACTTTAAAACATAAGTTACGTGTGCTTTTTTAAAAGTAACACAACAAAAAGAAAGACTTGAACTCAAGACCTCTATTCTCATAAAGAAACTTTGGACCAATTGAGCTAGTTTAAAAGGTTAGTAATTTTTGGAAAAGAGGAAGTGGTGTTTTTCTTTCAAGTCACTGAAGCTTTGGGGAGCATGCTTACTTGAAAAAACTCTTTTTCGCCTACAAAAAAAAAAAAAACCACAAAACCCAACATGGATATACAAAAAAACAAACCTTACGACTTGAAGTAAGCTTTACCAGGAAACTAAATATTTTCCTCAATGTTTCTAATTTTCTGAAATCACACTAAGGTTATTGAGTCCCTATAATACTAGTGATTACCCCATTACAATTGTAGTTATATCTCTTATTAATATTGTTGTGCCCCTATTGTCCCCATATTGTTATTACTGTGCCCCATAGAATCCCTCTATTGTTATTTTTGTGCTTTTATATTATTATT
This sequence comes from Pinus tabuliformis, assembly GCA_031772625.1. Lineage (NCBI taxonomy): Eukaryota > Viridiplantae > Streptophyta > Pinopsida > Pinales > Pinaceae > Pinus > Pinus tabuliformis. The sequence continues at coordinate 1,125,513,688 of CM062807.1, forward strand.
GTTAGGTCGGTTGGGTTATATTGTGACTCCTTAGACTCCTATATATAGAAAAGAGGTTTTTTCATTTGAATCATCAAATAACCATTCATTTGTGTAATGTAAAGGAGGTTTCCCCCTCGAAGAGGCTAAATTCTAAGGCGTTGATCTATATTTTCTATCTTTTTGTGAGTTGGTTTCATAACATTTGGTATCATAGCTTTGGATTCTAGGGTTTCGCTGCTCCAAATAGGTCATCATGGCATTTCCACTATAACTTCTCTTTTTTCTTTCTTCTTCTTTTTTTTTTTTTTCCTGCGATGTTTCAGAAGTGAAAAAAAAAACCTTTTGAGATGAAATTGCACTGAACCTTGGGTCTGAATTTAAGAGCTTTTCGCGCTATATTTGCAGAGATATGATCTAAGGAAGTTGGTCTTTTTGCAGACTCCTGAATTACATTCCAAACAGGTGGCCTGGGGAAAATCGTCATAACTTTCTCTTTGAGCATCGGATTGAAGTTTCATAAGAAGGTACAGAAAGAGGATGGACTATAGTTTCTTGTATATAATTTTCAGAGCTAAAGGTCGAAATAGGGACATGTGGCATGTTGTACAAGTTCGCTCTACTGAACTAGTCTATAATTAGGTCACTGTCGGAGATTTGGCATAACTCTTCCTTGGAGAATCCAATTTGGATCAGACTGGTGGCATTGGAAAAAGGACACAGAGGACTACTATAGGTCATAATTTCAGAACTAGATGATCTGAAATTACAAAGATACATCATAGGCAATATCGAGCTCCTACAAAGTGAAAAAAGGTGTGTAGATATTTTTAAATTTTTGCGTAAGCTTGGTTTGAAAATTTATTTTGAAGGAATTCAAAGTGCATAGTAGATAATTATTATCGATAACTGATGCCCCAAGGAAAGAAAATGAAAACACCTATAAGTAACCTGAAAGCTCTAGCATGACTCATGAAGAAGAGGAAGAAATGCTACATGATATATCAAAATTACAAGACCAAGTACAACAAATGTCACTCTCGCAAAAGCTAACAGAAGCTAAGATAAATGGCGTGGAATCTAAGATAAAGGGCATGGAAGTTAAGATGGACGATTTGAAGATATATTTGAAGACAGATTTGACAAATTTTCTACAAGAAATACTTACAAATGGTGAAAGGGTAGTAAAGGAAACTCATGATGCGAAGAAAAGAAATGTTAATCATGATTTCATAGAGTCTAATGTTGGATCGAATACCCACCATATTCCAAAAATCGATATGAGAAAGTTTGATGACAAGGATCCCACAACATGGATATTACAGATGGAGCAATTTTTTGATCTCAATAATGTGCAAAACACTCAAAAGGTACGTATTGCAACTTTATATGTGGAACCAAATCAGTTTGTATGGTATCAATGGCTTTGCTATTGTAAACAAATTATCACTTAGGCAAATTTTATGGAAGAATTGATAGCACATTATGAGGATATAAAAAGAAACACTGTTTTTAGCCAATTGATAAGTCTCAAACAAAAGGGTTCAGTAATGGAGCACATTGAAGAGTTCCAAAAATTGAACATAAGGGTAAAAAATATTCCAGAGGAGCATAGGATTGATGTGTTCATAGGGACTTTAAAGGATAATATCCAACATGATGTTCGCCTTTGGGAACCTGATTCATTAGAAAAGGCATTCAGGTTAGCAAGAAAAATGGAAAGAAAAATTATGGCAGCCAGGAAGCATACCACTCACAACTATAAAGATGGAAGTGATATTGCCCCTAGTCTTCCACAACTTATAAGGTTGACACCACAACAATTGGAAGAAAAAAGAGCAAAAGGGCTTTGCTACAATTGTGATAGCAAATACACTAAAGGTCATAAGTGTGCTGAAAAGAAATTATTCTACATAGATTGTGAACAAGAAGAAGAAAATGAGCAAGAAAGGTCAAAAGAAGAGGGTATACTCCAGGAACAAAGCCTAGATAAAGAAGAAATGAATTCGACCATATCTTGTAATGCATTGGTAGGAATTACCACTCCTCAAACCATCAAGATAGAAGGACAAATCAAGAAGAAAAAGGTAATAGTGTTGATTGATTCAGGAAGCACCCACATTTTTATTCATTGTAAGGTAGCGAAAGAATTGAATTGCTTCCTATATCTAGCACCAGAGTGTCAAGTGATGGTTGCAAATGGAGGAACAATAAATTGCTCTGGAAAGTGCCATAATATCAAGCTATCCATGGGAGAATATGTATTGACTAGCCCAATGCTTTCCATTGCAATGGGAGGTGTTGATGTGGTAGTAGGAGTCCAATGGCTACAATCCTTGGGTACAACAACTTTAATTTTCAAGAACTTTTCATGAAATTTTCTGTGGAAGGAAAGGAAGTTGAATTAAGGGGTATTGTAGGGAAATCGAGAAATATAATCAGCTCTAACGGTATGACAAAGCTTCTAAAAAAGGAACAAAGAGGTGTAATTGCACAATTATGTTCTCTAGATGTTTCCACATCAAAATCATCTATTTCTCCAGATCTCCAAAAAGTCTTGGACAATCATTCCAAGGTATTTGAGACTCCCAAAGGTCTCCCACCTATTCGTGATCATGATCATGCTATTCATCTAATTCTAGGAAGTGTTCCTCCAAACATCAGGCCGTACAGATATCCCTATGTCCAAAAGAGTGAAATTGAATATATGGTTGCAGAAATGCTAGAGGCTGGTATAATTAAACCTAGTCAAAGTTATTTCTTTGCTCCAGTAGTATTGGTGCACAATAAGGATGGATCATGGCACATGTGTCCGAATTATAGGGAGCTCAACAAGGTCACTATTAAAGATAAGTTTCCCATCCCTGTCATTAATGAATTACTGGATGAATTGCATGGATCAATTTACTTCACCAAGTTGGATCGTCGTTCAGGATATCATCAAATCAGAATGAATATTGAAGACATTTCAAAAACAGCATTTAGAACTCATGAGGATCATTATGAATTTTTGGTCATGCGTTTTTGCCTTACCAATGCACCTTCTACATTTCAAGGTTTGATGAATTCCATTTTCAAACCCTTAGAAAATTTGTGTTAGTATTTTTTGATGATTTACTAATCTACAGCAAGTCTTGGAAGGATCATGTTGAACATGTTGATAGGGTGCTACAACTATTAGAGGAGAAACAAGTATATGCAAAAAGATCCAAATGTTTCTTTGGAGTACAAGAGGTGGAATATCTGGGTCATATTGTATCTCGTGAAGGAGTCAAGGTAGACCCTAGCAAAATTAAAGCCATTAAGGAATGGAAAATCCCCACATCCATAAAGCATCTGCAAGGGTTTCTCATGTTGACAGGGTATTATCGCAAGTTTGTTAAAAATTATGGGAGAATAGCAGCACCTCTAACAACATTATTGAACAAAGATGCATTTTCATGGACTCTGGAAACAACAAAGGCCTTCGAACATCTTAAAGAGGCAATGTGCCAAGCACCAGTCTTAGCTACATCGGACTTCACAAAAAACTTTATTGTGGAATGTGATGCTTCAGGAAATGGAATTGGTGTTGTTTTAATGCAAGATGAAAGACCCATTGCTTTTGAAAGTCGTCCAATCAAGGGAAAGTTTTTACACAAAGTCATTTATGAGAAGGAAATGTTGGCAATACTACACACACTTAAGAAATGGCGACCCTACCTAATGGGAATACACTTCAGGGTAAAAACAGATCATGATAGCCCTAAATACTTTTTAGAACAAAGATTATCCTCTCAAGAGCAACAAAAGTGGGTCACAAAGATGTTGGGTTATGACTTTGAAATCATCTACAAAAAATGGACGCAAAATGTGGTGGCAGATGCACTCTCAAGAAAGGATGAGGATGTGGAAGCATTGTCGTGCACCATTTCTATTATCTAACCAGATTGGATAAACGAAACAAGGGAGGAATAAAAGAATGATGAAGAAGTGTGGGCACTTATTCAAAACTTACAACAAGATTCTGGTACATCTGATACATTTAGCTGGAAAAATGATTTGTTATGGTACAAATATCACTTATACCTCTGTAAGAATTCCCAACTCAAACAAAATATTCTTATGGAATTGCACACTTCTCCCTTAGGAGCGCACTCAGGATTTTTAAAAACTTACCACAAGGTTAAGAAGGAAATTTTTTGGGATGGTCTTAAATCAGATATTCAAAAGTTTGTGGCAGAATGTTTGGTTTGCCAACAAAATAAAGTTGAAACAATTAAGACCCCAGGTCTATTACAACCTTTATCCATTCCAAGCCAACGTTGGGAGGAGGTTTCAATGGATTTTATCACAGGTTTACCCAAGTTTGAGGGAAAGAGTGTTATCATGGTGGTAGTTGACAGACTTACCAAGTATGCACACTTTTGTCCATTATCACATCCATTTAAATCCAGTACAGTTTCTACTACATTTATGGAAACAATTCAAAAGCTACATGGAAACCCAAAGATTATTGTAAGTGATAGAGATCCCATTTTCACTAGAAATTTTTGGACAGAATTATTTTCTTGTCTCGATACTCAGTTAGCTCATAGCTCATCTTATCATCCTCAATCTGATGGGCAAGCTGAGATAGTAAACAAATGTTTGGAAGGATATCTTCATTGCTTTGTATCTGATAAACAGACACAATGGATCAAATGGTTGCCTCTGGTTGAATGGTGGTATAACACTTCCTTCCATACAACAACAAAAATGACCCCATTTATGGCACTTTATGGATATCAGCCACCATCCATCACATCATATTTAAGAGAAAATTCTAAGGTTCAAGCAGTGGAACATCACATCGAGCATCAACAACAAGTCCTCCAACTCTTAAAGGATAACCTTGTGTTGGCACGGAATAGAATGAAACAACAGGCAGATCAACATCGCAGTGAAAGAAGTTTTGATGTAGGTGATTGGGTATTCTTATAGCTACAACCATATAAACAAATGTCCCTCAAGCAAGCTAAGAAGGATAATAAATTATCACCAAAGCATTACGGTCCATACAATGGGTTGCAAAAGATTGGTACTATGGCATACAAATTGGAGCTTCCTATAGCTTATCGAGTGCACCCAGTTTTCCATGTTTCAAGTTTAAAGAAAGTTATAGGCGACAAGCTCCCAGTTCAAACAATATTGCCAGAACTTGACGAGGAGGAAAAAAATATATTGGAACCATAAGCAGTCACAGAAATAAGAACTCGATAGCTATGAAATCGATCAATTTCAAAGTACCTCATCAAGTGGAAGAACTTATCTGCTAAAGATTTCACATGGGAGGATGAGAATTTTATACAGAATCATCCAGAACTACTCAAGCGTTGAGGACAACGCTTTTTTGAAGGAGAGGGGCATGTTAGGTCCCTATAATACTAGTGATTACGCCATTACTATTGTAGTTATATCCCTTATTAATATTGTTGTGCCCCTATTGCCCCCATGTTTTTATTATTGTGCCCCATAGAATCCCTCTATTGTTATTTTTGTGCCTTTATATTATTATTGTTAGGTCAGCTAGGTTATATTGTGACTCCTTAGACTCCTATATATAGAAAGGAGGTTTTGTCATTTGAATCATCAAAGAATCATTCATTTGTGTAACGTAAAGGAGGTTGCCCCCTCGAAGAGGATGAATTCTAAGGTGTTGATCTGTATTTTCTATCTCTTTGTGAGCTGGTTTCATAACAAAGGTGCGGCGGAAAAGAGCATACGCATGAGAAAAATCCTTTCTTTCTGTTTCTGATTTTCCCAGATCACATAGAGTTGTGAGGCAAAGAGCATACGCAGAAATGAAAGGTACAGATCTAATAATAAAAAAAGGGAGAGCTAAATAAACCGAAATAAACAAAGAGATGAATAACTAAAACTGCAAATAAAGACTGTATACCTCCAGATCTTAAAAATGACATATCTAAGGCTACCGGAAACCTTTTCACATGAAATGAAAGGGGTTCCTCACTGGAACATATGCTCCTAACACAATAGACCAATTCTCTCAGCCCGAAAGCAGTTAGAAACAATAGATCTAGGAAATGACAGTCAGACGCAGTTGTATCGGCTTCAGATTTGGATCACTAATAGATGCGGCCCTCAGATAACTCTGATACCATGTAGGAATTTACAGGGTCACTTCCTCAGATAGAACACCAAAGGACAATGCTCACAAATAAATCACAGATCAATACACTAGTATTCTTGACGTGGTTAAAACCCTCAAAGAGGGAAACAGTCCACGGCCTGATCCAACGCGGCCACTTCATGAAATTTATTAATAAAATAATGAAAATTTACATAAGCTTCTATCATGAACGGTTACCCTACAAATGACCCTCCATGCTCTTTAAATAGAGATCATGGACCAATCGGGTGTTAAGCCACGGATCAAGTGTCGGTAATACTGAGGAGAGAATGAACCATCGGATCACTATATATTGTGGCCGTCATATTGTAAGTTACAAAAGTACATAGTAAAGAAACACACTTTACCTAACTCTACAATAGACCAAGTTGTACTTAACTATTTCCTATGTGTCAAAATATCCTAATAGTGAATAATTACATAACTACATTAGTGTGAATTGTCATTTATTCAGTTTCATGTGAAATTACTTTTCTTAATGTATTTGAGTATAACATAATATTTAAAAATTAGATGTTGAAGTGCTTGATATAATATTTTATAGGGTTATTTCATTCATATGTGCTATAAAACTATTGAGAAAATGAACTATTTATTTTCCTTATAATTTATTATTTGATTCAAAATTTTATTTGTTTAAGTTATATTATGAGTAAAAGGGATTTTTAGATCCATAATTAGATATTATCTTTTTATAATTTGAAAATGTTTTATGATTTAATTCTTTTTCTATAATTGAAATCTCTTTTCTTACTTAAATTGTTTTGTCATATCTCCTTTCATTTGATTACACATAGATGTTAACAGTATGAAACAATTTTTTATAAGTTGCAACATACATCTTCTTTAATAATTATTTAGTAAATGAATTTCTTTTCACTTAATAATTCATTATTCGTCATTAGTACTAACAATTAAAGTCATCGCTTTCAACTGAGATAACATACTCGCTAGTTTTATTTATGTTTAAACAAAATTTCAATTAAGAATTAGGAAAGTTTAAATGAAAATCTTCTTTTAGGAGCAATCTCTTTAGGTGGAAACCAGGTCTACATACCGATGGACATCACTACACCAAACAAGTATAGGCCTAAGAAGGGTCTTCATTGGGTGATGATCCCTTGTTGTAGGAGAAATTTTTCCACCTCTCAATAGGTTGCTCCATAAAAGATCCATGCATAACACTTATAGAGGAGGGAAAATTACATAGATAATTTTGTACAACCAATTTTTGCACCTTACGATTGTGAGAAGAAGGGTTCTCAAGGTGACTCTAGAAAGGTATATCATAACATTATTTTATGAAGGAAAGGTTATATCATGCTAATTGAAGAAGGAGAATCCATATAGTTTCATATCGATTCCTACGGTGTACAACTACCTAGATGGGAGAGGTGGGAAGTTAAAAAAACTTATATGCACCACTCGCTTTCTCCTTTGTTTGAAATCTTCAATTTCACATTTTTTAAATAATAATAATAATCTAATTTTAAGGTCACAACCAAGTGAGACACCCTGATTCCTGGGACAAGGGGTCCCCCACCATGCAATAATTTAACTGTTAAGTCTAAAAATTTGTACATACTCAATCCTCCTCTAGGTTTGAACCTATGAACTCTTAAGAGAAGACGCATGTTCTCAACCATTAGACCCACTCAAAAAATAAAATTATGCCAAAAAATTTAGGTTATATATTTGTAGAAAAGTTATCGTAATATTTGATTGGATTTTAATTAGACCTAGAGAAAATGAAGACCTATTTTGTCAAGTAGTCATTCCTAACTAATTTGTATGCTCTAGATACAATCACAGTGCCATATTTGATAAAAATAATGCTTAGAAAATGAAGAAATAAAGTATGCAATCCAAAACCAGTTTTCATATGTGTAAAAAGTGAGCCTTAAAAATTAAATCTAAAGTGCTAGAATAATTATAGATCTAAAGAATACAATAAATATACTTAACACCGAAAAAGTAAATACAATGAATTGTATCCAAAGAATTAAATCTAGATAAAAGGATTAGATCTAAAAAAGAGGCCTTGATACCATGAAAGACCATAAACATATGCATACATGAGCATATGCATAAATATATAACTACAAATTTATCATATTTAAACTCTTGAGAAAAATATTAAATAAATACAATACTTTTAATAAACATAAAGAGAAAAAGAATGGAATTTAAAGGGTAAAACCCCAAAGTGAAGAAACATCCATGGAAGCTAATGAAGAATAACATCTATGATAGTTTAATGATACTTCATTGCGAATACAAAATCTGATCCAGGTGGATATTGGTAGCCACCTACCTATTCCACCTAGACCTCTAGTTGGTTTCACCAATTTCCTTGATTATAGTAGAATTTACTATTTTTAGCAGCTTTTTGGGTCCTACACTTCTGGAGCAGTTTTGACGCCCTAAACAATGTTTTTTGAGGTCCGCAAAAAACCCATCAAATCTTGCAGTGCTCGGACAAATATTTCTAATGAGGTACCATAGATAATATGACCAAGTTATGAACCCAGGAAGTTGGATGCCCAACTAACCCCAATGGGGCCCACAAACCCTTGTCATTCCATCTCCTCGGGTTAGGTTTTGGTTGTTTAGCGTTTCCCCTTATTTTTCAATAATAAAAAGGCCCTTGAGCCTCATTGTAACAAATTTCAAAGGCATGTAACCACCACATCTCTTCTTAGAGATAAGATACCATTGCACGAGCTAATTTACTTCCATTTTTGTATGTAAGAGTATTTCAGTTCTTTGATATTAATGAAATGATGTTTTATTTATGTTGCGTCTGTGTTTATGTGTATATATGTATTTTTTTTGCATTCCTGCGTAAGTCTGGATCAGTGGTATCAGAGAAGTCTTCTCTTTCTCTATTTTTCTTTGCATGTCCCCAACAAGGTCAGGGTATAAGGAGTTAGGGCCCAAACTAGTTGAACCTTTGCAACACCAGCCTCACAAAACCAAACAACCTCCCATGGTGGAAGAAAAGAAATATGAGGGGGTCAAAGATCCTTTCAAAATATTTCTTGAGGAATCCCTCGAGAGACAAAGGAACATGATGATGGATAACTTTTCGCAGATCCTTCCACGTACCCACTAGGGACACATCTTCATCCAACAACTACTTTAGAGGCATGAGTTCATTTGAGGTACAAGTTAACTATCACATTGCCATATTTGAAGGCCACATAGATGTAGACGCCATAGATAGATGGTTAAATTTGTTGGAAGGATATTTTTTAGTTCATGACTTTTTCAATCGGGAAAATGTTACTTTTGCACTCCTCAAAGTTGCCCCACATGTCAAAAAATGGTGGGTGACCTACTGTGAATAGAATGACAAGAGGTAATCCTCACTATTTTTAGCTGCATCCACTTATAATTCTTTCCAAGATGCCATCAAGGAACAATATTACCCTATTGGGAGCTATGAAGATAAATACACATAGTGGACCATACTATGACATGGAAAGGGCCAAGACGTGCCAAAGTTCACAAATTGTTTCCATACCCTTTGCACGAAGTTGGGTATCAAGGATTTTGAGTAGCATTTGGTACTCAAGTACCACAACTGTCTACACAAGTACATCCAGGACAAGATGGAGTTCTTGGGCATCTCCTCGCTTGGCGCCGCCTATAGATACGCTGTCAAGATCGAACAAAAAATTAAACAGAATAAGCGAGAATTTGGATATGTAAATCCAAAGCAAGGGAAAGTTGTCAAAAAACTGCAAAGAAAAGGACAAATCCAAGGCGGGGTGACATAAGACAACCCGTTGAAGCTGTAAGTAAAGAAAAAAACCATGAACACAAAGAAGGACACAGGGAAATGGTGTGAGATCCATAAAATCCCCACTCACAACACAAGCGAGTGCCGAGTCAAGAAGTCACTGGTGGCTAAGTTGAAGGCTTCTGAATTAGATGCATGTTTCAACTCTGAGTTATAAACTGACAAGGAGAATGACAAAGGGAAGTAGATTATCGACATAGAGCCTAGTGCCACCATTGCCGCCACCAATATCCAGAAGGATGAGACCGAAGATCTAGAGGAGGGGAGTGACTCTTCCACTCATAGATGTGGATGCAAGGTTCCTCATTGTCGTTCATTTTTTACAGCAGGAGCAAAAAGAACTACATTTCAACAAAGGTTTCGAAGTAGTTTGACCTACCGACCACACCACACCCGCAACCGTACACCAATAGGTGGCTTCACCAAGGACGAGATATCCACATCAACCAACAGTGTCACCTTCCCTAAAGCATCAAGCACTTCACATATGAGGTACTATGTGATTTTTCTCCTCTTGAAGTTTGTGATGTAATATTAGGCCAACCATACTTGTGGAATCGACATGTTGTGTATGAGTCTAGGCCTCACATTATTATTATTAATTTGGGTAATAAGTTGTACATGATACTGGAGGTAGCACTACTTGTTGCCATTTCTTTGATCAATGTGAAGCAATGTAGTAAGAGCATTTCCCAGATTGGGAAATTTGTTTTCCTTATGATTCACCCTCTTGGCAAGAAGAATATTGTGGCCATGACCTCCAAACAAGGATCCTCCACATGACAACAACAAATGGATAAGGTTGTGGAGGAGTACAAGAACATCTTCACCTCACTCACAAGGATAACCCTACACTTTCAGGTCAAGAACTCCATCGATCTGACCCTGGGCACACCGATACCTAATGGACCAGTTTATCAATGCTCGGTTTTGGAGAATGATCAAAATCAAGAGGTAGTTTCAAGAGATGTTGCTAAAAAAGGCACATCAGGGCAATTCATCACCCTGTGAGAGCCCGATTATTTTGGTACAGATGAAGGACAAGACCTGGAGACTTTGTATTGACTATCAGGCATTGAGCAAGATCACTATCCAAAATAGGTATCTAATCCCACGAATTGATGACCATCTAGACCAACTCAAGGGGGGGAATATTTCAGCAAGATTTACTTGAAGTCCGGTTATCACCAAGTACCAATTGAACCCTCTGATGTGTGGAAGACTTCTTTCAAATCCAAGGAGGGTGTTTTTGAATGGTTGGTCATGCATTTCGGGTTGACAAATGCCCCTGCAACCTTCATGAGGATGATGGAAGACATCTTGCTACCCTTCACCAACTTATTCGTGGTGGTGTATTTGGATGAAATTACGATATTCATCCAGACTTGGGAAGAGCACCTCCATCATAGTCGGTAGGTCCTCTAGACCCTGCAACAGCACAAGTTGTGTGCCAATTTGGAGGAATGCACTTTTGATATGACCAAGGTTCAATACCTAGGCTACATCATTGATGAGCAAGGTGTGCATGTGGACCTAACAAATATGCAAGTCATTTGGGATTAACCAGCCCCAACCACACTAACAGAGTTCCAGGTCTTTTGGGTTCTTGCCAACTTCTACCACAAGTTCATGTTGTGGTTCTCTCATATCACTTGGCCTTTGAGTCAAGTGACCAAGGGAGGAGCAAAAGCAAAGTTGTTTTGGCATGAAACCCAAAAGAAGGCATTTTTTGAGTTGAAGCATCACCTCTTCTCTACACTGGTGCTCACATTACTAAACTTGCAACAACCGTTTGAGATCGAGATAGATTCCTCTAACTATGCTATTGGTGCATTTCTTACTCGGCAGGGGCATCTAGTGGAATATCATAGTGAGACACTTTTTGACATAGTCCAAAAGTATTCCACCTATGAAAAATAGATGTATTCCATTATGTAGGTTTGCTGAAAATGGAATCATTACATTTTGGGGAAGGAAACAGTCATTCACATAGACCATCGATGCTTGTAATTCATACAGACACAATGGAAGTTGTAGAATGATTGCCATAAAAAAATGGTCTACATACTAGCAACAATTCCATTTGAACAATAAGTACAAGAAGGGCAACACCCACAATGTTGCAGACTACCTCAGCCGACCGTCAGTCATGGTGTTGACCACTGTGCTCAACTCTTGTGGGTATGAGACTGTGGGGTGGTTGCATCTTTACAAGAGCGATCCAAAATTTGGCAACACATACTAGATGCTCCTAGAAGGAAAGGAAGTTCCAAATTTTCACCTCCAAGATGCATTGTTATGCCACTCGGGACACATTTGTGTTCCTTCAAGCGAGTGTTCCAAGATGATTTTGGAGTTGCACTACGTTCAAATCACTAGACATTTTAGGGTAGAGAAAATAATGAAAATGTTGCAGAAGTATTTTTATTGGTTGAACCTTTGATGGGATGTTGGGAAGTGCATCAGATACTGCATTGCCTACACCATTGCAAAAACTACCTTCAAGAAAAAAGGCCTATATTCTCCTCTGCCTACTCCTAGTCGACCTTGAGAATCCATATCCATGGATTACATGTCAGGAATTCCTTCTACTAAGCATGGAAATGAGTGCGTTTTCTTGGTCGTCGACAGATTCTCTAAGATGACCATTCTGGCGCCCTGCAAGAAGAGTATCACAATAAAAGCCACTGCTAAGCTCTTCTTTGAATGAGAGTGGGTACACTTTGGGACCCCGCAATCCATTATCTCAGATTGGGATAGCAGGTTCCTAAGTACATTTTTGTCAAGTCTCTGGTCAACGTTAGATACCAAGCTCACTAAGTCCGCGACTTTCCACCCCCAAACTGATGGCCAAACAGAGGTCGTGAATAGGATGATTGTACATATTATGCACATGTACAACTCAAATCATCCATGCACATGGGATGAAAGCCTCCCCTAAGTCCAATACAGCTACAACAAATCTCTCCATAGTTCAACTAGCCACAACCCCCTTCAGGTGGGATTGGGATTCCAACCACTATGTATCATTGATGTGGCCATACCATTTGCATTTACTCAGGCATATTCGGCCCATGTCAAGTTTGAAGCTGATATAGCTAACAACTTCATTGAGCACGTTCAACACATCCGTCAACAGGTCCATGACATATTGGATAGAGCCAACGCTAAGTACAAGCAATGACATGATCAACATTTGGTGCCACACAAGTTCCCAGTGGGTGACAAAGTTTGGTTACGTTTGTAGAAGGAACGTCTCGTTGGGCCCCACTGAAAGCTTCTCCTACTCCGATATGGGTCATACACCATCACCAATGTTGTATGAGACAAAGCCTTTGAGCTCAACATTCCACCATTCCTTGGCTTGCACCCAGTATTCAATGTGGACTGCCTTCAACCATACTTTCCACCATTGTTGGACACATTCGACATTTTAGAACAAATCAAACTTACAAAGTTAAACCCAGACTGCATGGAACAAACCAAGAATGATCGGATCATGGACACCTAGATCAAGAACAATTGCCAATAGAGGATCCATCTATGTCAAGTTTTCAAAGTGGGCCAACTCCTTTGCCAGGGCAAGTGGTTCCTCAGGGACCAGGTTCAACAGAAATTTCCTCACCTCGTGGAGGTTCTACACACAACGTGGATCATTTCTTCCTAAGGAGGGAGGACAGATCCAGATGGATATTGGTGGTTACCCACCTATTTCACCAAAATCTCCAGTTGGTTTCATAATTTTCCTTTTTTATAGCAACATTTACTATTTTTAGCAGTTTTTGGGTCCTGAACCTCTAGAGCAGTTTTGACACTCTAAACATTTTTTTTCGAGCTTCACAACAATCTTGTGCCTATTGCAAATCTTTTAGTACCATGAGAGATCTTTCCAATGAGGTATTTCATGTGCCAAACAGAGATAATATGACCAAGTTACGACCCCGGGAAGTTGGATTCCCAACTAACCCCAACAGGGCCCACAAACTCTTGGTGTTCCATATCCTGGGGTTAGGGTTCTGGTTGTTTATGGTTTTTCCTTGTTGTTCAATAATAAAAATTCCCTTGAGCCTCATTGTAACAAAATTCAGAGGCATTTAGCTACCACATCTCTTCTAAGAGATAAGTTATCACAGCCAAAGTTAATTTATTTCCATTTTTGTATATAAGTATATTTTAGCCCTTTGGTAGCAATGAAGTGGAGTTTTGTTTCTACTGCATATTTTTTTTTTATGTGTATATATGTATCTTGTTGCGTTCCACAAAAAGTCTAGATCAAAATACCTTATAGTTGAATATGACCACAAAACAAACACTAAACACATTATCTTTTTTTGTGTAAGCGAGAGTGGGTCCTTCTATTCAATTATCTAAAAAAGGTTACATAATGTACACTATAAACAAAGGAGGTGTGGCCCACCTATATGTCGAGCCAACATAGCCTTTTTTACCAACCTAGAATCTCATACACTGGGCCAAGGGCCCATAAAAAATTACAAAATATCGTCCATATATTGTGCAATCTTTCTCCAAAGATCTAACGATCGAGAAGCATTTTGGGTGGCTAACATACTTACCCCTTATCCTTTTACTCGGACCCGATAAGATCAATGAACCGACTTTCAAAATCATGTCAGGTTCACCTGGGGAGATAACCCACGAGCATTTTACTTGCCCGAAAGCCACCAGAAGCGCTCGATCCCAATGTGACTATGCGACTAGCATGAAACTTAATCGTTGTATCAGACCCGAAGCTAAATAAATATCCCCCCTAAGTAATTTTGGGTCTAATTTTATTGTTAACATTATTGTTGTTATCCACACAAAATTCATGGGATTGTTGCGATTTCACCATCCTGCCACCCTCTTAAATGAGTATGCGGCACACTTAATTAAAAAGCCCTTCTTGATATAATTAGGGTCCATGCGAAGACTAATCCTGTTTATATTTTCCAGCGTGAGAACCATAAGTTTATATAGTTCTGGGAGAATTTTCCGGCCCGAAAACCAAATGCAGACTTTTGAGCGGTACCTGACCTCCTGCTCACACTTTGCCATATACTGCTTCCCCCTGTGGACCAAAATTCCTCTGTCTCCCTCAGTATTCATCCTGCTTATTTTCCTTGCTCTAAAGAACTCTTTGTCTAAGGTCGCCTGTATGGAACATTATTTTCCTTGCTCTAAAGAACTCTTTGTCTAAGGTCGCCTGTATGGAACATTCTTCCCACAAATTTCCTTGGGGAGTCCCTATCCAATCATATCTTATATTGCTTTTAGAACAAAGCACGCCTTCATTTGCCAAAATATCGCTAATCTGTTGGTTGTTTTGTGGACATGGATAAAACTAAGGGTTCTCATGTTTTGTAGGTGGGATTGAATATGTTGATAGACTTGCAGTAACCTCCAATGTCTCGACACTTTGTCTGGTGCTGAGCCATTGCCAATTTTCTTGACCGAATTAATTATCAATTCAGAATCAGCTTCAATTATGATGTTATGTAAATTTGAGTTCCTCAAGATTTCTAGGCAATGTTCCATGGCCATGAGCTCTGTGATATTATTGGTTGCCTTCCACAAATGACAATGAAAGATGGTTTTTATGAAACCCTTTTCATCTCTTATGACTCATCCATAACCAGCCATACTAGGCTTTCCTTTTGAGGCTCCATCTATATTGTATTTCATAAAACCCTAAGGTGGAGGTTGCCAGAATTCCTTATCAATTGTTATATGACTTACAGTCTTGTTTGTGCCCTGGGGGAAAAGCCCTTGTAGTCCAAAATTTAGAAGTATATGCTCATCTTCAACTTGAGGTTGGTTTTCATGGAGGTTTTTTTAGAGGGTTCCCATAGTCTCTTTGAGTTATCTTATAGTCTAAACCATGATGCTATGGGGTGACCCAATCCTATTCTTGAAGATTCTATTGTTGCGTTCTTTCCAGACATCCCAGATTATAAAGCCTGGAACCAAAGCCCACACTTTGTTGATTATTTCATTTGCAGAGAAATTTTTCCTCCAATTCTTCAAAGTACTGGTGATGCTGCCAATGTCCCTATCTGTTTGTCTAAAGATTGAAGCCACCCAATTCCGTATGGTGGAGGTGAATGGGAAGAGGTTGAGAAGGTGTTCCATAGTTTCTTCTTGTAATTCACATAGCTAGCATCTAGATGGACTGGCTACCCCTCTTTTCCTGAGGTTTTCCCAAGTCATAATTTTTTTATGCTGCACTAACCACATCAATAGTTTAGTTTTCATCCAGTTTTGGTTCTGCCATAAGTCCTTCCATACCTTTTTAGGGTTTGGGAAATCGAGCCCTAAGGCTATTTGCTTGGCCTCTTTGAGGTTAAAGCTGCCTTCATTGTTTTTACCCCGTCTTAGCTGGTTTGAAGATGTTGATTTTAGAATCTTTCTCTATTCCAAGATGACTGTAAGAGCTTCTGCCTAGGCTTTCAACGAGGAATCATCACTATATATTAGGTTCTTCCATTTTCTCCATTTTCCATCACTTCTATCCTGATCCCAAAAGTTATTTACTCTGAGTAACCCTTTGTTTTCAGCATCATTCTTGAGATTGGCAAATTATTCTTTTAGCAGTTTAGGTTCCTATTGCCAATTATCCTCCCAAAACCAAGCAAGGTTTCCATCTCTGTCCTCCCAGAAATTATGTTTCTGAACTACGGCTCTATTCTCCCAAGCTTTGTTCCAAATGTGGGACCCTTTGATGAGTCCAGACATCCTAATATAATCCCTTTCTTGCCAATTCCTTGCATAGTTCTATTTCCATACTTTGGCCCAAGGGGAAACTGATTCTTTTAGCCATCTCCACCATAGTTTTTCCCCCAAGACCTTGTTTAGGGTTTCAGGGTCATCAAGTCCCAAACCTCCATGTATCTTTGGCTTACATATCTTATCCCTCGCTACCAAAGACCATTTCTTTTTCTCTTCCCCTTTGCCCCAAAGAAAATCCCTTTGGATATTTATGATGTGTTGCATTACTCCTGTAGGAGCTGGAGGGGCTAAAAGCATGAAGATGGGGACAGTTTGTAGGATAGCTTTTGTAAGCACTAGCCGTCTTACTAAATTCAAATACCTAATTATCCATGTCTAGATTTTGTCTTGTAGTTTATTAGTAACTGGCTCCCAAACTACCTTGCTCAGAGGTTTGTCTCTTAGAGGTACTCCCAAATATTTGGAGGGTAGCATATCTCTTTGGAAGCCTAGAACTCTGGTGAGGGTTCTATGAATAGCAATATCAGTATTAAAAAAGAAAATATTTGGTTTTTTTAGGCTTACCATTATCCCCACAGCCATATCAAAGTCGTTCAAGATTTGTTTGAAGGATTGAGCTTCCTTGACAGTGGGTGTACCCTACAGCATGGTGTCATCCACAAATTGTTGATGGGTCAACGCATCCCCATTTAAAGTGAGTTTAAGACCCTAGATTTTGCCTTCTACTTTGGGATATTTAATCACATTGCCTATCCCTTCCATCATGAGAATAAAGAGGAAGGGTGAGAGTAGATCTCCTTGTCCGAGTCCTCTCGAGGACTTAAAGGTCTTGGATGGTGAGCCATTTAGCAGGATTGAAAAACTTGGGATGGTTACAAGGGCCATTACCCATCTTATCCAGATATGGTCAAAGCCATATGCTATCAGTAATTCCTTGATGTTTTCCTTTCTAGGTCAAGTTGAATGATCATACATGCTTGCTTATTGCTCTTAAGTGAGTGAACCACCTCGTGGGCTTGAATGATGTTATTAAGAATTTGCCTACTTTCCACATATCTAGTTTGTTCCTCATACATGAGAGTTGGGAGAAGGGGCTTAAGTCTGTTCACAATTACTTTGGAAATAATTTTGTACACCACATTGCATAATTCTATAGGTCTAACGCTATCTGGTGTGATAGCATTCTCCTGCTTTGGAATCAGGGCTATGAAAGAGGTGTTGAGCGCCTTCAGAACAGTTTTGTTTTTCCTTGAATCCACCACATCGAGGATATCTTTGTCGACTATTTCCTATCATGATTTGAAGAAGTCAATGTTGAAACCATCCGGACCTGGAGCTTTCCCATTTTGCATTTCTTTGATGACTTCGTTGATTTTCTCTTCATTTGTTGGCCTATTAAGATTATAATTGTCTTCTCTTCTCACTAGCTTAGGAATGTGCTTTGTGAAGTCCTTGATAAATTGTGATATGTCTATGAGAGGCTCCTCAGCTATGCCTTGGAAATGTTGAACTAGAAAAGTTTCTATTTCTTGGTTTGTAGTGAGTTGTTTTCCTTGAGTATCTTTGATTTTTGAAAACCCGTTATGAGATCCATGATCCATGGTAGATTTGTGAAAAAACCTTGTATTCCTTTCTCCTTCTTTTAACCATTGTACCCTCGATTTTTGTTTCCAAAATATCTCCTCTTTCTTGCATAAGCCTTCCCATTCTTGTTGAACATAGTCAGCTTGTTCCTTACTCTCCTCGATGAAGCCCTCTGTGATGAGGGTTTGGTTAATTTCCTGTAGTTTCTGTTCAACTGCTTTTTTGGCTTCGAATGTATTGCCAAATTCATTGTTATTCCAATCTTTAAGCCTTTGTTTGACGTGTTTAAATCTCTGATGCAAAAGGAACATTTTAGTACCCTGAACTTGCATATCTTCTGTCCACCATCTGTCAACATTGTTGATGAAGTTAGGATGGGTAAGCCAAATGTTTTCAAACCTGAAAGGAATATTTCTTGGAGTTCCTATAAATGATGCTTCAAGTTGAATAGGCCAGTGGTCTGAGCCTCCAAAAGGAAGTATCATAGCTACCAAGTTATGGTCTGTAAGGATGAGGTCCTCCAAGATGATGAATCTGTCAATTTTAGAGGCCACTTGAGATGCTCCTCCCCTCTTATTATTCTGAGTGAAGATACCATTACTTGTCTCTGTATCTACTAGCCTCGTGTTGTTTATGAAATATTGAAATGCTATGGAATCTCTGCACAGTGATCTGGTCCCACATTTGTTTCTTCTGATAAAGACCTGATCATATTAAAGTCCCCTCCTAGAATCTAGGGGATGCCCGGATGTCTTTCTCTTAACTCCTCCAATGAGGTTAGAAGTCTGAGTTTATCTTCTGGCCTTTGTAGACCATAAACATTTGTGAGAAAATAAACTTCCTTGTCCCCCAAAGGTTGGATGACCACTGATAGATATTTCCTGGATGCTTCAGCATATAGGATACCAAGTTTCTGAGGGTTCCAAAGTGTGAGAATTCCTCTTGTTGCTTTGTCTACTTTAACTTCTAGATATTCATATTTGATGAGCCATTTTCTATGTATCTATCTTATTTTATCTACTGAACATTTTGTTTCCTAGATAAAAACGATATCTGGTTTTTCTTCTTTCATTCTATTGCTAATATTTCTTTGTTTCATTTTACTTCCTAGACCCCTAATATTCCATGTTGTGAGCTTCATTAATAAATATTTGTAAATGAGTAACTAGTTAGGTCTTTCATCTTACCTCAGTTGATCATGAGTTTTCCACACTCTATCAGCAGCTCATTTTGTTTTTTCCTTCCTTTTTTCCTACCCGGGTTCTTAGCAGCTTGTCCTGATGTTGCCTCCATCATGTTAACCCCTCCGTTGTCCTGACTATCATGGTTTCTTTTGACCCCTGAACCTTTTGCCTATTTTCTCTAGAGGAATAGTTGTTGCACTCTATTAAACTCCTCTTGAGGTAGCGAATCCATTCCTTTGGTAGTTCCCTACTCCAGGAACTTTTCTAGATCGAGATGCTCCCTTTCAAGAATATCCTATAGTTCATGATCCTCTATTCTGATGGAAATTAGAATTTGGGGGTTAATCCAAATCCCTTTCCCTTTAAATAATCAATCTTGAGGCCTGTGGGTTATGGCCCACAAAGCCTATAAGAAGCGTTATATAATGCCTTCAACCTTTAAAATGGACCATTTAACATATATCAGAGCCTTATTACACTATCGGGTCTTTCCCACCATATCGAGAGCTTAAATTAAGCTTTTAAGCCTTAAAACCCCGATCAACACATGTATCGGAACACTAGCATATAGGCCTTAAGCCTTAACCCTTGGACCGCACAGATTTCATAATACATAGGGAAACATACAAAAGCCCGCTACGAAACACCTACCGAACTTGAAATCATATGCACCCACTTTCGTAACCATCGGCGGATCCGCAACTTTATTTTATCGCAAGTCCGCAGTGCCACTCATCTTTCGATCTCCAATAGAGATCACTATGATCGTCGATCCCTTTGATCGCACAGAGCTCCAATCGTCGAATCACCACAAACCCATATCGTCGATTGGCCTATCGACAATATCAATTATCGGCCATCGCAAGGGTCATGTATTGGTGCTATTCCCGAGTTCGATGTGATAAAGGTTCTACTGCCCCTCTCCGACTTCATCCGGATCGTTGATCTGGAAGATTAATGGTTACTATGCATTCTCAGTCGTTCCTTCCTTTCTTTACTTAGTCTTGCTTGCCGTCAATGGATTTTGTGTTAAACACAATTCTCTGCCATATACCCATTCTCACGCAACATGCATATTTATATAACAGTGATTAGATATCATATGGTTGCCATCGATCCTACAGGAATCGATGGTTAACCAACAAATTCACAATTGGGATTTGAACCCGTGGCATATATCTATATATATATATATATATCTATATCTATATATATATATATATATATATATATATATATATATATATATATATATATATATACATATACATATACATATACATATACATATACATATACATATACATATACATATACATATACATATACATATACATATCATAATTGAAAAGGAAACATACACACAGACATGCAGGAATCCACAAAACACACATGTATTATATTATAAACAACACGATTACAGCTAAGGCATTTTAGCCTTAGGAATAGACTCCCTCTCGACTACATCTTGTCTGCTCTATATCACTCACTCTATATTCCCTTAAACACATAGGTTCAACACGTATATATAAGAAACATTGTTGGATCGAATCATGGAAGGATCCGATCAATCCTCTAGCTAAAAGCCTGAAATCTCTCGCTCCATAATGCATGCATTTGTGGCAGAATACATATTGATAAGTCTCCTCGAGACTTTTATCCATATTTTCCCATCTTTGAATCTGTTTTAAAATAGATTTTTCCTTGTTTTTCTCCCCTAGTCCACGCGCTCCACTTTGGATTCCCCCCTTTGACTAAGGGTGCTGGATGCTCCTGCATCAGACTCCTGAGGCACAAAAATTTATGAGCTTCTAGTCATATGCTTCTCCTTGTCCTTAGCAATTTTACCCACAATTTCACTTCTTCAGTGGAACTAGCTTCATGGTCTTCTGTGAGTTGCAACCAAACCTATGCAGTAATAGTCTCTTTCTGCTACATGATACCTCACCAAGCTCTCCTCACTCAATCTTTTGGCATCCTTCAGGTTCTCTCCTCTGGAACCATATGAGCACACCATGCTCTAGGTTTGCTGCAATCTTCTCACCTTCTGTTTTCGTTCTTGTGTGACAGTAAGACCACAAACTCTCCAACTTTAAACAACTGTACCTCCTACTGCTTCTTCTTTCTCTCAAGAATCCTTTTTCACGTAGGAAACCTTTTCCTTCTCTGATACCAAATGATGGAAATGCGAATTTGGGGGTTAATCCAAATCCCTTTCCCTTTAAATAATCAATCTTGAGGCCTGTGGGTTATGGCCCACAAAGCCTATCAGAAGTGCTATATAAGGCCTTCAGCCTTTAAAATGGACCATTTAACATATATCAGAGCCTTATTACACTATCTGGTCTTTCCCACCATATCGGGAGCTAAAATTAAGCTTTTAAGCCTTAAAACCCTGATCAATACATATATCAGAATACTAGCATATAGGCCTTAAGCCTTAACCCTTCGGCCGCACAGATTTCATAATACACAAGGAAACATACAAAACCCCAATCCGAAACACCTATTGGACTTCAAATCATATGCACCTGCTTTAGTAACCATCGGTGGGTCCGCAACTTTATTCTATTGCAAGTCCGCAGCGCCACTCATCTTCCAATCTTCGATAGCAATCACTCCAATCGCACAGAGCTCTGATTATTGATTGCCACAAGCCCTGATCATTGATTGTCCTATTGGTGATATCACTTATCGACCGTCACAAGGGTCATATATCGGTGGTATTCCCCGATACGATGCGATAAAGGTTCTGTCGCCCCTCTACGACTTCATCTAGACCATTGATCTGGAAGATTAATGGCTACTATGCATTCTCAGCCGTTCCTTCCTTTCTTTACTTAGTCTTGCTCTCTGTCGATGGATTCTATGTTAAACACAGTTCTCTGCCATATACCCATTCTCACACAACATGTATATATAGGTTCAAATCCCAATTGTGAATGTGTTGGTCAACCATTGATTCTTATAGGATCAATGGCAACCCTATGATATCTAATTACTGTTATATATATATATATATATAATAATAATAATTAGATATCATAGGGTTGCCATTGATCCTATAAGAATCAATGGTTGACCAACACATTCACAATTGGGATTTGAACCCGCGTCATATATATATATATATATATATATATATATATATATATATATAAATTGAAAAGGAAACATACACACAGACACGCAGGAATCCACAGAACACACATGTATTATATTATAAACAACACGATTACAGTTAAGGCATTTCAGCCTTAGGAACAGACTCCCTCTCGACTATATCTTGTCTGCTCTGTATCACTCACTCTATATTCCCTTGAACATGCAGGTTCAACACATATATATAAGAAACATTGTTGGATCGGATCATAGAAGGATCCAATCAATCCTCTAGCCAAAAGCCCGAAAGCTCTCGCTCCATAATGTATGCATATGTGGTAGAATACATATTGATAAGTCTCCTCGATACTTTTATCCATCTTTACCCATCTTTCAATCTGTTTTAAAATATATTTTTCTTTGATTTTCTCCCCTAGCCCACGCACTCCTCTTTGCTCCACTTTAGATTCCTCCCTCTGACTAAGGGTGCTGGATGCTCCTGCATAATGTTCCCACCTTGCTCGGGGTCATCTCTTGGTCCATGTCAAGTTCCATAGTGTTTGGAAAATCCTCCTTTTGTTGGTTGTTTTCAGGTATATCCTCCATGCTATCATCCTTTTCCTTCTCTGTAGGGTTGTCCTTCAGTATCTAGTTTGCTTTATTGTGCTCCCCTTCTTCTTCTAATACCTTGAACCTATTATGACTAATCTACTTTTCCTCGTTGATTTTCTTCTGGTTCTTTCTCCCTCCTTTACCTCTGCTCCCCACTTTGTTAAAGCTTTCAGTTTCTTTCCCTGAGGTTTCTTTAATTCTGCTCTCCATTTTGTTTAAGGGGCAGTCTCTGAATAGATGCCTGTGTTCATGGCATTTGCGGCATCTGAAAGGAACATGCTCATAGTCCACCGCTTTCACCCATTCTTCATCATATACTTCTAGAATTATTTCATCTGGTAGAGCTCTAGAAAGGTCCATCTCTATGCATATATGTGCAAAGGAGGTATATTTTCCTTGCATTGTGGCCTTTGATATTTTTTAAAAATGCCCTAGTTTATTGCTTATGGCTTTTAATGATTCTGGCTACCAATAATATAGAGGTAGGGAATAGAGCCTTATCCATATCAACACCAAAGTGAATGTATCACGCTACGGGACAAAATTCGTCACTCAAGGCTACATATAGAGGCTTGCAGCAGCATAGAAGTATGGTCCTCCTTCAAACACCCTGCTTTTATCCTCTATGTTTGTAAAAACTACAGTGAAGAAACCCTTGGATCCAAGGTGCAGATCTATATCTCCCTTAGGTTTCTAATGATTCTTTATCCATGCATGTAAAGCCTTCTCCGTTGGACATAACCCCATGAGTTTACATATCATTGCATAAGTTGCCATGTGCTCCCTATGCCCCTATAGTGTTGGATCACTTAACACCACTCGAGGTGTGATGGTTTCTCTAGGCTTACATGGTCCAGTCCAATTTCTGGGGTCAGCATTATGATTATCTACTCCTATTTGCTTCTCTCGTCTGACTTCTTCCTGCGTATCTGACTGCCCCTGTGAGCTTTTGCTTTCCTGTTTCCCTCTTCCTAAAACCCCGGTTTCAGCTTCCAGAGGTTTCTTGAATCAATTAGAGACTGCCTAACTATAGGAGGGAGTGGAACTCCCCCCCTCTTGTCTCTCCATGGTGCCCAACATTGTTCTCCTACTGCAAACCCTAGCTCTGCGTGTTTTTCTTCAACTCCCAGGAACTGGTCCTCTCCTCTCCTCCCAACACTAAACACATTATCACAATAAAAACATATTATAATATTTATCAGTAATAATAACAATAATTTGGTTAGTTTATAAAATTAATATTAATATGATTTATATAATAAATTATTAAATTATTTATAATTACATAAAATCTAATATAAATTAAATTAATTATATTTAAATTATTTTTTTGTTTAGAATTACATAGTTGAGTTTTTTTTCATATTTTTTTCATAATTAACTTTTATTTTTAATATTTTTTAAATAAATTTTGAATTTTTTTTTATTAAAAATGGTATCCGGCCATCAACTCCCACCGTGAATAACTCCTTATCAAGTTTACATTTAAAAAATATTGAGACTAAACTTGACAAAAACCAAATGGTTTGTAGCTGATATGTGATATTCGTGAACAACTCTTTATCAAGCTTGCATTTAAAATCTGTTGACACTTGACACAAACCAAATGGTTTGTAGTTGATATGCTATCACAATTTTCCTTATAGTGAAAATAGATATAAAAGGTTTGTTGTGAGAACAAGTGTGGATTCGAGGAAAGATAAAGCACCCATATACGATTCCATTGGAAATAATGACGACACATTAAATTGGTCAATTCGTCATCATACGTGATACACAAACAAATTGATTGATCTAGTGCATAGAATGATGTGGGAAAGAACCAAATACAACTTTTTAAAATAACTCTAACGCATTGGATTTTAAGCCTACCCTAGTCTTAACCCTAAAGTATAATATAATGAATCATGTGATATAGTTTATGTGCTACAAGTCAAGCCAGATGGGTTGACTTGTAATGATCTTGTGTTAAAATGCAAATATTACTTGTGAGGAGCTAAGGGCCAAGGCTTAGGTAGTGAACGTGCATAAGTCCGAATGGTGGGTTAGGGTTATGGTGTGGTTTTTATATTTTTGATGATATGATTATGTATATGTAAAAGAATTTATAAAAAGGAACATACAAAATAATATAATATCAACCAAAAATGTTATTCAAGGAAGCAATAAGGATATTACTATACCAGAAGAGGGGAAGAAGAAAGGGGTTATTGGTTATTTCCCCTGCCATTTTCCTTTATAAGTACTACGCTTTTTTGTCCATATTTCCTTTCAAGATTTCCCTATCAAACTTTTACTTATGTGCATGTACCAAGTACAAGTGTCATGTCCTTGACAAAATAGTAGATTTCATGCAAGAAAAGATCTCTTGTTGTTTTTTTCATTGCTCTATCATTCAACTTTTTATGGGCATGTGGAGGAGGGACACATCACAATTATTTTCGTCTCTCATGTGATCTGGATGTTTTCATTGGTTGATATGGTTTTTATGACTACAAATGGAAAGAGATTCTTATGTATCATGGCTAGTAGTGCATATGTATTATTAGTGAAACTTGCTATTGAAAATTCAGCCGAGAGAAAATGGGATTGTTTGAGAGATACACCATAGTTGAAATATCAAATATAACTTAATAAAATACCTTCAAAGTTGTATTCCTATTATTTTTTCTCATTGACTATTTTAAGGCCAAGTATTCTTTATCCTAGGTTATTCCCAAACTACATCCAATAGTTAGACTCTTTTTGTATGCATTGAAGAGCATTGGAAAAGAAGAATACCCCTATGGGATTTTAGCTTGAAGAAACGGAAGATATTCCTTATGTTTTGTAGGGTAGTGTAAGAGAATGTTATGGTTGTTTGAAGGATAGATGAGAGACTAGAGTATTCTATAATGAGTAGATTGACTACATATGTGAGTAATAGGTTGGAATGAGAGAGAGTAGAGCCTTGTAAGCTTCCTTTGTGTTGGTGTCAGCATGATTTGATACAATAGTCAAGGAAGGTTTCAGTTCATACAATAGTCCAAAATATTGGTTCATGTTTTTCAATTAAAATTAGTTTTCTTGGATTTCTAGAACTGCAGAAAAGGTTGAAAATTTCCCAAACTTTGTGACCAAATTCACTTCTACGTCCACCTTGCCCACCTCTATGGCTGCACATGCACTGTCAAGGTTGCGTACTCATATTATATAGACACTATGGGAGAGATATGACTATAAGATAAATAATAGGGTGGGAATAGAAAGAGCAATAAACTAAAGGTCAAAAATTGAGAGCATGTATGTAGATAAAGAACGAGTAGCGAACGGAGCTAGTGGGATGGAGAAATATTACCAAACAAAGCTTCAGGAAATAAAATTCATGCTACCCTTCTTGGCCACATTAGGTAACAACAATAATACATCTAACTATGAAAAAACCAATAATTGAGCTTCCAAAAGTAAGGGGGATCGAGATAGAGAACACAAAAAGTACCACTAGTAAAGTCATTTTCCTTGGCCCAAGGATCATGCTGAAGTGATCCTTTTTCATACTCCAAAACAAGAGTGGAATAAAAAAGAGAAGTCCCAACCAATCCACCAACAAGTAGATGATCGACTACACTCATGAAGTGTTAGTTTTACCCACTCCGAGAAGACTCTACCTCAGGAGGGACACACCTACAAATTCTCGGAGAGATAAACACCGCTACCAAAGCTCAACAAATATCTTCAGATTGATCCAAAACTAGGGTTGAGGTGAATAAAATCACTGGAACTACGTGATAATTGATTCTCAATTGAAATCTATAAATCTACAATGATATACCTTCCTACATTGGAGAGAGTAATAATTCATCACTACTGACCCTCTGCATTAGTTGTTTGGTAGCAAAAACTAGACTAGATATAGAAACCACCACCTTCATCCACGTTAAATTCATTCACATGCATGTGCATGAATGTTGGTTGATGTGGTGGGGTGGCAAGCTTGTCCCGACACCCTACCCATTCGTGCTTCCAATCCTCATTGAGAAGTTTTTATATATTAAATATTAGAAAAAATAAATTTCTTTTAGATTGCAGGTTTCTGTGGAGTGGTTTTTGAGAATTTGAATTCGGATAATCCACAGTGTTCATCTTTTTCTGTCGACGTTTCGAGTCTAGAGCAAGACTCATCATCAGGACTTGATATACAGAGAAGAGGAAAAAGAGTTTGTGATAAATATGGTGGAGGATGACAGCTAGGGAGTTTAGCCGACCATTGATTCTTTTAATAAATTATTAAATTTTATTATTTTGTTTAACCTACTAACAGGATATGCCCTAGCCTTGCCGCTGTACCCAGGTGAGTTCGAATTGCTAGGTTTTACTAATTTTAATTGACTAGCTGACCTATTCTTTAAAAATAATTAATTAAGTATTATATTGTGTAATTTACATATATCTCTGTTGTTTTAATTAGTGTAGTTTTTATTTTGTTTTTAATTTAGATGTTTATTGTTCTGACTATGTTTAATGCACTAGGTTTTATATATTTGTTTTATTAGCTTAGGTTCTATTGTTCAATTAACCTAGATATCTATTTTCTATGCATTGTGTAATTATTTTGGATTTGTGTAGAGTAATTAATTTAGTTTTATATTGCGTAGAGTAATTAATTTATTGTGTAATTATTTTAATTTTAATTTTAAAATAATAACAATAATTATTTTATTACAAAAACTACTCCATATAATTTTAAATTATATGGATTATGGATCTGGTCATATTATTATTATGGTGTGGACTATGGAAACCAATCATGTTTAGTCTATTTGTCTATGGGATCCCACATTGTTTTTTGGGAAACTAATGATATTAATGCAAAATCATTTATTTAATAATATAAATATTTAAATATTTTTATATAGCTTATCAAAAAAAAAACTATCATGCACATTTAGTTTAAAGGAGATGATTGAGTATGAAAATTAAGTATGAAAATTAATTGTTTTAATTTAATCATAATTTAAATTCAGTACAAGTAGAAAAGGTGATTGATTATTAAGTTATTTCTTTTAAAATTTAGTAATATTTAACAAAATTTTAGAAATATTGTGTAGATATATTTTCATTTAAAAGTAAAGAAGATAATTAAGCATGAAAACAAATTTCTTTCTAATTCAATAAAACTTTGTGTAGATGAGTTTTTTTTATCTAAATTAATGGCAATGAGTGAGCATGAAAGCCAATTTGATATTCTCAATACTCAATATCTCGATGATTGATACACTAATATTTTGGAATTGTAATAAATTGGTGGCCCTATAGGTTGCAATACGTTTAACAAAAAACTCTCTATCAATGAAAACCAATTTGATATTCTCAATGTTTGATATCTTGATGGTTGATACACTAATATCTTGGCATTGTAATAAATTGGTGACCCTATAGATTTCTATACATTTAACAAAATATTCTCTATCAATGAAACTTAATTGCATAATTGATTTCATGTGTTTCCAATAGTTCCATTTACACTATGGTTTATCTTTACAAACAGATAATGCTTAAGGCCTTCCAAAGGACAATTAATGAAGAAAAATATAGGGGGGACTATACAAATATCTAAATGCCACAAGGTCTAAGAAATTAATGCGATAAATGTATTATAGATTCGAAGAAGAAAAGGGAGGATGACACAAAAAAGAGTTTAATTATTTTAACGTTTTGGATAATGGGAAATCCCTCCTCACAAGCAAAATAAGCTCTGTTCTGATGCAACAAAATTAGAATCTGAATATCCATTTAGAGAGTTTGTTCAAGAAAAATAGGATTTTTTTTTCTAGAAATCAATTATTAATGTTATGAAGGGGGCTCTAAATCTTGTAAATCTTGTAATGAGGGATTGATATTTCTATTAGTTTGAATATAATTTTGAAGAAATTTGAGGGGTTAGAATTTCCATAATTGAGACCTAAGCATTCTTGTCAACAACAAATGCACCTAAGGATTGGAAAATTTGAATTCTAAAACTTCTTATTATTTATCAATTTTGAAATAAAACATGGGAGATCAAAATATTTCATAGTAACTCTTATTCAAATGCGTGAATGATTATATTATTGCATTACAGTGAGTTAAGTTATTATTTTTTTATTCAATTTTGTCTGAAAATAGTTTCTTTGATGTATTTGTGCTTCACTTAAGACTTCAAAATTAGATGATGAAGTGTTTAATATGATCATTTTTAACATTTTTGAAATAAAAAATTGAAGATTGAAATATTTTGAACTCTTATTTGAATGTGTGAATGATTGCATAAATATATTAGTGTGAATTAAGTCATTTATTCAGTTTGATGTGAAATTACTTTCCTTAATGTATTTGAGTATAACATAATATTAAAAATTAGTTGTTAAAGTGCTTGATATAATCCTTTATAGGTTATTCCATTCATATGTGCTATATAATTATCAAGAAAATGAACTATTTCTTTTCCATATAATTTATTATTTTATTCAAACATTCTATTTGTTTAAGTTATATTATGAGTAAAAGACATTTTCATATTTGTAATTAGATAATATCTTTCTATAATTTGAGAATGTTTTATGATTTAATCTTCTTCTTCTTCTTCTTTTCTTTTTTTCTTTGTAATTGAAATCTCTTTTGTTACTTAAATTTCTTTGTCATATCTCCTTTCATTTGATTACACATAGGTGTTAAGTATATGAAACAATGTTTTATAAGATGCAACATACATACACTTTAATAATTATTTAGTGAATGAATTTCTTCTTCACTTAATAATTCACTCTTCATAATTAGTATTAACATTATAATTCATCGCTTTCAACTAAGATAGGATACTAGCTAGTTTTGTTTATGTTCAATAAAAAATGCAGTTAAGATTTAGGAAAGCTTAAACAAAAGTCTTCTTTTAGGAGCAATCTCTTTAGTTGGAAACCGGGTCCACATGCGAGTGGACATCACTAAACCAAACAAATATAGGCCTAAGAAGAGTCTTGATTGGGTGATGATCCCTGTTGTAGGAGGAATTTTTCCACTTGTCAACAGGTTGCTCAAAAAAAGAGTCATGCATAAAACTCATAGAGGAGGGAAAACTACGTAAATAATTCTGTATGACCAATTTTTGCACCTTACAATTGTGAGAAGAAAGGTGTTCACAACGACTCTTGAATGGTGTATAATAAAATTATTTTATGAAGGAAAGGTTAGACGATGCTAATTGAGGAAGAAGAATCCATATAGTTTCATATGGATTCTTAAGTTATGTACAACTACCTACTAAGATGGGAGGTGTGGGAAGGTAAAAAAAACTTATATGCACCACTTTCTTTCTCTTTTGTTTGAAATCTTGATTTTCACATTTTTTTATAATAATAATCTAATTTTGAGGTCACAACCAAGTGAGACACAAAAGTGGTGTATGAGACACGTTGGTTTGTGGGACAAGGCCCCCCACCTTGCAATAATTCAAATGTTAATTCTAGAAAGGTGTACATACCCGATCCTCCTCTAGGTTTGAACCTATGAACCCTTAGGGGAAGACACGTTTTCTCAATCATTAGGCCCACCAAAAAAATAAAATAATGCCCAATAAAGATAGGTTATATATTTGTAGAGAAACTATCTTAATCTTTGATTGACTTTTAATTAAACCTTGAGAAAATGAAGACAATTTTTGACAAGTAATCAATCATAACTAATTTGTATGCTCTAGATACTATTTGATGAAAATAATGCTTAGAAAATGAAGAAATGAAGCATGTAATCCAAAACCAGTTTGCATGTGTAAAAAACAAGGCTTCAAAATTAAATCTAAGGTGCTAGAATAATAGATCTAAAGAATACAATAAATACACTTAATGCTAAAAAAGTAAATACAAGGAATTTTATCCGAAGAATTAAATCTAAATAACAAGCTTAGATTTAGAAAAAAGTTGTTGATACCATGAAAGACCATAAAAATATGCATAGATAAGCATATGCATAAATATATAACCATAAATTTATTATATTTGAAATCCTAAGAAAAATATTAAATAAATATAATACTTTTAATAAACATAAAGAGAGGAAGCAAAGAATTTAAATGGTAAAACCCAAACATTCATAAAAATTAATGAATACTAATATCTATAATAGTCTAATGATACCTCATTATAAATATAAAATGCTTTATAGTTAAATATAACTAGCCTAGATCCATCTAGTTCCAGATCTATCATGCACAGAGAGGAATCGAATCCCTCGAGGTGCAAACCTTCTGTTTGGAGTGTAGAATTTGAGGAAATGTTTACACCTTGAGGGATTTGATCCCTCTCGGCGCATGATAGATTTGGAGTTAGATGGATCTAGGTTGGTTCCAACTGAGGGCAGCAATGTCATATTTTTAGATTATCATTATTATGTATATGTTTGAGATAAACTTCATACTTTGAAATTTACATTATGTTTTCTTTTTCTAATATGACCATATAATTATATTCTTTATTTTGGTCTATGTTGATTTCCTTGAATGGTTTGTATGTCTGTGTTTGGATGTTTTGAGTGTTTGTGTGTGTCTGTGTTTGGATGCTTTGAGTGTTTTGTGTGTTTATGTGTTTGGATTTGGATGGTAATGTTTATGAATGTTACAACTTTTGTGTTAAATTTCTATATGTGTATGTAATTGTCTATTAGTAACTAGTTGGTGATGAAAAATGCAATATTTTCAATATCTTGCAGGAGGATTGATACTACACATCTGTTTCATTTAATTTTAGGTATCACAATTTTTGACAACCAATTAATTCTTAATACTGTCCCTCCAGGTATTACTAAATATACCTTGAAGAGTAGTTTTAATTTTAAATTTTCTCAGTTACCTATATCTGTTGAGATGATAGATATTGTTAATAACTTTAATTATGAAAAATGATGGAATAAAAAATTTAAATGCAAAGTGACAATGTAATAGCGTTGAATGGCAAAAAATGTGAATAATAAGAATGCAGTCAATTAAAAATAGTCTTCATTGTGTTCAATCTCAAACTATTTTCTTCTACTATTCTCAATGTCACCCCTGTTAGTTTTTCCATAATTTCATATTGATTATATGAAAAGTGCAGTTTAAATCGTAAACCATTCAAACCTATAACTTGAGCTATTGTAGTAAAAATCTTGCCTTTTCTCTCTTGCTCTCCAATATTAATAATTTAAATTACCATAACATAAAAATCAATGCACATTGTCAATCATTTTTGTGTACTTAAACTAAAATCAATCACATTGTTAATCCAATCACTTTAAAATTAATGTACCATCATAGATCCAGTTACATCAAATCAAAAATGAGCATCTACACTGAAATCAATGCATCTAATGCAATAAATCAAATATGATTAGAAAAAAAATCTATATTGAAATCAATGCATCTAATGCAAACAATCAAATAGGATTAGAAATCAACATCTACATAGAAATCAATGCATCTAGTGCAAGAAAACAAGTATAATAAAAGATCAACATCTACACTAAAATCAATGCATCTAGTGAAAGCAATCAAATATAATTAGAAATCAACATCTACACTGAAATCAATGCATCTAGTGTAAGAAATCAAATAGAACTAGAAAACATCTACAGTAAAATCAATGCATCTAGTGTAAACAATCAAATATGATTAGAAATCAACATTTACACTGAAATCAATGCATCTAGTGCAAGCAATCAAATAGCATTAGAAATCAACATATACATTGAAATTAGTGCATCTAGTGCAAGTAATCAAATATGATTATAAATCACCATCTACAAAGAAATCAATGCATATAGTGCAAGCAGTCAAATAGGATTATAAATAACCATCTACACTGAAATCAATGCATTTAGTGCAATTAATCAAATAGAATTAGAAAAAATCTAGACTAAAATCAATGCATATAGTGCAAGCAATCAAATAGGATTAGAAATCAACATCTCTCCTCTCTCTCCATCTCTCTCCATCTCCCTCTCTCCATTTTCATCTCTCTCCATTAGAAATCATGCTCTCCTTTTTCCCTCTCTCTCCATCTCTGTTATCACTCCCTCTCACTCTCTCCACCTTTCTCTCTATGTGTCTTTCTTCTTACCTTTCTCCCTCTCTCTCCCTTCCTCTCTCCTTCTCTCTCTCACATCCTCGCTCTCTTCCTTCCTCTCTCTCCCTTTCTCTCCCACTCTCTCTCTCTCTCTCTCTCTCTCTCTCTCTCTCTTCGCACTCCAACTTTGTCACTATCTCCCTCCCTCTCTCTTTCTCTCCCCTTCCCCTCCCCCCTTCTCTCCATCTCTCCTTCTTTATCTCTCTATCTCATCCCCAAGCATAAACACTCTCTCTCCATCTCTTCCTTGTCAGTCCCTCTCTCTCCATGTATTTCTTCTTCCCTCCCTTTCTCTCCTTCCAACTCCATCTCTCTATCCCTCCCTCTCTCCTATATCTCATTCCCTCTATCTCTCGACCTCTATCACTCTACGTCTTTGTTCTTCTATCCTATATATACCTGGAGTTAATATATATCATGATATATTATACTATAAAAAATTATATTAATCACAAGTTATTAAGTTGAATAATATTAATATTATAATATATTAATATTAATATTAATAATATGAATATGAATATGAATATTATGTTTAAAGATGTTTTTTACGTGACATGATAACAAAATTTATAATAAAACTACATGGAATAATTTTTTCTAATATTACAACTTTGATGTAGAAATATTTATGTGTATAAAGATTTTAATATATCAATAGGATATGGTTTTCCTTTTAAAGATTCATTTTACAAATAATTAATTAAAAGAAACATTAAAAGATTTTAGAGCAAGATTTTGGATTCTTTGGGTTGAATTAACTTTGTTTAGAACTTTACCTAATTTGGAATTTTAATGTGGTAAAATATTTTGTTGAAGGTAAATTTATGATCCATTCAAATTCAAGGTATATAATAAAAGAACTATTGAATGCATGAGATAATTGTATTGTAGTCATGCATGGGATGATTGTATTGTAGTTTTTCATTTTTGTTTTGGGGCCAACATTATTTTTATCTATTTTCCTTGTTATTATTTATTGGAGTGACTAACATATATATTATTTAGATTTCTAATTTTTTTATTTTTATGTTGGATGACATTAGCCAAAATTTAACTTTCAGCACTAACATCCTTAGGGTCATATTGGGCTGTAGAATACGTCTCTACACAACCACGACACAAACACTAAACACATTCTAATAATAAAACTTATTATAATATATACATAATAATAACAATAATTTTATTAATTTATAAAATTAATATCAAAATAATGTATATAACAAATTAATTTTATTATAGAGTTCAGGCTTCTGTGATCCATATCAAGTTTGTGAGAGATTTTTCGGCGAAAATCACATGGAATATCATTTGTCGACGCGTTTCGAACCAACTAGTGTGGTTCATCGTCAGGACAAGTTGAAGAAACAGATCCAGCCTAGCAAGTTAAATAGTCTGAGCAAAGCCTCCAACGGCTAACTTGACCAACGATTACATAAAATCAAATATAAATTAACTTAATTATATTGAACTTTAAATTTTAATTTAGAATTCAAAGGTTGACTTTTCTTTTTGAGATTTTTACCACGATGAACAAGTTCTTAAGTTTGCATTTAAAACCTATTGAGACTAAACTTGACACAAAGCAAATGGTTTGTAGCTGATATGCTATCACAATTCACAATTTTCCTTATAATGAAAATAGATATAAGAGGTTTGTTGTGAGGACAGGTGTGGATTTGTGGTATTGGAAATAATGAAACAAGTATATGATAAAAACATTAAATGGATTAAAACGTCATCAAACAGAATGACATTGGAAAGAACCAAATACAACTTTTGTAAATAAGCCTAACACATTGGATTTTAAGTCTCCAATATGTATGTGCGTCACTAGAAAAAATATTTACAAGTTCTCTCTGAACTCTTTATATTCCCGCTTCAGTTTGGGACACGAAAGGGCATTAACCATGAATGTCGGGTAGCTCTTCTAACTTGTTGCTTATGGAAACGCTGAGACTTTGAAGCTTTGTCAGTTGTGCCAACCCGTGTATGTGCTTCAGCCCACAACATGAAGATATCTGCAAATCCTCCAAAGATTCCAATCTTTCCAGACCTGATAGCTCCTCCATTTCTCCACACTACCTAATATATAATGTTTCAAGTGTTTTCGGTAATCCAGAGAACCATTCTGTTATTTTTGACCATTTAAGATCCATATATCTGACTGCTAACTTTTCCAGTCGAATCAGCGTTCTAATAGAATCAGGGAAACATTTGAAGGGGAACCACTAGAACTCTAACTCCTCCAAGATCCTTAGATCACCGAATGAAGGTGGAAATATTTACAAGTTAGAGCTTTCTGAGAACAAAATTTTCAAATTACTTAGGTTTCCTGTAGCACTTGGAAATCCTGAAGATAAAAGAATCGTTTTTTGCAAGAATC
The DNA here is from genome assembly GCA_031772625.1 of Pinus tabuliformis. Classification (NCBI taxonomy): domain Eukaryota; kingdom Viridiplantae; phylum Streptophyta; class Pinopsida; order Pinales; family Pinaceae; genus Pinus; species Pinus tabuliformis. The sequence goes on from CM062807.1 coordinate 1,125,549,350, forward strand.
ATTGACATGTAAGTTGGGGAGGCAATTCTACAATGCTTGGACACTCTACAAGATCTAAGTGTTCAAGTGTGCTGTATGGTCAACCACACATACACAAATTTAAGTTGTATTAATTTTCCGAAAGTATTGGGGAGGGTATCCAATTCTTGGCAGAAAGACAAGCCAATATGCTAGAGATTGGTTAGTTCTCAAAGGAGCCTGGAAGGAGCTGCAATATCCAGTAGATAGACAAGCCAATATGTTGGAGATTGGTTAGGTTCCCAAAGGAGCCTAGGAGGAGCTGGAATATACAGTAGATAGACAAGTCAAGATGCTAGAGGCAATTGAGCTCTGTATTCCCTTGATATATTTGGGTATCCTTGAATCAAACCACTTATTCTTTGGAATTTGGCTCGGGAGTGAGTGAGCTTGGCTGCCACTATCTAATGTTGGGTGGAGATTCCTTGTCCCAGACTCAGTTGCCTAGGATATTCCACAATAAGTGTTTCATGTATTTTTTGGGTTAATGAATATGTATTTACATTTCTAAATTGTAATGGTGTTGACAACTGTAATGTGAATGTGTTGCAAATACGAGACTGAAATAATGTTTATAAATGTGAGCAACAAAGGTGTAATATATCCTTGGCATGGAATTCTTGTTATGAAATATTTGACTACACTATTAGCATGCATGTTAAATAACAATATACAATGGTAGAGCATCAGAAATGGTTCCAAGAACCAGATTTAATCATTACAATCATTGGCATAAGGATTCTTTTACTATAGAAGAATGGTTACAATGAAGGAAACCTATTGACAGGGCCTATGCATACATATATCATTGAATGTACATTTATATTAGCCACAAACCTATAAGGAATTTTATGAGGCTTCTGTTGATGTTGAGGATAACTTCCTCTTGTGACTATTATAACTCATGATCTTGCAGTGGAGGCTCAGCCAGCCTTGCATTTTCAGTAATCCTGCAAGTCTTCGATAAGCTTCATAGTGTTGTTGGCTATGGCGTTTCATGACTAGGGGGGCACCTTGGCCTGCAAATCAATGATGGACATCGATATCCTTAAGTTCCTTTTGGTATTTAAAAACACCAGTGGACTCAAGAGGAGTTGCTCAAGCGTAAGCTCAAGAGGGTGGCGCTTGTAAGGGCTAGTAGCTCATAAAGGCCACGTAGGGACGTTGGACTGAATCAAGATGATTTTAGAAGCTCAGCAACCAAACCTGAAAGGAGCCCATGCTCGATGGCGATGCAATGGAGTTGCATGAAGACTTAACTTATAGCCAATAAGATACATCAATAATATTGGATAGAAGGAAGACCTAGACGTGGCTTGCCTTAATTGGCTTGCTCATATCCAAACTTAACATGACTGGGTGTGGGTAGGGAGACTTTACCGGGTTAGTATCTCGAACTATCCCTCATGGACTAATCAGAGGTGGAGAGTGTAGAGGAAGGCCCACCAAAATTATGTTGTGATGCCCATTCCCCATGATGTCATTTAAAAAGGTGGCGGGGTGGTGAAGTTCTCCTAGATTGTCGAATCTGGCAGAGGAGATGTGGACCTCTCAATGTGAGGTCAAAACCATGAGTCATGACCCTAACTGCATCGGTCCCAACCTGGGTTATCAGACATGAAATTCACAACGGTGCAAACCATAGATCGAGGTTCGAAGAGAGGAGAGTTATCAGATCGACCAATGTGTAACTAACCATAGGCGGTGACATAGATGTAAGCATCGCTAGGTTTAGGTTGTAGGTTAATCTAATTAAGATTAACAATAAAGTTATTATGAATTAAGTATAAAAACATAAATAATAATAAAGCTCATTAAGCATAACCAAGTATAAGCAAATGTAAAACAAAATGTTATGACTGTCACTTACACGAGGCAAAATAAATACTGTAACACCAATAATGGATACATCGAAATCTGTGTGTGTGTGTGTGTATTATTTAGTATCCCATTCTTCTAATAGTACCAGAGGAGTTGGATCCTCAGTGACACAATGTCCCACTGGGAAGTGGTGGGATGGGGGTCGCTACAAGTGGTATTAGATCAACATCTAGGTTCAAGACTCATACTGGATGGGATTTATCATGGACAATTGATGGTAGGAAATTCCTAAGTAAAATGTTTAGTTATTAAAATTCTGTCTAAATAAATTAATAACAGCTCCAACTAGATATTGATTGACTTTGTGACCTGTTGGAACAACAAGAAGTTCAACAGTCAGCTTGACTAAATAAATTTCCAACTGTACTGAATTATGAATCTGGGTAGACCGACAAACCTCATATGGTAAATTGTTAAATTTATATGCTAGTATGGTTATTTTGTTGCAGGGAGATTTTTATGGCATCTATACAAGGGTAGAACCTCGTGACTAGTTGTTTTCTTATTTTAATGATTATTCACCAACATCTTAGATTACTTGAATTGTAATCAATGCGTATGAGATACTAAACATTATAAGTATGTTAGTGTGGTTGTCTTAACACAATAGGGATCACCATAATAGCTCCATGGGTAGGAAATTCATGGCCATAATTGTGTTTAGTTATTCATCTATTTGTGTTATCTAATAGTGTGCATGATTAAAAACACATTACAAGCAACATAAGACAAAGTGAAAGAAGAAATGACAATTAGCAAGGTGTAGTACAATTCAAATCAATCACAGCATGAAAGTGAAGAATTCAAGGTCAATGAAGAGGAAAGATTAGTCGACCAAGGGGGAGGGAGTCACTGTCTAAATTGGATGGATACTGTTAGAAGCCTAAGGGCCAAGGTTAGGAATTCAAGGTAGATAATGAGAGGTTGGTAAGAGCCCAAGAGAGGTATGCTGAGACAAATGAAATCATTCTGCAAAGTCTTTAAAATTTTCAGAGGTAGGGGCAGTCAGAGATGATAACCAGTCATAGAGAGAGAAGGAGTCCTCAGGGATCATCTGAGTATACCATTGGGACAGATGGTGGCAGGTCTTGGAAGAGACATAGGCATAAATGTGAGGACATTGTGAAGGGATATTCTCCATTGAGCACACTAAGACAAAGGAACCAACATTAATGTGCATCATTCTAGCATACCATCTAGTTCTCATACTAGGAGGCACTATCATTTCTTCCATTATTATCATCATCATCATCCATCAAGAAATAAAAAGGACTATATGCCCAAGGAATTTTAGAAATCCAAGCCACTCACATTTCATGGGCATATGAAGAAAGCAGAGGATCCAAAAGCTTGGATGTTGGGCATGAAGAATTTTTTCAGAATACATAACTATTTTGAAAATATGAAAGCTAGAGTTGCCACTTATAGCTTGAAGGTAAAAGAAAATATTTGGTGGGAAGATCTGAAGTATGTTATGGGGATTGTTGAGAGGGAGTTGACTTGGACAAAATTTGAAAATATCTTCATAGAGAAATATGTGTTTGAACGTTATTACAATGGAAAAGAAAAGAAGTTCTATGAACTCAAGATGGGGCAATTATCAGATGAGGAATGTGTCACCAAATTCCCATGGTTATTAAGGTATGTACCATATCTCAACGATGAGAAAGACAAGATCTCGAATTCCTTCTAACATAATCATTCTTGCCTTTGCTACATTCTTCTTCCATGCATCCAGATTTTGAGCAATTTTTGTTGCGGGCCTAGGAATATCACTACCTATGAAATCATTTAGCCTATTTTCTTCCAACACTGCTTCCATCCTTTCCTTCCAAGCTATGTATTTCGAACTACCCTGAAGGGCATATTCAAGTCTCAATCCACAGAAAGACATCTTGATCCTACTGTTGGTCCTAAAAAGTAAATCTGCAAATTCGATTCACTTTCTCAAAACAAACTCGTAATATTCTCTTCTATTGTGATTCCTGCTCTACTACCATGTATAAAATCCACGTAGATTCAACTGATATTTTAATATGCTAAAATAAAATACTTGAATCTACTCTACAGATTGCAGAAACCAACTACAATCGAACAATCACATGAACTAGAAAGAGAAATACTTGCAATCTCATAACACAAATATTTATCTGGGGAAAGCCTCAGCTAAAACTCCTGCTATATTTATATTTCACAAGTCAAAGAATATGAAACAATACAATGTTTCTCTAAAGATTGAGAGGTCTTTGCACTATCTATGTCTATCTCACCCCATCCTAGGCTTGCTTGGTTCAATACTTAACCAATTTCTTGGCTCTGGATGCCCTACCTTGCTTGTGCAATCCCTAGGGAAATTGAGCCCCTATTAATAAGGAAATTACCCAATAATGATTGTGCAATACATCTAAGACCTTCTACTAACTCCATGCACCACCTGTACAATTTTATAATTATACAGCTCATAGTACACTTCCCTTAATCTCCAATCTCAACTAGGTCTTCCTCAGAACTGGCATCCATGAGCTATTTATAGTGAATTATCAGTTATCTAATTGATCACTGCATGTGAATTAAATCATATTTAATTCATTGGACATCTCACTAGTTCCTCCATCAATTAGAACTAGTTAAACTGATTTTAACTCAAATAATTAAGTTAAATAATTACAACTCAAAATAAACTGCAACTGGACCCCCTAAAATTTAGGGAGCACTCTACATGCCTCTAGTGTGATCCTCAACTCGAATTGACTGAGCTAACTAAGTCTTCCTGGCTTATTTAACTCATACAAGTTGTCATGTGATGTGGAATTACAATGTCCTTCTAATTTAATTAAGGGAAAATTAAATTAGAAGCCTCTTCTTGTTGCAATTTTCAATATTTCTTTTCGCAAAATTCAACATTTATGATTTAATCATTTTTCTAGAATTGAAATCTCTTTTGTTAAGTAAATTTTTTTGTCATATCTCTTGTCATTTCATTACACATAGATGCTAAGTGCACGAAACAATGTTTTATAAGTTGCAACATACATCCACTTTAATAATTATTTAGTGGATAAATTTCTTCTTCACTTAATAATTCATGATTCGTAATTAGTATTAACATTTAATGTCATCACTTTCAACTAAGACAGGATACTAGATAGTTTTATTTATGTTTAATAAAATTGTAGTTAAGGTTTATAAAAGATTAAACGAAAGTCTCCTTTTAAGTGTAATCTCTTTAGGTGGCAATTGGGTCCACATACCAGTGGACATCACTACACCAAACAAGTATAGGCCTAATCAAGGTCTTGATTGGGTGATGATCCCTTGTTGTGGGTGGAATTTTTGCACCTAACAATAGGTTTCTCTACAAAAGATCCATGCATAACATTTATAGAGGAGGGAAAATTAGAAACATAATTTTTTACAACCAATTTTTTCACCTTACAATTGTGAGAAGAAGGGTGTTCACGGTGACTCTAGAATGGTGTATCATACAATTATTTTATGAAGGAAAGGTTAGATCATGCTAATTAAGGAAAGAGAGTCGATATAGTTTCATATGGATTCTTACGATGTATAACTTCCTACTAATATGGGAGGGGCAGGGAGGTAATAAAAATTATACGCATCGATTGTTTTCTCTTTTATTTGAAATCTTGATTTTCACATTTTTTTTTATAATAATAAAAATAATCTAATTTTAAGGTCACAACCAAGTGAGGCACCCTTTTTTGTAGGACAAGCCTCTCCCCCACCATGCAATAATCTAACTGTTAATTATAGAAAGGTGTACATACCTTATCCTCTTGTCGGTTTGAACCTATGAACTCTTAGGAGAAGATACATTTTCTCAACCATTAAGCTCACCAAAAAAATAAAATTGTGCACAAAAAAGTTAGGTTATATATTTGTAGAGAATTTATCTTAATCTTTGATTGGATTTTAATTATACCTAGAGAAAACGAAAACCAATTTTGTCAAGTAGTTAATCCTAACTAATTTGTATGCCCTAGATACAATCACAATGCCATATTTGATGAAAATAATGCTTAGAAAATAAAGAAATAAAGCATTTAATCTGAAAACAATTTACCTGTGTAAAAAGCAAGGCTTCAAAATTAAATCTAAGGTGCTAGAATATTATATTTAAAGAATACATTAAATATACTTAATGCCAAAAAATAAATACAATGAATTTTATCCAAGGAATTAAATCTACATAATAACCTTAGATCTAGAAAAGAGGTGTTGAGACCATGAAAGGCCATAAACATATGCATACATGAGCATATGCATAAATATACAATGATAAATTTATCATATTTGAACTCCTAAGAAAAATATAAAATAAATATAATAATTTTAATAAACATAAAGAGAGGAAGCAAACAAATAAATTAAATGGTAAAACCCAAACATCCATAGAAGCTAATGAAGAATAATATCCATAATACCCTAATGATGCCTCATTGTGAATACAAAATGCCTTATAGTTGAATATGACCAAGAAACAAACACTCAACACATTTTGACAATAAAAACATATTCTAATATATATCCATAATAATAACAACAATTTTGTTAATTTGTAAATTAATATTAAATTGATCTATGCAATAAATTATTTTTAATTACATAAAATCAAATATACATTAAATTAATTAGATTTAAATTAAAAATAAATAAATAAATAAAAATAAAAAATAGAATTACAAGGTTGAGTTTTTTTTCATAATTGATTTTTATTTTTAATATTTTTTAATAATTTTTTTATTAAAAAAAATTATTTGACAATCAACATCCACTGTGAAAAACTTCTTATCAAGTTTGAATTTAAAACCTGTTGAGACTAAACTTGAAACAAACCAAATGGTTTGTAGTTGATGTGCCAGCTCTTGGGAAGGCCTACAAGTGCTAGGTCCAAAATAGCATCTTCAGCAACTGTAACACCAACACTCCCAAGCTCATCTCGACATTGGGTGAACCTAGTCAAGTACTGTGGTATTGTATGTCCCTTCTTCATCTTGATTTTCTTGAGCTTGTCTTTCAGTGCCAACTTCGTGTGGTCAATGTTGTTTTGAAACAGGTCTGTCAAGACATTCCACATTGCATATGGAGTCTCCTTATAGTAGAGGTTCGAGACAATATGATCTCAAACTCCTTCCAATAAGATCCTTCTTGCTTTTGCTACGCATGTCTTCCACGCTGCTACAACATTTGCATCAATTGGAATTGGTTTTGGGATGTCCTTATCAATGAACTCCTTCAATCCATTGTCTTCCATGACTACTTCCATCCAGTCTCTCCAAGCAATGTAATTTGAGCTACCCTCAAGCGCATACACGAGCCTCAGACTATAGAACACCATCATGATTCTACTGCTAGCTCTGAAGAAGATATCTACAAAACTCATTCCTCCTGCAAGTAAAAACTCGTATTCTTCTCTTCTATTGTGATTTCAGCTTTGATACCATGTATAAATTCCTTATAAATTCAAAATGCTAATGTAATTTACTAAAACAGTAGACTTGAATCTACTCTACCAATTGTGGAAACAATTAAAAATCATGAAATCACAAAGCATATAAGAGAAAAAATTCAATCAACACATTACACAATGATTTCCTAGGGAAAGCCACAACTAAAAACCTCATTATATGTGTCAAGCCAAGAGGTAACTCCTCAAATGAGATTATATTTTTCATTTAGGTTGTTCATAGATATATACATGAGGGAGTGACTGTTGAGTTTCATCTCCCGATGACTCTCCATTTTCTCTTATAATTTATTTACACTATTTACAATTGTTCACCCAATCCCTATGATTAGGTGTCAACATTCTCCCCCTTAATTTGAAGGGATGTTAGTGAGTCCAAGCATCGTTTTGAATCTTTCAAGATTTTCTCTTCCAAACTCTTTGATGAAGATCTCTGCAATCTGCTCATTAGTGGAACAATGGCGAAGATGGATTGTTTTTGCCTTAACATGATGTAGAATCAGATGATATTTTGTATTGATGTGCTTCTTTCGATCATGGAACTTTGGGTTCTTTGCCAACTTTATTGCCTAGCTATTTTCAATCATGAGTGGAGTCAAATGTACTTGTTTTACCTGCAAATCTTCCAAAATTTTCCTGAGCCACACAATTTCTTTTGTTGCCTTAGCTGCTGCCACATATTCTGCCTTTGTTGTAGAATCTGTTGGAACTGATTGTTTGCATGAACTCCAGGAGACAGATCTTGATCCAAAACTCATAGCATAACCTGAAGTAGATGCCCTAGTTTCTTTGTCTCCATCGAAGCCTCAATCAGAGTATCCAATCAAGCTGAAGTCGCCCACCTGTGTATACTTGAGTCCAAAGTCTTGAGTTCCATTCAAGTAATTTAGAACTCTTTTTGCAGCAGACAATTGTCCCTCACAAGGCTTTTGCATAAACCTGGAGAGGATTCCAACAACAAAAGAAATGTATGATATGGTAGTAGTCAGGTAGTTGATACTTCCTACAAGCTGTCTATACTTTGTTGCATCCTCAAATTCTTTTCCTTCAATGGATGTGAGCTTTAAGTTTTGTTCCGTTGGAGTAGCCAAAGGATTGCATTCGGCCATGCCAAACCTATTCAATAGATCTCCAACATACTTCTTTTGAGAAAGGAATATGGACTTCGGATGTTGAGTTACTTCAATACTAAGAAAGTAATGAACATAGCCAAAATCAGTCATTTCAAAACATTTCCTCAATTCCTTCTTTATGGATGTAATGTAACTCTCGCTGTTCCCTGTCATCAAAAGATCATCTACATATACCACAAGATATACAATTGTTTTGCCAACTTTCTTGATAAACAAAGTTGCATCATCAAGATCATAATGTTTGAAATTGAGTTTCAGAAGATACTCAGTTAGTTCTTCATACCAGGCTCGCCATGCTTGTTTGAGGTCATACAAGGATTTCACAGGTTTCCATACTTTATGTTCATGTCCTTTCATAGCAAATCCTTTAGGCTGGGACATAAAAACATTCTCTTTTAGATCTCCATTCAAGAAATCAATTTTTACATCCATTTGATGGACTTTCCAACTGTTCTGAGTTGTTAGGGCAAAGAGTGTCTGGATGGTAGCCCATTTTGTTGTGGGGGAAAAAGTCTCATCATAATTGCCCCCTTCCTTCTGTGCAAAACCTTTTGCCACAAGCCTATATTTATGCTTGTCAAGTGAGCCATCAACTTTATACTTGTTCTTGTAGACCCACTTGCAAACAAATTGGTTTGGTTCCCAATGGAGGATCAACCAACTTCCAAGTGCCATTCTTTATCAATGCATCATACTCCTTTTGCATTGCTTCTTTCCATTCATCATGAGAAGCGACTTCTTTGAAGGAAGTTGGTTCAAAATTTGTAGACAAATTCAATTCAAAATCATAAGAAACATCCATATCAACAGGTGAATCAGAGTCATCTACATAACCTCCATTTTTTCAGGTTCAATTTCTAGTTCCTGTCTTTCCAACCTCATCAGGATGAACACTTTCAAGTGTCTTTGTCAGCCACTTTGGGGGACCTTTCTTGATCCGGACTTAAACAGGAATGCAAAAAATTATAGAGATAACCATAAACACAGATATGCAATGGAAATAATACTTCATTTCATTAATGTAAAATATCGAAATATGCTTACAAACAATAATGGAAATAAACCAGCTAGGGCGATGATAGCTTATCTCTGAGAAGAGATGTGGTGGCTACATGCCTCTGAAATTTTTTACAATGAGGCTCGAAGCCCTATTTATTGTTGAGAAAGAATGGAAAACCCTTAACATTCCAAAAGCTAACCCTAGAAGATGAAACGCTAAACTGTGGGCCCCGTTTGGGTAAATTGGTACATCAACTTCCCAGGGTCGTAACTTTGGCATATGATCTCCGTTTGATGCGTACAATAGCTCATTAGAGAGATATATCTAACCCACGTTGCCCCCAGATTTCCCAAAAAATGTCGTTTAGGGCCTTAAAACGGCTCCAGAAGTTCAAGATCCGAAAAACTGCTAAAAATAGTAAGTTGTGCTACAAGTAAGGAAACTGAAAATGTTGAAAGAGACAGTTGTGGGGGTCCAAATGGGCTAGGTGGGTGGCCACCAACATGCACCTAGATCATTCCTCCCCCCTTAAGAAGAAATGGTCCCCATTGCATTGAGTTCCTCCTTGAGATGAGGAAGCTTCTACTGAGCTGGGTCTCTGGTGAGCTATTCTGCAATCTCTGATGTGTCCAGAGATGGTGGGAAACATGGTTGACGACAGTCCACATTGAACACTCGGTGCAAGCGAAGGAATGGAGGGATGTTGTGCTTCAAAGCATTGTTGCCCGTAGCCTTGGTACTGGTGTAAGAACCATGTTGGAGTGGTCAAGTTTCTGATGGGTTCTGGTAAGGCGTTCTCTCTACAGATGTAACCAAAATTTGTCACCCATCTGAAACTTGTGTGGTACACCTGTGGGTGAGGAGAATTTGTTCCCGTGTCTTATCATGACCGTATCCCTTTGCTGCTATTGCTGCATGGAGGAACACTTCACAGGGGTCATGGATGTGGTGATAATCTTCCCCTTACTTTAGGAGTGCACTAAACAGATGAATTTCCTGGTCTAGGAGATGAGCTTGCTGTCTTTCTTAGCAGTGATCAAAGATGTGGTGGTAGGTGGGGCTACCTCTGGTATCCTGTATAATGAATTATTCAATGAAATAATGACAGCACGAGGCCTTGACTCATAAACAGCATGTCACCTCCACAAGTATGGTTGGCCTAATAATACATCAAAAACATCCAGAGGTGTAACATCACACAATACCTCATCCGTGAAGGGCTTGATGTTGTAGCGAAGGCGGCACTGCTGGCAAACTTTGAGATCTCATCCTTCATGAAGCCACCGATACTGTACGGCTATGGGTGTGGTGTAGTCGGTAGGCCCAACCGCTTCATGACCTCTGCTAAAATAAGGTTCTTTTGGTTGCCACTATCGACAATGAATTGCAACGGTGAACCCTTCACACACATCTGTGAGTGGAAAAGACGCTCCCCTCCTCTGGGTCGTCAGGCTCATTCTTCTGGATCTTGGCAGTGGCAACAGTGGCACTGGGATCTGCATCAATGATCTGCTTCCCTTTTCCATTCCCCTTGTTAGGCTCTAGCTCAGGGTCCGAACATGCATCTGATTCGGAGGCCTTCAACTCGGCCACCAACGACTACTTGGTCCAACACTCACTTGTGTTATGAGTGGGACTCTTGTGGAACTCGCACCACTTTCCTGTGTCTTTCTTCGGCTTTGTGGTGTTGTTATTTTCTTGCGGCTTCGATGGGTTGTCTTTGGTCAGCCCACCTTGGCTTTGTCCTTTGGGCTTTGGATATGCAGATCCAAAGTCTCGCTTCTTCTATTTGAACTTTTGCTCGATTTTGATAGCATATTGGTATGTTGTGTCGAGCGAGGAGATGTTCCAGAACGCCATCTCTTCCTAGATGTATCTGTGTAGGCAGCCACAGTATTTGAGTACCAGATGCAGCTTAGAATCTTTGATACCAAACTGTGTGCGAAGGGTATGAAAAATGTTTGTGAACTCCGGCACATCTTGGTCCCTTCCTTGTCACAGTGTGGTCCATTTGATGTATTTGTCCTCATAGCTTTTGACAGGGTAGTACTGCTCCTTGATGGCATCCCAGAATGAATTCCAGGTGGGGGCGGCTGAAAATAGTGAGCGGGTACTTTCATCCTTCTGCTCGCAGTAGGCTTCCCACCAGTCCTTGACGTGGGGGGCTGCTTTGAGAAGAGAAAAAACAATCTTTTCCCGACACGAAAAATCATGAACAAAAAAAATAACCCTCTAGCAGATTTAACCATTTATCTACGGCATATGCATCTATCTGACCCTCGAATATGGGGATTTCAAAATTAACTTCTACCTTAAAGGGTGTGGCATTTCTAGAGTAGCTTCTGGAAGCCAATGCGTTGCTTCTGGGTAGCCACTGAAGGATCTAGGCAAAGTTGTCCATCATCGCGTTCCGTTGTAGCTCGAGGGCTTCTTCGAGCAAGATTTTGATAGGATCTCCTGCCCCCTCATCTTTCTTCTCATCTTCCATGGGAGGCCGTCGATATTTGCGAGGCTGGTCTTACAATGGTTTGACCAGTTCAAACCCTAACTCCTTATATCCCGACCTCGTTGGGGACATACAAAGAAAAACAAAGAAAAAGCAGACCGCTCTGATACCACTGATCCGGACTTAAACAGGAATGCAACAAATTACAGAGATAACCATAAACACATATATACAGTGGAAATAATACTTCATTTCATTAATGTAAAATATGAAATATGCTTACAAACAGTAATGGAAATAAACCAGTTAGGGTGATGATAGCTTATCTCTGAGAAGAGATGTGGTGGCTACATGCCTATGAACTTCTTTACAATGAGGTTCGAAGGCCTATTTATTGTTGAGAAACAATGGAAGACCTTAACATTCAAAAAACCTAAACCTAGAAGATGAAACACCAAACTGTGGGCCCCGTTTGGGTAAATTGGTACATCAACTTCCCGGGGTCGTAACTTTGGCATACGATCTCCGTTTGACGCGTACAATAGCTCATTAGAAAGATCTATCTGGGCACTACCACTTTGGGAAAGGCATCATGGTCCGTGCATCCATGGCCCCCAGATCTCCCAAAAACGGTCGTTTAGGGCCTCAAAATGGCTCCGGAAGTTCAGGACCCAAAACACTGCTAAAAATAGTAAGTTGTGCTACAATTAAGGAAACTGAAAATGTTGAAAGAGATAGTTGTGGGGGTCCAAATGGGCTAGGTGGGTGGCCACCAACATTCACCTGGATCATTCCTCCCCCCTTAGGAAGCAATGGTCCCCATTGCGTTGAGTTCCTCCTTGAGATGAGGAAGCTTCTGCTGAGCTGGGTCTCTGGTGAGCTGTTCTGCAATCTCTGATGTGTCCAGAAATTGTGGGAAACATGGTTGACGATGGTCCACATTGAACACTCGGTGCAAGTGAAGGAATGGAGGGATGTTGTGCTTCAAAGCATTGTTTCCTGTAGCCTTGGTACTAGTGTAAGAACCATGTTGGAGTGGTCTGAGTTGCTGATGGGTTCTGGTAAGGCGTTCTCTCTGCAGATGTAACCAAACTTTGTCGCCCACCTAAAACTTGTGCGGTACGCCTGTGGGTGAGGAGAAGTTTTTCATGTGTCTTGTCATGACCATATCCCTTTGCTGTTGGTTCTGCATGGAGGAACACTTCGCAGGGGTCATGGATGTGGTGACAATCTTCCCCTTACTTTGGAAGTGGACCAAATAGATGAGTTTCCTGGTCTGGGAGATGAGCTTGTTGTCTTTCTTAGCAGTGATCAAAGATGTGGTGGTAGGTGGGGCTACCTCCAATATCCTGTATAATGAATTATTCAATGAAATAATGACAGCACGAGGCCTTGACTCATAAACAGCATGTCGCCTCCACAAGTATGGTTAGCCTAATAATACATCACAAACATCCAGAGGTGTAACATCACACAATACCTCGTCTGTGAAGGGCTTGATTCTATAGGGAAGGCAGCACTGCTGGCAAACTTTGAGATCTCGTCCTTCATGAAGCCACTCGATACTGTACGACTGTGGGTGTGGTGTAGTCGGTAGGCCAAACTGCTTCATGACCTCCGCTGAAATAAGGTTCTTTTGGCTGCCACTGTTGACAATGAATTGCAGCGGCGAACCCTTCACCTAGATTTGTGAGTGGAAAAGACGCTCCCCCTCGTTTGGGTCGTCAGGCTCATTCTTCTAGATCTTGGCAGTGGCAACAGTGGCACTGGGATCCGCATCAATGATCTGCTTCCATTTGTCATTCCCCTTGTCAGGTTCTGGCTCAGGGTCTAAACATGCATCTGATTCGGAAGCCTTCAACTCGGCCACCAATGACTGGTTGGTCTGACACTCACTTTTGTTATGAGTGGAACTCTTGTGGAACTCACACCACTTTCCTGTGTCTTTCTTTGGCTTCGTGGTGGTGTTCTTTTCTTGCGGCTTCGATGGGTTGTCTTGGGTCACCCTGCCTTGGCTTTGTTCTTTGGGCTTTGGATTTGCAGATCCAAAGTCTTGCTTCTTCTGTTTGAACTTTTGCTCGATTTTGACAGCATATCGATATGTTGTGCCAAGCAAGAAGATGTTCAGGAACTCCACCTCTTCCTAGATGTATCTGTGTAGGCAGCTGCGATATTTGAGTACCAGATGCAGCTCAGAATATTTGATACCCAACTGTGTGTGAAGGGTATGAAAAATGTTTGTGAACTCCATTACATCTTGGTCCCTTCCATGTCACAGTGTGGTCCATTTGATGTATTTGTCCTCATAGCTTTTGACAAGGTAGTACTACTCCTTGATGGCATCCTGGAATAAATTCTAGTTGGGTGCGGCTAAAAGTAGTGAGCCGGTACTTTCATCCTTCTACTCGCAGTAGGTTTCCCACCAGTCCTTGACGTGGGGGGCTGCTTTGAGAAGAGAAAAAACGATCTTTTCCCAACTCGAAAATTCATGAACAGAAAAATAACCCTCTAGCAGATTTAACCATTTATCTACGGCATCTACGTCTATCTGACCCTCGAATATGGGGATTTCAAAATTAACTTGTACCTTAAAGGGCGTGGCATTTCCAGAGTAGCTACTGGAATCCGATGCGTCGCTTCTGGGTAGCCACTAAAGGATCTGGGAAAAGTTGTCCATCATCACGTTCCATTGTCGCTCGAGGGCTTCTTCGAGCAGGATTTTGATAGGATCTCCTGCCCCCTCATCTTTCTTCTCATCTGCCATGGGAGGCCATCGGGATTTGCGAGGCTGGTCTTGCAATAGTTCGACTAGTTCAAGCCCTAACTCCTTATATCCCAACCTTGTTGGGGACATTCAAAGAAAAACAGAGAAAAAACAGACTGCTCCGATACCACTGATCCAGACTTAAACAGGAGTGCAACAATTTACAGAGATAATCATAAACACAGATATGCAATGGAAATAATACTTCATTTCATTAATGTAAAATACCGAAATGTGCTTAGAAATAGTAATGGAAATAAACTAGCTAGGGCAATGATAGCATATCTCTGAGAAGAGATGTGGTGGCTACATGCCTCTGAACTTTTTACAATGAGGTTCGAAGGCCTATTTATTGTTGATAAACAATGGAAAACCCTTAACATTCCAAAACCTAACCCTAGAAGATGAAACGCCAAACTGTGGGCCTCATTTGGATAAATTGGTACATCAACTTCCCACGGTCGTAACTTTGGCATACGATCTCCATTTGACGCGTACAATAGTTTAGTAGAAAGATCTATATGATCATGTTGCCCCGAGATTTCCCAAAAAACTTTGTTTAGGGCCTCAAAATGGCTCCGAAAGTTCAAGACCCGAAAAACTACTAAAAATAGTAAGTTGTGCTACAATTAAGGAAACTGAAAACGTTGAAAGAGACAGTTGTGGGGGTTCAAATGGGCTACGTGGGTGGCCACCAACATCCACCTGGATCATTTCTGAGATGGTCCAGGCTGTTCAGTTGATTGAGTTAGAATTGACTCAAGATTGAGTCTCCCAATTTTGTCAATCACATCACTCAAAGTATCATGAGTGGTTGGAGTTTCATGTGTGGGAGAGAGTGCTTCAAAAGAAGATTCCATAGGTTGATCGAGTATAGGAATCCCCCCTTCAAGTTGTAGAATTTGATTATCAAATTCTTGAAATGATTTTGCATTTGCGAATCTATCCAAGCAATCAAGTTGTCGCTCAAAAACACTGTCAGCATTGGATGATTCAAGAAAGATTACATCTCTAGATACAACAAAATTTTTATTGATTTCATCATAGAGACGGTATGCTTTGGAGTTGCTTGAATACCCCAGGAAGATACACTTATGACTTCTTGCACCAAGTTTGTTTCTATGTACCTTTGATATCAAGGCATAACATATGGAACCAAAGACCCTAAGATGCTTTACTAAAGGAATGTGTCCATACCACATTTCATAAGGAGTCTTATTTCTAATAGCATTAGATGGACATATATTCTTTACATATATAGCACAAAGAATTGCATCAGTTGAAAACATCATTTTACATTCTTGAAAAACATCATGCAGCACACCATATTTAAGATTGTCCTATTCATTCTTTCAACTACTCCATTTTGTTGGGGATTACAAGGCACAGTTGTTTGATGTTTGATCCCATGTTGGCAAAGATAGTTTTCAAATTCATTTGAAGTGTATTGTTTTCCATTACCAATTAAAATTGAGTGATCTAATGCTTTTCTCACCTCAACCTTTCCATAAAACATGTGAATGGAGTGTCCTTGTTGGCGGATGTGGACCAAGGACAACAAGTTTCTCCTCAGTTTTGGGAGATATAAAACATGATGCAGAAGAAAGTCTAGAAGACTAGGAAATTTAAGCCTGATTGTGCCAAGCCTTGATGGCTTGAGTTTTGATTTGTCTACAAAGTATACTTATCCATCAACATTGTCAGTAAATTCTTCAAAAAAATATCTTCTAAAGGTCATGTGGCAAGTTGCTCCTGAATCAAGCAACTAGTCAATTTTCCAAGAAGCAAATGAAGCATCAAATAGGTCTTTGTTTACTCCAATATTACAATGTGCCACAACATAGTGAATGGATTCAGGTGCTTTACATTTCTCTTTATCATTAGTTTTACCTTTGGGTTGATTTCTTTCCTGCTCAATTCTATCCCAAGGAAACTTGCATGTGGATGCATCATGTGATCCATCTATTTTGCAACGTATGCAATGTAAATATGAATTTTCTCCTTAAGAGTGTCTGCCCCCCTACCTCTGAAATTTCTTCTTCCTATTCCTCTTCAACCACCTCTTCCTCTAGAAGAATCTTGAGAAAGATTCTTATCTCTATGTGCAAGACACAATCTCTTCAGAAGACTGAGGAGTTGTCTTCTTCCCAAAAGCTTTCTCTCTTTCAACATTTTTTTTCACAAGGGAATAAAAGGTAATTTCATTGAGGTTTCCATTTGCTTGCAATGACTCAAGATAATTTGAGTAAGTGGGATAAAGTGCCTTGACAAAATCTATCAGAGGAATGTCCAGTTCAACATTAGTGACTTTGATATCACACATAATATATTTTACTTTTGATGCAAGAGCAAGAGGATCATCATTTTTTAATTCAAGGTTGAACAATTTAATCATGAGTTGAACAACTTCAAGTGCAATGTGTGAGTCATATAGTTCCTTCAGTTTTTGTAAGACTTCGAAATCATTTGAATATGGTGAAATATGGTGACTCACCTCTTCACTTACTGATGCTGCAATCAATGCATAATCCTTGTTGTTCTTATTTTCCCACATGGAAAATTCCTTATCTAAGGTAGGCTGTTATGGTTCTTTGTCTCAGTCTCCAACATACACTCCTTTCCACATCTTATTAAAAATGAGAGTGTGTTTTATTTTCCGTGACCATTCTGGATAGTTCTCCTTACCGATGAGAACCACTCCCATAATAGATATCAATGAATGCATTTTAAAAAGACTGTGAACTGTAAAAAATATACTTATGCTGCCAATATATAAAATATTTTCACTTCTGGTGTTAAAGAAAAACATTGCACTGTAATAGCAATATTCTAAAGAAAAAAGAGTGCAATTCTAGTCAAGAATGAAGTTCTGGTCAAAAATGCATTACTGATAAAAATGAAGTTCTGGTATAAAAAATGTAGTTCTGGTAAAAAAAATTGCAATTCTGGTCAATATAGTATGGAGGGAGCAATGTAATGGAGGGAGCAGACATCGTGGGATACACTTTGGTCACCAAGGAGCAGCAAAACGAAGTTTTGGAAGTAATCATAAGGGAGGTCTGTGTATGAGGCAACAGAGATACATTCACCCAAAGTTGTTGTTATGAAACCAGCTCAAGAAAAGATAGAAAAGATAGATCAACGCCTTAGAATTCAGCCTCTTCGAGGGGGCAACCTCCTTTACATTACATAAATGAACAATTCTTGGATGAAACAAATGACAAAACCTCCTTTCTATATATAGGAGTCTAAAGAGTCACAATATAATCCAGCCGACCTAACAATAATAATATAAAGCCACAAAAATAACAAAAGAGGGATTCTATGGGGCACAGAAATAACAACATAGGGGTAATAGGGGCACAACAATATAAATAAGGGGTATAACTACAATAGTAATGGGGTAATCACTAATATTATAGGGACCGAACATGCCCCTCTCCTTCAAAAAAGTGTTGTCCTCAACGCTTGAGTAGTTTTGGATACTTCTGCATAAAATTCTCATCCTCCCATGTGGAATCTTCAGTGGATAAGTTCTTCCACTTGATAAGATACTCTGAAATTGATCGATTTCGTAGCTGTCGAGTTCTTGTTTCTGTGACTGCTTCCGGTTCCAATATAATTTTTCCTTCCTCGTCAAGTTCTGGCAATATTGTTTGAACTGGGAGCTTGTCACCTATAACCTTCTTTAAACATGAAACATGAAAAACTGGGTGCAATCGAGAAGCTGCAGGAAGATCCAATTTGTATGCCATAGTACCAATCTTTTGCAACACCTTGTACGGACCATAATACTTTGGTGATAATTTATTATCCTTCTTAGCTTGCTTTAGGGACATTTGCTTATATGGTTGTAGCCGTAGGAATACCCAATCACCTACATCAAAACTTCTTTCACTGCGATGTTGATCTGCCTGTTGTTTCATTCTATTTTGTGCCAACACGAGGTTATCCTTTAAGAGTTGGAGGACTTCTTGTTGATGTTCAATGTGATGTTCCACTACCTGAACCTTAGAATTTTCTCTTAAATATGATGTGATGGATGGTGGTTGATACCCATAAAGTGCCATAAATGGGGTCATTTTTGTTGCTGTATGGAAGGAAGTGTTATACCACCATTCAGCCAGAGGCAACCATTTGACCCATTGTGTTTGTTTATCAGATACAAAGCAACGGAGATATCCTTCCAAACATTTGTTTACTATCTCAGTTTGCCCATCAGATTGAGGATGATAAGATGAGCTATGAGCTAACTGAGTACCAAGACAAGAAAATAATTCTGTCCAAAAATTTCCAGTGAAAATGGGATCTCTGTCACTTACAATAATCTTTGGGTTTCCATGTAGCTTTTGAATTGTTTCCATAAATGCAGTAGAAATTGTACTAGCTTTAAATGGATGTGATAATGCACAAAAGTGTGCATACTTGGTAAGTCTGTCAACTACCACCATGATTACACTCTTTCCCTCAGACTTGGGTAAACCTGTTATAAAATCCATTGAAACCTCCTCCCAACATTGGCTTGGAATGGATAAAGGTTGTAATAGACCTGGTGTCTTAATTGTTTCAACTTTATTTTGTTGGAAAACCAAACATTCCGCCACAAACTTTTGAATATCTGATTTAAGGCCATCCCAAAAAAATTCCTTCTTAACCCTGTGGTAAGTTTTTAAAAATCCTGAGTGCCCTCCTAAGGGAGAAGTGTGCAATTCCATAAGAATCTTTTGTTTTAGCTGGGAATTCTTACAGAGGTATAAGCGATTTTTGTACCATAACGAATCATTTTTCCAGCTAAATGTATCAGATGTACTGGAATCTTGTTGTAGCTTTCGAATAAGTGCCCACACTTCTTCATCATTCTTCCATTCCTCCCTTGCTTCGTTTATCCAATCTGGTTGGATAATAGAAATGGCGCACAACAATGCTTCCACATCCTCATCCTTTCTTGAGAGTGCATCTGCCACCACATTTTGCTTCCCTTTTTTGTAGATGATTTCAAAGTCATAACCCAACATCTTTGTGACCCACTTTTGTTGCTCTTCAGAGGATAATCTTTGTTCTAAAAAGTATTTAAGGCTATCATGATCCATTTTTACCTTGAAGTGTCTTCCCATTAGGTAGGGTCGCCATTTTTTAAGTGCATGGAGTATTGCCAACATTTCCTTCTCATAAATAGCTTTGCTTAAAAACTTTCCCTTGATTGGACGACTTTCAAAAGCAATGGGTCTTTCATCTTGCATTAGAACAACACCAATTCCATTTCCTGAAGCATCACATTCAACAATAAAGGTTTTTGTGAAGTCCGGTGTAGCTAAGACCGGTGCTTGGCACATTGCCTCTTTAAGATGTTCAAAGGCCTTTGTTGCTTCTGGAGTCCATGAAAATGCATCTTTCTTCAATAATGTTGTTAGAGGTGCTGCTATTCTCCCATAATTCTTAACAAATTTGCGATAATACCCTGTCAACCCAAGAAATCCTCGCAGATGCTTTATGGATGTGGGGATTTTCCATTCCTTAATGGCTTTAATTTTGCTAGGGTCTACCTTAACTCCTTCATGAGATACAATATGACCCAAATATTCCACCTCCTGGACTCCAAAGAAACATTTGGATCTTTTTGCATATAATTGTTTCTCCTCCAATAGTTGTAGCACCTTGTCAACATGTTCAACATGATCCTTCCAAGACTTGCTGTAGATTAGTATATCATCAAAAAATACTAATACAAATTTTCTAAGGAATGGTTTGAAAATTGAATTCATCAAACCTTGAAACATTGAAGGTGCATCGATAAGGCCAAAAGGCATGACCAAAAATTCATAATGACCCTCATGAGTTCTAAATGTCGTTTTCGGAATGTCTTCAATCTTCATTCTGATTTGATGATATCCCGAACAAAGATCCAACTTGGTGAAGTAAATTGATCCATGCAATTCATCCAGTAATTCATCAATGACAGGAATGGGGAACTTATCTTTAATAGTGAGCTTGTTGAGCTCCCTATAATCCGGACACATGCGCCATGATCCATCCTTCTTGTGCACCAATACTACTGGAGCAGAGAAAGAACTTTGACTTGGTTGAATTATACCAGCCTCTAATATTTTTGCAACCATACATTCAATTTCACTTTTTTGGACATAGGGATATCTGTACGGCCTGATGTTTGGAGGAACACTTCCTGGAATCAGATGAATAGCATGATCATGATCACGCATAGGTGGGAGACCTTTGGGAGTCTCAAATACCTTGGAATGATTGTCCAGGACTTTTTGGATATCTGAAGAAATAGATGATTCCAATGTGGAAACATCTAGCGAACATAATTGTGCAATTACACCTCTTTGCTCCTTTTTTAGAAGCTTTGTCATGCCATTAGAACTGATTATCTTTCCTGGTTTCCCTACAATACCCCTTAATTCAACTTCCTTTCCTTCCGTAGAAAATCTGATGAAAAGTTCTTGAAAATTGAAAGCTATTGTACCCAAGGATTGTAGCCATTGGACTCCTAGTACAACATCAGCACCTCCCATTGGAATGGAAAGCATTGGGCTAGTCAATACATATTCTCCCATGGATAGCTTGATATTATGGCACTTTCCAGAGCAATTTATTGGTCCTCCATTTGCAATCATTACTTGACACTCTGGTGCTGGATATAGGAAGAAATTCAATTCTTTTGCTACCTTACAATGAATAAAATTGTGGGTGCTTCCTGAATCAATCAAAACTATTACCTTTTTCTTCTTGATTTGTCCTTCTATCTTGATGGTTTGAGGAGTGGTAATTTCTGCTAATGCATTACAAGATATGGTTGGATTTATTTGTTCTTCATCTAGGCTTTGTTCCTGGAGTATATCCTCTTCTTTTGACCTTTCTTGCTCCCTTTCTTCTTCCTCTTCACAATCTATGTAGAATAATTTCTTCTCAGCACACTTATGGCCTTTAGTGTATTTGCTATCACAACTGTAACAAAGCCCTTTTGCTCTTTTTTCTTCCAATTGTTGTGGTGTCAACCTTATAGGTTGTGGAAGACTAGGGGCAACAACACTTCCTTCTTTATAGTTGTGAGTGGTATGCTTCCTGGTTGCCATAATTTTGCTTTCCATTTTTCTTGCTAACCTGAATGCCTTCTCTAATGAATCAGGTTCCCAAAGGCGAACATCATGTTGGATATTATCCTTTAAAGATCCTATGAACACATCAATCCTATGCTCCTCTGGAATATCTTTTACCCTTATGTTCAATTTTTGGAACTCCTCAATGTGCTCCATTATTGAACCCTTTTGTTTGAGACTTATCCATTGGCTAAAAAAAGTGTTGCTTTTTGTATCCTCATAATGTGCTACCAATTCTTCCGTAAAAATTGCCCAAGTGATAAATTGTTTACGAGAGCAAAGCCATTGATACCATACAAACTGATTTGGTTCCAAATATAAAGATTCCATACGTACCTTTTGTGTGTTTTGCACATTATTGAGATCGAAGAATTGCTCCATCTGTAATATCCATGTGGCAGGATCCTTGTGTTAGAAATTATATATTACAGAGCAATGGAACACATAAAATATTGCAGAAATATAAACACAGAAAACACACAAAACAAGAGAGACACAGATATACGTGGTTCACCCAGTTTGGGCTATGTCCACCTCGAAAAGCCAGTCCTTCCTTTCTATTATCCAGCAAAATGAAGAGACACAACCTACAGCAAATCTGCTGTAATATCCTCTATTTTCTCTCACAGTCTCACCTCTCTGTTTCTCGCTCACAGAATACACATCTATTTCACAGCCTCAAATACAATGCCCTCATAAAAAAAGAGGGGTTGCCTTCTCGGGCAAAAAACCCTAAACTAAACATAAGTTCTACTGTCAGATCATCCACCTAATGAACGGCCCAGATTGACTAGAAATTACTATACTTTTACAAGGCAATTTTACAGTTGTTTTTAGCTTCGGGGGCGCTTCCCCCGAGCCCCCGCCGGGGGACCGCTGGCCCCCGGACCCCCCAGCCGGTGGGGATCGGTCCCCCCGAACCCCCACAGGGGGGACAAGTCCCCCCCGCGTGGAGGGTTGTACAAGACTTCCTGGGGTATACATCCAGCTGAAACAAAGACCTTTGAAAAATCATGCTCCATACACAACACCTTGCCATCAAACTTCCTCATATCGATTTTTGGAATATGGTGAGTCTTCTATCCAACATTAACGTCTATGGAATCATGATTAACATTTCTTTTATTCTCATCATGAGTTTCCTGTAGTACCCTTTCGCCCTTAGTGCCCATTTCGTGTAGCAACTTATTCATATTTATCTTCAATTCGTCCATGTCTGTCTTCAAATTTGTCTTCAAATCTGCCATGTCTCTCTTCAGCTCTGTCTTCAAATCATCCATCTTAGCTTCCATGCCCTTTATCTTAGCTTCTGTTAGCTTTTGTGAGCGCGACATTTGTTGCACTTGTTCTTGTAATTTTGATATATCATGTAGCATTTCTTCCTCTTCTTCATGAGTCATGCTAGAGCTTTCAGGTTCCTTACTAGGTGTTTGCATTTTCTTTCATGGCATCAGTTACCGATAATAATGCTTTACTATGCCCTTTGAATTCCTTCATACCAAGCTTACACAAAAATTTAAAAAAAACTACACACCTTTTTTCACTTTGTAGAAGCCTGATATTGAATCTGATGTATCTCTATAATTTTAGATCATCCAGTTCTGAAATTGCGTATTGTAGTAGCCTTCTGTGTCCTCTTTCCAATGCCACAAGTCTGCCCCAAATTGGATTCTCCAAGGAAGAGTTATGTGAAATCTCCCACAGTGACTTGCTTTTAGACTAATTCAGTAGAGAGAACTTGTACGACGTGCCACGAGTCACTGTTTCAACCTTTGGATATAAAACATTCATAAAAGAAGCTACAATCTGTCCTCTTTTTGTACCTTCTTACGAAATTTCAATCCGATCCCCAGAGAGAAAGTTATGACGATTTTCCCCAGGTCACCTGTTTTGAATGTAATTCAGGAGTCTGCAAAAAGACCAACTTCCTCAGATCATATCTCCGCACATATCGCGCCAAAAGCTCTGAAATTCGGATCCAAGGTTCAGCGCGATTTCTTCTCAAATGGGTTTTTTTTGCGACTTCTGAAACGTCACAGAAAAAAAAGTTATAGCGAAAATTCCACGATGACCTGTTTGGAGCAGCGAAACCCTAGAATCCAAAGCTCTGATACCAAATGTTATGAAACCAACTCAAGAAAAGATAGAAAAGATAGATCAACGCCTTAGAATTCAGCCTCTTCGAGGGGGCAACCTCCTTTACATTACATAAATGAACAATTCTTGGATGATACAAATGAAAAAACCTCCTTTCTATATATAGGAGTCTAAAGAGTCACAATATAATCCAGCCGACCTAACAATAATAATATAAAGCCACAAAAATAACAAAAGAGGGATTTTATGGGGCACAGAAATAACAACATAGGGGTAATAGGGGCACAAAGATATAAATAAGGGGTATAACTACAATAGTAATGGGGTAATCACTAATATTATAGGGACCCAACAGTTGCACCAAATGATGGACCCCCAGTACGATAATGGAAAAGAAATTCTGGTAAAAAAAGAATTTCTGGAAAAGAAATTCGATAGGATAGCCCTTTAGCTTGTGGGGAACAACTTTCAAGTCTACAAATGTTAATGCATCTGGAGACACTACATTATCAACTAAAAATGAGTCCACGTAATCCTGGTTAAAGACCTCAGTTATTGAAATGGGATTTTGTTCAGCAAGAACTCTCTAGGTGATGAAACAAGCCTAGCAATCGAGATGGCAGCATATGTTTAATGGTGAGGGAGAAGCGTATGAGCAACATCAAGTAGTGACAAATGCCAATGCGTCCCCGTGATAACACTTAGTTGGTATGGGAGCACCAAGGGACTTTGCAAACAAGGATAAACGTTGCAACGAAGGCTACGTTACCACCAATTTATTGTTCTTCCCCGTGCTATCAACCCTCTCGACAGATAAAAGAGAGGTACTTCTCTCATATTTCACTCGACTTCCATACCAACAAGAAAATTGTTGAGGAAGTTGCCATTATTCCCTCCAAACATCTCAAAAACAATCTGGATGAAGCGTTAACTAAGAGAGGTTTGATTCTTTGATGAGAGATTAAGGAATTTGTGCTAGCAAAAGGCAGATGTGTCAAGTTGTAGAAATTCAGAACATGGGTAGAATAGGAAAAATAGACAAAAGGGAGTTATAAGGGTAGGAATGCTTAAAAATAGAGCTAGCTCTGATACCATGTCAGGCTAGGAGGTAACTCCTCAAATGAGATTATATTTTTCATTTAGGTTGTTCATAGATATATACATGAGGGAGTGATTGTTGAGTTTCATCTCTCGATGACTCTCCATTTTCTCTTATTATTTATTTACATTATTTACAATTGTTCACCCAATCCCTGTGATTAGGTGTCAACAATATGTATATTGCATTAGTAAAAAAAATATAAGAAGATTACAATGCTTTTCTCAAGCCCAAGCAACCTTTGCACTATCTCTATCTATCTCACTACTTCCTAAACAAGCCTAGGCCAATACTTAACCAAATTTTGGCTTACCCAAGTTCCTATTTGCTTCTGTTGTTTCCTTAGGAATTAGCCCCCTATTAATTAGGGAAATCCTCATCCCATACTGCACAATCCATCATAGGTCTTCCTCTAACTGCATGCACCACCTGTACAATTTGGATGATTATACAAGTGATAGTACATTCCCCTTGAACTTCAATCTCAACTGGGTAACTCACAGTTCACACATGCATGAGTTATTTATGGATGATTTATCAGTTATTTGGTTGATCATTGAGTGTAATTCAAGTTCCACTTCCACACTTTGACCTTCCAGTAGTTCCTCCAACAATTGGAACTAGTTAAACTAAATTTAACTCACATAAATTGAAATAATTAATTACAACTCAAAATAAACTCAACAAGGGTTGCTATAAAGTAGGAAACACTCTAAATGACTCAAGTTAGACCCTCAACTCGAATTAACTAAACCAAATAAGTCAAACTAACTTAGTTAACTCGTACAAGTTGTCATGTGATGTGGAATTACAATTTTCTTCTAATTTAATTGAAGAGAAAATTAAATTATAATATTTCTTGGTGTCATTTTCAACACAGTATAGCACCAAAATCGGAAAAATGAATTTTATGACCAACAATTTTGTAAATTCAACCCTTTTATAGTGTTGTTGAGTAGTATACACATTGGTGTGCTCTTTTATATAGTGCACCCTTTTTTTATTTAAAAAATAAATAAATCTTCCACGGTTCACTATGTTCTATTAGGCACCAGTGCTTATATGTATAGGAAAGCATTGGTGCATTTGTATGTTATAGATGCACCGTTAAAAAAATATCTGGTAAAACATCCATCTGCCCACCTCTGCTACAAACAGCTTTTGGGCTATTTTTAAAGGGGCTTCCGCAAAAAACTCCACTAGAGGGTCATTTCCTTGTAGTGATCATTGGGTATACCATACATGGGAATGTCACAAAGAGGGTGGCACCCTTGCCCTACTAGCTAATCCCTATGCGAGTCAAAAGTGCAAAGTCCATATGCTATAGTTATTTAATTTACAAGCAACCTCTATTTTGCTAAAATGTGTAAATAATGTGCAACCCAATATAAAGGCTTTGATAGATGGTAACTAAATGTGATTCATAAATTATGTTGTGGTTATTCAAATTTCCTATGCATTATTAAAATCATTTGAAATTTCTATAGATGGGTTTTATATGTTTCATTTTTTTAATGATTTAATTTTAAAGCAAAAAACAAATGATCAAGATTTCAAAAGCATCCTAATATCCATAGGTGTCTTGAAATTTAATAATTATGCATTTTATGCATTTGTTATTTTAAGTGAATGAGTTATGATTTGTAGTTAGAATATGCATTATCAAAATTAATGTTCAAGGAAGTAAGTGCTGAAATGGAATTCAATATGCACACTTTCAAATTTTGATTTTCACATTATTCGTACTTTTGGAATTTGATTTGCATGATATTCACTTTTTGGAATTTGATTATGCATCTTTAGAGTTTGGTTTTGAATTTTTGAAAATCAATTTTGTACTTTTAAATCTAATTTTTCATTTTTGGATTATGTTAATTTTGAAATTTTAAAAACATTGATTTTAATCTACCAAGAGGTTTAAATTGAAATAAGATAAAAATTAATGAAATGGGCATTTTTACCTCTTAAAAAGTTTTTTATAATTGTGAAAGCAACTCCAGTGCCATTTATTTTATGCACCCAACTTTTTAAATATATACATAAAAATAACATGGGAATGTGAAGCATTACCGCTATGGTAAAGTCAACTAAAGCCCGCCAAGAACATGTGGAGTGTAATACCCTAGCCTTAACCCTAAATTATAATGTAATGAATCATGTTTTGATTATACGATATTTTTTATGTGCTACGAGTCAAGCCAGATGGATTGACTTGTAATGATCTTGTGTTACAATGCAAATATTACTTGTGAGGGGCTGAGGGCCAAGGTTTGGCTAGTGAACATGTATAAGTACCAATGGTGGGTTAGGGTTATGGCATGGTTGTTATATTTTCAATGATATGATTAAGTATATGTAAAAGCATTTATAAAAAGTAAAATACATAATAATATAATATCAACTAAAAATGTTACTCGATGAAGCAACAAGGAAATTACTATACCATAAGAGGGGAAGAAGAAAGGGGGTTATTGTTTATTTTCCTTACCATTGTCCTTTGTAAGTACTACCCTTTTTTGTCCATATTTCCTTTCAAGATTGTCCTATTAAACTTTTACTTATGTGCATGTACCAAGTACAAGTGTCATGTCCTTGAGAAGATAGTAGATTTCATGGGAGAAAAGACCTCTCATTGTTTTTTTTCATTGATCTATCATTCAACCTTTTATAAGCATGTGGACGTGGCACACATCACAATTAGTTTCATCTGCCATATGATCTAGATGTTTCCCTTGGATGATATGGTTTTCATGACTACAAATGGAAAGAGATTCTTGTGTATCATGGCTAATAAGTGCATACGTATTATTCGTGAAACTTGCTATTGAAAATTCTCTCGAGAGAAAATGGGATTGTTTGAGAGATAAAATATAGTTGAAATATCCAATATAACATAAGAAAACAGCTTCAAAGTTGTATTCCTATTATTTTTTCTCATGGACAATTTTAAGGCTAGGTATTCTTTGTCCTAGGTTATTCCCAAAATACATCCAATAGTTAGACTCCTTTTGTATGAATTGAAGAGCATTGGAAAAGAAGACCCCTGTGGGATTTTAGAGTGAAGAAAAGGAAGATATTCCTTGTGTTTTGTAGGCGGTGTAAGAGAATGTTATGGTTGTTTGTGTAGAAATTCTCACTATAGATTACACTGATTATGCAATGTACTAAAGCAAAATACTTAATCTACTTTTACAATCAAACTTGCAGAAGCTTAATCGATTTTGAGAAAGATTAAACAGAACACATATAACAGAGAAGAAGATCCAGTCACACATGAAACACAAAATAATACTCTGGGGAAAGCCTCAGCTAAAAACCCTGCTATCTGTATTATCATACAAGTGGAAATATCTCAATATTACACAAAGCTTTAGCTCTCAAGCTATCCAACTATCAGTACAATTCCTCACTGCTACTCATAGACATAATAGACAACACATATGCCTTCCTTCAGTCCTCCAAGCCTCCTATTCCTTGCGCAGTTTCTCCTGGGTCCTCCAGCTACCACCTATGTGATTCTCACCTCACATACTGCTCTAACCTCTATAATAATTGCGCAATCCTCAAGAAATGAATTCCTTCTGCATGCAAGAGATATTCTCATGGAATATTCTAGCAACTGATAGTACACTGTCCCTGCCTTTAATCTCTACTGGGTCTTTGTCTGAACTGACATGTATGAGTTATTTACGAGAGAATATTAAGTTATCTGGAGAACACTAGTTGCATGCATGCATGCATTAACTGACTGAACTCACAATTAGTTCCACAAACTGTTTGGAACTAATTTAACTGGATTTAACTCAGTTAACTAAGCTAACTAATTACAACTCAAATACAACTCATCCTTATCTCCTTAATTAAGGGATAACTTCCTCAATCAAAGGGATAACTGTTGCATGTATTCACAAAGACTTCATGTTTGATTTTTGTAGGTTTTAACCCTATACAGAAATTACCTGCATACGAATTCTTAAACAAAGAAAATAAACAATGTGAGAGCATAACACATAAAACACATATGCACAAAGATTTTCCCCTGGATCCCAAAACCGGGACTACCAGCTTGATTTTTCATTATTCCTTTCAATGTTACAATACATATTTATACATGTCGAAGCATCCAATACCATGGACTGAAATCCATCGTGTCCAATACCATGGACTGAAAACCATCGCGTCCAAAAAACATGTGCGAAAATCATGCACAAAACCATAGGTGGGTCCGCCCAACCTAACATAGGGTCCAAAAGCAAAATTTTCCAGGGCGCTGCCCCGACCCCATAAAGTGGGGTTACGGGTGCCCTTCAAACCCCCTATTAACTATGTGGAAAGAATATAACACAACCCAACAATCTCCCACTTGTTGTTTTCTTTCCACAGGGGGCCACAGGAGAGATTAGTCATTTTTTCAGCCCTGAGATGCCCATTGCTTCTCTACACCAAGAGAACTTCTCAGAGCTCACAGATTTTGTCAATGCATTTGCAGTATTCTTCAAAATGTCCACCTTTACCAGCAACACCTTTCTGTCTTCTATCATATCTCTCACAAAGTGATACTGAACATCAATGTGCTTTGTCTTTGAATGATAAGCAAGGTTCTTTGCCAAGAAAATTGCACTTTGGCTGTCACAGTCTATTCTTATAGCTCCCTGTACTAACCCCATACTTGAACACAATCTCTGCAACCAAACTGCTTCCTTTCTTGTATGAGTGGCTGCCATGTATTTTGCCTCTGTAGTTGATAGTGCCCTACGGATTGTTTCTTACTCATCGAACTGACTGCACCTCCAAATAGGTTAAACACATACCCACTTGTAGATCTTCTCTTATCCAGATCTCCAGCCCAGCCTGCATCAACAAAGCCATGAATATCCAACACTCTGTCCAATCCTAGTCTTCCTTGGTAGCACAAACCATAATCATTAGTGCCACGCAAATACCTGAAAACCCACTTCACTGTTGTCCAGTGCTCCTTCCCAGGTTTTGACATAAACCTGCTCAATACTCCCACTGCATGTGCAATGTCTGGTCTAGTACAAACCATTGCATACATCAGGCTACCCACTGCACTTGCATATGGAACACAGGACATGTCCTCTTCCTCTTCTTGTGTCTTGGGACACTGTTCAGCAAATAACCTCACACCTACAGGAATAGGAACCTTCACTCGTTTGCTATCCTGCATATT
This sequence comes from Pinus tabuliformis, assembly GCA_031772625.1. NCBI lineage: Eukaryota > Viridiplantae > Streptophyta > Pinopsida > Pinales > Pinaceae > Pinus > Pinus tabuliformis. The sequence goes on from CM062807.1 coordinate 1,125,579,585, forward strand.
AAACCTCTGCAGTATTGTCTCGACATACTTCCTTTGGTTTAACCAGAGCTTCCTCTTTGCCCGATCTCTTTTAATTTCCATGCCCAAAATATAGTTTGCAGCACCAAGATCTTTCATGTTGAATTTGGAGGACAATTGGGTCTTCAAATCTTGGATAATTTCTTTGTCATTTCCAACCAGCAACATATCATCCACATACAAGACCAAATAAATAACATGGTTACCAATTAATTTAAAATACACACAATGATCTGCTTTTCTTCTGGTGAAGCCAAGTCCCCGTATAAATGTATCAAATTTTTGATACCACATCCTTGGTGACTGTTTTAACCCATACATAGACTTCTTTAACTTGCATACCAGTTCTTTCTTACCCTTCACCACAAAGCCTTCAGGTTGCTTCATGTAGATTTCCTCTTCCAAATCCTCGTGAAGAAATGTTGTCTTCACATCCATCTGTTTTACCTCAAAATCAAAAGCAGCAACAATAGATAAAAGTAATCTAATAGAAGTTACCTTGACAACAGGAGAAAAAATATTATCAAAATTAACTCCCGGCACCTGGGAATAACCTTTTGCTACCAATCGAGCTTTGTATTTCTCCACCTTTCCTTCTGCATTTGCCTTCTTCTTGAACACCCATTTGTTGCCAATGGGTTTCCTTCCAGCCGGCAACTCCACCAGATCCCAAGCTTCATTTTTATGCAAAGATGCCATTTCATCAACCATGGCCTCTTTCCAGAATTTTCCATCCTCTGAATCCACTGCTTCCTTCACAGTTCTGGGATCATCATCAGTAACAAACAAAGCAAAATTTGAACAGAAAGCAGATGGACTATACCTTTATGGTTGCCTTCTTTCTCGAACTGATCTTCTCACAGCCGGAGTTTGTGGCTCTTCATCTTCTGATTCCTCCTCTGCTACAGAATCTGATTCTTCCTCCTTTAGTTCAAACTCTATCTTCACAGGTTCCTTTGGTTGGACTTCATGTTTAATAACATCTTTCACCTCTCTGAACACCACATCTCGACTATACACAACCTTCCGTGTGACTGGGTTCCAAAGCTTATAACCCTTTAAACCATCTTTATACCCAATAAAGATGCACTTTTCAGATTTAATATCCAACTTGGTTCGTTTCTCCTTTGGAACATGTACATATGCATCACATCCAAAGACCCTCAGATGTGAAAGAGAGGGTTTCTTACCAGCCCATACTTCTTGTGGAGTCTTATCCTCCAATGCTGATGAAGGTGACTTGTTGACCAGGTAACATGCAGTATCCACCGCCTCTACCCAGAATTCTTGTCCTAACTTGGCACCACTGAGCATGCTTCTTGCCCTTTCCATCAACGTCTTGTTCATTCTTTTTGCGACTCCATTTTGCTGAGGTGTATATGGAGTAGTCTTCTGTCGTGCTATACCACACTTCTTATAGAATTCTTCAAATTCCTTGCTACAAAACTCTCCACCATTATCTGTCCTCATCACCTTTATCTTCTTCTCTATCTGATTTTCCACCAAAGCCTTAAATTCTTTAAACCTGTCAAAGACTTAAGATTTCTTCTTAAGGAAATATATCCATGTATTTCTTGATAAGTCATCTATAAATGATACATACTAAGTACACAGACTTACCCAATGATGGAACCTTCACAGGTCCAAACACATCACTGTGCACAAGCTCTAATATCTGTTTCATCCTCTTACCACCAGAGGGGAAACTCACCCGATTCTACTTCCCATATACACAATTTTCATAGAAATCAAAATCCAGAGAGCTATTATTCATACCTTCTACCATAACTTTACCATGAAGTATTTGAAAGCCCTTCTCTCCAATATGTGCAAGCCTTTGATGCCACAACATGGTCTTCTCTCCAGAGACCACTAGATTTTCTACTCCATTTTCAGGAACCATAGAACTATTGCACCCATCAACAACAATGTTACCTTGCAGCTTCTACCGAGTTCCAATCCGAACTCCCCGCATCAATATCAGTGCTCCTCGAACCATCTTGCAGGTATCTTTCTCGAACATTGTCTTTACACCTGCATCATCCAATTTGCTTATAGAAATCAGATTTCTGGCCAATGCAGGAATATGCAGAACACCCAGAAGTGTTCTAACCCTCCACCTTGCAACTTCAAGTTTACTTTTCCACGACCAATGATTCTAGCTTTCCTATCGTCTCCTAAGAAGACATCACCACCATCATATTTCTCATACTTGCAGAACCACTCTTTATGGGGAGTGAAGTGAAAGGATGCACCTAAGTCAATCAACCATGCCTCATGATCTACATGTGTACTTGAAGAAGCCAAGTACACATCCCCACCTTCATCTAAGGTGGTTTTCACCTCTGTAGAAGGAGCATCATCAGATCCCTTTCCTTTATCAAGAGCTTTAGATTTACAATCCCTTCTAAAGTGCCCTTCCTTTCCGCATTTCCAGCACACCACCTTTGTAGGTTTTCCTGGAGATTTAGATCTCCCTCTAGATTTAGATCTCCCACTCGATGACTTACTTTTGTTTGTGTTTAGGGACCGTCCTCGTACAGACAAGGCATCACCATTCTGGCTCTCCATATTTTTTCATCTCATCTCCTTTGTCAGCAAGGCTGAGACTATTTCATCAAATTGCAAAGCAGTTGCATTGCTACCTATTGCAATAACCAGACTATCCCATGAATCTGGTAGAGAACACAACAAACTGATGCACTTATCTTCATCTGAAATTTTAATCTCAACAGATGATAACTGACTTACCACAGTCTTAAACGCATTCAGATGCTTTTTCACTGAGTCTCCATCTTTCATCCTCAGGTTATACAGCTTTTTCCACAGGAACAGTTTATTCACCAGAGACTTAGATTGGTACAAAGTCCCTAACTTGTCCCACAAAGCCTTCGATGTAGCTTCCCCTGATACATTCAGCAATACTAAACTTGAGACACACAATCGTATTGTTCTCTTTGCCTTCCGATCCAGCTTCTTCCATTCTTCATCAGTCACTCTCGTTGGTTTAGTACCCGGATCTACCGCGATCCACTGATCTTTATCCACCAACAAATCCTCCATCTTGAGTTTCCACAACTCAAAACTCTGACCATTGAACTTCTCAATCTCTATCTTTCCACTGCTTGCCATCTTCTTTCACCACCAGAGTCGATCTCACAGATCTCCCATTGAATAGGGTCTACCACAGGCCCGAGCAAAAACCCCTCAGCAACAAAGGCATCCCTTGAAGCCAAAACAGCTCTGATTCCAAATGTAGGTTTTAACCCTGTACATAAATTACCTGCATACGAATTCTTAAACAAATAAAATAAACAATGTGAGAGCATAACACATAAAACACATATGCACAGAGATTTTCCCTGGATCCCAAAACCGGGACTATCAGCTTGATTTTTCATTATTCCTTTCAATGTTACAATACATATTTATACATGCCGAAGCATCCAATACCATGGACCAAAATCCATCGCGTCCAATACCATGGACCGAAAACCATCGCGTCCAAAAAACATGTGCGAAAATCATGCACAGAACCATAGGTGGGTCTACCCAACCTAACATAGGGTCCAAAACCAAAATTTTCGGGGCGCTGCCCTGGACCCCATAAAGTGGGGTTACGAGTGCCCTTCAAAACCCCTATTAACTATGTGGAAAGAATATAACACAACCCAACAATTTTCACCAACTAATTAACTCAAGATGAGTTAATTAATTATTTTTCAAACAGCTAGTGAGACTAAATTTGAATTTAAATTCTCAATTATAATTCAAGGACAAATTAAAATTGGAATATATCCTGAAATGATATCTATAGAAATGCTATTTTTAGCATTTCTTATTGCTATTTTCAATAGTTTGAAGGACAAATGAGAGACAGGATTATTCTATAATGAGTAGATTGGCTACATATGACAGTAACAGGTTGGGATGAGAGAGAGTAGAGCCTTGTAAGCTTCCTTTGTGTTGGTGTTAGCATGATTTGATATAATAGTTAAGGAACGTTTCAGTTGATACAATAGTCCCAAACTATGGGTTCATGTTCTTCAATTAAAATTAGTTTTATTGGATTTCCCAAAGTGCATAAAAGTTTGAAAATTTCCCAAACCCTATGAGAACCTTCACCTCTATGTCCACCTCACCCACCTCCACGGTTGTGCATGCATTGTTGAGGTTGGGTACTCATATTATATAGACACTAGTGGAGTGATACGACTATAATAGAAATAACAGGGCATGAATAGAAAGAGTGATAAACAAAAGGTTGAAAAATGAGAGCATTTCTGCAGATAAAGAACGAGCAGCGAATGAAGCTAGTGGGAAGGAGAAATATTACCAAACAATGATTAAGGAAACAAAATTCATGCTACCCTTCTTGGCCACATAATGTAACAACAATAAAACATATAAACATGAAAAAACCCATAATTGAGCTTCCAAAATTAAGGGGGATCGAGATAGAGAACACAAAACTTATCACCAGTAAAGTCGATTTCCTTGTCTTAAGGATCAGACTGAAGGGAACCTCTCCATACTCCAAAACAACAATGGAATAAAAAATAAAATTCCCAACCAACCCACAAACAAGCAGATGATCGACCATGCTCATGAAGCGCTAGTTCTACCCACTCTAAGAAGACTCTGCCTCAAGAAGGACATAGCTATGAATTCTCACAGAGATAAACACCGCTACCAAAGCTCCATTAATGTCTTCATATTGATCCAAAATTAGGGTTGAGATGAGAATAAGCATCTGCATGCATGTGCATGAATGACGCTTGAGGTTGTGGGGTGGCAAGCTTGTCCCCAACACCTTACCCATTCGTGCTTCTAATCCTCATTGAGAAGTTTTTATATGTTAAATATTAGAAAAAATAATTTCTTTTAATTTTAATTTTAAAATAATAACAATAATTATTTTATTACCACACATGCTAGAGGGTCATTTCCTTGTAGTGATCATTAGGCATACCAAACATGGGAATGTGTTGAAGCCCCGAAAATCGGGTCTACAACAAGGGGGGTACCCGCCCAGTCCAGACCTTGGTTGGCAGCTCCTTTTCCGTTTGGTATAGAGGTCTGACTGGGGATATGGGACCAGTTTCCCAATTTAAGTGGGTGTGTGAGAAAGATTGATATTTTTGGTCTAATAGTTCCTAATTAAGATGCTCTAATTCTAACTTTAACCTAATAACATGCATGTGTATTCTAATAAACAGAAATATCTAAGTCTATACTAACTCGAGGTATAATCTTTCTGTTGTGCGATTTAAAATTATTTCGAATAACAATCGGTAATAAAGATCATTCAATTGTTATAAGAAAAGGATTCAATATAGATAAACCACTTCACATAAAAGGTTAGATGGAACAGTTGTGAAAAACATATCGCACAATAAGTTACTCATACATTAAGCATAAACAAATAACTATCACCGTACAAAAGTGCCAAATGATAACTCAGGCATTCATGCAGTAATATATAAATAACGAAACTTGAATATCACTTTAACACAAAAGATAGAAATAGTTAAGAGATAGAAGTACCATTTATAACTAGTCCTACTCATGAGCTTCAAGCAATAATGATTTACCTCTTCTCAATCCAACATCCACTAAGAGTACAAAAGTGCAACATCAGTAGCAAATATCAGATGCAAAAATCAACAAATCATGTTCCATTCATTCATCAAAACCTCCTCGGAGGGTATAATAGTGCATGTTTTGGGGACAAGTTTTTGATCAATTTCTGGACCCTTCTCTAAATGCATGAGAAGGGTTTAAATACTACTAACTAAGACTAGAAATAACTTATTACAAAAATGCAGGATGTAGTTTAAATGACCGTCCTCATTTCAGGAAAAAATAAAGAAAAAACTATTTCTAAGACTAAATTTAAAACTAACATCTAACTATTTATGTATCTAATCCTTGATATCGCAAGCATTGAGCATCTGTTTGAGAAGAGTCGGCTGGCTGACTTCCAATTTTAGCTGTGCTGGTGAGATTTGGCGCCATATTTTCAGCAGAATTGATGATGCACTTGAGAGTCATCTACTGGCTATGTGGCTTTACCAAGTATGCCCAATAATAATCCCAATTCAACTTCGTTAACCATTGGATTGCTTCTGCCTTTTCTTGAGTCGGGCTTCCTTGATGCGTTTTTTTCGCCTTTTGCGCTTTTTTATTTTAGCGGATATAAAGCTCAAAATTTGTAAAAATAATGATTTTGTAAGCTCTTGACCCTGAGTCTTAAACTGTTCATTTCTAATATCAACGCTGTCCAATATCCATTTGACCATATCTGTATAGGGGAGAATTCTAGGCCTTGCTGCTATCCGGTGTAGGAACGAACAAGCTAGTGCTGTGATGGATGCCTCAGAAGAACTATGTGAGCCCATAGTAGCAGTAACTTCCATTACTCTAGGATTTTCCTCCTCAAGTAGATTATACATGCCTTCCCAGGTAGCAATACCATCATCTCAGTTGCAGGCGGTGTCTGTATACAAGGGCGCCATTTCTTTCTCTTCAGAACTTGGAGCTTTGCTTTTCTTTCCCATAGTATCTTGCATGCTGCTTTGTATCGTTCTCTGTTCTTCGTTCCTGCAATTTACAAGTGAAGTGAGAATAATGATAAGCAATGTGATGGGAAATTTCTAAATGCCGAAGATGCATAAAATATACCACCTTATGTGAAATCACTTTTCGATAAGGGCGAAACCATATTTCCATTAATAACTCGCAACTAACTCATTAATTGGCATTAAAGCACAGAACCAGGTCTCGATTCATGGAAACCACCTTTTTTGAATAACGAGCCTGAAAGATCTGCGATGAACCGATTTTGTGATTTGCTTCGTAATATCACAGATCGCAACATCGCAGAATCACGAACTTTCAATATCGCATTATCGCATAATCATGTTATCGCATTGCCACTTTTATCACAATATCGCAGAATTGCTCTATCGCAATATCACAATATCGCATTAACGTATTATATGACAATATTCGTTAATTTGTTTTCTGCGAAATGTGATTTGCAATATGTGTCATCGCATATCGGCAATTTAAGATGTTTCAAAGTAAGTTGTCTTTGATGTACGCGATGCGATATTTGTTTGTTATCACGTATTGTAAGATCGCTTTGCCGCTCTATCGCAATATCGCATGGTCGCTATATTGCATAATCGTAGTATGTGCCCATTTTGTGTTAATGTGTTTTCTGCGAGGTGCGATTCTGCGATATGCGTCATCGCATATCGGTGTTTTCTGCGGTTTTCCAGCGTAAGTGCGTTTTAAGGCATGCGATGCGATATATGTTTTTCTTAATATGTAATCTTGCATCGCAATCTCGCAATCTTAGCGTTTGGCTTGTAAGAAGGCATCCTATTATCCTTTCTATGATGCGATATTTCTTAAGGGGTGATTTTATCTTTCCTCATCATGAAACTTAAGATTTTTAGATTTTTCAAAGGTATTTTCCAAAGTTTATGATGGTAAGTTTTAATTAAAAAGGAAATACAAGCACTAATTCATCTTTTAAATTTTTTGACTAAGGGCCCCCATTTATTTAGTATTAGTAATAACACTAAATAAAAAGGGGGGTTGTTGGTGGCCACAACAATTGGCGATTCACTTGGAAGAACCAGTTATCTCTGTCTTTCTTTTGAATTTTCTAGACTTCCAAAACATAAAATTTTCCAGAAAGTTAAACTTTATGATAGAAAGATAAAGTACATTATGCTTTAACCTGTCCATGATGTTTTGTTTCTTCTATTTTCAAATTTGATTATTTGCTCCCTCCAGCTAGTCTTTGTATTTGCGTCAGTCATTACTTGGTTTATAAAGATAAAAGAAAGCCTTCTCTGTAAATCAGTTTTAAATATGCTCATTTGTCGTAGGTAGAGCCTCTGCTACCAGCAGGCATTCATAGCCTCGACAGGGTTACTTGTTACCCAGCAATGATCATGTATCCTACTTAGAGAAATATACAATTTTTAAAGAGAGATCCATATCCACACTTATTGCTTTCATTTTCTTTTTTACTCTTAAAGAACAATGTCTTGGTTTGATAGCCAATTTATGACACAATCATTCACTTGATTTATAATTTTTCTGAACAAGCTGGCTCGTGATGAGACCCCTTGCCTTTTGATTGCAACAATCTTGAGTCATTGCCCTGTTGTGGTATGCAGTATTGGCAAAGTCAGCAAGTCATAATATCTGTGATTATGATAAGCCAGCTCGTGATGAGACCTCTTACTCTTTAAGATAAAGTGTATCCTTAGATTGTTCCTCTGAAAGTTGTAATTTCCTAGGTAGGGAGGAAGTCATTGTTTCCTTAAGATAGCTCTGGATGACAATAGTAGAGTTTTTGGAAAGAGATTTTCTACAAATAATCTTTGTTTTGTTATTGATACCTTTCATTGCACTGATACAAAACAATTTCTCACTAAAGGTTGTTTTCATCAAATTCTTTATAGTTGAAACTAGTATCATTTCTAGGCTAGAGTCTTTAACTCTATCTTTCAATAATAAAGACCAATTTTCTAAAAGATTTTCTATTTGTACAAGCGAAAAACACAAAATTTGAAAGAGAATTGGTGTCTTTTTCATAAATCCCTGATTTCACCAACCACAACTGGTTTTATTATGAAAATAAAAATAAAAAATCTAATCTACAAAATAGAAGAATGATCTTCTATGGAAAATATTTCTTGAGAATTTGTCCCTTAACAGGCAAAGAATCTATTTTACCTATTAAATCCTGTAACATAAAAGTGGACGGACCTATGACTTCTATGATTTGAAAAGGGCCAAGTCACATTCGTTGAAATTTTGTGTGTTTCCCTTTTTCCACGTGAGCCTTGTCCCATTTTAAAACTAGATCTCCCATTTGAAAGTCTTTTCTGGACATTATGTTCGAATCAAAAGAGGCTTCCACCAATGCTTGATGATGAGCATGAGTTATTTTGTCATGTTCTCGTTGTTCTTCTAACTTGATTATTTCCATTTGCCTTAGCTGTAAGGATGAAGTTGTACTTCATCGATATATTGAACTAGTGACAAAGATGGAATTGCTAAATGAGTCGGAGGAACCACTTCTATCCCATAAACTAAATTGAATGGAGAAGTGCCAATGGAGGCTTTCTGCGTTATTCGGTCTGCCCATAATGCATATATTAAAGACTTATGCCAATTTTTATGATTTTGGTCAATGGTTCGCTTGATAATCCTGATTAGGTTTTTATTTGTCGATTCAGCTAACCCATTGCCCTGTGGATAGTAATTGGTAGAATATTTAAGTTTGAAACCCATTTTAAGTGCAAATTCGATCATTACATTTCCAGAAAAGTATGATGCATTGTCAAACATTAAAGCGGAAGGCAACCCAACCTGGTGATAATAAATTGATCTATGAACTCAATGATATGTTCAGCATTAACCATCTTGAGTGGAATTTCTTCTACCCATTTAGTAAAGTAATATGTTGCTATAAGGATATATCTATGTTTTTTAGAACAGTGAGGAACAATTTCACCTATTATGTCCAATCCCTACTGATCAAAAGGTTGCTCAATGTTGACTGGCTATAGTGGCAAGGATGGTTTCTTTTGTCTCCCAGCAGCGGTTTGGCAGACTTGACATTTCCTCACGTAGTTATGCGAGTCTTTGAATAATGTGGGCCAGTAATAGCCTGCGCGTAAGATTTTATGTGCAGTTGCATCTCCAGCATAGTATCCGCCTGCTGGTCCATCGTGGAGTTCCTGCAAGACTTTTTCAGCTTCAGATTTCTCAAGACATCTAAGGAGAATAGAATCATAATTTATTCTAAAAATAACATCATTCAAGAGCTGATATTGTTTGGCTTTCAATCTTAAATCCATTTTCTTAGTATGATCGAGGTTTGAAGGAGCGTATCCATTTTTAGATAATAAATGATATCAACATATAATGACTCAGTATCGTTTAGGCTTACCTCGCACATTTGTATCTCTGCAGATGGAATTTCAGTCATAAGCGATGCTCCGGCCAGCATTTTGCAAAAGCCTTGACCTTTTACAATACTTTCTAGTTTTATTTCCACATCATATTCCTATAAGGCAGTAATCCAACTGGCTCTTTTCCCACCCACATCCTTTTGCACTAAAATATTTCTTACCGCTGGAAGAAGTACTATGATTTTTGTATGGGTTTTGAGTAGAAAGGGTCTAAAATATTTAATTGCTTTGAAAATGGCATAAGCTTGTTTCTCCACATCTGAATAATTTAACTCAGCTCCCTGTAAATATGAACTGAAAAAAGCAATCAGAGCTTTTGCTTTTTCTTGATTAGCTTGAGTGAGTATCGCAGCATATGATCTATCACAGGAAAATGAATATAAAATGAAAGGATTTGAAAAAAATTGGAGTTGCTAAAGATGGAGCGTTAACAATTGCTTATTTGATTAGATTGAATGCCTCATATTCATCTTGGCCCCATTTTAAGTTTGAGTTATTTTTAATCATTGCTTGTAAAGGAGACATGATTCTTGAAAAATCTAGAACAAATCTCTTTACAAAGTTGATCTGGGCAAGGAAATATTGCATGGATTTCTTGTTGTGAGGTAAGGATATTTCAGAAATTTCCTTGATTCTGTCAGGATCAATGTGAATTCCAGATTTTGACACTATGAATCCTAGAAGTTTTCCTTCACTTAATGCGAAAAAATATTTTTTCAAGTTTTGTGAAATTCCATACCTTAGACAACGTTGGAAGATTTGTTTTAAATCTCTAAGATGGTTGCTTCGTTTCTTGGAATATACAGTTATATCATCCAAATAGATTACCACCGACTTATTAACTAAACCCTTGAACGCAATGTCCATGGCTCTCTGAAATTTGGCACCATCATTGATCAGACCAAAGGCGTCTTTTGATATGCCTATGTACCCCATTTGGTTCTAAACGTGGTCTTTAATTGATCATCGGGATGTACCAACACTTGATTGTATCCTAAGAATCCATCCAAGAAGGACATTAATTTTGACCCCACGACTACCTGCAATATTTGTTCCATGGGAGGCAAAGGGAAATTATCCTTTTGGGAGGCTTTATTAAGATTTCGAAAGTCAATATAGATTTTGATATCTCCGTTTTTCTTTCTAAAGGGAACCATATTAGAGACCCATCTAGAATGTCGGATGGGAAAGATTATTTTGGCTTTCAATAACTTGTTGAGTTCAGATTTGATCTAGTTTTCTAGATTGGGATGGATTTTTCTTAACTATTGTTGGACAGGATTTTCATCTTCTATCATTGGAATAGTAAGTTGGATGATGGAAGTTTCATAGGTTTTGAGTTCATCGTAGCTCCAAGAAAAGACACTTTTGTATTGTCTCAAAAGACGAATATATGCTAATTTTTGTTTAGGAGTTAGGCCAAGGCCTAAGTTGATATTCTGCGGTTTGGTATCTGTTCCTAGATTTTGCTAATTCATAGTTCAAAGTTGAACTTTGGAGTTTTGAATTGGTAGATCTTTTAAATCATAAAGGTATTCTAATTTAACTACCGACTTAGGTATAGAATTGTTAGTGCTATCTTGTTGTAATTGTCAGTCATGTTGGTCTTCGTCAATTATTTGATTGGTGTAGGATCCTTCAGATGTGAGAAAACTCACCATGTCAGGATCGTTGTTGAAAATCCTCCAGTTGGTAATGTTATCAGGAATAGAAGGTCTAAAGATTAATTCTATTGAGAATATTTTTGGGCTAAAATCTTCTGAAGGGATAAGTTTGGAAGCTACGTTAGCTAAAAGGCCTGCACTTGCATTCTGGAGTCTGGGAATTGACGAAATATTGAATGCTATAAAGTGTTCAGTCAGATCTTGAACTAAAGATTGGTAATGTTTTAAATGACCTGATAAAAAATGTATAGTATTACGTACCTGTCTGATTACAATTTCAGAATCTCCAAAAACGTGAAGGTATTTGACATCCAATCCGATTGCTTTGTATAACCCTTGGATTAAAGCTTCTTATTATGTGGTATTGTTGGTTCAATCAAATTCGAGTCTACAAGTTAACATAGTTTTATCTCCTTATGGACTAACTAGCACGCATCCTGCTCCTGCTACTATCTAAAAAATTAATACATTTTGAACTATCCGTTTGAGAAAATTTTTCAACTTGGGATAAAACAAAATGTTCTAAATAAGGTGATGTATGAGCATTAAAATTGCCTAGGAAAGAATCCACTGAGTAATTGCCAATAATGCAATTGTTATATGCTACTGGTTCATTCTCCCCCTCCAGCTTCGTTACTACGTATTTCTGATGTCTTTCTCGTTCAACTTTTATTTGATTTGTTTACCATTGTAAGGAAGCCACATGTGCACGATGAATCATCTCTTCAACACTTGCGATTGGGCTTGTCACCTGTGGAACTGGGCGGAAAACATAATGCAATAGACAAATAGAACCAGAGACTCTATCCAGGATTCCATTATGAATTGGCAGAGCATTTTTTCCAGAAATTCGAGAATCAACAGTATATGGAGAACATTGCCAGGATTTATTACCTGGACAATTTGGAAGGAACAGAATAGAAGGATTTTTCTAAGTGAACACAGAAACATAAATCATTCACTAGAAACAATTACCCAAAATGTGAGACAATTAATTCTGGTCAGATACAAAGCAGAACCAGGTAACCAAGTTTCAGTTAGAGACTTGCGTATTTTAAAAGCTTTCAAACTGGACAATGGAAGAAGCATGGTCACAACGAACTGTCAACAGGAGCCGAACACCACGTCAATTTTCTGGAAACGAACACCTTCAGGCTTTCTCAAGCTAAATTTCGATGGAGCATTAAGAGGCAATCCAGGTTTGGCTGGTATTGGGGGCATCATTAGGAACAGCGCAGGTGAGATTCAACACATCTACTGCAGAGCCTTAGGAGAAGGAACAAACAATGAGATGGAGTTCGCTGCCATGGAGCAAGGTCTTAGGATTCTCAGAAATGCACAGGTTGGTGCAGCGGTAGTTGAGGGAGATTCTCAACTGGCAATAACAGTGGCAAGAAAGCTATATGCGGGAGCTAAAGCAAGCAAGGTAACAAAACATTGGAGACTAGCCAAGGTTACTGAAAACATAGCAGAGCATCTAGGGGAGCTGAAAGGCTTGATTTTTCAAGTTGTGCGACGTAAAGCCAATATGGTTGTGGACCATCTAGCAAATTATGGAATTGAGAACCCAACTAACATGTGGGACAGCTGTTGGCAGGACGTCGCATGCCCTGACTTAAAAGAGAAGTGTACCCAGCTCTCAAGGCAAGGATTTGGCTAACGAAGGATGAGGTTGCTGGGTCGGTATTCTAAAACAACGTCATACCATGATGAGATTCGTTGGTACCGCAGGCACTATTAAGGGCTGGCAGAGAAAGGAAGGACAAGTGGATCAGGGGAATTCAATGCTCGATCAGAAGGAAGCGAGTCTAATCTCAGATATGATTACTAAGGATTTGCGCCACCGATGCCCTTTTAAGGAATGGGACACTTGGCATGATCCAGAGGAGGAGAGAAGAGGTGACCGTCAGGGAAAGAATACGAGCCATAACCAAAACAAACTTACACTGCAAAGAAGTAATTATGAAAAGACATGCAAGCTTAAGGGGAAGGAACGGTCTTCTGCCGGTAACTCCTCCTTCGACATCTATATAGTAACAACAACAGGCGGGGGCAAAAGCATTGTTTTATCATGTTGTAAGCTTAAACTCGTCTCTTTCGCCGACAGAACGCAGAGCTATCTAGTGTGTGAAAGAGATCATGGTAGGGGAAGGAAGCCATAATGCCTCTGCCAATAGGGACCTAAAGAAAGCCAGGGAGGTGTATGAAACCCGCACTTCGCAGAAGGATAAGCGAAAGATTAAAGAACTAGAGGCCACGGTCACTGAAGAGGAAAGGAATCTGAAAGAGCAAGAATTGGAGAAGGAGGTGGACTGGATTCAAGGTCCAGGCACTGTAACCACGCGTGACACCCAATTTGTAAGAACGCAAGCTGAAAGTTGGAGGATGAAAACTATGTTAGCCAAAGCCCTGAGTATGCAGGGGAGCTATGAGGACCATCTGCGTCAAATCCAGCATAATACTGAGGCGAAGTCTGAGGAACATATAGCTATTTTGGAGAGCCTAGAATTCAAGATAAGCGCTCTGGAGCAACAAGTTGATACCATCATGAAGAAGCTCATGGTTATAATCAAGCTCTTAAGGCACACCATAGGGCAGGATGCAAGGCTGGTTGAGAACAAAAGGGATGAACATGCAGGTGAATTTTAGAGCAATCATCCCACGCCTGTGTAGGTAGGCAATTCGATGACTGAATCTACTCTGGAAGCTTCCAGGAACTATATTGTGCTTAAGATGTAAATGGCTTGGCTTCTGCCTTGGCTGGTTTTATGTAATTTTGGTTGGTCAATGGTGCTCTCTACCTGGGTTAGTTGGTATGTCGATAGTGATCTCTATCTGCTACTTCAGTTAGGTAGTCTTTTAGTTAAATGTTTTAGTCAAACCCCTTTTTTGCTCTGCCACCCTGCGTGGTGTGCTCAGGGTCGTATGGTGGTCTCTTATGGTCATATTTTTGGGTCCTGCAATGCAGTTTGGCAGCCCGTTGTCTGCATGAGCAGACTTTTTGTAATCTATGTACTTTTATAATATAACAAGCTGATTTACAAAAAAAAAGGCAGCCACATGTGCGACCAGTCAGCTGCAAAGTATCCATGAAATTTTTCTGACCAATCCCTGCTAAGAATTAAGCCATAAAATTCTGGAATATCAGCAACTAAAATGTCGATAATTTGACATACCTTTGGGTTGGATGATAGCCTTATGGTAACCTGATCTAATTCACCAATCACTTCGACTTGTGATCGATCTAATTGAACTATGCGCACAGCAGATTTTTGCAGTTGAACGTTCAATTTTGTACATATTGACTTTGGTAAAACATTCGATGAAGCTCCCAAATCCACTAAGCAATTATGTACATTTTTGTTAAAAATTTCATAAGTAAGAAGAAAGGGGGGAGTATGAGATCTCGATCTTCCTCCAATTAAAGCGATATCAGTTGGATCAATATTGTTAGTCACATTAGTTGGAGGTCTTCCCATGCCATCGGAAGCTTGAGAAATTACAGCGGCAGGCAAAGGTGCAACTGGCACAGCATGTAATTCTTTCAACAATATCTTTTTCTGGTGTTTTAACTTGCTCAATTAGTAAAACGTGATGTTGGCCCTAGTCTTTTTCATGTCTTCTATAATATTATACTCCATTTCATCTGAAACGATCAATAAATCTGTTTGTATTGGGTTGGTTTGAGTCGCTTTAGATGTTGTTTTCTTGGCTGCGACTTTATCCTTAGTCATCGAGCTTGCGCTCTTTGGCTTAGGGGTAATTTGAGGAGAATCAAGTTGATTTCTACTTTGTGTACTAATCGGGGATGCTTCTTGATCTTCTTCTTGTGGGAGGATGAAATCCCACATTCCTTGTAACTCTACAACTTCTTCTTCATTAGTTTGCTCTTCAGTAGCGATTTCCTCTTCTTCTTCTTCAGATTCAGCGCTTGTAATAGCATTGTGGGGCTTTGAATCAGTCGAAGGGTTTCTTTTGAATTGTCTGTATGGCTTTTTTGAAGAAGTTTATGCCACTTGCTTCTTAATTTCGACCATCTCGTTAGACATGGTCTTCAAAACTTTTTGCAATCCTTCTAAATCGAATGGATCTTTCGATTGTTTCTTCTTGGGATCTTCTTTGAAAGTAACCTTCTTGGATTTTCGTTCTTCTATTGCGATTTTCTTTTCAAGGGCTATAATACGCTTCTCTACTGCTATTGCTTCTTTCATATTTTCGGCTAAAGTTGTCTTGTTAGCCCTGTCCATGAAGATTCCTATGTTTGATGGTAAAGCAGTGATGTACCAGTCATTTCGCACTTCTTCGTTGGGCTTGGAAGCAATAGGAATTTTTTTTAACAGTTTATTGAAACGTGAATTGAAATATTTGATAGGTTCTTTTGACTTGGCCCTAAGGTTTGACAGGTCACTGATCAATGTTGCAGTAGACCTATCATCACCAAATTTAATGAGGAATTGTTCTTGGAAGATATCCCAACTAGTGATAGAACCAGATGGCAATGAAAAATACCATGATCCGGCTGTTCCCTGAAGAGTATAAGGAAAGGGTCAAACGACAGCATCTTCGTTAGTAACTACATTGAGATTTATGGATAGCATAAAGTTATTTATATGTTCTTTCACTAGCATGCCTGCATCAGGATTAAACTTCGACAGCCATTTTTCAGGATGGGCTGGTAACTAACTCAAGGGCACATGCATTAAGACTACCCATGGGTTATTCCATGGAGTTTGGGCCATTGCTGATCTACTAACAGAGGGACGTGCAGGCAGTGATCCCTGTAGTTCGGAATATGAGGATATTATGACTCCAAATGATTGAGGAGATGTGGAAGTACCAGTGGACTGGTGGACAATGACTTGAAGTGGAGGAGTGGATTGTTGGTTTCGCGGTGAGGAATTTGAGATGGATGATGATGATGAAAGAGTCTCGCTATCAGAATCTTTAGGTGATTTCCTTGCTCTCTTCCTAGCGGGTAGAGGTAACTCAGTTGGTTGAACACCAAACTTTTCGCTCTTTAATCTAGTCAAAGGATGAGCAGGGTTATATTGTGAAGTCACGTTGCCTTGAGATTTATCAGATCTTTGAGGAGATATAGAAAATCGCAGAAGTTTATGAATCAAAGATTCAACTTCAGGAGGTTCAATAGTAGATTGTTTTGAAATGTTAGGGTTTGTAGCAGTGGTTGTTGTTCCTGTGACTTCTGGCTCTGGATTTAAAGATTCTAAATTCAATGGAGAAGTCAGGAGAGATGGTGAGGGAGATTTACTCTCAGAATGGTATTTGGCTTTGGACTTACTTTCCATTCATAGTTCGAGGCCCTCCTTCTAGCGCCAAATATGTTGAAGCCCCAAAAATCGGATCTACAACAAGGGGGATACCCGCTCGGTCCGGACCTTGGTTGGAAGCTCCTTTTCCGTTTAGTATAGCGGGTCTAACTGGGGATATGGGACCAATTTCCCAATTTAAGTGGGTGTGTGAGAAAGATTGATATTTCTGGTCTAATAGTTCCTAATTAAGATGCTCTAATTCTAACTTTAACCTAATAACATGCACATGTATTCTAATAAATAGAAATAGCTAAGTCTATACTAACTCAGGGTATAATCTTTCTGTTGTGTGATTTAAAATGATTTCGAATAACAATCGGTAATAAAGATCATTCAATTGTTATAAGAAAAGGATTCAATATAGATAAACCACTTTGCATAAAAGGTTAGATCAAACAGTTGTGAAAAACATATCACACAATAAGTTACTCATACATTAAGCATAAACAAATAAACTATCATCGTACAAAAGTGCCAAATGATAACTCAGGCATTCACGTAGTAATATATAAATAACTGAACTTGAATATCACTTTAACACAAAAGATAGAAATAGTTAAGAGATAGAAGTACCATTTATAACTAGTCCTACTCATGAGCTTCAAGTGATAATGATTTATCTCTTCTCAATCCAACATCCACTAAGAGTATAGAAGTGCAACATCAGTAGCAGATATTAGATGCAAAAATCAACAAATCCTATTCCATTCATTCATCAAAACCTCCTCAGAGGGTACAATAGTGCATGTTCTGGGGATAAGTTTTTGATAAATTTCTGGACCCTTCTCTAAATACATGAGAAGGGTTTAAATACTACTAACTAAGACTAAAAATAAATTATTACAAAAATGCAGGATGCAGTTTAAATGACCGTCCTCATTCCAGGCAAAAATAAAGCAAAAACTATTTCTAAGACTAAATTTAAAACTAACATCTAACTATTTCTGTATCTACTCCTCAATATCACAAGCATTGAGCATCTGTTTGAGAAGAGTCAGCTGGCCGACTTCCGATTTTAGCTATGCTGGTGAGAGTTGGCGCCATCTTTTCGGCTGAATTGATGATGCACTTGAGAGTCATCTACTAGTTGTGTAGCTTTACCAAGTATGCCCAATAATAATCCCAATTCAACTTGGTTAACCATTGGATTGCTTCTGCCTTTTCTTGAGCTGGGATTCCTTGATGCGTTTTTTTTGCCTTTTGCGCTTTTTTATTTTAGCGGATATAAAGCTCAAAATTTGTAAAAATAATGATTCCATAAGCTCTTGACCCTGAGTCTTAAACTGTTCATTTCTGATATCAACGCTATCCAGTATCCATTTGACCATATTCGTATAGGGGAGAATTCTATGCCTTGCTGCTATCCGGTGTAGGAACGAACAAGCTAGCGCTGTGATGGATGCCTCAGAAGAACTATGTGAGCCCACAGTAATATGCATGCCTTCCCAGGTAGCAATACCAGCATCTCGGTTGCAGGTAGTGTCTGTATACAAAGGCGCCATTTCTTTCTCTTCAGAACTTGGAGCTTTGCTTTTCTTTCCCATAGTATCTTGCGTGCTACTTTGTATCGTTCTCTGTTCTTCGTTCCTACAATTTACAAATGAAGTGAGAATAATGATAAGGAAGATGATGGGAAAGTTTTAAATGCCGAAGACACATAAAATATACCACCTTACGTGAAATGACTTTTCGATAAGCGCGAAACCATATTCCATTAATAACTGGCAACTAACTCATTAATTGGCATTAAAGCACATAACTAGGTCTCGATTCATGGAAACTACCTTTTTTTAATAATAAGCCTAAAAGATATGCGATGAAGCGATTTTGCGATTTGCTTCACAATATCGCAGATTGCAACATCGCAGAATCACGACATTGCTTGCTTGGTATATCGCGAACTTTCAATATCGCATTATTGCATAATCTTGCTATCGCATTGCCGCTTTTATCACAATATCGCAGAATTGCTCTATCGCAATATCGCATTAACGTAATATATGACAATCTTCGTTAATCTGTTTTCTGCAAAATGCGATTTGCGATATATGTCATCGCATATCGGCAATTTAAGATGTTTCAATGTAAGTTGTCTTTGATGTATGCGATGTGATATTTGTTTATTATCGCGTATTCTAAGATCGCTTTGCCGCTCTATCGCAATATCGCATGGTCGCTATATCGCCTAATTGTATATGTGCCCATTTTGTGTTAATGTGTTTTTTGCGAGGTGCAATTTTGCAATATACGTCATCGCATATCGGCATTTTCTGCGGTTTTCCAGCGTAAGTGCATTTTAAGGCATGCGACGCGATATATATGTTTTTTTTTAATATGTAATCTCGCATCGCAATCTCGCAATCTTAGAGTTTGGCTTGTAAGAAGGCATCCTATTATCCTTTCCGCGATGCGATATTTCTTAAGGAGTGATTTTATCTTTCCTCATCATGAAACTTAAGCTTTTTAGATTTTTCAAAGGTATTTTCCTAAGTTTATGATGGTAAGTTTTATTAAAAAGGAAATACAAGCACTAATTCATTTTTTAATTTTTTGACTAAGGGTCCCCACTTATTTAGTATTAGTAATAACACTAAATAAAAAAGGGGGTTGTTGTTGGCCACAACAGAATGTCACTAAGAGGGTGGCACCCTTGCCCCTACTAGGTAGTCCCTATGTGAATCAAAATTGCAAAGTTCATATGCTATAGTTATTTAATTTACAACCAACCTCTATGTAGCTAAAATGTGTAAATAATATGCAACAAAACCTAAAGGCTTTGATAGATGTTAACTAAATGTGGTACATAATTTATGTTGTGGTTATTCAAATTTTCTATGGGTTATTAAAAGCATTTGAAATTTCTATAGATGGGTTTTTATATGTTTCATTTTTTTAATAATTTAATCTTAAAGCAAAAAAACAAATGATCAAGCTTTCAAAAGCATCCCAATATCCATAGGTGTCTTGAAATTTAATAATTATGCATCTCATACATTTGATATTTTTAAGTGAATGAGATATGATTTGTAGTTAGAATATGCATTATCAAAATAAATGTTCAAGGAAGCAAGTGCTGAAATGGAATTCAATATGCACACTTTCAAAATTTGATTTTCACATTATTCATACTTTTGGAATTTGATTCGCACAATATTCACTTTTTGGAATTTGATTATTCATGTTTAGAGTTTGGTTTTGAATTTTTGAAAATCGATTTTGTACTTTTAAATCTAATTTTGCATTTTTGGATTATGTTAATTTTTACACTTTAAAAACATTGATTTTAATCTACGAATGAAGAGGCTTAAATTGAAGTAAGATCAAAATTAACAAAAATGGGTATTTTTACCTCTTAAAAAGTTTTTTTATAATTGTTAAAGCAATTCCAGTGCCATTTATTTTATGCACCCAACTTTTTAAATATATACATAAAAATAACATGGGAATATGAAGCATTACCACGAGGACGAAGTCAACTAAAGCCCGCCTAGAACATGTAGAGTGTAATACCTTAGTCTTAACCCTAAATTATAATGTAATGAATCATGTGTTCATTATATGATATATTTTATATGCTACAAGTCAAGCTAGATGGATTGACATATAATGATCTTGTTTTACAATGCAAATATTACTTGTGAGGAGCTCAGGGCCAAGCTTTGGCTGGTGAACATGCATAAGTACCAATGGTGGGTGTTAGGGTTATGGCATGGTTGTTATATTTTCGATGATACGATTATGTATATGTAAAAGAATTTATAAAAAGTAAAATACATAAAAATATAATATCAACAAAAAATGTTACTCAGGGAAGCAACAAGGATATTACTATACCATAAGAGGGGAAGAAAAAAGGGAATTATTGGTGATTTTCCTTGCCATTGTCCTTTGTAAGTACTACCCTTTTTCATCCATATTTCCTTTCAAGATTGTCCTATCAAAATTTTACTTATGTGCATGTAACAAGTACAAGTGTCATGTCCTTGAGAAAATAGTAGATTTCATGCGAGAAAAGATCTCTCATTGTTTTTTTTCATTTCTCTATCATTCAACCTTTTATGGGCATGTGGACGAGACATGCATCACAATTAGTTTCATCTCCCATATGATCTAGATGTTTCCCTTGGATGATATGGTTTTTATGACTACAAATGGCAAGAGATTCTTGTGTATCATGGCTAATAAGTGCATATGTATTATTAGTGAAACTTGCTATTGAAAATTCACCCGAGAAAAAATGGGATTGTTTGAGAGATAAACTATAGTTGAAATATCCAATATAACTTCAGAAAACACCTTCAAAGTTGTATTCCTCTTATTATTTCTCATTGACAATTTTAAGGCCAAGTATTCTTTGTCCTAGGTTATTCCCAAAATACATCCAATAGTTAGACTCCTTTTGTATGCATTTAAGAGCATTGGAAAAGAAGACCCCTATGGGATTTTAGAGTGAAGAAAGGAAAGTTATTCCTTTTTTTTTGTAGGGTAGTGTAACAAAATGTTATGGTTGTCTGAAGGATAAATGATAGACTCGAGTATTCTATAATGAGTAGATTAGCTACATATGAGAGTAAGACGTTGGGCTGAGAGAGAGTAGAGCCTTGTAAACTTCCTTTGTGTTGGTGTTAGCGTGATTTGATATAATAGACAAGGAAGGTTTCAGTGGATACAATAGTCCAAAAATATTGGTTCATGTTTTTCAATTTTAATTAGTTTTCTTGGATTTCCCAAAGTGTGGAAAAGATTGAAAATTTCCCAAACGTTGTGACCACCTTCACCTCTATGTCCACCTTCGTGGTTGTGCATGCACTATCGAGGTTGGGTACTCATATTATATAGACACTAGGGGAGTGATACGACTATAATAGAAATAACAGGGCATGAATAGAAAGAGTGATAATCTAAAGGTTGAAAATTGAGAGCATGTCTGTAGATAAAGAACAAGCGGCGAATGGAGCTAGTGGGAAGGAGAAATATTACCAAACACCGATTCAAGAAATGAAATTCATGCTACCCTTCTTGGACACATAATGTAACAACAATAAAACATATAACCATGAAAAGACCCATAATTTAGCTTCCAAAAGTAAGGGGGATCGAGATAGAGAACACAAAAAAGTACCACCAATAAAGTCACTTTCCTTGGCCCAAGGATCAGACTGAAGGGAACTTCTGCATACTCCAAAGCAACAATGGAATAAAAAAGAAAAGTCCCAACCGACCCACCAACAAGCAGATGATCGACCGCGCTCATGAAGCGCTAGTTCTACCCACTCTAAGAAGACTCTGCCTTAGGAAGGATGCGCCTACGAATTCTTAGAGAGATAAACACCACTACCAAAGCTCCACAATTTCCTTCAAATTGATCTAAAACTAGGGTTGAGGTGAGAAAAAGCATTGGAATTGTGGGATAATGGATTCTCAACAGAAATCTATAAATCTATGTTCATAGACCTTCCTACGTTGGTGAGAGTAATAACTCATCACTATTAACCCTCTACCTTAGTTGATTGGTAGCAAAAGCTAGACCAGATATAGAAACCACCACCTTCATCCACGTTAAATTCATTCGCATTCGCATGCACATGCATGAATGTTGCTTGAGGCGGTGGGGTGGCAAGCTTGTCCCCAACACCCTACCCATTCATGCTTCTAATCCTCATTGAGAAATTTTTATATGTTAAACAGTAGAAAAAATAATTTCTTTTAATTTTAATTTTAAAATAATAACAATAATTATTTTATTACAAAACTACTCTATATAATTATTACATGTTTATATATTTAAATTTAATAATAATTCAAATTATTTATAAAATCAATAAATATTTAACTATCTGTCTAAATACTTAAAACTTTAATATACTAATTAATTTAAAAAACATAATAAACATCTACTTAGATAATTTAAATATTTAAAGTGTTATGAAACGTTCAATATAACAATTCAAAATACGAGAATCTCTTCATATTGAAATGGGTGTTCTTAAATACTAGTAAGAAACTTTTGTAATATTTTATGGATTTCCTTTGTACTATTTCATGGAGTTCCTTTCCAGTATAGTGAGATTTTAATTTACTGTTATCTTTTCATATTGATATGGGTGTTCCTAAACAATAGTCACAATTTTTTGTATTATTTTATGGATTTTTTTTGTATTATTTCATGGATTTCCTTTCTACGTCTAGTGGGATTTTTAACTTATTGTTATGATTATGTTTTAGTCAAGCCGAGAGATTTTAAACTATTGTGTGGGTGAGATTTTTATTAAAGATAAAATGAAATAATTTAGTATGAAAGATAATTTAGTTAAATTCTAAATTTATTGTGTGATGTGGTTTTGTTAAAGGTAAAGAGGTGATTAATTATGAAAGCTTTTTATTTTAAAGTTGGATGAAATTTAATAAAATTTGTAAAATATTGTATAGATAGCTTTTCAATTAAAGATAAAGAAGTTGTTTGAGTATAAAAGCTAATTTGTTTGAAGTATAAGAAAAATTTAAACATGAGTTTTTTATTCAAGTTAATGGAGATGATTAAGTATGAAACCCAATTCCTTCTAAGTTTAATTAGACTTTAAACCTATTATGTGGCTAGGGTTTCAATTAAAGATAAAAGAGATAATTAAGCATGAAAGTCAATTCCTTCTAAGTCCAGTGAGACTTTAAACCTATTGTGTTATGAGGTTTCAATCAAAGACAAAGGAGACGATTGAGCATGAAATCAAATTCATTCCAAGTTTAGCAAGACTTTAAACATATTATATCATGAGATTTCAATTGAAGATAAAGAAGATCATTAAGCATGAAAACCAATTCAACCTATTGTGTGGATGAGGTTTCAATTAAGGATAAATGGGATGATTGAGCATGAAAACCAATTCCTTTCAATTCTAGCGAGACTTTAAACCTATTGTGTGGATAAGGTTTGAATTAAAGATAAATGAGATGATTGAGCATGAAAGTCAGTCACTTTAAGTCCCAAGAGTTTAAAAGTATTGTGTAGATAAGTGTTCAATTAAAAATAAAGAATATAATTAAGTAATACTATTTGGAGGGTATTATTTACCTTTAACTATGATTTTAAACTATGAAAAATCATGAAAAATGAAAATTTTAATTTTTTTATAAAAATTAATATTTTTTATTTTCAAATTAAATTTATTATAAAAATTAATAAACAAAAATATAATATTTTAAATAATGAGCAAACTATTTTCCGTATATATATATATAGATATATATATATTCAAAATAATAATAATAATTTTATTTCAAAAATATAATTATTACATCATATTTATATATCGAATTTAATAAGTTATGCATACTCTATCTAATATATAAATTCAATAGATATTTGATAATCCATCTAACCATTTATAACTTTTATATATTAAAAAATAATAAACATTTAAAAATATCTAATTTAAATATTGAAAGTGTTGTGAACCCTACTATTAAACTTACACATGAATATATTTGTTAAAAAGATAAAGCAATTCAAAACACAAAACGTTCCATATTGACATGGACATTCTTGTCACCGACTTTTGTGTTTATTTTATAGGATTCATTTCGATTCTAGTGAGATACGTTTCATATTGATAGGACATTCTTGCTAGGTCAGACTTATATATTATTTTATAGTTTTCTTTTCGATTCTAGTGAGATTTTTAACCCTTTTTAATGAGAAAAAAACGTAACTTTTTGACTAGAAAAGAATACGTAACTTTTTTTTTTCCTAGGCAAATCTGGCCATATTTTTAATTATTGCGTAGATTATGGAAACAAATCATGTTTGTTTATTTGTCTATGGGATATCTTCGTTTATTTGGAAGTAAATGATATTAATGCAAAATTAATTGTTTAGTAATATAAATATTTTTATATATTTATTAAAAAACTATGAGTTAAAGGGATGATTGAACATGAAAGTTAAGTATGAAAGCTATTTTTTTTTAATTTAACTATATTTTAAATTCATTAAAGTTATATAAATATTTTTATATAGTTTATTAAAAGTCTATTATATGGATGAGTTAGAGAAGATGATTGAATATGAAAGTTAATTTTTTAAATCTAGCTATATTTTAAATTCATCTATAGTAAAAAAATGTGATTGATTATTAAAGTTTTTTAGTTTGATAATATTTAACCAAAAAAAATTAAAAATATTATGTAAATGCATTTTCATTTAAGAATAAAGAAAATGATTAAGCATGAAAACAATTTTCTTTTTAACCCAATTAAATTTTGTGTAGAAGAGTTTTTTAATCTAAATTAAAGGCAATGAGTGAGTATGAAAGCCAATTTGATATTCTCAATATTCTATGTCTTGATGGTTGATACATTGATATCTTTGTATTGCAATAAATTGGTGACCCTATATATTGTTATACATTTAACAAAAATTTCTCTATCAATGAAACTTAATTGCATAATTAATTTCATGTGTTTCCACTAGTTTCATTTTCACTATGGTTTATCTTTACAAAATTAAAATGCTTCTTAAGGCCTCCCAAAGGACAATTAATGAAGAAAAATATAGAGTGAACTACATAAATATCTAAATGCCAGAAGGTCTAAGAAATTAATATGAGAAATGTATTATAGATTTGAAGAAAAAGGAGAGGACGACACAAAAATAAATAAATTATTTTAACATTTGGGATAATGAGAGATCCCTCTTCACACAAAAAATAATCTCTCTTTTCTTCCAACAAAATAAGCAATTGAATATCTATTTAGAGAGTTTGTTCAAGAAAAATAGGAAAATATTTTTTTCTAGTAATCAATTATTAATGTTATAAAGGAGGTTGTAAATCTTGTAACGAGGACTTGATATTTCTATTAGTTTGAATATAATTTTGAAGAACTTGTGAGGGGTTGGAATTTCTATAATTAAGACCTAGGTATTTTTGTTAATGACAAATGCACCATTAAGACCCAGGCTTGGAAAATTTTGGAATTATAAAACTTCTTATTATTTATCAATTTTGAAATAAAAGTTGGGAGATCAAAATATTTCAAAGCAACACTTATTCAAATGCTTTAATGATTATATTACTGCATTACGGTTAATTAAGTTATTATTTTTTATTTATTTTGTTTTGTGTGAAATTAGTTTCTTTGATGTATTTGAGATTCACATAAGATTTCAAAATTAGATGTTGAAGTGTTTAATATGATCATTTCTAACATTTTTGAAATAAAAAATGGAAGATTGAAATCTTTTGAAGTAACTCTTATTTGAATGCGTGAATGATTATATAACTACATTAGTGTGAATTAAGTCATTTATTTAGTTTGATGTGAAATTACTTTCCTTAATGTATTTGAGTATAACATAATACTAAAATTAAATATTGAAGTGCTTGATATAATCCTTTATTGGTTATTCCATTCATATGTGCTATATAATTATTAAGAAAGTGAACTATTTATTTTCCTTATTGATTCAACATTTTATTTGTATAAGTTATATTATGAGTAGAAGACATTTTTCATATATATAATTAGATATTATCTTTTAATAATTTGAGAATGTTTTATGATTTAATATAAATGAAATCTCTTTTGTTACT
The DNA here is from genome assembly GCA_031772625.1 of Pinus tabuliformis. Taxonomy (NCBI): domain Eukaryota; kingdom Viridiplantae; phylum Streptophyta; class Pinopsida; order Pinales; family Pinaceae; genus Pinus; species Pinus tabuliformis. The sequence goes on from CM062807.1 coordinate 1,125,606,188, forward strand.
TAAATTGTTTTGTCATATCTCCTTTCATTTTATTACACATAGATGCTAAGTATATGAAACAATGTTTTATAAGTTGCAACATAGATATGTTTTAATAATTATTTAGTGAATGAATTTATTCTTCACTTAATAATTCACTATTCCTCATTAGTATTGCCATTTAAATTCATCACTTTCAACTGAGATAGGATATTAGCTAGTTTTGTTTATGTTCCATAAAAAACACAGTTAATATTTAAGAAAGCTTAAACAAAAGTCTCCTTTTAGGAGCAATCTCTTTAGGTGGCAACTGGGTCCACATATGAGTGGACATCACTAAACCAAACAAGTATAGGCCTAAGTAGGGTCTTGATTGGGTGATGATCCCTTGTTGTAGGAGAAATTTTTCCACCTGTCAACAGGTTGCTCCACAAAAGAGTCTTGCATAAAACTTATAGAGGGAAAACTACATAGATATTTTTGTACGGCCAACTTTTGCACCTTACAACTGTGAGAAGAAGATTGTTCACAATGACTCTAGATTGGTGTATCATAAAATTATTTTATGAAAGAAATGTTAGATCATGCTAATTGAGGAATGAGAATCCATATAGTTTCATATGGATTATTACTATGTACAACTACCTACTAAGATGGGAGGGGTGGGAAGGTGAATATATATATATACCACTTGCTTTCTCTTTAGTTTGAAATCTTGATTTTCACATTTTTATAATAATAATAATTCAATTTTAAGGTCACAACCAAGTGAGACGCCTAATTGGTGTACGAGACGCCTAATTGGTGTACGAGACACCCTTGTGTAGAGAAGCTATTTTAATTTTTGATTGACTTTTAATTAAACCTTGAGCAAATGAAGACCAATTTTGACAAGTGATCAATCATAACTAATTTGTATGCTCTAGATACTATTTGATGAAAATAATGCTTAGAAAATGAAGAAATAAAGCATGTAATCCAAAACCAATTTGCATGTGTGTAAAAGGCAACGCTTCAAAATTAAATCTAAAATGAGAGAATAATAGATCTAAAAAATACAATAAATATACTTAATGCTAAAAAAATAATATAATGAATTTTATCCAAAAACAAAAAAACAAAAACATAGATACCATGAAATACCATAAACATAAATAAACATATGCATAAATATATAACCATAAATTTATCATATTTGAATTCCTAATTTTTTTTAAAATATAATAATTTTAATAAACATAAAAAGAGGGAGAAAATAATTTAAATAGTAAAACTCAAACATTCATAAAAACTAATAAACTAATGAAGAATAATATTTATGATAGTCTAATAATAAGTCATTGTAAATATAAAATGCATTATAGTTAAATATAACTATGAAACAAACACTAAACACATTCTTACAATAAAAAAATATTATAAAATATAAATAATAATAACATTAATAATTTATAAAATTAATATTAAATTGAATTATATAACAGATTAATTTTAATTATATAAAACTAAATATATTTAAATTTAAATTTTTGATTTAGAATTGCAAGGTTAAGTTTTTTAATATATTTTTTAAATTTTTATTAAAAAAATGCTCTTACAATCCAATTTTATAATTTTCATATAAATAATTTTTTTATAATAAACTACATTAGTTGATTTAATAATATTGATAAAAATTCTACTATATAATTTTAACAAGACACTTTTCTCTTTACATCAAAAAAATTGCATTTAAAAACTGTTGAGACTAAACTTGACACAAACCAAATAGATGGTAGCTGGTATGCTATCACAATTCACAATTTTCCTCATAGTGAAAATAGATATAAGAGGTTTGATGTGAAGACAGGTGTGGATTCGGGGATAGAGAGAAAGCACCCAGATATGATTCTATTAGAAATAATAATGCGGGCAAATATATGATCAAAACATTAAATTTATTAAAACGTCATCATACGCGGTAGCCAAACAGATTGCTTTGATCTAGTGCACAAAATGAATGACATGGGAAAGAACCAAATACAACTTTTGTAAATAACCCTAACCACATTGGATTTTAAGTCTACAATATTTATGTGCGTCACTCAAAAAATATTAAGTTCTCTGTGAACTCTTGATATTTCCTTTTCAGTTTGGGACAATCAAGGGCATTAACCTCCTTCAAAGACTGGGAACCCTCAATGCCGGGAAGCTCTTCTAAATCGTCGTTCATGGAAACGTCGAGCGTTTGAAGCTTTGTGAGCTGTGCCAACCCGTGTATGCGCTTCAGCCCACGACATGAAGATATCTGCAAATCCTTTAAAGATTCCAATCTTTCCAGACCTGACAGCTCCTTCATTTTTCTGCACCACCTAATCTCTAATGTTTCAAGTGTTGTTGGCAATCCAGAGAGCCATTCTGTTATCTTTAACCGTTTAAGATTCATAGATCTGAGTGCTAACTTTTTCAACTGAGTCAGCATTCTAATAGAATCAGGGAAACATTTGAAGGGGCACCCCTCGAACTCCAACTCCTCCAAGCTCCTTAGAGCACCGAACGAAGATGGCAGCATTTCCAAGTCAAAGCTTTCTACGAACAGAATTTTCAAATTACTTAGGTTTCCGATAGCTTCTGGCAATTCTGAAGATGACAAATACAATTCTTGCAAGAACTGTTGAGATGTAAGTTGGGGAGGCAATTCTGCAAAGCACTCTGCAAGATTTAAGTGTTCAAGTGTGGTGATGTTCCCCAGGGCTTCGCTTAGTGTGATCCATGGACACGCGTTCACACTCAGAAATTTAAGTCGTATTAAATTTCCGAAAGTATTTGGGAGGGTCTCCAATTGGTTGCAGGAAGACAAGTCAATATGCTGGAGATTGGTTAGATTCCCAAAGGAATCTGGGAGCAGCCACAATTCCTGGCAGTAAGACAAGTTAATATGCTGGAGATTGGTTAGATTCCCAAAGGAATCTGGGAGCAGCGGCAATTTCATGCAAGAAGACAAATCAATATGCTGGAGCTTGGTTAGATTCCCACAGGAATCTGGGAGCTCTTCCAAACATGTGCACCCGGCTAAATTAAGATGTTGGAGGCTGCTCAAGTCCCCAAAAGACTCTGGCAATGACTTCAAACCTTTGTCGTGTAATTCCAAGTGTTTCAAAGACTGCAGCCGACAGAATTCATCGGGCAAAGTCTCGAACGACACTATATCCTTCTCACTCCGGAGGACAACCTTCTCGAGGCACCGCAGCTGCCCTATAGACTGTGGAATCTTTGGTAGCCTAGAACCATCGATGTACAATTCCCTCAGCTCCCGAGGTGCCTGCAATGCTCCCTCTATTTCAACTTCGTGCATCGTGGTATGTTAAAACAGCAAAGCAATTTTAATAATAAAGCAAAATAAAAACAACCTTTCGCCAATCAATTACATGACTACCTACCTGAGATTCAAGATGCCATAGTGTTTCCAGATTGCTTCCCTCTATATGTAAAACTCTTAAATTCTTTGTTGAAATATTTGGAGGAAGGGAGGAGTCCGGACAGTTATAGCACCGGAGCAATATGAGTTGCGGTGGATGTTCAACGTTGAATACGCCTTCCACACAAGAACCCGGAGAGCAAGGCAAATCCGGACCGTTAAGCGCCCTCCACCTCAGCTCCGCGACTCGACGACCGCGTTCGGCGGAATCTCTTGTTCCTTCCACCTAAATTGTTATCGGGAAACTGTTAGAAATAATATTGACATTTTGCAAAGTTTAGGAATTCAAAATTTGACAGATCACAGCACTATTTTGAAAGTCGGTCTAAAACTTCAATACTTACAGGCGACAGGTCCGAAATATTTTCAGTTACCCTCCAAATACGACGAAGCGAAGGTTCTTTGTCCGCCAGATATCTGCCCATGTCTCTGAGTTGGTCATGCATTCTTATGCATTCCACCATACATTCTGTAGAATACTTTTGGAGCCATCCTCCTGTAAAATACTCTACTCTATCCTTCCAAACCGCGTCCACCTCCACCTCCACGAGGTGCTTGTCCCGTAGAGTGTCCAGACCCATCGATGCTGCCCACCCCGAGTCCTCCCATATCATCATGGCTGTATCTTTCTCTTCTCCTACGAAGAAACTGGCAACGTCTAAGAATAACTTCCTTTCCTCATCATCCAGACTCTCGTAGCTAATTTCCAGTATCTTTTGTATCTCCGTGGGAGGAGTCTTGCGGATTTTACGCAATTGCGCTTCCCAGTGGTCAGGATTCTTTTCGCCATGAAGAAGCGCCCCGATGACACAAAGAGATAATGGCAATTTACCGCAGGCATCCACAAACTTATTTACCAGTTGCTCAAATGCTGCATCAGGAGGAGCAGGTAGACGGAAGGCGTGCCGGCAGAAGAGCTCTACGGAGTGTTGTACACTGAGGCCTTCGGCATTGTAAATAAATGGATCTTCAATTAAGTCCCAAATTTGAAGTACACTTTTATCACGGGATGTTACTAGAATTAAGCTATCCTTCGCTGGTAAAACCGGAAGCAATGCGCGCAGCTGCTCTACATCATCCACATCATCTAAAATAATAAGAGCGTGCCAATGTGGGAGATGTTTTTCAAGAAGAGGGATGCCTTCGTCAGTGCTGTATATTTCCTCACCCTTCCCACTCAACTCCTTAATAAGTTGTCTCTGCAATTTCTTTAGCTCTCCTCTAGAGTTGTTTTCTCTGACATGAAATAAAAAGCTGGAACGACGGTACTCTTTATTCTTGCGGTTATAGAGCTCTTTGGCGAGGGTCGTTTTACCAATCCCCCCAAGTCCGACAATTCCTACAACTTTAGCCTTCCCACTTTCATGCTGCTGTAATAACACTCTTTCTTCAAAATCTTTAACTTTCTCTTCCAATCCAGCCGGATATATGGGGACTTCCAGGGGTTGTTTTGGAACTAATCTCAGCACTTTTTCGAGGACATCTTTCAGCAGCTTACTCTCGTCACTGAATAATATCAAAAATAAACTTACTAGTAAGAAATGTAGATAAAATATGGCATACCTATATTAATGAGACTAATGGAAAAAACGATCACAAAGGAAGCGGGAGAGATGAGTCCTAACCCATTATACGACGACTTCCCATCCAACTCGTAACCGCTGATTTCTGCTACGTCATGGAGAGCCTTCTTCCATTTTTGAATGATTTCCGGATCGTAGTTTTTCTTATTTTGGAGCGAGCTCAGGGCTTGACCATACACTCCCTTTTCTCCCTCCGTCCATCTAAGTACTGAAGGCTCGACATGGAAGAATATGGGAAGAATAGTTGAACGCTTCGTCCGCTTGCACTCCAGCATGAGCAGCAGTTCGTTCAGGCACCAGCTTGATTCGCAATATTTGGGAGAAAAAATAGCTATACTAACCGAGGAAGCTCTAATAGCACCGTTTATCTGAGGTGTTAATTCGTCTCCCTTCTCCATTTCTTCCCTGTCCAGGAAGACTCGCAATTGATACCCCGTGAGGCGATCGTCCGTGAGGCGATCGTAAAGACGGCTGGCAAACGTTTTACCATCAGAGCCTCCGTGATTGAGGAACACATCACAGTAGGTGTTGCCATCCGCTGTGGAGGTGGATGCTGATTTGGAGGAAGATGCCATGGGATGCAGAACAGAAAAAGGTTATTGCTAAAGATGGGCGAATGCGCACTCAATCACCTCAGTACACCAGTTGCTTTTGAGGCCGTTGGCACTCTGTGGCTCTATCTATATCCCTCAATACTCGTCGAACCAGCAAACAAAACTGCAATGCAATATCTTTCAATACTTGCACTAGCAAATTCATGGACACAATTACTTATCTAATTACTTATCTAATGACCAAACATCTAACCATTTGTCTATTATTGTTTATTTAATTATTAGATAAAATTTAATTAAAAACGGTCCATAGTTTTAGTGGGTAATGGAGCCCAAAGCGTGTGGCATTTTCGTCGTGGGTACCAGCATTCACCAGTTGGTTTAGCCAACGACGCGGCCCCACATCATGTGTTTGTCTCTTTCGTGCGTCCATTTCGCTTTAAAAAAAAATATGATTCCTTTTCTTTAGGCTTTGCTTGGAAGTTGGTTTAGCCAACAAGACGGCCCCACATCACGTGTTTGTGTGTCCATTTCGCTTTAAAAAAAATTGATTCCTTTTCTTTCGGTCGAAAAGACTTACCTTTTCCTCTTGATTTCATTTGATTTCATTTCATTGAATACGGCTTTGCCACCGATTGTAACCGGCCACCCAACTTTCTTTTTCTTTCGCTGGAAAAGGCCTACCTTTTCCTTTTGATTTGATTTCTTGGTTTCTGGCGTCCATTTCGCTTTAAAAAAAAATTGATTCCTTTTCTTTCGACTTTGCTCGAAAAGACTTATTTTTTCTTTTCATTTGATTTCATTGAATACGGCCTTCCCATTGATTGTTACATGCCACCCAACTTCCGAGTTACAACTTAGTTTTTTTTGTGTTTTCATTTTCAAAAACGATTTTTTACTTTAGCGCTAAAAACTCTGGCTACACCAAAGGTAGAAGCATGGGCAATGAACTATTTTATTATTCTCTGCTTTTGTTAGTACTATAGCATTTGTTTTGATGTCCAAGAGGATTGACTTTATTTATTTTAATTTTAATGAAAGTTTTTTAAAAATGTTAATTTTTTTTTAATTTAAAAATATCTTTTTATTTTTTTATTTTTAACCAATGTGGGCACAGAGAGCTCTAATAGGACATAATTTCTTGTTATAGGGTATTTTATTTTCGGTATTTATTTGTACCGACAATTCATTTTAAAATAAAAATAACATTGATTTTGTGAGTGGTCATTTCGTTGGTGAGTGCTCTAATACTAACACTATGATGTTAGTGTTTTGCGCAATGATGTTAGTATTGATGCAATTGCACGTCCTTTGCATAGGCCTCAGGGAGGAAGAGGGATTGAATAAATCTCCAATTAATATTATTATATTTCGTGGTTACAGGTCCTTTGCATAGGCAAAGGAGGGGAGGGGAAGGGGAGAATAAGGCCTAAACAAATTTCCAATTAATATTATTATGTTTCCTTGTGCATAGTTTTTACTATGCGGAAGATTATGTGTGGGAAAAGAGGGCCATTTGCATATTACAGGGGTGCTCTAATGCTAGCAATGTTATGTTTCCTTGTGTGGAACTTTCACTATGTCGAGGATATAATATATGTGGGAGAACGAGGTCCTTAGCATATTTTGAGCGTGCTCTGACACTGGTACTGTTATGTTACTTCTCTACCCAATAGTATTGGAATTCATGCGGTTGCCGATCTTTTACATAAATGAGAAGAGCATGAACAAAATTTTAATTAAATTCCATTATTTTACTGCATAACGAAGTCGAAGTGTGTGACATTTTCATCGTCGATACCTTCACTACATGGTAGTTGGTTTAGCCAATGACACGGCCCCACAGCACGTGTTTCGTGTGTTTCATGCGTCCATTCACTTTGAAAAAAAAATTCCTTTTCTTTCGATTTTACTTGAAAAGACTTACCTTTTTCTTTGATTTGATTTCATTGAATATCACTTGACATTGATTCACACATGCCACCCAACATTTCGTTTTGTGTTTTCTTTTTCAAAAACGATTCTTAACCTGTGATTTTAACATTAAACCCTCCCCCCTTGCCCCCTTGGTGAAATAGAAACATCAAGCAAGGAACTATTTTATTTCTTTTAGCAGTTATTCATGACATGGCTTTCAAAACGATCAACTTCAAATCACAAGTAAATATTGCTGGATACTAGCTAGTTTTATTTATGTTCAATAAAATTGCAGTTAAGATTTATGAAAGATTAAATGAAAATCTCCTTTTAGGAGTAATCTCTTTAGGTGGCAATTGGGTCCATATACCAATGGACATCACTACACCAAACAAGTATAGGCCTAATCAGGGTCTTGATTAGGTGATGATCCCTTGTTGTAGGACTTTTTCCACCTATCAACAGGTTTTTGTGCAAAAGATCCATGCATAACACTTATAGAGGAGGGAAAATTAGAAACATAAATATTCACAACCAATTTTTGCACCTTACGATTGTGAGAAGAAGGGTGTTCACGGTGACTCTAGAATGGTGTATCATACAATTTGCTTATGAAGAAAAGGTTAGATCACGCTAATTGAGGAAGGATAATCCATCTAGTTTCATATGGATTCTTACGATGTACAACTTCCTACTAAGATGGGAGGGGCAGGGAGGCAAAAAAAATTATATGCAACGTTTGTTTTCTCTTTTGTTTGAAATCTTGATTTTCATATTTTTTATAATAGTAAAAATAATCTAATTTGAAGGTCACAACCAAGTAAGACACCAAATTGGTGTACGAGACATCCTTATTTGTGGGACAAGGTCCCTTCCACCATGCAGTAATTTAACTGTTAATTCTAGAAAGGTGTACATACCTAATCCTTCTCTAGGTTTGTACCTATGAACTTTTAGGAGAAGATATATTTTCTCAACCATTAAGCTCACCAAAAAAAATAAAATTGTGCCCAAAAACGTTAGGTTATATATTTGTAGAGAAGTTATCTTAATCTTTGATTGGCTTTTAATTAGACCTAGAGCAAATGAAAACCAATTTTGACAACTAGTATATCTTAACTAATTTGTATGCTCTAGATATAATCACAATGGCATATTTGATTAAAATAATTAGAAAATGAAGAAATAAAGCATGTAATCAAAAAACAATTTAAATATGTGTAAAAAGCAAGGCTTCAAAATTAATATAAGGTGCTAAAATACTATATCTAAAGAGTATCGTAAATATACTTAATGTTAAAAAATTATATACAACTAATTTTATCCAGGGAATTAAATCTACATAACAATCTTAGATCTAGAAAAGAGGTGTTGATACCATGAAAGACCATAAGAATATGCATACATGAGCATATGCATAAATATATAACAACAAATTTGTCATTTTTAAACTCCTAAGAAAAATATTAAATAAATTTTATTTTTTCAATAAACATAAAGAGAGGAAGCAAACAAATAATTTAAATGGTAAAACCCAAATATCCATAGAAGTTTTTTCCCTGTGGAAAAAGTCGTAATTTTCATTATAGGAGAAAATCACATTTTGCATATGCATAAGCATTACTAAAGTATGGCTTTGCCTATTCAAAAATGGAACAAACTTTGAGCATTCCTCCACACAGGGAGCATATGGAGATAAAACAAAAAATAAGTAAACTATTTGACATCTTCGCAGAGAGGGAGTGATAAGTTTTGATAATTATTTATAGATAAACAAAAAGATAAGCATAAAAATGAAATTATGTTCTAACAGTGCTGCTCAGATAGATTCAGGATCTATAAAAGGTCTGTGATAGTGCTGATAAACGGCACCATCCTTTTCCTTGCAAATCATCCAAGTGTTGTCATCCCTGGCCGCCGCTTCTTTGGATAAGTGGTCAGCAATGGTGTTCCACTCCCTGTAAATATGATGACAAGTAAAAGAGTAAAAATACATGATAAGTCTATGAATCTCATCCAGAATATGCTTCAATGTATATGCATTGCAAATGTGTTTTTTATTGATCCAGGTAACAACCAGTTTTGAATCACCAATAAGTTGCAGATTCGTGCAATGTTTATGTAATGCATATTGTATAAGGTATTTGGCGGTTAGAAGCTCCGCATAATTGTTTATTCCCCTACCCAACCCCATTTTTATTTTAACAGAGTGGGTATCCGATAAATGTAGTACATCTCCTCCTCCACATCCTGATTCCTGAGTTGAGCCATCAAAGTAGGCCCATGGAAGGGAGTGATTGATGACTTCTACCTCGATTCTCCTGTGCTGGATTTGAGTGGCCTCTTCGGGTATCATGTGGTACTCCATGGATACTCTGTTCAGAATGGAAGGGCAATGGGGGGATTTTTGTTGGAAGATGATTTGATTCCTGGCTATCCATAGCGCCCAGCTTATGACCAGCAGTATGTTCCTTTCCTTTCCCTTGGATTCATTCCACCAGTTTTCCCAAGCTTCCTTTAAGTTGTTGCCATGCCATATGCTAGATATGGGGAGCGATGTGAGGAAGCCATTCCATAGCCCTTGTGCAACAGGACAGTACAGAAAGAGGTGTTTAGTATCTTCGTTATTGTTTTTGCAGAGGTGGCACCAGAATGGCCCTAAGAAATATCTTTTCATAAGGATTGCACTTGTCGATACTTTGTTGTTTAGTATAGACCACATAAGCAACTTTGATCTTGGGGTTGCTTTTAATTTCCATAAAAGGTTCCACCATGGCTCAAGGGCAGCCGGCTTAAAGGGATCCATGAAGAATAATCAAAGCACCATGATTGTATCAAAATAGGACAGACTTCAAAGATTTATGAGCACAGAGCGATCAGGAAGACCTCTGGATAGTGGCAGTTTGTAGCCAGCGAGGAACGATGAGGACCTCGGTCAAAGCGCGTTGACTGAGGCCCATGGAGACCACGCAGGAGGAAAAACTGGCACCTGGGAAGCTCAAATCAGGAAACAGAGGGCATTTCTGATAATCATGCATCGCTGGGCAAAACCCCTCAAGAAGGAAATCCCCAAAGTGCTCGATCGCATGGAAGCTGGCAAAACTGTGGGGAAAATGCTAAAGGCTAAAGGTGGGACCTATGCTCCAAAACCGGTGGTATATCAAGGGCACCCTTGGGCAGTAAGCGGATTTTGAGAAAAATGAGCAATTCCATTCAGCGCCCGATGCGTGGCAAGCAGAGGAGAGAGAAAACCGCCGCTCATCGCGTGCTAATAGTCGAGCAAGTCAACCGCGCGAAATGAGCGAATGTCGTAGGATCTGGGGGCTCCAGATCTAACGGCTGAGATCGCGCCCGATGGAGAAACTGGATTTGACAGGGGATTAAGCCGTGACAAAGAGAAGTTTGACATCCGATTTGACCGCTGAGGTGGCAGATGAGTCATTCCACAGTGAAACTAGAAAACCGAACCGACGAGGAAGAGTTGGCACAGTTCGTAGGAGGACAAGTGGCCACTCCCTGTGAGCCATTGATGATGACGTAGAGACAGGGAACTCCAAGCGAGCAGCAGCAGGCGATTCGACGGGGGCAGAAGAGGAAGCAAGTAGTCATGAGATTGATTGGCTTTAAAGCCATGAACAGACAGAGAACACACACGAAGAGAAGAAGAGAACGAAGATAGAGAAAAGAAAAGACAGTGAAACAAGAAGCCGAAAGACAGAGAGCCGAGTTGACCTGCAGCATAAGGTAGCATTGAACAATCCCTGAGAGGATCTGTTGGGAATTGAGCACCACATTGGGCTCCTCCCATAGAAGACCAGAGAAGTCAAGTCTTGGATAGGAAAAGAGTTTGTGCACTCTAGTGGCTTGGGGGATCCAAGAACCACCCTGCCAAGCAATTCTGTTCTAGGAGACTCAAATTGAGCTCCTCATTATAATTCTTTGCTTCAAGACACAATAAAAGAAGGCCACCATTTAGAGCTAGACCAAAGATGTAGCCCTAGAGGATAGGGTGAACTCCTCATTAATTGTTGTGTTCTTGTATTTGCTTACTGTGCTTCTCTTGCTGTTTTCCAATTTCTAGTGTCTGTGTATTTTGCAATCTGATCAATCTGTTGCATAAAATAACATAGATACACACCAGCACATGAGTCTGTAATACCTTCATTCAATAATTGATTAATTGAGGTCACTCAAGGCTGATTTTTAGATCAATCCAAAAGAACTAAATATCCAGTCTTAGGGGCGTAATAACCATGTTTTGCAAAAGCACAGACAAGCTCATCATCTCCTTCCAATATCTTGATATGGGCCTCCGTTAACGCAGAAATGTAGTGTCTCCATTCTTGTTGCCAAGGTGGGGGAATGTTTAGCGCTGCTCCAGATCTCCAAGCCTGCTGTGTCAATGAGGATCGATCATTATCCGCAACATGACATATATGAGTAATACCGTATTCTGCTAAATGAAGTCTTAAATCAACTGGAAATCTGTGTGCATTGCCACAACCCACCTAGGGATCTTCTCCTATGTGCACTAGGGAACCAGATCAAATCCTCCATGTCAATATGTTTCTTATCAGATCTGTAGCCTTTGTTACCACCTTCCAGATGATTGATATGCTCCCGTTAGATCTATGACCTTGCCTGATCCAATTAGGTGGGTTTGAGGGGATGATATATTTGGAAGTGACAACCTTCATCCAAAGGCTGCAATTATTGAGTAGCTGCCATCCCAACTTTGCTGCAAGTGCTATGGAAAATGTATCGAGTCTCTTGATTCCCCAACCACCCCATCACTTAGGCATTGCTAGAGATTCCCATTTAGTCCAAGAAAATATTCTTCTTGTATGTTTCCCCTTCCATAGAAAGTAGTAGCATATATTTTGTAACCTATTTAGAATGCTGCTGGGGATCCAGGCCAAGGTCATCCAATAAACAGGCGTTGCTTCTAGAACAACTTTGATCAGTACCAGCCTGCTAGCTCTGGAAAGATACTTATGGTACTAGATGTTTAAATGCTTTTCTACTTTACAAATGAGTCAGATCCAATCTACAATTTTATAACCAAATGGCTTCAATCGGTAACCCATATATCTTAAACCTTCCTCTATAGGAAGAGTCATAAAGGGGCATCTCCTTAAGGAAAAAAGTAATTCGTTCTGGGAGCAACCTAGTGTTGTTATGGTGGATTTTGATTCATTTAGCACCATCCATGTGGCCTTTTGAAATGTACCCATAACAAGGTGGAGGGCAGTGAGATCGCTAAGGCCATCATTGGGAAAAATGGGAACATCATCCACGAAGAGCAGATGAGTCAATGCAGCTGACTCAGATATTTTGATGCCCCTGATTCTCCCCTGTTTGTGTTCTTCTCCTATAATTCGGCTAAGGCCCTCCATGATAAGAAGGAACAGTAGTGGGGACAGGGGGCAACCCTGCCTGAGTCCCCTCTCTGGTTGAAAAAAGGGGGATTCCAATCCATTTATGAGAACACTGTAAGGTACATCAGTTATACAGCTCATGATCCACTTGATGAAGGAGAAAGGAAATACTAGGTGGGTTAAAAGGATAGGAAGGTATAGCTAGTTGACCCTGTCAAAAGCTTTATATAGGTCTATCTTCATTATCATTCCTTTCAACTTCCTGAGCTCTACAGTGTGAAGGAGTTCTTGTGCAGTGCCCATTGCCTCATGTATCGGCCTGTTGTGTAGAAAGGAAAATTGTTCATGGGATATATGGAGCGATAGAATAGGCTTAATGTGATTGGCGATAATCTTGGCTATGATATTGTATATACAATTGCATAAGGAGATTGATCTGAAATCATCAAAAGAGGTGGGCTTGTCAGCTTTAGGGATGAGGGCTATAAAGGTAGTCGTGTAGCCTCCCGAGATCCTTCCACTTCTTCTGCTTTCCTCTATTAGCTGCAGGAGGTCCATTCCTAAAACCTTAAAGAAAGCTATATAAAGTTCCACTGTCCAACTGTCTGGTCCCAAACTCTTATCTTTTTTTAGCCACTTTAGTTTGGATTCAAGCTCTTCTAGTGAAACCTCCTGCAGGAGTTCCTATTCCATATCTTGATCTACAAAGCCTGGGAAGAGCTGCGTGATATGCATTACTTCTGCAAGGGTAGCATTGGGTGGAGCCTTATATATATTTTGAAAGTGAGCGCATGCCAATGTAGCCAATTCTCTAAAGGATTGACCGGTTCGTCCTTGAGAGTCTTGGAGCTCCCATATGGTATTAATGGCCTTTCTCCATTTGGCATGTTTATGATAGAATTTTGTATTGTCGTCCCCCTCCTTCAACCAGATGGCCCGACTTCAGAGTCGCCAGCTCTCTTCTCTGTGCCTTAAGATATGTGTTCTCTTCAGCAGAGCTGTGGAGTGCTTATCCCTTTGCTCCTGGGTTATCACAATGCCTCCTATATCCTCCTCAAAAGATAAGATTTCTTCCTCTGATGATCTGAGGATCAGATCGTCCACTTCCTTCTTCTTCATTTACCATGCCTTAGATAGGCCTTTCAACTCCTTCATGTTATGTGCAAAGTCCTAGCTAAGGTTCCCAGATGAGCCTACGGGGTTTGCCTTCCAAAAATCAGTCACCAATTTGATGTATTCCATATCTCGTAGCCAAGTGGAGTTAAATTTGAACAGGGCCTTGGGTTTGTATGTTACATCCTACAGCTCAAGATAGATGAGTCGATGATCCGACAGACCAACTGAACTCACCCATTCTCTAATAAGGGCTACCCTATTAACCAAGTATTCCTTAGTCAGGAATCTATCGAGTCATCTAGCTAGGCTTCCTTCCCCAGTTCTATTGTTCCTCCAGGTGGGTTGCACTTTGGCTGAGGGGATGTCAATAAAGCTATGGGACTCCAAGAGATTTTCAAAGAAGATAGATAGTGCATCCACCTAAGCTTGATTGCCCCAAAATTCCACATATCCCAGGGAGAAATTGAGGTCTCCCCCTAAGATGATATTATCTTGTTGCAGGAGGGCAGAATTAAACAAGGATCTACAATAAGCAGCTTTGTCTTGATAGGGGCCATATACATTATAGATCCTGAATTCTGATTCTAGAGTGGGGGAGTAGATATCCACTGCCAAGTATCCCCGACCTCCGAATACCCTCAGAGTCTTGATGTATGATTACATATGCCCAAGGTTAAACCCCCAGATCTGCCAAAGGCATCAAGGGAATGGAACAACCAACCAGATACCCAGGATTCAAGTAAGTGAGTAATAGTGCAAGCAGGACCAAGGGTTTCTTGTAGAAAAATGATGTCTACCAGTTCTGTAGTAAATAGGTGCTTAAGGGCTAGGTTTTTATCTGGGCTAGCCATCCCATGACAGTTAAAGGAGAGCAGTTTCATTGTGGGGGGAGAGGCTTGCTCTGCTCTAAGGGCCCAATTAATGGTTTTCTGTTTGCCATATGCAATCTCCTCCCTGGCCTAATGCTTGGCTTTGGAAAGATGAGAGGGATGCCCTTAGGCTTTGGGGGGAGGGAGGGGATACCGCCTCAAAACCTATGATGTCAAGGCCTTGAAAATGCATTTGGGAGTGAAGGGGGTAACGGGGTCCCGGGATGGGATGGGAGGGTAATGGGGGAGAGGGATCATCAGAGAGGGAAGGCTGAGGGAAAGAGTAAGCAGGAGGGGGGGAGAAATATGGCAGTGTTGAACCATGGGCAGCTGGTAGAGGAGCCAGGGGGGGTACGATAGGGGGAAAATGAAGGGAGCGCCCAAAAAATCCATAGACCAATCTTGCTGAGATAGGGATGGAAAACAAAGAGAAACAAAATATGAAAAAGTAGATGAGAGAGGATAATTTGACATACCCGTGGAGTGTGCATCCCCTATAGCTAGCCGTGCTCTTGTTAGAGGTGGGGAGGAAGGCTAGAGAGGAGCTTTTTCCCTCTTCTTCCTTGATTCTTTCTCATGTGTAATGTCCGCTTTGGTCGGGACATGTTGTGGCTAGTCTTTCACTTCTGTAGCTGGTTGAGGAATGTCCCAAGGGGGACAGGCTTCCTATTCATTGATCTTCGGTTGTTGGCCCTTCTTGGTGATTAGGGGGCAATCCTTGTATACATGTTTGACTTTATGGCACCTTCGGCATCTATAGGGTATGCCCTCATAGTCTAGTGGTTGCTTCCGGGTGAACGATCTCCACTGTATTGTGATGAATTCCTATAGTCATCCCTCGATGCCCATATGAACCAGAATTCTAGCGAAAGCCATCTTGCCTGTGGATAAGTAGGATTTATCTAATTCCATATATGTGCCAATTGAGTTTCCAATACGCCTGAAAATGTCTTAAAACTAGAAGTGTAATGGGAGTCCCAGTAATCTGACCCATATCAGACCAACACCGAGCTGCTCTATGTCCAGTTCGAACAACAGAGACCAACGCTTCAGGAGGACTGGGGCATGCTCAAAATGCCAGTAGGACGATAGTACCCAATTCGTGTGGTCTGGTCTAGAGAAGCATAGGGCAAACCATTCTTTCACGAAGGTCTATATTGTGGGCAGTTCAGCTAGGTGATGCCCCTAGATCTCCAAAGTCCATGTTTTTATGCAAGTCGTTGTATAATTTCGTCCCTGGACTCTTCCAACTAGCACCCTGTCTGTGTAGTCCATAGTATCACAAAGCCAGATATCCTCCTCGAGCCTGAGAAAAGTATTGACCGCTTTGGTCCAGAAGCACTTGGTCTTCTTACAAGCCCTAACTTTGACCGCTGAGTCTCCTCGATGGTTAGGGGTGTGCTCCAATTTAGGGGGATTTACTGGGGGAAGGGATGTGTCGTCAGGGAGTGCGCCCGTTAAGGGGGGAACGACGGTGTAACAGCTGGAGGGAGGCGAGGAGGAGCATAGCAAAATCAGGGGATTCAAAGTGGAAGATGAAGCAGGAGGAACAGAGGGGTAAGCGGACAGAGGGGGATGGGAAATGTGACTTGGGGTAGGGGATGGAGGGTTAGGGTTGAGGAACCCTGACGCAAACCCTAGGGAAGATGGAGACGACGGGGAGAGGAGAGGGACAGCCAAGTAGGGGGGTCGTCCGGCAAGATCACCGGTGGTCAGATGGGCCTGAGAGAGAAGGGATACTGCTAAACGGATGCTCCTCGGATGCTCCCCAAGCTTAGTTAAACGCGGGGTGGTCCAGATAGAGCCCTCTGCTAACGTTTCTTCCAAGTAATCCACCAAATCGAGGTCCATTGCTGTCAGGGGCAAGGTATCGCTAACTGCCTGAGGTAACCACCAAGATATGGAGCAGCAAGTCGATAAAACGGCTTGAAACCCAAGGTCAAAACTCTAAACCGTAGTGCAGGTAAAGCAAGCACTGTAAAAAAAAAAACCTAAGTAAAAAAACCTTTGTTACAGAGAAGGGGTATTATAATCTGCCCTGTCCCGAGGTAGACGTGTACACAGACGGTATAGCCAGCTGCGTCAACGTGCTGCAGGCATGCGATTACCTACCCATACTCACCTGCTTGTTGCTCCATCGCTCCTGCCCAAAACCGCTCTCGGAATCCAAATATCCATAGAAGTTAATGAAGAATAATATCTATAATACTCTAATGATACCTCATTGGGAATACAAAATTTCTTATAGTTGAATATGGCCAACAAACAAACACTAAACACATTATGACAATAAAAACATATTATGATATATATCCATAATAATAACAACAATTTTGTTAATTTATGAATTAAAATTAAATTAATCTATATAAAAAATTATTTTTAATTACATAAAATCAAATATGCATTAAATTAATTATATTTAAATTACAATTTTTCATTTAGAATTACAAGGTTGATTTTTTTTTCATAATTAACTTTTATTTTTAATACTTTTTATTAAAAAAATTATTTGACAATCAGCATCCACTATGAACAACTTATTATCGAGTTTGAATTTAGAACTTATTGAGACTAAACTTGAAACAAGCTAAATGGTTTGTAGCTAACATGTCAACTCTTGAGAAGGCCTATAAGTGCTAGGCCAACCAGATCATCTTTGACAACTATTACACCAACACTCCCAAGTTCATCCTGACATTGGGTGAACCCGGTCAAGTACTGTGGTACTGTGTCGCCCTTCTCCATCTTGATTTTCCTGAGCTTGTACTTCAGTGCTAGTTATTTAGTCAATTTAATGTTCTTAAATTGCAAGCATAAATTATCGACCGGAGTTGGTAAACTTATGAAGTGTAATGCACTATATATGCTAGAAGCCATTCTTACTCTTAGTTTATTATGATGATTGTTGTTTTATGTTTTGTTTGTTCTTTTTTATGAAATGTAAAAGATCATAATGATTTAAACTAAATTCTAATTTAAGTGAGTTGAATCTATTTTTAGATCTTAACTAATTTACTTGCTAAGAATGAATTAAGAAGAAAAACTAAATTCTAAAAAAAAGGAAACAACTTCAATATTTTTATGTCTTTTGGAAATTTTTATGTGAATGAAATCTCCATTAATGAAAATAAACAAATTGTTAAATTATTGAAATCATTAGAAAGCAATTACAATTTTAAACTCAGAAAAAGAATCTTTAAATTACAATCGAAAAATAAACTACTCGATTTGCAAGAAAGAATCTATTTGAAATAAATCTTTTATTGCTTAGATGAAAGAAGGAAAATCTAATCCCTGATAAACATCTATGCAAAAAGAGATTTAATCTATCTTCAAAAGAAAATAAATTTACATCGGCTTAACATCTATTGTAGTTGAAAAGGAAAAGTTGGAAATGAAACGACAATTCTAGAAATAATTGTTCATCTATTTAAGCCAAAAGTCTATGATAAAAACCATGGAAACGAACTAGAATATATAAAGTATTTATATTATGGAATGTTGGAAACTAATTAAAGAGATGACAAATATGATTTAAGCATCTAGAATGAAACGAGAATGAAATATCATAATAAAAACATAACAATTGAATCTACGAAATCAAAACTATGAAAGCATCTAATTGCAAAATATAAAATAAAACAGAACCTCTTCTACTACAGGGGCCCTCCGTAACAAATGGTCTCGAATTCAGGTATCAGTTAACTGTGCATTCGAAGTTTAATATGCATCTTCATTCAGGTAATAAAAACAAAGTTTGTAACACAATATTACAGTCACATCCAAAATTATCCCCTTCTATGTATCAATGGCATGTTTATATAGCGATTACAATGTAACTTCATGGAGATTCATATGGCTAAATATCATAACTGAATGGACACCTAGTTGCCACGAATTTGATGAAGCACAGTCCATTCCAACCTCTGTTTCCTTGACTGAGTTTTTATTGACACATAGGTGCATTGTTTGCTAACACAACTGAAAATAGGGCTCCAAAGAACCCGAAATATCTCCCAAATGGTAACAACTTTGGGAAACCTAGTCATAGAAAGCTTAATTGGGCCTGTTATGAACAAAACCCATGTTTTTTTTCTTTTCTGAGATTTGCTTGCATTTTCTCAGAAAAAGTGTTTGAAGTTGACTAGTCAAAACTGCTGCAATTTTCCCTTCATCTTTGCCTAGAGGTCCACATGTGTGAGCTGGGTGGAATTTGACCAATCAAAATCCATATTGGAGCTTCTAGAAACAATTTCCATGTGTCGAAATTCATTCTATAGTGGTGCTACTACATCAACCATGGAGGTAGCTATAGAAACTTGACAAATCTACAACAACTTGAACTTACTAAAATGTCATTAGGTAAAATCATGCAAATTACTTCTTAATCTACTAAAAATAAAGGAAAACTATGTTAATTAACCACTTAGACATATAGATACACATCATGAAGAATTATGGTAAAAATGGTGGTAAGTGAGTGAAATGGTGCAATGGATGGTTGGAAATAATGACCTAATGAATGTCAAAGACAAGTGAAAAAGATGACAAATCAATGACTCAACATCTCCCCCACATCAAGATATTTGCATGCCCTCATGCAAGTTGAGTCTCAAAAATGAAGTCATATACCTCTTTTCGTTATCTACACAAGTTTTTCTTATTTCATTCCTGAAGAGTGTTTCTTTAAAATATGTTGGTTAATATTATCAATGAATTTCTTCTTATATCACCTATCTTTTCTCCTTTCCAACTTCATGAGAACATGGATCCACACCAAGTCTCATCTCCATGGAATAAATCTAATTTCTAGCACCCCTTTCTTTGATGCCTAAATCTGAAAGTTGAATGTTTCAATGGAAAATGAAACATCAAAGAAAATGAAATATGAATGCACACCATGTAAAATACAACTCCCAAGAAGTAGCTTCTCCCAAAATATACTATTTTTTCATTTTTCTTCTATTGTATTCATCTTAGAATCCATGTCACCCAATTGTAATACAATTAGACCATAAAATGTCCAAGAAATGGAGTCGAACCAATAAAACCATCTCCACCATACAAGAGTTTTCAACCAAGGGACAATGAAACCATAGAAGAGATTCCAAGAGGAATAAAAGGTTGATGAAATGATTGAATCATTGTGGTAACTTGGAGTAATAACCACACATCCAAGGCTTAACTCAATTCTTTTCAATGTGAATCGTGTTTATTACCATACTTTTGGAGGTGTTCCTCAAATCCTTTTGTATGCATGTTGAAATAGGGTATCAATGTAATATGCATGAGCCTTGATGAATATGCGCTGAATATGTAAAGAAGAGAAAGCATTTTTGTGATGTTGCTAAACTCTTGTTGCATTTTCTTTACGATATTTAAAGAACTTGTCGCCATTTTGTTTACCTTGTGTTGAACTCTTGCTCTTGTTTGTCGCATATATCATTGCAAGGTAGCATCCTTGTAATATCATACCCATAGAAGAGAAAATTGTGTAGCAATTTATACAAAGGTGAAAACAACATTGTCTTTGATCTTTGGGTATGAACTCATATTTGTTTCTTTCTCTTTCTTTCTCTCTAGGATACTCCATTTTATAGGCATATTGTTTGTGCAAACTTTAGAGTACTTTGAACATCTCTTTTGCTATTAAAAACTTTATGAGCTACAATTTCAACACATACCTTCGCTAAATCCATCTCTTACCTAGTAGAAGAGTCAAAACATAGCAGATTTCAATGACCTCAATTTTTTTTTTTAACAAATGATCTAAGAAAGGAGTGCATGCATCTATTTTATTTTTTAAAGATATAGACAATGGATCAAAACATCACCAAATAAGGCATTGAGGTCTATCATTGGAGTTTTCTATAGTGCGACTTTTTGGAGTTTCCGATGTCGGAATCTAGTGAATTTTTTTATGTGAAATCTTGATTTCTGTTATTTAAACTAGTTTTTTTACTGTATATATGGATTCGGCACTATGAAAAACCCCTAGGGCACTTCTATTATGCAGGGTTTACCCATCAATCTTGTGATTTCAATGAATTCCTACCGGATTTTAGAGATATTAGATCGGAAAAATCCACCAAAAATGCTTCCAAAAAGTTGCACTAAAGACAACTCCTCTATCATTCATGCACAATAAAAGTGATGACCACTAACTAATTCTTCCATTCCTTCACATGCATGTCTTCAATCAACCTTTGCTCCAAACACTTGAAATTTGTCTTGAACCTAGCTCATAAGCACATCATATTCAAATTTCCAAAGGCAAGTAGATTGATATTAGATTTCAAACTCAGGGACTTCAAGACATTCATGATGACTTCTACTATGGATCACTGCCATGCCAAGCTTTCATACTCATAATATTTGCATGATGACTTTTGAATATATTGCACACTATTTCTTGATGATAAGGCTTCTGGAAAGGGCATGAATTTGGTATGAGGGATAGACCAATAAATGAAAATATGGTTGAGTGGTTAATTTAAAGATGAAAAAGGTTGATGAGGGCCAGGTCAATGATGGAGAAGATGAATTGCATGAATGGTAATTGAAGTGGTTATTTTTCACATTTTCCTAAATTTTTAATAAATTAAAAAGTATTATGCAAGTTTTTACCTCAAGTTTATCTTTTTAAGAACTTGAAATGCTGAAGTAGGAGTTGTAGGTGTTGATTTGGCTCAAGTACGTTGCTCCATCACTTTGACCTTGCTCCACAAAATGTACCATTTTCATGTAATCGACTTGTTTTTGCAGTTTATCTCAAATGGTAAATTTGATTCTCCTGAATTTTTTTGAGGTTATTACCATTCATTTTATGAATCTTCCCACAAAAAAAATCATCCAATGGGTGCACGAATCTCGAGACAATTGAGAAATGGTTGTAGTAAAAGTGACCAATTTATCAAAAAATACATATTGGAATTTCTTGAAATTTTGTGTATTCATTTAGCCTACCTTAATTCATTTACCATAAATATTTAAGGACTAATGGATGCACGGTTTGCAAGTTGTGATCAAATCAATTTCTGCCCTGTTTCACCCTTCACGTTGCCCATTGTTGCAATAAAAACATATGCCACAAACTCATTTTAAGGCCAAATTGAGTTATTCAAAAGGGAAATGGTGTATTTTTACCTTTTTTACCACTTCATGCCTTTAGAATCCCATTTTGATGAAGAAAATATGGTGTTGTGCAAAAATACCGAAATCTGGCCTAATTTGTCCACAATTGTAAAAAATGAAATTCCACCTTAAAACCCTACTGATAATTCCTGGAAAATTGCATTTTTTTGAATTATCCCCACGTCATACTCAATTTACCATATTCTGAGTAAAACCAAAAGCTCAGAATTTTTTATTTCTGCTCCAATCTCTTGCAATATTTGTGCCAAAACTATCTCTGGAAAAAATTGCTACAACAAAAACAGGCTGCTACAGCAATCGCTGCAGAAACTGCAACTTTTTGTAGCTGTTGCGGAAAATGTCAATTTTTCAAAAAGTAGTTTTCTCTGAGTTTGAACTGCTTATTTGGATTGTGTACTACATGCTGAAGTAGAAACCATGAATCATAATGCATATTCACTGAAATAGGCCCAATTTTATTGTTTTTCTTGAAAATGAAATGAATGAAAAAGTGTTGTAATGGTGCCATCATGCCACTGTTGAATGACAAAAAGATCAACATGCTGCTACAAGAAACCAATAAAATATACTGCTACAAGTTGTTGTTGATTCCATAAAACCATTAGTCTTAATCCAAAGCCAAAAATAATGGTATAATTCTTACCATACGAATGAATGTGCTGAAGTCGAGCATGGAAAGAAATCATTGGCTTACCTATCATTAATGAAAATCGTTAACCAATGCAAGAAAACTCACCGATAATGTAAATGAGTGTCAAGGTACCTGAGTGCATCTTGACAAGGATGAATGAATGTGTTGAAGTCGAGTCACCTGCAAGGTCTGACAATCAAGAGACATTGTTTTATTCCCATTGTTGTCAATGAGGAGGCTTTCCATTGATGTATGCAAGTTCCAAGGAATTCCAAATAATCTATGATCTTGATCCCAGATAAGGTGTTGAGGATAATGGGACAAGATTTGTTAGAAGGTGGGCCTTAAGGAATCCCACATCAACCAACTCAATCATAGAACCAAAAATGATTTGAAGAACCATAATAAAAGATTGAAACCATCATGTAATTGCAGAACTTATTGTGAACTTTGCACAAGTTGGTTTTCACAATAGGACTTAATTTTCTCTTTACCTTTTTTTTATATATTCCTACTCTACTTGAAAAATAAATCTCGTTCATGTATATGAATACTTCCAATGGAACCATGTGTGTAACAAGATGAAAGATAAACTCATATTTAGGTTTGAAATATATTCTTTGATATGTACCAGTATATGAGAGACCAATTTCCTTGATTGAGATGATGTCAAAAGATATTGAAGAATTGAGCATTGTGATCCGATGACTGCCTTGAACCAAGATTCAATGTAATATTTTCTTCCTTGGCTTCCTTCTATCATGCCATTCAAGTCCTCAGATATGTGATCTCCATTCATAGAATCTGGTGATAGGCATACATGAAACTTTTCAATCTTAGGTTCCAACAACTACCCTTTATCGGCAGGCATTCATGATTCTTGGACTTTATCTAAGTCTTCTTCTTCGGGTTGTTGTTCTTCAATGGCAGTTGGTGAATCATTTTTCAATACCTCAACATTGTAAGTGGATTGAGGTGTTTTATTATTGGGAATTTGAAATGGTTGTGCGGGTAGTGGAGTGGGAATGGACCTTTGGGGTGTTTGTGTGCGTGGTAATGGGAAAGGTTAAATTGAGGTCAACTGAGGGTGAAACTGATGCTCTAGTGGAGGTGAATGGTATGGATAACACTGATATTAGTATTGAGGATAGTGAGGGAAATATTGAGGATACAGTCGATTTCCTCTGTAAGGCTCTTCCCAACCCTCTTTCCAAGATTGGTTTTGAGATTGGGATTGAGATGGCCAAGGTTGCCAAGGCAAGGGTGTTTTCCAATTACTTTGAGATTGTTGTGCATAACCTTGAAATTGTGCACAATGATATTGCATCATATTGGGTTGATGAGGTTGCCATAGTCCTCTTGGAGCTACATAACAGAGTTGCTATTTTACTTGATTCACTCCATTATCCTTTTGGTAAACTGCCTTCAACCTTAGTAATGATGGGAAATATTCAGTAGTATCTGATGCTGCACAAATTCTACAATTTTTAATGTTATCAAGAGGACATTCATGCAAAAAATGTTTCTTTGTACATTTAGGGCAAAATAAAGAAACATTTTCAACCTTTTTCTTGTTTTGCATTCTTAGCATGTCAATTTGTTCATTTAAATTACCAAGAATGTTTAGTAAATTGTTAAGTTTAGTTTGACTTACCAATAATGTTGTCGATTTACTTACTCTTGTCATAAATGGATCTTGAGGGGATCTTATATGCTTTGCTTTTCCTCTTGATATGTTGTTGCACAATTCACAAATCTCTTGAAATGGAAATTAAGAGACGTCTCCTTTTCCCACCAGGTTAAGAAGATCAATCCATTCATCCTTTATAATATTTAGTAGGAGAGTATTTAATGTGTATGATCCTAAATTATGCAATTTAGAGCTTTTGATATTATAAGTAAATCTGTCTACTAAGCCTTCTAGGTTTTCATCCTCTTTTTGGTTCATCTTAAAGACTTCAATTCTAAGGTCATGGTGTATGCAATAATCTTTATATTTTTCCAAAAATACTCTTTTCATATCATCCCATGTCCTTATATAATTTATTCCTAAAGTCATGAACCATCCAAGAGCTTTATCCTTCAATGTTTTTGGAAATAAATTCAATTTTTGAATGTGTAATGAGTAGCCATAAGATCCACAAATGATTTCAAATTCAAAAAGAAAAGTTTCCGGGTCTTCTAATCTCATACCTCTAAAGTTAGGAAGTATGGATGGAGGGATGTTATTCATTTGAACATTGACATCAGTTTCTTGAATGGGAAATCCAAAATGATTTTCCTCATTGTCATCATCTCCATCCATTTCTTCAACCTCGTTTGTCATCTCTTCTTCCACCTATAAAACTAGGAATTCATGATGTGGATGTGTGGCTCTTATTGCACCACATGATATAGTGGGGTGGTAGGTGATTGAAATTTGTTTGTTTGTTTATTTATTTTTATGAAAGAAAAAGGCTCCTATTTACAATTCCCCAGAAACAACGCCAAAATGTTTAGTCAATTTAATGTTATTAAATTGCAAGCATAAATTATCGACTGGAGTTGGTAAAGTTATAAAGTGCAATGCACTATATATGCTAGAAGCAATTCTTACTCTCAGTTTATTATGATGATTGTCGTTTTATGTTTTGTTTGTTTTTTTTATGAAATGTAAAAGATCATGATGATTTAAACTGAATTCTAATTTATGTGAGTTAAATCTATTTTTAAATCTTAACCAATTTACTTTCTAAGAATGAATTAAGAAGAAAAACCTAAATTCGAAAGAAAAAAAGAAACAACTTCAATATTTTTATGTCTTTTGGAAAATTTTATGTGAATGAAATCTACATTAATGAAAATAAACAAATTGTTAAATTATTGAAATCATTAGAAAGCAATTACAATTTTAAACTCAGAAAAGAATCTTTAAATTACAATCGAAAAATAAACTACTCAATTTGCAAGAAAGAATCTATTTGAAAGAAATCTTCTATTGCTTAGATGAAAGAAGGAAAATCTAATCCCTGATAAAGATCTATGCAGAAAGAGATTTAATCTATCTTCAAAAGTAAATAAATCTACGTCATCTTGACATCTATTGTAATTGAAAAGGAAATTACGCCTTTAAATCCATGCATTATACTATCAGCACCCTGATCTGCTTGGTGATGCTCTCTTGGTAGCAATATGGAGGACTTTCCAATGCTGGCATTTCACTAAAGAAATGTTGCGAAACAGACGAGTCCCAATCCTCCTTAGCCCCTTTCTGTGATTTCTTCATATGACAGGGGGCTGGAACTGAGTGCTTAACCAAAGGGTGCTAGAGCCATTGAACTACCTATCAGAGGGCTTTTTCCTTTGTTATATGAAATCCTGCATATCGGCTATTTCCAATGCTTTCCCTTTATATTTCCTCTATACTCCTTTGATCACCAATCTGCGGGGTCATGCCAACTGAATGCATCACATATCGCAATCAGGAGAAGAAACCTCTTTACCTTCTTTCATAGCACTAGTCGACTTGTCCGGACGTGAAATCCTTATAAGACAGAACACATGAAATATCACATCTGGGAGGATCACCGCGCATATCACAATCGCAAGCTTGGAGGAACTACAATGGATGAGGGACTTGACTTGTGCGATCGCCAATATGTGATTGTGATGGATGATGTAATCACTGCCACATGTCACCCTATGAGTGGTGACACGTGTCACCTAGAAATGCCCCAAAAGGACCCCTAAAAGTGTCGAATCTGCATGCCACGTGTCCTCTGTATTGCCGTGTCACCTCTGTACTACCACGTTAAGATGATGTCAGCTATCATGTGGATCTATGAGGACCAATGATAGTTCGCCACGTGGCCCCCTGGAGGAGAAAGAAAAAGGCTTGCCTGTCCCTGTTTTTGCATTGATTTTTTCTGTTAAAGGTTTTTGGCTGTCCTTAGTGATTTAACATTATATCAGCACTTCCCTGCAATTCCTTAAAGGATGACCCATTAGGCCTATCGATTGCTAATTTTCTGATATGTGAGACTTGCAGAATGCAGGACTGCCCAACGTCGATCACCGATTCACTGAGCTCTGGACCGGCCGATAGTCAATTTGCGATATCAGCTAATTGCTGATTTCACTGCATGCCATGTTGCTACTTCGAAGAAGCCTCTGATTTTCAATTGCAATGAACACCGAACATCCGATATCCTTCTCTCCTTCCCTTAAAAGGCAACAGAACCTCTAAACCTTAATAGGCCATATATTTTGATCCAGAAGTCCATTTTCAGGCTTCCTTATACCATTGGAAAGCTCGTTCCGGGAACTATTCAATGGAGAGGTTATAATTTGGCTTTAAGTGTTCCTATGACCTGGAAGATGGCCTAAAAATTCATTACATCTTTGGAAACTTTGATCAACTGAAAAATCATAATATAGTGCGTGACAACATTGGCTCCAACTGGGGACAATGCCTTGTTGGCAAGGTGCTGAGAAACTGTATACTAGTAGCTTTCCTTCCATTGGGAATAGAATCAATTTTAAACAAACTATAATTATGTGCAAATGAATTTTTCAACATAAATTGAAAATTACATATAACAATTACAATACACACGCTAGTATTTACAATGGGTGTGAGACAGGTACCTCTAGTTTTGGAAATAAAGTTTGAGGAACTGAACATTTATTGGTAGTTCCAGAGGTTCACCATCTAGATTCTCAAGCATGTATGTTTTATTTCCTCTTTCTTCTACAATCTTGAAAGGGTTGAACCATAGCGGATCAAATTTTCCATGTTTGCCTTTGCCTTCCCATCGGGCGTCCCAACGGAGAACTAAATCCCTTGATTGAAGAGGTCGATCCTTATCCTTCTTTAAACAAGGATTTCATCTTTTGTTGGTAAATTGAAAAATTTCCCCCTACCTATTCTCTATTCTCATGAAGCTCGACCAGCTGATTTATCCTTCGCGTTAAGGCACTTGGCTCTTCCTCTTTGATCACATTTATCCCTAGAGCTTGGCAATTGGATTCGGATAAAACCTTAGCCAACTCCTAGCCTTTGATGAGCTTGGTAGGATATATTTCTAGCTCATATTTTGTATTTTTTCTATCCACTTACTCCTATTTCCTTTGATATCTCCTTGCACTAGGATGTCCTTGACTACTGTCGTTGGGATAAACACTATGACTTCTGATTGTATCACATACATACGAAATTCCTTCAGAGCCTTGAATAGTGCATAGGCTTGTTCTCCAATATATTATATTTCATCTTAGCATCCCTCAGGACTTGGCTGAAGATGGAAATAGGTTGTTCATAACCCTCATTATTTTTCTGTAGTAGCACTGCAGCAATAGTATGTGAAGAGGTGAAAGAAAAGATGTAGAAGGTCACTCAATAGTCAGGGCTAACTAGTACCAAGTCTTCAACCAAATCTTATTTAATTCTGATGAAAGAATCTCTATGGCCTGAGCTCCACCTGACTTTGTTTTCCTTATTGAGAATGTCCATAATACCCTTGACAATTTCTGTGTAGTTGGGTATGAACCTCCTCAAGAAATTTATTCTCCCGAGAAAGACTTGAACCTCTTTCTTATTTCTGGGCAAGGGAATATGGTTGATGGATTTGACTCGTTCAAGATCGATCTTTACCCCTTCCTGCCCTACTATGTGTCTAAGTAGCTTCCCCTCACTCAGGGCGAATGGAGATTTCTTAGGATTCAGAGAGAGACCATACCTCCTGCATTTTTCAAAGGTCTGATGAAAGAATCTCTACAGTTTGAGCTCCACCTGACTTCGTTTTCCTCATTGAGAATGTCCATAATACCCTTGACAATTTCTACGTAGTTGGGTATGAACCTCCTCAAGAAATTTATTCTCCCGAGAAAGACTTGAACCTCTTTCTTATTTCTGGGCAAGGGAATATGGTTGATGGATTTGACTCGTTCAAGATCGATCTTTACCCCTTCCTACCCTACTATGTGTCTAAGTAGCTTCCCCTCACTCAGGGCGAATGGATATTTCTTAGGATTCAAAGAGAGACCATACCTCCTGCATTTTTCAAAGGTGAGCTTTAAATGGAGGATGTACTCTTCATCAGTATTAGAAAAGACTGTGATATCATATAAATAAACCACCACAAATTTGTCTTGGTCCCCTACGAAATATATGTCCATGGCTCTCTGAAATGTGGCCCCTACATTGATGAGACGAAAGGGCATGCGAGCATCTATGAATGTTCCCCATGGGGTGGTTAAAGCAATTTTCTTTTGATCCTCAGGATGGAATTCCACTTGGTTGTAGCTAGAGAACCCGTCCATCATGGACATTTTGGCTGAGCCAACCACCTTCTACAATATATGTTCCATCTTAGGCAATGGGTAGTTGTCTTTCAGTAGCGCCCTGTTTATATTTTTAAAATCTACGCATAGCCTTATTTCTTCGCTCCTTTTCTGGACAGGGACTAGGTTGGCCACCCATTCAGAGTACCTTAAAGGCACTATGATCTTTTCCTGTAGCAGTTTTCTCACCTCTTTTTCAATGGAGGGGAGTAAAAGTGGATTTATCTGCCTAAGTTTCTATTTACATGGATTTATTCCACTCTTCAAAGGAATCTTATGCTAAATGATATTAGTATCAAATGATTTAAAATCTTTTGAATTATTGACCGGAGAATCCACAGTTTTTTCATTTTTGTACCAACGTTTCAAATCCCAAGTGGGATCCATCTTCAGGATAAGACCAAGCAAATACATCCTTATAAATTTTGAATAAATTTAAATACCTTTGTCTGTATTGCTAGGGGATTCCTTTTGATAGCTTGATCATCTGGGGTTCCTCCTCTGAGTCAATGTTGCAATCTTCTACTTGATCATCTATCTCTGGGACCATTGGTTTGGAGATTATGTCATCCTTATTAAAAATCCTTTCCAGTGGGACCAATTCGCGTGGGATGGTGTTCCCTTTCATTTGCAAAATTTTTCACCCAGCCACTGTGTCTTTTCACATAGTGGCTTTTTGATTTGTTTCTTCTTCTTCTTAATCGATGGTGGAGTGGGCAAACTCCCCAACAAATTATACGAATCTTTTTACCTGCTCATCATCCTTGAATGTTTGCTAGTGCTTGAAATTATCAGGTATTGAAGGTATGTATTTGACTTATACCTTATATCTAAGGAGCGATTTTGTGGGGGCCTAAAACTGCTTACTGCTATGGCAAGGGAGTCAGTGATGCAGTCAAACTGCATCTTTTTAAGATTCTCTCATGGACCTATGTGTTATGGCCCACGTATCCTTCCTTCATGAAGTGAAACTACACCCTTTACACAAATCCAAACTTAAACTAATTAAATCCCTATTTAATTTGACTTAACAAACCCTGATCAATTTATAGGAACTCAAAACAATATAAAACCCGTCTTAAACCTACACTTTTGCTATCTTGCTAAAATAGCTGAATTCCTTCAATTAACCGAAATATGGAAAAACCCCAAATTTGACACGGAACCCAAAAGATAAAACCACAACTCATAACCCTATCAGGTCTGATTCCTGAATTAATTCACGTGCACCTTACCCACGTGATCACCGTCGAATCCTGCCCTTCACAACGAGCGGTTACGATCAACTCGGAATCCAACTGGATTAAACTACAGTTGATAGCTCATCGGGTTTGTTTTTCAAAGATTCCTCCGAGTTGACTTAGCATGTGATATTTGTCAGATCTCACTTCTTCAAATTGATGGTCACGATTAACTGGGCTATTAACTCAGTTTTATAATATATCAGGTCCGTTTTTGGAATACCACTTACAACCTTTAGGCCACCCGATAAACCTCCCTCTTTACATCTATTCATGTGGCTGCACCAAAGAATCATTCAACACACTATCACGCAATTTAAAACTCAAATGGGTATGAGCCATCCATCCCACCTCTATGTAGTGCAAGTTGGAATCGACTTCAATGGGTTTATCTGCCTTGTATACTTCTACTAGGGTGATCCTCCACAATTGATCACATGCCTTCAGACCAAATTGCTTACCACTTTTTCACCACGCGAAATTTTGGTTACCACCACATCAAAACCACTTTCCTTCATACATATATTTCAGGTATCAATTTCGATGTTTTGTTGACGACGGAAATGTTCTATCGGCTCCGTTCCAAAAGATCTTAATTGCTAAACTGGAAATACATTACAGTAATTTAAGGTTTCGAACTACAATTTTGAAAACCCCAAATACTCTATTCGTTGTGGATTCTGAATAGGATGCATAAATAGGTAATAATATGAAAAGGCACGAAATCATAACAAATGTGATACAAAAAGTTTATGAATCAATTATATGAAAAGGAATCAACATAATTGGAAATTGAAATCATCAATACACACAATCACAAAATCTTTGCATCAGATAACAACTTATTTCATTCATACTCAACAGAATGACATATTACAGAGTCACAACTCCTTCCGGCTTGATTAAAACATAGTTTTAATCCTCTACCTTATTAATCTTGGAACCCTACATCACTCTCGTACTCTCTCTCTCTCACTCCCCTTTATACTATTAGTTACCTTTTTTTCTTTTATTGATCCCTCCAACTACATTGATACTCAATTCCTATTATTATCGACTGAACAATCAAATCCCTATTCTAAGGGTCTAATCCACACCTATGCTAAAAGCTTTATCCCCTATTCTAATAATAACACAAATATGCTAATTATTACAATATTTAAATAAATGAAGATACGAGAGATCTAACCCTCTCTATTAAGATAGACATTGACCACTTATTCCCTTTTCTACTCAGAATTTGAAAATAAACTACTCACATACATTTAAATTAACTAAAATTAATTAACCTCTTGTCTTCCAACCCTTTGTTAGCCACAACATGTGATCACACCATCACATTGATGGCTAGGTCTAAATGCTCCTGCATCACACTCCCTAAGTTGAAAGTTTTCATGACCTCTTGGTCATGTGTTTCTTTTGCTAAATCATCCAGAATCCCAAACCTTACTTTGTAACTTGTCATCTCTTTCATCATGTTGCTAATTCATTTTTCCTACCACTATTACTTCAATCCTTCCAAGTTTCCAAATCTTATGTTGTTGTTGTCCTCTTTCTTTGCTGATGCAGATTTATTTTGTTAATTTCCTTTCTTTGCTGGTTCTCTTCTTGATTGACTTCATCATCCACAATTTCTCAATTTCTTCTTCACACTTTTTTTTTAGAGGAACTCCACTGGCATCTGACTACTGTACAATCTCCCTTACCACAGAAATTATGAAATTTCTGCCCAATAGTACTTCACCTCTTTCATTTACAACCTCTTGGTTGTACTTTACAACGTCCCTTTCATTGCTATGAAATACAATTGTTTCCTTTGGTTCACTTAATAACTTTTCTAGCAAATTAAATCTTCCTTCATATTCAATAAGCATGTCACTTGCATATGGCTTCTTTTTCTTGTATAAAATAGAATTTCCATCATAAGTATCAGATTTAAAATAACTATGGTTCTCAATCTCCACAATTAATTCTGTCATCAAATCTTTATGATGTTCTTCTACAAAAATTTATGAAATTTCCATCAAGTTCCATTTCAGTATTTTCTTGTTTATTACAGAGTGTTCCTTGTCTTGACATAGGGCTGTCATTCAACAATTCAATAACTAGAATCTCCTGGAGTATATCACTGTGAAGTATCCTTTCACTTTCTTTGCAACAAAATAATGTTGTTTCATCTTCATATATATCAGAAACAAAATTCTGGATTTCCAAAGCTTCTTCATGGTTTACAAATTCATAAAAATAATCACTTTTTAAATGACAAAATCCTTGAACTTTTGTATCTGTTAACATCCTCATATATTCCTTCACAATTTCCATGATAATTTCGTTTTGATTTTCTATTGAAGATGCTTCATTCTGGTTATCATCACAAACTTTCATTTGTTTATCTTCAGCTTCATTAATCATGACAATTTCCTTGTCAATACCATCATTCTCAAAATTATTAAACACATGCTCAAAATATCTTTCTGTTTCAACCATCTCTTCGAATAATATCACTTCTTCATCAACGTGCATAAGCACATTGTCCAATTGCTGTCCATTATCTGTAAAACCTAAAATCATACACAACATATCAGTTTCAAAAATACAACGCTCTTCATTTAAAGCCTCAGTGATCAGATCTTCCTACTTCTTTGAACTATTCTGATAGTGCACTAAGTTATTGAGAAATTCTTCCTCAACATCTTTGATTTCCTTTCCATCGAAAAATACCCCTTGGACTGTAGCTTCTTGACTATGCTTAGCAACTTCATCATAGGTTTGTAGAAGAACTTTTTTCCCTACACAATTCTCTTCATCACTTAGTATATCCAAGTAAGACAACAATGTCTTTCTCTCTTCTATGATAAGACTTTGATCCTTCAAAGTATTCCTTGACTTAACTTTTTCAGATGAGTTCTCTGTGTCAACTTCTCTTCTCTTTACTTCACAAATCTGCAATGCATTTATTTCCTTTTCTGTGTCCAATTTCCATTGGTCTTATATCCATGCTAAAATTCAATCAAACATGATCCAATATGCTTTTAATAAGAGAAGACACAACCATTCAACTATACCTTTTAATTTCCTCCACCAATCAAAATCTTGAAAGTCTTTATGCATCTCCTTTTGTGTTTTTCTTGCCTCTGCCTCTTTCACCTTTTCATGCACAGGCTCACATTTATTAGGCTACATACCTGCAATTTTACATTCACATAAATAATTAATACCAAAAATATGAGACTCTCTTGTCTTTGAAGATTCTACCAGCACCTTCATCTCATGCTGATCTGGATAGACCAATTCTTCATCATTATCATCATTGTCTCCTTCCCCAAGGAGAGGTCCTTTCTTTGGTTCACAAATGTATTTTATTCTTTCATTCTCAACTATTCAGAGTATTAGTTTCTCAGCAAATAATTCCCTGACAAACCACTTAACTCTTTTTCCCACATAAAATCCTTGTTTCCATTCTTCTTTGATTCCTTTCAGTACCAACTTCTTCAAATGACTAAGTTTTGTCATTATCTTAGCCACCTCTATGTCAATTTCTTCCTTACTCATTCTCTTGAGTCCAACTTCTTTGGCACTCTTTTCTCTCTGTCTGTGACTCTCCTCTGTAACCCTGTTATGACTACCAATAGTCATATTCATTGTTTCCTTTGGTGAACCTTCCTTTTTCACTGATGAGCTGCAACTAGCCCTTCTCTCTTCTGTAACAAGTCTATTAGTTGTTACACATACCAAATCATCCTTTTGGTATCCTCTCTTTTCCCGGTTCTTTGCACTAGAACCTCTTCTTCTCCTTGAGCACTCTGGCTCAGCTTCCAAAGATGTTAGATGCTGCATCTTCAATTGCTCACTTCCATTTACCTTTAGCAATTTCATTTTATTGTTGGGTATTGTCACCTTTTATTCATCTGAGAGTTCTTCTTGCTTCATCTTGTTTAACATAGCTCATGTACTATGATGCTACTATAGCTCATTCTATCTTTCAACAATTTTACTACTTCCCTTGGCTTGCATAATCTTACCTCAAGATTCATCAAGTATTCTTCCAAACCTGCCAATTTTTTTCAAAGATATCTTAGAACTAATTCCATTTTACTTTTCATAATGAACACTTCAGCTTTTAAGATCAATTTAGATTCTTTTTAAACTTCAACAATATTTATAAAATTCATGACAGACACTACAAATTCCTTCTGACAATGTTTTTGTAAGAAAATTTTGTCTTGCTTCTACAAATTCCAAATTTCAATCCTTGTAGTGGCTCTTCTTTCAGATCTATCAAATCCAGCCTTTAGTCTAACTGTTCCTTCACCATCAAGATTATTGTCTTTAACAATACTTAAACAATCTTCATTCATTCTTCAATTTTCCACAAAATTCTTCAAACCATTTAAATGAATTCAGTGCCACAACAAACCACTCTTCTATTTGTCTTTAAATTCAAAACCAATAATTCAATAAACTTACATTTAAACATTACTAAGCACTAACTTCAAATATAGAAATTTCACTACCTGCAAGGAAAACATCTTCTCCTCTGAAAT
This sequence comes from Pinus tabuliformis, assembly GCA_031772625.1. NCBI lineage: Eukaryota > Viridiplantae > Streptophyta > Pinopsida > Pinales > Pinaceae > Pinus > Pinus tabuliformis. The sequence goes on from CM062807.1 coordinate 1,125,640,936, forward strand.
TTCACTCCCTTGTGGTTCTCTGGATATTCAAACAAGTCTCTGTAAAAATCATCAAAATAAATATTCTTACCAGACGTTAGCCAGAGGATTCCTTGTTTCCCTATTCTGATCTTAGTATCCTTTGTGCTCTGATTGTGCTTATCCTATGCTTCTTGTCTCTCCAATAGCTTAACTTGTGAGATGTAATCAGCCTCTGCAGTAACAAGTCCCCTTCTTGCTACACATGCTTCACCAAGCTTTTCTCCTCTGAGCTCAGTCTGTTAGCATTTCTCTAGTTCTCTCCTCTAGAACCATATGAGCACTCCTTGCTCTAGGCTATTGCAAATCTCTTCACCTCTGTTGTTGTTACTCTGCACAAAAATACATAGTCCACACACTTATCAAATCACAACATAACTTTACCTCTACGCAGAATCTCCTTCTGCTCTGATACCACTTTGATGTCGTCAAACTGCATCTTTTTAAGATTCTCTCATGGACCTATGTGTTATGGCCCACGTATCCTTCCTTCATGAAGTGAAACTACACTCTTTACACATATCCAGACTTAAACTAATTAAATTCTTGTTTATTTTGACTTAACAAACCCTGATCGATTTATCGGAACTCAAAACAATATAAAACACGTATTAAACCTTCACTTTCTCTAGCTTGCTAAAATAGCTGAATTCCTTCAATTAACCGAAATATTTGCAAAACCCAAAATTTGACACGGAACCCAAAAGATAAAACCACAGCTCATAACCCTATCGGGTCTAATTCCTGAGTTAATTCACATGCACCTTACCCACGCAATCACTGTCGGATCATCCCCTTCACAATGAACGGTTACAATCAACTCGGAATCCAACTGGATTAAACTACAGTTGATATCTCATTGGGTTCGTTTTTCAAAGATTCCTCCGAGTTGACTTAGCATGCAATATCCGTCGGATCTGACTTCTTCAAATTGATGGTCAGGATTAACTGGGCTATTAACTCAGTTTTATAATATATCGGATCCATTTTTGGAATACCACTTACAACCTTTGGGCCACCCGATAAACTACCCTCCTTACATCTATTCATGTGGTTGCACGAATGAATCATTCAGCACACTATCACACACTTTAAAACTAAAATGGGTATGAGTCATCCAACCCACGTCTACATAGTGCAAGTTGGAATCGACTTCAATGGGTGTATCTTCCTTCCATACTTCTGCTAGAGTGATCCTCCACAATTGATCGCATGCCTTCAGACCAAATTGCTTACCACTTTTTCACCACGCGAAATTCCGCTTACCACCACATCAAAACCACTTTCCTTCATACATATATTTTTGGTATCAATTTTGATGTTTTGTTGACGACGGAAACGTTCTACCGGCTCCATTCCAATAGATCTTAATTGCTAAACTGGAAATACATTACAGTAATTTAAGGTTCCAAACTACAATTTTGAAAACCCCAATACTCTATTCGTTGTGGATTCTGAATAGGATGCGTAAATAGGTAATAATATGAAAAGGCTCAAAATCATAACAAATATGATACACAAAGTTTCTGAATCAGTTATATGAACAGGAATCAACACAATTGGAAATTTAAATCATCAATACACACAATCACAAAATCTTTGCATCGGATAATAACTTATTTCATTCATACTTCGTAGAATGACATATTACAGAGTCACAACCTCTTTTGGCTTGATTAAAACATAGTTTTAATCCTTTGCCTTATTAATCCTGGAACCCTACATCACTCTCGTACTTTCTCTATCTCTCTCTCCCCCCTTTATACTATCAGTTACCTTTTTTTCTTTTATTGATCCCTCCAACTACATTGATACTCAATTCCTATTATTATCGACTAAACAATCAAATCCTTATTCTAAGGGTCTAATCCACACCTATGCTAACATCTTTATCCCCTATTCTCGTAATAACACAAATATGCTTATTATTACAATACTTGAATATATGAAGATACGAGAGATCTAACCCTCTCTATTAAGATAGACATTGACCACTTATTGCCTTTTCTACTCAGAATTTGAAAATAAACTACTCACATACATTTAAATTAATTAACCTCTTGTCTTCCAACCCTTCGTTAGCCACAAAATGTGATCACACCATCACATTGTTGGCTAGGTCTAAATGCTTCTGCATCAGTCAACCATCTTGTTTCCTTCCCTAGGCATAAATTGGATATTAAAGGCCAGGAAGAAATTATCAATTAGATACCACGCTTCATTCCCGTATGTCCTCAGTCTGGGATGTTTGGCCTGACATTGATTCTTGATTTGCCTTACGACCAGACTCTCCATAGACCATTAGACATTCAATATTCATATTTTATGTTGTTTGCAAACCAAGGAGAAATGCTTCGTACTCTGCCACATTTTTTATCGCCTCAAATGCCATCTTGAAAGAGAGGGGTATCAGTCTGCCCTCTGAAGATACCAACAATATTCCAGCTCCATTTCCCTCTTTTGAGTTTTCCCCATCGAAGTATAACTTCCATACTTCATTTTCATTTGTGCATTGATGCTCTAACTGCCTCGTTAGGTGCACTGATGTTTCCTCTAAGAAGGTCTCATCTTCTTCTAGGAATAGGCAGGAGAGGTCACTTTCTTTCCCATGCACTAGGGAATTTTCTGAGCCTTTAGTTGGGGTCACAGTTTTTACAAACCTGGATTCTCTGTACAACCTCCTTTGCTCGCCTCCAAAAGTGGGAATTGTGGCATAAGTCAGATCTAGCTTGATAGAGCCCCCCACCTTGGAACCCCAAGATCTGGATAAGAGCATGCCGAACCGAGGAGGAATATTGGCCACCACTATGTCCATTACCACACTCTTCACAGGGATTTGAGCCAGGTTTACCACCAGATCCTTTATCATCCCTAAGCACTTGAATCTCTTTGAGTCAAAAGAGTACATGTCCTTGTATGGTATGGTGATTTCCAAGCCTAGATGTTCCATCACTATTAATGGCATGAGGTTGTGTGAGGCTCCTTAATCCAACATATAATTATGCAGTAGGAGGTCGTGGATTACTAGGGTCACGTAGAAGGGTGCAATAGAAGGATCAAACTCTTCCGCATGCACTCCAAAATCAACCATTGGACTCCCCTCTTGTAGGTTTAAACTATCATGAGTTGGTGCTGAGGTATATGGATGCATGAATTGAGAGACTTGAGATTTATAATTAGGCTTCTTTAGAAGCTCAGTTAGAGGAACAAGAATTTTTACCTTTTCAAGCTCCTTCTGGAGATTGAATGTGGGTTGGAGTTTTTTTGTACCCCCTGGCTGTATTCCTTATTCCTTCCCACTGGTAATTTTCAACAAAATAGGTGCCTCCTTTTCTGTGTGTCCCTCAAAGCTATTGCTTTCCTTATTTGCAGAGACTTTTATCTCCGAAGGGTTAGGATTTATCTTACCTTTCCCTTTGTCTAGTACTGGAGGAATAGCTTGGGGAGCAGTTCCCTCCTATTTCTTTGATTCTCTTGACATATTCTTATAATATATTAGATTATACTTACATTTTGGTTGTGATTGCATGAAATCTGCAATATTTTTTCAATAATAATCTATATCTTCCTCCTCTGTTGTTGCTTCTCTTTCGTGACTGGCTTCCTGGTGAGCCATATTCTCATGTTCTTCTTCAGGAAAAGCAAAAAACAAATTTCCTTGCATCTTCCATGTATCCGATGGTTTCTCATTAGGATCCTCTTCTAAATATAGAGGATGAGGGATCTAATTGAGGTGTTCCTGCCTTTCCCTTGGAAGTATTTTCAATGGAGGTCTTCTATACTATAGGTTATAACCCCGATTGTTGACTTGAGAATTCTGCTTGGAGAGAATCTCGTTCTCAAGTTCAAGCTTTCCAACCTTATGTGATAAACTCTTGATGAGCTTGTTCAACTCATCCCACTTCAGGTTTGGTGATTCTCTATCTCAACCAGAGGAGAATGCCTCTTCTTTCCCTCTTTTATTCTCAGTAGGTTCTTTCTTTCCTCTTGACTTTCCCGCTGAGATGAAATTTGCTTCCACCTCAAGTGCATTGATTTGGAGTTGATCTAGAGTGAGAGACCTCGTTTCATTTAGAGTAAAGCCAAAGTCAGATTGAAAGGTGACTAGAAAAGCTACTCGAGCAACAACTGGAGGAGGCTTTATCTCAGCTGGCAAGTTATTGTATTGCTTATTGAACCTTCTTATAAATTCTGAGATATCCTCTTTTGGCTTCTTCTTTATGGCATTAAACTCTGTGAGGAGGTACTCATGGTTTCTCTTTTCACCCTATTTCTATGTGAAAGAGTTTTCAAGTTCCTCCCAGGTAGTGATGGAGGCATTGGGTAGGGCTTTGAACCACTTTCTAGCCTCTCCATCAAGAGATTGTACAAAAAGTATCATGACTACATCCAGCTATTCCACGGTTAGGTTCTCAGCAAAGGTACTGAAGGTTTGAATGTGTCTCTCTGTCGTGTTATCATCTTCCCCATTGAACCTAGGCAGATTCTTTAGGTAGTCTTCAGGCATTGCACTTAGAGGTTGAGGTAAATTAAGAGGTGCATATTTATTTAACAAGAAACCCGGAAGAGCCATCTGGATTAATGGAGGGGGATTGATACTAGCCTGAGGAACTTGGACCAAAAACACGGTGGTAGGAGTGGCTAGACTAAATGTAGGGTATCTCAGGGCCTTGGGAACAAATCCTGAGTAGTGAGTAACAACAAGCTGAAAGCTGGATGAGGAAGCTTCAAAGGCTAGTGAGATGGTAGCATAGGCAGGGGGAGTTTTCTCTTTCCAGAGTTTCCTAAAATTTAATCTTTCCAGGTCAAATACGAATGGGGATTTCTACTGAGATGTATCTAAGCGAGTGTGAGGCTTTTTAAAAGCCAAGATGATAAATAATAATGGGGGTTTGTGGAGTCTCTAAGGTGATGATGAATGAAATTGGAACCTCTTTTTTCACCTACATAAAGAGTGCTCAACTTGTCATATCCCAGGGGAAAAATCCTTCAATACGTTCCCCGACAATGACGCCAGAAGATTTTATAGCTCCTAGAGACAACCTTGGATTGCTTACAAGACCAGTTCCTGGGCACATATAAATTTAGAGTGCCTCAAATGATTCTTAGTAAAGGGATACCTCACTTATATTCTATATGTATCTATAATGGGTTGGTTCATTCACCTAAACTAGTAAGACATGATCTTTTGGTACTTCTTCACATATACAAATCTCAGAAATATGCATAAAACAATGGAGGTTATGTAGTTCAAGGACTTGCAATTTAATAATATTTTGTAGAGCAATGATCGAGGATAAGGAGAAGGAGAAACTCATCATATGGGGTTAACATCATCAAGAATTATTTTCTTAACACATAGAGCTTGCAGCTTTAAGAATTCCTACACTTATTTGAGTTACAAGTAGATATAATGGATGAAAGAGGGGCTGAATGATATGATTCATGTAGCGCAGATTTAAATATATAATTTCAATAATCCATATAGGCAGATGCATTAACGATGTCGATACAAAATGAATATGTGTTATAGTTACAAACACTTACACTAACATATCGATACAAATGAATACGTGAGGAATCTTGAAATATTTCTAGCAGCTATGATTGCATGAATTTAGAGAATAAACATGAACATAAAATGGGTTTTGACAGAGGAATAACATATTGTAATACTTGAATGAGGAATCACCACCATTTGCTTGATATTCTGAAAAGTCTATATTACAAAGACATACAGTCTAAAAATTACATGTAGCTTTTTCTTTAGAATTTCTTAACCTTTGCTAAGTCTTGCTTCCTTCTATTTATCAATAAAGGAGGAGCATTGAACATTCATTATATCAAAAAATATCTTCAGTCGAGTCTCAGATGTCAGATTGACTAGTTGTCTTAGCTGGGGATGGCTCTGTGGCCCAAAAATATTATAGAATTAATGGATTCATTGAAAGGAGGTAAATTGCACGACATCAAATAAGTAAACAGTCATAAACAAGCATTAATAAACTATCATAGTTCCCATCTCTGTAATTTCTTCTATTTTAGGTTACAGTGGACTCATTGTATGGTATCTTGTACTGTTCAGCCGGCACCTGTCATTTCTTCCTTTACTGCTCAAGCCATTCATTATTTAAAGTTGGGAGTGGGCACCATTGACTTCATGTCATGGTATTGAAACAAAGGATCCTTAGGCAGTATGTCGCCTCTCTCTGTTATGGGACACCATGCCTGAAAATTGAATCCTCCTGAGTTACCAAGCCTCTTTTCATTCCTGTCAAGGTCGACCCTGATTTTGTGTCGCAATGGGATTTTCTGAATCAGCCCATGTCAGTTTTGAATGCACCACCTGTTTCCCTTAAAGCCACAGTTGCCGACCCATCAGGACTTTAAAGCCCGACATTGTACTATCGACGCCCTGATCTTCCTGGTCATGCTCTCTTGGTGGAAATATGGAGGACTTTCAAATGTTGGCCTTTCGCTAAAGAAATGTTGTGAAATAGACAAGTATTGACCCTCCTTAACCCCTTTCCATGATTTCTTCATATGACTGGGGGCTAGAACTAGGTCCTTAACCTGAGGGTGCTAGAGCCATTGAACTACCTGCGGAAGGGATTTTTTCTTTGTTATATAAAATCCCGCATATCAACAATTTTCGATGCTTGCCCTTTATATTTCCTCTAAACTATTATGATCGTTGATTTGTGGGGTCGAGCCCACCAAAAGAATCGCATATCGCAATCGAGAGAAGAAGCCTCTTTACATTCTTTCATAGCATTGGCCAACTTGTCCAGACGCGAAATCCTTATAAGACAGAACCCATGAAATATCGCATCTGGGAGGATCCCCTTGGATATCGCAATCGCAAGCCTAGAGGGACTACGACGGATGAGGGACTTGACTTGTGCGATTGCTGATATGAGATTGTGATGGGTGAAGTCATCATTGCCACGTGTCACCCTATGAGTGGTGACACGTGTCACCCATAAATTCCCCCAAAGGACCCCTGAAAATTCCAAATTTGCATGCCATGTTTCTTCCATACTGCCACGTCAAGACGATGTCACTGCCATGTGGATCCATGAGGACCAATGATATTCTGCCACGTGGCCCCTAGAAGAGAGAGAAAAAGGCTCGCATGTCCCTGTTTTTGCGTTGATTTTCTTTGTTAAAGGTTTTCGGCCCTTCTCGACGATTTAACATTATATCGGCACTTCCCCACAATTCCTTAAAGGATGGCCCATTGGGCCTACCGATCGCCAATTTTCCGATATGTGAGACCTGCGAGATGCGGGACTGCCCACTGCCAATCACTGTTTCATTTAGCTCTGGACCCGCCGATAGTTGATTTGTGATATCAGCGATCAGTTAATCATTGATTTCACTTCATGCCATGTTACTACTTCAGAGAATCTGTCAATTTGCGATTGCGATGAACACTGAACCTCCAATATCCTTCTCTCCTTCCCTTTAAAAGGCAACAGACCCTATGAACCTTAACAAGCCATATCTTTTGATCTAGAAATCCATTTTTGAACTTCCTTATACTGTTGGAAAGCTCGTTCCAGGAACTATGAAATGGAATGGTTACAATTTGGCTTTAAGTGCTCTTGTGGCCTAGAATATGGCCTCAAACTTCACTGCATCTTTGGCAACTTTGATCAACTGAAAACTCATAATGTAGTGAGTGACAACAATGGCTACAAATGGAAAGATATTCTTGTGTATCATGGCTAGTAAGTGCACATAAATATTAATGAAACTTTCTATTGGAAATTCACCAAAGAGAAAATGGGATTGTTTGAGAGATAAACCATAGTTGAAATATCTAATATAAATTAAGAAAAAACCTTCAAAGTTGTATTCCTATTATTGTTTCTCATTTACTATTTTAAGGCTAAGTATTCTCTGTCCTAGGTTATTCCAAAAATACATTCAATAGTTAGACTCATTTTGTATGCATTGAAAAGCACTGGAAAAGAAGAAGACCCCTATGGGATTTTAGAGTTAAGAAAGAGAAGATATTCCTTCTATTTTGTAGGGTAGTGTAAGAGAATGTTATGGTTGTTTGAAGGATAGATGAGAGACTGGAATATTCTATAATGAGTATATTGGCTACATATGAGAGTAACAGGTTGGGATGAGAGAGAGAGTAGAGCCTTGTAATTTTCCTTTGTGTTGGTGTTAGCATGATTTTATACAATAGTCAAGGAAGGCTTCAGTTGATACAATAGTCCAAAACTATTGGTTCATTTTTTTCAATTAAAAATAGTTTTCTTGGATTTCCCAAAGTGCATAAAAGGTTGAAAATTTCCCAAACTCTGTGACAACCTTCACCTTTCCATTTGCTTCATCCACCTTCAGGACTATGCATGTGGTGTCAAGGTTGGGTACTCATATTATATAGACACTAGGGGAGTGATACGAATATAAGAGAAATAACAGGGCAGGAATATAAAGAGTGATACACTAAAGGTAAAAAATTGAGAACATGTCTGCAGATAAAGAGCAAGCAGCGAATGGAGCTAGTGAGAAGGAGAAATATTACCAAACAAAGCTTCAGGAAATAAAATTCATGCTACCCTTCTTGGCCACATAATGTAACAACAATAAAACATTTATCCATGAAAAAACACATAATTGAGCTTCCAAAAGTAAGGGGGATCGAGATAGAGAACACAAAAATTACCACCAGTAAAGTCGCTTGCCTTGGCCGAAGGATGAGACTGAAGTGAACCTCTGCATACTCCAAAATAACAATGGAATAGAAAAGAAAAGTCCCAACCAACCCACCAACAAGCAGATGAAAGACCACCATCATGAAGCGCTAGTTCTACCCACTCCGAGAAGACTCTGCCTCAAGAAGGACACTCCTACAAATTCTCAGAAAGATAAAAAATGCTACCAAAGCTCTAGAAATGTCTTCAGATTTATCTAAAACTAAGGTTGAGGTGAGAAAAATCACTAGAACTATGGGATAATGGATTCTCAACAAAAATATAAATTTACGGTCATAGACCTTCCTACATTGGAGAGAGTAATAACTCATCACTATTAACTCTCTGCCCTAGCTGATTGGTAGCAAAAGCTAGACCAGATATAGAAACCACCATCTTCAGCCACGTTAAATTCATTCACATGCATGTGCATGAATGTTGCTTGAGGCGGTGGGGTGACAAGCTTGTCCCCAACACCCTATCCATTCATGCTTCCAATCCTCATTGAGAGGTCTTTATATGTTAAATATTAGAAACAATAAATTTCTTTCAATTTTAATTTTAAAATAATAACAATAATTATTTTGTTACAAAAACTACTCCATATAATTATTACATATTTATATATTTAAATCTTTAAATTTAATAATACTTCAAATTATATATAAAATTAATGAATATTTAACCATTTATCTAAATACTTAAAGCTTTTATATACTAATTAATTTTAAAAACATAATAAACATCAAATTAGATAATTTAAACATTTAAAGTGTGATGAAGCCTTGAATATAACAATTCAAAATGCGCAAAACTTTTCATATTGATATGGGTGTTCTTAAACATGAGTAACAATTTTTTATTATTTTATGGATTTTCTTTGTATTATTTTTTGGATTTCCTTTCAATTCTAGTGAGATTTTAACTTATTGTTAACTTTTCATATTGATATGGGTGTTCTTAAACACTGGTCACAAACTTTTGTATTATTTTATGGATTTCCTTTGTACTATTTTATGGATTTCCTTTCTAAGTCTAGTCATAATTTTAACTTATTGTTATGATTCTGTTTTAGTCCAGCCAAGAGATTTTAAACTATTGTGTCGATGAGATTTTTATCAAAGATAAAAGGGAATAATTTATGAAAGTTAATTTAGTTAAATTTTAAATTTATTATGTGATGTGGATTTATTAAAGGTAAAGAAGGTGATTAATTATGATTTTATTTATTTATTTATTTATATTTATATTTATATTTTATTTTATTTATTTTATTTTATTTTATTTTTATTTTATTTTTATTATTATTATTTATTATTATTATTATTATTATTATTATTATTTTTAAGTTGGATGAAATTTAATAAAATTTGTAAAATATTGTATAGATAGCCTTTCAATTAAAGATAAAGAAGATGTTTAGGTATAAAAGTTAATTCCTTTCAAGTTTAAGAAAAATTTAAACATGAGCTTTCTATCCAAGTTAAAGGAGATAATTAATTATGAAAGTCAATTCCTTCTAAGTTCAATGAGACTTTAAACCTATTATGTGACTAGGGTTTCAATTAAAGATAAAGGAGATGATTGAGCATGAAAGTCAATTCCTTCTAAGTCTAGTGAGACTCTAAACCTATTGTGTTATGAGATTTCAATCAAAGACAAAGGAGAAGATTGAGCATGAAAGCAAATTCATTCCAAGTTTGACAAGACTTTAAACTTATTGTATCATGAGATTTCAATTGAATATAAAGAAGATGATTAAGAATGAAAACCAATTCAACCTATTGTGTGGATGAAGTTTCAACTAAAGATAAATGGGATGATTGAGCATGGAAACCAATTCCTTTCAAGTCTAGTGAGACTTTAAACGTATTGTGTGGATAAGATTTGAATTAAAGATAAACGATATGATTGAGCATGAAATCCAATTACTTTCAAATCTCACAAGAGTTTAAACGTATTGTGTGGATGAGTTTTCAATTAAAAATAAAGAATATGATTAAGTAATACTATTTCGAGGTAACCCGTGGACTAATAATTTGGAAGAAATCGGACGAAGAGAGATGAAGTAACTATTCTGAAGTGCATTTCCAACATACACAAGATGTAGCTAGCACATGACAGAAATCTTATGAACCAACCAATAATGAAATTTGACACAAGTGCGGAACTTGGTGGTGGAACAAGAAGAGCGGCTATTTCTGAGCTAGGGTTACAGACTTACAGAGCTGGTTCTCCATGGAGGGATGCAAAGGAGGGAGCTCCACTCCCTCCTATAAGTAGGCAGTAGCCGGCAGAGGTAAAAAACCAGTAGAAGATGATAGAGGTCCATCTGATGATGTAAGACAAAGAAACAAGGAAAAGGAGCAGGATGGCTCTAAAACCAGGGAGAGAAACAACACTAAAGACAACAAGGAACAGGAAACAAAAGGAAAAGCATAAAAGGGACCATGCAAGCCAAAAACCACAATCACGCCCAGAGTGGTGTTGAATGATCCTACGCTGCAGGTGCATAGGGACCACATGCATACGTATGCAATCATTTGTAAATTCATGGGCTTATGGCCCACTAAAAAGGCTTTTCAAATATGGATTAAATACCACTAGAAACCAAAAGGAAGCATAGAACTTCATCTGGGATCAAAAAGATTCTTCACTGTAGTCTTTGCTAATATTGAAGATAAGGACAGAGTGTTTGAAGGAGGGCCCTAATTTTATGCAGCTGCAGGCTTGTATATGTGGCCATGGGTGATGAATTTTGTCCCAGAATGCGAAACTTTTACCTCGGTTCCAGTTTGGGTAAGACTCTACTCTCTACCTTTGGATTATTGGCAACTGGAATCCTTATCGGCCATAGGAAATAAGCTAGGGCATTTTTTCAAAGCCTCTGAGGCCACTAGAAAAGGAAAATACACATCCTTTGCAAGGATATGTGTGGAGATGGATCTTTCTGGAGCTCTGCTGGATGAGGTAATATTGGAAGTGTTTGATGAAGAATGGGTGCAAACAGTGGATTATGAACACATCCCTTTCAGATGTCGTAAATGCCATGAGCATGGGCACCTATTCAGAGATTTCCCTCTCAGTAAAACAGAAAACAAGAGTAAAACTAACACCATGAAAGACACTGAAAGCTTTCATAAGGTGGTCCAGAAAGGAAAAGGGAGCAAAAGGGGACCGAAGCTACCTCATACAGACAAGCAACAGGCTAGTCAAAACAGGTTTCAAGCCCTAGAAGAGGAAGAAGTGATAATGAAAGAATATCAGGTCAAGGGAGGCAGTCAAGTGGAGGAAGAGAACAAAGAAAATGTTGAGCAAACACAAAACAGAAATAAACAGAAAGAAGACATGATGAGTGACACAGAACTGGAAATGGACCAGGAAATGACCCAGAGTGAGATGGAAATGGAGGATCACAAACTACAGGAAATTCTTGAGAAAGATAATCTAGATCTAGAAGGATTCTTGAATCAAGGAACCAGAGAGGGTGTGGATTTGTTACCTCCAGAGAGGTTCCACGGAGTTCAATAGCTATTCATCTATAAAACTCAGAACAGAGGGTCAGAAAAGCAAAGGAAAAATGAAAGATAAGGTAATGAAGGAGTGAAAGCTATGAAAACCACACCAGGATTAGCACCCAGAATCCCAGGAAAGAAAAGGGGCCGGAAAAAGAAAAACAAATTGTTGATGGAATGTGGAAAGCTAATGATAGACTCAGGTAAGATGAAAGACCTATCCAGTTACTCCTTTACAAATCTTTAATAATGAAGTTCACTTCTTGGAATATAAGAGGTCTAGGCAGTAAAAGAAAACAAAGATTACTAAGTAATAGAATGAAACAAGCAGCCCCGGATGTGATCTTCATTTAGGAAACTAAATGTTCCATTCAAAAAATAAAAGGGATTCACAGCAAATGGCTAAATAGATTTGAGTTTCTGGAAGTCAAAGCAGAGAATACAGTAGGAGGTATTCTCACGCTTTAGAACCCCCAAAAAATTGACATTATAGATGTTGAAGCATCTAGAGATTATCTTTCAGTGGTCATTCAACGAGTGGGAGATAAGGAAATTTACTTCGTCACAAATGTGTATGGCCCTCAAAGAATGGATGGTAAACTCAAGCTTTTAGATTCCCTGCAGAAGCTTGGGGAACAACAGGCAAAAATCCCTTGGATCTTAGGGGGTGATTTCAACATGATCAAATCATTGTCTGAGAAAAAGGGAGGAACCAAAATTCTAAACAAATATTCTTGTGCTTTTCAAACCTTCATAGACAATATGAAGCTCATGGATATTGTTATGAATAATGGTACTTTTACTTGGAACAATAAAAGAGGAGGAGAGGCTTAGGTGGCCTCCAAATTAGATAGATTCATAATTTCAGAAGATCTTATGATCAAGGACAAGGACATAGTTGCAAGCGTTCTTCCCTTTGGAGGCTCAGATCACTGGCCGGTGCAACTGGATATTCAAGGCATTGGCAAACCCAAGAATAGACCTTTTAGATTTGAAAACATTTGGCTCTCCCACCCAGATTTCATCAATAACATAGCCATCTAGTGGGAAGAAGATTTGGAAATTTAGGGCACAAGAATGTTCCTTCTTCAAAAAAGACTCAAACATATCAAACTCCGGCTCAAGGAGTGGAATAAGAAGGAATATGGCAATATTTTTGAAGCAAAAAAAACTGTTGAAGGAAAAATGCAGGAACTCAACCAAACCCTTATTATGGAGGGTTTTGATAAAGAGAAAAATGATCAGGCAGCTAAATATCATCAAGATTGGGAGAACTTATGTAAACAAGAGGAGATTTTTTGGAGACAAAAATCCAGAGTGCAATGGCTAAAAGAAGGAGAACATAACACTAGACTTTTCCACAAATCCACAATGGTGAACATAGCTCACAATAGGATTTCTTCAATCAAGGATGAGGGAGGTAGACTTCTCAACTCTCATGAAGAAATCGAAGCAGTGTTGGTTCAACACTTTCGTGGTATTGCACAGGAAACCTGTTCAGACAGAGAACAATCCATCAGGGTTATTTCTAGACATATACCTAAGCTGGTTTCCAGAGAGGACAATTTCAACCTCAATAGACCAGTGTCAGAAGAGGAGGTTAGTGAGGTCCTAAAAGAAATGCAAAATGGTAAGGCACCAGGTCCAGATGGATTCAATGTAGACTTCTTTAAAGCTTGTTGGAATATAGTAAAACAGGACATTCTGAACATAGTGGAAGACTCCAGAAGGGATAAAACCATTTTGAAGGCTCTTAATACCACCTTTATCTCCCTGATCCCTAAACAGGATTTGGCTCAAACTCCTGATAGGTTTAGACCCATTGCCTTATGCAATGTTGTCTACAAGATTATTTCCAAAGTGGTGGCCAATAGACTCAAACCTCTTCTTCCTACCCTGGTGTCGGCTGAACAATCTGGCTATGTGGAAGGTAGACAAATCCTTGACAACATCATTCAAGCTCATGAGGTGGTGCATTCATTGACAATCAATAAGAAAGCTAGAATGATCATGCAACTAGACATAGCCAAAGCTTATGATAAACTGAACTAGACATATATCAGAAAGGTTCTCACTACTTTTGGGTTTGATCATAACTGGATTAGATGGGTTATGGCCCTAGTTACTTCTCCCAGTTTTTCAATCCTTGTTAATGGCTCTCCCTTGGAGTCTTTTACTCCTTCAAGAGGCCTAAAGTAGGGAGATCCATTATCTCCCTTTCTCTTTATACTCATGATGGAAGGGTTGGGTCGAATGATCAGACATGCTAAAGTAGTTGGGAGAGTCAAAGGTCTCCAACTTTCTGAAGATGGTCGGGCCTTAACTCATCAACAATTTGTTGATGCTACCATGTTGCAGGGTATCCCCATGGTCAAAGAAGCTCTAGCCTACAAGCAAATCCTGAGTGACTTTTCCATGACCTCAGGTATGGATGTAAATCTCTCAAAATCTAAGATTTTTTTCTTTAATACTCACATTGCTATTTAGAGAAATATATCCATAATTTTGGGCTTTCAAAGGGAGCTCCTCCCCTCAAAATATTTGGGAGTTCCTCATTACACAAGAGCTTCTGGGAGCCATTGATTAACAAATTGGAAGATAAAATCAGGAATTGGACTATTAGATCTTTAAATTTGGCTAGTAGGTTAGTGCTAACCAAGGCTGTCCTACAGTCAATCCCAGTCTTTATGCTATCTGCTCTCCCAGCACCACAAGGTGTCCTGCATCAACTCAGAACCATTCAAAGAGACTTCCTTTGGGGCAAGGGGGATGATCGTAAGAAATGGGCCTTGGTAGCATGGGAAAAAATCTGTAAACCTAAGAACTTCAGTGGGTTGGGTTTGGATGATCCTGAGATTCTAAGCAAGGTTTTAGGAGCTAAATTATGGTGGCGATGGGTTAAAGAACCAGAAGCTCAGTGGGAAACAATTTGGAAAGAAAAATATGCCAGCACTTGGCAAAACAATGATCTAATAAGAATGTTAGGACACAAAAAGGGCTCGCACATTTGGAATAAGGCCTGGGATAACCGGGGCTTAGTCCAAGGAAACAACTTCTGGGAAATCAGAGAAGGAAACCTTGGCCTTTTCTGGGAGGATAGATGGCAACAAGAACCTATTTTATTAAAAGAAGACTTAAGGGATCTCAAGGAAGAAACAGATAACAAAGGGTTTTCTAAAGTAAAAGACTTTTGGGATCAAACCAATAGTAATGGAAAATGGAGAACCTGGAGGAATTTTGATTTTAGGGATAACAACCCCCTGAAGGCTAAAGCAGAAACTCTAAAAGATATGTTGGATCAGAGGAAGATTCTGAAATCAGAGGGCCATGATCAGCTAAGATGGGGCAACAACAATGAGGGTGCTTTTAATCTCAAGGAAGCAAAACTCATTCTCCTTGACCTTAACTCTCAAACTCCGGATAAGATTTGGCTAAACCTATGGAGACATCAAGGCTGGATGAAAATTAAACTATTCATGTGGCTGGTCCAGCATAGGAAAATTCTGACCTGGGATAATATTAGGAAGAGGGGCATTCTGGGGCCCTCCAGATGTCAGCTCTGTGAAGCTCAAGAGGAAACTATGGAGCACCTTCTCAACAATTGCATTTTCTCCTCTAGTCTATGGGATTCTTTTGCCTCCATTTTCCATCAAACGGATAGGGACAAAAGGAACATCTTCAACACCCTAATCAACTAGAGAAGAAATTTTTCAGATAACGAAGTTCTTGACACTGCATGGACCATCTTTCCAAGCTTCATTATTTGGAATGTCTAGAAAGAAAGGAATAACAGAATCTTCAAAGATGAAAAGAGGACTTCCCAATGCATTTTTGAGCTGATCTTAAAACAGCTCAAGGAAACGGTCGGTACCATAGTGCGAAATATCCCTAAGAACCCTCCCTCTGCTGCTGATCTGAGAATTCTCTATGAGCTAGGCTTGCAGGGTTTTACTCCTCAGGGTCTGGATAGAAATGTTATCTCCCTGAAGTCTGAGAAAGATTTCTGGCATCCTCCCCCTAAGGGTTATCTAAAATTCAACATTGATGGAGCTTCAAAAGGCAACCCGGGCACCGCTGGTTATGGAGGTGTGTTAAGGGATGAGAATGGAAATGTCCTTTTCATCTTCCACTGTCATTTTGGAAAGGCCACTAATAACATGGCGGAATTGATGGCTATGGAGCAATGTTTAGATTTCCTGGATTAGGAAAACTGACAAAACATGATAGTGGACGCTGACTCTAAGCTTATCATCCAATCTGTCAAGAATATCTATTGGGGAATAGGGCCAGAAAAAGTCTCAAATAACTGGAGGCTAATCTAGGGCTTTCAATAGATTCAGCAACACGTACAGAGCCTTCATACAGTTAGCTTTAAGCATGTTCGAAGATCGTGAACAAATTGGCGGATCTACTGGCAAATCAAGGTGTGATCAGTACAGAGGATAGGGTAGCGTCGAAATGGCAAGAGCTACCTCAGAGCAAGTTAAAAGAGATTTGGCATGAACAGGCAGAAAATGACTGGTTGGTGTTTCGAAGCAGAGCCATGGTACCGAAATCAAGTTGATTCGACCAATACAAGTAGTTGCCTGTCGACTGGATCAGATTCATCTCCGACTGGCTCTTTGGCGAGTGTTTCCTCTTTCCTTAGTTCGGGGAGAATTGGCGCATTGACAGGCACTCTCGGCGGCTGCATTACCTGGAGTTTTCCATCCAAAATCGGCAAACCGGCTTGGGAGTGGTTTTCTATTGATCGCAAGCCTCGCAGGTGGAAACCGGTATTTTCATTTTGGCAGTGATTCCATACAGAGGGTTACACGTGGCAGTGGGGCCGGTTTGAATACCACCCTCATCGCACGCTAATGTTTGGCGATTTTGGTGGGTGCGATATGATCCTTGGCCGTCTGATCAAATGAAGCGGATCGACGGCTGGGATGGATCGAGCAGGTTGGTGGTCGTGTTGGTTATGTGTCGTGCTTCTTTTCATCGCGATGTAGTCCTCTGTCGTCGGATAGGGTCCGATGGATCAACGGTGAAGATTAATGAGATAGGTTGGTTGGTTGGCGGGAAGCGCATTTTGCCCTTTATTGATGGTGGGTTGATAAGGTGGGCGGGTTTCTTTTGGGCACGGTTTGCTCCACTTTTCCGAGGGTTGGTGGGGCCCTTTGTTCTAAACATCTGTTTTGTCCGCTGCTTTGGTTCCGCATTTGGCTTCTTCTTGTTTAGCTTTTATTTGTTGAAAGGCTAGTTTTTTGGGGCAGAGGCTTTTGCCTCGGGCCCGATCTCGGTTTGTTCGGTGGGTCTCTCCCTTGGGCCACATTTCAATGTGGTTTGATGTAAATTTTGTAAATTATTAATGAAAAAGAAGGTCCTACTCTTGCTTCAGCAAAAAGAAGTAATACTATTTCGAAAGTACTTAACCCTTAATTATAATATTAAACCATAAAAAATGAAAATTTTAATATTTTATATAGCAAGTAATATTTTTTTTTCAAATTAAATTTAATATAAAAATTAATAAACAAAATTATAATATTTTAAATGATAAACTAATTTAATCCAAAATTAAACATAGAGACTAAATTTTATATATATATATATAATTTTATTTCAAAAATATAATTATTACATCATATTTATATATCTAAATTTAATAAATTTCAACATACTTTATATTATATATAAAATATATAATCAATAAATATTTGACCACTTATAACTTTTATATATTAAAATATAATAAACATTTAAAATGATCTAATTTAAATATTCAAAGCGTTATGAACCCTGCTATTAAACTTATGCATTAACATATTTGTTAAAATGATAAAGCAATTCAAAACACAAAATGTTTCATATTGATATGGACACTCTTGCTAGTGACAAAATTTTGTATTACTTTATAGATTTCCTTTCAATTGTAGTGAGATACGTTTCATATTGACGGGGCATTTTTGCTAGGGACATATTTTTTATTATTTTATAGATTTATTTTTTATTCTAATGGGATTTTTATATTTTTAAGAAAGGAAAAAAAGAAAAAACATTTTTTTTATTAGGTTTTTTTTTTACTTATTGTTGCCTTTTTTTCGAGTCAAGTTTGACTATATTTTTAATTATTGTGTGGATTATGGAAACTAGTTATTATTGTGTGGATTATGGAAACTAGTTATGTTATTTTTAATTATTGTGTGGATTATGAAAACTAGTCATCTTTAGTCTATTTGTCCGGCAGTATTTTTTTTTGGGAAACCCCGTATTATTTTTTTTTTTTGGGACAATTGATATTGGTTTTGAGAAACGAATGATATTAATGCAAAATCATTTGTTTAGTAATATAAATATTTTTATATAGTTTATTAAAAAGAACTATTATGCACATGAGTTAAAGGGGATGATTGAGTATGAAAGTTTAGTATGAAAGTTAATTTTTTTAAATCTAGTTATATTTTAAATTTATTAAAGTTATATAAAAATATTTATATAGTTTACTAAAAAACTATTATGTAGATGAGTTAAAGGGGATGATTAAGTATGAAAGTTAGTTTTGTTAATCTAGCCATATTTTAAATTTATTAAAAGTTAAAAAAGTTATTGATTATTAAAGTTATTTTTTTCAAAGTTTATTAATATTTAATATAAATTTAAAGATACGGTGTAGATGCATTTTCATTTAAAAATAAAGAAGATGATTAAGTATGAAAACAAATTTCTTTCTAATCCAATAAAACTTTATGTAGATGAGTTTTTTTATTATCTAAATTAAAGGCAATGAGTGAGTATGAAAGCCAATTTGATATTCTCAATATTCGATATCTTGATGACTCATACACTGATATCTTGGCATTGTAATAAATTGGTTACCCTATAGATTGCTATACATTTAACAAAAAATTCTCTACCAATGAAACTTAATAGGATAATTGATTTCACGTGTTTCCACTAGTTTCATTTTCACTATGGTTTATCTTTACAAAATGAAAACGTTTCTTAAGGCCTCCCAAAAGACAATTAATGAAGAAAAATATAGAGTGGACTACACAAATATCTAAATGCCGTAAGGTCTAAGAAATTAATACGAGAAATGTATTATAGATTTGAAGAAGAAAAGGGAGGAGGACACAAAAAGGATTAATTATTTTAATGTTTGGGATAATGAGAAATCCCTCTTCACAAGCAAAATAATCTCTCTTCTCATGCAACAAAATAAGCAACTTAATATCCATTTAGAGAGTTTTTTGAATAAAAATAGGAATTTTTTTTTTCTAGAAATCAATTATTAATGTTATAAAGGGGGTTGTAAATCTTGTAATGAGGACTTGATATTTCTATTAGTTTGAATATAATTTTGAAAAACAGTGAGGGGTTGGAATTTCCATAATTGAGACCTAAGCATTTCTATCAATGACAAATGCACCATTAAGGCCTACGGATTAGAAAATTTGGAAATCCAAAACTTCTTATTATTTATCAATTTTGAAATAAAAGTTGGGAGATCAAAATATCTCAAAGAAACTCTTATTCAAATGCATTAATGATTATATTATTGCATTAGGGTGAGTTAAGCTATTATTCTTTTATACAATTTTGTGTGGAATTAGTTTCTTTAATATATTTGAGCTTCACATGAGATTTAAAAATTAGATGTTGAAGTATTTAATATGATCATTCTCAACATTTTTGAAATAAAAAATGGAAGATTGAAATCTTTTAAAGTAACTTTTATTTGAATGTGTGAATGATTATATAACTACATTAATGTGAATTAAATCTTTTATTCAGTTTGATGTGAAATTACTTTCCCTAAAGTATTTGAGTACAACATAATATTAAAAATTAAATGTTGAAGTGTTTGATATAATACTTTATAGGTTATTCCATTAATATGTGCTATATAATTATTAAGAAAATGAATTATTTGTTTTCCTTATAATTTATTATTTGATTCAAAATTTTATTTGTTTAAATTATATTATGAGTAAAAGACATTTTCAGATATGTAATTAGATATTATCTTTTTATAATTTGAGAATGTTTTTTTTTATTGGTAATTGAAATCTCTTTTGTTACCTAATTTTATCTTCATATCTCCTTTCATTTGATGACACATATATGCTAAGTGTATGAAACAATGTTTTATAAGTTGCAACATACATATGCTTTAATAAATATTTAGTGAATGAATTTCTTCTTCACTTAATAATTCACTATTCGTCTTTAATATTAACATTTAAGGTCATCTATTTCAACTGAGATAGGATATTATCTAGTTTTTTTTTTTTTAAATGCAGTTAAGGTTTAGGAAAGCTTAAACAAAAGTCTATTTTTAGGAGCAACCTCTTTAGGTGGCAACCGAGTCCACTGGTAAGTATACGCCTAAGCAAGGTCTTGATTGGGTGATGATCCCTTGTTGTAGGAGGAATTTTTCCACCTGTTAAGAGGTCGCTCCACAAAAGAGTCATGCATAAAACTTATAGAGAAGGGAAAACTACATAGATAATTTTGTATGACTAATTTGTGCACCTTACAATTGTGAGAAGAAGGGTGCTCACAGTGACTCTAGATGTGTGTATCATAAAATTATTTTATGAAGGAAAGGTTAGATCATGCTAATTAAGGAAGAAGAATCCATATAGTTTCATATAGATTCCTAAATTATGTACAACTACCTACTAAGATGGGAGGGTGGGAAGGTAAACAAAAATTATATGCACCACCTGCTTTCTCTTTTGTTTGAAATCTTGATTTTCACATTTTTTATAATGAATTTTATAATAATAATAACAATAACAATAATCTAATTTTAAAGTCACAACCAAATGAGACACCAAATTGATGTATGAGACACCCTTGTTTGTGGGACAAGTGGCTCCCCCACCCCTGCCCTCCCCCAACCTTGCAATAATTTAAATATTAATTCTAGAAAGATGTACATACACGATCCTCCTTTAGGTTTGAACCTATGAACTCTTAGGAGAAGACACATTTTATCAACCATTAGGCCCACCAAAAAAACGAAATTATGCCCAAAAAATTTAGGCTATATATTTGTATTAAGAAGTTATCTTAATCTTTGATTGACTTTTAATTAAACCTTGAGCAAATGAAGACCAATTTTGACAAGTAATCAATCATAACTAATTTGTATGTTGTAGATACTATTTGATGAAAATAATGCTTAGAAAATGAAGAAATAAAGCATGTAATCCAAAACCAATTTGCATGTGTGTAAAAAGCAACACTTCAAAATTAAATCTAAGATGCTAGAATAATTGATCTAAAAAATACAATAAATATACTTAATGCTAAAAAAATGAATACAATGAATTTTATCCAAAAAATTAAATCTAAATAACAAGCTTAGATTTAAAAAAAAGGTGCCCATACCATGAAAGAACATAAACATATGCATATATAAACATATGCATAAATATATAACCATTGAACTCCTAAAAAAAATATTAAATAAATATAATACTTTTAATTAACATAAAGAAAAGAAGCAAATAATTTAAATGATAAAACCCAAACATTCATAAAAGCTAATGAAGAATAATATCTATAATAATCTAATAATACCTCATTGTGAATATAAAATGCCTTATAATTAAATATAATCACGAAACAAACACTAAACACATTCTCACAATAAAAACATATTATAATATATAAATAATAACAATTTTGTTAGTTTATAAAATTAATATTAAATTAATTTGTATAACAAAATTAATTTTAATTACATAAAATCAAATCAAATATAAATTAAATTAATTATATTTAAATTAAAAATTTTGTTAAATTAAATTAATTATATTAAAATTAAAATTCTTGATTCAGAATTACAAGGTTGAGATTTTTTTTTTGGACTTTTCGAATGATTTCTGGATCGTATCGTGGTTGAGAATCGGAATTTCTCTTGTTTTGGAGCGAGCTCAGGGTTTGAGCATACACTCCGTTAATATGGGAAGAATGGCTGGCAAAGAATGGTGGACTTTTTAAGTACTTATCTAATGACCAAAACATCTAACCATTTGTCTATTATTGTTTATTTAATTATTAGATAACGTGATTTTGCGAAAGGATTCATTTACCACTTTCAGTTCATGAAAGTCTGTTGCTGCATGCAAGGAAGGTTTTATCACACCCAACTTCTTTGAGATTTAAGTCATAGGGGAGGCAAGGTCCACCAATGCCAAAGCTAGGGAGTTTAGGGAGCTTGCTCTATAACTGAAGCCAAATGTCATTGTTAAGCACCGTGTGAAGCCAACTGTCATTGTCAAAACCAATTGTCATTATCAAGCATGACATTTTATGTACGCTTCTATCTGTAAGATATTGAAGAAATTATGTCAGTTCAAGCATTTTTTCCAGCATTATGAGAGAGTTTCTTATAGTGCATGTTCTAAGATTTTAGCAATGCCATTTTAGTAAAAAAATCAAGTGATTCTAAATTGTTAGTAAATTGGAAAAGCCGAAGGCTGGAAGCTATTTTTTGAGATTTCATTTTCTTTTTTCAATAAGTACTATTAGGCTAATATGATTATTCCAACCTTGTGCACAAGGAAGCAATGTTACAACTTCGATATTCTCCGATGTGTGCGAATTCTCAGTTCCACTATTTTTGTTTTGATCTACATATAGATTATGCTAGATTCATGTAGCTTTCATATTTAGCTTTCTAGAAGTACATAGAATTTATGATTTAGTTTTTGTTTGTTTAGAGAGAAATTAAGTGTATTAGAGTTTTTGTAATAAGAAACTTCATTTAAGAGTGTTCTGTAACTAAAGTTTGGTGTTTAAACTTGATCTTGTTTTCTAGTTATAGTTTTGAATCAATAATGTATTTTTGTAGAAGTTAATTTTATTTTATTTGTTTAGAAAATAATTAGGTGTACTAGGACATAATTATCAAGAATATAGGTTTATTTTTAAATATTTAAGAAACTAGTGTATTAGGAGTTCTTGTAATAAGAAACTTTATTTCATAGTAGAAGCTAGTGTTTTGTTGTGTTGGTCTTGTTTTCTAGGTATATTATTGTACCTGCCACGGGCATGGTATTACATATTTAGTGTTTTGTTTCACTAGCCATATCATTAAATTTACAAATTCAATTGTTTAATTTATATTTCAATTTCCTTTTTTCCATATATAAAGAATAAAATCTCTCAAATGTTATTGATTACAAAGAGTTTAATCTTTCATATTATTCTTCAAAGTGGAGCTTTTAGTAAAAGGCTCATTAAAGTTTTTAACAAATTGTCCACCAATGAGAAACTCGAGACTATGATTGTTCATCATTTTTTTTGAAAGTTTAAAGTTCATATAGGAAAAAAAAGGGAGTTGTTTTTAGTGTGACTTTTTTGAAGCTTTTACGGTGGGTTTTTTTCGGTGTAATTTTTCTAAAATCCGGTAGGAATTTATTGAAATCACAAGCTTGATGGGTAATCCTGTGCAATCAAAGTGCCCTAGGGGTTTTTGAGGGTGTTGAATCCATATATACAGTCAAAAAACTAGTTTAAATAACACAAATCAAGATTTCACCTCAAATTTTTCCACCGGATTCTGGCACCGGAAAGTCCAAAAAGTCGCACTAAAGACAACTCCAAAAAAAAGTGAAGTAGATAATCAATATCTATTTTGTTTAAGAAGATTTTAAAATTATATTATTCTTTTCATATTAATTTAGTTGATATTTGGTTAAAAGATTGATTTGTTTTTATTTAATTTTTGGTCCAAAGAAATTTGCAGTTAAGTTTGATTGGTATTCAATTTGAAATCTTACATGTACACATTATTATATAGCATATCACAAATTAGAGAACAAAGCACATTTTAGCAAATTGTACATTCATGTTGTGTAATCAATTGAGGTTCATGGACATGTGGGTTTTCTTGGAACATACTCAAGGATTTATTTCATTGTTTTAATTTTATATGGTTAATGGTCACTATTGCCATACCATTGTTTTTAATTTCAATTTAGCTATATTTAAACTAAGTCGAAGGTACTAGCTACTACGTAGCACTTGTTATTTCTGTTTTGTAGAGACTATAGCATTTGTCTTGTTGTCAAAGTGAATTGACTATGCATTATTTAGCTATATTTTTACAATTTTAACGAAAGTTTTGGAAAAAGTTTAATATTTCTATTTTTTTCATAAATTCAAAAATAGTTTTCTATTTTTCAATAAATCTTATTCTTAATTTTCAATTGGGGAAGGCAGCTTTCACATGACATAATTCTCTAGTGGAGGGTGTTTTATTTTCGATATTTGTTAGTAGATGACAATTCATTTTAAGATAAAAATAAAATTAATTTTATGAGTGGCCATTCTTTGGTGAGTGCTCTGATACTAACATTGTGATGTAAGTGTTATGCCCAATGATGCCAGAATTGATACAATTGCAGGTCCTTTATATAGGCCAGAGGGGGGAGGAAGGGGGGGTTGAACAAATCTCCAATTAATATTATTATGTTTCGTGGTTGCAAGTCATTTGCATATGCAGGGGGGTCTGAACAAATCTCCAATTAGCACTAGCAATTGACCCTAAAGGTGCAAAGGTACATCGAAGGAATAAAAGATTTGGGAACATTATCTCACCACTCACTCCAATGCAAGCATCATTAATCGTTTATATGAGTGGAGCAAAATTGCTTCCTGATAAGAATATGTAGATGACAGATATCTAAAGTCACTTGGAGACATTAGAAAGGGGCATACAAATCTTTGAAGATGACTCATCCTATTAGATTTCAACGACTAATGTGCAAAATTAGCTTGCTATTAGGATTGAAGAAGGCATTTTCGGTAATAATTTCGATACAATCCAGTGTCGGAGTAAGAGGAATGGGAATGACAACAGAGGAGGTGGAACTGGAGTAGAGTGACACTCTTCCAGTGGTGGAAAGAGGGACACTCATCCAGAATAAGCAATCTAATTTCATTAATCATTTTCTTGTTAAGTTCATTTATGTGCTAGTTTTGAATTTCCAGGGTCTTAGTTTTGTAAATATGGGAACCATGATAATCTAAAAGTCTTTTTAGAAGAAAAAAATGGAAATTCAAGTGAAATGGGTAGCACATCTCACCTATGGTGACTATAACTACATTAAAAAAATGAAATAGAACTTATCTTCTACATTAGACAATCTTGAATTCACCAACCGATTTCTATGCAGTTCTTGTGAAATCCCAAGCACATGATTTGTTATCTCAGGTTTAGGCTTGGGGTAAAAGTAACACTCCAATTTTAGTCAAATCTTCGATAGATTACATGCACTCCAATCCATCATTTTGATTAAAAAAAGGCAACACAAAAGCGACATTACTGCACAATTAATTTATGAAAATTAAAAACTTCCTTACACTCTGGCTGAAACTCCATCACATCTCTAGAGATAATTCTTCATTGTTGCTAAGTCTTTTTATTCCCTCTTTTACAATATTTTGATTTTC
Organism: Pinus tabuliformis; assembly: GCA_031772625.1. Classification (NCBI taxonomy): domain Eukaryota; kingdom Viridiplantae; phylum Streptophyta; class Pinopsida; order Pinales; family Pinaceae; genus Pinus; species Pinus tabuliformis. The sequence continues at coordinate 1,125,666,641 of CM062807.1, forward strand.
CAATACGACTTGCTAAAAATTTGCAAATTATGAAAACAAAGAAAGGTTTCCAATCTTATACACCAAAATGCAAAAAACTAAACCATTCAACTCGGGGCACGAAACTATTGCTAAAGACTGGTTGTTGGTCATGCTCCAAGACCGCCAAGAATTTTCGCCAGAATCGATCCATTAGGAGGACCATGATGCTGTGGGGGGCACTCAAGAGTGGTTTCGTGTCGTAGATCCAAGATTCGACGAATACGTTTTGGAGGCCGTGCATCAAATGTTTATTAGGCTAGCAGTATCCACAAGGCCTTGTTTAATTCCAGATATCACTTAGGGATCCGTGTCAACACTATCTACAGTAAAAAAAATATTATGTACTTTTAAAATTGGTGTGGATTAGATGTAACTTATCTGGCAAGTATTAAGCACCAAAAGAATTGGTTTTAATAAGTTTACACTACCCTCCTCTATATGTATGAATTTCAATAATAAAACTTAAAATCTTTAAAATATAATAAATCTTATTTCAGCGGCACTAGTACTAAACTATAAAAATAAAAATATAGGAATTTCGCTTTTATTAGTTTCTGAATTGAATATGAATTCCAGTAATAAAACTTACAATCTTTAAAATATAATAAATCTTATTTCAGCGGCACTAGTACTAAACTATAAAATAAAAATATAGGAATTTCGCTTTTATAAGTTTCTGAATTGAATATGAATTCCAATTTCAAGGAGGAAAACTTAACTATTTTTTTTTATTTTTTTTTTTTAAGCATTTAACCAATTTCGTCATTAATGTTAAAATATGAAAGTGATAGTTGTTTTATCAAAGCGTTTGGAATTTAAGAGCACATAATGTTAATGTGAATCTTTATTTTATTTTTCTTAAAATCTATTTTTTTTTATGGAAATTGTATTAAGATAATTGTAATTTAATATTATTAACATAATTACTTATGAGTAATTCTGTTTGATATATGTTGATCAATGTTAATAATTTTGAAAGATGGAAACTATTTAGGTTGATATGTATGGGGAGGATAAGTAGGGTTGTGCATCAAAATATCAATAAATTAACAATGAAATATCTTTTATTGTTTTTCTCTTTCTTCCCCTTCACTCTCTCCACCCCTTTTTCTCCCCTTCTCTCTATCTCCGCTTTTCTCTCTCTTCTTCTACTCTCTCTCTCTCTCTTCTTCTTCTCTCTCTCTCTCTCTTTCTCTCATCTCTCGATCTCCCTCATTTCTTCTCTCTCCTTGCTCTCTATATCCTTCCCTCTCCCCCCACTCTCTATCCCTCTATTTCCATTTACATATGTATCTATGTCTCTCTATCTTTTCTTGCGCCCTCCACACCCCTTCCCCTCTCCACGCCCCCTCTCTTGTTACTTCCATTTACATATGTTTTTGGCTCTTTATCTCTTGTTCCCTCTTAGTCTCTATCTCCATCTCTCCTTCCCTCCCTCACTATCTCTCTCCCTTTCTCCCCCATCACTCTCTGTCTCTCTCTCCATATTTACCTTTCTCTCTTTCCCACCTCCCTCCCTCCGTCCCTCCTCCCCTTTCCTCTATTTCTTTATAGTTCCTTCCCTCACTTAGTTTGTGCTTCACAAAAACCCTTAAAAAAGGAGGAGTGTTTGAACAATGTTAAGATCCTTTTAGCTTGCACTAATGGAAGGCCTTGCAATTTAAGGATATAATGACTTTCACACACACACACATATATATAGAAGATTATAAATTTTCAAAAGATAGTTTTGTATAAGAACAAAATGTTTTCTACAATTCCACTGGTTTTGTAAAAAGATTTCATCATTTTCATCATTTAATACTCAAAGAATGTACTAATGGAAACATTTGCATGACATATAACATACGAAAGTTAGAAAACTCAAAATTCAGATCGTTAAGCACATATTTTATAAATAAAAAACATGTATTTAGAAATCCAACTCATTTTCTTACATTTCATCTTTTTACACCATCTTTAAATTCATTATGGAAACGTGTATTGAGAGTATCATTAACTTATACCCACCCAACAATATTTTGCGAGGCTTAATAAAACCTGTAACACTTTCTATAATAGTGTTAACATAATAAATTACCGTCACTCTTAAACTCTCCAATAAAATTTGATACAATATTACTTATATACTACTTCTATGTACTCAAAATGGTGAAATCCCCTTCAACCCTTCGAACAAAATTTGAAAAGATTTTTACTTATAATAATAGATCTATTTTATCAAAATGGTGGAAGATCAAACATCATATGTGCTAACAAATAAGCATCTCTCTGCAATTATTACTACAACAAAATATTTGATTTCAGATAAACTAAAAAAACAAAAAGTATACAACCTCGAGTACCTATATTTTGAAATGATTGAACAATTACATATGAATATATGAGAAACAATCTATTAGATTGTTCAACCTATTCAATTAATGGAAGTGACCACGAACTGAATTGAATCGAATCTGTGAAATACATTATTAAAACAAAATGAATATTTTCTATAATAATATCATTATATAAGTTTCCTACTTAAACACCCATCGTTAGAACATTCGCATATCTATTTATTTTCCTTCCATGCCTATTAATCTATTCTTCACATCACCCTCAATGTTGACTTTCTCTTCAACGGTAACTCCTCTAGCTTTTTCTTTGACGGCCACGGCTTCGGCAAGAGGTTGACTCATGTGTCATTCTTTTGGTGGCTCGGCTCATTCAAGCACTTGGGTAGAATCCTCAGGTTTTGACACTTCGTCAAATTCCACCGGGGCCGATTTTGCTTCAGGGTCTGAGGCAAGTGGCATTACAGTCATTTCCTCTCCAGATTTCTCTACGATGGTGGGGCTTTCATCGATTTTTTTCTCGTTTGCGCGAACCTCTTGTGCAGGAATGTAGGCATGAGCTTCCTTAGGAGCCTTTTCAGTCACAAGTTTGATCTCGGTAACCTTCACAACTTCCTCTATAAGTTTCACTTATTCTTTGTTTGCCCTCAATTCAGTTGAAGTTCTAGCCTGCATAAACAAACAATTCATCATGGGATGATCCCATACTTAGTAAAGAGTTTGATTGATGCAATGCTAAATAGAAGTAGATCTCGATACAGATCATTCTATCTAAAGTAAAATTACCAAATCAACATGGCTCTACGAAACATAAAATGGAAATGAAAAGCTACAGAACCTCATTGATCTATCTACACTGGTCATATTCTACTCATTCTGGATGCTTACAAGAGATGATAAAGAATTTGGATCTGCTAATTCAGATGGAAATTCAATCGATGGGATCATAAGCTTTGTCGGTGGACTTGTTTCGCAGTAAAAATCTTGTAATATATTCTATGAGATTGAAACTCTGAAATGGCCTAAGAGTTGAGAGATAAAAAAGATGGTGTCAACGACAAGAAATTTCCCCGCCGTGGTTATGGAGACATGAAACCATGGCAAAAGAAATCGTAATTATGCCAATCACTGGTAATCATGCTTACTGAAATATTGTCCAAAAAAACATAATTAATTTGAAACTTTCTAATTGTTCTTTTTTGCCACATGATAAAAAATTGGTTCGATTGAGAAAGACGAAATTGAGCGTTTGTCATTGGCTGAATATCTACCCAACGAAACTCATCACAAGAACACCTTCGATGTAATTATTATGTTTCCTTGTGCAGAGATTTTTATGTGCGAAGGATGGAGTATATGCAGGAGAAACAAGTCCTTTGCATATTATGGGGTTCTTTGACATTGACATTATTATGTCACTACTATGTCCAATAATACTGAAATTGATACGGTTGCAAGTACTTTGCGCAGGCAAGGGGAGCCTCAACACATCTTTAATTAAATTTAATTAAAAACCATACATAGTTTTAGTGAGTAACGAAGGCCAAAGTGTGTGGCATTTTCGTCGTCGGTACCCGCATTCACTAGTTGGTAGCCAACGACACCACCCCACATCATGTGTTTCGTCTGTTTCATGCCTCCATTTCACTTTTAAAAAAAAATGATTCATTTTGTTTCGATTTTACTTGAGAAAACTTACCTTTTTCTTTGATTGATTTCATTGAATACCGCTTGCCACTGATTCTTACACGCCACCCAAATTTTGAGTTACAGTTTACTTTCGTTGTGTGTTTTCTTTTTCAAAAACAATTTTTAACCTGCGACTTTAGCGTTAAAACCCCCCTTGAGGGACATAGAAACATCGAGCAAAGAATTATTTTATTAGTCCCTACTGTAGGCACGGCTAGGACTATAGTAATCGAAAAATTAGAGTTAACATTACTTTCGGCACATTGTTGTGACAAATAACCAAACTTTTTATGAGCCTCAGTGTATTTTCCTAATGCCATTGTTTTTTCCATCTTATTTGGCCTCTTCTCGAGGCGAGAGGCCAAAAGCATATGATATTTTGATTTGTTTCCCTCGACATTTTCGTATTTTCATAGAATTTTCAAAAGCAACAAACTAATGTTGGTATTAGTTGAAGACACCTTAGGAGGCACTATCACTTAGGCTAATCAGCCGATGGGTTCAAATTCCTAACATTTTGTAACATTTAATCTTTTTCAGTCTGCAAGGTTTCAAACTTTAACTTTCCACTGCCTTGTGAACTTCAGGACATCCAGTCTTCACACCTATCAACACCTGGTAAAGCTCCATCAATATTCATATTAAGTGCCTTTGCTTCACCTTCCTGGTCATCATAGTCTGCGAGGGACTTTTTCTCAGGAAATAGCACCATAACATATCCAACTGGACACATCCTTTTGATTTAAACAACAGAGTGTTCAGTTGCAAGCACTTGTGCACGAAATAGCATCGAAACAGATCCAACTACTTGTGCATGAAATAGGACTGGAACAGATCCAACTGGACACGGCCCTTTGATTTAAACAACAGCGTGTTCAGCTGCAAGCACTTTTGCACGAACCTGTAAGATTCAGAATATACACAAACTATAAGATGACTATTTAGGGATTTTATGTTGTGTTTTGATATTTCTCTTACATTAATATGCTTCCATAAGGAAAAGGAAAATTTCACTCTAGAAATTAGAAAGCACAATTGAATGAATGACTTATCTATTAGAAAGTTGAGAGATACTCGAACTTATGCATTTTGTTCTTCCAGTGCTTTTTTTCTTGGAGTTGTAGTATCAATTAAGCCTTATCAATTGACTCCCGATGAAGCTAATTTAGTTCATTTCCCCATATGTTGTTTGTCAAATTAACTTCTGCAAGTTTTTTAAGTACAAATTCAATTTCCTCTCATTTTTGGTGTAGCATAACTTGTGCATTATCATATGCATTTTGGTTTTCAACTTTCAAGTCTAAAATGGTGAGCTGTAGGCCTTCCTATACAAGACACAAAGACCCTATTAGTTAAATAAAAATGATGGATGTGTACCTCACATCACCATCTGCCAGAACAAGGTACTGCATCAAATGTTTTATTTGTGAATTTCAAATGTCATAAAAATAAAGGTGAAAATTAGATTCACATTTTGATCATTTGTCCCAAGCTGGTCTTGTTTCAAGATTTTAGCATGGTAGGACCACTCGCATAGGACAAATGCATGAAAGGTAAAGTTATTTGACCTGACGAAAGCTTATAAATCTGTGCAAATAAATACTTGGAAACCAAACCAACCTTATCCTTTTGAACTTCGTTGATAACGTGTGACAAGCTAGAAACATTTTCATGCAATTTTACTACAGTTTCTTCCAATTCACTCCTTTTGCCTAAAGCTTGATTCAATTTTAGTTGGATGTTATGTAGTTCTTCCTTAGCTTCGACCTCTTTCTCAGCAGATAGTTTTGTTGTAAGATCCCGACTTTGCTGAAGCTCCATATTTTTCTCTCTTGACTCTGATATATCATTAAAAAAGCATGAATATTCAGCGTAACGCGGGACACAGAAAAGTTTTTCAAACACATACTACATGCATAAAAATAAGTTTAATTTTACCTTGAATTTGTGATTGCAGACTTGCATTTGTATAAATTGCATCCTGAAACTGGCTATTGAGACAATCAAATTCAGCCCGAGCTTTCAGATTAGCTAGCATTTTTTCTTGTTGAGCTAGCTCAGTGCTTTTGTCTAATGCTAGTAGCAGTTTGTCGACATTGCTCGATGCCACCACATAAATTTGTTCCATCTCAACAATCTTGTTGGACAGTTCTAGAATTTCATCCTTGAAGTCTTCTTTCTCAGATTCAGATGTAAATAATTTCCTTTCATATTCTTCCACTCGAATCCCTAGTCAATTCAAAATTTAGATGACTATAACAGTTCCTCAATTAAGATCATTTTCCACAGGCACTTCAGGAGCATTCATAGTCTCAGTTGTGCTCGGTTTTGTCGAAGGAACTTTAGAATTGGTAGTCGTAGTTAGCTCAGTCTTATATCTTATATTGGGGGTAACCCCCATTTACCCTTTATATCCGGCCTTAAGCCTGTTCTAGATTCAGTTCTCAGCGAAATCTTTCCAGGTTTCAGGTTCTTTCCAATCTAGGACACATGCTCATGGGAAATCTACCATAAACACTTTCTTCTGCACTGGCTTACGATGGTACTTACCAATGAAGGCAGCAAGACATGTTCTTTTACTCGAAGGGTCACCTAGAGAGGTGGCTTCATTACAATGTTGCGTCTTGCGCCTAGGTTAGGGTGAAACACTTTCTCGATCCCCTATTTCATCCACCACTTTCTTTCTTGATACCCCATCAAAACCAATCCTCTATGGTCTCGCTACTACGCGTCCCAACCCCATGATTTTCATTCCGGCTATGGAAAATAGGAAAATCGATTTTATTACTAAGAAAAACATAATAGATCCATCATAATATGGTTCGATGGGGATATACCCTGACCCAAAGTGGTTTCGTCGAGATGGCATGGGGCTTGTAGTCAGCTCGACACAAAATATTAACAGACAAAATACAGAAAAAAGTCTCTAAACAAATGCAGAGTTACTACGGTAATACAATATTGGAAACACGACAAATATTACGAGCATTAACACATCTATGATACATGAGGACTACGTAGGCACCGAGAAAGATACCAAGAACACTATGCCTTTGGCTTACAGGAAGCCAAGACATTACCCAAACGGAAAAATAAGAACATAACCATGAACTACTACTTGGTTCCTTTGTTCCTCCGGCTTGGAAGTCCGCACTTGTGCAAGAATTCTCGTTGAGGGCCAATTCTCTTTCTAATCCTAATCCCCGAAACTTCGTTTGAAGATTTTCCACTTCCCTAGTGTATTCTTCGATCTGAGAGTCAAGTTGAGATTTCTCTGTTTCCAATTTGGACTGAATGGCGTGCATGCTTGTACAAGAATTTTCTTTGAGGGCCAACTCCATTTCTACTCCCAAAAACTACATTTGAAAATTTTCTAATACCCTAGCATCTCTTTAATGGTATCTTGCAGTCGTTTTTCGACATTATCTAATACCAATCAATGCCTCAAAAGATTAGGACATCAATTCGCCTCATTTTGACTTCACTACCTAATTCGTAGTTCCAGTACTTTATTTATTTGTGTGAATATTGTTCTACCCTTTTTGATAGTAACAAGGTTTGTTGTCACGACATCATATGAGTCTTTGAATTGTTCCTTTCCTGTTGAGATTTCCTTCAATTCCCGTTCTCCTACAAGACCACTCAGATATGAATGTAAAACTGAAAGACTTGAAACGTGACCAATATTCTAAAACTAAGCATTGTTGCCATCCCACATGGGCATTTGAATGCATATTGACTACGTGTCAGACGATATATGACATTTGTTAAAGGTGATTTCTTAAATGTGCTCTGAGGGTTGTGGAACTTTTATGAGGTATCTTCTTCGCCACTTGTCATCGCACCTATCATCGCAGAATGGAGTAGCAGGATCACCTCTTTAATCAATTGAATTGCCACCTAGATTGGCTATGGGCAATGATTGGCTCTAACTATGACTATAATTAATTTTGTCAATTGATCGCAATACCAAAAATTAGTCTAGCGCAGAATGGGCAACACTCTATTGGTGTAGGAAGGCAACGTAATTACCTGAGTGCACATCATGAGCAAAATGCGCAGCACTTTGTTGGCGTAGGAAGGCATCATAATTACCTAAGTGCATGTTAGGGCTATCAATGGATGCTCCCATAGATAAAACCACACTTTACTTTTACCCTCCATGCCTCGACGACGCCTTCCTTTGCCTGCTAATGGCTTTAGTTGGTTATTTGAGAGGGGCCACCAATAAGTAAAATGAACGAAGTCACTCATCCATCCGATGGGTGAGGTGGCATATCCAGATGATATAAAATGATCATGTGGTGTATCAATCTGGTCAATTTAGTATGCAAGGGTGCTGAAGTATTCAGGCTTTCTTTTTCAATCCAGGAAGGAAATTTCGATGATCTCCTCCCACATCAAACCTGAGCTGTAACTGTGTCAGGGGAATTCTAATCTGTGTCGTGCCATCCAACAATCAATCGGGGGAGGGAACTACTCCGTCCACTTTCTGGTGTCTCCTTTCTGATGTCTGCTTTCTAGTGTCTATGAACTATGCACATTGTTTTCTTCTATGAACATCAGACAAAGAAGTATTGGTTTTCGACGTAGGTGAATGATTTTTTTTTATGGCTATGATGGGTTTCAAATTGGAAGGGGTGCTATTAGCTATACATCTGAATCACTATCTAGATCTTCCTCTCGAGCATCAGAATATGAATCAGAAACAACGCCAAAATGCAACCAACTATATCGTGGCATTTCAAATCGACTTATCCTCATAAATGGTACCCACCTCTCTGGCGGAGTTTCAAAAGCATTTAATAAATACTGATACAGTTCAAATGATGTGGATCATGAGCTTGTTAGCCTCACTCTCTTAAAAATCAATAATAAATCCAATTAAATAAATAAAATCATGAGAATTCCTCAAACCAAGGATTCTAGTTTTGATGAGAGATTCTCTCCAACTAGCTCTCCTAAATTAGTGTGTAAGTTGAGAAATTGTCTCAACCAAGTGAGTCTAAGATAGACGCACTATCTTAAGACCACTTGCTCATGTATTTAAATGTATTATTAAATTATTTAAATAAGAGTGAATTACATGACCATGAGAGACCACATGATGGCTCTCTACCTTTTCCGCCATGTCTGGTTTTCTATATGTCTACTATTTATTTTATGTGTGTGAGTATTTTATTTTAGTGTGTTAAATTTTCTACATGTGGTATCAGAGCCTTCTTGAGAATACTTCAATTCTGCAACATTAATGGCTTCTTGACGTGCTGGAAAAGGTTTTTGGAGAATTGATAAATTAATTCTTCGGGCCGGTAAATTGTGCAACGTCTTGCAATTCACGTTATTTATGGGTTTTCCACCATCATATGGTTTTGCAGAAGTCATTGATTTCGATTTTCTGTGAAATGGATATGTATGTGATCCCAATATATTTCAGACTTACGTAAGTAATCCATGAGGATGGAAGGCCTACGGTGGAACTCGTAACCTGCAATACAAAGTCTTTCAGCGTAGTCACCAATTTTCTTTTTGTTTGTAGCAGCTATAAGAGGAATAGTGTATTTTTGGAAAGAGTTGATTCAGTCAGACGGTGCAACAAGAGTATGTGGCAAAAAGGGAGCCATTGGCACATAAGCTACTTCAACAAAGTAAGAACGATAGGTCACCACAAATTCTTCATCAACGATTTGAGATGAAATTTCAAATTAAGGTGTAGTTTCCTTTCAAATTAATGGCAGAAGAAATTTCGCTGAGATGTTTGCCATCAATTGTAATAAAACTGTTATCGCTCTGCTTTTTAATTAAGATCCAGATTTCTATTTCTACCGAATGGTCATTTGTTAGCACTCTGTGTCCATCAATGATAAACCCACTGCTATTCGAGCTAAATTGACGCTTGCACTGCCATGGAAGTGAAAATTTTGGTTTTGTTTGAACACAAAAAATTTTAACTACTGCATTCATGAATGGAGAACCCTTGACATCATCACCATACGTTTTTGGGCTTCTGTCAGCATTTCCCAAATAGGATCTTCCTGAATTGCTTTGAATGCATTGAAGATAGGTTTGCTTTGTCCACCTTATTATTGGTTGCTTCAGAGACTCAGCCTGTTGTTTTGAAGCCCGTGATTTTGCCCCTATCTGATCCCAACCTGACATGAGTTCTTCTGCAACTTTCGCGTGCTATTTCACCAAACTTTCTTTAGTATTGATCTCTGAGAGAGCTGCAGAAATCTTTTCATTCAAACTCTTTACTTTATCCTTTGATTCTTGCAACTTTGTCATTGCCTCCTCATACATATGAGCATATTTCGTAAGAGTCCTAGAGGTATCTTGTGCCTTGGAGATGCCCTGATCATCATTATTTTGTGCTGAATGAATAGCTGCTACTTCTGAAGGCTCTGATGCAGCAACATTTTTATCAGAACTTTTCTTCTTCCAGGGCCAACTCCGACAGTCCATTTTGTTATGTTTCTCGCTCATAATCTGCTCTTGCTAACTGGTCTTGTATTTTTAAAGCAACTCTGGTGATCTTGATAGGAGAGAGAGCATATTTACAAAATCTGCGCCTGGGAAACAAGCATCCTATCCATCACTCTCCGTGAAGTCCCCGATGCATTCATTTGTCAATGTTTGGATTCATGTTGATCATGTTTTGGCTTCGGATAGAAATTCCAGGGGACCCATGATTGTAAGTTCGCTAAGTTTCAGTTCACAGAGGCTTTCGAAAGGGATTGAAATCAGCCCATTTATTAAAAAGCTCGGGACATTTATAGCTTATGGGATGCAAATGGATTTATATTTAGAAAATTCATTGCAAATGGTGTTTTGAGTACGTTTTTGGATTGATAGAAGCAACTCGTACCGGGAATAAATTTTGGTTTTTTCAAAAATTTTGTTAGGACGTGGTTGGAGGGAGACCCAGCAGGTGAAATTTGATCTTATCAAGCCATCAGCACTATGACGGTTGTAATTTAGCGAGGAGGTATTATCATTGATTCTGGAAGGGAAACACCCAACCATTGAAGGCAGTGGCCAATTTGCAAGTAGTTGCATAGCTAGGAAGGAGGCATAGCTACTGTTTCTAATTTGTCTATTATTTTTTGCTTTCCTGACAGTTATTTGCACTTTTTATTAAGATAGCATAGATCATCATCAAAAGCATTGGATCTAATATCTGTAACATGCAAGTCAAAGGTAAAATAAATAAACAAATTCGTAAGTCAACACATGAAGTTTACGTTTGAAGCTTTTAACATGGGCATTTTTTTATTACTTCATGGGTGAAAAGTGTAAACTAATATGTCTAGGAAATTTGCTTTTTTTCTCCACAAGAGATAAGGTGTGTTTTTAATGTAAACAAAATTTGAGCTTTGGAAAACAATTCACTTTATAAAGTGATTTCATAAATTGTTTGGGAAGTAAAGTGAATTTTTCGTAACGGAGAGATAAGGTATATTTTGGAATTTTGGAGCTATAAGTGTTTTGTAAATTTGGAGAGATAAGTGAATATTTTTACTTTTAGAAGGTTGAGTCAATGTTCATTTAATTTTGAAGACAAGTTGCTTCAAGAATTGATGAGTTTGGCATTCTCATTGTTTGAGAAATTTCATTCACGATGTTGTGAAGGTAAAGGTTGAGGTGCTTCAATATTTAATAAAGACATATTTTTTTGTGGTGCTTGTGTCCTAGATCTCCCCGAAATTGAATAAGGGGATCTTAGGTACACCGTTTGTAATGAATTCATGTGCATGGCTTGTGTTCAGATTATCTCTTTGTATTATGCTTAAAACAACTACATGCACATACACAAGCTTAAGTATAAGAATGCTTAATCAAGCTCATGTAATCAAGCTTAAGTACACAAGCACAAAGCGTCACATCATCGACTTGATAAAATTAATATTCTGCAACAACATTTCACAACAGCTAATTCACGCAATCAAGTTAAGGACGCTACAAAAATCAAGCATTTCAAACCAAGACGACATCAACATCATTAACACTTTCTGTATCACTTGCAATGTTTTAACTGAATTGTCCGGGTGCATTTTCGGTTGTAACCAACACCCTAATTTGAATTTTTAAGGTGAATACATTAATTCAATTAAGTCTTCAACTAAGTCATCAAGATTGAACTTGTCATTTGTATCTTGGGTGCATTTTCGACAGTGTTCGACACCCTTTCCTTTTTTTTACAAATCATCACATTCAGTGAGTACATTCAATAAGTCACAAGTGTCAGTAATCAATCAAGCAATTTTAAGTGAGCATCAAATCAAGCTAGTGTTTAAAGCAATCATCATTCAAACAATCAAAACAAGCAAGTGTGAAAGCAAGTGAGCTTGCAACAATCAACCAAACATCAAGCGAGCGAGTTCTCCAAATCCAACAAGTATTAAAAGCAAGCGAGCGTGAATTCCAACAAGTTCACATGGCAATAAGTATTCAGTTGTTAAATATTCTTAACAATTTTCTCCTCTAAACTGCTGAAGACATGGTGCAAATCAGCAAATCAACTCTTGCTGATATTCAAGTCCATATTCAACATGCACATGAAACGATTAAGTTCCTTCAACTGGAGTCACAACTACAAAGATATGAGTTGCAAGAGAAGCATGTTACTTCCAAGTCTTTGAACAATCCACAAACAGCTGATCGTTCGACTTCATTCATCCAACCAGCTTCAAGTGTTGAAGTTGTTCCAGTTCAACTTTCTTCCAAACCCATCATCAAGCCATGGGAAGAAATTCAAAGTAATTGAAATCGACGAGGATTAGGATATGACAAAGATGAAAACAACTTTCATATCCCTAATTATTCTAAGCCAATCAAGTTCATCAGTGCCGGATTTCTTGATCAAATAACATCAACAAGCCATGAGAAATTTGCAAAAAAACACACATGTGCGCAAACTGAAGTTGCAGTCAAAGAAAAATGCCTTCATTGTCAAAGAACCAGTCATCTGGAAGATCAGTGTTTTGATCTCCATCCTTGTGACCATTGTGGCAAGCAGAATCATTCATTAGAGAAATGCTACAAACAAGACCAACCTACCAGATTAAAGATTGATTATTAATGGATTGATCCCTGGGAATGGTCATGCACAGCCAAAATATTGTACAAGTTTTACAATCGGATTCACTCACACATATTGTAGCCAACATTCAAATGAATATGGTACTCTCGTGCAGTTGAAAGGGGGAGTACAACAGTGAAACTCTCCTACACCTGAAGGGGGGGAGTTCAAAGTTCAGATATAATTTGGAGAAGACTGCCTCTCCTTTCAGCTGACAAAGGGGGGAAAATGTCAATGAAATTGACAAGTGATTGTCAGAATGAAAGTCTTGACAACATTAGCGAAGCAGCCAGTCGGCATCTTCATCAGCTAGTGGGTGATCATCATCAGCAAATATGCCAGTGGGCATTCATCAAATTGTGTCAGTGGACATCGGATGTTGTTTTCAAGAAAAGTACAGTTGGATCCTTTTGTGGCTTGGCACATGATGGAGTTGTCAAGTGACATTCAGAGATGAATCATACATGCAACTGATTCATGTTCTCTTCAGATTTGAGTTTTTTTCAGCATCTAGCTTTGGCAGTTTTTCAGGCAAATGGTTTTTGAGGATCAACTTGAGAACTTGGAAGATGGTTCCTTGTTCGTTTTGGATTTATCATTGAGGGGGGGAATGTTAGCCTCACTCTCTTAAAAATCAATAATAAATCCAATTAAATAAATAAAATCATGAGAATTCCTCAAACCAAGGATTCTAGTTTGGATGAGAGATTCTCTCCAACTAGCTCTCCTAAATTAGTGTGTAAGTTGAGAAATTGTCTCAACCAAGTGAGTCTAAGATAGACACACTATCTTAAGACCACTTGCTCATGTATTTAAATGTATTATTAAATTATTTGAATAAGAGTGAATTACATGAGCATGAGAGACCACATGATGGCTCTCTGCCTTTTCTGCCATGTCTGGTTTTCTATATGTCTGCTATTTATTTTATGTGTGTGAGTATTTTATTTTAGTGTGTCATGTTTTCTATAGAGCTATTATTACATATATAATACTTGTACAAATTTGAATCAAAGTGCAAGATGAGATAGGAAAGGATTAACTCTCCCTGTAGATCTCGATTTCAACTGGGAGCACAATAGGGTATAGTATATCAAGGTTGTAGTTTCATTATTAAATATATAATACTTGTTCACGTAAATAATAGTGAGAATGCATTTGGGCACTATAATGCAAGATAGGGAGTTGGTCGTTCGTATGAATGATGGTTATTATGATGAGTTTTATATATGGTTCACTGATGTTAGTTCGTTTTTCACACCTCTGCATTCATTCTTGTTCTTTTGTGAAAAGTTCAAAGGATCCCAGTTGCTTGACGTTAGGATTGCTTGACATTAGGAGAGCAAGGAATAATTACAAACTTTTTCCAGTTATATGATTCCAGAATATCATTTTTCTAATCACTATCATCTGTTTTCTTCTTCTAAGGGTAGTCAAAGTTCAAATTGTTTTATGGTCCAAATTACTGTGGAGCCATCAGATTTTGAGTTGCAAGCAACTCTACTCCAAATCCTCCAAACAATTGGGTTTGAAATACGAGTAATCCTTGTGAAGAAAACAAGTGTGAAAGAAAGGCGCCTTTGATATGAGATCAAGGCCTGCCCAATTCAACTCTGTACTGCTAACCGGGAGCTGCTGGTGCTATTTTCTCTGCTCCTTCCTTTACAGTGAATCTGCTCGAACTCCAATCTAGGACTATACTAAATCTACCTGAACCATTCTCGCAAGACTTTTTGCATTGGTAGGGATTTGCTGCTTGGCAGCCCTCTTTGTTTGTTTTAGAAGTTGTTCATGACATGACTTTCAAAACAATCAACTTCAAATCACAATTATATATTATATCTAAAATAAAGGACTATCCCAAACATGTAAAAAAAAGGTTGGGTGTCTATTCGCCAAAATATATGTAAGACCACTAATAAATACATTTCATTGATGTGTGTGAGTTTAATATATTTTATATTTAATTAAAAATAGATATAAACAAAAATAAAATATTTATATTTATATTTTATTTGAAATTATATAATCATATTTATATTAAAATGAATTAATTGTTAGGCTCATCAAAAGTATAATGTAATGCCCTACTTAATCTTATCATGCAAATTTTATTAGCGTTTAAATTACCTAAAAATATTGACTTATAATTATCAAGAAATATTGGTACATACCTACATTGGTGAAACTGTAAATTTATTATTGATATAAATTTTATTATTGTTATTATTCAATTCCCAACTTGTCTTCTCAAATTTAAATTTTGATAGGATATGGTCTTCTTCCATTTATTCCACTTTAAATATCCATATCCCCAAAATGTCTTCTCAAAATTCCTTGGGAGAAGATATGGTCCTTATCCATATCTTATCCCCAAAATGTCCTCTCAAATTTACTTGGAAGAAGATATGGTCCTCCCCAATTAATTACCAAAATAAATATCCATATCTTATCCCCAAAATGTCTTCTCAAATCTATTTGGGAGAGGATATGGTCCTCCCCAATTAATTACCAAATTAAATATCCATATCTTATCTCCAAAATGTCCTCTCAAATCTACTTGGGAGAAGATATGGTCTTCCCCAATTAATTTCCAAATTAAATATCCATATCTTATCCCCAAAATGTCCTCTCAAATTTACTTAGGAGAAGATATGGTAAGAAAAGTCAAATGAAAGGATGAGGGGTAGTAATGACATTAATGATAGGTGGTTGAGGTGGATGGGAGGAAGGGGCATAAAAGGGGAAGGATGATGAGAGGAGAGGGGGATCCTTGGTCTTGGTTATGGTCTTGGTTTTGGTTGTGGTTTGGAGGATTTTGTTTTGGGAGGAAGATGGAGAAAAGAGAAGGGAGAGAAAGATAGTGTTTGTTTAACTTGGACACACTACATTTGGTTGGACTTCGGCTCGGAGGGCTAGGGAACCTGTGGAGGTTCCGTGGGTTAGGAACTACTTCCTGGTTGGCTGGGAGGCAAATCTAGTCAGATAGTCAAGAGGAGCATCCCAACAGAGTCAAGATCTCAGGAGCATCTCAACTAAGCTATTGGAACATATATTCCTTTGTTTATTGATTACTTATGTAAATAATTGCAATGAAATTCTTACTTATTTAATTTGTGGTAAATAAATTTTAATGGTATATTATCATTCAATAAATGTTTAGATAGAAATAAGTTATTTCCCATTTTATTGTAATTAAGATTAGAAAATTTTGGTTTTTAGTTAGAGGACTCTAGGAATGAGCCTCACATATAATATTATAGAATTTAGATATTACTGTAAATGATATTTTTTTTTTGGGACACATTTTAATTAACAAATATTATGTTGAAAGAGGTGTTATTCTCTTGTACCATTCTTATTGACATAAAAGTCATGATATATTAGAGTTAAATCTCGTTGTGTTACATTATTCGACTAATGCAAAATTGTTTTTTATAATAAAAAGTGTTTAGTCTTAAAAACAATTAGGAGATGCATAAATTATAAGTATATCTAACCTAATAATGGACTTTTTTTTTGGAAGAGATGTGAAAAATTCAGTATGAGGTACTTCCAATGATATATATATATATATATATATAGGTGTAGAAGCACACTAGAAAATTAAGCAACAAAGATATTTAGACTACAAACAACATAATGCAAAACAATATGTATTTATTAATAAAAAACCACGACTAGTTTAAACATGGTTATCAACATGATCAAAATCCTTCATGGTTTTTTTTTAAAAGTTGAATTTAGTGGTTTTTACTTATTATTTGTCAATTTTCAAATAAAAGTTGGGAGATCAAAATATTTCAGAGCACCACTTATTCAAATGCGTGAATGGTTATATTATTGCATTACGCATTATGGTGAATTAAGTTATTTTTATTTTTATTTTGTTTTCTGTGAAATTAGTTTCTTTCATGTATTTGAGATTTACATAAGATTAAAAAATTAGATGTTTGAAGCGTTCAATATGTTCATTTTTAACATTCTTGAAATAAAAAATGGAAGATTGAAATCTTTTGAGGTAACTGCCGAGAACTACCAAGAGCTGTCGCACTGGAGAGCACCAGCATGCATCTTTTAGGTATCATTTTCAGTTTCCCTCCATCGTTCTCTTTGTGTTTATAGGTTTATTTCTCTACTTTTACGCGTCGGATGGAGGCTAGTGGAGCTTTTGTGCCATCATTGGTTGATGGGTGGTTTTCCCTCTGAGACATGTCCCACCCTGGTTTGACATCCCTATACCTCTTGGTGTATGTGTTATGCCTTAGAGATGACTTTCTGCATGCATTTCTTGAACATGGCTAGACCTACCTCTTACATTTTTTGAGCTGACGCTTGGCTAATCTCTTTTCCCTATAGTGTCCTTCTCCAGACTTCCTCTATCTCCTTATTTCCCATCTCTTTGACTGCTATCGAAGGTTTTGGCTCCCTATATGGCCACCTCCTAGATGGGTGAGTGAGAGCTTACCGCTGCGGCTCCTCTCCCTTTACTCTGTACAGCTCCATAACTCTCCTTTTGGAGGTTGTCCATTCTTATCGTAGTTGCTCTACTTACCTGATAGTTCCAGTTTATTTGATATATGACGCAACAATACAATCAACGTATGGTGCTCTCCTCTCGGTAACGCTCGAGGTACAGGTCAGCTGTCTATGTTTATGTCTTATATTCTGTGTTTAAGAAAAATTCATGCTCTATAATGGTAGAAGATTAGGACTCTGTCTTGTATGTTTTTTAGCTCTCTTCTTGGTATTCAAAGAAGGATATATCTATAAATTCTGTTAACTCTGGTTTCACAAATATATGTCGGGGTCAGAATTTTTAGGCTGGTGGGGGGCAATCATAAAATTCCTCAAGAAATTCTTCATCATTACCAAACCATGCTCAGACTTTCGACTCAGGATAGGTCCTTGGTGGTGTGTGTATGAGATATACTGTTGTTGTATCATCTGCCCGAATGTGTCTTCCTGAGGCATAATTCAGCACAGGGGTTATCTGCTTGTTTTTTTCTGGTGCCGGATAATTTGAATTTTCAGTCGCCGATGATCGGGTGACTATCATTAAAGGTGGACCTTTTCTCTATCCCTGTTTCTTAGTTTAATGCTCACAGCCATTTCCCTTTTCCCTATAGAGTTCCGATGGTTCACTCCTATCTATCTGTCAGATGGGAAGTTTCTGGTGTCATGTGAGTTTTGTCACTGGCCGTCATTCCTTAAATTCTTCATCCGAACCCATCCTTTTCCGGACGATGTTGTACTGCTTTCTTTGACTAATCTGGCTCTTTTTCCACTTTTTAAATAAGCCTTGCGGTACTTTGTTTGTCGGTCTATCTCTGGGGATCTAGTTTCGGTCCTCATGATCTCTGAAGCTGTCCTTCTGTATGGACTTTCCATCTGACAACTCCGCGGCTTCGGCTTTGGTGCAGGCCACATTAGACGCGGAAAAAGTCCATGTCAGCCAATCTGCAAATGTTGAATGGGCTGCCACGCTGTATGCGGATATCATTCCTTCTACTCAGAAGGAACAATCTTCCAGGGGTGGCGACTCTGTTACTCTTCCGAAACGCAAACATAATCGGCCGGTAAAACTTCTCCCCCGCCTGACGCCATTAACTTGGACGGCCCTCTATTATTTGACAGAATATCGAGTTTGCAAAAGAGAGCCTTAGTGGGTCGCTGGCACTTTCCGTCAATGGAGGAGTCTCATTTTAGAACCTGGATTGCGGCCAAATGGGCTCCCCTGCTTGGCTATTCCCCTACCATCGTCAGGCTTATGAATAATTGGTATAGTTTTCACTTCCTCCGGGATCGTGATTTAGAGATCATCTTCTCCAAACCTTGGGTCCGGGATCGAAGTTTTCTTGCTCTTCACAGGTGGTATATAGGATTTAATCCTCTCAGGTGTACTCCTCAAAACAATTACATTTGGCTAAAGTTTCCTGGTTTTCCCATTGAGCTATGGAACAAAGAATCTATGGAGAAAATCGGTAACGCTGTCGGAAGATTCATTTATGTTGATCCTAGATGCATTGGCACAAAGGATAAACGCGTAGCTTGGGTCCTTATCGAGAAGGGGTTTAGGGGTGGATTTCCTGAGTCTATAGATTTAAACTGGAAAATGTCAAATGTCCACCAGCGTTTAGACTATTGGGGAGTACCTTTTAGGTGCTCGACGTGTCATAGAACTGGCCACCTCCTCCCTCAATGTCCACGCAGACATGCTGTTAGACATAAACATAAGAACATATTGGAGAAAAAAGCTGGTGATTCAATTGCAAGTGAATATATGGAACAGACTCTCAATGTTGACCCTTTCCGGGGTTCTTTTAATCCTAAATCTCAGCTCTCTCCAAAAAAATGTCCGTCCAAGGATAGATCTTCCGGCCACTTGCGTTCACGTTCGTTATCTGCTGGACCACATGGGCGGGTTATTGGACCTGATGAATGCTGTCCCCGGTCTGCTTTTACACCCAAGCATTCTCCTCGGCCTTACATTGACCCGCCCTCACCTCAGTTGGGGTTCACATTACCTCCCCCTCCTCCCGAACCTTCCCCTGATGTTGCCATTCCCCTCCCCCAGCCGATCGACAAACCGTCCATGGCTGGTCCATCCCATTCCATTCAATATATATCATCATCTCCTCAGTCCCCTGTCGTTAATCCCTCCCTCCCCATTGGGAATCCTTCTCCTGTCCGGACCCTTAGAGCTGATTCCAAAGGGAAGGCTGTGTGCGAGTCTTTCACCCCATATAACTCCCCGGGGTCCTCTGATATAAATTCTTTTGACTGTGATATAGATCTGCTGCTAAAAAGGGCATCTTTAAATCTGAAACCCCTCACCATTCATAAACCTGACCGCTCCCCTTCCCCTGTTATTAGCCCAAATTCGGCCGGAAACATTACGGTCTGTCGCAAAGAAAAGCGGGGAAGTAGACACTTCCGCGGGAGAAAGGGTAGAAAGGATATGTCTTCCAGGGATCTAAATCTGATTGATATTCCTGTTTCAGAAATCGCTTCGGACGATTTCTCTGCAAAAGGGCCTCTTAGAGCATGCCGGCCATCTGATGTTCGCAATGAATAACATCCTGTCTATGAACATTCGGGGCCTTGGAGCAGACCCAAAGTTTATGGCTCTGAAGGACCTCTTTCGATCCACAAAGTCCAGATTGCTCTTGATTCAGGAAACAATGCATGACTGTACACAAACCATCTCATATTTCAGAAGGATGTTCCCTACTTGGCACATGGTGGCTACTGATGCTGTAGGATTGTCAGGAGGTTTAGCTGTATTATGGGACCCTAAATGGATTAAAGCGATGGCCTTTCAATGTTTTGCAGGCATTCTCATATTAGCCTATTTTCGTGATTGTCCTGATCCTGTGCACATTTTAAATATATATGCCCCATATAGACATCGTTTTCCATTTTGGGAAAAATTTCTATCATCTGAATTCCTTGATATTGATTCCTTAATGATTGGGGGCAATTTTAATAGCACATTGTGTAATGATGAGATTTGGGGCAATGGTAGGAAAATTGACCCGATTGGCCGCATGATCCGGAATGCCATCATCCAAAATAATTTCATAGACATACAGCCGGATTGTCGAGGGCCCACTTGGGACAATGGGCGGTCAAATGACTCATTCTTGGCCAAAAGACTAGACAGATATATCCTCCATGGAAAGCTGATCGATAGATTTGGTCTCCCTTTGATGAAAATTATACCTGCGTATATATCAGATCACCACCCAATTTATATTCAATGGAATAATATTGGATGCAAATTCGGTTACCCATTCAAATTCAACCGAACGTGGCTCTCTGATGAACATTTCAATCAGTTCATAAAGGAGACGTGGCAGCAATATACAGGTCTGGTTCAGCATCAGACACAGGATTTTATTAACCGTATGGCATATCTACGCAGCAAAGTTAAAAAATGGCAGCGGGAGAAAACAGAATTCAATAGAAGAGAGCTGAAAGAAATAGATAAAGAATTGCAATTCTTATCCACACGCTTCAAAAGCGATTCCATATCTTCATATATTCGGAAACAAATATGGGACCTTGAAAAAAAGAAGCAAAAGATTTTAGCAGAGGAGGAATCCACTTGGCGTCTCAAGAGTCGTGCCATATGGCTCAGGGAAGGAGACAAAAACACCAAGTTTTTTCACAGATTTGCTAACAGGCGGAGGCAGGTAAACATGATTTGGGAAATAAAGGATGAAGCTGGTAAATCTTTTTTTACCCAGGAGGATATATCCCATGAAGCTGTTAAATTCTTCCAAAAGGCCTACAGCAGAGATATCGGTAGTCGCATTGAAGATATCCTATGGGGCATTGATCTGTACCCTACTATGTTTGATGAAAATCAAAATGCTGCCCTATTCTCTGAAGTCACTGAGGATGAATTATTGGCGACGATGAAATCCTTCCAGAAAGACAAATGCCCGGGGCCGGACGGTTGGTCTATCGACTTCTTTATCCATTTTTTGACTTGTTTAAGGATGACATTCTAAATATGGTCGAGGAATCAAGATTGAATGGTTATATCAATCATTGAATAACCTCCACATATATTGCTCTGATTCCTAAAAAGACACTTTCTACATCCTTTTCTGATTATCGACCAATTTCTTTATGCAATGTACTATACAAGACGATCTCAAAAATCATTGCTATTCGAGTGAGGAATGTGTTATCTCTGCATCTTTCCCCTGAACAACACGACTTTCTCAAGGATAGGAATATCATGGACGCGGTGGCCCTTACTCAAGAATCTCTACATTCTATACATTCTAGGAAATTGGATGCTGCTTTATTAAAAATAGATCTAAAAAAGGCATATGACAGTGTGGACTGGGGCTTTATCCAATGTCTTCTAGCCAGGATTGGTCTTAATTACAGGTGTTCCAGGTGGATCATGGCGTGTGTGGAGGAGGTAAATTATGCTGTATTGATCAACGGATATCCCACTCCTTTTTTTAAAGCAGCCAGGGGGCTTAGGCAAGGATGCTCCTTGTCTCCACTCCTATTCATTCTAGTAATGGATTCTCTCAGCCTCCATATCAAGAGGGCGATTCAGCAAAATTTCTGCCGGCCCCTTCCTATATGTAGAGGGATATTCATATCCCACAACTTTTTCGTCGATGACATTCTCATAACTGCAATTCTGTGCAGAGCATCCTGGATTTGCTTATATGAAATATTGGGAAGATTCCAATGCGCTACTGGCATGATTGTTAATGAAGGGAAATCATCCTTTCATGTTGAAGACATAAATGGGAATCTGATCCAATTCCTTACTCAGCTATTCAACATCCAAGCTATTCCACTCCGGAATGGGCTCAAATATTTGGGATTTAATCTGAAATCAGTAGGTTATCGGGTGGCGGATTGGACTTGGATTGCAGATCGATTTTACAAGAAAATTGTAGCATGGGAGTATTTGTGCTTATCTAAAGGAGGACGCATGATCCTGACACAAGCTGTTCTTGTTCAAACAATGGTCTATTGGGCGCACCTGTTCTATATCCCATCTGCTATAATTAAAAATTTGAACAGGATGATTGCCAATTTTATTTGGGGATGCGACAAAGACCAATATAAATTCCACCTAACCAAACTATCTGTGCTGGCGCGCCCAAAACATATGGGAGGATGGGGCATATTAGATTTATCGCATTTCAGGAAAGCACTTCTGTGCAAATCTATGTGGAAGGCAATTATGGGTGACTCGTTGTGGAGCTCGGCCATTCACGCTAAATACATGGACAACATGGACATGTCTTACTGGATCAGGGAAAATCACATTGGGTCCTCACTTGGATCTGCTATCTGGAGAGGCTTCAGGAAATTGGAACCATATTTCAGACAGAATCTTATTTGGAAATTTCAGACGGGAGCAAAGATTATGATAGGAAGGGACGAATTTGCTGGAGGGGCTGGGAAAATTCATGTATCCCCTCGGTTGATGAGAGCACTCCACAACAGGGGGATCTTCTTCTGGGCCAGCGCCATTCGAAAATGGGAAGGAGCCATTCCCATATGGAAAACAACGACCGAATTGCAGCTCCGAGATGACATGGAGGTTCAATGGAATTCTATTTTATCCTCGTTGCGCGCCCACGGAATTTTTCGCTCTGCGGATAAAGACTTTCTCATATGGAAAGGTCTGGATGGCTCCTCGACAGTGAAGGTAAAACATATGTGTGTGTGTGTGTGTGTGTGTGTGTGTGTGTGTGTGTGTGTGTGTGTGTGTGTGTGTGTGTGTGTGTGTGTGTGTGTGTGTGTGTGCGTGTGTGTGCAGTTTCTAATTTCTGAGGTAGGTAATTCCGGAGATATATTTCCTCCTACTTTTTGGAAATCAGGATGCCCCACAAAGATCATTATCTTCGCATGGCTGGTATTTCACAATAGGAACCTCACTTGGGAAAATTTACAAAAACGGAATTGGCACGGGCCTGCCATCTGTCCACTTTGCAGGAAAAACTCTGAATATAATTTACATCTATTCCTCACTTGCCCACAGGTGCAGCCCATCTGGCAGAATCTTGCTGCTCATTATGGTTTCACCCTCTGTTCCTTCCCATCCATTTCTGAAGCTTTCAAAAGATGGAGCATCATGAACAAAGAATGGAGGGCCATCCCCTTATTGGCCATTTGGGCCATATGGAAATGGAGAAATGGCAGGATCTTCAGTTCTAAAATGGAAACAAGCTCTTCTGTAGTTGCGTCTATTTTATCTCTATACAACGCCCTCGAATTGTCCGGGAAGAACAGGAACAGGTATGGAAGGAATCATATGACAACAATGAACAGGAATAGGAATGGAAGAAGACCCACGGTATTGACGACCACGGTTTCTCCATGTGCTTATTTCGACGGAGCTACTCAACATGGGATATGTGCATGTGGTGTATACATCAGAACAACAAATGATCAGGCTATTGAAATCTATTGGAATGCTGGTCCGGGGTCCAACAACAGAGCTGAAGTGGTGGCTTTAGCGGGTCTTCTTTCCTTTTGTATCTTTCTTGACATTTTGAATTTGCAAATCTATGGAGACTTGAGGGTAATAACTGATCATGTATTGTCAAAGCACTACATAAAAAACATTCATCTTGCTGGATGGTTGGACAAGATTGCAGCTTTATGGAACAATAGGAGGGACTATTCTATTTCTCACATTGACAGGAACAAAAACAAAAAAGCTGATGCATTATCTAAAATGGGTCTAACTTCTCCCCAAGGCATATGGAGGATGCAGATCAAAACGGGCAGCAACAACTTCCAGATCCAGGACTTTTGTCTTCCGGATATATAACTCTTAAACAATGGTAAATATTCTGGTATGTTTTTCTTTACATTGCCCATACAATGGCATATCTCACAGTGAAGGTATGCACATACATATTTTGCAGTCATGAAAATCTTTTTGCTTTCTATATCTGCTGACCTGATGTATCTATCTCCACTCAGTCATCGTGTAGCGTATACAGGACATCTTTCAATGTTTTTTTGTCAAATCTCAAAGAATGTGGTATAATCCACACTACAGTCTATGCAAATGGCATTATAACCGAGACATGTATGCTTATAAGATCCAAATCATGAATATAATATAAATATATAGTTTTTTTCGTACTCAAAAAAAGAAAAAGAAAAAACTCTTATTTGAATGTGTGAATGAGTACATAACTACATTAGTGTGAATTAAGTCATTTATTCAGTTTGATGTGAAATTACTTTCTTTAATGTATTTGAGTATAACATAATATTAAAAATTAAATGTTGAAGTGTTTGATATAATCCTTTATAGGTTATTCCATTCATATGTGATATATAATTATTAAGAAAATGAACTATTTATTTTCCTTATTGATTCAACATTTTATTTGTATAAGCTATATTATGAGTAAAAGAAATTTTCAGATATGTAATTAGATATTATTTTTTTATAATTTGAGAATGTTTTATGATTTAATCCTTTTTCTCTAATTGAAATGTCTTTTGTTACTTAAATTGTTTTTCTATATCTCCTTTCATTTGATTACACATAGATGCTAAGCGTATGAAACAATGTTTTATAAGTTGCAACATACATATGGTTTAATAATTATTTAGTGAATGAATTTCTTCTTCACTTAATAATTCACTATTCGTCATTATTATTGACATTTAAATTCATCGCTTTCAACTGAGATAGGATATTAACTAGTTTTGTTTATGTTCAATAAAAAATGCAGTTAAGATTAAGGAAAGCTTAAACAAAAGTCTCCTTTTAGGAGCAATCTCTTTAGGTGGCAACCGAGTCCACATACCAGTGGACATCACTAAACCAAACAAGTATAGGCCTAAGTAGGGTCTTGATTGGGTGATGATCCCTTGTTGTAGGAGAAATTTTTCCACTTGTCAACAGGTTGCTCCACAAAAGAGTCATGCATAAAACTTATAGAGGAGGGAAAATTACATAGATAATTTTGCACAACCATTTTTTGCACCTTACAATTGTGAGAAGAAAGTTGTTCACGGTGACTCTAGAATGGTGTATCATAAAATTATTTTATGAAGGAAAGGTTAGATCATGCTAATTGAGGAAGGAGAATCCATATAGTTTCATACGGATTATTACTATGTACAACTGCCTATTAAGATGGGAGGTGTGGGAAGGTAACAAAAAAATATATGCACCATTTACTTTCTCTTTTGTTTGAAATCTTGATTTTCACATTTTTTTTATAATAATAATCTAATTTTAAGGTCACAACCAAGTGAGACACCAAACTAGTATAGGAGACACCCTTATTTGTGGCGCTGGCCCCCCCACCTTGCAATAATTTAAATGTTAATTCTAGAAAGGTGTACATACTCGATCCTCCTCTAGGTTTGAACCTATGAACTCTTGGGAGAAGAAACACTTTCTCAAGCATTAGGCCCACAAAAAAAAAATTCATGCCCAAAAAATTTAGGTTATATATTTATAGAGAAGCTATCTTAATCTTTGATTGACTTTTAATTAAAACTTGAGGAAATGAAGACCAATTTTGACAAGTAATCAATCATAACTAATTTGTATGCTCTAAGTACTATTTGATGAAAATAATGCTTAGAAAATGAAGAAATAAAGCATGTAATCCAAAACCAATTTGCATGTGTGTAAAAAGCAATGCTTCAAAATTAAATCTAAAATACTATAATAATAGATCTAAAAAATACAATAAATATACTTAATGCTAAAAAAGTAAATACAATAAATTTTATCTAAAGAATTAAATCTAAATAACAAGTTTAGATTTAGAAAAAAGATGTCCCTACTATCAAAGACCATAAACATATGCATAAATATATAACCATAAATTTATCTATTTAAACTGCTAAAAAAATTATTAAATAAATATAATACTTTTAATAAACATAAAAAAGGAAAATAATTTAAATAATAAAACCCAAACATTCATAAAAGTTAATGAAAAATAATATTTATAATAATCTAATAATACCTCATTATGAATCTAAAGATTGTGAATATGAAATGCTTTAGAGTTAATAAAGATTGTGAATATGAAATGCTTTAGAGTTAACAAACACCAGACATTCTCACAATAAAAACATATTATAATATATAAATAATTTTACTAGTTTATAAAATTAATTTATATTACACATTAATTTTAATTAAATAAAGTTAAATATATTTAAATTTAAATTTTTGATTCAGAATTACATGGTTGAGTTTTTTTTTTATATAGATTTTTCGAATGGTTTCTTGATCGCATCGTGGTTGAGAGTCGGAATCTCTCTTCTCTATCTACTTGCCAAACCAGTAAACGAAATTACAATTCAAAATCTTTCAATACTTGCCAAACAAGCAAACAAAATTGCCATTAATGGACACAATTACTTATCTAATGACCAAAATCATCTAGTCATTTGTGTATTATTGTTTATTTAATTATTAGATAAAATTTAATTAAAAACAGGCCATATTTTTAGTGGGTAATGGAGCCCAAAGCGTGTGGCATTTTCGTCGTCGGTACCAGCATTCACTAGTTGGTACGCGGCCCCACATCACGTGTTTGTTTGTCTGTTTCATGAGTTCATTTCGGCTTTTCCACCTCGAAAAGACTTACCTTTTCTTTAGGCTTTGCTCGGAAGACGGCCCCACATCACGTGTTTGTGTGTCCATTTCGCTTTGAAAAAAATTGATTCCTTTTCTTTCGGTCGAAAAGACTTACCTTTTCCTTTTGATTTGATTTCATTGAATACGGCTTTGCCACCGATTCTGTATTTCTCACTTTCATGCGTCCATTTCGCTTTTAAAAAAAGTCGATTCCTTTTCTTTCGGCTTTGGTTGAAAAGACCTACCCTTTTATTTTGATTTGATTTCATTGAATACGTCTAGAAATATGCAACAATGAAGCCGAAAAGACCTACCCTTTTATTTTGATTTGATTTCATTGAATACGTCTAGAAATATGCAACAATGAATTATTTTGTTATATTTTATTTTATTATATTTTTATGGTAATTTAATTTTGTCGATTTTAGTTTATTTTGGTTATGCATTAATTTGTCTTTGAACAAAAAAATTTCTGCCGATTATCTATAGTTTAACGTTGAGATTTAATTTTTTATGATTATTTAAATTTATTTATTTGTATAATGATTAGTTGAGATTTTATTATAGATTATTTAGTAATTTCTATTTTTATTAGTTATTAATTTTTTGTTTTTAAGTTTTATTTATTTTTTATTTAATTTTCATGATGATGATTATGATGGTTAGAGTCTACTGAGACCAAACTTTGGTCTATCGGACCTAAAGAAACGAGTTATTTAGTTTGATTGAAGATTTTATTTATATGCTCAAAAAACTTGGAGAGAAGCCTCCCAAGTTCACTGTAATTTTTACAACGTAAAAGACTAGGAAGGTCAGTGTTGCAACAAAGATTTTGAAACTGAGATCTAATGTGATTGTAGGGGGGCACTCTAAGAGGAAGTGATTTTCATCCTTGATGTTCGTATTCTCACAGAGATGGCAGAACCTTTCCATCCATGGTGTTTTAGAAACTGCCCAAGGACCCGTTTCACTATGGAGCTCATGAGAGTTCGTTCTAATCTTGGCCATATTGATTTTCTTCTTTGAGCTAGTTAAAACAGATAGATACTTTTGATCTTCTAGGGTGGGGTTGATGACCTCCTTATAATATCTTAACTTTCTTTTAGCTGCTAAATCTTTCTCACACCACATTTTTTCTTTGAACTTAGAAGTAACAATATTTTTAATGTTATTAATGTTTTGCAATGCAACGTTCTCATGGATCTCCCAATGGTTTAACCAGGCCTGGTGTCTTTATACCAACCTCATTTGAGCCTTAGGTGGTTTTTCGCTGGAATATAAAGCTAGCTAGAATATATATATATATATATATATATATATTCTTTTATTTGGATTTTTATTATTTATAGGTTTTTTTTTTCTTTTCTATAATTTCAATTTATAATAATTTATTATTATATATATAAGTGTATATATATTAATATAAACAATATTATTATTATTTAAATGTATTTATTGTAAGATAATTGGTTGATGTTTTATTATGACTTTTTTATTAAATATTATTTATTTTTAGTTTTATTTCTTTTTAATTATCTTTTCAATTTTTATTTTTTTTCCTTTCTATTATTAATCCCTTGCACAAGCGAAAATTTTCTTTCTATTCCCATTTTCACTCTAAAATTATTATTCTTGATTTTTTTGCCAAAATCTTGTTAAGATATTATTCTTGAATTTCTTTGGTCACAGGCAAAAGTGATTTTGTTCATTTACAGCTTTGGGAAAGTTTCCTTTCTCTTGAGATTTTAAATGTAAAATTATTCTTCTTGATTTTTTTTTTGCCAAAATCTTAGACAAAAGTGATTTTGCCAAAAGATTTATTTACCACTTTCAGTTCATGAAAGTCTGTTGATGCATGCATGCAGGCTTTTATCACACCCAACTTCTTTGAGATTCAGTTCGTTAAAATATGTTGCATGCATGCAGGCTTTTATTACACCCAACTTCTTTGAGATTTAAGTCACAGGGGAGGCAAGTCCACCAATCCCAAGGCTAGGGAGTTTGGGGGAGCTTGCTCTGTCACTGAAGCCAATTGTCATTGTCAAGCACCGCATGAAGCCAATTGTCATTGTCACGCACCGCATTTTATGTACGCTTTTATCCGTAAGATATTGAAGAAGTTATGTCAGTTCAAGCATTTCTATCTGTAATATATTGAAAAAGTTATGTTAGTTCAAGCATTTTTTCCAAGAGAGTTTATTAAAGTGCATGTCCTAAGACTTTAGCAATGCCACTTTAGTAAAAAATTAAGTGATTCTCTATTAAAAAAAAATGTCAGTAAATGGGAAAGGCTGAAGGCTTGAAGCCGTTTTTTTGAGATTTCATTTCGTTTTTCAATAAGTACTACTAGGCTAATATGATTATTCCAACTTTGTGCACAAGGGAGTAAAGTCACAAGTGGATATTCTCCATGTGTGGGCATTTTCAGGTCGACTATTTTTGTTTTATCTACATATAGATTATGCCAGGTTCATGTAGCTTTCATATTTAGTTTTCTAAAAGTACGCAGAATTTATGATTTAGTTTTTGTTTGTTTAGAGAGAAATTAAGTGTATTAGAATTCTTGTAATAAGAAACTTCATTTAAGAGTGTTATGTTACTAAAGCTTTACGGTGTTGCTGTTTAATTTAGTTGATATTTGGTTAAAAATTTTATTTGTTTTTATTTAACTTTTGGTCCAAAGAAATTGTCGATTAAGTTTGATTGGGATTCAGTTTGAAACCTTATATCTACACATTATTATATAGCATATCATAAATTAGAGAACAAAGCACATTTTAGCAAATTGTACATTCATGTTGTGTAGTCAATTAAGGTTCATGGACATGTGGGTTTTCTTGGAACATACTCAAGGATTTGCTTCATTTTTTAAATTTTATATGGTTAATGGTCGCTAATGCCAGACCATTGTTTTTAATTTCAATTTATCTATATTTAAACTACGCGGAAGGTACTAGCTACTACATAGCACTTGTTATTTTATGTTTTGTAGAGACTATAACACTCGTCTTGTTGTGAAAGTGCATTGACTCTGCATTATTTAGCTACATTTTTGCAATTTTAACGAAAGTTTCGGAAAAAGTTTAGTATTTCTATTATTTTCATAAATTCAAAAATAGTTTTCTAATTTTCAATAAATCTTATTCTTAATTTTCAATTGGTGGAGGGAGCTCTTACATGACATAATTCTCTAGTGGAGGGTGTTTTATTTTCGATATTTGTTAGTAGATGATAATTCATTTTAAGATAAAAATAAAATTAATTTTGTGAGTGGCCATTCTTTGGTGAGTGCTCTGATACGAACATTGTGATATTAGTGTTATGCCCAATGATGCAGTTGCAGGTCCTTTATATAGGCTAGAGGGGGGAGGAAGGGGGGGTTGAACAAATCTCCAATTAATATGATTATGTTTCATGGTTGCGGGTCATTTGCATACGCAGGGGGTTCTGAACAAATCTCCAATTGATACTATCAATTTCTCCTAAAGGTGCAAAGGTACATCGAAGGAATAAAAGATTTGGGAAGATTATCTCACCACTCACTCCAATGCAAGCATCATTAATCGTTTATATGAGTGGAGCAAATTTGCTTCCCGATAAGAATATGTAGATGAAGGATATTCTAGCTTAGTGCTTTTGTCTAATGCTAGTAGCAGTTTGTCGACATTACTCGATGCCACCATAGAAATTTGTTCCATCTCAACAATCTTGTTGGACATTTCTAGAATTTCATCCTTGAAGTCTTCTTTCTAAGATTCAGATGTAAATAATTTCCTTTCATATTCTTCCACTTGAATCCCTAGTCAATTCGAAATTTGGATGACTATAACAGTTCCTCAATTAAGATCATTTTCCGCAGGCACTTCAGGAGCATTCATAGTCTCGGTTGTCCTCGTTTTTGTAGAAGGAACTTTAGAATTGGTAGTCATATTTAGCTCAGTCTTATATCTTATATTGGGGGTAACCCCCATTTACCCTTTATATCCGGCCTTAAGCCTGTTCTAGATTCAGTTCTCTGCGAAATCTCTCTAGGTTTCAGGTTCTTTCCAATCTAGGACACATGCTCATGGGAAATCTACCATAAACACTTTCTTCTGCACTAGCTTACGATGGTACTTACCAATGAAGGCAGCGAGACATGTTCCTTTACTCGGGGGGTCACCTAGAGAGGTGGCTTCATTACAATGTTGCGTCTTGCGCCTAGGTTAGGGTGAAACACTTTCTCGATCCCCTATTTCATCCACCACTTTCTCTCTTGATACACCATCAAAACCAATCCTCTCTGGTCTCGCTACTGCGCATCCAAACCCCATGATTTTTGTTCTAGCTGTGGCAAATAGGAAAATCGATTTTATTACTAAGAAAAGCATAATAGATCCATCATAATATGGTTCGATGGGGATATACCCCAACCCAAATTGGTTTCGTCGAGATGGCATGGGGGCTTGCAATCAACTCGACACAAAATATTAACAGACAAAATGCAGAAAAAAGTCTCTAAACAAATGCGAAGTTACTATGGTAATACAATATTGGAAACACGACAAACATTATGAGCATTAACACATCTATGATACACGAGGACTACGTAGGCACCGAGAAAGATACCAAGAACACTATGCCTTTGGCTTACAGGAAGAAAAGACATTACCCAAACAGAAAAATAAGAACAGAACCATGAACTACTACTTGGTTCCTTTGTTCCTCCAACTTGGAAGTCTGCACCTGTGCAAGCATTTTCTTTGAGGGCCAATTCTCTTTCTAATCCTAATCCCTGAAACTTCGTTTGAAGATTTTCCACTATCCTAGTGTATTCTTTGATTTGAGAGTCAAGTTGAGATTTCTATGTTTCCAATTTGGATTGAATGGCGTGCATGCTTGTACAAGAATTTTCTTTCAGGGGCAACTCCCTTTCTACTCCCAGAAACTGTGTTTGAAAATTTTCTAATACCCTAGCATCTCTTTAATGGTATCTTGCAGCCGTTTTTTGACATTATCTAATACCAATCAATGCCTCAAAAGATTAGGACATCGGTTCGCCTCATTTTGACTTCACTACCTAATTCGTAATTCCAGTACTTTATTTATTTGTGTAAATATTGTTCTATCATTTTTTATAGTAACAAGGTTTGTTGTTATGCTCTTAACCTGCAAAAAGATACCCAAATACAGAATATGCAAAGAAAGATACTCAGAACATAAATTAATGAGAGATAACAGCAAATAGTTTATTATTCAGAAAGCAATGTTCACTGGCCTCTTCGAGGGGGCAACCTCCAATAGAGCAGAGCTCGATTCAAAAATAAGACACGATGCTCCTCGCAGGGAGTCTCTATCCTTTATATATGACTCATACATGCAATACCAAGGATCAATACCATGGGTTTTATTAATACCATCTATCTAATACTACGACCCATTTGCAACTAACTGTGGTCCCGTCATTAATTGTGGGTTAACCACTTACAATTATTAATATGGGCTTTATTGACTCTTGACTATGACTCGATCCCATTACATAACTAAGGGGGTTAGGGTGGGACCCTAACATGCCCTCCCCCTTAAGACTAGCCTTGTCCTCAAGGCTGAAGCTGCGGAAACTGCTGAAGAATAGTGGCTGGTTCCAAAGTTGCATCTTCCGAAGAGGTGTCTTTCCACTTGACAAGGACTTCCCTAATCATGCGGCCCCGCAGGTTCCTATCTCGTGTGTCTAGGACTTATTCAGGTTGGAGCCAGATTGACCCTTCTTTGTCCAATTCAGGTAGACTGGTTTGAATTCTGCAATTGTTCCCAATCACTTTCTTGAGGCATGAGACATGGAAAACTGGATGTATTTTTGCAGTAGGTGGCAAAGCCAACTTGTAAGCCACTTCTCCAATGCGTTGAAGTACTTGATATGGTCCGTAGAATTTTGGAGATAGTTTCTGACAACCCTTGTCTTTGAGTGATGTTTGCTTATATGGTTGCAACCTCAAAAAGACCTGATCCCCTTCTTGAAATTGGCGCTCTGAGCGATGCTGGTCTACCTGTTGCTTCATGCGGTTTTGAGCTTGATGAAGATTCTCTCTAAGATGGGCGAGCATGGTTGCGCAGTGTTGTAGGAGTTGATCCACTGCTTGTACCTTTGAGCACCCCTTGATATAACAAGTAGGGGAAGGAGGGAGTTGACCATATACTGCTTCATAGGGAGTCATTTTGGTGGTGGCATGATAGTTGGTGGTATACCACCATTCAGCCAGAGGTAACCACTGTACCCAAAGATGTTGCTTTTCTGAAGTGAAACACCTAAGGTAGGTTTCCAGACATTTGTTGACGGCTTCAGTTTGACCATCCGTTTGCGGATGATAGGAAGTACTGAGTTTTAGTTGAGTGCCTTGTATCCTGAAGAGTTCTTGCCAAAAATTACTGGTGAAGATCGGGTCGCGATTGGACACAATAGAAGTGGGCATGCCATGCAATTTGAAGATCTGATCCATGAAAGATTGAGCGACCAAAGTTGGTGTAAATGGGTGGGGTAGGGCGCAGAAATGAGCATACTTCGAAAGTCTGTCCACAACCACCATGATGACTGACTTGTTTCCTGACTTTGGAAGACCTGTAATGAAATCCATAGAAACCTCTGTCCAAATTGATGCCGGGATGGGCAACGGTTGTAATGTGCCTGGTGTGTTGACGGTCTCTCCTTTGTGGCATTGACAGACATCGCATTCTGCTACGAAAGTAAGGATGTCCTTTTTCATGCTTGTCCAAAAAAATGATCTTCCGGTGCGAGCATACGTCTTCTGAAAGCCTGAATGTCCTGCAATGGGGGATGAGTGCAATTCTGCCAAAATGCGACTTTTGATGGTGGATGTTGGTGATATTACGACTCTGTCCCTGTAGCGAAGAATCTCATCCTGCCACGAGTAGCCCTTGGTGGAATTTGGATGTACCTGCAATTGAGAAATGAGTTGGGAGATCCCGGGATGTGAAAGCCATTCCCTGCGAGCCTCTTCAATCCATTCTGGAATGGGGAGGGAAATTGCTAGCAGAGTAATTTCCTCCTCAAATTGGCGAGATAATGCATCTGCTACACTATTGTCTTTCCCTTTCTTGTAAATGATCTCATAATCATATCCCAACATTTTGGCGAGCCATTTATTTTGTTGTGGGGAGGATAGGCGTTGCTCCAAAAAATATTTAAGACTGTGATGATATGTGCGGATTTGGAAACGTCGCCCCAATAAGTAAGGTCGCCAGGTCTCTACTGCATGTAAGATGGCCATCATTTCCTTCTCGTAGGTAGATTGGCCCTGATTCTTCCCACTTAGTGTAGGAATTTACAGGGTAAGTTCCTCAGAAAGAATACCAAAAGGACACCGCTCACAACCAGATCACAGATCAATACACCAGTATTTTTGACGTGGTTAAAACCCTCAAAGAGGGAAACAGTCCACGGCCTGTCCCAACGTGGGTACTACAGGCAATTTATTAATCAAAGAATGAAAATTTACATAAGCTTCTCTCATGCACGGATTACCCGAACAATGACCCTCCATGCGCTTTAAATAGAACTCATGGACCAATCGGGTGTCAAGCCACGGATCAAGTGTCGGTAATACCGAGGAGAGAGTGAACCGTCGGATCACTACATATCGTGACCGTCGGATTGTAAGTTACAAAATGTACAATGGTAAAGAAACACACTTTACCTAACTCTATACCTAACTCTATACTAGACCAAGTTGAACTTAACTATTTCCTATGTGTCGGAATATCCTAACATCCCCCCTTAAGAACAACTTGGGATAGGATTGAAGGATTTACAAATATGACACAATAGGAGAAGGAAAGAGGCACTAGAGCCTATCCCCCCTTAGTGACAACTTCCTGAACTCCAAGCATATATCGAAGTTTAGTGAACTTCGCTTCTGTGAGAGCCTTTGTGAAGATGTCTGCAACCTGATCATCTGTTGAACAATATTGCACTTCAAGAACATGGTCATGAATGAGCTTTCTGATGAACTGCATGTGTAGCTCAATGTGTTTACTGCGCTGATGCTGGACTGGATCTTTGCATAGCTGAATGGCACTTTGATTATCACACCAAAGTGTGGTTGGATGCTGCTGCTCAAAGCCAAACTCTGATAGGATCTGACGAAGCCACAAGGCTTCCTTATTAGCTTCCACGGCACCACGATACTCTGCTTCTGCTGACGAGAGAGAAATGGCAGCCTGTTTCTTACAAGCCCATGTAATAGGTCCTGAACCAAGAGTGAAGACATAACCGGCAGTAGACTTCCGATCATCAGGGTCACCAGCCCAATCAGAATCAGTGAAACCAACTAATAGAGGAGCTGCTTTGGCACTGTAATGAATCCCAAACTGTACTGTACCTCGAACATAACGAAGTATTCTTTTGGCTGCTTTCCAATGACTTTCACGGGGGTTTTGCATGAACCGAGCAACAAGGCCAACAGCAAAGGAAAGGTCAGGACGAGTATGGGATAAATACAAGAGTTTTCCTACGATATAAGGTAGCATCAACTTCAGGAGAAGTACAAGAGACTGAAAGTTTGACTCCAAACTGAAAGGGAGAAGGGGCTGGCTTACAGTCTTCCATGTGAAAATGATGAAGAATATCACAAGCATACTTGGACTGGGAAAGGGAAATACCCTCCTTGGATTGCAAGACTTGAAGACCGAGAAAATAGTGTAAGTGTCCTAAGTCTGTCATTTCAAATTTCCTTTTGAGGCTAGACTTCACATGGTTTATAAGGTTGGGATCACTACCAGTAAGGATAAGATCATCAACATAAAGAACAAGGATGATAAGTGAGTTGCCCACTTTCTTGGTGTAGACAGTATTGTCAGAATGACACCTAGAAAAGCCAGATTGTAAAAGAAAGCTATCCATTTTGGCATACCAAGCCCGAGGAGCTTGCTTGAGACCATAAAGGTATTTCTTAAGTCAACAAACAAGGCTGGAGTCTGTTTGTATGAAGCCAATGGGTTGTTCCATATAGATTTCTTCCTGCAAGTTCCCATGCAAGAAGGCAGATTTAACATCCATCTGATGGACTTCCCATTTTAAAGAGGCAGCAAGGGAAAGAACAAGGCGGATAGAGTTCATTTTGGCAACAGGGGAGAAGGTTCCAGTGTAGTCAATGCCTTCAACCTGTGAACAACCCTTAGCAACAAGACGAGCTTTATGTTTATCAACTTTCCCATCTGGTCCATACTTGGTTCTGTAAACCCATTTACATCTAACAAGTTTGCGTCCCTTTGGTAGAGGAACAAGATCCCATGTATCATTTGTGAACAATGAATGATATTCTTCATTCATAGCTACTTCCCAATGTGGATGGCCTGAAGCTTCTGCAAAAGTGTCAAGATCATGATTTACTGGAGCTTGAGCCAGTAAAGAAGAGGCTCTTTCAAACTGAGAACGTGTACGTCGCTGATCTGTAGGATCACCGGCAAGATCACCTGCTGCATCCCGAGTAGCACGGACCCATCTTGGAAGTTGAGGATCCTGAGAAGGTGGGGGAGGATTATCATCCTCACTTTCATCATCTGAAGAAGAAATGTTTTCAAAAGTAGAAGAGATAGGAAGAGGTGGCACATCCGCCGGACTAGGCTCGCAGGCCGATTTATTTTCATCAAATTTTACATCTCTTCTAATGATAACATTTTTGGACTTAAATGGAATAAGTCTATAACCTTTTACATCTTCAGAATATCCAACAAAAGTACATTTCTCACTCTTAGGTTCTAAAGCTTTATGCTTTTCATCTGGAATATGGGCCCATGCTTCACTTCCAAAAACACGAAAGTGACTTACATCTGGTTTAATGGAACTCCAAGCTTCTTCTGGAGTGATATTCTTTAGAACCTTAGTAGGAGTGCGATGATTATATAATTTGCACAATTAATTGCTTCGGCCCAAAAACTAAGACTGAGTCCTTTAGATTGCAGCATACAATTAGCCATTTCCTTTAAGGTGCGATTTTTCCTTTCAGCTACACCATTTTGTTGTGGAGTGTATGGAACAGTATGTTGCATTTGAATTCCATTTTCGGTGCAAAAGTTGATGAATGTGTTTTTAACATATTCTCCACCATTATCAGTTCTTAGCTTAAGAATTTGATGTCCAGATTGTTTTTCAACAAAGGCTTTGAAGGCCAAAAATGTGTTAAAAACTTCGCTCTTGAGTTTTAAGAAGTATACCCAAGTGCGTCTGGAGAAATCATCAATGAAAGTTAAGAAATACTTGCAGCCAGAGAATGAAGCAACAGGAAGTGGACCACATAAATCACCGTGCACAAGCTGTAAAGGGGATGAGGCGTGCCAAGAGGCACATTTGTGAAAACTGTCCCGATGATGTTTTCCGAGTACACATCCGGAACAAACACCATCTCTGCAAGATACCATAGGAAGACCTGTCACCATATTTTCTTTACATAGATGCTGAAGGGAGCGATAGTTTAAGTGACCAAATCGTTCATGCCAAAGTTTGCTCACTTCATCATTATGAGCAACAAATGCTGAGGGAAGATTTGATGACCCAAAGTTGTGAAACTTATACAACCTTGTGGAATCATCAGCAATACCAGTTGCTAGAATCTGTTTAGGATCTCTTAGATCCTTGATTACAACATCATGAGGTGAAAATTCAACAATTTTACCTTCACTTGAATGAGTTATCTGATATACAGATAGAAGGTTGCAGGATAAGGTTGGAACACATAATACATCATTAAACTGACCATTGTCTAGATGAACAGTTCCAGTCCCTACAACATTAAGAGATCTATCATCACCAACATATATATTTTTGGTGTTACAATCATTTAAAAAAGAAAACATGGCTTGGTTTTTGGCCATGTGATAAGAGGCTCAAGAATCAATGAGCCACTCATGAGAAGGAGAAGAAGAAGATACATTTAATGCATAACCAGACTGAGATGATTGACAACGACATGCAGAAAGTGCCATTCTGGAAGTTGAAGTTGAATTATGCTCCACATGGATGTTATGTTTCTTCATTGCGGCTTCCAAGGCTTCCATCTTCTTAAAGCATTTAGATTCTAAGTGGCCATCTCGATTACAAAAGTTACAATGTCTATCAGTCTTCTTCCATTTGTTTTTATTGGTCTTATCATTTTGCTGAAATGATCTTTCATTTTGAGGCTGAGTTTGCTTAGGACCCTTGTTTGGTTTAGGACCATTCTTTTTAGGATATGACTTCTTAGGATTCTTTGAATTTGGTTGCTGCTGGGCGGCTAATGCTTTCTTGGAAGAGTTTCCAAGATTAAGAAGACCAAGGTGTAAGAGTTTTTCTTGTTCTCTTATTAAGGAATCACAAAAGGAGTCAAAGGAAGGGGCCTTGTAGTCTTTTCCTTGACAAATGAAAGCTTCCCTTGTAGAATGGAAAGTGGAAACAAATACAGAGTAGGCTAGGCCCAACTTAGTAAGGATGGAATAAATAAGGTTACCATCTTCTTTCTTAACTTTAACACCTTCTAAGAGATATCTAAGGGTCTTGAATTTGGACAAGAAATCTTCAATACAAGAAAAATTATTAGGATCCAAAGTAAGCAACTCATTTTCAAGTTGATGGGCTCTAATTTCATTTTTAATCCCAAAAACTTTAGCGATTTTTTCCAATGCTTCATGAGGAGTCTCAAGTTCTACAATATGGAATCTAAGATCAGGAGAAATAGACATCCCTATAAAACCACGTGCTTGATCTTGTCTATTTTCCCATTTTGCAGCCTTGTCTTCATCTTTTGGTTTCTTCTCTTGGTCTGTGGCTATTCTGTAGAGACCTTCCCACTTAGTGTAGGAATTTACAGGGTAAGTTCCTCAGAAAGAATACCAAAAGGACACCGCTCACAACCAGATCACAGATCAATACACCAGTATTTTTAACATGGTTAAAACCCTCAAAGAGGGAAACAGTGCACGGCCTGTCCCAACGTGGGTACTACAGGCAATTTATTAATCAAAGAATGAAAATTTACATAAGCTTCTCTCATGCACGGATTACCCGAACAATGACCCTCCATGCGCTTTAAATAGAACTCATGGACCAATCGGGTGTCAAGCCACGGATCAAGTGTCGGTAATACCGAGGAGAGAGTGAACCGTCGGATCACTACATATCGTGACCGTCAGATTGTAAGTTACAAAATGTACAACGGTAAAGAAACACACTTTACCTAACTCTATACCTAACTCTATACTAGACCAAGTTGAACTGAACTATTTCCTATGTGTCGGAATATCCTAACACTTAGTTGTTAGCTTGTGAAGGCCAAAGGTTGCCCTTCCTGCATTACGACTACCCCAATACCTGTACCCGAAGCATCACATTCAATGACAAAAGATTTGGTGAAGTCAGGTAGTGCTAAGACTGGAGTGGAACACATGGCATTTTTGAGAGCTGTAAATGCCTGTTGTGCTTCCTCATTCCAGAAGAATGAATTTTTCTTCAGGAGTTGAGTGAGGGGCTTCGCTATGCGACCATAGTTGCAAACAAATTTACGATAATAACCTGTGAGACCCAAAAATCCTCTCAAGCTCTTCAAGGTCTTAGGTTGAGGCCAATCCTACATTGCCTGGATCTTTTTGGGGTCCACCTTCACACCTTCACACCCCACAATGTGGCCCAAATACTCAACTTCTTCCATGCCAAACGAACACTTGGACATCTTGACAAATAATTTATGCTTGCAGAGCAGTTGCAAGAGTAGATCTACATGCTGAAGATGTGCGGCCCAAGTGCAACTATAGATGAGGATGTCATCGAAGAAGACAAGGACAAATTTCCTGAGATATGGTTTGAGAAGGTGGTTCATAAGGCTCTGAAAAGTAGAGGGGGCATTACAAAGACCGAATGGCATGACCAGGAACTCATAATGGCCTTCATGAGTTCTGAAAGCAGTCTTTGGAATGTCGACTTCCTTCATGCGAATTTGGTGGTAGCCCGAGTGAAGATCCAGCTTAGTGAAGAATTGAGCCCCATTGAGTTCATCCAGCAAATCGTCAACCACCGGGATGGGAAATTTATCTTTGACTGTCAACTTATTGAGGGCCCTGAAGTCTGGACACATCCGCCACTCCCCATCTTTCTTGAGCACCATGACCACCGGTGATGAATAAGGACTAATGCTGGGACGAATGACACCTGCTTCCAAAAGTTCCTTGATTATTTTTTCTATTTCATTCTTTTGGGTGAACGGATATCTGTATGGGCGCACATTTGGGGGTTGGGCCCCTGGAACCAAGGTGATGCTATGATCATGTTCCCCTCTCGAGGGTGGAAGCTCATGAGGCTTGTCAAAGACCGGCAGATGGTTATTTAAAATCTGTTGCATCTCAGGATGAATCGGCAGAGACTTGGTTTCGACTGCCTAGATGGCATTAAATTGAGCTATAACTCCATGATGGCCCTTTTTTAGCAATTTTTCCATCCTATGCGAGTTGATGATAGAGGGAGCTCCCGCTTGGAGTCCACGGAGGGTATGTGTGGAGTTGTTCTGCTTAAAACTCATATATAACTCCTGGAAATTCATTGTGATTGGCCCAAGAGTGTGGATCCATTCAACGCCGAGGACAATGTCGCATCCTCCCATGTGTATGGAAAACATGTGGGTTTTCAACTGATAATCCCCCATTTGAAGTTTGAAATTTTCACAGCGGCCTTCACATTTGATTGTGCCCCCATCTACAATTTGGACTTGGAAGTTAGAAACTGCTCGTACAAAAAAATGCACTGCTTCCGCGACTTTTTGATGGATGAAATTATGTGTACTTCCACTATCAATCAAGACTACTACTGGGAGATGTTTAATAAAACCTCTTATTTTGATAGTTTGAGGTGAAGAAATCCCTGCCAAAGCATGCAACGAAATAACTGGTTCGTCAGAGACATTTTCCTTTTGGTTGTCCTCTTCTAGCGCCTCATGTTCCTCAAGTGGTGGATCTTCCTCTGATGAGCTGTAGTCAGTGGCATCAATTTGAAAAAAATTGGGCTCCTTGCATTTATGACCTGGGGAGTATTTTTCATCACAGTAGTAACATAATCCTTGCTTTCTTCTTTCGGCCATTTCTGCAGGTGACACCTTTTGGACCTTAAGTGTTTGAGTCGTGTTGTGAGCCTGTGGGGGGCGACCTTTAGCGGAGAAATTTGGGCGACTGTACTGGGCTGCTAATGCACGTTCCACGTTACGAGCTACCTTGCAAGCCTCTGTCCATGTGGGAGGGTGGTGCAGTAGGACTTGGGCTTTTATGGCTTCTTTAAGACCGCTGATAAAACATTCTGTGTAGAACACATCTGAGAGACCCCAAGTGCGGAAGGCTAAGGCTTCAAAAGCTGTAATATATTCATCCATTGTGCCAGTCTGTCGGAGCTTAGTAAGACAACCCAAAAAAGAAGATTCCTGGTCAAATCTGTCTGTAAGAGATTTTTTGAAGTTGGTCCAAGCCCGAAAAGGTCCATTGCAACGTTGATGCCATTCCCACCATTGCCACCTTTCATTGTCCAAGTACATGCTCCCCACCATAAGCTGAGTCTCATCATCTAAGATGATATTCAAATTGAAATACTGCTCCATTTGTGCTATCCATGCTGCCGGGTGAGAACCTTCGAATTTATGCATATCCAACTTGGGAGGTCGCTGACGGGATTGTTGGTGGGTGCGCCAGACGTGAGGAGAGTGGCTAGACTCACCCTCACTGTGTCCATTGCCATTATACGCCTCCTCATGGGCTTCCTCCTTGCCCTTCGGGATTAGGAAAGATAGCCTGTCAAGTTGACTCTGGATGGATTGCAAGGTTTGTTCAAGTTTGTCAATATTCTCATTGGCCATAGCTTGAGCTCTAGTTTCTACCATGCACCGATCAGATGTTCTTGAGATTTGGGACCACCCAACTTTTTTTTTTTTTTTTTTTTTTTTTTTTTTTTTTTTTTTTTTTTTTCAGTAAGAATTGAATGGTACCACTGTGCTCAGCTCGTCGTCCTGATTCTAATGGGCTAACGGAGTTTTACTCCTCCCGTATGAATACTGCAGTCGCCAAATCCTCAAAATGTAAATGTTGCCAAAAGTCCTGCGAAAATTATGCCTAGGTATAGGAACCCCACACAACTACTCAGATTTGGTGGATCTGAGAGATCTGAATGGCGGATCGGATGGCTCTGGGTGGCGGAACAGACTGCTGCTGCGGATCTGATAGAAAGGAATGGTGGTTCTGCTAACCCGGAACTGCGGGACTGATGTCTGCTGCTGTTGTACCCCTTTGCACGATCGGATCTGGAAGAGATGATGCGTGATCCCAAGATAGAAAAGGGAAATATGGTCTCGAAGAGTGTCAGGTGCTACATATCGCAATATACATAAGGGTCTGGCAGTAGTACTCGGCCCAATGTTTCAGGTCTCTAACTATGGAGGATCAACCGTACCCTTAGTCGTACAACCCGACTACCCTATCGTACGGGTGGGTAATCTCTCCGAGTGTTGTTCTCGGTGTACTGTAGCAGCAAGATGGTCAACGGTTTATCTATGGTGAGGTTGCGGAGGACCTAAGGGGCTTCTGATATACCCAGAAGGTACTTGGAAGACAGTCCGTACACGGTTCTGTCTAATGTGCTACTACTCGAAGGGGTACCCACAGGGGTTACAAGGGAGTCCAAAAAGCGTGACCACCTCTTGTATTTCCTGCGTGCATGCCTCCCCAAATCCGTAGGTTTATGCGCTCAACGACAGATCCCGTGGTTTAAAGACGCCGGAACACGTCTCTAGCCAAAAAAAAAAATTGCTAAGAAATGGAGATCCCACCGGCCCTAGAAAGTGCTCTGATACCACTTGTTATGCTCTTAACCTGCAAAAAGATACCCAAATACAGAATATGTGAAGAAAGATACCCAGAACATAGATTAATGAGAGACAAAAACAAATAGTTTATTATTCAGAAAGCAATGTTCATTGGCCTCTTCGAGGGGGCAACCTCCAATAGAGCAGAGCTCGATTCAAAAATAAGACACGATGCTCCTCGCAGGGAGTCTCTATCCTTTATATATGACTCATACATGTAATACCAAGGATCAATACCATGGGTTTTATTAATACCATCTATCTAATACTACGGCCCATTTGCAACTAACTGTGGTCCCGTCATTAATTGCGGGTTAACCACTTACAATTATTAATATGGGCTTTATTGACTCTTGACTATGACTCGATCCCATTGCATAAATAAGGGGGTTAGGTGGGACCCTAACATTTTTTGTCACGACATCGTATGACTCTTCGAATTGTTCCTTTCCTATTGAAATTTCCTTCAATTCCCATCCACTTACGAGACCACTCAGATATGAATGTAAAACTGAAAGACTTGAAATGTGACCAAAATTCTAAAACTAAGCATTGTTTCCATCCCACATGGGAATTTGAATGCATATTGACTATGTGTCAGGTGATATATGACATTTGTTGAAGGTGATTTCGTAAATGTGCTTTGAGGATTGTGGAACTTTTATGAGGTATCTTCTTCGCCACTTGTCATCACACCTGTCATCGCAGAATTGAGTAGCAGGATCACCTCTTTAATCAATTGAATTGCCACCTGGATCGGCTATGGGCAATGATTGGCTCTAACTATGACTAGAATTAAGTTTGTCAATTGATCGCAATACCAATAATTAGTCTAGCGCAGAACGAGCAACACTCTGTTGGTGTAGGAAGGCAACGTAATTACCTGAGTGCACGTCATGAGCAAAATGTGTGGCACTTTGTTGGCGTAGGAAGGCATCGTAATTACCTGAGTGCATGTTAGGGCTATCAATGGATACTCCCATAGATAAAACCACACTTTACCTTTACCCTCCATGACTCGGCGACGCATTCCTTTGCCTACTAATGGATTTAGTTAGTTATTTGAGAGGGGCCACCAATAAGTAAAATGAACGAAGTCGCTCATCCATCCGATTGGTGAGGTGGCATATCCAGATGATATAAAATGATCATGTGGTGTATCAATCTGGTCAATTTAGTATGCAAGGGTGCTGAAGTTTTCAAGCTTTCTTTTTCAATCCAAGAAGGAAATTTCGATGATCTGCTCCCACACCAAACCTGAGCTGTAACTGTGTCGGGGGAATTCTAATCCGTGTCGTGCCATCCAA
Source organism: Pinus tabuliformis (assembly GCA_031772625.1). Classification (NCBI taxonomy): domain Eukaryota; kingdom Viridiplantae; phylum Streptophyta; class Pinopsida; order Pinales; family Pinaceae; genus Pinus; species Pinus tabuliformis. Next base: position 1,125,711,052 of record CM062807.1, read on the forward strand.
TAATCAATCGGGGGAGGGAACTACTACGTCCACTTTCTGGTGTCTCCTTTCTGATGTCTGCTTTCTAGTGTCTATGAACTATGCAGATTGTTTTATTCTATGAACAGAAAACAAAGAAGTATTGGTTTTAGACATAGGTGAATGATTTTTTTTTTATGGCTATGATGGGTTTCGAACTGGAAAGGGTGTTGTTAGCTATACATCTAAAACACTATCTAGATCTTCCTCTCCAGCATCAGAATCTGAATCAGAAATGACTCCAAAATGCAACCACCTATATCGTGGTGTTTCAAATTGACTTATCCTCATAAATGGTACCCACCTCTCTGGCGGAGTTTCAAAAGCATTTCATAAATATTGATACAGTTCAAATGATGTGGATCACAAGCTTGTTAGCCTCACTCTCTTAAAAATCAATAATAAATCCAATAAAATAAATAAAATCATGAGAATTCCTCAAACCAAGGATTCTAGTTTGGATGAGAGATTCTCTCCAACTAGCTCTCCTAAATTAGTGTGTAAGTTGAGAAATTATCTCAACCAAGTGAGTCTAAGATAGACACACTATCTTAAAACCACTTGCTCATGTTTTTAAATGTATTATTAAATTATTTGAATAAAAATGAATTACATGACCATGAGAGACCACATAATGACTCTCTGCCTTTTCCGCCATGTCTGGTTTTCTATATGTCTACTATTTATTTTATGTGTGTGAGTATTTTATTTTAGTGTGTTAAATTTTCTACATGTGGTATCGGAGCCTTCTTGAGAATACTTCAATTCTGCAACATTAATGGCTTCTTGATGCGCTGTAAAAGGTTTTTGGAGAATTGATAAATTAATTCTTCAGGCCGATAAATTGTGCAACATTGCAATTCACGTTATTTATGGGCTTTCCACCATCAAGTGGTTTTGCAGAAGTCATTGATTTCGATTTTCTGTGAAATGGATATGTATGTGATCCCAATATATTTCAAACTTACGTAAGTAATCCATGAGGATGGAAGGCCTACGCTCGAACCCGTAACCTGCAATACAAAGTCTTTCAGCATAGCCACTAGTTTCGTTTTTGTTTGTAGTAGCTATAAGAGGAATAGCGTATTTTTGGAAAGATTTGATTCAGTCAGACGATGCAACAAGAGTATGTGGAAAAAAGGGAGCCATTGGCAGATAAGCTACTTCAACAAAGTAAGAACGATAGGTCACCACAAATTCTTCATCAACAATCTGAGATAAAATTTCAAATTAAGGTGCAGTTTCCTTTCAAATTAATGGCAGAAGAAATTTAGCTTAGATGTTTGCCATCAATTGTAATAAAATTGTTATCGCTCTGCTTTTTAATTAAGATCTATATTTCTATTTCTACCGAATGGAAATTTGTTAGCACTCTATGTCCATCAATAATAAACCCACTGCTATTTGAGCTAAATTGACGCTTGCGCTGCCATGGAAGTGAAAAATTTGGTTTTGTATGAACACAGAAAATTTTAACTACTGCATTCATGAATGGAGAATCCTTAACATCATCACTATACATTTTTGGGCTTCTGTCATCATTTCCCAAATAGGATCTTCCTGAATCGCTTTGAATGCATTGAAGATAGGTTTGCTTTGTCCACATTATTACTGGCTGCTTCAGAGACTCAGCCTGTTGTTTTGAAGCCCGTGCTTCTGCCCCTGTCTGCTCCCAACCTAACATGAGTTCTTCTGCAACTTTCGCGTGCTCTTTCACCAAACTTTCTTTAGTATTGATCTCTGAGAGAGCTGCAGAAAGCTTTTCATTCAAACTCTTTACTTTATCCTTTGATTCTTGCAACTTTGTCATTGCCTCCTCATACATATGAGCATATTCCGTAAGAGCCCTGGAGGTATCCTGTGCCTTGGAGATGCCTTGATCATCATTATTTTGTGCTGAATGAATAGCTGCTACTTCTAAAGGCTTTGATGCAACAACATTTTTATCAGAACTTTTCTTCTTCCAAGGCCAACTCCGGCGGTCCATTTTGTTCTGTTGCTCGTTCATAATCCGTCCTTGCTAACTGGTCTTGTATTTTTAAAGCAACTCTGGTGATCTTGATAGGAGAGAGATCATATGTACAAAATCTGTGCCTGGGAAACAAGCATCCTATCCATCACTCCTTTGGGTTCCTTGAATATCCGTGAAGTCCCAAATTCATTCATTTGTCAATGTTTGGATTCATGTTGATCATGTTTCGGCTTCAGATAGCAATTCCAGGGGACCCATGATTGTAAGTTCGCTAAGTTTCAGTTCACAAAGGCTTTTGAAAGGGATTGAAATCAGCCCATTTATTGAAAAGCTCGGGACATTTACAGCTTATGGGATGCAAAGGGATCTATATTTATAAAAGTCATTGTGAATGGTCTTTTGAGTACGTTTATGGATTGATAGAAGCAGCTTGTACCGGGAATAAATTTTGGTTTTTTCAAAAATTCTGTTAGGTTGTGGTTGGAGGGAGACCCAGCGAGTGAAATTTGACCTTATCAAGACATCACCACTATGACGGTTTCAATTTAGTGAGGAGGTATTATCATTGATTCTGGAAGGGAAACGCCCAGCCATTGAAGGTAGTGCCCAATTTGCAAGTAGTTGCATAGCTAGGAAGGAGGTGCAACTACTGTTTCTGATTTGTCTATCATATGAATTTTTCTTTCCTGGCAGTTGTTTGCACTTTCTAATGAGATAGCACAGATCATCATCAAAAGCATTGGATCTAATATCTGCAACATGCAATTCAAAGGTAAAATAAATAAACAAATTAGTAAGTCAACACATGAAGTTTACGTTTGAAGCTTTTAACATGGGCATTTTTTTTATTACTTCACAGGTGAAAAGTGTAAACTAATATGTCCGGGAAATTTGTTTTTTGCATCCATGAGAGATAAGGTGTGTTTTTAATGCAAACAAAATTTGAGCTTTGGAAAACAATTCACTTTATAAAGTGATTTCATAAATTGTTTGGGAAGTAAAGTGAATTTTTTGTAACGGAGAGATAAGGTATATTTTGGAATTTTGGAGCTATAAGTGTTTTGTACATTTGGAGAGATAAGTAAATATTTTTACTTTTAGAAGGTTTAGTCAATGTTCATTTAATTTTGAAGACAAGTTGCTTCAAGAATTGATGAGTTTGGCATTCTCATTGTTTGAGAAATTTCATTCATGATGTTGTGAAGGTAAAGGTTGAGGTGCTTCAATATTTAATAGACATATTTTTTTGTGGTGTTTGTGTCCTAGATCTGCCTGAAAATGAATAAGGGGATCTTAGGTACACCGTGTGTAATGAATGCATGTGCATGACTTGTGTTCATATTATCTCTTTGTATTATGCTTAAAACAACTACATGCAGATGCGCAAGCTTAAGTATAAGAATGCTTAATCAAGCTCCTGTAATCAAGCTTAAGTACACAAGCACAAAGCGTCACATCATCGACTTGATAAAAGTAATATTCTGTAGCAACATTTCACCATAGCTAATTCACGCAATCAAGTTAAGGACGCTACAAGATTAAGCATTTCAAGCCAAGACGACATCAACATCATCAACACTTTCTGTATCACTTGCAATGTTTTAACTGAATTGTCCGGGTGCATTTTCGGTTGTAACCAACACCCTAATTTGAATTTTTAAGGTGAATACATTAAGTCAAGTAAGTCTTCAACTAAGTCATCAAGATCGAACTCGTCATTTGTATCTTGGGTGCATTTTTGACAGTGTTCGACACCCTTTCCTTTTTTTTACAAATCATCACATTCAGTGAGTACATTCAAGAAATCACAAGTGTCAGTAATCAATCAAGCAAGTTCAAGTGAGCATCAAATCAAGCCGGTGTTTAAATTAATCATCATTCAAACAATCCAAGCAAGCAAGTGTGAAAGCAAGCGAGCGTGCAACAATCAACCAAACATCAAGCGAGTGAGTTCTCCAAATCCAACAAGTATTAAAAGCAAGCAAGCATGAATTCCAACAAATTCACATGGTAGCAAGTATTCATTTCTTAAATATTCTTAACAATTTGATCCTCTCAACTGTTGAAGACATGGTGCAAATCAACAAATCAACACTTGCTAATATTCAAGTGCATATTCAACATGCACATGAAACGACTGAGTTCCTTCAACTGGAGTCACAACTACAGAGATATGAGTTGCAAGAGAAGCATGTTACTTCCAAGTCTTTGAACAATCCACAGAGAGCTGATCATTCGACTTCATTCATCCAACCAGCTTCAAGTGTTGAAGTTGTTCCAATTCAACTTTCTTCCAAACCCATCATCAAGCCATGGGAAGAAATTCAAAGTAATCGAAATCGACGAGGATTAGGATATGACAAAGATGAAAACAACTTGCATATCCCCGATTATTCTAAGCCGATCAAGTTCATCAGTGCCAGATTTCTTGATCAAATAACATCAACAAGCCATGAGAAAGTTGCAGAAAAACACACATGTGCGCAAACTGAAGTTGCAGTCAAAGAAAAATGCCTTCACTATCAAAGAACCGGTCATATGGAAGATCAGTGTTTTTATCTCCATCCTTGTCACCATTGTGGCAAGCAAAATCATTCATCAGAGAAATGCTGCAAACAAGACCAACCTGCCAGATTAAAGATTGATTATTCATGGATTGATCCCTGGGAATGGTCATCCACAACCAAAAGATTATACAAGTTTTACAATCGGATTCACTCACACATATTGCAGCCAACAGTCAAATGAATATGGTACTCTTGTGCAGTTGAAAGGGGGAGTACAACAGTGAAACTCTCCTACACATGAAGGGGGGGAGTTCAGAGTTCAGATATAATTTGGAGAAGATTGCCTCTCCTTTCAGCTGACAAAGGGGGGAAAATGTCAATGAAATTGACAAGTGGTTGTCAGAATGAAAGTCTCGAAAACATCAACGAAGTAGCCAATGGGAATCTTCATCAGCCAGTGGGTGATCATCATCAGCAAATACGCCAGTGGGTGTTCATCAAATTATGTCAGTGGACATCGGATGTTGTTTTCAAGAAAAGGACTGTTGGATCCTTTTGTGGCTTAGCACATGATGGAGTTGTCAAGCAACATTCAGGGATGAATCATACATGCAACTGATTCATGTTCTCTTCGGATTTGAGTTTCTTTCAGCATCCAGCTTTGGCGGTTTTTCAGGGAAATGGTTTTTGAGGATCAACTTGAGAACTTGGAAGATGGTTCCTTGTTTGTTTTGGATTTATCATTGAGGAGGGGGGGGGGGATGTTAGCCTCACTCTCTTAAAAATTAATAATAAATCCAATTAAATAAACAAAATCATGAGAATTCATCAAACCAAGGATTCTAGTTTGGATGAGAGATTCTCTCCAACTAGCTCTCCTAAATTAGTGTGTAAGTTGAGAAATTGTCTCAACCAAGTGAGTCTAAGATAGACACACTATGTTAAGACCACTTGCTCATGTATTTAAATGTATTATTAAATTATTTGAATAAGAGTGAATTACATGAGCATGAGAGACCACATGATGGCTCTCTACCTTTGCTACCATGTCTGGTTTTCTATATGTCTGAAATTTATTTTATGTGTGTGAGTATTTTATTTTAGTGTGTTAAATTTTCTACAGAGCTATTATTACATATATAATACTTGTACAAATTTGAATCGAAGCGCAAGCTGAGATAGGAAAGGATCAACTCTCCCTGTAGATCTCGATTTCAACTGGGAGCACAATAGGGTATATTATATCAAATTTGTAGTTTCATTATTAAATATATAATATTTGTTCACGTAAATAATAGCGAGAATGCCTTTGGGCACTATAATGCAAGATAGGGAGTTGGTCGTTCGTATGAATGATGGTTATTATGATGAGTTTTATATATGGTCCATTGATGTTAGTTCGTTTTTCACACCTCTGCATTCGTTCTTGTTCTTTTGTGAAAAGTTCAAAGGATTCCGCTTGCTTGACGTTAGGAGAGCAAGGAATAATTACAAACTTTTTCCAGTTATATGATTCCAGAATATCATTGTTCTAATCACTATCGTCTGTTTTCTTCTTCTAAGGGTAGTCGAAGTTCAAATTGTTTTATGGTCCAAATTACTGTGGAGCCGTCAGATTTTGAGTTGCTAGCAACTCTACTCCAAATCCTCCAAAAAATTGGGTTTGAAATACCAGTAATCCTTGTGGAGAAAACAAGTGTGAAAGAAAAGCGCCTTTGATATGAGATTAGGGCCTGCCCAATTCAACTCTTACTGCTAACGGGGAGGTGTTGGTGCTAATTTCTCTGCTCCTTCCTTTACGATGAATCTGCTCGAACTCCAATCTAGGACTATACTAAATCTACCTGAACCGTTCTCGCAAGACTTTTTGCATTGCCAGGGATTTGCTACTTGGTAGCCCTCTTTGTTTGTTTTAGAAGTTGTTCATGACATGACTTACAAAACAATAAACTTCAAATCACAATTAAATATTATATCTAAAATAAAGGACTATCCCAAACATGTAAGAAAAAGTTGGGTGTCTGTTGACCAAAATATATGTAATACCACTAATAAATACATTTCATTGATGTCTGTGAGTTTAATATATTTTATATTTAATTAAAAATAGATATAAACAAAAATAAAACATTTATATTTATATTTTATTTGAAATTATATAATCATATTTATATTAAAATTAATTAATTATTAGGCTCATCAAAAGTGTAATGTAATGCCATACTTAATCATATCATGAAAATTTTATTAGCGTTTAAATTACCTGAAAATATTGACTTATAATTATCAAGAAATATTGGTATATACCTACATTGGTGAAACTGTAAATTTATTACTGATATAAATTTTATTATTGTTATTATTCAATTCCCAACTTGTCTTCTCAAATTTAAATTTTAATAGGATATGGTCTTCTTCCATTTATTCCACTTTAAATATCCATATCCCCAAAATGTCTTCTCAAAATTCCTTGGGAGAAGATATGGTCCTTATCCATATCTTATCCCCAAAATGTCCTCTCAAATTTATTTAGGAGAAGATATAGTAAGAAAAGTCAAATGAAAGAATGAGGGGGTAGCCATGACATTAATGATAGGTGGTTGAGGTGGATGGGAGGAAGGGGCATAAAAGGGGAAGGATGATGATAGGAGAGGGGGATCATTGGTCTTGGTTATGGTTATGGTTATGGTTATGGTTGTGGTTTGGAAGATTTTGTTTTGGGAAGGAAGATGGAAAAAAGAGAAGGGAGAGAAAGATAGTGTTTGTTTAACTTGGACACGGTACATCTGGTTGGACTTGGGCTCGGAGGGCTAGGGAACATGTGGAGGTTCTGTGGGCTAGGAAATACTTCTTGGTTGGCTGGGAGGCAAATCCAGTCAGGTAGTCAAGAAGAACATCCCAACAGAGTCAGGAGCTCATGAGCATCTCAACTAAGCTATTGGAACATATATTCCTCTGTTTATTGATTACTTATGTAAATGATTGCAATGAAATTCTTAATTATTTAATTTTTGGTAAATAAATTTTAATCGTATATTATCATCCAATAAATGTTTAGATAGAAATAAGTTATTTCCCATTTTACTGTAATTAAAATTAGAAAAATTTAGTTTTTAGTTAGAGGACTCTAGGAATGAGCCTCACATATAATATTATAGAATTTATATATTACTGTAAATAATATATATTTTTTTGGGACACATTTTAATTAATCAAATATTATGTTGAAATAGGTGTTATTCTCTTGTACCATTCTTATTGACATAAAAGTCATGATATATTAGAGTTAAATCTTGTTGTGTTACATTATTCGACTAATGCAAAATTGTTTTTTTTTTATAATAAAAAGTGTTTATGTCTTAAAAACAATTAGGAGATGCATAAATTATAAGTATATCTAACCTAATAATGGACTTTTTTTTGGAAGAGATGTGAAAAATTCACTATGAGGTACTTCCAATGAGATATATATATATATATATATATATATATATATATATATATATATATATATATATATATATATATATATATATATATATATATATATATATAAGCACACTAGAAAATTAAGCAACAAAGATATTTACACTGCAAACAACATAATGCAAAACAATATGTATTTATTAATAAAAAACCATGGTTAGTTTAAACATGGTTATCAACGTGATCAAAATCCTTCATATTTTTTTTTTAAAGTTGCATTTAGTGGTTTTTACTTATTATTTATCAATTTTCAAATAAAAGTTGGGAGATCAAAATATTTCAGAGCAACACTTATTCAAATGCGTGAATGATTATATTACCGCATTACACATTATGGTGAATTAAGTTATTTTTATTTTTATTCTATTTTGTGCGAAATTAGTTTCTTTCATGTATTTGAGATTTACATAAGATTAAGAAATTAGATGTTTGAAGCGTTTAATATGGTCATTTTTAACATTTTTGAAATAAAAAATGGAAGATTGAAATCTTTTGAAGTAACTCTTATTTGAATGTGTGAATGAGTACATAACTACATTAGTGTGAATTAAGTCATTTATTCAGTTTGATGTGAAATTACTTTCTTTAATGTATTTGAGTATAACATAATATTAAAAATTAAATGTTCAAGTGTTTTATATAATCCTTTATAGGTTATTCCATTCATATGTGCTATATAATTATTAAGAAAATGAACTATTTATTTTCCTTATTGATTCAACATTTTATTTGTATAAGTTATATTATGAGTAAAAGAAATTTTCAGATATGTAATTAGATATTATCTTTTTATAATTTGAGACTGTTTTATGATTTAATCTTTTTTCTCTAATTGAAATCTCTTTTGTTACTTAAATTGTTTTTCTATATTTCCTTTCATTTGATTACACATAGATGCTAAGTGTATGAAACAATGTTTTATAAGTTGCAACATACATATGCTTTAATAATTATTTAGTGAATGAATTTCTTCTTCACTTAATAATTCACTATTCGTCATTATTATTGACATTTAAATTCATCGCTTTCAACTGAGATAGGATATTAATTAGTTTTGTTTATGTTCAATAAAAAATGTAGTTAAGATTAAGGAAAGCTTAAACAAAAGTCTCCTTTTAGGAGCAATCTCTTTAGGTGGCAACCGAGTCCACATACCAGTGGACATCACTAAAACAAACAAGTATAGGCCTAAGTAGGGTCTTGATTGGGTGATGATCCCTTGTTGTAGGAATTTTTTTTCCACTTGTCAACAGGTTGCTCCACAAAAGAGTCATGCATAAAACTTATAGAGGAGGGAAAACTGCATAGATAATTTTGCACAACCATTTTTTGCACCTTACAATTGTGAGAAGAAAGTTGTTCACGGTGACTCTAGAATGGTGTACATAAAATTATTTTATGAAGGAAAGGTTAGATCATGCTAATTTAGGAAGGAGAATCCATATAGTTTCATATGGATTATTACTATGTACAACTGCTTATTAAGATGGGAGGTGTAAGGGCTTCGGGTGATGGAGCGACGGGCGCCGGGTGGGCGATCATGCACGGGCACGGGCGAACGCACGGGCGCGTGACAAACGACAATTGCGACACAAATGTGACGAAATGTGCGACGATAGGAGCACGTATAAAATTGGCTAAGTGTCATCTACGCAAGTGTTAACGCACATGAACATATTATATGTGAAGATTATTCATGCTTGTACGCATATGTTACAAGGAACATGTAAAGGTTTAATAAAACAATAAAATATAATAAAGCCGACATCATGAAATATTATGTGGAGGGCTTTATGACATAAGTTAAGTGGTCGGCCTTAAAGGTGAATACGCATGATGGAAAGCGTATATACAAGGGAGGCTGCACCTCATTTGTGATAAGCAACTTCGCACTACTCATTCGCATAAGGGGTAAAACAGCGTAGGGGTAAAAGGGGGCTGCGCATATCTCATGCGTAGTACCTCTAAGGTGCAGGTTTTGACTTAAGTGCGGTTTGGGTGAGGCAAGCGTGCCGAGGTGGGAGTTATGTGCAGATTGTGTGCAGGACTTGACAAAGTAAGATAGGTGGCCCGGGTGGGTATTCTTCTTTGTGCAAGAGCGCATATGATGGTGAAAGGTTGTTCTATGCATTGGTTGTAGAATTATTCTAAGTGTTGGCTTGGAGCTTGCCAAGCATCACTTGTATTGTAATATTGAAGAAGTTGTTATAATATATTGTTGGGCAGACTTTTCTGGGAGTTTCCCCTCCCTTTATACTTGTGCATTGTTGATGTTCTCGGTTTATTGTTCATGGTTAATAACTGAGAATGGTCTTCTTTAAAGTATAAAGGATAACTCTTTACTTGGTTGCAAGAAAACATAAGTTAAAATAAGTTTATGTTGGAGTAGGCGTAGCCCATAAACGTTAGTATTGTTAAAAAGAAAGCGTTCGGTGGTGCCGCACCTCGCTACAAGCGGTTGGAAGATCACCGCAGGTGTAGGGGCGTGACAGTTGGTATCAGAGCTCAGTTGGAGCTGGTGAGCAAAGGTTGCTCGTAACAGTGACAAGGATACTTGCAGGTGAAGGAGACCGTTTCACACGAAGTGAGACAAGGGCCAGTTCAAGTTGCAGGTGAAGATGTCTATCTTGCAGAAATTGGATTATACATCCTTCAAAGAATTCGGAAGGAGTCTACTTGAAGAGTCAGAAAGAGTAACACAAAGATTTGTAGAATGTGGCAAAAGGATGTTTGAAACAAGGGATGCTCTTCGTGCCTTGGCTAAGGAAGGGGTTCCTGATATGGGGGAAGCTCTTCGACTTGCAAAGGAAGGAGACTTGATTGAAGCAGAATTCAAGGAGCTCGAGATAAGACAGAAGGAAGTGAGGCATCTCCTAGCATTGAAGAGGGAGGCTGAAGTTGAGGAAGAACTTCTTCAACCCGGTTGGACAATGGAGCAAGGTGAAGTTGCAGATTGTGCCATCAAGGAAGAGGAAGTCGTGATGATCAAAGATGTTGAAGACATGACTACGATGAAGGATGAACTTGAGGATGATCAAGTTGAACCAGGATCGTGCAGTTTGTCAACATGTATGGATGAGGTCACTCACATGGAGGAGCCTCATGATGATGAAGTAAGTGATGATACTTGTGTTTCATTTGGGCATTTGGGAGATGGACCATGTGCAGGAAAGGGCAAAGACAGTTTGCCAATGCTAGGGAGGATCTCACCATGGATGACTATGATGGAACCTTGTATGGAGAAGCAACGATTGTCAACTATTGCAGGGCTTGTTGGGGTTACTTGTGACCTTGTGATGAAAGGTGCAAGGACCCGGGACAAGGGTGGAACTTGGTGATCGTTATGGATGATTGGGTCATGCTTTAGCCACATGGAGAATTGGCTAAGTGCCCGGCATGACTCATGGACAGATTAAGGAGGGCACACACTTGTGATGTTTTGGGTGAACTTGTCATGGCCGAGACCAAGAGCAAGTCTTGATGGACACTTTGGTGGAGGAGCTATGATGAAGGGACTCATGACATGATGATGAGATGGTTGGGGGACCGAGTTCACTAAACCAAAAGTTGAAGACTTGGATGGGATGGCCAGATGTTGTGATGTGTCTACTTGGTTGGACTACATGGGCAACTTAGTCATGGACATCAGGTTGGAGACTTGAAGATATGGAGCATGGCAGACCTATGCAAGGACATTGTGTGGAAGCACTTGTAGAGATGTCAAGGGACATCCAAAGAGGAGTGCTAGGGCAGGAATGTTATGCAGGAGGACTTGCTAGTGTGACATGGGGACTTAAGGATGGCACATTGTAGATGATGAAGAGGACTTCATGAACCTGAATGGGGCACATCAAGAGTTGAATGAAGGCTTGAGGATGGCACATTGCAGATGATGGAGAGAGCTTCATGGACCTGAATGGGGTACATCAAGAGTCGGTTTGATGAGATGATCTCTTCACTTTGGAGGAGACACACACATGGACAACATAGTACAGATGACAGTGGTTCTACATATGTTGCAGTGATGTTTGCCTTATGTGAAGGAGACAACATCATGGATGATGATGATCTTGGTGGAGAGCTACCGAGATGATATGTTGTCGAGGACGACAACGATTTCAGGTGGAGGAGAATGTAAGGGGTTCGGGTGATGGAGCGACGGGCGCCGGGCGGGCGATCGTGCACGGGCACGGGCAGGCGCATGGGCGCGTGACAAACGACAATTGCGACACAAATGTGACGAAATGTGCGACGATAGGAGCACGTATAAAATTGGCTAAGTGTCATCTACGCAAGTGTTAACGCACATGAACATATTATATGTGAAGATTATTCATGCTTGTACGCATATGTTACAAGGAACATGTAAAGGTTTAATAAAACAATAAAATATAATAAAGCCGACATCATGAAATATTATGTGGAGGGCTTTATGACATAAGTTAAGTGGTCGGCCTTAAAGGTGAATACACATGATGGCAAGCGTATATACAAGGGAGGCTGCACCTCATTTGTGATAAGCAACTTCGCACTACTCATTCGCATAAGGGGTAAAACAGCGCAGGGGTAAAAGGGGGCTGCGCATATCTCATGCGTAGTACCTCTAAGGTGCAGGTTTTGACTTAAGTGCGGTTTGGGTGAGGCAAGCGTGCTGAGGTGGGAGTTATGTGCAGATTGTGTGCAGGACTTGACAAAGTAAGATAGGTGGCCCGGGTGGGTATTCTTCTTTGTGCAAGAGTGCATATGATAGTGAAAGGTTGTTCTATGCCTTGGTTGTAGAATTATTCTAAGTGTTGGCTTGGAGCTTGCCAAGCATCACTTGTATTGTAATATTGAAGAAGCTGTTATAATATGTTGTTGGGCAGACTTTTCTGGGAGTTGCCCCTCCCTTTATACTTGTGCATTGTTGATGTTCTCGGTTTATTGTTCATGGTTAATAACTGAGAATGGTCTTCTTTAAAGTATAAAGGATAACTCTTTACTTGGTTGCAAGAAAACATAAGTTAAAATAAGTTTATGTTGGAGTAGACGTAGCCCATAAATGTTAGTATTGTTAAAAAGAAAGCGTTCGGTGGTGCCGCACCTCGCTACAAGCGGTTGGAAGATCACCGCAGGTGTAGGGGCGTGACAGGAGGTGTGGGAAGGTAACAAAAAAATATATGCACCATTTGCTTTCTCTTTTGTTTGAAATCTTGATTTTCACATTTTTTTTATAATACTAATCTAATTTTAAGGTCACAACCAAGTGAGACACCAAATTGGTATACGAGACACCCTTGTTTGTGGCACTAGCCCCCCCACCTTGCAATAATTTAAATGTTAATTCTAGAAAGGTGTACATACTCGATCCTCCTCTAGATTTGAACCTATGAACTCTTAGGAGAAGACACACTTTCTCAACCATTAGGCCCACAAAAAAATAAAATCACGCCCAAAAAATTTAGGTTATATATTTGTAGAGAAGCTATCTTAATCTTTGATTGACTTTTAATTAAAACTTGAGGAAATGAAGACCAATTTTGACAAGTAATCAATCATAACTAATTTGTATGCTCTATATACTATTTGATGAAAATAATGCTTAGAAAATGAAGAAATAAAGCATATAATCCAAAACCAATTTGCATGTGTGTAAAAAGCAACGCTTAAAAATTAAATCTAAAATGCTAGAATAATAGATCTAAAAAATACAATAAATATACTTAATGCTGTAAATACAATGAGTTTTATCCAAAGAATTAAATCTAAATAACAAATTTAGATTTATAAAAAAGATGTCCATACTATCAAAGACCATAAACATATGCATAAATATATAACCATAAATTTATCTATTTAAACTTCTAAAAAATTTATTAAATAAATATAATACTTTTAATAAACATAAAAAAAAAACCAAATAATTTAAATAGTAAAACCCAAACATTCATACAAATTAATGAAAAATAATATTTATAATAATCTAATGATACTTCATTGTGAATCTAAAGATTGTGAATATGAAATGCTGTAGAGTTAAATATAACCACAAAACAAATGCTAGACATTCTCACACTAAAAACATATTATAATATATAAATAATTTTAGCCAACAAGACGGCCCCACATCACGTGTTTGTCTGTCCATTTCGCTTTAAAAAAAATTGATTCCTTTTCTTTTGGTCAAAAAGACTTACCTTTTCTTTTGATTTGATTTGATTTCATTTCATTGAATACGGCTTTGCCACCGATTCTGTATTTCTCAGTTTCATGCGTCCATTTCGCTTTTAAAAAAAAATCGACTCCTTTTCTTTCGGCTTTGGTTGAAAAGACTTACCCTTTTATTTTGATTTGATTTCATTGAATACGTCTAACAATGAATTATTTTGTTATATTTTATTTTATTATATTTTTTTTATGGTAATTTAATTATGTCGATATTAGTTTATTTTGGTTATGTATTAATTTGTCTTTGAACAAATTTATTCCTGTTGATTATCTATAATTTAATATTGAGATTTAATTTTTTATTATTATTTAAATTTATGTATTTATATAATGATTAGTTGAGATTTTATTATGGATTATTTAGTAACTTCCATTTTTATCAGTTATTAATTTTTTGTTTTTAAGTTTTATTTAATTTTCATGATGATGATTATGATGGTTAAACTCTATCGAAACCAAACTTCGGTCTATCCGACTTAAAGAAACGAATTATTTAGTTTGATTTAAGATTTTATTCCTATGCTCAAAAAGCTTGGAGAGAAGCCTCTCGAGTTCACTGTAATTTTGACAACGTAAAAGGCTAGGAAGGTCAGTGTTGCAACAAAGATTTTGAAACTGAGATCTAATGTGGTTGTACGGGGGCACTCTAAGAGGAAGTGATTTTCATCCTCGATGTTCGTATTCTCACGGAGATGGCAGAACCTTTCCATCCATGGTGTTTTAGGAACTGCGCAACAACCTGTTTCACTATGGAGCTCATGAGAGTTCGTTCTAATCTTGGCCATATTAATTTTCTTCTTTGAGCTAGCTAAAACAGATAGATACTTTTGATCTTCTACGGTGGGGTTGATGACCTCCTTATAATATCTTAACTTTCTTTTAGCTGCTAAATCTTTCTTACACCACATTTTTCTTTGAACTTAGAAGTAACAATATTTTTAATGTTATTAATGTTTTGCAATGCAACCTTCTCGTCCATCTCCCAATGGTTTAACTCGGCCCTGGTGTCTTTATACCAACCTCATTTAAGCCTTAAGTGGTTTTGGCTGGGGCATAAAGCTATATATATATATATATATATATATATATATATATATATATATATATATATTCTTTTATTTGGATTTTTATGGTTTATAGTTTTTTTTTTTCTTTTCCATAATTTCAATTTATAATAATTTATTATATATATATATATAAGTGTATATATATTAATATAAACAATATTATTATTATTTAAATGTATTTATTTGTAAGATAATTGGTTGATATTTTATTATGGATTTTTTATTAAATATTATTTTTTTATTTTTAGTTTTATTTCTTTTTAATTATCTTTTCAATTTATTTTTTTCCTTTCTATTATTTATCCCTTGCACAAGAGAAAATTTTCCTTCTATTCCCATTTTCATTATAAAATTATTGTTCTTGATTTTTTTGCCAAAATCTTGTTAAGATATTATTCTTGAATTTCTTTGCTCACAGGAAAAAGTGATTTTGTTCATTTACAATTTTTGGGAAAGTTTCCTTTTTCTTCAAATTTTCAGTGTAAAATTATTCTTCTTGATTTTTTTTTTGCCAAAATCTTAGACAAAAGTGATTTTGCCAGAGGATTTATTTACTGCTTTTAGTTCATGAAAGTCTATTGATGCATGCATGTAGGCTTTTCTCACACCCAACTTCTTTGAGATTCAGTTCGTTAAAATATGTTGCTGCATGCAGGCAGGCTTTTATTACACCCAACTTCTTTGAGATTTAAGTTATAGGGGAGACAAGATCCACGAATCCCAAGGCTAGGGAGTTTGGGGGAGCTTTCTCTGTCACTGAAGCCAATTGTCATTGTCAAGCACCCTATTTTATGTACGCTTTTATCTGTAAGATATTGAAGAAGTTATGTAAGTTCAAGCATTTCTATCTGTAATATATTGAAAAAGTTATGTCAGTTCAAGCATTTTTCTCTAGCATTTATTAGAGAGTTTATTAAAGTGTATGTCCTAAGATTTTAGCAATTCCACTTTAGTAAAAAATCAAGTGATTCTCTGTAAAAAAAAATTGTCAGTAAATTGGAAAGGCTGAAGGCTTGAAGTCTTTTTTTTGAGATTTCATTTTCTTTTTTCAATAAATGCTACTAGGCTAATATGATTATTCCAACGTTGTGCACAAGGGAGAAAAGTCACAACTTGGATATTCTCCATGTGTGGGCATTCTCAGTTCGACTATTTTTGTTTTATCTACATATAGGTTTTTTTTTCATAAGTACTACTAGGCTAATAAGATTATTCCAATGTTGTGCACAAGGGAGCAAAGTCACAACTTGGATATTCTCCATGTGTGGGCATTCTCAGTGCGACTATTTTTGTTTTATCTACATATAGATTATGCCAAGTTCATGTAGCCTTCAGATTTAGTTTTCTAAAAGTACTTAGAATTTATGATTTAGTTTTTGCTTATTTAGAGAGAAATTAAGTGTGTTAGAGTTCTTGTAATAAGAAACTTTATTTAAGAGTGTTATGTAATTAAAGCTTTCCGGTGTTGTTGTTTAAACTTGATCTTGTTTTCTAGTTACATTTTTGACTCAATAATGTGGTTTTGTAAAAGTTAATTTAATTTTATGTGTTTAGAAAATAATTAGGTGCAATGAGACATAATTGTCAAGAATATAAATTTATTTTTAAACATGTAAGAAACTAGTGTCTTAGGAGTTCTTGTAATAAGAAACTTTATTTCATAGTTTTTCCAGACCATTGTTTTTAATTTCAATTTAGCTATATTTAAACTAAGTGGAAGGTACTAGCTACTACCTAGCACTTGTTATTTTATGTTTTGTAGAGACTATAACATTCGTCTTGTTGTCAAAGTGCATTGACTCTGCCTTATTTAGCTGTATTTTTGCAATTTTAACAAAAGTGTTGGAAAATGTTTAATATTTCTATTTTTTTCATAAATTCAAAAATAGTTTTCTGATTTTCAATAAATCTTATTCTTAATTTTCAACTGGTGGAGGGAGTTCTTACATGACATAATTCTCTAGTGGAGGGTGTTTTATTTTCGATATTTGTTAGTAGATGACAATTCATTTTAAGATAAAAATAAAATTAATTTTGTGAGTGGCCATTCTTTGATGAGTGCTCTGATACGAACATTGTGATATTAGTGTTATGCCTAATGATGCAGTTGTAGGTCCGTTATATAGGCTAGAGGAGGGAGGAAGGGGGGGTTGAACAAATCTCCAATTAATATTATTATGTTTCATGGTTGCAGGTCATTTGCATACGCAGGGGGTTTTGAACAAATCTCCAATTAATACTATCAATTGCTCCTAAAGGTGCAAAGGTACATCGAAGGAATAAAAGATTTGGGAATATTATCTCACCACTCACTCCAATGCAAGCATCATTAATCGTTTATATGAGTGGAGCAAAATTGCTTCCCGATAAGAATATGTAGATGACGGATATCTAAAGTTACTCAGAGACATTAGAAAGGGGCATACAAATCTTTGAAGAGGTCTCCACCTATTAGATTTCAACGACTGATGTGCAGAATTAGGTTGCTATTAGGATTGAAGAAGGCGTTTTCGGTAATAAAAAAGACAGCATCACCAATTCCTTCGATACAATCCAGTGTCGAAGCAAGAGGAATGGGAATGACAATAGAGGAGGTGGAACTGGAGTAGAGTGACACTCTTCCAGCGGTGGAAAAGGGACACTCTTCCAAAATAAGCAATCTAATTTCATTAATCATTTTCTTGTTAAGTTCATTTATGTGCTAATTTTTGAATTTCCAGGTTCTTAGTTTTGTAAATATGGGAACCGTGATAATCTAAAAGTCTTTTTAGAAGAAAAAAAATGGAAATTCAAGTGAAATGGGTAGCACATCTCACCTGTGGTGACTATAATTACATAATTTTTTTTTGAAAGAGAACTTATCTTCTACAGTAGACAATCTTGAATTCACCAACAGATTTCTAGGCAGTTCTTGTGAAATCCCAAGCACACTATTTGTTATATCAGGCTTGGGCTTGCGAATAAAACTATCAATCCTTGAATGCTTCAAATCATCGTCCAAGTCCCTATAATTTTCCATTTTGGGGTTTATCAACATTGAAATTTTAGCCAAATATTTGATAGATTACATGCACTTCAATCCATCATATTGATTAAAAGAAGGCGACACAAAAACTGTTGAAGATAATGGAGAATAGCCTAGAATAGTGTGAGTTGGTTCACGTGACCTTAGGATAGGAATTAGTTTCTATTTCTTAGGTTATTGTTCTAACTTCACTAAAACCATGATTACTATATATTGTGTAATGTACATGAGCAATGTAGAGTGTTCTGTAGAGCCAAACTCTCCTAGTTCAGACTCTCTTTCGTAGAGATGACCAGTGGGTTTTATTTCTTTTAATACAACAGTGCCATTTTTATCATGGTATCAGAGTGTTAGGGTTGAGGAACCTGAACGCTGAGAGGAGGAGGGCACGACTAAACCGAAATCATCGTAGGTTTCAGGAAAATAAACGCGATGACAACCAATCATCACTTACCACTACCATCTTGGAAATCAGGTGTATAGTTGTGACGATGTCGCAGAACAATAGTGTACACCTGTGATGACGTCTCAGAAAAATTGATGTACATCTGCGACGATCATGTAAATAACAAAAAGTCCGCAAGAGAAGGTTGCATCCTGAAGAAGGCTACAGAGGATGACAACAGAAGGTTGTCTAGAGGTTGTGAAGGAAGCCACGGTGATTTGCGGGTGTGCTGCGAGATCAAACAACATTGAAGATTAGTGATCTGTCTTTGTCACAGATCTGGGGTAAATCTAACATCTTCTTTGTACCTGTCGATGATTTATTTTATTTTATTTATTTATTTATTTTTATTTTTTTGCCTAAATCGCCAAGATGAATAATAATATGTTTGAAGCATGCTTGAATGAGCATAACAAGCTTGATGGTTCCAATTATGCAAATTGGAAATTTCAAGATGTAGACTCTGTTAGAAGTGCAGAGTGCTTGGTCGATTGTAAATGGGGATGAGTCGAAGCCAGTGGCTGGATCAGCATCGATCCTAGGTTGGGAGGAGCAAGAAGGTAGAGCAAATATGTTGTTGAAGATGTCAGTGAAAGATTGCATCATACCACACATCAGAGAGTGTAATATAGCTAACGAGATCTAGGGAATTCTGAAGGATCTGTATGAGATCAAGAATACGAATTGTCTTCTGTTTCTGAAGAGCAAGATCTTATCCCTGAAGATGGAGGAGAATGAAACAGTTTCTACCTTCGTAGAAAGGATCAAAGATCTGAAGAACAAATTGGCAGACACTGGTCATACAGTTGACGATATAGATCTTGTAACAATTACCATGAATGGTGTGACCGATGACTACCAAATGTTCATCACTGAGATAAATGCGAGAGATAAAATGCCGAAGTTTGAAGAACTGACAGGAATACTGATGCAAGAAGAAGAAAGAAGAATGACTTTGAAGCCCCAGAGTGTCGATCTTGCATTGATGGAGAAGAAGAACTTCTTTAAAGGGAAAGGAAATCTGCAACAGCAAAATGGAGGACATTTACAGAAAAGACCGAAACAGACCCAAGGTATGAATCCGAATAGAAACAACTCTGAAATTAAATGTTTTTATTGCAGAAAAATTGGTCATATTGCCAAAGAGTGCAGAAAGAAGAAATATCATGAAGAACAACAGAAGCAGAAACGACATGCAGGTCATCTCGCGAATTAAAATCATGTGCAGAATTTCAGATTGTTCATGGCAGATCGTGATGAGAATGTTGATGTAGACATTTGGTATGTAGATTCAGGAGCATCAACACATATGACAGGGAAAAAGCATTGGTTCGAATATTTTAAAGAAATCAACGAAGGAGCACAGATTTACCTAGGTGATGATAGAAATCATTAGATCAAAGGATGTGGGAAAATTCTAATGGTAATGTAAAACAAATTCATAATGTCATGTATGTGCCTGGTGTAACAAAGAACTTGATTTCTGTATCCATGATTACAGATCAAGATCTTAAAGTTGAATTTTTTAGCTCTCACTGTTACATTAACGATCTGCTAGATGGCATGAAGACAATTGTTATAGGAATCCGAACAGGAGGTTTGTACAAGTTAGATGTAAGACCTGCACCTGTTGGAGCCTTGACAGTTGTGGGTTTGACTACATAAGAGCTATGGCATCAGAGATTTTGTCATCTCAACTACAATGATTTGTTGTTACTACAGAAGAAGGAAATGGTAAGAGGTTTTCCTATGCTAAAGCAAGTAAATAATGATTGTGATGCGTGTACATTAGGAAAAATGCATAGAGAATAATTCCTTGTTCGAGTAGTAAAGAAACAGAGGGATATACTTGAATTAGTGCAAATAGACCTGTGTGGACCCAGGCAAACAAAGTCATTAGGAGGTGCACTATATTTTTTACTGTTTATTGATGACTACACAAAGTTTTCTTGGGTGTATTTCTTGAGTAAGAAGAGTCACACATTTGAATACTTTAAGCAGTTCAAAAACATGATTGAAAGGCAAACAGGGAAATAGATAAAAATTCTCCGGTCCGATCAAGGGGGAGAATACAGGAAAGATGAGCTTATCAGGTATTGTAAAGACCATGGAATATTGCAGCAGTTCACAGTACCCCATACTCCATAGCAAAATGGAGTAACTGAAAGAAAGAACAGAACACTGGTGGAATGTGCTAGGAGCATGTTGAAAGGTAAGAATCTTTCGAATGGTTTTTGGGTTGAAGCATTGAATACTGCAGTTTATTTGAAAAATAGGAGTCCTACAAAGAGTCTTGAGTTTAAAACTCCTTATGAAGCATTATATGGATTTAAGCCTACAGTAAAACACTTAAGAGTATTTGGATCTAAAGCATTTTCCCATATTCCAAAGGAAGACAGAAGAAAACTAGATTCAAAAGCCATCAGATGTATCGTTATAGGGTATTGTTCACAACATAAATCTTATAGATTATTTAATCCCTCTACTCACAAAAATTTTATTAGTAGAGATGTCAAATTCCATGAACATGATCATGAAGAATCTGATAACCACAACGAGGAATGGGATATTCCTTACTTGGTGTAAGAAGAAGCAGAAAAAAATTAGGATCAACAACATACAAAGGCAAAATATGAACAACAGCAGCAACAATAGTAGATATAACAGATACATTAGCAGCAATAGCAGCAGATACAACAGCAAGAGCAACAACGGGAAGAAAAAGAGAATGATGATCAGACAAGGTTTGAGGCTACCCCACCTCTTAGGAGATCAGGTAGGAAAGCTCAATTTCCTACAAGATATAGGGAAAATGCTTTTATAACTAGTATGATGAATGTGGTTAAACCTTCTAGTTATAAAGAAACAAATGAATGTGGAGAATGGAAAATAGCCATGGAACAGGAATATGAATCAATAATTAGAAACAACACTTGGGAACTAGTTGAACTTCCTGAAGGAAAACAAACCATAGGTTGTAAATGGTTATACAAACCGAAGATTAATGCAGATGGAACCATAGAAAAATTAAAAGCTAGATTGATAGCAAAGGGGTATTCACAGAAAGAAGGTATAGACTATGAAGAAACCTTCACCCCTATAGCTAAACTAAACACTATCAGAATGTTAATTGCTTTAGCAACTAAGAAACATTGGATGATACACCAACTAAATGTAAAGTCTGCATTTTTAAATGGAGAACTAAAAGAGGAGGTTTATCTAGAGCAACCTGAAGGGTTTGTCCAAAAAGGGAAAGAATGTTTAGTTTGTAGATTGAAGAAAGCACTTTATGGACTAAAGCAAGCACCCAAGTCTTGGAATGATCCAGACTTGAATAGGAATGCAACAAATTACTGAGATAACCAAATACACAAAGATGCAGCGGAAATAATACTTCATTTCATTAATGGAAAATACGGAAATATGCTTACAACCAGAAATGGAAATAAATCAGCTAGGGCGATGGTAGCTTATCTCTGAGAAGAGATGTGTGGCTACATGCCTCTGAACTGTCTTACAATGGGGCTCGAAGGCCTATTTATTGTTGAGAAACAATGGAAAACCCTTCACATTCCAAAACCTAACCCTAGAAGATGAAACGCCAAATTGTGGGCCCCGTTTTTGGGTAAGTTTGTACATCAACTTCCCGAGGTCGCAAATTGGTAGTACTATCTCCGTTTGACGTGCATGATAGCCCATTGGAAAGATCTCTCCGAGATTTCCCAAAAAACGTCGTTTAGGGCCTCAAAACGGCTCCGGAAGTTTAGGACCCGAAAAACTGCTAAAAATAGTAAACTGTGCTATAATTAAGGAAACTGAAAAAACTGTAAGAAGCACTAGAGGGGATCCAAGTGGAATTAGCGGGTGGCCGCCAATATCCACCTGGATAATGGAATGAAAATATTGATTCATTTTTTCTACAATTTGGCTACAATAGAAGCAAAAATGATCATGATCTTTACACCATGCAAGATGAACAAGGGCGCACAGTGATGATTTCTCTGTATGTAGACGATTTGATAATTACAGGTGATGCTACATATATGATCAAAGAAATCAAGCAACAAATGTCACAAGTATTCAAAATGAAACACCTTGGTGAGTTGAGATACTGTTTGGGTCTTGAAATCTAGAGAGATTCAGGAAAAACATTTATGTCCCAAGGAAAGTATGTCAAAGGCTTGTTAGAGAGATTTAGGATGGATCAGTGTAAGCCTGCAGCAGTACCATTACAACAGAACATCAAACTGCAGAGTGAAGATGGCTCAAAGGAGGCAGATGCGACACTTTACAGACAACTGGTTGGGAGTCTAATCTACCTAACCACCACTAGACCAGATTTGGCTTATGCAGTCAATGTGCTAAGCCAATATATGTCCAAGCCACTTGAAATCCATTGGAATGCAGCGAAAAGTGTTT
This sequence comes from Pinus tabuliformis, assembly GCA_031772625.1. Taxonomy (NCBI): domain Eukaryota; kingdom Viridiplantae; phylum Streptophyta; class Pinopsida; order Pinales; family Pinaceae; genus Pinus; species Pinus tabuliformis. The sequence goes on from CM062807.1 coordinate 1,125,734,198, forward strand.
TGAGGTATCTACAAGGTACTGTAGATTACGGTATTATTTACACTAACTCTTCTGATGTTAGATTGACAGGATTTGTAGATTCAGATTGGGCTGGAAATGTAGATGATCATAGATCCATAATAGGTTATGCATTCAGCATTGGATTCGGGGTGATCACATGGAGCAGCAAGAAGCAGAACACAGTCTCCTTGTCCTCAGCGAAAGTAGAGTATCAAGCCATGTGTGCAGCAACGTGTGAGGCAGTTTGGTTGCGGAGACTTCTCTAGGATGTCGGGGAAGAACATATAGACACAACAACAATCAGATGCGACAATCAGAGTTCAATCAAACTTGCTAATAATCTGGTGTTCCACAAAAACACTAAACATATTGATACACAATTCCACTTCGTCAGGGAGAAAGTGGAATCCAAAGAAATCCATTTGGTATATTGTAATACATGTGATAATGTTGTAGACATTTTCACTAAGCATCTTGGCATGATTAAGTTTGAAGTGTTTAGGGAGATGTTAGGCATGTTTGTGAACCCCTTCTCCATTAAGGGGGAGTGTTGAAGATAATGGAGAATATCCTAGAATAGTGTGAATTGGTTCACATGACCTTAGGATAGGATTTAGTTTCTATTTCTTAGGTTATTGTTCTAACTTCCCTAAAACCATGATTACTATATATTGTGTAATGTACATGAGCAATGTAGATCATTTTGTAGAGCCAAACTCTCCTGGTTCAGACTCTCTTTCGTAGAGCTGACCAGTGTGTTTTATCTCTTTTAATACAATATTGCCATTTTTATCAAAACCGACATTACTGCACAATTAATTTACAAGAATTAGAAACTTCCTTACGCTCTAGCTAAAGCTCCATCACATCTCTGAATAGTTCTTCATTGTTACTAAATCTTTTTTTTTCCCTCTTTTACAATATTTTGAATTTCCAATACCACTTGCTAAAAATTCGAAGATTATGAAAACAAAGAAAAGTTTCCAATCTTGTACACCAAAATGCAAAAAACCAAACCATTCAACTCGGCCATGAAACTATTGCTAAAGACTAGTTGTTGGTCATGCTCCAAGATAGCCAAGAAATTTCACCAGAATCGAGCCATTAGGAGGACCATGACGTTGTGGGGACATTCGAGAGTGGTTTCGTGTTGTAGATCCAAGATTAGATGAATTCTTTTTTGGACGCCAATCAGATATGTGAATGCGTCAAATGTTTAATAGGCTATGCAGTATCTACAAGGCCTTGTTTAATTCCAGATATCACTTAGGGATCCGTGTCAACACTATCTAAAATAAATAAAGAAAGAAAAAAAAGAAAAATATTATGTACTTTTAAAGTTAGTGTGCATTAAATGTAACTTATCTTGAAAGTATTAAGCATAAGTTTACACTACCCTCCTCTTATATATGAATTTCAATAATAAAACTTAAAATCCTTGAAATATAATAAATATTATTTTAGCGGCACTATTACTAAACTATAAAATTATAAACATAGGAAATTTTCTTTTATAAGGTTATGAATTGAATATGAATTCCAATTTCGAGGAGGAAAACTTAACTAATTTTTAGCATTTAACCAATTTCGTCTCAACCACATTAATGTTAAAATATGAAAGTGATAAGAAACGCTTGGAATTTAGGAGCACATAATGTTAATGTCAACATTTATTTTATCTTTCCTAAAATCTAAAATCTATTATCTTTTTCATGGAAATTGTAGTGAGATAATTGTAAGTTTAATGTTATTAACAAAAATTACATAAGTAATTGTGTATGATATATGTTGATCAACGTTAATAATTTTGAAATATGGAAATTACTTATGTTGATATGCATGGGAGGATAAGTAGAGTTGTGCATCAAAATATCAATATAATTAATAATGAAATATCTTTTATTGTTTCTCTCGCTCCCTCTCCATTCTCTCCACCCCTCCCTATCTCTTTCTCTCTATCTCCACTTTTCTCTCTCTTCTTCTACTCTCTCTCTCCCTCTCTTTCTCTCATCTCTCGATTTCCCTCCTTTCTTCTCTCTCCTTGCTCTCTATATCCTTCCCTGCCCCTCCCCACTCTCTGTCCTGTAGAATTTTGTAGAATTTTTCTACAAATCAGCTAGTTCTGATACCATGTAGAAATTTTTCTACAAATCAGCTAGCTCTAATACCATGTAGAAACTTCCCACCTGTAGATCACCTGGTAATGCAATATACTAAAGCAAAACACTTGATCTACTTCTACAAACAATTTAGCGGAAGCTTAATCAACCATGAGCAACATCAATAAGAACACATATAACTGATAAGAAGGAATCAACCACACATAACATAGAAGAATTTACCCAGGGAAAGCACTTGCCTAAAACCCCATCTCTGTATTATCATACAAGTGGAAATATAGTCTGGATTACACAATGCCTTAGCTCGGAAGCTATCCAGCTCTCAGTACAATCCCTCTGCTGCTCATAGAAAATCAAAGGCTTCTCACAAATCTTCTCTTCTGCCCTCCAAGCCTCCTATTTCCTTGTGTAGTTTCCTTGGGGTCCAGTGATGTCACAAGTGTGAATTGGCCTCTTCACACACTCACTAACCTCTGATCTAACTGCACAAACCTGAAGGAGATAAATCCTCATCATGGATGAGCTTCCTTTATAGGAAAAATATTCATCCAACTGAAGTACATTGTCCGTTCTCTGATCTCAACTGGGTCTCTGTCAGAACTAACATGCATGAGTTATTTAAGCTATAATATTCAGTTATCTGAAAATACCAGTTGTTACATGCATGCAAGCATTAACAAACTGAGTCTCAATAATTTAACAACTTGTTAAATTAATCTAACTGGACATGACTCAGTTAACTGAGCCAACTAATTACAATTCATCCTTATCTCTTTAACTGATGGATAAATTCATCAATTAATAGATAAATTGTTGCATGTCCTCACATAGACTTCAAGTTTGTTTTTCCTTAACTAATTAACTCATGGAGATTAATTAATTAATATTTTAAACTTCTGTTAATACCAAATTCATTTTTACTTCCTATAGTTAGACCAAGGACTACTAAAAATAGGAAGGGACCCAAAAATGCTATTTTTAGAAGATTATATTTTTAGTAGTTTCACCTCTCACCCAATGTGGCCAATGACCTCACTGGCCAAACTGTTATTTTTATACATGCTATTTTTAGCACATTCTAAATTTATCATTTCTTGTTGCACACTTTTCAACATATCCCTCTAATTCCATTTACATATGTATCTATGTCTCTCTATCTTTTCTTGCGCGCCCCCACATCCCCCACTCTCCACACACCCCCCTCCGCCCCCTGCTCTCCCCACCCCCCTTTCTCTACTTCCATTTACATATGTTTTTGGCTCTCTATCTCTTGTTCCCTCTTAGTCTCTATCTCCATTCATCTCTCCTTCCCTCCCTCGCTATCTCTCTCCCTTTCTCCCCCATCACACACACTCTCTCTCTCTCCATATTTACCTTTCCCTCTTTCCCACCTCCTTCCCTCTTCATATCACTCTCCATCCTCTTCCAAACCCCCTCCCCTTCCTTCTGTCCCTCCCTCCTCCCCTTTCCTCTATTTCTTTATAGTTCCTTCCCTCACTTAGTTTGTGCTTCATAAAAACCCTTAAAAATGGAGTGTTTGAACAATGGTAAGATCCTTTTAGGTTGCACTAATGGAAGGCCTTGCAATATAAGGATATAATGACTTACACACACACACACACACATATATATAGAAGATTATAAATTTTGAAAAGATAGTTTTGCATAAGAACAAAATGTTTTCTACAATTCCACTGGTTTTTGTAAGAAGATTTCTCATTTTCATTATTTAGATACTCAAAGAATGAACTAATGGAAACATTTGCATGACATATAACATACGAAAGTTCGAAAACTCAAAATTCAGATAGTTAAGCACAAATTTTATAAATAAAATATATGTATTTAGAAATCCAACTCATTTTCTTACATTTCATCTTTTTACACCATCTTTAAATTCATTGTGGAAACGTGCCATGAGAGACTATCATTAACTTATGCCCACCCAACAATATTTTGTGAGGCTTAATCAAACCTGTAACACTTTCTAAAATAGTGTTAACATCATAAATTACTCTCACTCTTAAACTGTCCAATAAAATTTGATACAATATTACTTATAATACTACTTCTATGTACTCAAAATGGTGAAATCCCCCTCAACCCTTCGAACAAAATTTGAAAAGATTTTTATTTATAATACTAGATCTATTTTATCAAAATGGTGGAAGATCAAACGTCATATGTGCTAACAAATAAGCATCTCTCTACAATTATTACTACTGCAAAATATGTGATTTCAGATAAACTAAAAAAACGAAAATTATACAACCTCGAGTACCTATATTTTGAAATGATTGAACAAGTTAGATATGAATATATGTGAAACAATCGATGAGATCATTCAACCTATTCAATTAATGGAAGTGACCACGAACTGAACTGAATCAAATCTGTGAAATACAGTATTAAACCAAAATGAATATTTTCTATAATAATATCATTATATAAGTTTCCTACATAAACACCCATCCTTAGAGCATTCACATATCTATTTATTTTCCTTCCATGCCTATTAATATATTCTTCATACTCACACTAAGCGTCGACCTTCTCTTCAACAGTAACTCCTTTAGCTTTTTTTTTTATGGCCACAGCTTCGGCGGGAGGTTGACTCATTTTTCATTCTTTTGGTGTCTCGGCTTGTTCGAGCACTTAGGTAGAATCCTCGGGTTTTGACACTTCGACGGATTCCACTGGGGCCGATTCTGCTTCAGGGTCTGAGGCAAGTGACATTACAGTCATTTCCTCTCCAAACTTCTCTATGATGGCGGGGCTTTCATCGATTTTTTTCTTGGTCGCGGGAACCTCTTGTGCAGGAATGTAGGCATGAGCTTCCCCAGGAGCCATTTCAGTCGCGAGTTTGATCTCAGTAACCTTGACTACTTCCTTTATAGGTTTCACTTATTCTTTGCTTGCAGTCAATTCAGTTGAAGTTGTAGCCTGCACAAACAAATAATTCATCATGGGATGATCCCATACTTAGTAAAGAGTTTGATCGATGTAATGCTAAATAGAAGTTGGGATCCATAGATCTCAGTATAGATGATTCAATCTAAAGTAAAATTACCAAGTCAACATGGCTCTATGAAACATAAAATGGAAATGAAAAGTTGCACAACCTCATTGATCTACCTCTACAATGGTCATATTCTACTCATTCGGGATGCTTACACAAGATGATAAAGAAATTGGATCTGCTAATTCTTATGGAAATTCAATTGATGGGATCATAAGTTTTATCAGTGGAATTGTTTCACAGTAAAAAGCTTGCAATATATTCTGCGAGGCTGAAAGTCTAAAATGGCCTAAGAGTTGAGAGATAAAAAAAATGTGGTGTCAACAACAAGAAATTTCCCTGTCGTGGTTTTGGAGACACATAACCATGGCAAAAGAAACTGTAATTACGCCAATCACTGGTAATCATGCTTACTGAAATATTGTCCAAAAAAACATAATTAATTTGAAACTTTCTAATCGTTGTTTTTTGCCACATGATAAAAAAAATGGTTCGATTGAGGAAGATGAAATTGAGCATTTGTCATTGGCTGAATATCTGCCTAACAAAAACCCATCATAAGAACACCTTCGGTGTAATTATTATGTTTCCTTGTGTAGAGATTTTTCTATGCGAAGGATGGAGTATATGTAGAAGAACCGGGTCCTTTTCATATTGTGGGGTGCTTTGAAACTGACATTGTTATGTCACTACTATGTCCAATAATACCGAAATTGGTACAGTTGCAAGTACTTTGCGCAGGCAAGGGGAGCCTGAACACATATTTAATTAAATTTAATTAAAAACCATGCATACTTTTAGTGGGTAACGAAGGCCAAAGTGTGTGGCATTTTCGTTATCGGTACCCGCATTCACTAGTTGGTAGCCGACGACACGACCCCACATCACGTGTTTCGTCTATTTCATGCTTCCATTTCACTTTTTTTTTAAATGATTCATTTTCTTTCGATTTTACTTGAGAAAACTTACTTTTTTCTTTGATTGATTTCATTGAATACCACTTGCCACCGATTCTTAAATACCACCCAACTTCCGAGTTACAGTTTAGTTTCATTGTGTGTTTTCTTTTTCAAAAACGATTTTTAACCTGCGACTTTAGCGTTAAAACCCCCTTTAGGGACATAGAAACATCGAGCAAGGAACTATTTTATTAGTCCTTGCTGCAGGCATGACTGGGACTATAGTAATAAAAAATTAGAGTTAACATTACTTTCGGCAGATTGTTGTGACAAATAACCAAATTTTTTATGAGCCTCCATGTATTTTCCTAATGCCATTGTTTTTGCCATCTTATTTGGCCTCTTTTTGAGGTGGGAGGCCAAAAGCATATGATATTTTGATTTGTTTCCCTCGGCATTTTCGCATTTTCATAGCATTTTCAAAAACAAAAAACTAATGTTGGCATCAGTTGAAGACACCTTGGGAGGCACTATCACTTAAGTTAATCAACTGATGGGTTCCAATTCCTAATATTTAGTAACATTTAATGTTTTCAGTCTGCAAGGTTTCAAACTTTAACTTTCCATCGCCCTGTGAACTTTAGGACATCCGGTCTTCACACCTGACAACACTTGGTAAAATACCTTCAATATTCATATTGAGTGCCTTTGCTTCACCTTCCTAGTCATCGTAGCCTGCAAGGGACCTTTTCTCAGGAAATAGCACCGGAATAGATCCAACTGGACACAACTTTTTGATTTAAAGAACAGTGTGTTCAGCTGCAAGCACTTGTGCACGAAATAGTACCAGAACATATCCAACTGCTTGGGCATGAAATAGCGTCGTAACAGATCCAACTATATAAGGCCTTTTGATTTAAACAACAATGTGTTTAGCTACAAGCACTTATGCACGAACCTGTAAGATTCAAAATATACACAAACTATAGCATGAATATTTAGGGATTTTATGTAGTGTTTTGATATTTCTCTTACATTAATATGCTTCCACAAGGAAAAGGAAAATTTCACTCTAGAAATTATAGAGCACAACTGAATGCATGACTTATCTATCAAAAAGTTGAGAGATACTCGTACCTGTGCATTTTGTTCTTCCAGTGCTTCTTGATTTTCTTGGAGTTGTAGTATCAATTGAGCCTTGTAAATCGACTCCTGACGAAGCTAATTTACTTCATTTCCCCATATGTTGTTTGTCAAATTAACTTCTGCAAGTTTTTTAAGTACATATTCAATTTCCTCTCATTTTTGGTGTAGCATAACTTGTGCATTATCATATGCATTTTGGTTTTCAACGTTCAAGTCTAAAATGGTGAGTTGTAGGCCTTCCTATACAAGATAAAAATACCCTATTAGTTAAATGAAAATGATGGATGTGTACCTCACATCATCATTTGTCAGAACAAGGTACTGCATCAAATGTTTTACCTGTGAAAATCAAATATCATAAAAATAAAGGTGAAAATTAAATTCACATTTTAATCATTTGTCCCAAGCTGATCTTGTTTCAAGATTTTAGCATGGCAAGATCACTTGCATAGGAAAAATGCATGAAAGGTAAAGTTAGTTGGCCTGAAGAAAGTTTATAAATCTGTGCAAATAAATACTTGGAAACCAAACCAGCCTTATCCTTTTGAACTTCATATTGTGTGACAAGCTAGAAACATTTTCCTGCAGTTTTACTACAGTTTCTTCCAATTCACTCCTTTTGTCTAAACCTTGATTCAATTTTAGTTGGATCTTATGTAGTTCTTCCTTAGCTTTGACCACTTTCTCAACAGATAGTTTTGTTGTAATAGCTGAAGCTCCATATTTTGCTCTCTTGACTCTGATATATCATTACAAAAGCATTAATATTCAGCATAACGCGGGACACAAAAAAGTTTTTCAAACACATACTACATGCACAAAAATAAGTTTAATTTTACCTTGAATTTGTGATTGTAGACTTGCATTTGTATAAATTGCATCCTAAAATTGGCTATTGAAACGATCAAATTCAGCCCAAGCTTTCATATTAGCTAGCATTTTTTCTTGTTGAGCTAGCTCAGTGCTTTTGTCTAATGCTAGTAGTAGTTTGTCGACATTGCTCGATGCTACCACAAAAATTTGTTCCAGCTCAACAATCTTGTTCGATATTTCTAGAATTTCACCCTTGAAGTCTTCTTTCTCAGATTCGAATGTAAATAATTTGCTTTCATATTCTTCCACTTGAATCCCTAGTCAATTTGAAATTTGGATGACTATAACAGTTCCTCAATCAAGATTGTTTTCCGTAGGCACTTCGGGAGCAGTCATAGTCTCAGTTGTCCTAGGTTTTGTAGAAGGGAATTTAGAATTGGTAGCCATAGTTAGCTCAGTCTTGTATCTTATATTGGGGGTAACCCCTATTTACCCTTTATATCAGACCTTAAGCCTGTTCCAAATTCAGTTCCTGGTGAAATCTTTCCAGGTTTCAGGTTCTTCCAAATCTAGGACACATGCTCATGGGACACCTGCCATAAAAACTTTCTTCTACATTGGGCTTACGATGGTACTTACTAGCGAAGGCACTGAGACATGTTCCTTTAGTCGAAGGGGTCACCTAGAGAAGTGGCTTTGTTACAATGTTGTATCTTGCGCCTAGGTTAAGGTGAAACGCTCTATCGATCCCCTATTTCATCCACTACTTGCTCTCTTGATACCCCATCGAAACCAATCCACTATGGTCTCCCTGCTGCGTGTTCCAACCCCATGATTTTCGTTTCGGCTATGGCGAATAGGAAAATCGATTTTATTACTAAGAAAAACATAATAGATCCATCGTAATGGGGTCCGATGGGGATATACCATGACCCAGAGTGGTTTCGTCAAGATGGCATGGGGGCTTGCAGTCAACTTGGCACAAAATATTAACAAACAGAATACAAAGAAAAGTCTCTAAACAAATGCGGAGTTACTACGATAATACAATATTGGAGACACAACAAACATTACATGCATTAACACATCTATGATACATGAGGACTACGTTGGCACTGAGAAAGATACCAAGAAAACTACGCCTTTGGCTTACAGGAAGCAAAGACATTACCCGGACGGAAAAATAGGAACAGAACCATGAACTACTTCTTGGTTCCTCTTTTCCTTCGACTTGGCAATCTGCACTTGTGCAAGCATTTTCTTTGAGGGCCAGTTCCCTTTCTAATCCTAATCCCTGAAATTTCGTTTGAATATTTTCCACTACCCTAGTGTATTCTTCGATTTGAGACTCAAGTTGAGCTTTCTCTGTTTCCAATTTGGATTGAATGGCCTGCATGCGTGTACATGAATTTTCTTTGAGGGCCAACTCCCTTTCTACTCCCTGAAACTGCGTTTGAAGATTTTCTAATACCGTGGCATCTCTTTAATGGTATCTTGCAGCCGTTTTTCAACGTTATCTAATACCAATCAATGCCTCAAAATATTAGGACATCAATTTGCCTCATTTTTACCTAAGTACCTAATTCATAGTTCCAGTACTTTATTTATTTGTGTGAAGATTGTTCTACCCTTTTTAATAGTAAGAAGGTTTGTTGTCATAACATCGTATGACTCTTCGAATTGTTCCTTTTCAATTGATATTTCCTTCAATTCCCGTTCTCCTACAAGACCAATCAGATATGAATGTAAAACTAAAAGACTTGAAACATGACCAAAAGTCTAAAACCAAGCATTGTTGCCATCCCACATGGGCATTTGAATGCATATTGACTACTTGTCAAGAGATATATGACATTTGTTGAAGGTGATTTCTTAAATGTGCTTTGAGGGTTGTGGTACTTTTACGAGGTATCTTCTTCGCCACTTGTCATTGGACCTGTCATCATAGAATGGAGTAGCAGGATCACCTCTTTAATCAATTGCATTTCCACCTGGATCGGCTATGGGCAATGACTGGCTCTGATTATGAATGGAAAGAATTTTGTCAATTGATCTCAATACCAAAAAATAGTCTAGCGCAGAACGGGCGACACTCTGTTGGCGTAGGAAGGCAACATAATTACCTGAGTGCACATCACGAGAAGAATGCGCGACACTTTGTTGGCGTAGGAAGGCATCATAATTACCTGAGTGCACGTTAGGGCTATCAATGGATGCTCCCATAGATAGAACCACGCTTTACTTTTACCCTCCATGCCTCGGCGGCGCCTTCCTTTACCTACCAATGGATTTAGTTGGTTATTTAAGAGGGGCCACCAACAAGTAAAATGAACGAAGTCACTCATCCATCCGATGGGTGAAGTGTCATATCCAGATGATATAAAATGCTCACATGGTGTCTCAATCCGGTCAATTCAGTATGCAAGGGTGCTGAAGTTTTTAGGCTTTCTTTTTCAATCTAAGAAGGCAATTTTGATGGTCTCCTTCGACATCAAACCTGAGCTGTAACTGTGTCGGGGGAATTCTAATTCGTGTCATGCCATCCATCAATGAATCGGGTGAGGGAACTGTTAGCTCCATTAATTTTGCACAAGTTGCTGCCTACAATTATGGAGTTGCAGTCTTTCCTTAACTTATGGAAACCAACTGCAGTAGTTTCCTTAAGTTAAGAAAAGGCAACTGCAATTACTAAATTTATTATTAGGAGCTACTATAGTGGTCCATCACTTTGATTCGAGTTCTCTGCCTTGATTTGTGGACATCTAACACATAGCTATGAGAAGCTTGATGGAAGCTTAGCTATATGTTCATCTGTTTGGTCCCCAAGCTCCTATCTCAATCCCCTTCAGTTTTACACCATCTAGCTGAGATAGCAAAGCTTGGAAGTGCCTTCAGAATTTTGTGTTCTTTTCCTTTTGCTTGGATTGAAGCTGGAGTGTTGAAGAAGAAGCAAGCAAGTGGACTGTGGCCTTCATCAAAACATCACCAATGGCTGGAGGTAACCCGTATCCCTGGGCATTAAGACTTAATGATTCTTTGAGTTTTTATTCCGCATGCAGAATCGTTGTTGAAACTGTAGAAATTCTAACATTTGGTATCAGAGCAGTTTATTTATCTCTGCCTTGGTGCGATTCGAATACTTTGAAATGGAGTCTAGGTTCAAAAGTAAATTTCGATGCCCTTGTATGTAATTACTGTGTCTACGCAAATGGGATATTCATTCTTCTATTCCATGGCCTGAAAATCTCCTGATTGACATTTTAAGGTTATTTGAATTAATTGCTGTCTGAACGTAGACGTTAACAGAACTTGAAAAATTTCTCTCTCTTCAATCTGGAATCTGGATATTGATAGCGCAATATTTGTAATCCACACAAGTCTCATCGGATTTTTCTCCGTCGTCGTCTTGTCCATGAACCGTGCCTATACTTCCCCTCTTAGTTCTGTGGATTGTAATTCATGGCTGCGGGATGTTAAGCTAAACCTGAAATGCGCGTCCAAGATTGAGGGGATCACTCCTGTAGTGCCTCCTCTAAAACCTATCAAGATCGAATTTCTTGAACCTCGTTCACTGGTGAACAATATTTTACCTCCAACTGTAAGCTCCTTTTAGCCTGTGCCTTTTCTAGATAAGTTCACTCTTTAAATTTGATATTGTCCAGTTTATATATTTAGAATTTCAGATCAGATATGGAGAAAAAGGTAAGATTAGCTTGAAACGTTTCTTGAAAACTCGGTGACTGTGAGGTAATTCCTTAGAATTAATGACAAGATAAAGCGAACTTTATACCATACTATATTTTTCGAGGTTTAGAGACAGTAAATGAATGAATTGACCAAATCTTTAAAAGAAAAATATAATATGAAGCTAGATATACCCATCGTTCTTACTTTTCTTTACCTTTAGTTGATGGCATGGGATTTGTTGAATGTATTTTGAATCTTTTCGATCGATTGAATGCATTTTCATTTTATTTTAATTTTGAAAGTGGAATGACGGCCGATTCTTCACTAGTTTATCAGAAAATCCCGGGATTGGAACTTCTCTGTTGTTTCAGTTTTGCAAATCTGATTATATCCCAAATCAATGTATATACCTGAATCATACAAGAGTAACCCTTATACTTGTCCTCGAAGGAGTGAGTATTGTTAAGCTCCATTTTATCAATAATGATGGTTTCAAAGATATACTTGAAATTACGATTTTATATCTTTATAATTTAGGAGCTTAATCGTAATATAAAGTATAATTACGATTTCATATCTTTATAATTCAGGAGCTTAATCGTAATATAAAGTGTATATAAAGATATACAAGAGTAATCCTTGCGCTCCTTTTTGTAGGGTTTTGGGAATATACAAAATCGAAATGTGCTTTCAGATCCGCGCTGACCAAAATTAGGGCGTTCATGCAATGTTAAAGATGCCAATCGTTTTGATCGTTGCTTTATGGTTTTAAGAAAATAAAACCATTGTAAATAAGAGTTGTCTCGCACTGCGTTTGGCTTTTGAATGTGCTTGTGGCTGAAGTTTAAAAAATCTTGTGACAACCACTGCTGTAATATGTTTTGAAGTAAAAGTAAATAAATCACTGCAGGTTTCAAAATAATCCCTGTATCATATTATCACTATATGAACAACCTCGGTAGGTTTATGTAATTTTATGGCTCACATGAAATTTTATATAAAATATATAAATAATATTTGCAGTTTTGTTTGCAAATTATTTAAAGATATAGTTTATATTTTTTAGAGCCCATTTTGTAATTAATTTAAGAATTAGTCTTAAATAAATTATGGGACAGTTAGACTAAGGAATGAAAATTTGATTTTAATTAATTTTATCTTGTGACCAAAATAGCTTGTTTGCTGGTCAATTTTTGTTGTTTTATAAACTTAAGGACGGAGCCTGAAGTCAAGCCAGCTAGCCTTCGAACTGCATTTGCTATGCAAGTGCAAAGTAGATCAACGCTACTTCAGTCAATCTCCGGGTTAAGTTTATAAATTGAACAATCAATTTGTAGTCATTTTCGGTAATGCTGACTGCTTTAACCTTAATTTTGATTTTGCTGGAAAAATATTACAGTTATATGGAGTTTATTAAAATGTCATTTTGACTTACTCTTTTCAGTAAACATTATTTTTCTCTCTCGTTAAGTTTTGTTTATGCAGCAAAATAATGTCTAGTGATCCATATAATTTTAATTAATTAGAGAATAGCCACAGCATCTTTAATTAAATAAAATTATATATTTTGTTTGATAAGATCACATAAAGATTATTTAGACATTAAATTGTAATTAATTACACTGAATATAATAAATTTTATCCCACAGGAATCTTTATTATATTTATGTACTTAATTAGGATAAAATTTCATAACCTACCCACAGGAGTTATGAATTAATAAGTTTTATCATAAAGTTTTATTGAATCTGTTTGAATTAAAAATTTAGCCCACAGGCAATTTTTATGTCATTTGATTCAATTCTTTTTTTTTTGTTTTTGCATGATTTACACTGAATATAATGAATTTTATCCCACAGGAATCTTTATTATATTTATGTAATTAACTAGGATAAAATTTCATAACCTACCCACAGGAGTTATGAATTAATAAGTTTTATCATAAAGTTTTATTGAATCTGTTTGAATTAAAAATTTAGCCCACAGGCAATTTTTATGTCATTTGATTCAATTCTTTTTAGCATGATTTACATTGGTAAAACATGAAAGTTTATTAAGCCTCAATTTTAACATAAGCATGTGATTCTTTATTTTGATGCAGTAGTACAACCTGCAAATTTCTCTGAAATTCGTTGTGACATTCCCGAACTTAAGGGAGATAACTACAAGATTTGGAAGGAGAAGATTCTCCTTCATCTAGGGTGGATGGACATAGATTATGCTATCAGGAAAGATGAACCATTGGCACTCACTAATACCAGCACTGCAGCGGACATCAAGCTTTATGAACGATGGGAACGATCCAATCGTCTAAGCATGATGTTCATTAAGACTAAAATTTCAGCTGGTATTCGAGGTTTCGTCGATGAGCATGACAAGGTCCGAGACTTGTTGAAGGCCATTGATGAACAATTCGTCTCTTCAGACAAGGCACTAGCAAGCACCCTAATCATGAAGTTCTCATCCCTGAGGCTCACCAGTGTGAAAGGTGTGCGCGAGCACATCATGCAGATGAGGGACACTGTGGCTCAATTGAAGAAACTCGAGGTTGAAATATCGGAGTCCTTCCTAGTGCACTACATCCTGAACACCCTTCCGTACCAATATGGACCTTTCAAATCTCATTCAACACACATAAGGATAAATGGTCAATTAATGAACTCATGACCATGTGTGTTCAAGAGGAAGAGAGACTGGTGATGGAACTGGGAGAGAGTGCAATGATGGCAACGCGTGGAAAGGGCAAATCTCAAGCCAATCGGAAAGGGAAAGGTAAATTACCTCCCCAAGCCGATATCAAGAAGGTTTCCAATTGTTTTTTCTGTAAGAATAAGGGACACGTGAAGAAGTAATGCGCCAAATTTCAGAAATGGCTTGCAGACAAAGGGTTTGCAAAACCTAAGGAAGCCAGTGGGAAGTGAGCAAAGCATCTTATCAGGAAACAAGATGGGCTCGCATGTGGAAGCTATAGGAACATGTTATTTAACTTTAAGTAGTGGCTTTGTTTTGGAGTTAGAAAAAGACCTTTTATGTTTCAAGTTTTTCTAGAAACTTGATCTCAGTTTCAAGGCTTGTACCTTTTTGGATATTCCTTAAACTTTTCAGAAAAATCTTTCAGTCTATTCTATAAATCTGATTATGTAGGGAATGGTATTTTGTCTAATGGTCTTTACTGCATTAATTTACAAAACAATGTCACATATGATTCAATGCATGTTCACACTGGCACTAAAAGATGTGTTATTAATGAAGATTCCTCTAAATTATGGCACCGGAGACTAGGTCATATCTCCATAGATAGAATTAATGGAGATCTAGAGGAAGAGGTTTACATGAAACAACCTTAAGGATTCCCCTCTAGTGATGGTGAGCAATTGGTTTGCAAGCTCAAGAAGTCATTATATGGTTTAAAACAAGCATCCCGCCAATGGTATTTGAAATTCCATAACGTAATTTCTTCTTTTGGTTTTGTAGAAAACATTATGGATCAATGTATATACCTGAAGGTTAGTGGGAGTAAAATTTGTTTTCTTGTTTTATATGTGGATGACCTTTTGCTAGCAACCAATGATAAGGGTTTGCTACATGAGGTGAAACAATTCCTCTCTAAAAAAATTTCATATGAAGGATATGGGTGAGGCATCTTATGTCATTGGCATTAAGATCCATAGAGACAGATTTCGAGGCATCTTGGGTCTGTCACAGGAAACCTATATTAATAAAATTTTAGAGAGATTTCGGATGAAGGATTGTTCACCAAGTGTAGCTCCCATTGTGAAGGGTGATAGGTTCAATTTGAACCAATGCCCGAAGAACGACTTTGAAAGGGAACAAATGAAGAACATTCCATATGCTTCTGCTGTCGGAAGCTTAATGTATGCTCAAGTCTGCACAAGACCTGACATTGCATTTGTTGTGGGAATGTTGGGACGATATCAGAGTGATCCAGGTTTAGACCACTGGAGAGCTGCAAAGAAAGTAATGAGGTACCTTCAAGGAACCAAAGACTACATGTTTATGTATAGACGGACGGACAACTTGGAAGTAATTGGCTACTTAGATTCTGACTTTGCTGGATGTGTTGATTCACGTAAATCAACATCAGGTTACAATTTTATGTTGGCCGGTGGAGCTGTATCATGGAGGAGTGCCAAGCAGACCTTGACTGCCACTTCCACTATGGAAGCCGAGTTCGTCTCCTGTTTTGAGGCTACTTTACATGGTGTATGGCTTAGGAATTTCATTTCTGGGCTTAGAATTATGGATTCTATATCTAAGCCATTGAGAATATATTGTGATAATTCAGCTGCTGTTTTTATGGCTAAAAATAATAAAAGTGGGAGTCGAAATAAACACATCGACATTAAGTATTTAGCTATAAGGGAACGTGTTAAAGAAAAGAAAGTGGTCATTGAGCACGTAAGCACTGAGTTAATGATCGCTGATCCTTTGACTAAGGGCATGCCACCGTTTAAATTCAAGGATCATGTATTGAATATGGGACTTGGTTCCATTATGTAGTTTTTCATTGTATGGACAATGTTATTTTAATGAAATTCTTAATTATTGTGATGTTTTATCTCATATTTATGTGCACCTTAAGTTGATTTGAGAAAATTCATTTAAGAAAGACCAAGAATAAACATAAGGTTTATTCATTAAGAAATTGTTGCCACATAAATTATAATAAGAATAAATACATCGTAATACATGGAAGATAATACTCATCATTAGAGGACTTATCGCCATGATTCATGTATCTATTACTTAATACAGATTATCAATGGTTTTTAAGTTGAGACATTAAGTTTGGAAGTATGGACCAAGTGGGAGAATGTTAGCTCCATTAATTTTGCACAAGTTGTTGCCTACAATTATGTAGTTGCAGTCTTTCCTTAACTTATGGAAACCAACTGCAGTAGTTTCCTTAAGTTAAGAAAAGGCAACTGCAATTACTAAATTTATTATTAGGAGCTACTATAGTGGTCCATCACTTTGATTTGAGTTCTCTGCCTTGATTTGTGGACATATAACACATAGCTATGAGAAGCTTGATGGAAGCTTAGCTATATGTTCATCTGTTTGGTCCCCAAGCTCCTATTTCAATCCCCTTCAGTTTTACACCATCTAGCTAAGATAGCAGAGCTTGGAAGTGCCTTCAGAATTTTGTGTTCTTTTCCTTTTGCTTGGATTGAAGCTGGAGTGCTGAAGAAGAAGCAAGCAAGTGGACTGTGGCCTTCATCAAAACATCAACAATGGCTGGAGGTAACCCGTATCCCTGGGCATTAAGACTTAATGATTCTTTGAGTTTTTATTCCGCATACAGAATCGTTGTTGAAACTGTAGAAATTCTAACAGGAACTACTCCGTTCCTCAGGCCCGATGTCCACTTTCTGGTGTCTCCTTTCTGATGTCCGCTTTCTGGTGTCTATGAATTATGCCCATTGTTTTCTTCTATGAACACAAAACAAAGAAGTCTTGGTTTTAGACGTAAGTGAATGATTTTTTTTATGGCTATAATGGGTTTTGAATTGGAAGGGGTGTTGTCAGCTATGCATCTGAATCACTATCTAGCTCTTCCTCTCCACCGTCAGAATCAGAATCAGAAACGATGTCAAAATGCAACCACCTATATTGTGGTGTTTCAAATCGACTTATCCTCATAAATGGTACCCACCTCTCTCACAGAGTTGCACCTGGCAGAGTTTCAAAAGCATTTCATAAATATTTCTATAGTTCAAATGATGTGGATCACAAGCTATTATTACATATATAGTACTTGAACAAATTCGAATTGAAGCGCAAGCTAAGATAGGAAAGGATCAACTCTCCCAGTAGATCTCGATTTAAACTGGGAACACAATATGGTATAGTATATCAAAGTTTTAGTTTCATTATTACGTATATAATACTTGTTCACGTAAATAATAGCGAGAATGCCTTTGGGCACTATAATGCAAGATAGGGAGTTGGCTGTTCATATGAATGATGGTTATTATGATGAGTTTTATATATGGTTCACTTATGTTAGTTCATTCTTCACACCTTTGCATTTGTTCCTGTTCTTTTGTGAAAATTTCAAAGGATCTCGCTTGCTTGACATTAGGAGAGCAAGGAATAATTACAAACTTTTTCCAGTTATTTGATTCCAGAATATTGTTGTTCTAATCACTATCCTCTGTTTCCTTCCTCTAAGGGTAGTCGAAGTTCAAATTGTTTTATTGTCCAAATTACTGTGGAGCCGTCGGATTTTGAGTTGCAAGCAACTCTACTCCAAATCCTCCCAACAATTGGGTCTAAAATACAAGTAATCCTTGTGAAGAAAACAAGTGTGAAAGAAAGACACCTTTGATATGAGATGAGGGTCTTCCCAATTCAACTCTGTACCGCTCATGAGCAGCGGCTGATGCTATTTTCTCTGCTCCTTTTATAGGTGAATCTGCTCGAACTCCAACCTAGGACTATACTAAATCTACCCGAACCATTCCCGCAAGACTTTTTGCATTGGGAGGGACTTGCTGCTTGACAGCTGTCCTTATTTGTTTTAGAAATTGTTCATGACATGACTTTCAAAACGATCAACTTCAAACCACAATTAAATATTATATCTAAAATAAAAGACTATCCTAAACATGTAAAAAATGGTTGGGTGTCGGTTGGTCAAAATATATGTAAGACCACTAATAAATACATGTCATTGATGTCTATAAGTTTAATATATTTTATATTTAATTAAAAATATATATAAACAAAAATAAAATATTTATATTTATATTTTATTTGAAATTATATAATCATATTTATATTAAAATTAATTAATTATTAGGATCATCAAAAGTATAATATTATAGAATTTATATATTATTGTAAATGATATATTGTAATTATTTAGAATATTTTTGGGACACATTATAATTAATCAAATACCATGTTGAAAAAGGTATTATTTTTTTGTACCATTCTTATTGACATAAGAATCATGATATATTAGAATTAAATCTTGTTGTGTTACTAATGAAAAATTATTTTTTATAATAAAAAGTGTTTGTCTTAAAAACAATCAAAAGAGGCATAAATTATAAGTGTATTTAATCTAATAATGGAAATTTTTTTGGGAAGAGATGTGAAAAAGTCACTATGAATACTTCTAATGAAAAATTCATGGACACAATTACTTATGTAATGACCAAAACATCTAACCATTTGTCTAAATTATTGTTAATTTAATTATTAGATAAAATTTAATTAAAAACTATCATGCATATGAGTTAAAGAGATGATTGAATATGAAAGTTAAGTATGAAAGCTATTTTTTTTTAATTTAGCTATATTTTAAATTCATTAAAGTTATATAAATATTTTTATATAGTTTTTTAAAAGCCTATTATATGGATGAGTTGTCTAAATTATTGTTAATTTAATTATTAGATAAAATTTAATTAAAAACTATCATGCATATGAGTTAAAGAGATGATTGAATATGAAAGTTAAGTATGAAAGCTATTTTTTTTTAATTTAACTATATTTTAAATTCATTAAAGTTATATAAATATTTTTATATAGTTTTTTAAAAGCCTATTATATGGATGAGTTAAAGAAGATGATTGAATGTGAAAGTTAATTTTTTAAATCTAGCTATATTTAAATTTAAAATTCATTAATAGTAAAAAATTGTGATTGATTATTAAAGTTATTTTTTTAAAAGTTTAGTAATTTTTAACCAAAAAAATGAAAAATATTGTATAAATGCATTTTCATTTAAGAATAAAGAAGATGATTAAGCATGAAAACAAATTTCTTTTTAATCCAATAAAATTTTGTGTAGAAGAGTTTTTTTAATCTAAATTAAAGGCTATGAGTGAGTATGAAAGTCAATTTGATATTCTCAATATTCTATGTCTTGATGGTTGATACATTGATATCTTGGTATTGCAATAAATTGGTGACCCTATATATTGCTATACACTTAACAAAAATTTCTCTATCAATGAAACTTACTTGCATAATTGATTTCATGTGTTTCCACTAGTTTCATTTTCACTATGGTTTATCTTTACAAAATGAAAATGCTTCTTAAGGCCTCCCAAAGGACAATTAATGAAGAAAAATATAGAGTGAACTACATAAATATCTAAATGCCACAAGGTCTAAGAAATTAATGTGAGAAATGTATTATAGATTTGAAGAAAAAAGGGAGGACGACACAAAAATAAATAAATTATTTTAACTTTTGGGATAATGAGAGATCCCTCTTCACAAGAAAAACAATCTCTCTTTTCATGCAACAAAATAAGCAATTGAATATCTATTTAGAGAGTTTGTTCAAGAAAAATAGGAAAATATTTTTTTCCTAGTAATCAATTATTAATGTTATAAAGGAGGTTGTAAATCTTGTAACGAGGACTTGATATTTCTATTAGTTTGAATATAATTTTGAAGAACTTGTGAGGGGTTGGAATTTCCATAATTAAGACCTAAGCATTTTTGTCATTGACAAATGCACCATTAAGACCTAGTCTTGGAAAATTTTGTAATTATAAAACTTCTTATTATTTATCAATTTTGAAATAAAAGTTGGGAGATCAAACTATTTCAGAGCAACACTTATTCAAATGCTTGAATGATTATATTACTGCATTAGGGTGAATTAAGTTATTATTATTTTTATTTTGTTTTATGTGAAATTAGTTTCTTTGATGTATTTGAGATTCACATAAGATTTCAAAATTAGATGATGAAGTGTTTAATATGATCATTTTTAACATTTTTGAAATAAAAAATGGAAGATTGAAATCTTTTCAAGTAACTCTTATTTGAATGTGTGAATGATTATATAACTACATTAGTGTGAATTAAGTCATTTATTTAGTTTGATGTGAAATTACTTTCCTTAATGTATTTGAGTATAACATAATACTAAAAATTAAATGTTGAAGTGTTTGATATAATCCTTTATAGGTTATTCCATTCATATGTGCTATATAATTATTAAGAAAATGAGCTATTTATTTTCCTTATTGATTCAACATTTTATTTGTATAAGTTATATTATGAGTAAAATACATTTTTCATATATATAATTAGATATTGTCTTTTAATAATTTGAGAATGTTTTATGATTTAATCTTAATTGAAATCTCTTTTGTTACTTAAATTGTTTTGTAATATCTCTTTTCATTTGATTATACATAGATGCTAAGTATATGAAACAATGTTTTATAAGTTGCAACATAGATATGTTTTAATTATTATTTAGTGAATGAATTTATTCTTCACTTAATAATTCACTATTCGTCATTAGTATTGCCATTTAAATTCATCGCTTTCAACTGAGATAGGATATTAGCTAGTTTTGTTCATGTTCCATAAAAAACACAGTTAAGATTTAAAAAAGCTTAAACAAAAGTCTCCTTTTAGGAGCAATCTCTTTAGGTGGCAACTGGGTTCACATACGAGTGGACATCGCTAAACCAAACAAGTATAGGCCTAAGTAGGGTCTTGATTGGGTGATGATCCCTTGTTGTAGGAGAAATTTTTCCACCTGTCAACAGGTTGCTCTACAAAAGAGTCTTGCATAAAACTTATAGAGGGAAAACTACATAGATATTTTTGTACGACCAATTTTTGCACCTTACAACTGTGAGAAGAAGATTGTTCACAATGACTCTAGATTGGTGTATCATAAAATTATTTTATGAAGGAAAGGTTAGATCATGCTAATTAAGGAATGAGAATCCATATAGTTTCATATGGATTATTACTATGTACAACTACCTACTAAGATGGGAGGGGTGGGAAGGTAATATATATATATATATATATATATATGCACCACTTGCTTTCTCTTTTGTTTGAATCTTGATTTTCACACATATATATATATATATATATATATATATATATATATATGCACCACTTGCTTTCTCTTTTGTTTGAATCTTGATTTTCACATTTTTTATAATAATAATAATTCAATTTTAAGGTCATAACCAAGTGAGACACCCAATTGGTGTACGAGACACCCTTGTTTGTGGGACAAGGCCCCCCACCTTGCAAGAATTTAAATGCTAATTCTAGAAAGGTGTACATACCCGATCCTCCTCTAGGTTTGAACCTATGAAATCTTAGGAGAAGACACATTTTATCAACCATTGGGCCCACCGAAAAAACAAAATTATGCCCAAAAAATTTAGGTTATATATTTGTAGAGAAGCTATTTTAATTTTTTATTGACTTTTAATTAAACCTTGAGCAAATGAAGACCAATTTTGACAAGTGATCAATCATAACTAATTTATATGCTCTAGATACTATTTGATGAAAATAATGCTTAGAAAATGAAGAAATAAAGCATGTAATCCAAAACCAATTTGCATGTGTGTAAAAGGCAATGCTTCAAAATTAAATCTAAAATGCTAGAATAATAGATCTAAAAATACTTTTGGATTGCACGCGGATGGCGGGTGGAGTTCTGGTTAAAACTTTCTTCGAAATGGAGTCCAAATTCCTTGGATATCTGAAGAGCGTCGGCGTTGGAGGCGATGGGTCTAAGCCGGTGTGGGCTGTCGATCCGCAACAGGAGCTTAAAGATCCCAAGTCCAAGGCTCAGGCTTTGCTACCTTCCATGTCGTCCTTGGAATCAAGCAAGAGAGAGCCGGAAAATGATTCATCCGCAGGGTCTCTGCATGGATCTGAGGCAATCACTTGCTATCCGAATCGCAGTCTCAGAGTCAGATCGGACAAAGATCTGCCAGATCTGGTCATCCAGAAGGCAGAAAAACCCGTGTTCTGGCCAGATACAGAGATCTGCATGGGGTCAAAGCCCTTATCTGATTCCTTTCAGATCCAGATTACTCAGCCTGCAGGCAGAACCATCATGCAATGGGTTCGCCCTTCAGATCTGGTGCAGGACCTCATACTGAATCTAGAGCGCAGAATGGGGATCCCATCTAGCCTTCTGCGACTTCTCTTTCAAGGTAAACAACTTGAAAACCCTCTATCCCTCTCTGCTTACAGCATTTCCAGGAACAGCTCGGTGGTGGCTACCCTTCGTTTGAGAGGAGGTGCAGCGGGACAATCTTCCTCTACTCGGCCTTTCTCATACAAGGACGCAGTTCACTCCGAGAACCCCAAACCCCCGGAAGCCCTTAAATCTAAGGCCTTCTTGGTTGAAAAAATTGAAGAAGTTCCTTCTGTTGAACTCATGCATGAAGATCTGGCTTCCCAGCATCAAAAATTTGCAGAAAGAGCCATCATTTGCAGATTTAATGGACTGTGGCCTCGATCTCAGGATCTCTATGCATGGATCCATGCAAACTGGACACATCATTGTAAGATCCTTTTTTGCTCGAAAGGTTATTTCATTGTTCTCTTTGATAACATTAAGCACTATGAAAAGGCCTTTGCAGAGGGCCCTTGGTTCATGGGAACTGCAGGGCTTTTTTTGACTCCCTGGTTTCCAGATTTTGATCCAGCCACTGCAGTCATTACCAAGACACCGGTATGGATTTGGCTTCCAAACTTACCTGCTCATCTATGGAATACTCGTGTCTTCAGAGCTATAGGAGACACATTGGGCAGCTTCATCCATGGAGATTTTTGGAGGGAATCCAAAGGCCTCTACTCATATGCAAGAGTGTGTGTGGAGTTAGACCTGAGCAAAGGTCTTCCAGAACAAATCAATCTCAAGATAAATGACTTTGTCTGGACCCAGACGCTGGATTACGAGAACACTGCTTTTCGGTGCCGCCATTGCCAACAATCTGGGCATTTGCAGAATACTTGCCCATCTCGCCCGGCAAAAAAGAACAAGGCCAACGACTCCAAGCCCAAATCCAAACGATGGGCTCCATGCTCTCCTCCTCCAGTCGGGGATTCTGATTCCTCCAGTTCTGAAGATGAAGATAGCGATGAAGAATTGAATCAGGCCCCTCATTCTGTGGCCCCTTCCACCGAGGGCCTGGCGCCTTCCTCTGATTCAGCCATTGCTCAGAAACGTGTCCATTTGTCCTCTTCCTCGGACTCAGAAAAGGAGGGCTCCCCTGTGGAGGACCCCAATCTGCAAGTTGTAATCGCCCATCCACCCCAAAGTGGTTGGGTTGAAGTTAAAAAAAGGAAAGGGAAAAAGCTTCGTGTTGAAACCCCTACTCTTTCTGGGTAGCATTCAATGCTTCTTAAGCTTTCAGTGACTAGTTGTAGCTCCTTGCTTGCTTATCTCATTTCCCGGAACCGAGGTTGATAGTCCTATCATTTCCGGTTGCCGGTATCCTGCATCTCTGGAATGTATCCTCTTGTACAATATTTTACTGCTTAATAGAATTAGTCTTATCGAGAAAAAAAAAAACAATTTCCTCATTTAAAAAAAAAAAAAATAGATCTAAAAATACAATAGATATACTTAATGCTAAAAAAAAGTAAATATAATGAATTTTATCCAAAAAATTAAATCTAAATAACAAGCTTAGATTTAGTTAAAAAAGAAAAGAAAAGAAAGATACCATGACATACCATAAACATAAATAAACATATGCATAAATATATAACCATAAATTTATCATATTTGAACTCCTAAAAAAAATAAAAAAAATATAATACTTTTAATAAACATAAAAAGAGGGAGCAAATAATTTAAATAGTAAAACCCAAACATTCATAAAAACTAATGAAGAATAATATTTATGATAGTCTAATGATACGATATTGTGAATATAAAATGCATTATAGTTAAATATAACTACGAAACAAACACTAAACACATTCTTACAATAAGAACATATTATAAAATATAAATAATAATAACAATAATAATTTATAAAGTTAATATTAAATTAAATTATATAACAAATTAATTTTAATTATATAAAGTTAATATTAAATTAAATTATATAACAAATTAATTTTAATTATATAAAATTAAATAAATTACATTCAAATTTAAATTTTTGATTTATATTAAATTGAAATATATAACAAATTAATTTTAATTATATAAAATTAAATATATTTAAATTTAAATTTTCGATTTAGAATTACACGGTTGAGTTTTTTTATATATATTTTTTAAATTTTTATTTAAAAAGATGGTCTTACAATCAAATTTTAAAATTTCTGCGTGAATAATTTTTTATAATAAGCTACATTAATTGGTTTAATAATATTGATAAAAATTCTACTATATAATTTTAACAAGACACTTTTCTCTTCACATCAAAAAATTTGCATTTAAAACCTGTTGAGACTAAACTTGACACAAACCAAATAGATGGTCGCTGGTGACAAGACACTTTTCTCTTCACATCAAAAAATTTGCATTTAAAACCTGTTGAGACTAAACTTGACACAAACCAAATAGATGGTCGCTGGCATGCTATCACCATTCACAATTTTCATCATAGTGAAAATAGATATAAGAGGTTTGTTGTGAGGACAGGTGTGGCTTCGGGGAAAGATAAAGCACCCCGATATGATTATATTGGAAATAATAATGCGGACAAGTATATATATATATGATCAAAACATTAAATTGATTAAAACGTCATCATACGTGGTAGACAAACAGATTGCTTTGATCTACTGCACAAAATGAATGAGATGGGAAAGAACCAAATACAACTTTTGTAAATAACCCTGACACATTGGATTTTAAATCTACAATATTTATGTGCCTCCCCCGAAATAATATCTACACGTTCTATGTGAACTCTCATATTCCCGCTTCAGTTTGGGACACGAAAAGGCCAAAACCATCTCCAAAGACTGGGAACCCTCAATGCCGGGCAGCTCTTCTAAATCTTCGTTAGCTTGAACATCCAGCGTTTGAAGCTTTGTCAGCTGTGCCAACCCGTGTATGCGCTTCAGCCCCTCACAGTCAGTTATCTGCAAATCCTCCAAAGATTCCAATCTTTCCAGACCTGACAGCTCCTCCATTCCTTCGCACCCCCGAAACTCTAATGTTTCAAGTGTTGTTGGCAATCCAGAGAGCCATTCTGTTATCTTTGACCGTTCAAAATCTATATAATAGAGTGCTAACTTTTTCAACTGAGTCAGCATTCTAATAGGTTCAGGGAAACATTTGAAGGGGCAATAATGGAACTCCAACTCCTCCAAGCTCCTTAGATCACCGAACGAAGGTGGCAGCATTTCCAATTGAGAGCTGCTTATGAACAGAATTTTCAAATTACTTAGGTTTCCGATAGCTTCTGGCAATTCTGCAGATCGCAAATTCATATGCAATTTTTGCAAGAACCGTTGAGATGTAAGTTGGGGAGGCAATTCTGGCAAGCAGGGTGCAAGATCCAAGTGTTCAAGTGTGGTGATGTTCCCCAGAGCTTCGCTTGGTATGGTCAAACGGCTACACCCTACCAATCTCAGAAATTTAAGTTGTATTAAATTTCCGAAAGTATTTGGGAGAGTCTCCAAGTTCTCGCACCAAGACAAGTCAATATGCTGGAGATTGGTTAGATTCCCAAAGGATTCTGGGAGCTTCCACAATTTCTTGCAGCAAGACAAGTTAATATGCTGGAGATTGGTTAGATTCCCAAAGGAATCTGGGAGCCGCCACAATTTCTTGCAGCAAGACAAGTCAATATGCTGGAGCTTGGTTAGATTCCCAAAGGAATCTGGGAGCTTCCACAATTTCTTGCAGCAAGACAAGTCAATATGCTGGAGCTTGGTTAGATTCCCACAGGAATCTGGGAGCTCTTCCAAACATGTGCACCCGGCTAAATTAAGAGGTTGGAGGCTGCTCAAGTCCCCAAAAGACTCTGGCAATGACTTCAAACCTTTTTCTTGTAATTCCAAGTGTTTCAAATACTGCAGCTGACAGAATTCATCGGGCAAAGTCTCGAACGACACTATATCCTCCTCACTCCGGAGGACAACCTTCTCGAGGCGCCGGAGCTGCCCTATGGACTGTGGAATCTTTGGTAGCCTAGAACCAGCGATGTACAACTTCCTCAGCTCCCGAGGTGCCTGCAATGCTCCCTCTATTTCAACTTCGTGCATCGTGGTGTGTTCAAACAGCAAAGCAATTTTAATAATAAAGGAAAATAAAAACAACCTTTTGCCAATCAATTACATGACTACCTACCTGAGATTCAAGATGCCACAGTGTTTCCAGATTGCTTCCCTGTATATGTAAAACTCCTAAATGCTTTGTTGAAATATTTGGAGGAAGGGAGGAGTCCGGACAGTTATAGCACCGGAGCAATATGAGTTGCGGTGGCTGTTCAACGTTGAATACGCCTTCCACACAAGAACCCGGAATGCAAAACTCACCCTGATTAGGCGCCCTCCACCTCAGCTGACGGACTCGACGATCGCGTTCGGCGGAATCTCTAGTTATTCCTTCCACCTAAATTGTTATCGGGAAACTGTTAGAAATAATATTGACATTTGCAAAGTTTAGGAATTTAAAATATTAACACTATTTTGAAAGTCGGTCTAAAACTTCAATACGTACAGGCGACAGGTCCGAAAGGTTTTCGGTTACGCTCCAAATACGACGAAGCGAAGGTTCTTTGTCCGCCAGATATCTGCCCATGTCTCTCAGGTGGTCATGCATTCTTATGCATTCCACCATACATTCTTCATAATACGGAATGTAATTTTGCATTGCAGACGAATACTTTACTCTATGCTTCGAAACGGCGTCCACCTCCACCTCCACGAGGTGCTTGTTCCGTAGAGTCTCCAGACCCAGCGATGCTGCCCACCCCGATGCCTCCCATATCATCATGGCTGTATCCTTCTCTTCTCCTACGAAGAAGCAGGCAACGTCTAAGAATATCTTCTTTTCCTCATCATCCAGACTCTCGTAGCTAATTTTCAGTACCTTTTGTATGTCCATGGGAGGAATCCTTTTGATTTTAAGCAATTGCGCTTCCCAGTTCTCAGTATTCTCTTCGCCATGAAGAAGCGCCCCGATGACACAAAGAGATAATGGCAATTGACCGCAGGCATCCACAAACTTAGTAACCAGTTTCGCAAATGCTGCATCAGGAGGATCAGGTCGATGGAAGGCGTGCTGGCAGAAGAGCTCTACGGAGTGCGGAGGACTGAGGCCTTCGAGAGTGTAAATAAATGGATCTTCAATTAATTTCCAATTTTTAAATACCTTTTTATCACGGGATGTAACTAGAATCAAGCTATCCTTCGCTGGTAAAACCGGAAGCAATGCGCGCAGCTGCCCTACATCATCCACATCATCTAATATGATAAGACCGTGCCAATGTGGGAGATGTTTTGCAAGAAGAGGGATACCTTCGTCAGTGCTGTTTATTTCCGTATCCTTCCCACTCAACTCCTTAATAAGTTGTCTCTGCAATTTCTCTAGGTTTCCTCTAGAATCTTCTCTGACGCGAAATAAAAAGCTGGAACGACTGTACTCTTCCTTCTCGCGGTTATAGAACTCTTTTGCGAGGGTCGTTTTACCAATCCCCCCAAGTCCGACAATTCCTACAACCTTAGCCTTCCCACTTTCATGCTGCTGTAATCTTTCTTTGAAATCTTTAACTTTCTCTCCCAATCCAGTCGGATATATGGAGACATCCAGGGGCGGTTTTGGAACTAATTTCAGCACTTTTTCGACGACATCGGTCAGCAGCTTACTCTCATCACTGAATAATATCAAAAATAAACTTACTAGTAAGAAATGTAGATAAAGTATGACATACCTATATGAATGAGACTAATGGAAAAAACGATCACAAAGGAAGAGGGAGAGATGAGTCCTAACCCATTATACGACGACTTCCCATCCAACTCGTAACCGCTAATTTCTGCTACGTCATGGAGAGCCTTCTTCCATTCTCCAATGATTTCCGGCTTGTATCGTAGCTGACCATCTCTATTTTTCTTATTTTGGAGCGAGCTCAGGGCTTCACCATACACTCCCTTTTCTCCATCCGTCCATCTAAGTACTGAAGGCTCGACATGGAAGAATATGGGAAGAATAGTTGAACCCTTCGTTTCCTTCGTCCCCTTGCACTCCAGCATGAGCGCTAGCTCCTTCAGGCACCAGTGTGATTGGCAATATTGGGGAGAAAAAATAGCTATATTAACCGAGGAAGCTCTAATAGCACCCTCTATCTGAGGTGTTAATTCTTCTCCCTTCTCCATTTCTTCCCTGTCCAGGAAGACTCGCAATCCATGATCCGTGAGGCGATCGTAAAGATGGCTGGCAAACGTTTTACCATCAGAGCCTCTGTGATTGAGGAACACATCGAACGCGTAGTAGGTGTTGCCATCCGCTGTGGAGGTGGAGGCGGAGGTGGATGCTGATTTGGAGGAAGATGCCATGGGATGCAGAACAGAAAAGATGGGGAATGCGCAATCAATCACCTCAATACACCAGTTGCTTCTGAGGCCGTTGGCACTGTGTAGCTCTATTTCTATCTCTCAATACCTGCCAAACCAGTAAACAAAACTGCAATTCAATATCTCTCAATACTTGCCAAACGAGCAAACAAAACTGCAATGAACTATCAATTTCATGGACACAATTACAATTAGTTATCTAGCCATTTGTCTATTATTGTTTATTTAATTATCAGATAAAATTTAATTAAAAACAGTCCATAGTTTTAGTGGTTAATGGAGCCCAAAGCGTGTGGCATTTTCGTCCTCGGTACCAGCATTCACTAGTTGGTTTAGCCAACGACAGGGCCCCACATCACGTGTTTGTCTGTTTCATGCGCCCATTTTGCTTTTAAAAAAAAATATGACTTATTTAGGTTGGTTTAGACAGTTTAGCCAACGACATGGCCCCACATCAGGGGTTTCTCTGTTCCATAAATCCATTGCGGTTTTAAAAAGGAGTTGTCTACCGACGTGGAGGAATTGCTGGGCTGACGTGGAGGAATAGCTGGGATTGGCCGGAATTGAGGTAAAAAAATTTCAAAAATCGTGTTTTTATAATAGAAATGGATTTAGCAGCTGGGCGAAAAAAATTCAAAAAATCTTATAGAGTCAGGGTTTGAATCGTGTTTTTAATGGTAAAAATAAATTCAGCGCCATCAAAAAACGTCTAAAACATCTCAAATTTTGAAATTTAACAATTATAACTCAGATTTACAAAAATCTTGGCGAATTTTCATAACTTTTCAAACAATTCTTCCCACTAATTAAACTACACTTTTAACAAAAATTTAATTTTGATTTTTCATAGAATAAAATTGATTTTGATTTTTCATTTAATACAACGTTGCCACGGATTCTTACATGCCACCCAACTTCTAATTTACAATTTAGTTTCGTTTTGTGTTTTCTTTTTGAAAAACGATTTAAAAACTCATCCAAACACCAAACCTAGAAACATCGTACAATGATCTATTTTATTGTTTTGCTAGAATTATAGCATTTGTTTTTATTTGTTTAATTTTTTATATACATATATTGTAGCATTTGTTTTATATATATATATATATATATATATTTATTGTGCATAAATTCGAAAAATAGTGGTTATTATTTGTTTAAATTTTTATTTATATATATATATATATAAATTATAGCATTTCTATATATATGGCATAAATTCAAAAAATAGTTTTCTAATTTTCAGGACACAATTTGTTTTTATTTCTTTATATATATATTGCATAAATTCAAAAAATAGATTTTTAATTTTCAGGATACAATTTTTTAGTGGAGGATGTTTTATTTTTTGTATTTGTTTGTATTTGACAATTCATTTTAAAATAAAAATAAAACTAATTTTTTTAGTGTCTATTTATTGATGAGTGCTATAATACTAACACTGGGATGTTAGTGATTTGCCCAATGATGTTAGAATTGATGTAGTTGCACATCCTTTGCATAGACCACGGGAGGCAAGGGGCCTAAACAAATCTCCAATTAATATTATTATTATTATTATTATTATGTTTCCTTGCGCAGAGTTGCAGAGAGTGTAAGAAAACAAGGGTCATTTGCATATTGTGAGGGTCATTTGCATATTGTGAGGGTGCTCTGACGATAGCATTGTTATATTTCCTTGTCTAGAACTTTCACTATGCGGAGGATGGAGCATGTGTGGGAGAATGGGGTCCTTTGCATATTCTGGGGGAGCTTTAACACTGGTAATGTTATGTCACTGCTTTGCCCAATAGTATTGGAATTGATGTCATTGTCGACCCTTTACATAAATAAGGGGGGCCTCAACAAAATTTTAATTAAATTTCATTCTTTTAGTGGGTAACGAAGCCCAAGGTGTGTGGCATTTTCGTTATCAGTACCTTCACTACTTGGTAGTTAGTTTAGCCAACAACATGGCCCTACATCACGTGTTTCGTGTGTTTCATCGTCCATTCACTTTGAAAAAAAATATTCCTTTTCTTTCAATTTTACTTGAAAAGACTAACCTTTTTCTTTGATTTCATTTCACTGAATACCACTTGCCACTGATTCATACATTCCACCCAACGTTTCATTTTGTGTTTTTTGTTTCAAAAATTATTCTTAACATGTGACTTTAGCGTTAAAAACCCCCCTTGGCGACATAGAGACATCGAGCAAGGAACTATTTTATTTGTTTTAAAAGTTGTTCATGACATAGCTTTCAAACGATCAACTTCAAATCACAAGTAACTAGCAATTGCATCGAGAGGTGCAAAGAAACGCCAAAGGAATAGAAGATTCAAAAAGATTTTATAGTTCCATTCTAATGTTTTGTTTCTACAGGGAATATAAAACCTCACTGGGTGACACCCTCTTTACCCACATCACATATTTGTTTTAAAAGTTGTTCATAACATAACTTTCAAAACAGTCAACTTCAAATCACAAGTAACTAGAGGTGCAAAGGAACGTCGAATGAATAGAAGATTCAAAAAGATTTTATAGTTTCATTCTAATTTTCTGTTTCTACAGGGAATATAAAACCTCACTGGATGACACCCTATTTACCAACATCA
This sequence comes from Pinus tabuliformis, assembly GCA_031772625.1. NCBI lineage: Eukaryota > Viridiplantae > Streptophyta > Pinopsida > Pinales > Pinaceae > Pinus > Pinus tabuliformis. Next base: position 1,125,765,795 of record CM062807.1, read on the forward strand.
CATCCCTAAATTCTTCAAGTTTTGCTAGTTTAGGAAACCACAAATAATTGAGATTTAAAACTTTACCAACAACCTTGTTGAATTCTTAATAAATAACAAAAATAAGATACCCTTTTCTTCCACGCTCTTTCCTAAGAAATTCAAGAAGCCAAGATTTAACATCTTCCATTGAAGCTTTCTCCATGTTTGAAGGCCCATAATTTCTTATATAAAACACTAGAACGTTCTGATAACTTCAGGCTGGATTTGACGCAGATATCTTATTGAGTGTAATTCACTCATTCTAGTCTACCCATTAAAGCATTGATCACGTGGCATTTAATGCATTGAAGACCAAGATAATTCCCATGATATTCACTCTACCATTTGGGAGCAATAAATGACCAATCCACTATCATTGAAGGAATATAATCAGAAGTCCTGCAATGGCTAGTAAAAGTAGAGAATGAGGACATATTTTCAGTATAAGGGACTACACCCATAGTGTTGAAATCAGTATTTTCATAATACGCTGGGAGTATCATGTCCCTCACGTCATCAAAATCTACAAAGGAAAGTAATCTACGAACCAAGTCTACTGTTGGTTGATAAAGTTTCCCTGGTTTCTGCAGCATGAAAAAATATCCAGTGAATCAATTGGAAACTTACAGCTAGGCTAGACTCCCAAAAAGCATAAATGGACAAAACTTGAGCATTTTTGTCATTGTATACACTCAAAACAATTTCACGTAAACATCACTAGTAGATGGTCCTATTCTTGTTTTGTTCTAGGGTTTTGTTTTCCTTAGGCCCAATGATGACAATTCGTGAGCCTTCTTTATGACAACTCTTGTGGCTACATGCAAAATATCTACTTTTCAAAAATAGTAAGGCATATTAATCGATATTCACAACATCTCCAGCCCTTGTCTATTAATCAGGTGGTAGTATGTGTTACAAATACTTTAGCTTTTCTCAAATTGAGTAAACGGAAACCTGAAATTGAAAATCGTTAAGACTCGAGTATTTCTGCTACTGCTAGCCTTCAGTTTGAACCATCTAAACTTTTAAAAGATAACAAATCACTTTAAAAGAACATTGAATATCTTCACTTCCTCGGCCAACAATTAGAATTTGATGTCTAAGATTTAAAAGTGTCTGTTCTATATGTTAAGGGGAATTTTGAAGTCTAAAATGGGCCTCTTAAGAAAAACGTACAACCAAAAGAAATTTTATAAGAACCAATAAGAATCAAGATGATGATGTCAACCATCAAGGATGATTTGCCATTTTTGGAGTTAAAAAGTAAAAAGATTAAAAAATAATAAAACTATTTATTCAACTCATATTTACAACTGATCTCCTTAAGGTTTTACTCAAATTTTGAGTGGGAGTACTCGTTGGATGCAAATTTAATTCTTCATCCAAGGAGTACCCATGCTGCATACTTTTGATGAACCCTGCTACACGAAAAATGAGAAATATATGGAAAAATGTGATTGAATCACATTTTTCATGTATTTCTCATTTTTCGTGTAGTAGGGTCCATCAAAAGTATGCAACATAAGTACTCCTTGGACGAGGAATCAAATTCTGCATCCGACTAATGTTTCTGCTCGAAATTTGAATGAACCCATTGAGAGATAAGTTGAAAATACGAGTTGAAAAAATAGTTTTTATTTTTTCCCTTTAAAATTTGATGATGTAATTTAATCTTATTTTATTATTTCCACTATTATTTTATTATTTCCACTATTATTTTATAATTTCATTAGGAGGCCCATTTTAGACCTCAAAATTCCCATGATGAAAAAATGTAAATATACCGCAACACAAATATACAAAATATTAGAAATGCTGAAATTCCATTTGAAGGGAAAAAAGAAAACAAAAAAAACAAGGGCAAAGAAAGAATTGAGGTTAAATATCACTATGATTATAAAAAGATAAATAAAAACCTATTTTGGTAGTAAAATGTTATTTCCTCCTTAGAAAAAAGCTATAATAGGGATTGGGCATCATGTATTACCGTAGGGCTCCCACCTACAAATTTATGGAAAAACAATATTTCTTTCAAAAATTTTGGTTAAATTGTTACTATGGCTGGTGATATCCAAAGAAAATCTCATAATAGATGATTCAACCTCAATGCAGAAGAGCAATGTTTCTTTCAAATTTTTTTTGGTTAAACTGATAACATGGCTCACGTGATATAAAAATAAAATCTAAAATCTTGTAAGAATCGATTAACAAACAATATATGTTAAAATTTGAAACAATTTCCAATATTGCAGTGGAAATTACTAACAAAAAAGAACATTGGTCTTAAATAGCTTGTTGATAGAATAGACCTTTTAACTCAAATTGGAAACAAAATTGTTTGACAATTGTGGAAGCCACTACAAGACAAGCTAGATGGTTTTAACTACCTTGTAAAAAACAAATTTTAAATGCAATACCTGTTTTACATAAGATTAAATGTCCAATATAAATATTATCTATTGGAATGTTGTATACTTGATACCTAGACAATTTGTATACATCTATTAAAGCTTCTCTAGGTGGATATCCCTTTTCAGATGAAAGTATGAATCAAAATACTAAAAAGAGAAAAAGAAACTTCTCTCATTTCTTGGATGACAAACTTCACAGGTTTAGAATAAAGAGTATAATACAAGTGTATCCTTTGCAGTTCTCGACATTTTATTGGAGTTAGATGGACATTGGCAAGAGTCGTACTCTCACCGCAAGAAACGAGTGTCTTACTTCAGTACCCAACACAGCGCCGCTGGATTCCAATAGTTATCTAATCCAAAAGAAAATAGTAGTTTAAGTAATAAAATCTCATAATGTAAAGTCGGTCATGATACTCTAAGCAATGGTGCATGCAGGATACCTCTTTATTGACATGGCTTTCGTGGTCTCCATACAACTGTAATGCCTCCTCAACAGGGGTACCTGTGTATACAAGATATGCACATTACTATCAACCCTGTTCATCCTTTACCTGCTTATTAGAATATCATAAAATGGGATCACACATCAAACATCAAAATTTTAATGCAGAGTGGTGGACATAACTTACCAAGCACAAGATTCAATATTGAATATATTCATATATTTAGAGTACTAAACCAGATTGCCTTCAGGAATCCAGAGACGGTCTTGTCCCAATAACTGAAGGTAATTAGACCAGAGCAGCTTCAGCAAATCTGAAAATGGCATGCTTTTTGTGTGTGAACTAGTTGAGCCATGTTGCGATGCCTATTTTTGTTTTTTGCTTGTATTTAAGCATGTTTAGCTGATATGATTTAAAGCTCTGTTATTAATAGACTGGGGACCATAAATAGCTCATTTTTTGGACAGAGAGGCAGATCAAAAGTAAAAAGAACGCCACAACGTACTTAACAACAGAAGAAAATAATATTTGAAGTCGCTTTAGTGAATCTGAAAAAAGGAAGCTATTTTATATCTGAGCTTAGTTGAGCCATGTTATAATGCCTTTTTTTGCTTTTGTTATATGTATGGTTTAGGTGAAATGATTTAAAACTCTGTTACTTGAACATTCTCAGCGTTGTAAATGGCTCTTATTTTGGAGAGATGATGGTTGTTTGTTTTGGACTGTCTAAAAACTCTTCCTTTTATAAGTATAAGAATTTGAAGCTAAGATTTGAAATATGTAGGTGATAGAAGGTGAGGACAAAACTCTACCTTTTATAAGTATAAGAATTTGAATCTAAAATTTGAAATATGTAGGTGATAGAAGGTGAGGACAAGACTTGTTCAATTCCTTCGAATATAGAAGGTGAGGACAAGACTTGCTTCAATTCCTTTCCTTTGAATATAACACGTTCTAGCTTACGAACAGCGCAATAACGGGAGGGGTATGTGTTACTCAAATTACTATCTTGAGGAGGCCACAATAACACCATGGAAGTTGCAGAAAACTGGTCAGAGTATCAAGTTTTTCATCCCCTTGAATAGCAAGCTACAAATGTCTAGGAGTGATACGGTTGACCCTCAAATCTTTGCTTGCATTTCCTGCCAACTCCAAAAACTTTGCAATCAAATACTCCAAAATAACCGCAGAATATACAACAACAGTTGCTTCCACTCTGACATTTCAAGATATATGAGATTTCAGCAGGCTATAGATACGTCCCATTGGGAACTGCATCAAACAAAAAGATACTCAAGGTGAGTGAGGCTGAGGCCTCTCTGAGGTTGTTTCTTGATACCTGGTAGTAGTATAACGGTCATCGCCTCGTCATGAGGCCGAGTGCAAGACCCGGTTGAAGTCTATTGTTGAATCGTCTCCAAAAACATAAGAGACAACTCTCTGGTAAAACCAAATCACCTTGCGTCCAAATCACACCCATGAGAAAATTTCCACGAGGCTGATAATGAAGAGTAAAACCCCAGATTTGACAGAGAAACATCGTGTTGGGTGAGAGAAAGAAATCTGAGAAGTGGAATTTCCAATATGGACATTTTGAGTGGCGAAGAGAAAAATATTGATATCGACCAATCTTCCAGCCATTAGCGTCCAGGTTGAGAGTACTCGCAACCGTGAGCACACCAAACCCCCAGAGAAACAAAGAAAATGATTAAAGCATGCTTTCTTGAACTGAAATTATCAATCTGATGATTGGACATGTCTAACGTTAATACAAACCTAAAAGCGAAAGAAGCCCAAAAGCACTGCTCAATCTCAGTAGAAGGAATGATGAATATAAAGTTAAAAGGCTAATTCCCAACAACTTCCCTGGGCACATATCATTCATGGGAAAAACCAGTGTTACTTGGGAGCAGGAGCAAAAACGGGAGAAGCTCTTGGTTTGGGAGCGAATCCCAAAGCATTTTTTATATAATATATATATTTTTTATATTTTGGTACATATATGTCAACAAATACATGTAGAATAATGAATTAGATATAAAAAAACATAGATTGAACCATATAACAACAATCATCTAGAAGTTATAATCTTCATCAACCACGTCCACAAGTTAGTAACATAGTAACATACAACATATTGAGTCTCATGGTTCATCAATATTAAAGTTTCATGCTTTCAAAATTCAATATATAACATTTATCATCATTGATCACCAAAGTTGTGCTTGTAAGCTAAGTGTAACCATTACAACAAATAATATCTAACATGAAATGAAATGTTATAAAATGAAATGAAACGAAACAACTTTCCACTTTCATGAAGCATCATATTCATAATTCATTACTAATGAGTTATGATTGCCCACTTCAAACTTAAATTGTCATATATTGTTTAAAAAAATATCATAATAAATATGAAAGAGTCAATAGTTATAAAAACCACTAGAAACTAGAAAAGAGAAGTAAATCTATTATCTATTTCTTATGCTTGGGCCTCTTGCCACCATGAGAAATGTCTAATTTTTTAGTCTTGTTGGAAAATCAGGATCTTTGTCATTAATATCACCCTCTAAGCATTAATATCCAGAGCTATCTTTGTCATTACCTTTGTATCTGTATAGGGTCTTTGCCATTAATATCGCCCTCTAAGAATTAACATAAGATAGAAAAAGCATAGCATGTCAAATCAAGATTTTGTTTGAGTGATGTGTACATTTTTAGGAGGGTCATGATAGAAGAGTTCGACAACCAATGTCACTAACATCAAGGTACATAGAAGGATTGGTGCTCTTGATTAAATACGAGTTCCATACCCTAATACATGACAAAATTCAATGGAAACATTGCAATCCCCCAATCCTGAAATCCTGAAAAATTGATAAGTCTGCTAGATTTTGAATGAAATCTAAAATTTTACTCTCTGAAACCGGAACCACTCTCAAACATCCTGAGTCATTTCATGATAATGTTAAAAATTTAAGTAAAAGGATGAAAATGAAGATTAAGGAGAATGTCACTTTTACTTTAAGAATTTAACATTACCATGAATAGCATATCAATACTAGGGACATAGACTTGATCATTACGCTGCCCCACTCAAAATTTATTTGTTTCTTTCAAAAAAAATTGCATTTCGAACATTACTACAAAATAAATTGCAAAAAAGGCAAAACGCTCCCAAAAAGGCAGGGAGCGAACGAAAATTTTTCTAGGGAGCGCGCTCCCGCCCGGAGCGTGGATTGGGAGCAGGATCGGGGGGGCGCTCCCCCGCAACAAGAGGAAAAACCACCAAATGCCAATAGAAGCCTCGTGACAAGAAATCCAAGGGTGTAAAACAAACTAGTATCTTTTGGAACAATATAAGCAGCAAGTCGCTTTGACCAAGATCCCAGCGACAAAAGCACTCTCAGTCCAACAAGTGTATTAAACATAGTCCTTGCATAGCATCCTGACTTTGCAATCTGAACCCCATCTCCTCCATTCAATGCTAAAGCAACATTTTTCATCCAATCACCCATTGAATTCCTTCCCCAGGCCAGCACTCTCGAGCCCAAGATTGATGGATTTATCTCAAAAATTACACCAAAGGAAACCAACAAAGCCACCAACTCATTTGCAATGATGTAAAACCACACTATACTCATAGGAAACCTCCAAGAACCCAAGGAAACAAGAATGTCCGTGGAGGGTGTTGTCTTGGTTATAAAATATCAAATGGTTCCAAATATAACACCCAAAATTCCTCCAACAACATATGCTACCTTGCCAATTCCAAAGGGCTTGACTTCTTGAATATTCCAGAGCAGAGCCAAAAGAATTGGTGACAATGTTACAGATGCAACTGCAACCTTTTTTACCATCAGTCATCTTCCACTATGGGAGGGTCGGTTGTCTTGGTATTTTCAATGACCATTCAACAAAACACTGTAGAAAGCCAAATAAAGAACACCTCGTTTGATAATTTTCACTGTCCTCACGCCATCCCCACAGGGGCCTAGTCTCTCCTACTGTCTTTGACAGTCCCTGGTTTGAGAGAATAGCTACATTTGACGCCCACATCCACTGAGGCAATGAAGCCTCCAAAAGCCCATGACCAGCAGCCAACCCTGTACTTAACTCTAAATCCAAAAGAGGACTATACATGGAATCATCTTCATCTTCACAACCGAGAGAAATAGTACTTCCCGGGAAGGACTACATGGGTGTCATTGAATCCCACTCTAAGTTCCGAGTTTGTTTCCTCATAAACTCATTTGCTGCGAGAGTGAATGCATATAGGATGTATATTGAAATAAAAGCCAGTGCTCCCCACAAATTAATCTTTCCAATGAACAGAATCAGAGAAAGTGAAGCAAGGGTCAATAGGAAGAAACGAACATCTCGTATAAAGCTTCGGCGATCAATCTGTGCACACAACACTATTGAGTCCCACCTCACCAACATCAGCCCCCATAAAAGCAGTGATACTTGCAAATAGATCAGGGGCTCCATTTCTAAGAGGAAGAAGAGTCACTCTGGCCACTGTTGGTGGTAGCTTCAAAAGCCTGGACAATTTTTCTACAGAACAACAAAAGTAATATGCCGCAGTGTTACCCAACATATAGAATAACGCGACGAGCCAGAAAGCTAAGATGACATAGCCAAAGATGGGCCATTTATCACATGTGCAGTAGAAAAATGATATGTACTCAAAAAATTCCCCCGGATGTGCACTGCTTGTGGGCTTCCATATCCTGTCTGTTCTTTCAATCCTGCACATAGAGAATCAGACTGAACATTCTGCACAGTTTCCAAACCACTCGGCACCACAAGGCCTGTTTCTAACGAGTTTTCTATTACAGGGTGTTGTTATTTATCTGCTGGGCTTTTAGCCAAAATTCCTGAAAAATTAAGGCTTGGTTATGATGGGTTTTGAATAGGAATTCTCAACCTGTTGCGGTCTATATCCGAAACTGAATTATCTCTATTGAATATCCATTTGTGTGATGCGTTTGGGCCACTGTTGGATTCAAATCTCTCCGAGCTCCATCTAAAAGAGGCTTTTGAAAAATCCCCGACGAGGAAAAGAGGGGATTTCACAAGGTTTTTGCGGTCAGAAAGAAAAATAAATAGCAGAACAGCAAACCCTAGATTATACAGTATGCGAAAGTGTTTTCACAGTTTGCCCAAACCTGGTTTTGCCATAATTTTCACTCAAAAAACCAAATTATATTTCCCCAGCTCGACTAATACAATTTGGGTCATCGATTTTCCATATTCTCCATAGGCGTGTTGAGGAATTCAACCTTCGAAGGGAAAATATTTCGGAATTTCTATGCTCCCAACCCGTAACAATAATTCTGTAAAAGGATAACCTTTTACGAATATTTATTCTAGACAGAAAATGCATACGGGTGCGAAATTCTGGTAATGGGCATAAGCTGAAACGGAAGAAACAATCAAAAGGGTACCTGAATTCGACTTGCAGTCGCTGATTTTGTGGATTCTGGATCAAATATTGTTGCCGGAAAGTTCATAAGGATACCCGAATTCAACTTGCAGTCGCTGATTTTGTGGATTCTGGATCAAATATTGTTGCCGGAAAGTTCATAAAGACCTCGACGCTACGATTATCAATTTTCCCAGTTTATTGTTAAACAGGGAATCTGATAAAGAAGGCCAAAAAAGAACCACGCTGCGGTGCAGGCACTCTTTATGTGCCAATACATTTTTGGAGTCGTCTATGGAGGCGGAGGAATTGCCGGGACCATCAAAAGTGGCCAGAATCCGGACAAAAAAATTTCAAAAAATCTTGTAGACACAGTATTTGAATCATGTTTGTTTGAATCATGTTTTTTTATGGTAGAAATGGATTCGGCACCATCAAAAACGTCTAGAACACCTAAAATTATGAATTTTAACAGCTTTTACTTAGATTTACAAAAATCCCTGCCACATTTTTTCAAAATATGGTTGGAATTTCCATAACTTTCAGGGCAAAAAAGCATAATTTTTAGACTATGGCTACATTTTTAATTAGACAAAAGACAACAAAAATAAACACTTGTTATTGGTCGGTGTTGGAGTATCCCATGCAATACATGGGCCATAACTTTCAAGGCAAAAAAGCATAATTTTTAAAACTACAGCTACATTTTTAATTAGACAAAAGACGCCGAAAATAAACACTTGCTATTGGTTGGAGTTGGGGTATCCCGTGCAATACATGGGCATTCAGACTAAATCAGTATTTATGAATAACTGGTTAGGTGATCTAACTATTCAGAATGGCTTCAATCGGTTGATTGAGAAGATTCTGTTGCAATGGTTCAAGTTAACATAGCTGAAAAACATCTAAGATGACCAAAGGGAAAAAATATTTCATCTTTCCACCTTGTTACAAGCATCAATATCCAGTGGCTATATGTGATCCATACTGCACGATTATACTACTTATAATCTGGTCATACAGGCTACCTATTACCTTCCAGATTTACCTATTACCTTCCAGATTTTTGGGTTCAAGAAACATCAGAAAATTTCTGGCACCATAAAGAATCAATTATTGGTCCCAAGCTTTTCTTTTCCCTAGTTCCTTATGTCAACAGAGGAAAGTGGATCTTGAGTTCTTGTTTGGTCAATTGTTTGTAAGATTGGTTTCATTTAACATATACCCGTTAAACAATTTTAGAAAATTAGGCTGGACAGAAACAAGAGCTGGAAGGACAAATGGAGGCAATTATATTGTTGGTCTCCTCTGCTAGTTCATGTTAAAACTGGAAACATTTATTGTATCAATTGCCGCTTCTTTCATACTAAAGGTCCTACACCATTCAAGGATTTATTTTCTGTTCTTTATTTTGGCTTTCTGAACCTGTGTAGCTCTCATACCTTTGTAGTATCTCTTATTAATTTTGGAGTTGCACGAGGCATTCTCAATTCTGTCTTTTACTATGGTCTTGTTGACTGCATTTTAGTTCATTTGTGGATATCGGGGAAGTTTAATATTAAAAGTGGAAAGATTTGTTCTATCATTTGTTGCTTATTTCATGTGGACAACTTTAGAGTTTGACCACTTATAGCATTGATGGGAGTAGTTTTTAATTTGTTCAATTCATGCTTTTGTACCATTTGCATGTTCTAGGTATCACAAGTGTATCAAACAATGAAAACCATAGCCCTTTCAAGCATGATACCTTAGAAGCTTAGTGTGGATGTTGTGAAGTACAATTTCTTACAGCTGAAGATTGACCATTTAAAAGGCATTGTACAGTTTGGTAGTCAGGTGAAGAATTTAGTTTTCTGGTTTTCATTGTTTTGAATACAAAATTAAGCCTCGGCTAATTTTGAGGATGTTGCTTCTGTTCATGGAGTATTTTTGAGGGTGAGGATGTTGCTTCTGTTCATGGAGTATTTTTGAGGGTGAGGATGTTAAAATCTAGCTATTTGGTGGATTTATTTCTGCAGGACCTCGAATCAAACCAGATTCAGAATCATTTAACCATTCTTATGAAGTGCTTAAACAAGGCTAGCAGATAAACTTGAAGATGCCTCAATTTTAACATACAAATAAGGGCATATAGATGAAGGAGATGGAGGCGGCTTTGCTCCATACATTCAAGTGCTTCTTCATTGAAGTTAAGGGTGACAATATATGGCATTTTTGCTTCTATAATAGTAGTTTTCTATTAAATGCCATTGCATTGCAATGCAGGTGAATAAAGAAGGCCTAGAATTATTGAAGATTTCCATTATGGCAAGGTTGGAATTTTTTAAATTTTAATCTTTTCCCTTATGGACCTTTCATTAGTTACAATGTTGTTGAGATTAGTTACCTGTAAATGGTCAAAACTCATAAAATGTTCTACTTTTCCAAAAAGAAAAAATCATTATATGTGGAAAAGAAATATACATGTTTCACCTATATATGGCTGAGCATAGCCATTTTTGGTTCCACTAGGGAAACCTGTAAATTCACCTATGCATATAAATCTGCCTAAATCTGAATACAACAGACAACGAAAACAAAAATCCATCTGGCTATCCACTGATACACACAAAGAACGAAAATCACTTCTTTTTTCAACATTGCAAACGAAAGATTCTGCAAAAGGCTCTATACCCTGATGTCTATTGATTCCATGAAAGTGCCATCAACAATTTCCCATATACTAAAACTACGAGCTGAGAGCTCCAGTGCTTCCTTACATAGTTTACTCCAGCGCTTCCTTAGATAGATTATCTGCCTGGGCATTTAGCTCCCTAAAAATATGCTTGAAAGAGAACCATTTGAAACAATGAAAGGAATCAAGACAAAGAGAACCATTTGAAACAATGAAAGGAATCAAGAATTGTCTGGAGAATAGCGTTGAGGGGAATACTTTCAATGATAATTTCATTGTTTGCCCATTTCATTACCATCTGTGAATAACCAAAGATCTGAGACCATAAACCCAAAAATTATGCTTTGCTGTTGGCCCCCTACCATGAGCATATTTAACTTGAACAAAATCAATTTTTCTTATGAAAAAAACTACACCAATATCACAAAGGGGAGGATTTCCTTAGCATGCTCCATCGAAATAACCCCAAGGAATAATATGGTCCAGGGAGGATAGCTAGTTAGATAGATTTTTTATATGGACCAAATAGATAGATTGTTGTGCAATTTACACCGTATCATGAATCTGTCTCCCTTGGAAGAAACCAGATTGTTCTTTTGCGATCACTTCGCTAAGGATGGGCTCTAAACAAGGAGCCATGACCTTAGCTAAGATCTTATATATATTATTGCAACAAGATATAGGTTTGAAATCCTCAAAAGGGCAACCAACCTGTTTCTTTGAAATGAGAGCAATATGGGTCTTATTGAAGTAGCCAAGGACTTTCCCTGACCACTGAGATTCCTGAATCACCAAAAAAAATGATCGAGTTTGATTAAATCATAGAAATTGGAATTGAATTTGACCATAAACAAATCTGGACCATGACTCGTCCTTTTGCATAGAGGAAAGAGCATATAAAACCTCCACTTCAGAAACTTTGACCACTAGATTCAAGGTCATCTCTTCCAAAATACAAGACGAGAACAAATTTGAGGCTTTCAGAATCTCTTGAATGTGACATCCTGAAGGTTAAGTAAACAGAGAGCTAAAATTCCTTACGCTCTCTTCTGCCATTTCAGGTTAGGAACAGAGCTCCCCATTGCTAGAATACAAGAATGAATGTGCCATATAGTATTTAAAATTTCCAGAAATTGGTGTATCTATGGAAAATTTCGTGTTATCATCACCTTCCTTGATCCATATGATCCATATGGCATGGCTCTTCAAGCGTCATGTAGACTCTTCTCTTTTTAATAGGCCTTGTCCAATGTTACTTGGGAGAGGGAGTGAAAGCAAGGAGTGCGAGCGAAAACGGGAGCAGGAGCTTCTGCCCGGTTTGGGAGCAAATCCCAGAGCGTTTTTTATATAATATATATATTTTTTATATTTTGATACATATATGTCAACAAAAACATGTAGAACAATGAATTAGATATAAAAAACATAAAAAAACATAGATTGAACCATATAACAACAACCATCTAGAAGTTATAATCTTCATCAACCACATCCACAAGTTAGTAACATAGTAACATACAACATATTGAGTCTCATGATTCATCAATCTTAAAGTTTCAAGCTTTCAAAATTCAATATATAACATTTATCACCATTGATCACCAAAGTTGTACTTGTAAGCTAAGTGTAACCATTACAACAAATAATATCTAACATGAAATGAAATGAAACAACTTTCAACTTTCATAAAGCATCATATTCATAATTCATTACTAATGAGTTATAATTGCCAGCTTCAAACTTAATTGTCATATATTGTTTTAAAAATTATCATAATAAATATGAAAGAGTCAATAGTTATAAAAACTACTAGAGACTAGATAAGAGAAGTAAATCTATTATCTATTTATTATGCTTGGGCCTCTTGCCACCACGAGAAATGTCTAATTTTTTAGTCTTGTTGGAAAATCAGGATCTTTGTCATTAATATCACCCTCTAAGCATTAATATCCAAAGGTATCTTTGTCATTACCTCTGTATCTGTATAGGGATCTTTGTCATTAATATCACCCTCTAAGCATTAACATAAGATAGAAAAAGCATAGCATGTCAAGTCAAGATTTTGTTTGAGTGATGCGTACATTTTTAGAAGGGTCATGATAGAGGAGTTCGACAACCAATATCACTAACATCAAGGTACATAGAGGGATTGGTGCTCTTGATTAAATACGAGTTCCATACCCTAATACATGACAAAATTCAATGGAAACATTGCAATCCCCCAATCCTGAAATCCTAAAAAACTAATAATTTTGTTGGATTTTGAATGAAATCTAAAATTCTACTTTTTCCATATGAAATCCAATGAGGCTGGAACCACTCTCAAACATCCTGAATCATTTCATGGTAATGTTAAAAATTTAAGTAAAAGGATGAAAATGAAGATTAAGCATGAATAGCATATCAATACTAAGGCCATAGACTTGATCATTAAACTGTCCCACTCAAAAATTATTTGTTTCTTTCAAAAAAAAATTGCATTTCGAACATTACTAAAAAAGAAAAATTGCAAAAAAGGCAAAACGCTCCCGAAAAAACAGGGAGCGAAAAAAAATTTAGGGAGCGCGATCCCGAGTCGCTCCTGCTCAGAGCGCAGATTGGGAGCGGGATCGGGGGCCGCTCCCCCGCAACATTGGCCTTGGCTAACATCCTCTGCACAGTTTCCAAAACACTGGGCACCACAAGGCATGTTTCTGATGAGTTTTCTGTTACAGGGTATTGTTGTTTATCTGCTGGGATTTTAGCCAAAATTCCTGATAAATTAAGGCTGGGCTATGATGGGTTTTGAATAAGAATTCTCGATCTATGTGGTCTATATCCGAAACTGAATTATCTCTATTGAATATCCATTTGTGTGATGCTTTTGGGCCACTGTTGGATTCAAATCTTTCTGAGATCCATCTAAAAAAGGCTTTTGAAGAATCCCCACCGAGGAAATGAGGGGATTTTACAAGGTTTTTGCGGTCAGAAACATCTGAGATCCATCTAAAAAAGGCTTTTGAAGAATCCCCACCGAGGAAATGAGGGGATTTTACAAGGTTTTTGCGGTCAGAAACAAAAATAAACAGCAGAACAGCAAACCCTAGATTATACAGTATGCGAAAATGTTTTCGCAGTTTGCACAACCCTGGTTTTGCCACAATTTTCACTCAAAAAACCAAATTATATTTCCCCAGCTAGACTAATACAATTTGGGTCATCAATTTTCCGTATATTCCACGGACGTGATGAGGAATTCAACCTTCGAAGGGGAAAATATTTGGGAATTTCTATGCTCCCAACCCGTAACAGCAATTCCGTAAAAAGATAACAGATATTTATTCAAGACAGAAAATGCATACGGGTGCGAAATTCTGGTCATGGACATAGTTGAAATGGAAGAAACAATCAAAAGGGTACCTGAATTAGACTTGCAGTCGCCGATTTAGTGGATTCTGCATCAAATATTGTCGCCGGAAAGTTCATGAAGATCTAGACGCTATAATTATCAATTTTCTCCGTTTATTGTCAGCCCAAAAATGGATCTGACATGTTTAATACTAAGCAGGGAATCTGATCAAGAATGCGGAAAAACACCCACACCACTGTTCATATGCCATGTGGCTATTTTTAATTAAACAAAAGACGACTAAAATAAACACTTGCCATTGTTCATATGCCATTGCCATTGTTCATATTAAACAAAAGACGACTAAAATAAACACTTGCCATTCGTCAGGGTGAACAGTGTCCGCTCGCCCCCAACCGCAACCCCGCAGAGAAAAACGCTTTCGACGTAAATATTTGAAGTAAACGCTATCTTAAACTCATAAAGAAAAGAAAGTGGATGTGTGTTCGCCAAATACATTTCATTCATGTCTATGAGTTTAATATATTTTATATTTAATTAAAAATTTATATAAACAAAAATAAAATATTTATATTTATATTTTATTTAAAATTATATAATCATTTATATTAAAATCAATTATTTATTAGTTTAATAAAAATTATAATATAATATTAGTTTAATAAAAATTATAATATAATAGAATATATATATTATTGTAAGTTATATATTTTAATTATTTAGAATTTTTTTTGGTACACATTCATTATAACTAATTAAATATTATGTTGAAAAAGATACGGTTTTTTTATCACTTTTATTGAAATAAGGATTATCATATATTAGAGTTGTATCTTGTTACATCCTTCAACTAATGCATAATTAATTTTTAGTATAAAAATGTTTGTTTTAAAAATAATTACAAAAGGTTATAAGTGTACATAACATGATAATGGATTTTTTTTGATGGGATGTGAAAAAGTCACCATGAGATATTTCCACTGATATTTTTTTTAGCGTCCCAATGCACTAGAAAAGTAAGTAACAAGGATATTCACATTACAAACAATCAACCATTATGTTAGTCATAATGCAAAACAATATGTATTTAATATTAAAAAAATGACTCGTTTAAACATAGTTATCAACTTATCAAAATACTTCATAGTTCTTTTATAAATGTTGTATTTAGTGGTTTTTACTTCCACTTCAAAAGATGGTCTTCTCAATATCATCCATTTTTTAGAGTTAAAATGTGAGAGCATTTTACAACAATGTTTTTTACAATCCATAATGGTGTTAACAAAAAATTTAAAATCAACTTGAATAAAAAATTGGTGTTATTGGAAAGACACTTTTTTTTATATTCGAGCTTAAAATTACAACTTGTTTGAAATGTTACCATTTACAACTGATATCATTATCAGTGAAATCTTAAATTCAACCGTTGAATTTAAAGTAGTGTTATTAGTGACATTATTTTTTCTATCATAGTTAAAATTATAAATTGTTTGAAACCATCCTTTAACAATTAGGTTTACTAGGTTGATCTATGTTTACTAAATTTACTAAGTCAACCATAGTCAACCATGGTCAACAATGGTCAACTAGGTTTACTAGGCTACCTAAGTTTACTAGGTTTACCAAATTTACCTAGGTTTACTAGGTTGATTTTATGAGAATAATTGAGAATGCTTTATGATTTATAAAGTCTAGGTTGTATCAATAATGTAAATGAAATAATTGTATAAAAGATATTTTTAAAGAAAGGAGAGGTTCAAATTTGATGGGGCATATAGTATCTAGATCTATGTCAATCAATTTGTGAAAGCACTATAGATGTGAGGTCTTTTGTTCCACGACAAGGGGGGCACATACCTCAATTTGGTGTCTTGTTATGTCAGGACTATGCCAACCCCAACCATGGGCCTCTTGTAAATGCATTGTAAACATTTTTACATAAATAAAATTTAAAGGGGGACTAAGTCAAGGGACACAAATTCCAGAGCTGAGAGGAGGTTGCTTGCTTGGGATGTCAATGAGTTTCTTATGCAAAAATCTAAACTGTTTTGGGGACAACCATTAAAGGGTTGGTTGGTGAGCCTTAATGGACTGGTTAGGAAATTAATTTGGGTTGCAAGGAAGTACACATGCCATGTTTCCTTGAGAAACACTTATAAGGCAAGGAGAACTAAATTAATGAAGTTGATTGTGTTGGTAGAAAATGACATAAACCGATCCCAATGTAGAAGAAAAGACAACATAGAGAAGAGAGCGGGTTTTATCTCATGGAGATACATGCTCACTATCATTTAGAGAGGAGAGAAAAAACACTCACTCACTCACTCACTCAACCAGAGTGGATTAAGCATTTGACAAGAAGAAAGAAGGAGGATTGTAAACGGTTTCGATTGGAAAGATTGGTAGATAGGTGGGTTCCCCTTAGTGAGGAACAATGCATTTCGAGTCCCTGTAAAGCTAGAGGGTGGAGATGGTTTTCTCTGGATCCTCTTATTAGCATGGGCGGAGGATTGTGTCCTTTAAATCCTGGAGGGAGAGTCTTTGAAACCTTCTTATTATTGATTTATAGTGGGTTCTGGATTCCCTTACGTGGGTGGAACCACTGTGTGTTGGTAAAGGGTGGAGAGGTTACTCTCTAGATTCCATTGATATCTTTAAGTGGAGGCAGTTGACCTATGAATTCCTTGCGCTTTATTCGATTATTAAGTGGTTAGTGGGTGGGGTAGGGAGGTCCTTTGAAGTCCCTGTTTCAGCCGACAGTTGGTGTTTTATCCCTTAAGCAAGCCCCTTAGTCTTTGGAATTTGGCTCGGGGGTGACAGTTGCGAGTGAGCTTGGTTACCACTGTCTAAGGTTGGGTGGAGAATCTGTGTCCCAAACTCAGTTGCCGAAGATATTCCAAGGTAAATGCTTCATGTATTTTTTGTGTTAATGAATATGTGCCTGCATTTCTAGATTGTAGTGGTGTTGGTAATTGTAATGTGAATGTGTTGTAAATACTGAACTAAAACAATGTTTATAAATGTGAGCAGCAAAGGTGTAATACATCCTTGGAATGGAATGGTTGTTATGAAATATTTGACTATGCTATTAGCATGCATGTTAAATAAAAATACACAATGGTAGAGCATCATAAATGGTTCCAAGAACTAGATTTAATCATTATAGTTATTGGCATAAGGATTCTTTTATTATAGAAGAAGGGCTACAATGAAGGAAACATGTTGACAGGGCCTGTGCATACATATATAATTGAATGTACATTTATATTAGCCACAAGCCTATAAGGAAGTTTATGAGGCTTGTGTTGATGATGAGGATAACTTCCTCTTGTGACTATTATAACTCATGATCTTGCAGTAGAGGCTCAGTCAACCTTGCATTTTCAGCAATCGTACAAGTCTTCGACAAGTTCATAGTATCGTTGGCGATGGCATTGCAGGACTAAGTAATTTGTAATACAAACTTGAAGGTGATGGAAAAATTTACAAGTAAAATTTTATGTATTGTAGGCAATGGATCACTTTGCAAAACACAAAAAATAATGGATTTTAAAATTAGTTAATAGTATAAACAGAGACAAAATACATATCAGAAACAGATAACAACAAAAATGATAAAGGAGTTCACCCCTCTCCTGGGCTACATCTCCTGGTCCAGCTTCCAATGTTGGGCCTCTTTCATTAAGTGCTCAAATTTGTGTTTACATGGATTTATAGTGCTCAGAATGTAAATATTATGTCTCCAATGGCTTTAGAACAGTCAAAAACCCCTAGCTGGGCTTTTGTTGGGCTCAATTTGGCCAAAATCTAAAGAAGTTATGCTCTCTCAAAGTTTTCTCAGCTAACTCATATACAAATTGCACTGGACTACTAACCATCCTATGAATCTGCCTTTTTCGAAACTGCCAAGAGACAAATTCGCTTGGCGCCGGTGAGATTCGCATTGAATTGGGTGCATTTTGTTGCCTCGTTTAAATTTCCAATGACCCCGTGAGCGGAAAATTGGGCAACATAGGCCATGTGGCTGAGGACCAGGGCCAACGTCTCGCCCCCACCCTCGGAGCCCTAGCTGTTACCACACTGGTTCACATGTGCGCCATATAACCTGGGCTTATCCCTTATTTTCTGTGCCCGACCGTTAAATAATCCGTCAAGCCCTCTGTTGATCTCCACTAGTCATATATGGGTACACACGACTGTGGGTTGGTCCCCATACTTTCGTCACACAACTGCTAGCACTGTGCTCTACCCATGCCATGGTCCCATGCCCTGTGTTGCGGCCACATGTTAGGATTAAGTCTAGCCCCCCACAATTGTTGCACTCTGGTCGTATGGTATATGCACGAGACAATTGTTGGTCCCAAGCGTTCTGCCTCCATGAATGTTGCCGCTATGGTACATATATTCCATGGTCCGGTGGTTCAAAATATTTGGACGTCGAAACCTTGACCCAGCACAGAGAGGCAAAGTGGCAGCCTAACATTGGCCCAAATTGTACAATCATCCCGCCCAGTCAGTAGTCCTGCATCCAACCTGCAAATTTTTTACCTGTTCAGGAAAACAATCAAAATGCAATATCGGGAGCATACGATATTGATTTTGAGTGATTCAAGTTGCATTGCATTCAATTCATTGAGATATACACTCTGGTATAAGTTTCGAGAACTTTTAAACACTTTTAATTTTGAGCACTTTACTAATCCCCTGGATTACTCCTTCCAAATGGAAGTTTTGGACTTCAAACGACTACTTTCAATCAACAAATAGATGAGGGTATAGTTCCCTCACCCTCCCCATCTCAATCCATTTGGCTTTGCCTAGTTTTGCACCTTTGAGCCTCATATGAAGGTGCTTCACATTCCCTCTTCTTGAAGTTCTTGTTTTTCTGTCAAGGATAGGATCTTGCTGCAATTCTTCAAGATTTTCAAGAGAGAAAGCTTCTCTTGAAAGAATTTGAACACTCTCTTGGGTCTTCAATCAAAGGATGCTTACCCAATTTCAATTTATTTTCACCTTGAAGATTTTCTTTGCTGATGCAAAGCCTTACTTCATTTCCAACCTGAAAACTATGGTCAACACAATGCTTATCATGTTTAGCCTTGTATTTGGCTTGACTCTTCACCAAATGTGATTGCCATCACCATGCACCATCCTTCCTCAAAGCCAAAACATTAGGAGACCCACAAGAAGATGTATTAGAACTAATGTTCCCTTTGTCAAGTAGCTCTTGCATCTGCTTCTTGATTCCTGCATTCTCTAACACTGGCATCTTGTTCAAACCAATGTTCAAAAGTGAAGCATCCTACTGCAAATGAACTTCATGGTGTTTCTTCTTTTGGGAGGCAACACATTAGATTCTTGAAAAATCTTATCACATGTGTTAATAACTTCAACTAAATCTGATTTTAATGTTGCATCACATTCTTGGAAGGCTTTAGATTCATCAACATCTTTATGTTTAATCATCAACAATGCAAAATTCTGACTAACATTTACAAACCTCTTCATTTGTCTAGCATTCACAAGAGACAAATTCAACTCCTTGTGATGTGCTCTAACAATATACTCAATCCCATATTTAAACTAATTATACTTGTTCTCTTGGCGATGAAAGATGACTTTCATGTCATATAAGTATGGGCTTGCCAAAACAATCCCTCATATGTCAACTGGTACCACATCAAGTTCTACCTCATCAATAAAATTTGCAGCGATGGCAAATCTAAGTATGCATTTTCTTGTCAATTGCAATTTGGCATTGTCACATACCCAACCCAAAGGATAAGGTTTAGAATGAGGAATGGTTTCCAAATTTAGTTTCTTGACAATGTCTTCTAAAATGAGGTTTGCTTGTGATCCACTATCAAACAAAGTATCTACTTTGTTATTTTTTTTTATGACTCTTATATGGAAAAGCTCTATTCTTTTTCTTTCATTTTGAGTTTCAATGGGTTTACTTGAAGAGCTAGTACTTGCAATAGAATCATTAACTTTCAATCCCATGGCTATGTTTTTTTGTTTCATCTTCGGAATCAAATCCTGGATTTTGTTGTGTAGTTGCAACAATCTTTTCTTTCTCCTTGTTGCTAAACGTTTTGGGTCTCTTCTCGGGATGAAGTTTCCAACATTGGTCTTCATCTTGGCCTTCTTTTGAATAGTACTTACATGTGAGTTTTTCTCCCTCTTTCTTGACTGAAGCATTATTTTTATCCTTGCCTTTGAACTTTCCTTTTCCTTTTTCTCCAAACTTAAATGACTTCTCACTAGTTTCTTTAGAAACATTCTTCCCTCTTGCTTCTAAATGAGTTGCTTGTACACAAACTTCATCTAGTTTTGTAGGGTTAAACATGAGAATTGTGTGTCTTAAGTAACTATGTAAACCTCCAATGTATTTCAGTAGAGTATCTTGGGAGGACAAATCTATACCCAAAATCAAAGCTCTTTTCCTAAATTCTTGAGTATAGCTTTGCACATTTTGACCCTTAGCTTGCCTAAAGTTTTGTCAATCCATTATAGCTTTTTGCATGTATGCTAATGGATAAAATTGTCTTCTTATTGCAACAATAAAATCATTCCAAGAGGATAAAACCTTACCATGTTTCTTCATGTCCTCTTGAGTTTTGGCCTCCCACCAAATAAGTGTTTCACTTTCCAACCTAAGAGAAGCAAGCTGAATTTTGGTCTCATCATCCTTGATTCTTTGTATCCTGCAATACACTTCAATTTGACAAATCCAATTATCTAATTTCTCAGCATTTACCTCTCCATTATACATAAGAAATTTAAACTTTATGTCAAGATTTAACAAAGGAGTTTTACCATGTCCCTTTGGAGAATTTGGAGGTGTTTGTGAAAGGGTAGAAGAAGTAGAAGAAGAGGAGGATTAAGATGAGGATGAGGATGGAGGTGAAGGTGGTGGCTTGTCACCATTTCCTCCATCCCCTTTGGAGGTTTTTCTCATTTTCCTCCATCTCTTTTTTGATATTTTGAGCTCTCCGCTTGCAACCTTGAATTCCTCTCCTCATAAAGAAATTTTACCATTTCAAAGAAGTCTTTTTCTAAAAGTTATTTCATCTTCAGACATCCCTTCACCTTCTTCATGCGCCATGACTATTGAAGCTTGAGGTATGTGTGTTCTCCTTGAAAAAATGTGAGGCCTTGGCTCCACAAGTTCTCCTTCTCCTCTTTTAAGCTTCAACCTTGTAAGCATCAAAAAACACTTGCAAACAAAATAAAACATAATAACCTTGAACTCTGATACCAAACTGATCTGTAATACAAACTTGAAGGTGATGGAAAATTTTGCAAGTAAAATTTTATGTATCGTGGGCAATGGACATGGGGGATTCACTCACTGAACCTCTGCATAGCACGTGCATTCATGGCA
The DNA here is from genome assembly GCA_031772625.1 of Pinus tabuliformis. Taxonomy (NCBI): domain Eukaryota; kingdom Viridiplantae; phylum Streptophyta; class Pinopsida; order Pinales; family Pinaceae; genus Pinus; species Pinus tabuliformis. The sequence goes on from CM062807.1 coordinate 1,125,787,511, forward strand.
TACTAAACAATACCCTTAATTTGACTACATATTGGAAAATACCTTTAAAAATCACATTATTTAACCCCCTACCAATATAAATCCAATACACCTTCCCAATTAAAAAAAAAAAAAAAACTATTTTCACTAAATATTGAATGTATCCACTTTTTTATTCACATTTTTTATACCATTTTATTTTTATATCCCCTGTATAGTGACATGATGCCTCTCTTATGACCCCACATGCATTCTACAATGCACCTTTCTTCTTTTGATATACATTGTAAATTCATATTAGTTCTCCCACAATGCAATAACTTAACCCACACTCAAGCACATCTCACTAGATTTGTGGCATTTAATGGTCTAAGGCACACAAAGATCAACCATGTTTTAGGAAGATTGATTATGTGCATGTATATAAAATAACATATAAATTGATCTATATGATGATGAAAAATCAATTGATGAATGTTTATGAATAGGTTTGCACCAAATAAGGTGTTCAAGCACAAGTCTAGACCCTTGTTTGGTCAATTTAATGTTCTTAAATTGCAAGCATAAATTATCGACCGGAGTTGGTAAACTTATGAAGTGTAGGTGCACTGTATATGCTAGAAGTCTTTCCTTTAGTTTGTAAGATGATGGTTATATTTGTTTTGGGATTTTCGTTGTTATCTAGGTTTCTATTAGATTAGAGTTAGATTTCTACAAATTAATAAGTGGAGGTTAAGTTATTGTTACATTGATCTACTAGGTCATACCTATATTAAGTATCATTCTAAATCATCTTATATTAATCATTATACCATTATCAATTTGTCCTAAACACCTTGTTGCTATAAAACATAGTATTGAAATTCAAATGATTCTAAGAGCAAGAAAACAATCCTTCAAAATTTGTTTGCAAAGTATGTACAAACTTTGATTCTAAAAAGCATGAAAGTAATTTTCTAACACTGACTACAGAATACATACAAGTTCTAATTCTAAATCATAAAAATATTGTCTGTAATTAAGCGAAAAACGTTGAAGAACTAAACCATTAAATGACTGTGAAGAAATGTAAGCGCAAATGAAATAACGAAATGATAAATGAAATAATGAGATTTAACTTAGTTATAATGAAATGATGAAACAACAAAACAAGGAAACTAAACTAGAACTAAATGCAATAACATAAAGCGATAAAATGAAATAAACTAAACCTCGACTGTGTGTGGGGGCCCTCCACAGATAGTAGGTGTAAATCATGCTCACATACACATCGCATAGCAAAAAGGTAACTTTAATTCCATATGAAAACAAAGGTTTGTTTCAGAATTCTTCAGAAATTTAACTATTACTTCCTTCATATCCTTTACAGCGATACATGTTTATATATAAAATGTGTGCTCAAAGGTTTGAGACTTCTACGTATACATGTATTTTAATAAATCCTTATTCAAATTCGAAACTTAACAATAAAAGCGTTATCTTGACGATTTTCTATTTGGAAAGCAAATAAGAGAAACGTAATGCATTCAGACTTCTGCTACTACGTGTTTGACCTGTGCCTTTTACCATGCCACTGTGTGGTTCCTTTAGTGAATTGGCTCGAATAGATAGGAGGAGATCCATAAGGGAGTCGATCCTCAAACACCCATGTGCTTCTTTCCTTCGTTGGTGCACCAGAACCCCACAAACCATGGAGATAGCTGCATATTTGTAAAATAGTTGTAGAATCATGTTAATTATGTAGCCAATGTAATATTTAACATAACAATAAGGCACATTAACGAATATGAAAAATAACACATATGAGAGCTTTTACCTTATCAAAATCTATGATCTACTACTTTTATTGAGTTGAAAGCGGCGATGAACAAGAGGAAAATGGAGGAAAAATGGTGTCAAAACAAAATAGTGATGGAACTCTACATTCCCCCACACTGTAGTTTTTGTATGTTTTCATACAAAAAACAAAATTGATATCTTTATTGAACTACTGCATTTTCTTGGACACTTATGCCAGTACATGTAACTTTATCCTTTCACTTTCTTTCCAGTCATTTCCATCGTTGGTTTCCTCGTGAGGATCTTATATTTAAAGTTTATAACCTGTTTCTGTAAAGCCCAGATTTTCTTCTTCAGTTTCTTGTTCTTATTAAACCACAGACTTAGATGTAAAAGGAGGTTTTCACTCTTAGCTATTCGGATTTCATTATGTGCTTTCAAGGCTTGATTTTCATTTTTAATGTACCTATTTAATGTCTCCAGTTCAAAGATTTCTTGTTTCGATACATTGATTACAAGAGGTTCTTGTGGTTCATTAAACTAGACTTCTTCTTCCTCTTGAATTGGAATTGATGTTCTGGATGCATCCCTTTTCTCCAGGGATTCAATATAATCACAAATGTCTTGCTGCACAGGGTCAATTTCTGGCGTTATTTGTCCTAGACTCTGAGGATGCGAGGTGAAAGTTAGTGATGAAAGCCTTAGTGATGTTCTTGGAGAAATTCCTAAATCTTCTTCTGCCCCTGAGTCCTCTTCTTCTTCTTCATTGATATGCTTTATGCTCTTTCAAGGTAATTATTTTGTTGAGTTGAGTCTGGTACTCCTTCGTAGACCTTAGACCTACGACAAGGGTCTTTTGAGTTTTCTTCCTTTCTGTTTTAGGCTTCTCTGTTTGAGGTGAAATCTTTGTCTCTCTACTGTCTTTCTTTCTTCTAACATTTTTTTTTTTTATTTTCTGTAAAACTTCTACAAGAGGAATGTCATCCGCTGACAATTCCTGTGACTACTATGATTCTTGTTCCTGTGTCCTATCATTTTTTCTTTTCCTTCCCCTCTTAGGTCTGCTGCTATTTGGCTGCCCATGAGTTTCTTCTTGAAAGTGATTCCTTACTAAAAAGCTTTCCCAATTATCACCTATGTTTTGGAGATGATATCCAACAAGTGTTTTGATTAGACCATGGTGATATATTATATTATCTATGAACTGAATTCTCCTTTGAACATTCCCTGACATCTTTCTAAGACTATTCAGCAAGAAATATGGAAGATTTATCTCATTTTCTTCAATAGAATACATTAGCAGCCAAATATGATAGAATAACATACATCCAAACATTTCTTCGTAGGTAACAAATTTTTGGATTATTAGAAGAAAATTCCTCCACTTACTTTTTAATGTCGTGCTTGGAATGCCCTTCTTGAAAATGGTGGTGTCCATGCTTGGTTTCTTCAGGAAAACCTTCCATTCTTCTCCTTCAATACCTCTATTTTTGAACCACTTTTCTCAAATCCGCAGTAGTCCAGTGGCTTCAACTATAAACAACTATGTCACTATGAATTGGATGTCTCATATCTCCACTTCAACTCCATCAAAAGCCCTGGCAAAGGATTTGGTCACTTCCTTATGGAAGCCATCAAATTTCTCTATAAATTCTAGCCACTACGCCTTCTGCAACAATTCTTTTGTCTGTGGATACCCCTCCAAAAATTTCTTCCCTGTTGGCTTTGTTCTGATTATCACTCCCATGGCCGAGAAGCTTTGTTTCAAAAACTATTTTGTTTGACAGGGTAGGATGTCTTGGTAGGGTTTTTAGAGTGGAAAGGCTGAGAGCGTGAGTGATGGAATAATGAGAGCGTAGGTAGTGAGGGTATAAGGGAGTGAGGCAGAATCTAACCATTAAGATCATTCATGTTTATGATTTGGGTGATTGGTTCAATGGATCGGGATGTGAGTTATGATGATTGGGAGTGAATGGCAGATTATACACGATTTGACATGACACGATCAACTCTTTGCAATAATGATTTTGATTTTTTTTTTTTGGTAGTACCATAATTCATATATGTAATGTTTCGATCCCTATTATTAAACTAAAGAAGTGCATACCTTTGAATTATTTGCTTGCTAACCTTTGGTTGCCCTTTTTATGTTGTCTTCAAGTACTTTGTAGTGGAGGGAGTCAATCATTCCTTCAATTGTATCATTAGAAGTTTCTGTCAAATTAGTTGCAGAAAGTTATCAGAGCTGCAAAAAATCAATAATTTTGTAGCTATTTATTTTTTTTTGAAAAGAAAGGGATAAAAGAAGATGGAATTCTAGAAAATGGGATACAAAGAAAATTTAAGATGCCAAGAATTCTTGGTTTTCACCTTGAATTTTCTGCATAAACATGCCAACAATTGTTGGTTTTCATGTTTATACACATTTATTTATTTATTTATATATATATATATATATATATATATATATATATATATATATATATATATATATATATATATAGATATATATATATATATATATATATATATATATATATATATATAGATATATATATATATATATATATATATATATATATATATATGAAAAAGAAAATTTTAAGGTGGAGAAGAAGAAAAATTCTTCTTGACCAACTTCAAATTAGAGTTGTCCTGGAAAATCTTTACAAATTCCTCCTTTGTCATTGGCTTATGATAGATCTTGAGTCGATGTCCATTCAATAAGAGAGGAACTTTTTCTTCATCAATAGTCCTAATTCTGATTGCTCCATTATCAAAAACATTTTCAATCTCATAAGGCCCAAGCCAGTGAGTTTGAAACTTTCCTTGGAAATTTTTGAACTTTGAATCAAAGAGTAATGCCCAGTCTCTTGGCTGAAATTTTCTTTCTTTGATGTATTTATCATGCCATATGGATCTCTATTACTGGATTAAACTACTCTTATGGGTAGCATCTTACCTTATTTCATGAAGCTCATTGAGTTGTCCTATTCTTTGCTTTTGTGCTTCTAATAAATCAAGTCCCAACTTGACTACTGTCTTATAGGTCTGAATCTCGAACTCAATTGGAAGTAGGACTTGCTTTCCATAAACAAGTTCATAGGGAGTATGTCCTGTATTGTTTCTCCATGTGGTGCGATAGGTCCATAAAGCTTCTGGAAGCTTTTCTGCCCAATCCCTTCTATGCAAGTGAATTGTCTTAGTGATGATTGCTTCAATCACTTTGTTGGTAGACTCTACTTGTCCATTTGCTTTTGGATGGTATGGAGTAGATTTTCGATGCTTGATTTTATATTCTTCCACTATATTTTGCACTACTATGGATGTAAATTGCTTTCCTTGATATGTTACAATTTCTCTTGGAACACCAAAATGAGTAAAAATATCCTCAAAAAGAATTGAAACTACAACATTTTCAGTAGCAAAAGAAAATGATTTAGCTTACCCATTTAGTAACATAATCAGTGCGTACAAGAATATATTTTTTTTGTTTTGAAGATGGCTTCAATTGGTCCAACAAAACCCAAAGACCATTTTTCAAAAGGTTCAATGAGTACCTGAGGTTGTAGTGGCATTTCATCTGAAGGAACATGTTTCCCCATTCTTTGACCACTATCACAACTCTTAACATATTCCTTGGTATCCTTAAAAAGGGAAGGCCAATAATATCATAAGAGAAGGACTTTGTAAGCAGTTCTTTTATCAGCAAAATGACCCCCACATGGTTCATCATGGCATGCTTTAAGTATCTCCGGTATTTCATCTTCTCTTACATACCTTTGGATGATGACATATGGTCTTGTCTTGTATAATTCTTCATTTTTCCATGAATAAGATGCACTTGTTTTGATTATTCTTCTCTTTTCTCTAGGAAACAAATAGGAGGGTAACTTCCCTGTAACTAAATAATTTGCAATATCTATAAACCAAGGTTATTTAGTAGATACTTCAAAAATATATTCATCAGGAAATTTATCCTCTACAGGTGTATCATTATTATCATCTTGAATTCTAGATAAAAAATCAGCAATTGTGTTTTGTTTTCTAGGTCGGTCCAGAATGGTGATATTAAATTCTTGTAACAGTAATAGGCATCTTGTTTATCTACCATTAGTAACTAGTTTGTTCATTAAATATCTATTGGAAGAATGGTCTGTATTGATGAAATTTTCATAGCCAGTGATGTAATGTCTGAATTTATTAATGGCATGAATGACAACTAAAAACTCCTTTTCAGTTACAGTATAATTTAGCTCTGCAGGAGTTAAATTTTTCCTGGTATAATAAATGGCATAAGGAGAGAGATGTTTTTATCCTAGCACAACTCCTAGAGTTGTGTTTGAAGCATCATTTGATATATGAAAGGAAATTTCCAATTAGGTCCTTTTAAGATAGATGCTTCAGAGATCTTCTTTTTCAAAGTTTCAAAAGCCTTTTGACAATTAGGGTTCCAATTGATTTAACAATCTTTGGTGAGTAATTTGAAGAGTGGAGATGCAATCTTTGTGAAGTTTTCTATGAATCTTCTATAATATCCGGCAAAACCATGAAAACTCCTAACATCTCTTTAACAACTTGGGATTGATAATTTGGAAATAATTTCCACTTTAGATGAGTCCAACTTAATTCCATTTCCTGAAATATGGTGACCTAAAACATTTCCTTCGTTAAACATCATAAAGCATTTCTCATGACTTAATTAAAGATTTCATTCTTTGCATCTTATGAGAATTTTTTCTAAATTTTCAGGTGCTTCTTCAAAAGAATTTCCATAAACTGTAAAATCATCCATATACACTTCCACACAATCGTGAATAAGATCAGAGAAAATTCCTAGCACTGCTCTTTGGAATGTTGTTGGCGCATTGCATAATCCAAAAGGAAGTACTCGGTAAGCATAAGTCCTCCATGGACATGCGAATGTGGTTTTGTCTTGATCTTTAGGTGCTACCTGAATTTGATTATACCCACTAAAACCATCCAGGAATGAGAAATACTTCTTTCCTGCTAATGTATCTAAAATTTGATCTATGAACAAAAGTTGAAAATGATCTTTCAAAGTAGCTTTATTCAATTCCCTGTAATCAATTCATACTCTCCATTTCCATTTTTCTTAGGAATGGTTACTAGGGGTGAAACCCATTAACTGTCTGATATTGGATAAACGAAATTTACATTTAACAGTTTCTACAATTCCTCTTTGACAATTTCTTTTAAATTTGGATTCATTCTTCTTTGTGGATGTCGAACTGGTCTAACATTTTCTTGAAAATAAATATAATGCATGCAAGTTTTAGTATTAATTCCCTTCATATCAGTGTATTCCCATGCATAAGCAGAAGAGTGTTTTTACAATATTTCTACCAGTTTCTTTTTTTGTAATTCTTCCAGGTTTTCATTGATATTCAAAATTTTCCCTGGAAGAATTTCTATTGAAGAGTTTCCAAAATTTTCCATAGAATGTAAAGACATTTGTCTAGATGATAGATATTCAATATTACATTGTTCTTGAAAATCCTGACTATTGTCATAATATAAAGAGGGTTCATTATTTTCTATTGAATTTAAAATTTGATCCTCTTCATTTATTTGTGAAATAGTGAAAATTGGTTGTATATCATTATCATCATCTATCCATTCTTCATTTTCTACTTCTATCATTGTTTTTGCAGGTGGGTACAATGTAAATTTCTTTGTTGAGCTTCCATTTGAGATAAACATGTCTCCTGATCTACAACTGATAAAAGCATCGACTGTAGCTAACCATGGTCTTCCTAAAATTAATGGATGTCCTCCTAAATTATTATTGGGTGTTAGAATCATGAAATCAACAGGATATTCCCAAGAATCTAAGGATACATATATATCTTCTAACACACCATCAAGTTTAATTACAGATCTATCTGCTAATTGTAACAATGTTGGTGTGTATTGAAGATTAGGAAGCTTTAATTTATCCATAGTTTGTTTGCTCATTATGTTTATGGCTGCTCCTAGATCAATCAGTGTGTTTGGTATTTCAGTTCCATTGATGTGTGTTTTGACAATGGGGCTTCCTGGATCTAAATATTTTTGAATTGTAGTCTTCCCCATCATGATATCTATAATTCTCATGATTATTTGAATTCTTTTTATTTATTTTCTTTTTCTTCCTGATCCTTGTGTACTCAATTCCTTAATTGCTTTTGCAAAAATCAGTATTTCTTTTATTGCTTGTAATAAAGAAATTTGTATACAGACATTTTTCAATTCATCTAACATATCATAATCAAGCAATATGATTTTTTTCTACTCCTTTATCAATTTTCAACCTTTCAGGAAAAGGTGGTCTTGGGATAGATATTGAAGGTTGTTCTATAATAACAGTATTATTAGAATGTGTAGGATTTTTTTCTATTTCAATATTTTCTTGCCGAGGAAGGGAAATCTCTTCTTCAGAGTTATTATTATCTTTTTGAGAATTCTTTTCTGTTTCATGAATAACAACATATGGTTTCTTCCTTTCTAATACCCTACCAGAACTTAATTGAACATTATTTAGATCTAATGGAGTTATCATATACGTTTGAGGATTCTGTCCTTGTAAGTTGTAAACAGGTTGTGAATTTTTATTGTTTGGATTCGGAAGTGGTTGAACGGGTAATTGATTTGGTCTTTGTAGAAATGGAAAAGAAAGTTGTGGGTTTTCATTTTGAGCTTGACCTTGAGGAAACTGGTTGGTTTGAGGGAAGTATTGTGGTGGAAAATTTTGATAAGGTGGCAGATATTGTTGATATTGAGAATATCTTCCATAGGATTTTTCTATCCTTGATTCCAAGATTTTGGTTGAGCCCAAGGTTGCCATGGCATAGGTGGATTCCAATTATTTTGTGAAGATTATGCAGGATTAAAACCTTGAGTTTGATTTGTTTGAGGATTTTGCCATGGTATTTTGGCAATAAAGTAAGGAGGGTCTACCTATTTTGGCATTCCTTCTTCACTAAACACAACCTTAAGACCTGGTATAGAGGGACATCCTTTTGTATCATGATTTTCGCACATATAGCACGTGTTTATATGCTTTTTGAATCTAAAGGACATTCTCTCAGAGCATGTTTCTTTCTACACTTAGGACAAAAGATCGATAATGCAACATTTTCGGCTTTCTGCTTATTTTGTATTTTAAGGGTGTCAATTTTTTCACTGAGACTCCCTAAAATATATGTTTAAAGTTATCAAGAAAACTACCTATTTTTGCTCTACTTACTGTCTCGGCTGCAGATTTATGTACTCTTGATAAAAGAGGATCCCTTGGACTTTTCCCTGGTCTTGCTTTACCTTTTTAAATATGTACACATAGATCACAAATATCTGCAAATGGTAACTGAGAAATATCTAATTTTCCCATTAGATTGAGAAGATCAATCCACTCATCTTTAATGGATTTAAGTAAGAGAGCTTTCAAAGTTTTCTCATCTAGATTATTCATTTTTGCCCTTTTGATATCATAAATAAATCTTTCGACAGAATATTCAAGATTCTCATCTTCTTTTTGTACCATTTTGAAGACTACATCTTTAATGTTATGAAGCATACAATAATCCTTCTATTTCTCCAAGAATTCATCTTTCATTTGTGTCCATGTTCTTATAGAATTCGTTCCTAAACTCATAAACCATTTTAATGTTGAATCCTTTAAGGTGGCAGGGAACAATTTTAGTTTTTGAGCATCATGCAGATAATCATATGATCTACATAATACTTCAAATTCAAAGAGAAATGTCTCTGGGTCTTCACTTATTATTCCATGAAAATTAGGGAGGATAGAAGGCGAGATGTTTTTCATTGTTAATGTTGTATCCTCATCAAGGATAGGGAATCCAAAAGGTTTTGGATCTCCTCTTCCTCTACCTCTACCACCTCCTCTTCCACCTCCTCTATTTCCTCCTCCTCCTCCTCCAATCCTATGTTGTTCACCATTGACATTGTGTACTTCTCCTTCTCCTTCTTCAGCCATGATGGATTCCTCAGAATAAATATCTGGTTCTACAACATGATTATCTAGCTTTTCTTCTAGTTCCTCGATCAATGCTTTGAAGTAAGTTTCTTTTTCTTCAATAGGAACTTCCAACTCTTGAGCTATAAGTTGTTCTCTAGTTGAAGATAGGAAAATAATTCCTACTAGTGGAGATGTAGGATCTACTTTGATTATAGATTTTGTTGATGAAGTTGGTGAACCTTTAGATTGGATTTCAGATCTCAAGACTTTAGGAAGTCTATATTGGCCTACTATGGATGGAATTCGAGTTTGTGTGGGTGGTGTGGCACTACGTGGTCGTGGTGGAGTGAGTGATGATGTGGGAATTAAACTTCTTCCTTGACCTACAAACCTACCTCTAGGGTCTCTTTCCCTATAAATATCATGTTTTTATTTGTTTTTTTTTAAGGCTTCTACTTACACTTCCCTAGCAATGACACCAAAATGTTTAGTCAATTTAATGTTCTTAAATTGCAAGCATAAATTATCGACCAGATTTGGTAAACTTATGAAGTGTAGGTGAAGCCTTTCCTTTAGTTTGTAATATGATGGTTATATTTGTTTTGAGATTTTTGTTGTTATCTAGGTTTCTATTAGATTAGAGTTGGATTTCTACAAATTAATAAGTGGAGGTTAATTTATTGTTAGACTGATCTACCAGGTCATACCTATATTAAGTATCATTCTAAATCATCTTATATTAATCATTCTACCATTATGAATCTATCCTAAACACCTTACTTCTATAAAGCAGAGTATTGAAATTCAAATGATTCTAAGAGCAAGAAAATAGTCCTTCAAAAGATGTCTGCAAAGTATATACAAACTCTAATTCTAAAAAGCATGAAAGTAATCTTCTAACGCTGACTACAGAATACATACATATTCTAATTCTAAAAGCATAAAAATACTGACTGTAATTAGGAAAAAAACGTTGAAGAACTAAACCATTAAATGACTGTGAAGAAATGTAAGCGAAAACGAAAGAACGAGATTTAATTGAGTTATAACGAAATGATGAAACAATGAAACAAGGAAACTAAACTAGAATGAATTGCAATGATAGAAAGCGATAAAATGAAATAAAATAAACCTCGACTGTGTGCAAGGGCCCTCCGCATATAGTAGGTGTAAATCATGCTCACATATGCATCAAATAATAGAAAGGTAACTTTAATTCCATACGAAAACAAAGGTATGTTTCACAATTCTTCAGAAATTTAACTATTACTTCCTTCCCATCCTCTACAATGGATACAGGTTTATATATAAAATCTATGCTCAATAGTTTGAGACTCATACGCCTACAAGTCTTTTAATCAATCCTTATTCAAATTCAAAACTTAACAATAAAAGCATAATCTCGGCGATTTGCTATTTGGAAAGCAAATCAGAGAAACGTAATGCATTCGGACTTCTACTGCGACGTGTTTGACCCGTGCCTTTGACCGCGTCACTGTGTGGCTCCTTTAGTGAATTGGCTAGAGTGGATAGGAGGATATCCATGAGGGGATCGTTCCTTAACCACCCATGTGCTTATTTGCTTCGTTGGCGCACCAAAAACCCGCAAACCATGGAGATAGTTGCAGAATCATGTTAATTCTATAGCCAATGTAATCTTTAGCATAACAATAAGGAACATTAAAGAATATGAAAAATAATACATATGAGAGATTTTACCTTATCAAAATCTATAATTTACTGCTTTTATTGAGTTGAAGGCGATTATGAAAAAGAGGAAAATGGAGGAAAAGGGGTGTCAAAACAAAACATTTATGGAACTCTACAACCATCTAGATGCAAGAAAACTATCTACAACCAAGGTTGAGGCTCAAAATCTCAAATCAAGGGTGTAATCCCAACCTATACATGCTTAGAAGAAGAGGATGGACAAGTCCCAACGCATGCGCTCTTAAGAGAATAACAGGAAAGCATGAAATCACCTTTTGATTCACTGTCATCTCACCAATGTGTTATGGGCTATCACTCATAGGCTATGTCAAATGCAATAATGGATTGGAGATAACACAAAGGCATTAAATGAATGGACTACAACTAGAACATAATACAAAATTTTGGTTGTAGAGGTGATCTACTCCATTTGGCTAGCTCAAAATAATGGTGTATTCCAAAATAAAACTCCAAACCTCTACAAGATTTGCTACATGTTGAAGGCAAGCATTACCTTATCATGCACCTCACCAAAGACAAGGCTTCCTTGCACTCTCATACCTTTGAAATACAATTCTAAAATTTCTAGAGGATATTTTGATTATCCAATTTTAAGGTCACAATCCAACTAGACACCACATTGGTGTATGAGACCCCCTTACTTGTGGGACAAGGGACCCACCTCCGCACAGTGATTTGACCTCTAAGTCAATGAAGGCATACATACTCTACCCCCTCTGGTTTTGAACCTGTGACCTCTTAGTAGGAAACACATGCTATTAACCATTAAGCCCACTCAAGCTAGATATAGTGGGTTTCTCCTTAATGTCTCTTTTACATAATGAGATATTACATTGGAACTAACATCATATAGGCGAAACCCTAGCTCGGGACCTGCAACTCCTGTGAAGATGGCGCACTAGACGACGCGGGATTCGCCACTTGGGGCCCTCCTGGGTTACAAAGATGGGGCCACTGCCATAGGGCAGGGCCGACTGTCAGGTTCTTTACAGTTTGAGCTCGGGGTTCGCGGCGACGGTCGCGGGGTTGTTATCTCCTCATCTGGGGCTTCTCCCTCTAAGCTTTGTTTTACCTGGGCGGTCGCCATCCATACGGTTACTGCCTACCCGTCAACGCTCACCAATAACCGTCTTCCGCCTTCCGCATCTGCCGGATTCGAACACGGGTCCTCATATGCACCCACCGACAGACAATATGATAGAAGAGGAACTGTTAGACTATGGGGAGGACCCCATGCCCAACCAAGAAATATGGGCTCACACCTCCAGACCGTTGATGCTTCCGCGTAGTATAGCTCTTGGGGTAACGGCTGGCGCTTCAACTCGACCTCAACATCTGTCGACAACTGGGAAAGACAAGGAACCGGTATATCCTCCTCTGGACGGTGGCCTCGACTGCCCTCCACTTTCGCCGGCGACGCTACAGCTTTTGGGTCCAAATTTGCTTGCTTCGCCTTCCCTGGATGCTCCCCTCCATCATCCCTTACATACTCCCATCCCCTCTCCCCTGAATCCTCCTCCTCCATCTAGCTCCCACTCCCTATCGGTTTCTTTTATGCCGCTGAACAAGCGTCTACCTCCTCCTCCTGGCCCGAATCCTCTGGGTATTGGCACCTCGGCTCCTCGATCCCCTATTCGCTCTGGTTGTTTTACTACGCCTACCCCCGCACAGTCGATTCACTCCGCTCAACAAAGTACCTCGGACCCATGTCGCAGGTTACTTCGAGAGACTCTTGCAGGAAAACGCACAGAGAAGTTTGCCAAAGGAAGATGCCTCAAAGCCAATAATTCTGGGTTTAAGGTAAACCTGGGACCTGAAGCTCCGCTTCCGGACATTATGGATGCTGCGCGAAAGGTACTGGTTGGACGTGTTCGTGGTCGGAACTACTCGGCGGAGAGGCTAAAATCGTGGGTGGAGGAGATATGGGGACCGCTGCTCAAAGAATTACCGGAGGTGATGGTCCTGTCCAAAGGCTGGTTCGCACTCCATTTCTGTCATCAACAATTCGCCGAATGGATTCTGGGTAAATACTGGCACATTGAGCTTATGCCTGTTCTACTGAAACGATGGGACCCCTTATTTGACCCTGATCGTGAACAACTTGGAGCTGGCCCTGTCTGGGTACGCTTACCAGGCCTGCCTTGGCAATATTGGAGCCCCTACGTCTTCAAAAGAATTGGTGATACACTGGGCACTTACCTGGAACATGACCGCACATATGAGAAGTCGGGTAAGCGCTCCATGGCTCGTATCTTAGTTCACATGGATACTAGGCCAGGTCTGGAGGAGGTCATCGAAATATATCATAATCATGTCACCAGGAAGCAGTTACTGGACTACGAAGGAGTCCCCTTTCGATGCCACAGATGTCACAAGACTGGACATCTCTATAAGGACTGCCCCTTGAACTCTGGCGGGGGTAAGGAGAGTTCGCATGGTCCCAGGAGCCATCCTTCTGCCAACCCAAAGGTAGATGCCAATGCAATGGAAGACGACCCGGTACAAATGGATCAACATACTAAGGGGCCGGGCGAAGGTGGGAAAAAGAGATCATCCAGGAAATTCGCGGTGCCTTCTACTGAACCGCCGCGCACAAGATCCAGGACAGCAGAAGCCGCAGCTAAGACGATGGAGCCGGCATCATCACAATCAGGTGCCAACTCCTCTCCTCTTTGTCATCCTTCTTATTTGAATGATTTGCATTCCAATATGCATTCTGCACTCAGAACCACCCTCTCTGATTGTGTTTCATTATCCTCTATCCATTGTCCCATTGACCCTCCTATCCACACTTTCTCCACTACTCCTCCATCCTTTATCCCGGAGAGTGAAGATCCGGCTACCCCGACCTCCTTGTTGGCATCTGGTGGGCACCATTACCTTTTGCGATCCAGAACTAAACCAAAAATACTTGGACTGGGCTCCTCCCCAGGTCGGCATCGGAAACATAAGAGAGGCCGGCCTTCCCGAATCACATCGGCGAAACTATCTGCGGTGGCAGATGTGGCATCGGGTCGACAGAAAACAATTGAGCGGGCACTTAGAGCAAATGAGCCCAGTACCAGAGTGATCCCATGATTTGCCTCTCTTTTAACTGTCGGGGTCTTGCCAGCCCTAAAAAACGTTTGGCTCTCAAGAGACTGATTCTTGAATCAAAATGTGATATATTATTTCTTCAAGAGACCCTCTGCCCCTCCGAGTTTGCGGTCCGATGTCTTCTCTCCTACCTCCCTGGTTGGCACCTACATGGGGTAGATGCCTGTGGTCGATCTGGTGGCCTGCTCATCGGTATTAACCCTAAAATGCATAGACCTCTCTCGGTTTGGGGAGGAAGAGGGTTCCTCGGCATGGACATCACTCTGGGTGAACTAGGCCTTCCCATCAGAATCCTCAACATTTATGGACCCAATCAGAACAGGATTGAATTTTGGCAAAAGCTCCTCTCAGCTGGACATATTACACAGAACACTATCATTGGGGGTGATTTTAATTTCTCCTTGGGTGCTGGGGAGTCCTGGGGGCCATCTTCTCAAGGAGATCCTATCGCGGATCAAATGACTATGCTACTTGAAGGTCATCAGCTTGTGGACATACCTATGAATAAAATACTACCTACTTGGCACAACCAACGGACTGGAGAGGCAGCCTTAGGTAGGAGGCTGGACAGATACATGATGCACGAGGCGCTAATCCAGATACTCCCATTATACAGACAGTGGGTTAGCAATGGCGGCTTGTCTGACCATCACCCCATACTCCTACAAATCAGTGGCAACATTCCGAAACCGCGTTCCCCCTACAAATTCTTTGCCGGCCATCTACAGGACCCAGCATACATCAAGATGGTCACGGATTTCTGGACCACTCAATCACAGTTGAGGGAAGGGAGGAAAGCTTCGGACTTTTGTGACAGGCTTAAGAAGCTCAACAAATTGTCCGAACTCTGGGCTAAGCAGAAACGGAATAGAGAGGAACAGCACCTGAAGGATCTGGAAGACAGAATAGGCCTATTAACTGATGAAAGGGGAATAGGTTACCAATCGGATGGAACTAAAGCAGAGCTCTGTCTCCTGATTGAGGAAAAATCGAAAATCCTGAAGGAAAGAGAAGAACTCTGGCGTCTAAAGAGTCGCGCCATTTGGCTCACAGCAGGGGACAACAATACCAAATTTTTTCACAATATGGCCAACGGCAGAAAGGCAGCCAACACTATCTGGCAACTTCCAATGGAGCCTGATGGTTGGGCTACCACCCATCATCAATTGGCCAGGCTGGGGATTGCACACTTTAAAGGTCTCTTTTCGGCTCCAAATTCAGTTAACCTCCCAGAGATCATCAGGCTCGCTGGCAACTTTCCAAGATTTGTGTCACAGGAGGATGCAGAGGATCTTTGTCTTCCGGTCAGCGAACAAGAGCTTGAAAGCACGCTTAAGTGGTTTAAAAAGGACAAGAGCCCAGGACCAGACGGATGGCCAGTGGAATTCTACCTGGCTTTCTATGAAATGATGAAGGTCGACCTATTGGCAGTGGTGGAGGAAAGCAGAATCTCGGGCCATATACACCCACCCTTGAACCAAACCTTCATAGCCTTGATCCCCAAATCTGACGAGCCTTCCTCCTTCAATGACTTCCGGCCTATTTCCCTCTGCAACTGTCTCTATAAAATTATAGCCAAAATCATAGCCAACCGCATTAAGCCAATCCTATCCACTCATATATCTGCTGAGCAATTTGCCTTCCTAAAGAATCGACACATTTATGAGGCCATCGGCACCGCTCAAGAAGCCTTACACTCCATCAAGCACAAGAACCTGAAAGGCATCTCATTGAAAATTGACCTTGCCAAGGCATTTGACAAAGTTAACTGGCTATATTTGAAGATGGTACTCACTCACTTAGGGTTTCCACATAATCTCATTAATTGGATCATGGGCTGTGTTACATCGGTTTCATTTGCTATACTTATCAATGGTGCGGCCACTGCTCGCTTCCATATCTCCAGGGGGATCAGACAAGGATGTCCGCTATCACCATTACTTTTCCTCATAGTAATGGAAGGGCTGAGCAGGCTCATAGGGGAAGCCAAAAGAACAGGAGACATTAGCGGTCTTAAAATCACAGAGCAATTTGCTCTCACCCACCTCTTGTTCGTGGATGACATCTTAATCTTTCTGAATGGCAGTATCAGAGACAGCACTGCCCTCAATGATATCCTACTTCTCTTTTGTAAAGCTACGGGTATGGAAATTAATGAACAGAAATCCACCAGGTCCATGATGAACTGCTCACAGCAGGAAGGCCTACTTGCTGGCCATTTCTTCCCATTCTTAGAATGCCAGATGATAGATGGCTTTAAATATCTGGGATTTAGATTGAAGCCGGATGGATATAAAAATTCTCACTGGTTATGGCTCATTAATAAAATTGAACGAAGGATAATGGGTTGGCAACACCGTCTATTGTCAAAAGCTGGCAGACTTCTCCTGATCAAGACAGTACTCGAGGCCACCCCTGTTTATTGGATGTCTCTGACCTGGATCCCTAAAGGAATTATGAACAGGATTCGACAAATTTGTACCCGCTTTCTCTGGAATGGAAACAAAAAAGGAAGGGTATTTGCCTGGACCAAATGGACCACTATTGCCTTGCCAAAGCAATGGGGCGGCTGGGGATTAAAATCTCTACCGGAATTTGCTCTTGCTCTTACAGCCAAACAGGGCTGGTCCCTCACCAAGATGGACAGTCTCTGGGCCAAAGTTATCCACCACAAATATATTTGGCCTTCCTGCTTCACGGAATGGCTCCGCAGACCTACTTGGAATCAACAGGGCATATCTGTGGTCTGGCGTGCCACCCTAAAGGCGATGCCCCTCATTCGTGATAATCTACTTTGGAGGGTGGGAGATGGAGCACAGGTACGTATTGGACTTGATCCCTGGCCTGGCTCAGGGAATGCTCATATTCTACCCAGAGAGCTGATTCAACACCTTAACAACAGAGGCTTCAAATTCTTAGCTCAGATTGGAGATCGTGAGCGCTCCACTATTTTCTCCCAAGCTTGGATTAATGACGGGCATGGACTGATCCCGGAGGAATGGACGGATCAGTGGAATGGCTATATCCGTGCGCTTATTGAATCTCACATCAAACTTCGGGAGGCGGAGGATCAACTTATTTGGGCCCCTGCCAAATCAGGGACATACTCTCCCAAGCTAGGATATATCAGCCTAATGGAAGCCAGGAAACCTGCTAACTTGCTTGGCTGGTGGAAAATCGTATGGTCGCTACAGGCGCAGCCCAGGAATAAACTACTCTTATGGAACATTCTGGCAAACAAACTGCCTACAGGGGATAGCCTTAAGAAGCGGGCCATTGCAGGACCTACATGGTGCACATTATGCCAGTCAAATGAAGAATCATCGAACCATCTCTTCCTTCACTGTGAGACTACTAAAGGTATCTGGCATCAGGTCACACAGATTCTGAACATCAGAATGATTTGGCAAGGCGAGGATACTACTTCTGCTTGGGCAAATTGGTGGGCTGCGTTTGCCACCGAAAAGGCCCAAAATCTCCCAGCTGTGATATCAAGTTTCATCTGGCAGAGTAGGAATGGCTGTATCTTTGAGAATCGTAGAGTTGACCACCATTTTCTCTCAACTTCCATTTGTGCCGCATATAATGAAATTCCATTTGAAAGCTCGTCCATCCGTACTAGAATAATACAGCCTGAAATCATTAATAAGGATATGCCTTGGGCATATTTTGACGGAGCAGCGCCGCCACAAGGGTGTGGAGGAGGGATTGTTTTTTATATTAATGAGACACATTATTTTTATTTGAGACTGGGTCTGGGACCGGGATCGAATAACTTTGCGGAGCTTATCACTTTGAGACACCTTCTCTATTTTGCCCTCTCTAAACACTGCAGACAAATTCAAATTTTTGGGGACTCTAAGATTGTGATTGATTGGATAAACAATAAAACTATCTGTCATGCATATACTTTGGAACATATCTTGGAAGAAATTGTTTTTCTAAAAACACATTTTGACCAGATCACTGTTTCTCATATCTACAGGGAAAGAAATGCGACTGCTGACCAGCTTTCGAAAGAGGCGGCGGATCGGCCTATAGGTGACTGGCAGATTGATGAACATACAGCAGATGGGGTTCACAGGTTCTATCATCGTCCCTACATGGACGGTCTCTGGATAGGGGGTTCTCCCCCTCACTAGTTCCCTTATCTATTTGGGAGCTACTTTTTGTATAGCAGTATCTATTTTGTTCGGTTATTATATGGACATATAGATGTATATACTATATGGTCTTGGACGCTATAATATTTTTTGTATAATGGGGACTATATACAGGGAATTTCTCCTCATGATATTTCCTAGACACTTTTGGATGATATATCCAGTTTACTACATTGTAACGTGGCTCATGCCACCCTACAGCATATGCCGCGGCATTTACAACATGTAATTACTATTAACATCTTCTTAATAGAAATTACGAACTCTATTTTCCACGGAAAAAAACATCATATAGGAAATATAAATGACCCTGGAAACAATATTAAGAACTAATATCACTTCCTTGAAATAGGAATGACCCTGGCATTTCTATAATCAGAGAATCACTTGAAATTTTAAGCCAAACAATATTAAAGTAATGTCTTGAACACCAAGAACCAAGAGCCTTATCACCCTATAACGAAGCAACCTATGCAAGATCACATTTACAAAAAATACCTGCCAAAGAACATCCATGTACACAATTCTGCTAGAGAAAACATCTATAATGCCAAAATCAGTTGAAAAGCATGATATGGGACTTTCAAATTCAAAAATCAGTTGAGAAGCATAGGATTAGACTTCCAAGATTTTATATAATGATTATCTGAACGGAGGTGCTAGCAAGATGGGCTTAAATGTCCAAGGAGGAAATGATAGGAGAAAAGATTTTCTAGAAATTGAAAATAATCCTTTCACTGTTCTTTCCCAAGGGATTAAGCTAGTTGTTTATATAAACACTTCAATTAATATTGTTGTATAGCACTTCAATTAATATTGTCTTCTTAGTGTCAAGATTAGAATATAGAACAACCATTTCGTTATATACAACCATCATTACCCAAAGCTTCTATGGAAAACCTGCAGACTAGAGGTTTTAAAAGGCCAATGAGGTTTTAAAAGCACAAGTGCAAGAACATTCTTATTACCTTGGAAGCTCAAGTTGGGCAGGACCAATAGGACTCACATCACCTTCCATGACATATATTATAGAATCTTCAAAGCTAAATGAGTTGTCCTTGATTTTTCTACATGAAACTATTAAACTACTAACATGTCCAAAGATAATTTAGCAGCAGCTAGCGATTCTAAAAACACAACTTCTTTATCAGAATAATGGTCATTTCACCAATATGTTACAATAAATTTCAATAAATAGCTATGGAAGAATCAGTTGAAGAGAAGGCACACAAATTTCTTTCAGTACCTCTAAACTTACTTTGAGAAAACAAAAATATGCAAAATTTGATCAAACTTTGTTATATCTAATAAAAATAGAAGTTGGAAACAAAATTCCATGCTAAAAAGGTTTTGATCAACTCTAGTCTAACTTAGTTTCCTATAAAACGCAAGATTTAGTCCAACTTAGTTGCCTCTAATTCAAATAGAAGTTGAAAACATAATTCTGAGCTAACAGATTCTGACCACTCTAATTTAATTTCGTTGTAACTATAAAATAGACCCCTAGAGCATGGGAAAAGCATGGACCTCTTGCTGTAGTCTTAAGCCGTATGTGACTAGCCATAATACATAGTCTCCATTCTTTGAACAAGAAAGAGAGTGGAAAGCCTAAAGAGACAAGCCTGTCTGAATCAATATTCCATCTTACTAGCCTTGGTCCAAAAACTAGGTTTAAGAAAGTATCCATTAGAGTGAAGATTGTCTTAAGCAGCTATAGAGTTCAAGCCCTATGAATTGACTTCCTTAAGAGCTCTGAGCTTAGTCAATAGTGTAAGCTCTATGACACTTGCCTTAGTCTTTATTTTTATTGACATAACTACTATATACAAGTTTTAGAGAGTAAGATATATGTAGAGTAAGATTCATAAGGTTTCAAAGCTTTCATTCAATATGCATATATTATTTTATTTGAAATCGTAGTATTAGGTGAACTAAATCTCTCTATTGGAGCTTCGGAGTAAGATCTTTGGAAAAAATCCTTAAGAGACAAACTATAGTCTGTACTACAGCCGTATAGCCTAGAGTCTCACTATTCTCAAAAGTTGATCTACTTTCTACTTTGTGGTTGCTTACAAACTTGCACTTGGGACCCGAGTTTTGGAAAGAGTGATAAAAATCAATCCTTTGGTTGCACCTTCTCTGCAATTTATTAAATGTATGACATAGACCAAGGAGCACATGTGACAAAATCTTCTGAGAATATATAATTCATGCTGATAGAGAACAAATGGATGGTGGGCACAGGTTAACAGGTACTACTCCCTACTAAATTTCAATGCATTTCAATTCTCGAAAATATATTTTTCAAGATCTTCAGGCAAATGTAATATGGAGGAAGACTCTTTAATAACAACATGGTAAGTAAAAAACAATATAATTAAATGTACATTCAAAATCATCCAAATTTCTGTTTATTTAACAAAGCTTCCAAACTTCAAAAAGGAAATAAGTGCACAAGACATAAGTTAGCATTTTACATAGACAACATCAACAAGCAATATTTTCCTAGTTGCTAAAAAGGACAGTAATTAAATTCATTATTAAGGAGAACTAAATGATAAAAAACAAAAAAACACTCACTTATTATTAAAGATACACTCACTTATTAGTTGTAACATAACGAAAAAGCATTAACAAGTTAACAGATGTGCAATACAACCATATCCAATATTTCTCATTACATATCACAGACTGACCTCAGCAATACATAGTTGCATGTAGACTATGAAGAAAATCATGTCTCGGAAGCCTTCATAGGAAAAAACTTTCAGAAAGCTTTGGATTGTTTTTTTTTTGCACTGGTAAGGTGTACCTAGACAAATATAAATATACATAAAGCAATATACTAAAGTCTAAAAATATGATATTCTTACAGTTAACAACAAATGCAAGTGGGGGGCCTTCCAGTATAATTTGAGCACTGTTGTAGCAACACAACGAACAATCATACAAGGGTTTTTCATAAAAATTGTGCCACCTACAATGTCTGCTCTAGTGTAAGATCCTTGAGAAGAATCAAGCTCTTGGACTAGCCAAGCAAAATTACTTTAAACACTATGGTGTAAACAAAAATCATACTGTTAAGACTCAAAACACAAACTAAATACACAACAACATGAAATAACGTGAAAAAACATAGTCTCCACTATAAACAAGACTAAATTTGTATATCTACCCCATAATGAAGAAAAAAGTTTCTTTATCTGACCATATTGCACTTGAAAGTTCCCAACTATATAGCATAAAGTCAAAATATCTAGGTTGTGCACCATCAAAAACCAAATTCCAAATTGCCAACCATTCCACAATTTAAATCTAAACAACGAATATATGCCAAGGCCTGAAAATATTATGATATATCTTTTAAAAAAACATCTCCATCAAATAATTGTTTATGGGATGACGATACAACCAATAATAGATTTGTACATCCAACTCTATAAATGTCCACTTCTACAAACTCAAAGCTTGCACGTTTAGGTTGTGCTTCATGCTAGAATAAATTGAATCTATGAAACAACTCCATAGACCTAGAGCCAAGTTAGCTTGTTAAGCATTAGCCAGAAAAAGCTTTGTAAAAACACTACAGAAAACCTATGACTACTATGAAAAACCTATGACCATTGTTAAGACACATTACAAAGCCTGGTGTTAGAATATTCATCTGTTAGTTGAAAAGTACATATCATACAATTCACAGTCTACCATGCCCTCCTAAATTGAATCGAGCTTTTTCTTATCAATGTGCACTCTGGTAGAAGCTAGATCCTTCTTCTTATGAAATGTTGATGCACCAACTCCTATAGCTTCTGTTGAAGTGACATTTATGCTTGGATCTTGAATATTATTCTCATATTTGTTTGGCATGGTAGAAGTGGGGTAGGAGAGGTCACAAGGGTATTTCTTGGGCCTTCATTTAAAGCAATAGACTCTGAAATTTCCACTTTACTCTTCAATTTGGGCTTCAAAGCATGAATGCTTGTATAGAGCCTGCAAAATAAACCCATATCAATATATTTTGTTTATAACATAATCACATCGTACCTCTTGTAACATAATCACATTGTACCTATAAATAAGCTAAATTGATAAGTGGATGAACACATACAAGGAGAATGTGTTGCAGTCCAAGGGTTAGATTCCAATCCTTCTTCAGAGTATTGACACATATCTCTCCATTGCTTGCAATATTAGGGTGGAAGATTTTTGTGAAAAATACCCTGCAGTCCAAGCCAATCATTACTATTGAAAGACACCAAAGTTTATTTCTCATTTTTTACAAGTCATGCATCCCCCTTATATACTTGATGATTTAGATAAGTAGTGAGTAGAAAAACAAAAAGAATGTCTTATAGGCAACTAAACATATAAAGCAAACATAATATCCATTTAAGAGAATGTAAATTAGATGAAGCATCATTATAAGGATCAACAATTACCTCTGGGAGGAGAGTTTGGAAAATTAGGAGTTAGAACCAGTTTCATTCGAAAAACACCAAATTCATATGGAGTGCCAACTGCAGGAAAAAGCATCAATAAATGTAAATATAGCTCATGTTCCAAAAATCTAGTAATAACCATGCAAAAAAAATGAATTCAGATGCTTCAGTAAATGCAATATGAAAAAATAATCCCTTTCTCAAGCATAAAACATCCAAAATATGTTACATTGTTCTGGATTATTCTTTTAGAATGTACCTGGTCCTTCAATGTCCGCAACTATGATTGAAAAAGTTGTCATCATTCACCACCACTTTTATACCTCCATGAGGTGATTCATTAAGACTCTTCAGCTCCTTTGAAATTTCATTTATCACCATGGGTGGGAGGTTCTCGTTTTCAGCCTGTAACACAAGATATATATGTATTTATGTATGAAGATCCACTTCAAAATGGAAAGCATCACAAAAATTTATGCCTGACAAAAACCATATTAACTAATCATGAGAAACTCGAAATATAACAACCTACATGCAATTTTCACCACTGTCCAGGATGTTGGGGTTTTACATTCTGTAAATTGAAGACTAATCAGAACTTTGCACCTTTAATTCTAGCATTGAGGAGATGAAAGGAAAAGGGACTTTCTTGCAGTGCTGAAGAAACCAAAATATGCCAAAAATATATGTATTGGTAAAGACAAAACATAAACATTCACAATATGCCAATTACTAATAGCTATTTATGTATAGGAAAATGGTAATAGAAAGCACAACAAGGTCCAGTAAGAGATGAAAGGCCCCAACTATTTACTGATGTAAGGTTTTTACTTTTGAAAGGAAGAGGGACTTCCTTGCAGTAAAAAATAAACAAATTTATGCCAAAAATCTATGCATGAGGAGAAAAAGGGATAGAAACATTCATAATATGCCAATTTAGTTGTAGGAAAACCTCTATTAGAGATAATTGAGTATCTATAATGAGCTAAAAGGCCCCATCATCCATCAGTAGGGTCAGGATTTTTACCATGTCCCACTGATACAATTGCCTGAAATTCAACTTGTAGCAATGGCTGAAAACATCCACTTGCTGATTTGGCAGATGTAACCTCCCTATCTAGCAGGTAAGATGGAATTTCACAACTCTCATTTACCTTGAAGGCTTGAGAATGAAAACTTTAGTAAGGAATGAGGAAAGAAAAAAGAACATATAACATAGTCAAGGAATAAAGACCACTGGCCATGACAAGATAAAGGGGCCACATATTCATTCTTGTCTATATTGACCAATTGTATCGGGGTGAAAAATGTGTACAACAGTAACATAATTCAAAGAATGAGAGTTCAAAGAAGATCCCTACAAAACATTTGTAGGTTGGTGGTAGAAAACAGTCAAGGTATGCATATGATGCAATGGTGCAGTTTTAGCAGGAAGAAATAAGAAAAGATATGAGGTTCCAAGAATTGGAAAGAGAAGAAAATATTTATTCTTCTTTCTCTGGGACCAAGGATTTTTCAATTATTTTTCATGAGAAGTCTACTAATGACATAGTACACACAGAATAAAATGGCAATCCTTTATCGGAAGAAAAAGGAAGCTTGTGAATGAAGGACATGTTTTTTGTTCAACCCATGGAAACAACATTAGTGTTTTCTATTGCTCTATCTCTCCATACAAATAATCAACCTTTTCTATTGCTCTATATATGCATAAAAATAATCATCCTTATCTAGTGCTCTATCTCTACATGAATATAATCAACCTTTTCTAGTGCTCTATCTCTGCATGAAAATTTTATATGAATCAAATTAAAAAATGCTCAAACGGGAATAATAAATTCTCAAAATGGCAGTCAATTTGGACTTGAATTCCAATGTTTATACCACTATATCCTCCATGGAAAGGGGACTTTATGTGAGTGGATTTGGGTGAATTAGATGAGAATTGTATATCAACGTAGCTTAGAATTTGGTACATATGAGCAAGTTGTAATTGCATTAATGAATGAGATTCAAAGCCAATGGTCATTGCATTATGGCTTTGTACATTGTTGGGAGATGAGAGATGCTATCTTCTTTTCCCCTTAAGTTTCAACCTTGATCAAGTCCTTTTTTAGCGTACCAATAGGATAGGAACCATTCTATAGATGTATGATGATGTAAATAACACAAATATATACAACTATATACTCTGGAAATTATTTGTCTTCGATTTTTCTTTGTACGACTGAGTTGGGTCAAGACTACTTTTAACATTGAAAAGTTCATATAAATTACACTACATGCCTGAGAGGTTTGGTTTGCTCCATCTTCCAAAAAAAAACATTCATGTTAGCATGACAGAATTTATGTATCCACTAACTAACATTGCATTTGTAAAGAATCTCCTGTATTTTTTTTTTAATCTTGTGTTGGTGAAACTCAATATTAACGGGGAAGCGAGAGGGAAGGATAAGGATGAGAAACAGTCAGAATAAGAGGAGTAATATGACGAGGGTCACCAAGATCCTCCTAGAGGTGATGAGTAGAACAAAGAATCTCAAAAGACATAGAGATACCCAGTTCTTGTAGAGCAAAGAAAGGCACGCGTCGAAGCTGCCACAAGAAGAAAAAATAATCAGAAGGTAGACATGACAAAGGACATAACGGCAGTAGTCCTCACTTATGGGGACTTAGACCAAATTGGGGACAGAATTCATGAAACAATGACAAAATCATGGAACAAGCTAGAGGATCGCTACGCCCCACTTCTAATAAGTGTCACGGAGTACATTGTAGAACTGAAAACATTGGCACAAACAGTTAGACAACCAATATAGGCATATGAGAATCTTGGAAAGGAAAGACTAGTAGAGCTACACTTGTAGTGTGGATAACACCGATACCTGTCAGAGCCCTGAAGTTTGACTTCGCCCAGGTATAGAAGTGGGCCCAAGGGTGGAGGTACGTGAACATGAACATCATAGAAGTACCACTACATAGATCATAGAAGCTGCATCTAGAGATCATACATGAGTTGACGCAGTGGGAAAAACTCACTTCATAGTTAAACATTCAGGTAGAGAGAGAACAATATTTGTTAAAGCAGAAGCTTAACCAGGCGATCCAAGAAAGGGATCAGGCAGTATAGAAACAATAGAAGTTAAAGGAGGTGGTTGAAGCAACATGCCACTAGGTTCTAGACATTGATGTCCAAAAAGAGGTACATGTGGAGTACAAGGTCGCGAAGATCGACCTTGCTAAAAAAGCATGCAAGGATAAGATTGTGGACGTGATATTTACATATGAGATGAAGATCAATGAGCTATAGATGAAGCTACAACCAACCACACCAAAGGAAGTGCGAGAGCAGAGGGAGGTCAACCTGAAGGCTGCAATGGTCGGCATCTCCATAGCAGTGGTAGATTGTGGGAAGTTATTGGATGAGAGCTTACATATTTGGACTTCGTTGTATGAAGATCGAAATGTGCAAAAACTACAAGAGGATATTCAGTAGAAGTAGCAACAACTGGAGGAGATTCAGGCAACTATGAGAACCTTACCAATCTCACAGAAGCTCACAAAGGTCAATGAGGGAAATGCCCTCCAGAAGAAGATAGAGGAGTTGAGGAAGGAAGAGAAAACTCTAACAGAGAGAACTCAACCATGGCAGGATGAGGCTCTCCAACTGTCCCAAGAAGTGTATGAGAAGCTTCAAGAGCTTCAGCAGAGAGAAAAGGAAATGATGAAGAAGGCTACAGAACCTATGACAAAATCACTGCTGGAGGAAGTGCGTAGCGAAGAGAAGGAGGTCATAGACATTCTGCAGCAGTTCAACAATGCCTACAACAACATTGTAGAAAAGATCAGAGGCAAATCGGCTGAGTGACTTTGGAAAAGTCACATGTGAGAATTGGGGACCTGTTGGGTGAAACCTAACTTAGCCTAAATTTGGCTAAAACTCTGCAGTTTTTGGAGTGAATCGTGCAGTGGAGCAGCAAAAATCATTTTGATGAATTAAATATATCGCGCATTGTCGTAAGGACTTCAGGGTGGGTCGAAGCCCTTCCTTTCTGTAAAGCGCGAGATTTTGTAAGGGATCAATGGTTTTGGGGCCATAATTGCTTGTTTCAAGGAGTCCATGGTATTTTGGCAATGTAACCCTTCAATGTAATAGTATATATAGGGTAAAATAATAAGAAGAAAATTGATAAAGATGAAATAGATCAGTGTTATGGGTGAATTATTGTGATCTGTAATTTGGTAGCAAGGGAGAGGCTTTGTAGCTGAGTGTGCAGACAGCTTGCAGCTTAGTGCACAGGCCAAGAACTGGTTATTGTTCAAAGATTTATTATATTAAGAAACAGTTCTTGTGGACGCAGCCCTACACTAGGGTCAACCATGATAATTTGGTTTTTATATGTGTATATTTTCTTATTATCTGTTGTAGAGTAGCAATTATTGCATGTTGTTTATTATTAGTTGTGGAGTAGAAATTATTACAGTTTCCTTTTACTTCTGCACAATGATGGTTTATGGTTTTATATGGCATGTTTAAGTGATTAATCTAATGCGGCGAAGTGATTTATAAATGCTACGAATAAGAAAACATAATAATACCACATCTCCTAGTCCCTCAAGGCTGTAGAAACCTGGTTCTACATCTTCCCATAGTCACTTCCGGTGAGACTGTGATCTACTTGCAGGTCGTTTCCGAAAGGGTCAATGATCAAGGATTTTGTTGGCGTGCATTATAGATTGAACTTGGGTCATCCCAAAACAAGCTAACACTGTGTAAACACATATTTACTTGTGTTAGTTCATAGCCGTCAGTACCCCTGTAAACACATATTTACTTGTGTTATTTGATAGCCTACAGTACTTGTATGTAAACACATATTTACTTATGCTAATTCATGAAAAATGTATTCATGAGGCATAGAGCTTGAAACCTTAATTCACGCTCCACTTTTTTTGTTAGAAAATTATATATTACGGAGCAATGGAACACATAAAATATTCCATAAATATAAACACAGAAAACACATAAAACAAGAGAGACACAGATATACGTGGTTCACCCAGTTTGGGCTACGTCCACAGAGAAACATCCAGTCCTTATTTTTCTATTATCCAGCAAACTGAAGAAATACAACCTATAGTAAATCCACTGTAATTCCCTCTTCTCTCTCAATCTCCTCTCTCTTCCTCACTCAAAACACTGATACACATAGACACAATACAATTCCCTCATCTATAGTGAGGGGTTGCCTTCTAGGGCAAAAGAACCCTAAATTAAACATAACTTCTACTGTCAGATCATCCGCCTAATTAACAGCCCAGATTGACTAGAAATTACTAGACTTTTACAAGGAAATTTTACATCTATTTTTAGCTTCGGAGGCGCTGCCCCCGAACCCCCCAGCCAGAGGGGATCCCCCCCCACCCCGCGTGGAGGGGTATACAGTCTTCCTGGGGTATACATCCGGCTGAAACCTTTGAATACAAAAGATAATAAGGCTCCACACCCAACAATCTCCCACTTGGAGACTGATTATAGCAACTCCACCACTGCTTCATTTGCTAGACAATGGCTCCACTTTGGACCTAGCCGTTTCTCATCTTCTTCATCGTACTTGAAGACCAATTGAAACTGAGCAGATTCACAGTTTCTCCCTAGTTACAAATTTTGTTAGCATATCTGCAGAATTCTGGCTAGTGTGTATCTTTTCCAGCTTCAATTGCCCATCTTCCAATGCTGACTGTATGAAATGGTACTTGAGTTGTATGTGTTTAGTCTTGGAATGAAATGCAGATTTCTTTGCAAGATGTATGGAACTCTGGCTGTCACTATATAACCTGCCCAACTCCTGCTTCTTACCTAATTCATCCAGAAACCTTTGTAACCAAATCATTTCTTTACTAGCCTCTATAGCAGCAACATACTCTGCTTCTGTTGTTGAAAGTGCAACAACACTTTGGATTTTTGAAACCCAACTTACCGTTGTTCCACCTACAGTAAATACATATCCTGTAGTGCTCCTCCTGTTATCCCTGTCACCTGCCATATCTGCATCAACATATCCCTGTAGAGAAATGTTTGAACCACCAAAGCATAATGCTTGATTTGTGGTACCTCTCAAATACTTGAGAATCCACTTCATCGCCATCCAATGTTCTTTTCCTGGATGGTTCATGTACCTGCTTACAACTTCCACTGCATGTGCAATATCAGGCCTTGTGCATACCATTGCATACATTAAGCTTCCAACTGCTGATGCATATGGAACTTTAGACATATGAGCCATTTCTTCCTGAGTCTTGGGACACGCCTTCTTACTTAATTTGAAATGACTAGCCAAAGGTATAATAACTGGTTTTGCATTGTGCATATTAAACCTTTTCAACACCTTTTCTATGTACACACTTTGATACAATGTTAATTTGCGATTCTTCTTGTCTCTAGTTATTCTCATACGAAGGATTTGTTTTGCAGCACCCAAATCCTTCATTGCAAATGAGTTTTCCAATTTTCTTTTGAGCACATTTATCTCCTGCATGTTAGAACCTGCAACAAGCATGTCATCTACATACAATAACAATATAATATAGCTGCCATCATTTTGCCTTTTGAGATAAACACAATGATCAGAGTGACACCTAGTATAACCTTGTTCAGACATAAACCTGTCAAATTTTAGATACCATTGCCTTGGAGCCTGTTTTAAGCCATACAAGCTCTTCTTCAACCTACACACTAGTTTCTCCTTCCCTTTTACCTCATATCCTTGTGGCTGCTTCATATATATCTCTTCCTCCAAATCTCCATGGAGAAAAGTTGTCTTTACATCTAACTGCTCAAGATGCAAATCTTTAGCTGCTACTAGACTTAAAATAGTTCTAATTGAAGTCATTTTAACAACAGGAGAAAATGTTTCATCAAAGTCTATACCCTTTTTCTGTGCAAACCCTTTCACCACAAATCTAGCTTTATACCTTTTTCTACCTCCATCTTCTTCCTTCAACTGGTAAACCCATTTATTTTGCAATGCTGTTTTACCTGCAGGCAACCTAACTAAGTCCCAAGTCTGGTTATGTGCTAAGGAGTCCATCTCTTCTTTCATGGCTTGCTCCCACTTCTTCCTGGTTTCTACCTGCACTGCTTCTTCATAACATTCTGGTTCACCAGAATCAATCAACAATACATAATATAATGAAGGAGAGTATCATTCAGGGGGTCTACTTATCCTGGTAGATCTCATAAAACCACTTTCAGGTGTTTGAAGTGCTTGTTGCTGTTGTGGTTGTTTTTATGGATGTTGATCATTATGATTTTCAAGCACTATCACTTTTTCTGTGATCTTGTCAAGCACTGTGTATTCTCTGTTTTCTTTTTCCTATTTCTTTTCCTGCACCTGATCCTTATACAAAACCTTTTCATTAAATATGACATCTCTGCTCCTAATGATTTTGTGTTTTTCATAATCATAAAAGCGATAACCAAAATCATTAACACCATATCTAATAAAGGTACATTTATTTGATTTTGCCTCAAGCTTTGTTATATTTTCTTTATTAATGTGGACAAAGGCTTCACAACCAAAAGTCTTCAAAAAAGAGTGGTTTACCTTTTTACCTGTCCATGCCTCCTCTGGAATACCACCATCCATGGAGCTTGAAGGCCCTCTGTTTATTAGATAGACAACAGTATCTACAACATCTACCCAAAATTGTAAAGGCAATCCTGCATGCAATCTCATGTACCTTACATGCTCCATGATTGTCCTGTTCATCCTTTCTGACACACCATTTTCTTTTGGTGTTCCTGGAACTGTCTTCTCTCTACGAATTCCATTCTCTAAACAATACCTATCAAACTCTTTGCTACAATATTCACCTCCATTATTTGATCTGAGACACTTCAACCTTTTTCTTGTCTCATTTTCAACCAAAGCTTTCCAATTCTTGAAAGTATCAAATACATCAGATTTATTTCGAATACAATAAATCCAGGTTTTTCTGGTTGCATCATCAATAAAAGTAACATAATAACGAGAGCCACCAAGAGATGATACCTGAGCAGGTCCCCATACATCTGTATGCACAAGCTCTAATTTTTCGCTCTTCTTTTCTTTCCCAACTCTAAGGAATCTGACTCTCTTATGTTTTCCATAAACACAATTCTCACAGAATTTTAAATCAACATGCTTCAAACCTGGCAACAAATTTCTTGAGTGAAGAATCTTCATCCCCTTCTCACTCATGTGCCCGAGCCTATGATGCCACAATGCCGTATCTTCTCCTATAGAGGTTAAAGCATTAACAGAATTAGAAATACCATTGCATAAATACAATGTACCAACCTTTCCTCCTTTCGCTATTACCAGGGATCCTTTAGTGACCTTCCAGGTTTTATCTATGAAAGTAGTTACGCAACCTTCACCTCCCAACTGCCCTGTTGAAATCAAATTTTTCTTCAGATCTGGAACATGCCTTACCTCCTTCAATAGCCATTGATTTCCATTCTGCTGTTTTATGAAAACTGTACCCATTCCAACAATTTTACAGGGTTTATCATCACCCAATCGAACCTGTCCAAAATCTCCTTGAACGTAATCATGAAAATGTTTCTTATTAGGTGTGGCATGGAATGAGGCCCCTAAATCTAGCACCCATCCATCAATAATATTTTCTAATGAAAGAATCAAAGCATCTTGCAACACATCACCTGTTACATTCGCTTCTTGATTAGTTTATTTTTGTGCGTCTCCTTCTTTTCCCTTCCGAGACTTGCAGTCTTTCTTTAGGTGTCCTTTCTTCCTGCATTTCCAGCACACTATCCTTGATCTGGACTTGGATCTGGCTTTTCTTGACTTACTGTGATATCCTGGGCTCTTTCCTCTTTCCATTTTTCTTCCCCTAGTCTCTACAGTCAAAGCATTACCTGATGTCTCACCAGAGCTTTTCCGTCACATTTACTCGCTAAGGATTGCATCGACAACATCATCAAACTTTAAAGTACTAGATCCAGAGACAGAGTTACTAATGGCCACTACTAAACCATTCCAAATTTCTGGCAATGAGCACAGAAATAACAGAGCCCTAACTTCATCATCAAAAGTTACCCCTACAGAACTTAACTGACTGGTAACTGTATTAAAATCATTTAAATGATCAGCAACAGATCCACCTTCTGACATCTTCATATTAAATAAACACTTCATAAGAAATACCTTATTTGAGGCCAAGGGATTTTCATATAGTTTGGCTAATGCCGACATTAAACCCTCTGTTGTCGTTTCCTTTGAAATATTAAACACTATTGACGCCGCTAGGCACAACCGTATTGTTCCAAGTGCTTTTCTGTCAAGAATATCCCATTCTACGTCTGTCATACTCGTCGGCTTCTTTGTCTTTCCGCTTAATGGTAGGTACAGACCTCTCTGAAATAGAGAATCTTCCATCTGCATCTTCCACAGCTAGTAGTTTTGGTCGTTGAATTTTTCGACCCTAAACCTACCATGTTCCGCCATTGCTCCCACTTGAACCAGGAACCCTTCTCTCCTACGATTTTATCAACCGAATAGACCTTCGGCTCTGATACCAGTTGTTAGAAAATTATATATTACAGAGCAATGGAACACATAAAATATTGCAGAAATATAAACACATAAAACAAGAGAGACAGATATACGTGGTTCACCCAGTTTGGGCTACGTCCACGGAGAAACAACCAGTCCTTCTTTTTCTATTATCCAGCAAACTAAAGAAATACAACATACAGAAAATCTGCTGTAATTCCCTCTTCTCTCTCAATGTCCTCTCTCTTCCTCACTCAGAATACTGATACATATAGACGTAATACAATTCCCTCATATATAGTGAGGGGTTGCCTTCTAGGGCAAAAAACCCTAAATTAAACATAAATTCTACCATCAGATCATCCGCCTAATGAACGGCCCATATTGTCTAGAAATTTCTAGACTTTTACAAGGCATTTTTACATCTATTTTTAGCTTCGAGGGTGCTGCCCCCAAAACCCCCGCTGGGGGACCGTTGGCCCCCGAACCCCCCAGCCGGAGGGGATCGGCCCCCCCGCACCCCCTGCATGGAGGGGTGTACAGTCTTCCTGGGGTATACATCCGGCTAAGACCTTTGAATACAGAAGATAATCAGGCTCCACACCCAACATTTTCTGCATTTTCACCTCCTCACTCTTCCATATTTCTTTTGGAGATTGTTGCTTAGGATTTTCTGCTATGTCCAACCCTCTACATCAATTTTCCTCCTTTCCTTCCTCATGTTAATCTATACTAAAATAACAATGTTAAACTGTGTATTGTTGTGTTTCAGCCACCAGAACCAATGCATTTATCTTTAAGATAATCCATATCTACCAATGTGTATTTCAATCTATGTGTTTTCTTGAGTTTACCTTAGCGAAGGGCTGTTGTGTTGAAGAAACTAGGGAAAAGTAGTGTAGTGTGATTCTTCGTTACTTGATAAAAATTTGTGGAATCTTTTTACTTTTCTTGTTAGCTTATTCTTCTTCTTCTTATTATTATTAGTGAATATGTGTGTACTTCATCAAACTTCTACCAAAACATAAACATAAGAACACAAGATGTTGGCTCTTTGCTAGGGCCAAAAACTCTCTACTCTTGAGAGGAAAACCCTTTAGTGAATTTCTCTTATTGAAGATTCTATTGATCAATTCCAAACCCTAGAGCCCTAACAAAGAGATCCTCCAAGCACAAGTCAAGTCTCCACTCCATTCTTCACCATATACCCCGGCACTTCTTCCAGCACTTTGTTTCTCGAGACTTTGTCCTTCTACTTTTGTCACTTCTTCTTCTTGCTATGATTCTTGTCTAGAGTTAGACCTTCCCTGAATGAGTCTTCTAAATGAAGTGTTTCTCTTCTATTCCTTGCTCAATTATATCTTTGACTAACCAAGATCCTCCTTGAGTGTACGATTGTTCTGTTGTCCAAGTTTCTTACGCGTGTGGAGACTATTGCTAGGTGGTGTATGCCCTTCTCCTTCGCTTGAGTGTCTTTCTTCCATGCTGGAGGAGGACCTCTTGTAGGCCTATTTTTAGCCCAAACGAGGGTAGGTAAGTGTCTAATAATTTCTGCTATTCTAGCCGCAGGGACAACCCTTATATTTCCTCGTATGTGTGACTGTAACAACCCCAAAATAGACTCCTAGCCCTCAGTGGTGTACCCTTTCTCTTCGCTGCCTTTGGAGACCTCCTTCCTTCGTTCTTTATCGAATTTACCTTAGCAGATTTTAGAGAACACTTTATGCATTATCTTTGGGGTAGAAAACCTCTATAAATAGAGGACTATCCCTCCATCTAGGCCAACTAGAAGGTCAACTAGTCCTTTGTTTGTAAGCCGACTTTGAGTGCTATTTGTAGGAAGATTTGTTGAGCAGTTTGTGGATAGCTTCCATTGTGGTGTAGCATGCTTGAAGGAGCTTCTTGAAGGTGCCATTTCATAGGAGTAGACTTGACTTTGCTTGGAGGTTTCCCTTTGACTTTAATATATATTTATGCATAGGGTAACATGTCCTTAAGGCCTTGAATATTTTCTCTTGACTATTTGACTCAACTAGAGCACTTTGACATGTGCTAGACCTACTTCAATGAGCAAGAAACTCATTGTCATATATTATAAAAATAATATCTCTTTTCTTGAATAAGTACAAATATCAAAAGTACATTTATGAAGACCGAAGCTAGTTACACTTCCTTCAACACTCCCTCTTAACTAGGGAGGTATTCATACACCATTACAAGGTGTTTGGAAATTTTCAATTTTGAAGAATCCACATAAGAGAAACCGGATTATCAATCCATCTGTTATAGCATCATATCCATCAGCATTGTCATAGTGCAAGGCCTTGACTAACAACTCCATCTCTTTATGAGACCATGAGCTACAATTTTGGCGAGACCAATGATTTATAGACACCTTCATCATTGTCTCTCAAGGTACATACCCACCCGGGTGTTCTCCGGGTATCACCTTTTAGGAATATTCTTATCTTGGGTTCCCATCCCTCAAATAATATCAGTCCTCTTGTCTACTCTTGTCTTAGATTCCCTACACTTCCTCAAAGACAATCGGATGCTAGATGATTACCCAATCCTCCCATTATTTCTTCGCAAGTGAAGATAAGAATGTAGTCTTTGTCTTGTGTTTACATTTCCATTCATGGCCTTCATCTAGACTTACGGTTGTTAGTCCTAGTCTAGTGCATGACCCATGAAATGGAAAACACAAATGTCACTCCTTTGTAATCAGGGGTGATCCAAAACTCCCTCTTGATCAAGGACCTGTTAGAGCTCCCTCTTAACTGGGACTCTTTCCTTCATTAACAACTTCTTCTTCATGGGTCCTTCATGTTGATTTGGGGTAGCAACGAATGTATTCTAACCATGAAAATTGGTGGAGAGGCTAAAGCACATGAGATCTCCAAGACCCGGAAATGGTTTGGGTAGATTCTAACCGGTTTCGGAGATATTAAAATAATTAATATTTTTAATGGGGTTCCTACGTCTAAACTTAGGAAAAATAAAATATTAATGGGTATTAATATAAAACTGGGTTATAAGGTTCCAAAATTCATGGATCAAGCCAATTATAATATTAGTCGTTGATTAGAGATTTAATCTCGGTCGTTGATGGACCAATGAGAAAAGTATAAGAGGAGGCTTGAGGGTCAGTTGGAGAACACACCAGAGTGATCAGTCATTCATTTTGCTAGAGCGGGGTTGCTAAGCAAAAGTGAATCAGTGATCAGTAGTGAGGGGGAGTGAATACATAGTAGAGAGGCAGAGTTAGTGCCAGAGAGACAATGCACAACCTAGAGAGGTTGACGCAAATGCAGCTGGGTGCTACGCAGAGGCAGCAGGGAGCAGTGCAGAGCTAGGAGAGGCCAGCGTGTGTGACGTAGAGGGTATGAGGGCTGATGCAGAAGCTTCAATTGTTGCGTAGAGGCTAGCAGAGCTGACGCAGGTCCAATAGGCATCACTGGGAGGATTTTTGTGGGACAGATTGGGTGCTGGTGAGCCGGGTAGGGTGACGCAGTCCCTATCAAAGTGACGCAAAGCAGTGAAAGTTGCAATTTTTGCTATGGGATCGTTCATCAGTGATTAATAAGCTAGAATATCTATCTCTGAGGAGAGGTACTACTGCCGAGGGCCTTCTCTGTTGGGTGAGCCATTTCTGGCACCCTGGTTGTATTCTAAAAACTGCATAGTAATAAAACCCTCTGAATAGCTGCACCAGTTTTCCTGCATTGGGTTTTTCCGAGGACATTGGTCCAAAAATAACGGTGTCACTTGTGTGCTTGTTTTGTTTCAGTTGATGATTTGTAGATGTTGTTATTGTAATTGTGTTTATTTTCAATATTTACATGGTAAATAACTTGTTAAGTAATTAAATAAGTAGGAAGAAACAAACCATATAGTATAGGAAGAATTTCTAACGGGTTAAACTTAGAAATTCCAACATGGTATTAGAGCGTGGTTGCAAATCATAGGAAAACTAAAGGCATCAACCAAGTAGAGCATTTGCAGCAGATTTAGTTGCCCTGAGTGACAGAGATGATCCTTGCAGAAGGCGAAGAGGAAGGAATGCGCATAGGGACTACGTCATCATTCCGGGCCAGAGAAGGGCAGCGCAAAAACTAAGGGAGGTAGAATCAGGCTCACGCAGAAGCCAGTAGGGTTGACGCAGTTCGCTAGGGGAGCTGATTTGCTGGTGTCGAGATTGTGCAGAGCCAAGTGGCTCAATCCTTCAGTTGGGGTATAGGAGGTTGTGGGAATTTGCGGAGCAAAGCTGGTGGGGTATTGTGGTCAGAACAGTACCTAATAGGGCAAGACCAAGGTGGAGGGAGTTATTGCTGAGGTGCATTTACAGCCAAAGAATCTGGATCAGTGGTGAAGTTGCACAGACGCTTGGAGTGGGGAAACTTGACTTTGGAAGAGAGATTTCCAGAAGGGAAATCGAGACTCAAAGGGAGTCGAACCGAGAACTTCCAGACTGGAAGTTGAGAAACTCAGCAGGA
Source organism: Pinus tabuliformis (assembly GCA_031772625.1). Taxonomy (NCBI): domain Eukaryota; kingdom Viridiplantae; phylum Streptophyta; class Pinopsida; order Pinales; family Pinaceae; genus Pinus; species Pinus tabuliformis. The sequence continues at coordinate 1,125,824,735 of CM062807.1, forward strand.
GTTGAACAAAGGACTTCCAGGAGGGAAGCAGAGAGACTCAGAGGAGTCGAAAGAAGAGCAGTGAGATGGTCGTGAATGGATTGAGAGATCAGGATAGGTTGGACAGAGCATCCGACTTTGTGGTCTGGAAGGCTAGGATTTGTCCATTCTAGATAGATATCACAACAAGGACTTTGTCTTGAAAGTGATGGCGATCCCAATTGACCCAGCTGAAAATGAGAAGTACGAGGAGGTAATGGCGAGGGTGAAGTGCATCATCCTTGATGGGGTCAAGGATCATGTGGTGCCACATATTGCCGAGAAAGACACGGAAAATGAGATGTGGGAGGCCCTGAAGAAATTGTACCAGCATACTTCCATGCAAAGGAAGATATTACTTGAAAATCAATTGCGATCATACCAGATGTAGAAGGGAGAGCAGATAGATGTCTTCCTCATTTGATTGAAGGAGATCCGTGACTAGCTAACTTCCATAGGGGCCATGACGGATGAGGAATTGATGGTGAGGACCGCATCGAACGCAGTCTCAGAGGATTGGGAGGTATTTGTCCAGAGCATACTCGATATAATGATCCTTCTAGATTGGTAGGAACTGTGGGCGGATCTTCGTCAAGAAGAGATCAGATGGGTGACCAAGGCATGGAATAGCGGCAAAGGGGTCAGAATAAATAAGGAGGAAGAAGAGAATATGGCTCTGACATCTGTGGGAAAGAAGGAGAAGAGAAAGAAGAAGGACCTCTCCAAGGTCAAGTGCTTCCATTGTGGGGAATTGGGTCAATTTGCGAACCAGTGTCCGAGGAAGAAGAGTAAGGGAGAGGCTTCTGACTTGAAGGAAGCCCCAGTGAAGGTAGAGAAAGAGGTCAAGGAGGATGACGATTGTGCAATGAGTACTCATGTTCTACTTGAGAAGAAGTGGGGAGACATCGAGATGTATTCAAGAGGACTACAGGAAATGAGGGGAAGGATCCTTGAGGCACCCAACCTCTTGGATTATACCTTGCTATGAGAACCTCGAAGAGGAGTAGAAGGACTGGCGGATGTCGATAGAGACGGATGCGGATGAAGTGAAAAAGAGTGCAATAGTGTAGGAGTCCCTTGGTAGTGCGAGGCTAGCAGGCTGCAACAGTGTGAGAGGCACGGGAGTGTTGCAATGGTGCAGGATGGCACAAAGAGGTTTGCAATGGTGCGAGATGCAAGGAGTTGTTGCAACAACGCAAAGGTCAGTAGAGGGAGCACTTGTTAGTGATAAAGGGATCTTCAGCATCGGGAGTGTTTCTAGCCTGAATGGGATGTCAAAAGTTGGGTGGATCAGTTACTTACTTCTCAGTAACTGAGTTGCAGTGCAGTAGCACGATGCAACATGATGAGAGGGGCTGCAGTGCAGAGTGCAGTGTTGGGAGTATGGACAACAATAGTACAGATGCAGAGGGAGATTTCATACAATGCAACAGTGGCAGTGGCAGGGCCATGAGTAGTAGTACAGGATGCAGCGGTGCAGAGGATGTTGGGCAGGGAGGCCTATCATCAACAAACTGACCGGTGTCAGATAATCAGTGTGATACTTAGTGAGGAGTATTACTAGAGCACAATCCTCGCTAAGAGGGAGTGTTGATTTTGGGTAGCATCGAATGTACTCCAGCCATGAAAATTGGTGGAGAGGCTAAAGAACATGAGATCTCCAATACCCATAAATGGTTTGGCTAGATTCTAACCAGTTTGGGAGATATTAAAATAATTAATATTTTTAATGGATTTCCTAAGTCTAAACTTAGGAAAAATAAAATATTAATGCGTATTAATATAAAACTAGGTTAGAAGGTTCCAAAAGTAATGGATCAATCCAAATCTAATCTTAGCTGTTGATTAGAGATTTAATCTCGGTCATTGATGGACCAACGAGAAAAGTGTAAGAGGAGCCTTGAGGGTCAGTTGGAGAACACACTAGAGTGATCAGTCATTCATTTTTCTAGAGCGGGGTTGCTAAGAAAATGTGAATCAATGATCAACAGTGAGGGGCAGGGAATACATAACAGAGATGCAGAATTAGTACCAGAGAGACAACGCAGATCCTAGAGAGGTTGATGCAGAGGCAGCAGGGAGCAACGCAGAGTGAGGAGAGGCCAGCGTGTGTGATGCGTAGGGTCTGAGGGTTGAGGTAGAAGCTTTAGTTGCTATGAAGAGGCTGGCAGAGCTGACGTAGGGCCAACAGGTAGCACTGGGAGGATTTTCGTGGGACAGACTAGATGCTGGTGGGCTGGGTAGGGTGACGCAATCCCTATCAGAGTGACGTAGAGCAGTGGAAGCCACAATTGTTGCTATGGGAATGTTCATTTGGTGATTAATTAGTAGAAATATATGTCTTCGAGGAGAGGTACTACTGCTGAGGGCATTCTCTGTTGGGTGAGCCATTTCTGGCACCCTAATTATATTCTGAAAACTGCATAATAATAAAACCCTCTGAATAGCTGCACCGGTTTTCTCACATTAGGTTTTTCCAGGGACATTGGTCCAAAAATAACAGTGTCACTTGTGTGCTTGTTTTCTTTCAGTTGATGATCTATAGATGTTGATATTGTACTTGTGTTTATTTTCAGTATTTACATGGTAAATAACTTGTTAAGTAATTAAACAAGTAGGAAGAAATAAACCAAATAGTACAGGAAGAATTTCTAATGGGTTAAACTTAGAAATTCCAACACTTCAGCTGCTTGATCTCCTTCCTTTCTTGATGTCATGAAGCCTTTATTCAAACTTCTTCTAGGTAGGGAACCATCCATCGATCACTTTCCTCCTCGGTTTGTCTTGTCATTGCTTCCTTCAAAGAAAGTGGCTTTCATGTCATACATCAGGCTTACTTGTCCTCTTGGCTACTCCTTTGTCATCTTGTCCATGCTTGGAAATATTCTTCTCATGGATGCTTTTTTGTACTTGCTTGTTTGCATGCTTTGACCTAGTATCCCATCATGACTTTATCTTGATATTGCTTCAACATTACTTTTTGTTGGATGGTTTCTTCATCACGACATCTTCGTAGAGTAGAATCAATTATCTGCATCTCTTATATCTTCAAGGCCTTCATAGGTGTCAAGGATCCTTTCTTTATTTATTAGAGTTGTCTTGCCTTCTTTCGGGAGATATCTTCAAAGTATCTTGTCAGATAGTGATTCTCGGTGATCATGGTGTTCTTCCACATGCTTGATCTCTTTCTTCAATTGTCTCTTGTTTATAGATAGGTCAACCATCTAATGCTTCTTGTCAGAGCATTCCTTCATTGTGTACTTCCTGGACTTGTCATCATTTCTTCTTGCTTCTTAGTCAACAATCTTATACTCCTTATGTGAGCATATTTTTTGTTGACCTTCATTTCATTGTGGTACATGGCTTCGAGCATGTTCTTGGTGAAAGAGATTCTTTCATGCTTGATCATGTTATAGAAATATCCCTGACTCAATTATATAAAAATGATAACATGACTAAACTTTAATGCATACATACCTCATCTTGATTCTCCTTTTATCACCCTTTGGTGTGTCCCTTCTTGCTTCATCTTAGCTTGCCTGCATATCATCCTTTTCTTGAATCCCATGAATGGGCTTCCCAATGATACATATACCTTGGTTCATAAACCTTCTTTTGAAGATTCCATCATAGGATCTTAAAGATCCTTCCCTTGCAAATGTTTCTTTTCCTTTGATGATGGAGGTCTTCTAAGATACTTAATCATGATCAAATTTTTCTTTTATCATGGATGAGGTTCTATACTAGGTATGCTCCTTATATATGAATATCATGAGCTATATCTACCATGCTCATGTATTCTAGAAGATATTTCTACCCATGCATTTTTATTCTCATCATAGATGCTACATCTACATGAGTATCTAGAACTCTATGTGTATCATGCTGCTAGATTCTAGAGTATGTTTTTAGCCATGCAATATTAATGTATTCCTACATGCTCCTATCCTACTCAAAACTTTGAAAGAAGTCTATAAGTAAAGAGTTTGACCTAGTCATAGTAGAGATCCGGAGGATCTTCATTCTTTTTCTTCTTTCCTTCTTCTTTCACCTCTTGAGTCAAGTGAGCTTCTTCCCTCTTTCTTTTGTTGTTGTCCTTCTTAAGCTTAGGGAAATTCCTTTTGTAATGTCAATATTCTTGGCATCCAAAACATTGGATCTTGGACATGTCTTTGATGTTTGTTCTTCGTAGACCAAACTTGCCAGATTTACACTTTCTTTTGGCCATGGTAGAAAATTCTCTCTCCTTTGATCCTACATCGTTTTTTTCCTTAAGTCTAGTTTCCTTTGTTCTGAAAGAGACCACATTTCAGTGACAATGGTTGCTTCCTTCTTGGCATATATGCTTAATGTGAATTTTCCCCACTCCTCAAGTAGAGCATTGAGTACTATAATTTTCATTTCCCTGTCAGGCATGACTTCTCCAAGCTCTTAAAGTTGATCTCTCATTTCAGATATTTTCATGAAGTAGGGAGCTATTCCTTCCTTTGTTATCTTCATCTTGTATAATTCATTTCTCAGAGATATTACTTCTCCGGTTGTGGATACCTAGAATAGGTCTACTAGCTTATCATATCTTTATTTTGATGTCTCAAACTTGGAGACATAAGGAATGAAAGAGTATTTGATTGATTCTATCAGAATCCTTTGAGCTCTTGTCTCATCCTTATTGTATTTGGCTAAGGCTTGAGTCTATTCCTTAGCAGGGATAGTGATATTCCCCTTGACATGTTCTAGGAGTTTATTCTCCTTGAGAAGTAGATCAATCCTCTTCTTCCGTGCAAGAAACTTATTGGTAATTTATTCCTTTCCTTGCAAAAAGACATTGATCTATATTCAGAAGGGGACATCTACGTACTTGATATATTTTGAGATGTAATGGGTTTGCTTCTTCCTTGAAGGCTTAATGGCTTTTCTTCCCTGGATCTTGATTTTCGTCAAGTTTCCTTCTCCAAGTAGACTTGCTTGGTGATGAAGTTTGCATGAAGACTTGTAGCTTGATGTAGGTCCTACTTCAATCCGCTCTTCTTTGTGGGTTCCTTTATGTAAGGCTCTTCTTCTAGATTTGTGGACCTCCTTGATGAATGATGGATTGTAGACCCTTCTAGTTCTTGAAGTTATTGAGACTTCTAGGCTTGATGCTTCAACTTTGTAGATGCTTCCCCTCGATGCGTGTTCTTGAGTTGCCCTATCCTTGATGTTTCACCTTATGCTCTGATACCATGTTGAAGAATCTAGGGAAAAGTAGTGTAGTGTGATTCTTCGTTACTTGATAACAATATGTGGAGTCTTTTTACTTTTCTTGTTAGCTTATTCTTCTTATTAGTGCATATGTGTGTACTTCATCAAACATAAAAACAAGAACACAAGATGTTGGCTCTCTGCTAGGGCCAAAACCTCACTACTCTTGAGAGGAAATCCCTTTAGTGAATTTCTCTTATTGAAGCTTCTATTGATCAATTCCAAACCCTAAACCCCTAACGAAGAGATCCTTCAAGCACAAGTCAAGTCTCCACTCCTTTTGCACCATATACCCACGCACTTCTTCCATCACTTTGCTTCCCGACACTTCATCCTCCTACTTCTGGCACTTCTTATTCTTGTGATGATTCTTGCCTAGAGTTATACCTTCTTTGAATGAGTCATCTAAGTTAAGTGTTTCTCTTTTATTCCTTTCTCAAGTATATATTTGACTAACCGAGATCCTCCTTGAGTGTATGACTATTATGTTGTTTTGTTGCCCAAGTTTCTTGCACATGTGGAGAGTATTCTAGGTGGTGTATGCCCTTCTCCTCCTCTTGAGTGTCTTTCTTCCACACTGGAGGAGGAGGCCTTGTAGGCCTAGTTTCAGCCCAAACGAAGGTAGGTAAGTGTCTATGGATTATTGTTGTCCTAGCTGCATGGACAACCCTCAGATTTCCTCGCACATGTGACTGTAGCATCCCCAAAATAAAATTCTATCCGTCGGTGGTGCACCCTTTCTCTTCACTACCTTTGGAGACCTCCCTCCTTCGTTATTTCTTTCCTTTCCCTTCGCAGATTTCAGAGAACACTTTATGTGTTATCTTTGTAGTGGATAGCCTCTATAAATAGAGTATTGTCCCTCCATTTAGGCTGACTAGAAGGTTGACTAGTCCTCTGTTTGTAGGTCGGCTTTGAGTGTTGTTTGTAGGCATATTCATTGAGCAGTTTGTGGATAGCTTCCATTGTGGTGTAGCATGCTTGAAGGAGCTTCTTGAAGGTGCCATTGCATAGGAGTAGACTTAACTTTACTTGGATCTTTCCCTTTGACTTTAATATATATTTATAAATAGTGTAACATGCCCGTAAGGCCTTCAATATTTTCTCTTGACTATTTGACTCATCTATAGCACTTTGACATGTACTAGACCTACTTCAATGAGCAAGAAACTCATTGTCATATTATAAAAATAATATTTCTTTTCTTGAATAAGTACAAATATCAAAAGTACATTTATGAAGAGCGAACCTAGTTACACTTCCTACAACATATTGAACCAAGCTCTAAATTATCCGTTTTCAAATTACGTGACATATGGAGTGAAACAGAAAACCTTCAGATAATCTTCAAAATTACTCCTCTCGGATGCCCTAGGCACTGACCCTTTTATTTCAACCCAGGGGTTGTCTCTAGGAGGCTTCTATATCTTCTGAAGTAATTGTGTGATAGGATATAGAAAAAGCTACAATAGATTCTACCACTATGATATACAAAATGAAATATCTACTATAGTGTAGAGGAATAGTAGAAAAGAAAAGAATAATTCCTTTTCCAATACATCACAAGATCTCTAAGTAAGATCATCCCACTCAAAAGGGACCCATTTCTCTATTAGATACAAAAAATCTGTAAACAATAAACACAAAGCCTCATTAATCCTATTTTTAAAACAAGGGTTAAAATCAATCCCTTTAATTATATGACCATTATGATTATCCCTTTTTTAGCTAAGTATTATGGAATTATTATAAAAAGAACATCAAAATATAGCTAGAGATCCATGGGAAAAAAGATAAATACCAAGATAGATTTATGAGCTACCATTGAACTATGGAACACCTTATTACACTTATCATATTGCAAAGGAGTGTCTCAATAATAAAAACTATCTCTCGTGCTACTTTGTTGATTATAGAAAAGTATTTTCCACAATGTATTGCATAGTACTGATCTTTTGAATAAATGAGAGGAGTTGAAAGTATATTTTCAATTGAGAGATGTTCATGACTATACAAGAATGTTATAGCAAAATATTGAACATTTATGGCTAGTCAAAGGAAACAAAAATTAAAATAGTAGTTAAATAAAGGTGTCCCCTATCCTCTATAATTTTTAGCATATACATCAACATGATGAAGGATTTCTTGGAAGAAGCGAGTTATATTGGCATAAATTTAACTAGTATCATCATCATCCTTCCACTTTATGTTGATGATATTATTCTTATGGTAGGAATCCTTATGATATTGACAACCAACTAAAGATTATAGATCATTTTTTTCCTACTATAGGTATGACTTTCAACATTAACAAAATCAATTTTTTTAGGATTATATAAAAAGATGTCACTTACACTAATTTGGTGTATGACAAAGTCAACTTGAAGGAAGTAATAGATAAAAATATCCCAGAATAGATTTTCATCACAAGCTTAACTATAACTATTTCATTTTAAAAAGGATAAATTGAAGGTGTAAAGCTTATTATAGTCTTGAAAATAGGTTTAAATATATATATCTTTAATGTTGGATAATAATAAAAAAAACCTTTAATACTTTTGCCACTCTTGTTATCTTATATGATTGTGAATTTTGGGGATGCAACATTTTTAGAGAATCGTGAATAAAGGAAGAGTAAGCTTAAAAGTATTTTATAACTTATAATCCTAAAATTAAAGTCAATGTACTGTATCTTATCCTCCTCACAAGAATTATTATTTCCATATTTATAGCATTCAAAGCATGTTTACCACCAATTACCTAATATCCAAGAATGAGGTAAACAAAATGGAAGGCAAAAGGCTTCTTAAGACCCCTTCAAAATACTTTCAAAACCTCCTATGATGTAAATGGGGTTGGCATAAAGATGCCAATTCATGGATAAATCATTTAGGAAGAAATAAAGTACACACTCTATAGAATAAAATTAAATATTATTCATTTAAATTTAGGGAGAGATTGTGGTTCCATAAAAATTAGATGATAAGAGAAACTCAATATGCTCCGAGGAAGTGCAACCTAAAGAGTAAAATCATCATTGTTAAAATAAGGACAAACTCTCACCATCTCCATAATGAAACATTGACAATTCTTAGGAGGTTGTGGGTTAAAAAAAAATTATGAACCCTGTGATACTAAGAAGGTTGAAGATAAAAAGCACTTTCTCTTAGAATGTCCTAATCACACCCAACGATTTCAATTTTTTATTTAATTAATAGTGATCATTAGATGGATGGTAGGGATTTAAGCTCTACATGATATTCTAGAATTTTCTTAGTAGTAGTCACAAATCAAAGGTTAAGATTTATCTGAAAGGTAGTTATTCTATTTCTATATTTTTAATTAAAATCATTAAATCATAAAAATGTAATATGAACACAAATCATAGTTTTTGGGCATGTGATATTAGTAATCCATGGTATTGGCCCATGGTGTTGTAATAAAGCCTATCTATAAGTGAAAATCTCCCTACATGTACCCAACCATTCAATTTATATAGATGACCCGTTTTAAAGCTATTCCAACACAAAAATAAAATTATAAAGTAAACTCAATAATTCTTTACCTCTCTAAAGTCCAATAATTGATGATCAGTCTTGATAAAGATTAATAATCACCAAAACCATCCTCCCACACACATATAAACTTAATGATTCACATTTTTAATCAATTAACCATAAAAAATAGTAAATTTTATATCCCACCTGAAACATCATTCTTAAATTTGACTTTCTTGAGATTGGTTATTTAATTATTATAATATATAATCTGAGTGTACATAATAATTAAAAATATTATTTGATAATATTATTTAAAAATAGACAATCCAATAACATTAAGCTTTTCACACTAAATTTATATATTCAATTGAGTGATAAAAAAATACAGAAAAAAAAAATCTAAATATATAATATAATTTTTTAATATAACAAAATTTTAATGATTTAAAAACCTGGATTTTGAATAAATAAACAAAAATATAAATTAATCATTCAAAATAAATAAAAAAAATATTAAAGTCTTCATTAATTAAAAAATTAAAGAATCTTCATTAATCAGCTACATTTTTAAAGTCTAATAAAACTATATATAGAAATCATCACTATTACTTTTAAAAATATAATAAAAACAAAACCCTACGAAAAACTCTGATTTTGAATAAATAAAAAAAATATAAATTAATCATTCAAAATAAATAAATAAATATTAAAGTCTTTCATTAATTAAAAATATTAAAGATTCTTCATTAATTAATTACATTTTAATAAAACTATATATAGAAATCATCACTGTTCCTTTTAAAATATAATAAAAACAAAACCTTACTAAGGCATACCTGACCAGAAAAACCTTGATTTTGAATAAATAAACAAAAATATAAATTAATCATTCAAAATAAATTAAAAAACCTTACTAACGCATACCTGACCAGAAAAACCCTATTTTGAATAAATAAACAAAAATATAAATTAACAAAATAAATAAAAAAATATTAAAGAGTCTTCATTAATTAAAAATATTAAAGAATCACATTTTTAAAGAGAAATCATCACTGTTATAAAAATATAATTAAAACAAAACCCTACTACGCATACCTGTTCAAAAAAATCATATATATAGATGGATGATATATACATATTTGTTGACTCTGAAAAAATAATGAAAACAAAGTGTGAGTCACGGCATCGATTCGAGTCCATCCAACAATAAAAAGACAAACAATAACGCGCTCTTCAATAGGTATGGATGGATTTCTGAACAGATATTTCACTCATTCCCACTCCAATTATTACTGGAAGATAGTTGGTTCATAGATATTTCGGTCACTCCTCTTCGGATCTCGGAAACTTCAGCTTTACTTCAATTATTCTTATTGACTGGTAGCTAGATATTGTCCACGCATTCCGTCTGCGACATGCCATGTATCAGATTTGAATGGTAGTCTTAATTTAATTTGGAAGCTCATATATTCATGTAACCTTTTAGAGATAAAAAAGATAAAAAAATTGCACTTATACTTTTCATAACAAGTGTATATCAAATGGGAAAGAGCTAACCAGCCATATATTGATTATTTAATGCCCTCAGAGCATCACGCGACTTAACGCGATAACACGGCAGCGAGCAAATTTGGCATTAAATAATATTTGCCCACTCCCGTGTTATCGGGCTAAGTAGCGTGCTGCTCTGAGGGCATTAAATACCCAATATATGGCTGGTTAGCTCCAGCCTATCAAATGAACCTTTTATAAAAAATTTCAAAATAAAATAATGACATTATAAATCTTCAAAATTTTAAATTACTACCATTTATTTACCTATCATTCATCTTTTATAACTTGTATTGAGCATACCCAACTTATGGTATCCAATAAATCTGTGAGTGCACCATATCTCTTTAACCTTACTCCATTACCCTTTAAATAACCAGAGAAAAATTCTTGCTACTAATGCAAGGCACCACAAAAAGGGCTATACTTTGTAACTAGTGCGCTTCAGCCACTCTTAAGTGAATAAATCTTGTTCCTTCTTGTTTTCCAACAGAAAAGCTCTTATGTGAAATTATTGTAAACTATAGTGTTTGAAAAATAAATAAATAAACATCTATTTCCATAAATTTTATTACTTTACCAGCCACGGGAAATGCACGAAAGGGAATAAGGAATATATTACCAAATATTCCTTTTATTTTAAGGATTCCAATAAAAACTTTACCATTGGAATATATTATGAGCTACTCTTTTTAGGTTAACAATTCCATGGCTAGATCAACATGATATGGTGAGTTACATGGATGCAATGTAGGGCAATGTACGGAATTTTTCTCCGAGGAGAATCATTTTCATCATTTTTCCTATTTCACGCAACTTTTCACTGTCATATACCTTCTCTATCCAAAAGATTGTGCACTAGCATACAAAGAAGCACATTAATTATGAAAACATAGAAAAGCAACATGTGAATAGTGAAGAACAATAATTTGAACATTTAAATTGGGTTAACTTTATTCCAAAGTTCATATGAATTTTTTATATCATACTCCATCTTGAGTCTTTGAAATTAAAGGATTTGGTATACCTATTATTGAAATTTATATCAAGCAAATGCCTTTTGTAATTATTGTATATTGACACTCTTTTAATGTGCACTAGCTCATCTTCATTATGATTAAAATCTGGTCAAGTGCAAGGCATAATCTCGGATTTGATAAATGGGTAATTAAAAGTCACCAAGGCAATTTATTCTGAATTTCTACATCAAAGTTTCTTCCTACCGCATTGAAATTAAGGAATTTTCTCTACCCATAAATAAAATGTATAATTTTTCATCAAATCCTTTTATAGGTCCTCAATATTAGCATATTTGTTTGTGTTCTAACTAAGCTTCACTAACATTAAAAACACACAAACACACACATACGGCCAACTTTCCCACAAAATTTTCTTTTAGGTTCCTCAACCAAAAGCAAACACATACCATTGCACAGTGCAATTTAATGAACTTGACTCTCGCTGGACCTAGAATGGAACAGAAGGATCAAGAGTTCCACGAGTAGATAAGCTGAGAAAAGTCGCTTAAAATTTATTAAAAACAGTGCAAGGCGACTTTGTTAGAATTTAGCCAAAGGTTTATGCAATTTTTGAATGTTACCTAATTCGTTTGAGATATGTAATTTTAGAGGGTTTTGTTATTTGAATTGTATTTCATAGATTCAGGTCAATTTAAAATTTTGTGAACCTTTACAATTGGAGGTTATAAATGAATGAAATAAATTACAACTTCATATTTGTTTCAATATTCTAGTCAAACTTTGGATTTAGGTTAACTATAGCTCACAAAATTACTGCATTCACAAAGGCTAACTCTTTAGAATATCTTTCTCATCATCCTCTGTGCAACAACTACCTTATTTATGAAAAAATCTCTTATCAACGGAGGATCTCAGGTCAGGTGAATATATGTATGTCTTATTTTAACAATTAACGGTTATGTGTGTTAGAAGTCTTTTAGTGTATTTTTTAATTAAATTTATACAAAATTTAAGAGGACTTTGTTACAAAATATAAGAGAAATTTGTTAGAATTTTAAATTTGATTAGTCAACTCCCCCACAATCTTCATGTATAAAACTTTTCTACCAATTTAGTTAAACCCATTTAAATATTAAAAAAAAAATAACAAAAATCATTGTCTAACTTAAAAATAGTTGTACCAAGTTCCAACCCAAAACTCCATAAATAGAAAATCAAGTGCTTTGTGTGACATTTTTCCTAGAGCTACAGACATGTTGAAGAGCGTGAAATGATCATAAAGATGGAGAAAGTGGTATAATGTTGTCCCTCTAGGTAATACATAGAATAATATGTTCAAAATTAATGGTCTTATGTATTTTGAAACGTTTATTTATGTTGTTGAATTCTGAGTACTTGTTAAAATTCTGCCTCTGTTTATTTAATTTGTTTTGTAATTTTGTTCTTTATTGTAAATCTATTTCCCAATAGCTACCAATGCCCATGCAAATAATTGAATTTCAGTATGGATTTATTTTCGTCTAGAGCAAAAAGAAATGGTAGAAGAGCCTATCTTTCAATGCTTCTGGTTTTAAATCAAACAAACGAAATAGAGATTAAAAAGGATGTCCAATGCTGAGAAATACCTGTGAATCTGTGATCATTGGAATTTGCAATTCTGAATCCTGACCAAGTTCGAGCTACATAAGAATCCCAAGTCCTAAATGAAAAAACGGCTCTTTTGTAGTTCTCTGACTCTCTTTCGCAGTTCTCTAGTTAAATGGGATGAAAAAACGGGTACGCCTACTAGACCTTACTTCTTTCACTCGTCCCCAAATTCGATAAAGACATCATCTCTAAGCTATGTTATGGTCCCTCTATCAAATGGACTTATGGCCAAGGAATTAAACTCAATCTAATACCATGGAACTTCCTTCCTACCCATGCTTACTACCTTGGATACCCATACCAACCTCACTTAGATTACTCACCAAGATCATGGTCACTCAAGGCAAGCAAAGGAAACAGGATCTCAAGGCCTTCTTGGCAGGGAAAAAAATATCAGTGCCGCGGCCCGCCATTATGACTGCTCAACACCATTACATTTTATTTATTCCTTCAACAACCTCATGTCGCCTTCTTAGTAGTGTACTCTATACTTTAGCATCCAAGTCAGGTTGTTAGAGAATAAGGTGGACCCCGACTGTCTGGTGCCCTTTTCTAATTTAAATTTTTAGAAATGTCTAATAGCCCTTTACAGGGCATTTTAAAATATTATTTAAATTTTTTTTTGACATGTAAAAATCAAAATTTAATGTTTTTTTTTTACTTGTAATTTTTGGTTAACCCTTCTCCGACGTGCTAAAGGCCTCTTGGCGGCCTATGACGTGTTCAATTTTGAACGCTACTCCCAACCAGCACAATAAGTATCTATTCGTATTTTCGACATTTATATGTTGGAAATTGTAATTACTCCGGTATGAAGAGTTGGCTAAAGTAGAGTTAAGTCTAATTTAGTGGGTGGTTGCTATTAAAATAAGCTAATTACTCTTACATGAAGAGTTAGCTAAAAGTAGAGAGTCAATTCATTGAGCATTGAGTCAAGTCGAGTTAAGTCATAGTTGAATTTAGTATGTGGTTTTATGTCAAGTTAAGTCATAGTCAAATTTAGTGTGTGGTTGCATGTCAAGTTATTTTAGACGAGTTTGGAAAAGGTTAAATACCCTTCACCGGGTTCATTGTAATCATCAAGTTTTGTGTAATCAATAGAAGTTAAGTCATAGTCGAATTTAGTGTGTGGTTGCATGTCAAATTATTTTAGGTGAGTTTGGAAAAGGTTAAATACCCTTCACTAGGTTCATTGTAATCATCAAGTTTTGTGTAATCAATAGAAAAACCGCAAATCATGTGTTTTGTGTGTGAAATTTGTGTTTTAGCTCCTATGTCTTTCCAACAAATTGGTATCAGAAGCCAAGAAGGATGACAAAATCCTTGGAACCAGCAAAGCTACTAAAAAATAAAATCATGAAGAAAAAAAACAAATAAAAAAAATCCGTGATTTTTCTAGTTTGCAAAATTAGGTTATAAATAGTAAACAACAAAATGGTTGAGTAATTAAAGTTTTTTTGATCAACTTTCCTCTCCCGCAAACTTACGATTCGTTCATTTTTTACAATGAAACACATACCCCAAATCATTTTTTGCTATGCAACACATCTCCCATCTGCCTAAACGTGCGTAAAAGATTTGTAGAGTATGACACTGTTTTATAAAAGTGTTTAAAAGATTCGAAAAATGTGAACATTGTTTTATAAAAGTGTCTTTTTTTTAAGGGCTTTTTATAAAGTCTTTTTATTAAAAAAAATAAAAAAATTAAAGAGTTTTAATATAAAGAAATTGCAATAAAAGTTTTTTTTTATTTATAAAAATTACTAAAAAAGTTTTGCAAAGTTTAAAAGAGATTTTTTTTCAAGAATGGTGATTTTTTTAAAATTTTATTACAGGGAAGGATTATAATGAGTGGGCTATTAATATGGCAATCACGTTGCAAGCTCATGATGTTTGGGATTATGTCTAGTGTGGGTTTTCAGAACCTAAGGACGAAGTAGAAAAACGAGCTCTCACTAATGCAGAGAGGGATCTATGGAAGAAAGACAAAAGGAGAATGCACAAGCATTGCATCGTATCCAGCAAGTAGTGGACCGAGCAGTGTTCCAAAAGATTATGATCACGTCTTTAGCAAAGGAAGCACAGGATACCTTGGCGACAAGCTGTAAAGGTATGGCTAAAGTCAATATTGTTAAGTTGCAGAATACTAGGAGATATTTTGAAAGTCTGTAGATGAAAAAGACATAGGACATAGATTCTTTCATGAATCGGGTCATGATTGTTATAAATCATTTTAAAATTTATGTTGAAGAAATTAAAGATCAAACAGTGGTTAAGAAGGTCCTCCGATCTTTGTCTACCAAATTTGATGTTGTGGTAGTACCAATAAAAGAAGCCAAGGATTTGACATCACTGCCAGTTGATGAGTTGATGGGATCACTTCTATCACATGAGGCAAGGATAGACAAAAATAACGATTCCACTTTAGAAACCACTTTCAAAAGTCAGATTTCTATTTCAAGAGACATAGGTCGAGACAGAAGTAGATTGAGAGGCAGAGGACGAGGCGAAAGACATGGTGGTCAAAGAGATGGCCGTGAAGAACGTGAACATGAAGGTGGAAGCAACAGTAGAATCTTCAGCAATAATCAAAGAGTTGACAAATCAAAGGTGAGATGTCATTGTTGCAATAAATTTAGTCATTATGCCCGTGATTGAAGGAAGAGGATAGTTGATCAAGGAAACCAAAGAGCTAATGTCACTACAGAGAGTACTAACACCATGTTACTAGATTTCCATACCATGCATGAACCTTCTGATAATGTGTGGCTATTATACAGTGGTTGCAGTAACCACATGATATACAACAAGAATTCGGTTGCAAATTTCGATCAATATGTGAAAATAGGGGTAAATGTGGGGACTAACAAGATTATGGATGTAGATGGAAATGGAGTGGTCAACATTCTAACCAAGCAGGGGGAGCCAAAGATAATATTAGAGGTATATTATGTCTGTGGTCTCAAACATAATTTGATAAGTGTTGGTTAATTGACACACAAGGGATACAAAGTTATCTTTCAAGGACAAGAGTGTGTTATATATGACAAGCCCCCAAGAAAGCATCTAATAGAATAGGTGTAGATGACGAGGAACAAACTCTTTCCTCTTGTTATGAATTACAGTGATCAGGTCAATTCTTTTATAGTTGCATTTTCTAAATATTATTGGTTATGGCACTTTTTGTTTGGACACTTGCACTTTTCTAGTTTAAGATTGTTGTAGCAGAAACAAATGATAATAAGATTACCTCCCATCAAAAAACCTACTAGTACTTGTGAGTGTTACATCTTGGGAAAGCAACACCGTGAAATTTTTCCAAAGGCGGTTGCATATAGAGCAAAGCAACCTCTTGAGCTAGTGCATATAGACTTGTGTGGACCAATGAGGACAGAGTCGATTGGTGGAAGTTGTTACTTCTTCACTTTCATTGATGACTATAACAAAAAGACTTGGGTTTAATTCTTGAAGCAGAAGTCCGAAACTTTTGCAAAGTTCAAAGAATTCAAAACCTTAGTAGAGAACCAAAGTGATCGGTAGATCAAGGTGTTGAGGACAGATCGTGGTGGAGAATATGATTCAAAGGAATTCCATGATTACTGCAAACAACATGGAATCAGAAAACAATTTACAACCAGGTACACATCACAGCAGAATCATGTATCACAGAGAAAGAACAAAACCATTATGAACATGGAAAGGAGCATGTTGAAAGGAAGAAACTTGTCTAATGAGTATTGGGCAGAAACAGGTGCATGTGTTGTTTATGTCATAAAATCTACAAAGGGTGTAATGAATAGAGTACCATAAGAAGCATGGTTATGTATGTCTTGCAACATATCTCCTCTTAGAGTGTTTGGATGTGTAGCTTATGCACATGTGCCTACGGAGCGAAGAGGCGAATTGGATGATAAAGTGAAAAAATCATATTTACTGGTTATAGTCAGCAGTCAAAAGCTTACAAATTGTATAACCTTGTTACCAAGAAGACCATAATTAACAAAGATGTTGTGTTCAAAGAACAAGAGTCATGGAATGGTAGTATAGACAAAACAATTGATACACAAGTGACACTAATGGAAGAAGATGATGTAGTAGAAAAGGAGCAACAAGAATCATAGGTGAAGACACCAACAAGGACTCCAAGATTCTCTGAGCAGCATGGATCTTCAAACAAATCAATAGATCAAGATTATCCCAGCAATCAATTAGGTGATGAATCAAGCAATGGTAAGAGAAAGATGAGAAGTCTGAAAGATATTTATGATGATTTGGATGTTAGTTCAATTTTTTCATTGTTATCTTTTCAATCTTCTTCATTTAAAGAAGTAATCAGAGATGAAAATTAGGTGCAAGCCATGGATGAAGAAATTGAAGCTATTGAAAAGAATGATACATGGGATTTGGTTGATTTCCCAAAGGAAAAAAATCTCATTGGTGTAAAATGGGTGCACAAGACAAAGTTGAATGAGAAAGGTGAAATTGACAAATTCAAAGCAAGACTTGTAGCAAAATGGTCCTCACAGCAACCAGGAATAAACTTTGGAGAAACGTTTTCTCCGATAGCCAAATTGGATACTATAAGAGAAGTTTTAGCCGCAACAGCTCAGAACAAGTGGAAAGCATATAAGATGGATGTGAAATTAGCCTTCTTGAATGGAATTCTAGAATAAGAAATTTATGTGCAGCAACCTCCAGGTTATGAAGTTGACGGTAAAGAAGATAAAGTTTACAAGTTGAGGAAATTGCTCTATGGACTCAAGAAAGTGCCTAAATCTTGGTATAGTAGAATTGAAAGCTACATGATCAAGAATGGATTTTGTAGAAGCAACATTGAGCCTACATTCTGCACAAAGATAAATGAACATAGATAGATTTTGATTGTTTACTTATATGTTGATGACCTGATTTATACAGGTGATTTTGAGTTAGATAAATTTAAATCAATCATGATGAAAGAATTTGAGATGACATATCTTGGTCTCATGAAATATTTTATTGACATAGAAGTTGAGCAATCTCAAAAATGAATTTTTATTAGTAAAAATAAATATGCTAGAGATTTGTTGAAAAGATTCAGGATGGAAAATTGCAAACATGTCCCTACACCAGTTGCAACAAGTACAAAGTTAAGAAAGGATGATGAAGGATCAAATTTCAATCCAACTCTATTAAAAAGATTGGTTGGAAGCCTCATGTATCTCATAGCTACAAAACCAGATATTATGCATGGAGTAAGTTTGATTTCTAGATTTATGGAGACTCCAAAAGGCACACATTGGAGTGTAGGAAAAAGAATTCTGAGATACAAAGCAGGAACTAGTGATTGTGGCATAATGTATGAAAGCACATAGAAGAAGGATTTGATTACAGATAGTGATTTTGTAGGAAGTTTGGAGGATAGGAAGAGAATTTCTGATTATGTCTTCCATCTTGGTTCAAGTGTGATTTCATGGGCATCTAAGAAGCAACCTATTGTGACACTCTCATCAGTAGAAGCAGAATATGTAATAGCAACATCAGAAACATGTCAATTAGTGTGGTTAAGAAGAGTATTTGATGGACTCAGGTAGAAACAACATGGATCAACAATAATATATTGTGGCAACACCTCAACGATTTCACTATCCAAGAATAATGTGTTTCATCAAAAGAGCAAGCATATTGATACTAGATATCACTTTATTAGAGAACTTGTGAGCAATGGAGAAGTTCACTTGAAGCCTTATAAATCTAGTGATCAATTGGCTAATATATTTACTAAGTCATTAGCAAAATATGTGTTTGAGTTTCATAGAAGAAACTTGGGTATTGTAAGCCTAGCTGAGACATAGACCAGTAGGCATGTTTGAGTTATTATGAGTCAGTCTTAGTTTAATAGTCGTAATCATTAGGGGATTTTTGAGGTCTAAAATGGGCCTCCTAAGAAAAATGTACAACGAAAATAAAAATTATAAGAACCAATAGGATTCAAGATGATGATGTCAACCATGGGGGATGATTGACCATTTTTGGAGTAAAAAAGTACAAAGATTAAAAAAATAATAAAATAATAAAACTACTTTTTCAACTCGTATTTTCAACTTACCTCCCTAATTTTTTACTCAAATTTCGAGCGGGAGTACTTGTTGGATGAAAATTTTAATTCCTCATCCAAGGAGTACATATGTTGCATACTTTTGATGGACCCTACTACACGGAAAATGACAAATTCAAGAAAAACCGTGATTGCAATCACATTTTTCATGTATTTCTCATTTTTCGTGTAGTGGGGTCCATCAAAAGTATGCAACATGGTTACTCCTTGGATAAGGAATCAATGTTTGTATCCAACGAGTGTTTCTGCTTGAAATTTGAGTAAATCTATATAGAGATAAGTTGAAAATACGAGTTGAAAAAATAGTTTTGTCTTTTTTCCCTCTAAAATTTGATGATGTAATGTAATCTTATTTTATTATTTCCACTATTATTTTATAATTTCCTTAGGAGGCCCATTTTAGACCTCAAAAATCCCCTAATGTAAGGGGGGGTGTTCAAATAAGCTAATTACTGTTGTATAAGGAGTTGGCTAAAATTAGAGAATCAGTTAACTGAGCATTGAGTCAAGTCGAGTTAAGTCATAGTCAAATTTAGTGTGTGGTTGCATGTCAAGTTATTTTAGGCGAATCACTAGTTGGAAAAGGTTAAATACCCTTCATCGGGTTCATTGTAATCATAAAGTTTTGTGTAATCAATAGAAGAGCCTCAACTTGTTTGTTTCGTATGTGAAATTTGTGTTTTCGCTCCTCTTCCTTTCCAGCAGTTGCATGTCAAGTTATTTTAGGCAAGTTTCTAGTCGGAAAAGGTTTAAATGCCCCTCATCGGGTTCATTGTAACAATCAATTTTTTGTGTGATGAATAGAAAAGCCACAACTCATTTGTTTTGTGTGTGAAATTTTTATTTCCTCTCCTCTACCTTTCCAAAGGAGCGAGGACTAATTCCATCTTTCTCCATTTCTCTCTCTCCCCCATCAAAACCATGGAGTGTAACGAACAACTTAATGTAGGCATGGTTGTCTTGGAAATCTGAGCAACGTTGGAGATCAACGGTAATCATAATATGGTAAATATTCACACTAAACTTCTAGCTTTATTTTTCTTTCAATTTGTTAAGATTAATGTTATGAAACTATGTATTTGTTGAATTTAATGGTGCATGCAGATTGGACGGGAAGGTTGGAATAGTAACGGGCGGGGAAATTGGAATAGGAGAAGCCATTGTTTGGTTGTTCATTAAGCATGGAGTCAAAGTCATAATTGTAGACGTTGCGGAGAAAGTTGGCAGAAATATTGAGGAATCCCTTTATCCCACTGTGAAAACTTACGTGCACTACAATGTGAGCGCATTAGTGGATGTGATATTAGTACAAAAAAGTGTAATATGAACACAAATCATAGTTTTTGGGCATGTGATATTAGTAATCCATTGTATTGGCCCATGGTGTTGTAATAAAGCCTATTTATAAGTGAGGATCTCTCTACATGTACCAACCATTCAATTTATATAGATGCCCAGTTTTAAAGCTATTCCAACACAAAAATAATATTATAAAGTAAACTCAATTATTATTTACCTCTCTAAAGTCCAATAATTGATGATCAGTCTTAATAAAGATTAATAATCACCAAAACAATCCTCCCACACACATATAAACTTAATGATTCACATTTTTAATCAATTAACCATAAAAAACTAGTAAATTTTATATCCCACCTAAAACATATTTCTTAAATTTGACTTCCTTGAAATTGGTTATTTAATTATTATAATATATAATCTGAGTGTACCTAATAATTAAAAATATTATTTAAGAATAGACAATCCAATAACATCAAGCTTTTCACACTAAATTTATATATTCAATTGAGTGATAAAAAAATACAGAAGAGGAAAAAATCTAAATATATAATATAATTTTTTAATATAACGAAATTTTAATGATTTAAAAACCCTAATTTTGAATAAATAAACAAAAATATAAATTAATCATTCAAAATAAATAAAAAATATTAAAGTCTTCATTAATTAAAAATATTAAAGAATCTTCATTAATCAGTTACATTTTTAAAGTCCAATAAAACTATATATAGAAATCATCACTATTACTTATAAAAATATAATAAAAGCAAAACCCTACTAATGCATACTTGACAAGAAAAACTCTGATTTTGAATAAATAAACAAAAATATAAATTAATCAGTCAAAATAAATAAATAAAATATTAAAATCTTTCATTAATTAAAAATATTAAAGAATCCTCATTAAGTAGTTACATTTTAATAAAACTACACATATATATAGAAATCATCACTGTTCCTTTTAAAATATAATAAAAGCAAAACCTTACTAACGCATACCTGACCAAAAAAACCATGATTTTGAATAAATAAACAAAAATATAAACTAATCATTCAAAATAAATAAAAAATATTAAACAGTCTTCATTAATTAAAAATATTAGAGAATCATGAATAAAGGAAGAGTAAGCTTAAAAGTATTTTATAATTTATAATCCTAAAATTAAAGTCAATGTACTGTATCTTATCCTCCTCACAAGAATTATTATTTCCATATTTGTAGCATTCAAAGCATGTTTACCACCAATTATCTAATATCCAAGAATGAGGTAAACAAAATGGAAGGCAAGAGGCTTCTTAAGACCCCTTCAAAATACTTTCAAAACCTCCTATGATGTAAATGGGGTTGGCATAAAGATGCCAATTCATGGATAAATCATTTAGGAAGAAATAAAGTACACACTCTATAGGATAAAAATAAATATTATTCATTTAAATTTAGGGAGAGATTGTGGTTCCATAAAAATTAGATGAGAAGAGAAACTCAATATGCTCCGAGGAAGTGCAACCTAAAGAATAAATCATCATTGTTAAAAAAAGGACAAACTCTCACCATCTCCATAATGAAACATTGACAATTCTTAGGAGGTTGTGGGTTAAAAAAAAAATATGAACCCTGTGATACTAAGAAGGTTGAAGATAAAAAGCACTTTCTCTTAGAATGTCCTAATCACACCCAACAATTTCAATTTTTTATTTAATTATTAGTGATCATTAGATGGATGGTAGGGATTTAAGCTCTACATGATATTCTAGAATTTTCTTAGTAGTAGTCACAAATCAAAGGTTAAGATTTATCTGAAATGTAGTTATTCTATTTTAATTAAAATCATTAAATCAAAAAAGTATAATATGAACACAAATCATAGTATTGGCCCATGGTGTTGTAATAAAGCCTATTTAAAAGTGAAGATCTCTCTACATGTACCAACCATTCAATTTATATAGATGCCCAGTTTTAAAGCTATTCCAACACAAAAATAAAATTAAAATTATGAAGTAAACTCAATAATTCTTTACCTCTCTAAAGTCCAATAATTGATGATCAGTCTTAATAAAGATTAATAATCACCAAAACCATGCTCCCACACACATATAAACTTAATGATTCACATTTTTAATCAATTAACCATAAAAACTAGTAAATTTTATATCCCACTTGAAACATCTTTCTTAAATTTGACTTTCTTGGTTATTTAGTTATTATAATATATAATCTGAGTGTACCTAATAATTAAAAATATTATTTGATAATATTATTTAAGAATAGACAATCCAATAACATTAAGCTTTTCACACTAAATTTATATATTCAATTGAGTGATAAAAAAATGAAGAAGAAAAAATCTAAATATATAATATAATTTTTTAATATAACAAAATTTTAATGATTTAAAAACCCTGAGTTTGAATAAATCAACAAAAATAAAAATGGATCATTCAAAATAAATAAAGAATATTAAAGTCTTCATTAATTAAAAAAAATTAAAGAATATTCATTAATCAGCTACATTTTTAAAAAATATTAAAGTCTTCATTAATTAAAAAAATTAAAGAATATTCATTAATCAGCTACATTTTTAAAGTCTAATAAAACTATATATTGAAATCATCACTATTACTTTTAAAAATATAATAAAAACAAAACCCTACTAACTCATACCTGACCAGAAAAACTCTGATTTTGAATAAATAAACAAAAATATAAATTAATCATTCAAAATAAATAAAAAAATATTAAAGTCTTTCATTAATTAAAAATATTAAAGAATCCTCATTAATTAATTACATTTTAATAAAACTATATATATAAAAATCATCACTGTTCCTTTTAAAATATAATAAAAACAAAACCTTACTAAGGCATACCTGACGAGAAAAACCTTGATTTTGAATAAATAAACAAAAATATAAATTAATCATTCAAAATAAATTAAAAAACCTTACTAACGCATACCTGACCAGGAAAACCCTGATTTTGAATAAATAAACATAAATATAAATTAATCATTCAAAATAAATAAAAAATATTAAAAAGTCTTCATTAATTAAAAATATTAAAGAATCACATTTTTAAAGAGAAATCATCACTGTTACTTATAAAAATATAATTAAAACAAAACCCTAACCTGTTCAGAAAAATACATATTTGTTGACTCTGAAAAAATAATGAAAACAAAGTGTGAGTCACGGCATCGATTCGAGTCCATCCAACAATAAAGAGACAAACAATAACGCTCTTCAATAGGTATGGATGGATTTTTGAACAGATATTTCAGTCATTCCCACTCCAATTATTACTGGAATATAGTTGGTTCATAGATATTTCGGTCACTCCTCTTCGGATCTCGGAAACTTCAGCTTTACTTCAATTATTCTTATTGACGGGTAGCTAGATATTGTCCACGCATTCCGTCTGCGACATGCCATGTATCAGATTTGAATGGCTAGTCTTAATTTAATTGGGAAGCTCATATATTCATGTACCCCTTCAGAGATAAAAAGATAAAAAAATTGCATTTGTACTTCTAGTAACAAGTCTATATCAAATGAACCTTTTATAAAAAAATTGAAAATAAAATAATGACATTATAAATCTTCAAAAATTTAAATTATTACCATTTATTTATCTATCATTCATCTTTTATAACTTGTATTGAGCATACCCAACTTATGGTATCCAATAAATCCTTGAGTGCATCATATCTCTTTAGCCTTACTCCATTACCCTTTAAAGAACCAGAGAAAAATTCTTGCTACTAATGCAAGGCACCACAAAAAGGGCTATACTTTGTAACTAGTGCGCTTAGCCACTCTTAAGTGAATAAATCTTGTTCCTTCTTGTGTTCCAACAGAAAAGCTCTTATGTGAAATTATTGTAAACTATAGTGTTTGAAAAATCAATAAATAAACATCTATTTCCATAAATTTTATTACTTTACCAGCCACGGGAAATGCACGAAAGGGAATAAAGAATATATTACCAAATATTCCTTTTATTTTAAGGATTCCAATAAAAACTTTACCATTGGAATATATTATGAGCTACTCTTTTTATTTTAACAATTCCATGGCTAGATCAACATGATATGGTGAGTTACATGGATGCAATGTAGGGCAATGTACGGAATTTTTCTCCGAGGAGAATCATTTTCATCATTTTTCCTATTTCACGCAACTTTTCACTGTCATATTCCTTCTCTATCCAAAAGATTGTGCACTAGCATACAAAGAAGCAGATTTATTATGAAAACATAGAAAAGCAACAGGTAAACTCAGAATAGTGAAGAACAATAATTTGAACATTTAAATTGGGTTAACTTTATTCCAAAGTTCATATGAATTTTTTTATGTCATACTCCATCTTAAGTCTTTGAAATCAAAGTATTTGGTATACCTATTATTGAAATTTATATCAAGCAAATGCCTTTTGTAATTATTGTATTTTGACACTCTTTTAATGTGCACTAGCTCATCTTCATTATGATTAAAATATGGTCAAATGCAAGGCATAATCTCGGATTTGATAAATGCGTAATTAAAAGTCACCAAGGCAATTTATTCTGAATTTCTACATCAAAGTTTCTTCCTACCGCATTGAAATTAAGGAATTTTCTCTACCCATAAATAAAATGTATAATTTTTCATGAAATCCTTTTATAGGTCCTCAATATCAGCATATTTGTTTGTGTTCTAACTAAGCTTCACTAACATTAAAAACACACAAATACACACATACGGCCAACTTTCCTACAAAATTTTCTTTTAGGTTCCTCAACCAAAAGCAAACACATACCATTGCACAATGCAATTTAATGAACTTGACTCTCGCTGGACCTAGAATGGAATAGAAGGATCAAGGGTTCCATGAGTAGATAAGCTGAGAAAAGTCGCTTAAGAATTATTAAAAATAGTAAAAGACGACTTTGTTAGAATTTAGCCAAAGGTTTATGCAATTTTTGAATGTTAACTAATTCGTCTGAGATATGTAATTTTCGAGGGTTTTGTTATTTGAATTGTATTTCATAGATTCAGATCAATTTAAAATTTTGTGAACCTTTACAATTGCAGGTTATAAATGAATGAAATAAATTACAACTTCATATTTGTTTCAATATTCTAGTCAAACTTTGGATTTAGGTTAACTATAGCTCACAAAATTACTACATTCCCAAAGGCGAACTCTTTAGAATATCTTTCTCATCATCCTCTGTGCAACAACTACCTTATTTATGAAAAAATCCCTTATCAACGGAGGATCTCAGGTCAGGTAAACATATGTATGTCTTATTTTAACAATTAACGGTTATGTGTGTTAGAAGTCTTTTAGTGTATTTTTTAATTAAATTTATACAAAATTTAAGAGGACTTTGTTACAAAGTATAAGAAAAATTTGTTAGAATATTAAATTTGATTAGTAACTCCCCCCACAATCTTCATGTATAAAACTTTTCTACCAATTTAGTTAAACCCATTTAAATATTAAAAAAAAATAACAAAAATCATTGTCTAACTTAAAAATAGTTGTACCAAGTTCCAACCCAAAACTCCATAAATAGAAAATCCGGTGCTTTGTGTGACATTTTTCCTAGAGCTACAGACATGTTGAAGAGCGTGAAATGATCATAAAGATGGAGAAAGTGGTATAGTGTTGTCCCTCTAGGTAATACATAGAATAATATGTTCAAAATTAATGGTCTTATGTATTTTGAAACGTTTATTTATGTTGTTGAATTCTGAGTACTTACTCGTTAAAATTCTGCCTCTGTTTATTTAATTTGTTTTGTAATTTTGTTCTTTATTGTAAATCTATTTCCCAATAGCTACCAATGCCCATGCAAATAATTGAATTTCAGTATGGATTTATTTTCATCCAGAGCAAAAAGAAATGGTAGAAGAGACTATCTTTCAGTGTTTCTGGTTTTAAATCAAACAAACAAAATAAAGATTAAAAAGGATGTCCAATGCTGAGAAATACCTGTGAATCTGTGATCATTGGAATTTGCAATTCTGAATCCTGATAAGGTTCGGGCTACATAAGAATCCCAAGTCCTAAATGAAAAAATGGCTCTTTTGCAATTCTCTAGTTAAATGGGATGAAAAAACGGGTACGCCTACTAGACCTTACTTCTTTCACTCATCCCCAAATTTGATAAAGACATCATCTTTGAGCTATGTTATGGTCCCTCTATCAAATGGACTTATGGCTGAGGAATTAAACTCAATCTAATACCATGGAACTTCCTTCCTACCCATGCTTACTACCTTGGATACCCATACCAACCTCACTTAGATTACTCACCAAGACCATGGTCACTCAAGGCAAGCAAAGGAAACAGGATCTCAAGGCCTTCTTGGCGGGAAAAAAAATATCAGTGCTACGGCCTGCCATTATCACTGCTCAACACCATTACATTTTATTTATTCCTTCAACAAACTCAACAACCTCATGCCGCCTTCTTAGTAGTGTACTCTATACTTAGCATCCAAGTCAGGTTGTCAGAGAATAAGGTGGACCTCCACCGTCTGGTGCCCTTTTCTAATTTAAATTTTTAGAAATGTCTAATAGCCCTTTACAGGGCATTTTAAAATATTATTTAATTTTTTTTTTTGACGTGTAAAAATCAAAATTTAATGTTTTTTTATACTTGTAATTTTTGGTTAACCCTTTTCCGATGTGCTAAAGGCCTCTTGGCAGCCTGTGACATGTTCAATTTTGAACACTGCTCCCAACCAGCACAATAAGCATCTATTCGTATTTTCGACATTTATATGTTGGAAATTGTAATTACTCTGGTATGAAGAGTTGACTAAAGTAGAGTTAAGTCTAATTTAGTGGGTGGTTGCTATTAAAATAAGCTAATTACTCTTACATGAAGAGTTGGCTAAAAGTAGAGAGTCAATTCACTGAGCATTGAGTCAAGTCGAGTTAAGTCATAGTTGGATTAGTGTGTGGTTTCATTTCAAGTTAAGTCATAGTCAAATTTAGTGTGTGGTTGCATGTCAAGTTATTTTAGGTGAGTTTGGAAAAGGTTAAATACCCTTCACCGGGTTCATTGTAGTCATCAAGTTTTGTGTAATCAATAGAAGTTAAGTCATAGTCGAATTTAGTGTGTGGTTGCATGTCAAGTCATAGTCGAATTTAGTGTGTGGTTGCATGTCAAGTTATTTTAGGTGAGTTTGGAAAAGGTTAAATACCCTTCACTGGGTTCATTGTAATCATCAAGTTTTGTGTAATCAATAGAAAAACCACAAATCATGTGTTTTGTGTGTGAAATTCGTGTTTTAGCTCCTATGTCTTCCCAACAAATTGGTATTAGAAGCCAAGAAAGATCACAAAATCCTTGGAACCAGCAAAGCTAGTGAAAAAGAAAACCATGAAGAAAAAAAAGCAAATAAAAAAAAATCCGTGATTTTTCTAGTTTGCAAAATTATGTTATAAATAGTGAACAACAAAATGGTTGAGCAATTAAAGTTTTTTTTGATCAACTTTCCTCTCCCGCAAACTTACGATTCGTTCATTTTTTACAATGCAACACATACCCCAATCATTTTTTGCTATGCAACACATCTCCCATCTGCCTAAACGTGCGTAAAAGATTTGTAGAGTGTGAACACTGTTTTATAAAAGTGTTTAAAAGATTCGTAAAATGTGAACATTGTTTTATAAAAGTTCTTTTTTTAAAGGCTTTTTATTATAAAAAAAAAAAAAATTAAGGAGTTTTTAATATAAAGAAATTGCTCTAAAAGTTTTTTTTTTATAAAAATTATTTAAAAAGTTTTGCAAAGTTTAAAAGAGATTTTTTTTTAAGAATGGTGATTTTTTAAAATTTCTATTACGGGGAAGGATTATAATGAGTGGACTATTAATATGACGATCACGTTGTAAGCTCATGATGTTTGGCATTATGTCTAGTGTGGGTTTTTGGAACCTAAGGACGAAGTAGAAAAACGAGCTCTCACTAATGCGGAGAGGGATCTATGGAAGAAAGACAAAAGGAGAATGCACAAGCATTGCATCATATCCAACAAGTAGTGGACCGAGCAGTGTTCCAAAAGATTATGATCACGTCTTTAGCAAAGGAAGCACAATATACCTTGGCGACAAGCTATAAAGGTATGGCCAAAGTCAATATTGTTAAGTTGCAGAATACTAGGAGATATTTTGAAAATCTACAGATGAAAGAGACATAGGACATTGATTCTTTCATGAATCGGGTCATGATTGTTATAAATCACTTTAAAATTTATGGTGAAGAAATTAAAGATCAAACAATGGTTAAGAAGGTCCTCCGATCTTTGTCTACCAAATTTGATGTTGTGGTAGTACCAATAGAACAAGCCAAGGATTTGACATCACTGCCAGTTGATGAGTTGATCGGATCACTTCTATCACATGAGGCAAGGATAGACAAAAATAAGGATTCCACTTTAGAAACCACTTTCAAAAGTCAGATTTCTATTTCAAGAGACATAGGTCAAGACAGAAGTAGATCGAGAGGCAGAGGACGAGGCGAAAGACATGGTGGTCAAAGAGATGGCCATGAAGAACGTGAACATGAAGGTGGAAGCAACAGTAGAATCTTCAGCAATAATCAAAGAGTTGACAAATCAAAGGTGAGATGTCATTGTTGCAATAAATTTAGTCATTATGCCCGTGATTGAAGGAAGAGGATAGTTGATCAAGGAAACCAGAGAGCTAATGTCACTACAGAGAGTACTAACACCATGTTACTAGATTTCCATACCATGCATGAACCTTCTGATAATGTGTGGCTATTATACAGTGGTTGCAGTAACCACATGATACACAACAAGAATTCGGTTGCAAATTTCAATCAATATGTGAAAATAGGGGTAAATGTGGGGACTAACAAGATTATGGATTTAGATGGAAAAGGAGTGGTCAACATTCTAACCAAGCAAGGGGAGACAAATATAATATTAGAGGTATATTATGTCCCTGGTCTCAAACATAATTTGATAAGTGTTGGTTAATTGACACATAAGGGATACAGAGTTATCTTTCAAGGACAAGAGTGTGTTATATATGACAAGCCCCCAAGAAAGCATCTAATAGAAAAGGTGTAGATGACGAGGAACAAACTCTTTCCTCTTGTTATGAATTACAGTGATCAGGTCAATTCTTTTATAGTCGCATTTTCTAATCATTATTGGTTATGGCACTTTTTGTTTGGACACTTGCACTTTTCTAGTTTAAGATTTTTGCAGCAAAAACAAATGATAATAAGATTACCTCCCATCAAAAAACCTACTAGTACTTATGAGTGTTGCATCTTGGGAAAGCAATACCATGAAATTTTTCCAAAGGCGGTTGCATATAGAGCAAAGCAACCTCTTGAGCTAGTGCATATAGACTTGTGTGGACCAATGAGGACAGAGTCGATTGGTGGAAGTTGTTACTTCCTCACTTTCATTGATGACTATAACAAAAAGACTTGGGTTTACTTCTTGAAGCAGAAGTCCGAAACTTTTGCAAAGTTCAAAGAATTCAAAGCCTTAGTAGAGAACCAAAGTGATTGGCAGATCAAGGTGTTGAGGACAGATCGTCGTGGAGAATATGATTCAAAGGAATTCCATGATTATTGCAAACAACATGGAATCGGAAGACAATTTACAACCAGGTACACATCACAGCAGAATTGTGTATCACAGAGAAAGAACAGAACCATTATGAACATGGAAAGGAGCATGTTGAAAGGAAGAAACTTGTCTAATGAGTATTGGGCAGAAACAGGTGCATGTGTTGTTTATGTCATAAAATCTACAAAGGGTGTAATGAATAGAGTACCATAAGAAGCATGGTTATGTATGTCTTGCAACATATCTCCTCTTAGAGTGTTTGGATGTGTAGCTTATGCACATGTGCCTAAGGAGTAAAGAGGCGAATTGGATGATAAAGTGAAAAAATCATATTTACTGGTTATAGTGAGCAGTCAAAAGCTTACAAATTGTATAACCTTGTTACCAAGAAGACCATAATTAACAAAAATGTTGTGTTCAAAGAACAAGAATCATGGAATGGTAGTATAGACAAAACAATTGATACACAAGTGACACTAATGGAAGAAGATGATGTAGCAGAAAATGAGCAACAAGAATCATAGGTGAAGACACCAAACAGAGACACACCAACAAGGACTCCAAGATTCTCTGAGCAGCATGGATCTTCAAGCAAATCAATAGATCAAGATTCTCCCAGCAATCAATTAGGTGATGAATCAAGCGATGGTAAGAGAAAGATGAGAAGTCTGATAGATATTTATGATGATTTGGATGTTAGTTCAAAATTTTCATTGTTATCTTTTCAATCTTCTTCATTTAAAGAAGAAATCAGAGATGAAAATTAGGTGCAAGCCATGGATGAAGAAATTGAAGCTATTGAAAAGAATGATACATGGGATTTGGTTGATTTCCCGAAAGAAAAAAATATCATTGGTGTAAAATAGGTGTACAAGACAAAGTTGAATGAGAAAGGTGAAATTGACAAATTCAAAGCAAGACTTGTAGCAAAATGGTCCTCACAGCAACCAGGAATAAACTTTGGAGAAATGTTTGCTCCGATAGCCAAATCGGATACTGTAAGAGAAGTTTTAGCCGCAACAGCTCAGAACAAGTGGAAAACATATAAGATGGATGTGAAATTAGCCTTCTTGAATGGAATTCTAGAAGAAGAAATTTATGTGCAGTAGCCTCCAGGTTATGAAGTTGAGGGTAAAGAAGATAAAGTTTACAAGTTGAGGAAATTGATCTATGGACTCAAGAAAGTTCCTAAATCTTGGTATAGTAGAATTGACAGCTACATGATCAAGAATGGATTTTGTAGAAGCAACATTGAGCCTACATTCTGCACAAAGATAAATGAACATGGACAGATTTTGATTTTTTACTTATATGCTCATGACATGATTTATACAGGTGATTTTGAGTTAGATAAATTTAAATCAATCATGATGAAAGAATTTGAGATGACATATCTTGGTCTCATGAAATATTTTATTAACATAGAAGTTGAGCAATCTCAAAAATGAATTTTTATTAGTCAAAATAAATATGCTAGAGATTTGTTGAAAGGATTCAGGATGGAAAATTGCAAACATGTCCCTACACCAGTTGCAACAAGTACAAAGTTAAGAAAGGATGATGAAGGATCAGATGTCAATCCAACTCTATTAAAAAGATTGGTTGGAAGCCTCATGTATCTCACAACTACAAAACTAGATATTATGCATGGAGTAAGTTTGATTTCTAGATTTATGGAGACTCCAAAAGGCACACATTGGAGTGTAGGAAAAAGAATTCTGAGATACAAAGCAGGAACTAGTGATTGTGGCATAATGTATGAAAGCACATAGAAGAAGGATTTGATTGGGTACACAGATAGTGATTTTGTAGGAAGTTTGGAGGATAAGAATAGAACTTCTGATTATGTGTTCCATCTTGGTTCAGGTGTGATTTCATGGGCATCTAAGAAGCAACCTATTGTGACACTCTCATCAGCAGAAGCAGAATATGTAATAGCAACATCAACAACATGTCAATTAGTGTAGTTAAGAAGAGTATTTGACGGACTCAAGTAGAAACAACATAAATCAACAATAATATATTGTGGCAACACCTCAACGATTTCACTATCCAAGAATAATGTGTTTCATCAAAAGAGCAAGCATATTGATACTAGATATCACTTTATTAGAGAACTTGTGAGCAATGGAGAAGTTCACTTGAAGCCTAATAAATCTAGTGATCAATTGGCTAATATATTTACTAAGTCATTAGCAAAATATGTGTTTGAGTTTCATAGAAGAAACTTGGGTATTGTAAGCCTAGTTGAGACATAGACTAGTAGCCATGTTTGAGTTATTATGAGTCAGTCTTAGTTTAATAGTTGTAATCATTAAGGGATTTTTGAGGTCTAAAATGGGCCTCCTAAGAAAAATGTACAATGAAATTTTTTTTTATAAGAACCAATAGGATTCAAGATGATGATGTCAACCATGGGGGATGATTCACCATTTTTGGAGTAAAAAAGTACAAAGATTAAAAAATAATAAAATTATAAAACTACTTTTTCAACTCGTATTTTCAACTTATCTCCCTAATTTTTTACTCAAATTTCGAGCAGGAGTACTTGTTGGATGAAAATTTTAATTCCTCATCCAAGGAGTACATCTGTTGCATACTTTCGATGGACCCTACTACACGAAAAATGACAAATTCATGAAAAAACGTGATTGCAATTGCATTTTTCATGTATTTCTCATTTTGCGTGTAGTAGGGTCCATCAAAAGTATGCAACATGGTTACTCCTTGGATGAAGAATCAATGTTTGTATCCAATGAGTGTTTCTGCTTGAAATTTGAGTAAATCTATACAGAGATAAGTTGAAAATACAAGTTGAAAAAATAGTTTTGTCTTTTTTCGCTCTAAAATTTGGTGATGTAATGTAATCTTATTTTATTATTTCCACTATTATTTTATAATTTCCTTAGGAGACCCATTTTAGACCTCAAAAATCCCCTAATGTAAGGGGGGGTGTTCAAATAAGCTAATTATTGTTGTATAAGGGGTTGGCTAAAATTAGAGAATCAGTTAACTGAGCATTGAGTCAAGTCAAGTTAAGTCATAGTCAAATTTAGTGTGTGGTTGCATGTCAAGTTATTTTAGGCGAATCACTAGTTGGAAAAGGTTAAATACCCTTCATCAGGTTCATTGTAATCATAAAGTTTTAAGTAATCAATAGAAGAGCCTCAACTTGTTTGTCTTGTGTGGGAAATTTGTGTTTTCGCTCCTCTTCCTTTCCAGCAGTTGCATGTCAAGTTATTTTAGGCAAGTTTCTAGTCGGAAAAGGTTTAAATACCCCTCACCAGGTTCATTGTAACAATCAATTTTTTGTGTGATGAATAGAAAAGCCACAGCTCATTTGTTTTGTGTGTGAAATTTTTATTTCCTCTCCTCTGCCTTTCCAAAGGAGCAGGGACTAATTCCATCTTTCTCCATTTCTCTTTCTCCCCCATCAAAACCATGGAGTGTAACGAACAACTTAATGTAGGCATGGTTGTCTTAGAAATCTGAGCAATGTTGGAGATCGACGGGAATCATAATATGGTAAATATTCACGCTAAACTTCTAGCTTTATTTTTTTTTCAATTTGTTAAGATTAATGTTATGAAACTATGTATTTGTTGAATTTAACGGTGCATGCAGATTGGATGGGAAGGTTGGAATAGTAACGGGCGGGGCAACTGGAATAGGAGAAGCCATTGTTCGGTTGTTCATTAAGCATGGAGTCAAAGTCATAATTGTAGACGTTGTGGAGAAAGTTGGCAGAAAGATTGAGGAATCCCTTTATCCCACTATGCAAACTTATGTGCACTGCAATGTGAGCACAGTAGTGGATGTGGCCATCGACAAGTTTGGCCAACTGGACATTATGTATAACAACACTAGAACTAACGACACATTTCTGGTGAAGAGCATATCAAAGTATAATATGGATCAATTCGAGTGAGTGATGAACATAACATGAAAGGAATGATCCACAACATTAAGCATGTCGCCCACGACATGATCTTGTAGAAGAAAGGGTGCATCATCTCTACAACCAGAGTGGTGTGTATTTTTTGAGGAGCTGCTCCTTACTCATACATAGCCTCGAAGCATGTGATCATTGGATTGACTAAAAATGGTGCAGCTGAGCTTGGAAAATATGGGATGAGAGTGAACATTGTTTCCCCTTATGGCATGGCCATGAATGTTGTAGTCCAATAATTCAAACGAGGGGATGCCTCCTCAATTTCCGAAAAAGGATAAGGCTGTAATGGAGGGCTTCTACAATAGTATAGCCAACTTAGAGGGATGCACCCTTAAAGTAGAGGATATTGCGAAAGCCAGTCTCTAATTGGCCAGCGACGAGTCAAAGTATGTTACTGGGCATAACCTTTTCGTTGATGGCGGATTCACGGTTGTGAATCACTCGTGGGGTCTCTACCAAGAATTAGATATATGTAGTTGATGATATGTGCTACTTTTCTCAATGCAATAATAGAGTGGAGAACTCTAGTCTATAATAATGTTAGCATTTGGATTTCTATTTCACATCCCAATGCGTGTAAGCCATTTTCCTTCACCTGGTGCTTATCCATGTGGTTCAGGAATTTTTTGTTGTATCTATGAGTATGGCATATGCCATGTATAGACATTATGACGATAACCATCTTGAAGGTACTGAATTCGAGTTCCATTCAATTCGTATCAAAAAAGTTTGACCATATAGAAATCACTATATATATATATATATATATATATATATATATATATATATAATTTTTTTTTTTTAAATTTTCAAATATTAAAATTAACAATTTTGATATTCAAAATTGTGGAACATTTCTTGAAAATGGTTTTCAATGATCTTGTATAAGCTGCAAATAAAATTAGATATTATTATTAATAAAAATTACTCCTATTCAAAGGAGGCTATTAGATGGAATGAGAGGTCCCAAATTTTCGGAGTTGTTCATTGGTTAATCAATAGATAATAGTTAATAAGGTTGTTTCCTAGTAATACATTATGAAGTAATTTCTTAATTGTTTGATAGGCCTATATGTTTCAACCTCGGGTGCAATTAGGTGCAATTAGATTGATGAAATTTCATCTTTTAGATTTATCAATGGTCAAGATCGACTATTGCCCAAATATTCTTTATCTAATAGCTAGATAAATTATTGTCACGAGATGGAGTACAAAGAGCGATGGCAACATGTCGGTGGAGGTGGAAGGGTTGGGCACAAGTTAGTTGGGGAGGTTAAATGGCATGTGTTTCACTTGGACATTAGGTGTGTTTCACTTCAACCCTATGTTGTATTTTATTTTCGAAACCTTCATCCCTCCATTTCAATGTGGTGAGGTTCAACAAAATTGGCGCGACGAGGCTGCAGGTGCAAATTTAATTCTTAAACCTTCATCCCTCTATTTCAATGTGGCGAGGTTCAACA
The DNA here is from genome assembly GCA_031772625.1 of Pinus tabuliformis. Lineage (NCBI taxonomy): Eukaryota > Viridiplantae > Streptophyta > Pinopsida > Pinales > Pinaceae > Pinus > Pinus tabuliformis. The sequence goes on from CM062807.1 coordinate 1,125,860,089, forward strand.
AAAGTGGCACCACAAGGTTGTAGGGGCAGTTTCAATGTTAGCAGGTTCAAGCAGAAGTCCGATATGGCGAGGTTCATTGGCAACTTTGAATATTAATTTTTGTAACTCTTTTAATATTTCTTTTTTGCAGTTGGGTTTCTTTTTGCAAACATATTTTTGTACTTGATTTCTTTTTTACAGGTGACCTTCAAATTTTGGTTTGCATTAAAAATATGTACCTTAAATATTTGGGGATAAATCTAACCTCTCTAAAATAATTTCTCCAAATATTCCATAAAGCTGATATCATAATAATTTACTTATTACTTTCCCTGTACTTGCTAAACTATACGTAGGAAAGAAAAATTATATACAGGAATGTAAAATTATATTCAGGAAAGTAATTTTTTAAGCTCTAGTGGAAAGTTGCGACACTGACTCACCCTCATTTGAGTCGGTGTTCGTAAGTTTTTTTTTTAAATCAAGCTTGACCCCGACGCATCCCCTGATGATGGACTCACTTGGTAGTCCGAAACTTTGGGTTCACAAAACTCTATAACAGGTCATTCCTCATCTATCTAAAACTATCCTCACCTGTATGGATTCATTATTTTACAATTAAATTTTCCCAGCTGTCTGGCATAGAACACATTAGCAAAATAGCTCTAATTTCATCATCTAAAATGATTTTAACAGAGGCAAGTTGATTAGTAATAATATTAAATGCATTCAAGTGCTCAGCGACTGAAGCACCCTCCTTCATTTTGAGATTATAAAGCTTCATTATTTAACAACATCAAATCCTACCATGGAAGGGATATGATGGATGACGCATCAGAATTCGAGAAATTAAGATTATCCAGAGCTAAACCTAAATCTAGCTCCTGGATACATCATTAAGATCTAGAGAATATATATTGACGCATCCCCAGATGATGAACTCACTTGGTAGTTCGAAACTTTGGGTTCACAAAAATTCTATAACAGTTCATTTCTCCTCTATCTAAAAACTATCCTCACCTGTATGGATTCATTATTTAACAACATCAAATTCTACCATGGAAGGGATATGATGGACAACGCATCACAATTCGAGAAATTAAGATTATTTAGAGCTAAACCTAAATGTAGCTCCTGGATACATCATTAAGATTTGGAGAATATCTATTGACACATCCCCTGATGATGGACTCACTTGGTAGTCCAAAACGTTGGGTTCACAAAAACTCTATAATAGGTCATTCCTCCTCTATATAAAAACTATCCTCACCTGTATGGATTCATTATTTAACAACATCAAATCCTACCATGGAAGGGATATGATGGACAACGCATCAGAATTCGAGAAATTAAGATTATCCAGAGCTAAACCTAAATCTAGCTCCTGGATACATCATTAAGATTTGGAGAATATCTATTGACGCATCCCCTGATGATGGACTCACTTGGTAGTTCGAAACATTGGGTTCAAAAAAACTCTATAACAGGTCATTCCTCCTCTATCTAAAAACTATCCTCACCTGTATGGATTCATTATTTAACAACATCAAATCCTACCATGGAAGGGATATGATGGACAACGCATCAGAATTCGAGAAATTAAGATTATCCAGAGCTAAACCTAAATCTAGCTCCTGGATACATCATTAAGATATGGAGAATACCTATTGATGCATCCCTTGATGATGGACTCACTTGGTAGTCCGAAACGTTGGGTTCACAAAAACTCTATAACAGGTAATTCCTCCTCTATCTAAAAACTATTCTCACCTGTATGGATTCATTATTTAACAACATCAAATCCTACCATGGAAGGGATATGATGGACAACGCATCAGAATTCGAGAAATTAAGATTATCCAGAGCTAAACCTAAATCTAGCTCCTGGATACATCATTAAGATCTAGAGAATATCTATTGACGCATCCCCTGATGATGGACTCACTTGGTAGTCTGAAACGTTGGGTTCACAAAAACTCTATAACAGGTCATTCCTCCTCTATCTAAAAACTATCCTCACCTGTATGGATTCATTATTTAACAACATCAAATCCTACCATGGAAGGAATATGATGGACAACACATCAGAATTCGAGAAATTAAGATTATCCAGAGTTAAACCTAAATCTATCTCCTCGATACATCATTAAGATCTGGAGAATATCTATTGACGCATCCCGTGATGATGGACTCACTTGGTAGTCCGAAACATTGGGTTCACAAAAACTCTATAACAGGTCATTCCTCCTCTATCTAAAAACTATCCTCACCTGTATGGATTCATTATTTAACAACATCAAATCAAATACTACCATGGAAGGGATATGATGGACAACGCATTAGAATTCGAGAAATTAACATTATCTAGAGCTAAACCTAAATCTAGCTCCTGGATACATCATTAAGATCTGGAGAATATCTATTGACGCATCCCCTGATGATGGACTCACTTGGTAGTCCGAAACGTTGGGTTCACAAAAACTCTATAACAGGTCATTCCTCCTCTATCTAATAACTATCCTCACCTATATGGATTCATTATTTAACAACATCAAATCCTACCATGGAAGGGATATGATGGACAACACATCAGAATTTGAGAAATTAATATTATCCAGAGCTAAACCTAAATGTAGCTCCTGGATACATCATTAAGATCTGGAGACTATCTATTGACGCATCCCCTGATGATGGACTCACTTGGTAGTCCGAAAATTTGGGTTCACAAAAACTCTATAACAGGTCATTCCTCCTTTATCTAAAAACTATCCTCACCTGTATGGATTCATTATTTAACAACATCAAATCCTACCATGGAAGGGATATGATGGACAACGCATCAGAATTTGAGAAATTAAGATTATCTAGAGCTAAACCTAAATCTAGCTCCTGGATACATCATTAAGATCTGGAGAATATCTATTGACACATCCCCTGATGATGGATTCACTTGGTAGTCTGAAACTTTGGGTTCACAAAAACTCTATAACAGGTCATTCCTCCTCTATCTAAAAACTATCCTCACCTATATGGATTCATTATTTAACAACATCAAATCCTACCATGGAATGGATATGATGGACAGCGCATCAGAATTCGAGAAATTAAGATTATCCAGAGCTAAACCTAAATGTAGCTCTTGGATACATCATTAAGATCTGGAGAATATCTATTGATGCATCCCCTGATGATGGATTCACTTGGTAGTTCGAAACGTTGGGTTCACAAAAACTCTGTAACAGGTCATTCCTCCTCTATCTAAAAACTATCCTCACCTGTATGGATTCATTATTTAACAACATCAAATCCTACCATGAAAGGGATATGTTGGACAGTGCATCAGAGTTCGAGAAATTAAGATTATCCAGAGCTAAACCTAAATCTAGCTCCTGGATACATCATTAAGATCTGGAGAATATCTATTGACGCATCTTTTGATGATGGACTCACTTGGTAGTCTGAAATGTTGGGTTCACAAAAACTCTATAACAGGTCATTCCTCCTCTATCTAAAAACTATCCTCACATGTATGGATTCATTATTTAACAACATCAAATCCTACCATGGAAGGGATATTATGGACAACGCATCAGAATTCGAGAAATTAAGATTATCTAGAGCTAAACCTAAATCTAGCTCCTGGATACATCATTAAGATCTGGAGAATATCTACTGACGCATCCCCTGATGATGGACTCACTTGGTAGTCCGAAACGTTGGGTTCACAAAAGCTCTATAACAGGTCATTCCTCCTCTATCTAAAAACTATCCTCACCTGTATGGATTCATTATTTAACAACATCAAATCCTACCATGGAAGGGATATGATGGACAACGCATCAGAATTCGAGAAATTAAGATTATCCAAAGCTAAACCTAAATCTAGCTTCCTGGATACATCATTAAGATCTAGAGAATATCTATTGACACATCCCGTGATGATGGACTCACTTGGTAGTCCGAAACGTTGGGTTCACAAAAACTCTATAACAGGTCATTCCTCCTCTATCTAAAAACTATCCTCACTTTTATGGATTCATTATTTAACAACATCAAATCCTACCATGGAAGGGATATTATGGACAACGCATCAGAATTAGAGAAATTAACATTATCTAGAGCTAAACCTAAATCTAGCTCCTGGATACATCATTAAGATCTGGAGAATATCTATTGACGCATCCCCTATTGATGGACTTACTTGGTAGTCCGAAACGTTGGGTTCACAAAAACTCTATAACAAGTCATTCCTCCTCTATCTAAAAACTATCCTCACCTATATGGATTCATTATTTAACAACATCAAATCCTACCATGGAAGGGATATGATGGACAACGCATCAGAATTCGAGAAATTAAGATTATCCAAAGCTAAACCTAAATCTAGCTCCTAGATACATCATTAATATCCGGAGAATATCTATTGACGCATCCCCTAATGATGGACTCACTTGGTAGTCCGAAACGTTGGGTTCACAAAAACTCTATAACAGGTCATTCATTCTCTATCGAAAAACTATCCTCACTTGTATGGATTTATTATTTAACAACATCAAATCCTACCATGGAAGGGATATGATGGACAACGCATCACAATTCGAGAAATTAAGATTATCTAGAGCTAAACCTAAATCTAACTCCTGGATATATCATTAAGATCTAGAGAATATCTATTGATGCATCCCCTAATGATGGACTCACTTGGTAGTCTGAAACGTTGGGTTCACAAAAACTCTATAACAGGTCATTCCTCCTCTATCTAAAAACTATCCTCACATGTATGGATTCATTATTTAACAACATCAAATCCTACCATGGAAGGGATATGATGGACAATGCATTAGAATTTGAGAAATTAAGATTATCTAGAGCTAAACCTAAATTTAGCTCCTGGATACATCATTAAGATCTGGAGAATATCTATTGACGCATCCCCTAATGATGGACTCACTTGGTAGTCCGAAACGTTGGGTTCACAAAAACTCTATAACAGGTCATTCCTCCTCTATCTAAAAACTATCTTCACCTGTATGGATTCATTATTTAACAACATCAAATCCTACCATGGAAGGGATATGATGGACAACGCATCAGAATTCGAGAAATTAAGATTATCCAGAGCTAAACCTAAATGTAGCTCTTGGATACATCATTAAGATCTGGAGAATATCTACTGACACATCCCCTCATGATGGACTCACTTGGTAGTCCAAAACGTTGGGTTCACAAAAACTCTATAACAGGTCATTCCTCCTCAATCTAAAAACTATCCTCACCTGTATGGATTCATCATTTAACAACATAAAATCCTACCATGGAAGGGATATGATGGACAACGCATCAGAATTCGAGAAATTAAGATTATATAGAGCTAAACCTAAATCTAGCTCCTCGATACATCATTAAGGTCTGGAGAATATCTATTGACGCATCCCCTGATGATGGACTCACTTGGTAGTCCGAAACGTTGGGTTCACAAAAACTCTATAACAGGTCATTCCTCCTCTATCTAAAAACTATACTCACCTGTATGGATTCATTATTTAACAACATCAAATCGTACCATGGAAGGGATATGATGGACAACGCATCAGAATTCGAGAAATTAAGATTATCCAGAGCTAAACCTAAATCTAGCTCCTGGATACATCATTAAGATATGGAGAATATCTATTAACGCATCCCCTGATGATGGACTCACTTGGTAGTTTGAAACGTTGGGTTCACAAAAATTTTATAACAGGTCATTCCTCCTCTATCTAAAAATTATAAAGCTTTTTCATCAAGAACACTTTGTTTGATGTCGTGTTCTTCTCATATAGATCATGGAGCTTCTTCCATAATCCTTCAGCCATCTTTTCTCCAGACACATTGAAATAAACATTCTTTGCTAAATATTGGCAGATTGTTGCAATCACCTTTCTATCTAGCTTATTCCACTCTTCATTTGTCATCGATGAGGGTTTCTTTGTTGTGTCCTCAATCGGCAAATACTGATCCTTTAAAATCAGTATATCCTCCATCTATGATTTCCATAGGGAAAAATTAGCCCTACTCAACTTCTCCATATCTGTAATTGTTGTCTCCATTTTCAATCAAATTCACGCCCCAAAACACAAAAACTCCACTGAAAAATAAAACTTTAATTATTACTCTTTAAAATTTAGTAATAATGACATTCCTCCTTTTAAAATACTCTTTTCAAAATTCCTACTCCTTTTAAAAATATACATTTCAAAATTCCAACATATAATTATATATGTTTCATAATAAATATAAAAACATATATAATGTTTTAACCTTTTCACATTTCACACATACATATGTTGGTTTGAGAAAAAACTTGATGTATACGTGCAAGCTTGATGTAAAAAAAAACTTACAAACACCACGGATCTCCACGTTTCAAACTCTAGCAACACGTTTCAACATAGATCCATGACCTTGTTTTTCTTGCAGCAACTGCCTTTTAGTTTTAGCGTTCCTCAGCTATTTCCTGGACAGATCCTTCAACAGCTCCAGGGGTAACAACCAACGTTTTAACGAATGTTGCCAGAGTAAGGTGATGGCACTAAGCGCCTTGCACAGTGGATATTTGACTCTAGCTCTGATACCAGTTGTTAGATCAGAGCATACATAACTCACAGTGGATTCATAGAGAAATTACAAATTTATAGAGGCAGAAGAAGGATCTAAAATCCTGTATGTGATTTAGATGGAGATCTGGAATGATCTAGAAACGAATGGCAGTGTAAAAAGATCTAGAATCCTGGAGATCTAGAAACTGATGGCGGTGTAGAAGAATCTAGAATCCTGCATGTGATTCATGAATTTGGCTTCACACTTAACAATAATCACGTGGGTTTCTTTGTCATTAATGAATCATATACGAAACCAATTATAGGCGATTTCCTTTTTTGTAAGCGATTTGTTTGTAGGCGGATTATTTTTTGGAGGTGACTTTCAAATTATGGTTTGCACTAAAAATTTATCCCTTCAGGGGATAAATCGAAATTATAGTCATTTCCAAAGATTATATAAAGGTGATATTATGATAATTTTACATATTACTCTCCTCCTATTCTCCTTGTATGTGCATAAAATTATACGCACGAAAGTAATTTTTTATGCTCTAGTGGAAATTTCTCTCGGGTTGAGGTGTTGGGTGCAATGACGATTCACCTTCATTGGATTACGCGACTTTGATGACTTCAGAAATGTTGGAGATTCTAATTCCAATTCTTTGTTAAGTGTCAAAATTTTCCATCCAAGTGTCTTAATTCAATTTCAGTTAGTCCAGTTTAGTTCAGTATTAAGTCAGTGATTATTGTTGATGTCTCCTATGTAATCTTATTTAACTATTGTTAATATTGAGAAGAGAAAATTCTTTGTTCCAAGATTTATCTTCATTTTTTTTGTCATGGTATCAGAGCTTAGTTTGCATAAATCTTCTTGACCTCAGTGTACGTAAATCTCCTTAAAAGCAATAGAAAATGAGAGAAGTAGCAAAAAATATATATGTAAAAGAAGTCTTTGATGTTTGAAGAAGTCGCTGCTGTGAGGAAGGTTGGCTGAGTGAGATTGAGCTATTGAAATATATATATATATATATATATTTAATTTAATTTTTTTTTTTTTTAATATGTTGCAGCGTGCAAGCGGTCATTTGTTTTTTAAACTAGCAATTGTCCCAAAAGGTACAATGAGAAGCCGATAGGATTATTAAAAGGAGGAAACCTCTATAGATAGGCAACGAAACTATTGAACATGGTAATTGAAAAGCGGCGAATTACATTTGCAAATATTAAAACAAATCACTTACATTGGTGGTTCACATTATAACTAAAACATTAATTAAAACAAATCACTTACATTGGTGGTTCACATTATAACTAAAACATTAAGTAATTGTAAGATGCTTTTCATAAGATGCGAAATAATGGACAAAAAGCCAATCCGGGAAAAAAAGCATCTCATCCTTCTTGACATTGCAAGAACCCTAGTAGCTTCATTAAATAGTTGAGGCAAGATACAAATAACAGAATTACCTCTCCTCCGCCATGCCTAAAAATTGCTTCCTTTGCATGTTCCAGAATTTAACTTTGTCAGATATGGATTGTCATTTAACCATTGCTTCCTCTGCTCTGTTTCTTTGGCACCTGAACCTTGTTTTCCATGGAACAAAGAGCAATTGGCTAGTTCACGGGAGCATCAATGAACTCTCATCATCCCAAATAGAACAAATCCATTGAAAAGTAGCATAAAATATTGTTATGAAGCAGCAAAATCTGACCTTCATGATGACCTGTATATGCAGAAATGGTCCTCCTATTTCCTCATTTCTTGTATTGAAACACACTGTTTTCAGTTTAAAGAATGGGTATTTGCATATTAGATATGTTTGGGTTTGTACGTATATCTCATGTAATAAGGCACTGATGAATGCCCGTCACATAATGAAGCTCGAAAACCAGAAACGATGATGATCATTTCCCTTTTGAAAATGCTCCTTCTTTCACATTCAATAGAACATCAAGGTAGTTGCATGACTGACATGTTGTGGGAATCATATTACCACTATTGCTTTCAAGGCAAACGTTTCTTGAAACAGTACTAACAGATATCGTATATCTTTTTTAGTATAATCTGTAGAATTTTGAAACTTTTCCAACATTTCCTGTGAACTCTCATCAGGGAAAATAGATATGACAGATATTCATATAGAGATAACTTAGATGAACATCATGACATACAATTAGTCTCCTAAATTAAGAAAAAATATCATCCTGTACAAAGGTAACTATTCCATATACCATTATTGGCTCTGACTTTTAAGTTTTCACCTAAACTGAGAATCTTCCAATGCTAACATAAACAAAACAAAGGTAACATTTGTCATTATGTATTGTTGTTCTGTACAAAAGTGGTTTTGAGGGGAATATCAATGGAAGAAGGCTAAACACTACGTTTTTATCCTTTTCCAGTTTTCCATCAGCCAAATTGAGCCAGTCAATCTTTGTCAAAACTGCAAGTTTGAATCAGTAAAATTGTTCGTTTTAATATTCCTACTCAAAACCACTTTTGTAAAAATTAACATCTGATATGTGCATTTCCATCAAAACCAAAACAATTCTTGCTGGATTTAGACTACAGCATAGTAAAGTCAAAAGATTTCACTAAAGACAGGAATTACATCCTCCGCTGATATACATTTTCCCATTGTAGGTTCCACCATGATAAGTAAGTGACATGATTATAGACCCATTTCCTGCCTGTTGTCTGTCTTAAAACTGCATGCAACCTTTCATTTATGCCTGGATATATTGCATATTATTTTTTTCTTTATTGATTTTGTTATGAGAAGCTAAGGGTATGCATACTAAGTTTCCTTTATACCCACTCTGTCTTCTGCAAATTTTACTGTTCCAGTTTATATGAATATAAAAGACGTTTTGGTTCTGGTAGATTCAAGATATTTGACTGTGATTAATATGCTTGACATTATACATTTTCGAAAATCTTCCCTTCATGGGTTAACATGATATACAAATTGAGGCTTGAAATTGTGTGAGACTGGAGAATGCATTGCACTCATGCAAATCTTCCTTGATGGATTTTGTGATGACAGGTACTGGGACATGCACATTTCCACAAAGGTATATACTAAGGAACCGCATTCCTCCTATCATTTGTTCTTTTTTCTGTTCTGCATCCATGTTTGAGCCCTGTAGCATCTTCATGATGCTTGCCTCCAATTGAAAAGATATGAAATGTGGATACACTCGAGTGAGTGTGTGTTCTTGCACATTTTATGTGTTATAATTCTTTGTTTTATTTCTATTATTTGCACACGTACACACATCATCGGAAATAAATCGCTAGGATACTCCCAGACACTTTTCCCCATTCTAAGCATGCCTGACTTTGTGGGAATCAAACTTGGGACTTCCATAGTCTGTTGGAGTACTAATAATGTCCTGGCAATACTGGCACCAACCCATTGAACTATATATATATAGAGAGAGAGAGAGGGAGAGTGACCTTCAATGGAATTCTTTTCTTTGATATGCTTTGCACTATTGCAGATAGATTATAGTTGGTGGTTCAGAACCCGTTTGCTTTCAAATATAATTTCCCGTTGGTGCAATATCTGATTACAGAGCTAGTTGGATCAAGATGAATCCAAGCCTCTCACTGGATGAGAAATGGTGGTTACAATTTTAGCCTGACTTTCAAGGGAAGATCAATTTTGGTTGTGACTCTTTGTACAGTAGGAAATTGAGCATCACTGAAGCTCAATTACCTGCATGTACAGACTCAGATTTGAGTAATTGTTCCAATGGACAAACATGTGGACAAAGCAAAAATGATACATGCTGCCCACGGGAAGTGAATGAGGAAAACTCTGCCTTTAACAAAGTCAAGAAAGTGAATGGAAGTAAAGATCATACAGCTTCCGCTGTTGATGGTTGTCAAGATCAGGCATGGACAATGGATAAGTTGATGGATGGTACTGGGCTTGAAGGTTCCATAAACCACTATCTGAACTGTACAAATGCAAAATCTTATGAGAAGGGTGGAATTAGGTGGTGTAGAGCTGATCAAAGGGAGCTTGCAAAATTGTGATCTGGCACGGGAGTGCACCTTTTAAAAGCAGTGACAAATTTAAAGAGATGGACATGTCTAAATCCAAAGATGCAGTTTTTTCAACTTCTATTGGTAGGTTCAAATCTCCATATCAAGAAGAGAAGGGCTTGAACTCCTTGTTACTTTATGGCCATTCGCCCTCAACTTCAGAAGCCACCGAATCAGAAGTTGCCCATAAATCATCCTCCACTGATTACCGAGAGAGAATCATTAGGTGAGTTTGGTTGCCCCATGATGTCTCATAAAATACTATTTTTCAAAGGTGCGTAAAATATACTTGATAAGGAGGGGCATTTTTGTCTTTGTAATTCTTGTTCTTTGCAAAAGCTAATATGTATATTTACAAAAAATCTCTTTCACAGAACGTGAACAAAAGTCCATGATAAATTGGCAAACTATATTGGCACATCCATTCAATGTCCCTTTTGAGTCTTAGAGAGTTTATAAACATGCAATACATGGAGAACCCTGCATTAAAGATATAGTGATAACCATAACATGAAGGTGTCATTTACAAAGGATTCTTGCTAATAAATCTGGGTATTGGTAATTTATTCTTATTTTCTTGGTGGCTCAAGCTAGTCATTATTGTTTGGCGAATACAATCGCAGGTTAACCAGCTCCGATGGAGAAACAGAATATCTGGAAGCTGATTATACCAGGAAGTCAGACTTATTAGATGCTCTTCGACATTCACAGACTCGGGTTAGAGAAGCTGAGAAAACATCATATAACAGTTTTCTGAATTAAATTTCATTAATTCATTTAGAAATTGATTATACAGATATTTCATGTCTACAGAATATCTTCCTAAAAACATATAGAACACATAAGAAGACTCTATTAAATCTATGAGAAAAATGGATTGTCAACATGATGAGGAAGAAATGGCATTGTTGTCTAAAAATTGTATGCATATTTGTTGCACGGACAAGATTCATTTGTGATTTCAGAAATGGAATTATTTACATGCCGAACATGCAAGAGATGGTTGCAGAACTATTTCAAGCGAAATGTTTAGCCATAAAATACCAGAGTTCATATATGTATACTACAAGGAAAAGAGAATGCCCAACCAATTTACTGATTACATTCACAGTCATACAAAACTCTGTAATTCCATGATTTGCATAAATAGATCTTGACAAAACGAGAACAAAACAACAGAGTTTGGTCCAGAGCTAAAATGCTCAACTTCCGTAATAATCTGAAGATCCTGAAGTCGACAGGGACAAGTCACTCTAGACATGGAGATGTGTTTGGAAAGATATAACTAAACATATATACAATGAAAGTATTTGTTGGCTTCTAAACATATGTACAATAAAAGCATTCTATTATGTAGAGATGTGTTTGAGCATGTGCAGCTAATCATATATGCATGATGGGCCATGGCATCGGCAACACCAGTGAGTGTTTATTGTGGTGCCATATTGTGCGAGCTGTTCCTGCAATTGATGGCGCATTTGCCTGTGTGCGTCCCTTTCATGAATGTGAATTGTCATCTTAAGTATTTGCCTTATTTTTTTTAACAACTTGATGGCTGGGCGCAAACGGTAAAGTGGCATTGATTGTTGTGGCAGGATCCTTGTCTGCATATCTTGAAGCGTAAGTTCTTGTTGCTGAATTTCTTCGCAACACTCGTACAACCTTCGTAGGTAGCATGTATTCATACCTGTTGTCGTCCAAAAAGGAAACATTGTAAGTGACAATGAATATGTTTGACGATTTTGTTTGAATATTCGAAATAAATTAACGATTCCAAACGTTTATAAAATCATATGAAACTAAATGTAATAGCAAGCAAGTATATGTGAAACTTCGTTATGTAGTGAGTGGTGTTTACCATGTGGGTAATTCTGGATGAAAGGTTGTACGATTGGTTAAAGTGTATTATTCTCAATAGATTTTGATGCAAGGAATGATTCCTCTTGCTGTCTACGCTTAAGATATGGATTCTTGTGCATCTGTGCAATGCGGGAGAATGGGAATGCTGGATTGATGTGTATGTCTGCCAGAGACCGCACTCTTGAAATTGCAGTGAATGTTAGCCCTTGCCGTTCTCCTCATTATGCCGAATCAGAGTGGTGTCTAAATGAGCTCCTACTTATGTTGGAGACGATGGAGACAGGCCAGTCAACCATTCTAGCACCCATTTGTGTCCTGGAAAAACAGAGAAATATGCCTCTGAACAAAATAGGGAGCAGGCTGCAGGTAATGTTCAAAAACATTTAAGCAGCTAGTACAGACCTCCCAAGCCATGGTGAGAACATATCGGTGCCTAAAAAACTTTCTTGGACAACAAACACCCTAAGCTATTAAGCTACGGTGAATTGGTAACATGTTAGAAGTAATTTTGGAAATTGGGTTATAACACTAAAAATAATATATTTTAAATATATCAAAAGTAATATTTAATAGTTTACAAGTAAGTAATATTTCACCTTATATGGAAGAATACAACCTCCACTTTCCGATTAGAATCTATAGAAAAGAACAAACCCCGTTATGGGCAGAAAAGTAATGACTGTATTGAGTGAATAAAAGGGAATCCAATATATGTTAACTGCTCTGAAGAAGATGGAGAAACGTTGTAGAAAGTTTGGGTAAAAAACCCTGACTACCAGGGATGGCCTGTCGACAATTACAAAGAACAACATGCAAAAAAGGGCAAGACTTTTGTGGCAGGTCAATGAATCTATGCTTCCACGAAGTGGTGTGGGAAGTCATCTACCTGCTCTTTTTTACCTCCATATGATGGACTCGCACCTGTTTGTTTTACCTCCATAATTCTTGGACGAAGTTGGAAGCTGGATCAAAATATATTGGGATGTACTTGCGTCTTGCGCAGCGAAAATTTGACACACGAAACGGAACTTGAGTAAAGGTTTGTTAAATAGCTTTATAGTCAAAATTGGGGTTTAGACGGTGAATAAATAAAATTTGACACAGGAAACGAAACTTGAGTAAAGGTTTGTTAAATATGATGCCATAACAGAAAAACCTGAACAAAATAGGGAGCAGGCTGCAGGTAATGTTCAAAAACATTTAAGCAGCTAGTACAGACCTCCCAAGCCATGGTGAGAACATGTCGTTGCCAAATAAAGATGAAAGTAAAAGTTCTAGAATGGCTGCAGGCATATACACTGGCAAAAAGAACAAACCTCGTTATGGGCAGAAAAGTAATGACGGTATTGAGTGAATAAAAGGGAATCCAATATATGTTAACTGCTCTGAAGAAGATGGAGAAACATTGTAGAAAGTTTGGGTAAAAAACCCTGACTACCAGGGATGGCCTGTCGACAATTACAAAGAACAACATGCAAAAAAGGGCAAGACTTTTGTGGCAGGTCAATGAATCTATGCTTCCACGAAGTGGTGCATGAAGGCACTATGGTAGCTCCCAAATCACAGCTTAAATATGATGCCATAACAGAAAAACCTGAACAAAATAGGGAGCAGGCTGCAGGTAATGTTCAAAAACATTTAAGCAGCTAGTACAGACCTCCCAAGCCATGGTGAGAACATGTCGTTGCCTAATAAAGATGGAAGTAAAAGTTCTAGAATGGCTGCAGGCATATACACTGGCAATCAAGGCAGCATGGGTATTATTTTGTTGGTCCTAGTGAGACATATCCTTTCAAGTTAGAGAAATATCGCCAACCCGGATATCAAGCACGGCCACACAACTGTGGGCAGCAAGGGACATCATTTATGGTGGAGCATAAGGCCACATGTCAGCACAGGAGACAAAGGAACGACGAAAGTCTGTTCCGAAGGAAGGCCAGTAAATGAAATATAGGCTATCAAATCCCTAATAGTAAATATCTAGGCTATCTCTTTATCATCTATACGCTCTGCAAAAGTATCCTCCTTCATATCTATCTAGTGAAAAGAGAACAGCTCTATCTAGTACATAAGAAATATGCTATCTAGTAACTACTGCATAATAAATAGGCTATCTCTTCCTGTCTATCTAGGCTATCAAGTAGATAATCCTTTCACTAAGCCAATACCATCCTTTCACTAAGCTAATCTCTTTGATTCATCACTAAATCAATGCATAAAAAAGCAGATTTCTTGTAATAGCATAATCCAAGCTGATCTCTGGCAAGCTTCTGCTGTCATCTCTTCTCTCTGGCTATGTAATTAAGAGCTGTCTTATATCTGTGAAGATTAAGCTGTGTATTGTCTATCTCTAGATAGGTAGTGTCAAGGCGGCCCTCTGTTGAGCGTAGCGAGCCGCGCAGTTCATATTTATTGCTACAGATGAGAAATGAACATTCAACTAAAGCTTGTACGGCTGTAAGGTAGTTGAAAGGCTCTCCCCTAGACATCTAGGCTTTTAGGCTTCAATTGGGCTAATCGTTGCACCGCTTCAATTGGTATAATCCTTGGGGCTTGAAAGAAAAGGTTCATGAGCCATCATCTTCAACCCATCAACGGTACACTACAATTGGGTGTTTTAAAAATTATAAAAATTAAATTATTATAAAATAAAAATAATAAAAAATCCCTAATAAGCTTCCAACAATCACTACATTATTTCATTTGTGCATTTTGAAAGTTGAACTATTAACCCTCGCTTCATTAGCCTGAGCATCAACCAATCAGTGAAATATTACAGTCGGATGTTCCGAGCTACAAGCCTAGGAAAATTGAGCATCTCACCCTAGCTTTAATCAATCGCTGAAACACTTCAGCTGGATCACTTGAATTACAAAATCGAAGTTCAACCCTGACTTCGATCAAACCCTAAAATTATTAAGTTGGGTATATGGGATTACCATTGATTGCAGCCAGGACCGCAGCCATTTCTGCATTTGGGACAGACCCAGGCATTCCCCTCATGCATTTCAATCAATATGTCCTCTCCATGCCTGTTCTTCAAGCACAAACCGCAGAACCTGATGGGGCAGCGACTACACTGAACATGGTCCTCCACAGTCTTCTGACGGCACCAGTGACAGGTTTGGCCATTCACAGAATCGTAGAGACGATTTCCCAGAATCCTCACTCCTGGATTGCTATTCCTTTTGACTGGGGGTTTTTTGCTGTTCTCTGCTTCCAATATTAAGGGAGGACAACCAATATCATGCTATGTGTAGCCTATCGTTCCGCGGCAAGTGTATGCTGCGGCATGAGCATTCTGTGCATATTTTGCATAGGATTCCTTGTGACCGTTAGAGGAATCCTAGGGATGCATGGAAGTGCTGGGTAAGCATCGCTGGGTGAAAAATGCAAGGGTAATTGATCAGTCTACAACCCGGATATCAAGCACGGCCACACAACTGTGGAGCATAAGGCCACGTGTCAGCACCGGAGACAAAGGAACGACGAAAGTCTGTTCCCAAGGAAGGCCTATCGGCCTAAAAAATTGGAGCCTTTAACGCATTCAACACATAGGAGAAGGTGCGTTGATCGTCGAAAACTTACGTAAATTACAAAACCGCGTCGCAACGATGCCCAACGACATCGTGAAGTGCCCATGGAATGATAAGTCAAAGCAAGTAGCGTTTTACTCCCATTTAAAAGAACAAGTGTGCAAATTTAAAATAGGCATGTAGTTACAAAGACCAAATCCCTTGTGCCATGGTATTATGTTAAAGACATAAGCATGTGTTGGATTTTCATGTAATTTGAAGTGGGATGCTATTATTTTGAAAATGGCTTATGTAATTTTAAATAAAGGACTAAGGGATTTATGTTATTTTTAAAAGAGGGTTTATGTGAGTTTTTAAAGGGGTGTATTTGATATTCGAAAGGGCTTATTTAAAAAAGAGCCATGAAAGGTTAAGAGGGACAATTAAAAAGGGGTATTATTAAGATGATTTTTTATCATTATAATATTTTATTGAAGAGGGATGCGTGAAATATTTTGTGAGAGAGTTATTTTTGTAGAGAATTTGTAGACCTGTTTGTTTGTAAAAGCTGATCAAGGGAGAAACTACCACGAAGGTATTTTTATTACAGGCAACAAGTATGTTTGCATTTTGATTGGTTTGTTGAGTTGTAGTGAGCCAACACTCAACAAATGGGAAAATCCAAGAGCCCGAGAAGGTTAAAGCGACAACAAGAGATGTTTGGGATCCTTTTAGATTTGGAGGTGAAAAGGTAGAAGAATGTCATCCCTCCCCCATTTCACATGCCAAGACAACTAAGGAGGCTTGGGATACCCTTGAAAAGAGTTTTGGTGTAAGGGGGAGTATTGAAATTGAAGACGAAAGTGAATCTATAGCAGCATATCTACAACAAGAAAAAAAGTGTTGAATTCCACTGTGCTCAACCACAAATGGATGATGATTATGAGAAATTTGCAGAACTAGCAGAGAAGGAACACATAGATTCTCATGAATCCCACTATGCACAATTGCAAGTGGATGCAAATTTGATGAATCCAACAACAGAGCTTGTTGATGACAATTTGGTGATTCTAACAAAAGAGTTTGCTATTGATAGCGAAACTGCCATTGGAGCAATAAATATTATTGTGAATCCAACAATTTAATTCGCTGATGTAAAGTTTGATGAAGACTTATTACTTAATGATGAATGGTTGCAAACGATGCAACAAAAACATCATATTGACATGATGCTATTTGGTGAGATAATCCCATTTGAATCTGAAAACCAAGTGGAAGACAACATGTCTACAGTAGCACAGGTTAGTACAAAATTTGGAATAGACAGAGACAGAGACAAAGATAGAGGCAGAGGCAAAGGAAGAAGCCCACAAAGAGAAAACAGAGACAAGGAAGGAAGCTTAAAAAGATAAATATCTCATTGCAGAGCAAAAACAACAAAACCAATGTGGCTATGCAAATATTTTTAATTCTAACATTGATTTTTAGTACATAGGTACACAGAACAAATATGAAGAATAGTTAAATTTCCTTGAAGCATGGCTTGCAACACCATGTTTAGATGAGTTCTACATAGAAGCTACAGAAATGAATGTTGAAGACCACATGCATGATGAACACATCAATGAAATTTTTAGGTATTGGATTTTTGAAAAGATAAAATTGTATTATTATCTTATGTTGCAGCAGATTGATGATGAAAAACGCACTACAGAAGATAATATGTGGCAAACCCACATACAAGCCATTTTTTGAAGAAGTCCAGGACATGCTTAGACATCCTGGAATGATGGAAGACCTGTACCAGCAAATGAAAAAACTAAGGTTTGAAGGATGCAACAAGAAGAAAAAGTTGAAAGAATTTAGAGGCTACAAGATCTGGAAGAAAAGAAAAAAAAATGGAAATTGCCATTTTTTTAGAATTCTAAGCCTAGTTGAGACATAGACCAACAAGCAACTTAATTAAATTTTTATGTGGTTGTAATTAAGGGGGGGTGTTGGAGAATCTAATTCCAACCACCTGCTAGGTGTCAAAATCATTGATCCAAATGTTCTAGTTAAGTTTCAGTAAGTCCATTTTAGTTCAGTCTTACTACAATTATTTATTATTGATGTACCCTATGTAATCTTAATTAAATGTTATTAATATTGAGAAATGAAATCCTTCATTCATTGTCAAGAAATGTAAAATGATGTCTCAAAAAAATCCTAGGGTAGGTTTGTTCTAATTTTATTTTCTTAACTGCACAGATACTCAACAGGTCCCACTCTACGGTGGAAGTTGGGAGCTTTCCCCACACTCTGTTACAACTTGGCATGAAGTCCAACCTCCGACTGCTTGGGTTCGGGTTTCTCACTTATTTTTCTTGTTGACTGGAACTAGATTTGCTTGCCCGACTAAGTAGACCCACTGAGGCAAACGGTGAGACTCCAACACTCTACGCTAAATTATAAAACAACCTAGTTTAGTAGTTAGCGGTGCTGCTTTTGGTGTTTGGGAAATGTAATGCCAACAATGAATAATGGTTATTCTCGTGCCCATGGCATGTATTTTTTTCCATGGAGGAAAAAATTGTCCCAACATTTTGTAATAAGCAGAATAATGGAAATAATTACAACAGAGATTTTCCATCTTGGGCAATTCATTTGTTTGGACTATAGAGTTTTTTTCAAGCTAAAAAACGACAATTAAAATGTTTATTATATGAGTGTGTTGCTTTGTTCTTTGAGCACCATTTTTTGAATTTATTACAAACAAATTGAAACAAATTTCAATAAAATTTTAGATGAATTGAGTGAATTTATTTGTGTTTTTCGTTTTAGATTTCTGAATCTTATAAAATAAGTTTACCGAGAAATTTAGATGTTTCATTTAATTTTAGTATTAATTAAACCAGAGGTTTTTATGGTGGAGTTTATCATCATAACATTGTTCAAATTCGTTGTCCTTGATAGAATCTAAACAATGTCGTCCCTCTCCATGCACCAATGATTCCATTTGTGGAGCCATCTACCGAGGCGGAGGAATTGCTTGGACGGCTAAAAGTGACTGGAATCCGGGCAAAACAATTTCAAAAAATCTTGTAGAGACAATGGTGGAAATGGATTCAGCACCATCAAAAATGTCTAAAACACCTAAAATTTTGAAGTTTAACAACTATAACACAAAAATCCTTTCTCTAAATATAACTAGAATTTACATAACTCTCTAGGCAATTCCTCCAGCGAATTATACTACAGCTTTTTTATTTAAAAGTTGTTGATTATTGACTTTAACTGCGTGGTAGGGTAGGGTCCTCAATGAAACTTTACTTTTGTTTAATGGTCATGGATAAGGATGGGCTTTGAGCAGATGACAAGTTGCAACTTAGAAGCAATGGAGATATGCGATGGAGCTTTAATTAAAGCCTGATGACCATCATCCCCACCGGCCCTTCTTTTCAAAAGAATTTATTTAACCACTCATTTCATGTGTGACGGGTTGGTGTAATATCTCCGTACGGATTTTAAAAGCAGCTTTGATGGGCAACGAAATCTTCAATTTTGTTATGGTATGGTGCATAATTATTTTTTTAAAATGTAAATACAAAGAATTTTGTGAAAGTTAATAACTGGTTGTGTTTTTTTTTTCTATTTAATTAATAATTGTGTTTTTTTCAATTTAATTAATTAAATTTAGAGCATACCAAACCAATCCAACATTTGAACAATAATGAGAAAGAATTCTTATGTTATGAGAAAATAAGTTATAATATTAAAATAATGTAATATACTTATTATTTTTACTTGTAATTGTAGAAAATATATTGACTATTATATTTTTATATCGAAAGATTTCAAGAATTTTAATTGTTTTTATTTGTAACAAATGGATTGACGATATGCATAAGTTGTATTATAATTGTATTATGTTTTGTATATGTTTTTCTCATTATTTCGGAAATTTTTTCCTGGGCATAAAAGATTCTATTTATAGTCTGCATAATTATATTATCCATCATAAAATCTGGTAGAATAAGTAGGAAAAGTAGAACTTCAGTGAAGTAATTTTTTTATTTTATTTTATTTTTTTGCTTATTTTATTTTATTTATTTATTTTTATTTTATTTTTATTTTTATTTTTATTTATTTATTATTTTTTTTTTCAGGACGAAAAAAGCATGATTGTATTATATAAGATATATAAAGAGGCATATTTGTACATTCGCTTGAAATTCTGAATATGACCCATATAGGTCTGGAGAAATTTAAGCAGAAACATGGAGCATATTCCAAAAAAAATGGCAAGAACTGCCAAGAAAAACGACAGATCATAGACTGTCATCCAGCTACAAGATTTTCATAGATCATAGAGGTGACATAGGAGAAAAAGTTCCACGGAAAAGAACAAGATGCAACATCATTTTTAACAAAAGTCGGAGAGAAACATAAGGCAAAAAGAAATCCCGTGCATACCTGAGGAGCTGCTGTCATAGAATTAGAAATCAGGAAGAGAAAATTCCTGGATAGAGAAAATTTTCCCTTTAGAAGATACCTGCATATACCAAAAACCTGGAACCGATTGAAGACCCTTCTTTGACAAACAATCTGCCTGCTGATTTTGAGCCCTGCTGATATGATGAATTGAACATCCATCCATTCTACCCCAGAAAAACCTGATCCTGTCCAACCATCCTACAAGGTGTGGCTTGAAAATGTTATTTTTTCTTGAGACATAATCCACCATTACTTTTGAATCTCCAAAAATTGAGACATCCTGAATATTTAGAAAGAGACAAAAATTTAAAAGGCCAGCGAGAGCCATCGCCTCGGCTTTGCTATTGGAGCCCCTTCCCCCATTCCAATGGATGAGAAATTGACTATTTTCATTTGCTATAATGTGAACTCCACAGCCACAGGAACCTTTCTATTCAACTCCATCGAAGTACGCCCTTGGCATAATTGAGTGCTCCTGTGAAAGCTCTTTACAGGCCTCCTTTTTTTGCTTGAGAGGTTTTTGCGAGATTGCTTCATAGAGGGAAACAATATTGTAAAAGATTTCTGAGAATGGAGATTTCTTGTCATTGAAAATAGAATTCTTTCGCCACTTCCAAATGCTCAAAGAGAGATAATAAATAATGATCCTCATGAATCCTTTTGCTCACTGCACCAGAGAAACGCTTCAATAATTGAAGTGTGAGACATATGATGGATTCCATAGCAATTCTCCAAAGATTGCCATAATTGCTGCGATCTTTTGCAATTTAAAAATAAGTGACAGTTGTTTTCCTTCGCAGACCTGCATATTGGACAGAAACCTGGACCTTGCCATCCCCGCTTTTTCAAGTTTTCCCAAGATAGATTTTTGTTATGGAAAGTCAACCATGAGAAGAAAATCATTTTGGAAGGGCATCTAGATTTCCAGAAGATACGAGGGAAAGGAGGATTGTGAGGGGACTGCTTTAGACCAATTAAATTCTAGTAAACATCTTTAACACGAACTAAATTCATCCCTTTCGAATTTCTCCAGATGAGACAATCAGACTCCGATGAGCGAAATATACCGCAATTTCTGAGGCATGTCCTGATATGTTCCCATTGATGAGCGATAGCAACCGGCATCTCCAAATTTCCTGCTTCTTTCCAAAGAGGGATCGATCCCTGCCAACCAGAAATCAAACTGTCCCAATAGAAAATACCTTTTCTATGAAAGAAATTCAATAATGATTCAGGCACATTGATCTCCTCGGCACTGCTCAGAAACTGGTCTTTTCCAATAAGGATCTTATTGCCGGATTGAAAACGCCAAATTAAATTCTTCAAGAAATAACTTTCAATCTTACGAAGGCTTAACCATATTGAAGAGCTGTAAGAGGAGCCGATCCTTCCCTCCCTGAACCAGAATGATAAATCCTTCCTACCCAAGTATTTCTTCTGAATTGTGAAGCTCCATGGCCCTTCTCCATAAATCCCTCTCCACAAAGACTTGCATAAAAGTGCCTTTCCGAAAGTCCGTAAATCTAACAGACCCCATCCTCCCATGCTCTTCGGCAAAGAGATATTGGATAATTTTGAGAGATGATATTTCCTTTTTCCCGCTTGACCACCCCATATAAAATTCGCAGTTAGATTATTCATTGTTTGAATTATGCTCGCAGGAAGAAAATATAAATGAGCCCAATATACTGCAAGTTGATTTAACACAGATTGCCCTAGGATCACTCTTCCCGCCAGAGAAAGGCATCTATATTCCCAAACTGATATCTTTCTGTAGTATCTATCTGGAATCCATTCCCAATCGGTCTTAGAATATCCATTTGCTTTTATCTGAAAACCCAAATACTTAATTCCAAGACTGATGGATTGCGCCTCAATTCCAAAAAGGGCAGATAACCAATCAACTTCTTCCTGGTTGATATCATTGTGGTAAATTATTGACTTTGCACTGTTTATTTGCAATCCTGTAGCCTTTTGAAAATTTTTAAGGATATCATAATAACATAACCAGGTGAATCTGCATAACATTCTGAACATAATAATATCATCCACAAATAGATTGTGTGAGATTGAATTATTTCTGCAGATTTTCAGCGGACGACACCTGTTTTCCTTGACGGCCTTGATGATATGGAGGCTAAGCGAATTCATAGCCAAGATGAATAAAAGCGGTGATAGGGGATAGCCTTGGCGAAGACCTCTATTCACAAGGAAAAAAGAAGATGGAATCCCGTTAATGATGATCGCATAGTTCACCTTCTCAACACAGGCCATGATCCAGTTAATCATGCTGGCTCTTAAACCAATCTTCGCAAGTAAGCACCTGGTGAAGCCCCAATCAAGGCAATCATATGCCTTGCAGAGATCGATCTTGAGGATGACAACATCACTTTTTTTAGAGTGTATGGCAAACAGACCTTCTTGAGTATTTGCAACCGCGTCCAGTATATTTCTTCCCTTTAAAAAGCCATGCTGATCCTTTGTTAAGTATTTTGAAAGAGTTCCTTTTATTCTTTTTTCTATGATTTTCACAATTATTTTGTAAGAGATGTTACATAGTGAAATCGGTCTAAAGTCCTTGAAGGACTCTGCATCTCCCTTTTTTGGAATGAGTGCTATATTAGTGGAGGAGGTTTTCTGATTGATGCTGCCTGACATCCTGGAACCTTCCACCATTCTTAACAGGTCAGTTTTGATGAGATCAAAAAAGTGAATGAAGAATTCTATCGTCCAGCCGTCTGGACCCGGGCACTTGTCCCTTTTAAAAGATTTCATTGTTCCTAACAGCTCCTCCTCAGTTACTGGCTGGAAAATTTGATCGTTTAGTTCCTCATCGAACATCTGAGGAAACACTTCAATGCCCCACAAAATATCCTGAAACCTGCTGTCTTCAGATCTTTTGTACTGATTTTCAAAGAATTTCACCGCCTCATTAGAAATGTCCTCTTGGGAATATAGGAAACCTCCTCTTCCATCACTTATTTTCCATATAGAATTCTTTTCACGTCTGGAGCTCGCGAATTTATGAAAAAAATTTGTATTCTTGTCCCCTTCCTTAAGCCATATCGCCCTACTCTTCAATCTCCAGAAAGATTCCTCCTGTTCTAAAATTTTCAGTTTTTTCTTTTGTAGCTCCTTTATCCGGCATCTCAATTTGAAAGATAGGAGATGAGTAGCCATGGATCCCAATGTGCTGTCTAATTCCTTTTGAATTTCCCGGAGATCATTTCTGTTTGTTTGCCTTTTCTTGAATTGCCACTCTTTTACCACCTTTCGAATGGATTCCATTTTGTCTCTGAATGTCATTAAAAGTGGAAAAGATTCCGGAGACGACATCTCACTCCAGGATTTTTTTATGATGTCGTTAAACTCTGGATCTTCCAGACATGATCTGTTGAATTTGAATGAGTAGCCTTTCCTAAACCCCTTTTCCTTCCAGCCTAACAGAATCAGTCTATGATCTGAAATGAACACATTCTCGATCGTTGAGAACGGCATGCCCAACTTATCAATTAGACTAGCATGAAGAATAAATCTATCGAGTCTCTTGGCTATATAAGCTTTTTCGATTCTTCCATTTTCCCACGTCGGATGCATTTTGGGAGGGAGAATGTCAACAAAATTCCTGCTTAGAAGCTCATTTTTGATTCTGTCAGCAAGGGGATCCTTTTTCTTGTTGATGCCCCAGATTTCCTCCATATTTAATGTGACATTAAGGTCTCCTGCAATCAATAAAAATTCAACATCAAAAATTTCTGAAGCGAAAAGTTTCTCCCAGAATGGCAATCTGTTCTTGTAGGGAGCATATATATTCAAAATGTTTATTGGACATTTATGCCCCCTCATTTGCGCCGAGATGAGGATACCCGCCAGACAACTATATGTTTTTGCTTTGATCCAGTCAGGATCCCATAAAACCGCTAAACCGCCAGAAAGGCCGTTAGCTTCCAAAGCAGAAATGTGCCAGGAAGGAAACATCTTCCTGAAATAGGAAATTGCTACAGAAGAGGCATGCATGGTCTCTTGAATTAAAATGATTTTGGGGCTTGCTGAATGGAAAAGATTCTTTAAAGCCAAAAATTTTTGGTCTGCCCCCAGACCTCTTATATTCATGGATATGATAAAATTCATTGAGGAAGCTTTCCGGCCATGCTTGCTCTAAGAGGCCTTTCTTCTGTCATGTCAATGATAGGGACATCTATAAGAGATAGATTACGGACTCCTCTGCCTGCACCTTCACCCCTCCCCCTGAAATGCCTACTGCCCCTGTTGTTTTTTCTCCTCACCGTAATGTTACTTGCAGAATTTGGGCTTATTTGAGGGGATCTTTGATTTCTAGGCTTATGAATGGTGAGAGGTCTGAGTTCCAACGATTTCTTGCTTAAAAGGTAGTCCAAGTCACTGCCAATCGAGTTTGTAGGCGAGGATATAGGGGAATTTACAGGGGTGGCTGTAATCATAATCTCTTTTCCTTTTCCGGGTGGTGATCTTTTCTTAATTGGGGACGAAGATGAGGATTGTATAATATGGACCTCCTTACTGATGTTTTTTAAGGGATGAGGGACCGGGGGAGGATTTGGGACTTCATGATCAGAGGCAGGCTCCAGAGGGGGCATTGAAGGAGAGATAACCTCCAAAGGGTTTGGAATTTTAAGCGATGGTGGAGTATGCTGATGAACTTCAATATTTTCCCTTTGCTGGTCCTCAGACTCGGATGGAGACAGACTCTTTGAGGATGGTAACTTCTCCGAACCTGGGGATTTTACCCTATAGGATTTTGCTGTGAACTGGTGGATGCCATGATGATTTCGATTTCTTATAGGGCGCCGTGAGCAATTCTTGATTAAATGACCTGTCCGATGGCAGGCTGAGCATCTAAAGGGAACTCCCCAGAAATCCAGCCTCTGCCTAATTTTTACCTCCCTCTAGAAAATATCAATGTGATCCGGGAATCCTCCTCTGTAAGCTTTATCTATCAAAATCCAAGCCACTCTTTTATCTTTCTCTCCTAAGCACCACAGATCGACATAAACACATCTTCCTATGGCGTTTCCTATCTCTGCTAAGGTTTCCTTTGACCATAACTCCAGGGGCAGTCCGGGTAGTTTGACCCATATCAAGTTGTTGGTAGGGGTATTCTTTAATGGGTTATAACCCATATACCATCTGTGCAATGCCAAAAAACTTCTTCCATAAACCCACTGTTGCTTCAGAATGGTTTCCAGGTCACTAGAACTAAGGAAATGAAAGCAATACCATTCCTTCAATAACCTGGCCACAATTGGAACATATCCTATTAACGGTTTCCATTGCAGCTCGAGCCAACTTCTCATCTTTGGATCATCCATCTCCGGAAAATGCCACCGGCCGACCAGAGCATTGTCCTGGAGGCTTTCTATGCGGTCTGCCAGGTGAACACTATCTATTTTAATAGCTGCGGGAGGGGGAACAGTTTTTACAGGCTTTAGATTTTTCTGTGAATAGCCTTCATCATATGCCCTTCCTTTTAGCTCGACCTCGGTTTGACTATTTCCTCGTAAAGGCCTTGCCTTTACTCGATCGATACCACCTAAGTCTTCTTGTGGGCCCAAGGGCCGGACCAACATGTCATCCAGGGTGGACTGCCATTCATTTGACAGCTTGGCATTGTCGTGGAAAGATTCCTCCTGAATGGCCGCATGTATCATGGCCTCCATGGCAGATGTGTCAGACGGGAAATCCATTCTTAAAGAGTCCACCTAACTCTTACCTCATGGGTACCAAAAGAAATCCAAGAAGGATATGTGTCGGACACTGTAAATTGAGAGGACAGATATTCTATGAATAAAATACCCGGAGAAGGAAGGTTCAAACTAGGCTCGCCTGACCGAAGGACTGACAGAGGAAGCCTTGGGAACATATGACACTTTTTCCAAAAGGGGAGATATCTATTAGGAGGCCAGTTGTCCACCTATTTAAAGAAGGATGACGATATCATGAGCTGGGCTATGACAGGAACGAAGGATTTTGAAAAATGACGGCTTTCTTTAAATCAGGAGTTCTGTTCTGGTCCCAAGAAGGATTAAAAATCTTGAATATCGATCTAAAGGACTCTGCCCGAGAATGTCCTGGAGAGGGATTGGGAATTAAAGCTTGTACCACAAACCGTAATCTAGCATCCCAGGAAAGGATCTGGCCTGGAAAAACCAGGGAGGTCCGAAAGGTGTCAACAGAGAGCCGAGAACTCAGTTACAGCTCAGTAGGTCTTTCCTATCTTGGTTTGTTCTAAACTTCACTAGAACGAAATTCTTCACGATGCTTCTTGAGGACATACTATGCAACAACAAAAAACCTCACAGACACACCACCAGGGTCCTAACTTAAAGCGAAAATCTGAGCATGGCTTGGTAATGACAAAATAATTTTGAATCTTGAAGACCGATATCCATGACCAGCTTGAAGTTGATTTTCCAGACATGTGAATTCCAAAAGTATACCAGAGAATGAGAAGAAAGCGTAACTTCTAAAACAAACCAGCCTTTTTTATAAACAAAACTAAATTTCAACTTTAGAACGGTCTCCACATTCAAAATTTAAACAAAATTAAACCAATTTGTAAATGCTGAATTTTCCTTCAAACAAAAATCCTTATGACAACACCACTAAACAAGATGGAACAGCAAAACTAACCTGGAGAAGCAGGCAAGCCGAGGGCAGGGTGCAGACGGTAAACGAATAAAATCACCACGTCTGAAGATAAACCGAAGCCAGAAGCACAGGAATGCTGGTTAAAAGGTCCAAGATAAGGTAGAATAGCTGGAAATAATAAGCCACTGCGAAAGGATTACGCAGGGAAGAGGATTTCGTAGAAAAGGCTTCCACTTGGGGTGGAAAAGCTTCAGACAGAATGCCAGTTGGTAGAAGGTGAAGCGGGACTAAGCGAAAGACATGCAGAGATCTATTCCGATAGATTTCCTCGGTTGAGAAGAGTGAAGGTCAAGTGGAGACTCTTCATGGGAAAGCTGGCGCAAAGAGACGTGGTTTGGAAAAAGTCTAAAACGAAATGCATTGGTCGTTGTTGTATGCTACGCACCTGTGCTTAGGTTATAGGCTGATAGACCACCATCACATTCTTTGGTTGGATGTCATTACCGACACACCTCCACTCAGCTACCACGCTCCAAGTTAACTTCAGTGAAGTAGATAATTTTAGTTTATACTGGCCATCGTCCCAGTTCGACCTCTATTAATGTTGATGGAAAAACACCCACTGTTTTCACAGTTATAGATTATTATCATTTTGGTTTGAAGTTTTATCTTAATGTTATTATCTTATTATTAGTTTTATAAATTTAATATTAATATAAATTTAATTTTATATTATTTTAATATTATTAATTTAAAAACATTATTAATATTAATTAAATATTATTTAATATTAATATGAAACCATTTAATTTATTATATGTGACCATATGTCATTACGGTTTGTAACCAATAAAATGTTGTTTTTTAATCATCTTGTTTTTTTTATAAGAGATGTTTGATTCATCTCATGGAATTTATGCGAGTTGTCTTTAGTGAGACTTTTTGGAAGCTTTTCCATGAGGTTTTTCCAATCTAATATCTCTAAAATCCGGTAGGAATTTATTCAAATCACAAGTCCAAAAAGTCACACTAAAGACAACTCCGAACTTATGGGCATGAGTCAACCTCGACATCTCACATGTTATCTATGATAACCCTAAATACATTTTTTAGTTTGATTGGTCATTATAGATAGGGTTTTTATGTCTAGGTTCATGTGACACCTTTTATAGGGTCCATTCAATGTTTAATAGGGTCATCATAACAAGAAAATGTCACCACTAAATCCAGTTTGAGGTCATCATTTCATATTAGGTTGGTCTGACACTTTTACAAACTTTCACAACAAACATAGTTACACAAACATAGAATTTGCTATGAAAGTCCTTGACACTTCCGTAGCAAAAAATCCTCTCTGAAACTTGTCTCGCTAGGAAATTTTGTTGTTGTATAACAATTTTGTTGAAAAGGATTGTTAGTGATGCCGAATGTACTGAGTCATTATGCTTCTTGATTCCCATGCCTTCCACTCCTTTTTATTCACTTTTACTTCTCCCTTTCCCTTTATACCATATGTTCATATAAAAAAGGTTCACAAGTGTTGTCATAAATTAGGGTTTGTGTTATCAAAACAGGCTTAGTTTGTGGTCTAGGTGTTCTAAATTTGGTTTGGAGGTGAAAAGGAAGCAGCTCACAAGCAGCTCTCGACGTGTTAGCAAGCATGGCCACTAGAAAACATTACAAACGAGGGGTTGTAGTACGATATGAGCCCACATACATGAAACTGCTTGAAGAAGACCAAATTTTACATAGTCATTTGCCAGCGTGGGGTGTCTTCGATTTTGTCAAAAATTGCAGGGTTTTCATGCGCAAATCACCAAGGACTTCGCTCTCAATTTCACAGGGGTTGGCACGAAGGTGGGAATCCTAAGTTTGAATGTCTCTCCAGACACCATTTCTCATGCTATTGAAATCCCAAGGTTAGGTGAAACATGATTTAATGTTCAAAGGTTCTAGCTACAAAATTGTGATGAATTCTTGAAGGAAGAACATCAAGGGATTGATATGACAGTGGGCATCCCCAAAACTTGTCTTAAAGAACATTATTCCAAGTTTCTGATGGTTATTCAGAAGTATTTTACATGTGAGGGAAGGTTCCATATGGTCTACCAATACCACTTCAGGTTGTTACTCCACTTCACAGGTAAACAATCCTTAGATATTCCTTTTTATCTCTTCAGAAGTTTAGGAAAGATGGCTAACAAGGTGCAAGCTAAACCAGATGCAAGTAGTACCTATGTTTTTCATCATGGTCTTATCAAATTGTTAGTAGTTGAAGAGCTAAATAAATTGAATAGGGATTGGCTTACTTTTTTTTTCCTAAGTGGATATGAACTAGATGTTTCTACCCCCTCTAAAGAAACTCCAAAATCCAAATCTGCAACCCCTAGAACAGGGCAACAACCTAGAACAGGGCAGCAATCTAGAATAGGGAAAAAACCTAGAGCAAGGCAGCAGTCAATGACAGAGCAACAACCTATAATTTAAGCTTCTACAAGTACTAAGAGGAGAATGACCAGAAGATAGAAGAAAGAACAAGAATAGAGTGAAAAGAAAGGCATATTGACTAACATCCTAGAAGTTATAGACATTGAAGAAAGCCTAGTTGAGCAGCCTATAGAAGTGACCCCAACTGAAACCAAGAAGAAAAGTAAGAGAGAAAAGAAATTAGATTTTACTCAAGAAGAACAGGGTTTCATTTTTAGGCCAAGGAAACCTGTCACAAGATCAATGCAACAAGTTGAGAAGATACCTGAAGCACCATTGAGAAAAACAGAGTTATCAAAGAAACCATCAAAGCAAAAGAAAGGCAAGGAGGTTGTTCAAGAAAAAAGTGAAATAGAAGTCCTACAAGAACAGTTAAGGGAGGCCAGACAAGAAGTGATCAAGACCAAGCTAGAGTTTGATGAATACCAAAATGAAGTGTTAAAGAAAATAGATTTTTATGATGAAATTGCAGACAAGTCTAAGAAGATGATAAAAAGGACTCTGCCTTTACACAGGATGCTAGAACATATGTATAAAATAAATAGCTGGTTATAGGCAGATAGGAAAAGCCTACAAGGACAAGTTACAACACTAGAAAGTCAAATTGAAATGATCCAGGTTGAACTCAAGAAGAGAAACCTCAATATTGTTGCTGAAGTAAGTGCTACTCCATGATATGGAAAACTCTTCAATTTTTTTCTTTACTATACCTATTTCAGTTAACTCAACCATATGTATAGTCAACATGATATTAGAAGTCATAAGGAGGCATTAAAATCATGGAAACTTGAAAAAATCAAAATTTTGGAACTTTCGTAGCAATTTCCCATATTGAAGCTGAGTTTTTGCTACGAAATTGTTGTAGCAT
Source organism: Pinus tabuliformis (assembly GCA_031772625.1). Taxonomy (NCBI): domain Eukaryota; kingdom Viridiplantae; phylum Streptophyta; class Pinopsida; order Pinales; family Pinaceae; genus Pinus; species Pinus tabuliformis. Next base: position 1,125,890,536 of record CM062807.1, read on the forward strand.
TCCATGGGGGTTAGTGATGGTCTAAATCTTAGCAAAGGTCATTTTAAAATCCTATGTTTAGCTCATAAACATCACCAAAGACCTCAGAACCTAAGTTTGCTATGAAACTGCTGAAAATGTTGTTTTGCTACGAAATTATGAAAAAAATCTATTTTTCTGCCTTTTGTAAGATTTTTGATATCAGACATCCAAGCTCCAGGTGGATTTCTACTGATAAGGATTTCTACTGATAAAGGTTTTCCATGTCATCATGATAAACTCCTATTTTTCAGCATGCCAAGTTAGCAAATAGCCACATCTACAAATTAGCCAGCTCATCAAGACAATGAACAAAAAGGGAAATTAAATTGATGTCTATCAATAGTTTGAAGATTTAATGACACTCCAACAAATCTAGCATGCAGTTGGCTTCGGTTATCTACATCAACAAAAAGTGGTTATGTTTTTAAAGCTAGTAGAGTCCTAGTTGAGTTCCAACTATTGTAAAACAAAAAATCCCTATGAGGACTCTGTTAATTAGAAGAAAAGTAGGAATAGTTCTCTAGAATAGTGGATCGAATTTGGCTCAGGTGGAAAGATATGTAAAGATATATTTTCTCTATAAATAAGTAGGTTTTTTAATTTGAGAAAGGTTGATGAAGAATGTGAAGAACTAACCTTTTGTAATATTTTGATCCTTTAATATAAAATTTGCAGCTACTTTGTTTATGTACCTGAGATTCATGTCATGGATTTTATGGGTTTTTATCATGTTGTTTCATGTTTTACATAGTATCTTGATTACTTGGAAATCTTATCAAACTGCTCCAATTTCCTTCATTTACTATGTATGACTGTAGATGTTCATTTGTGTCATTTTAAAATCTATAGATGCCTCAAATTCCATTAAACATTGTTGTTGACCAAAATTTGTTTTAATTTGACTCCATGCCTAATGGTAACAATCATCATATTTTTCTTCACCTATAAAATCACAAAACGAGATCAGAGTTAGTCATCTGATTGTTTCAATTGTTTCAATAATATTTGATAAACATTTGAGAGAGCCCTCTTAGAGTGGAAGGACTAACTTCCAGTTCAAGTGGTGTGACATAGTTACACTAGGTTAAAGGTTGGAATAGCCCAATTCGTGCTAGCCCAGTGGTAACATCATCCATCATTTTTGTTGGGTTAACTCCATAAGGCAAAAATGATTCGACTGTTCTATTCCATCAGGTAGGTCTTCATTATATACATGAGGGAGAGACTGTTCAGTTCGTTTCTCGATGACTGTTCATATTTCCTATTTATCTATTTACATAAATTCACCCAATCACAAGGATTAGGTGTCAACATTCCCCCCCTTAATCTGAAGGGATGTTAGTGAGTCCAAGCATCATTCTGAATCGGTCAAGCTTTTCTCTTCCAAGCGCTTTGGTGAAGATGTATGCAATTTGCTCATTTGCGGAACAATGACGGAGATGGATTGTTTTGGCCTCAACATGATGTCGAATCAGATGATATTTAGTATTGATGTGCTTTGTTCGATCATGGAACTTTGGGTTCTTGGCCAACTTTATTGCAGAGGTATTGTCAATCATGAGTGGAGTTGATTGTACTTGTTTTACCTGCAAATCTTCAAGAATTTTCTTGAGCCACAGAATTTCTTTTGTTGCTTCAGCTGCTGCCACGTATTCTGCTTCTGTTGTGGAATCTGCTGGAACTGATTGTTTGCATCATCTCCAGGAGACAGCTCCTGATCCAAGACTCATAGCACATCCTGAAGTTGATACCCCAGTTTCTTTGTCTCCATCGAAGTCTGAATCAGAGTATCCAATCAAGCTAAAGTCGTCCACCTGTGTATACTTGATTTCAAAGTCTTGAGTTCCCTTCAAGTACCTTAGAACTATTTTTGTAGCAGACCAATGTCCCTCACAAGGCTTTTGCATAAACCTGGAGAGGATTCCAACAGCAAACGAAATGTCTGGTCTGGTAGTAGTTAGGTAGTTGAGACTTCCTACAAGCTATCTATACTTTGTTGCATCCTCAAATTCTTTTCCTTCAATAGATGTGAGCTTTAAGTTTTGTTCCATTGGAGTAGTAAGAGGATTGCACTCTGTCATACCAAACCTATTCAACAGATCTCTAATGTATTTCTTTTGAGAAAGAAATATGGACTTTTGATGTTGGGTTACTTCAATGCCAAGATAGTAATGAACATAACCCAAATCAATCATTTCAAAACTTTTCCCCAATTCCTTCTTTATGGATGCAATGTAGCTTTCACTGTTCCCTGTCATCAAAAGATCATCTACATATACCACAAGATATACAACTATTTTGCCAACTTTCTTGACAAATAAAGTTGCATCATCAAGATCAAATGGTTTGAAATTGAGTTTCAGAAGATGCTCAGTTAGTTTTTCATAACAGGCTCACGGTGCTTGTTTGAGGCCATACAAGGACTTCACAAGTTTGCATACTTTATGTTCATGTCCTTTCACAAAAAATCCTTCAGGCTGGGACATAAAAACATTCTCTTTTAGATCTCCATTCAAGAAAGCAATTTTTACATCCATTTGATGGACTTTCCAACCGTTCTGAGCTGCTAGTGCAAAGAGTGTCCGGATGGTAGCCCATTTTGCTGTGGGGGAAAAAGTCTCCTCATAATCGACCCCTTCCTTCTGTGCAAAACCTTTTGCCACAAGCCTAGCTTTGTGCTTGTCAAGTGAGCCATCAGCTTTATACTTGTTCTTGTAGACCCACTTGTAGCCAATTGGTTTGGTTCCTAATGGAGGATCAACCAGCTTCCAAGTGCCGTTCTTTATGAGGGCATCATACTCCTTTTGCATCGATTCTTTCCATTCATCATGAGAAGCAGTTTCTTTGAAGAAAGTTGGTTCAAAATCTGTAGACAAGTTCAATTCACAATCATAAGAAACATCCATATCAACAGGTGAATTAGAATCATCTACATCACCTCCATTTTGTCGTTTTTAATTTCTGGTTCCTGTCTTTCCAACTTCATCAGGATGTACACTTTCAAGTGTCTTTGTCAGCCACTTTGGGGGACCTTTTTCAGATGGTCCAGGCTGCTCCGTTGATTGAGTTGGGACTAAATCAATATTGAGTCTCCCAATTCTATCAATCACATCACTTAAAGCATTATCCGTTGTTGGAGTTTCATGTGGGGGGGAGTGTTCTTCAGAAGAATATTCCACATGTTTATCTAGTATAGGAATCCCCCCTTCAAGATGTGGAATCTGATTATCAAATTCTTGAAATGATTTTGCTTTTGTGAATCTATCCAAGCGATCAAGTTGCCGCTCAACAACATTGTCAGTTTTGGATGATTCAAGGAAAATTACATCTCTAGATACAACAAACTTCTTATTTACTTCATCATAGAGGCGGTATGCTTTGGAGGTGTTTGAATATCCCAGAAAGATACACTTACGGCTTCTAGCACCAAGTTTGTTTCTATGTACCTTTGGTATCAAGGCATAACAAGTGGATCCAAAGACCCTGAGATGCTTTACCGAAGGAAGATGTCCATACCATATTTCATATGGAGTCTTGTTTCTTATAGCATTAGATGGACATCTAATCTTTATATATGCAGCACATAGAACAGCATCAGCCCAAAACATTATCTTTACATTTTTGAAGAAGAGCATGGATCGTACCATATTTAAGATTGTCCTATTCATTCTTTCAGCTACACCATTCTGTTGGGGATTATAAGGCACAATTGTTTGATGCTTGATCCCATGTTGGCGAAGATAGTTTTCAAATTCATTTGATGTGTATTCTTTTCCATTGTTAGTGCGAATAGACCCAATATGAGATTGTGCATCATTTTGAATCCATTTATGAAAATTCTTGAATGTTTGAAAAGCATCAGATTTGTTCTTCAATAAATAAACCCAACACATTTTGGTGTAGTCATCAATAAATGTCATGATATATTTATTTCCATTTGCAGAAGGAACAGGCATTAAACCACATAAATCTGAATGAATGAGTTCAATTTTTCTATGTGCTCTTGAATGTGAATCATGAAAAGACTGTTTGCTATGCTTTCCTAGAATGCAAGCATCACATTGCTTAAGTTTCCTAGGAATTGTAGGCAAACCAGCGACACCATTTTTCTTCAACAAGCGGAGACTGTCATAGTTCAAATGTCCAAATCTAGCATGCCATAATAAACTTGATGGAAGTGTACCTTCTTCATGATGAGAATTGTATGAGAAATGTTGTGCATGAGCAGAGGTTCCTTGCAGCTTGATAAGCCTTTCTTCTTCTATTCCCCTCATGACAAGTGAGTGGTCAGATGCTTTTCTTACCTCAAGCTTGCCATCAAACATATGAATGGAGTGACCTTGCTGGCGGATGTGGACCAAGGACAACAAGTTTCTCTTGAGTTGTGGGAGATATAGAACATGATGCAGAAGAAAGTCTGGAAGACCAGGCAGTTTAAGCCTGATTGTGCCAAGCCCTGATGGCTTGATTTTTGATTGATCTGCAAAGTATACTACTCCATCAACATTTTTAGTGAAATCTTCAAAAAATTCTTTTCTATGAGTCATGTGGCAGGTTGCTCCTGAATCAAGCAACCAATCATTTTTCCAAGAAGCAAGTGAAGCATTAAATAAATCTTCATTTACTCCAATGTTACATTGTGCCACAACATAGTGAGCAGATTCAGGTGCTTTACCTTTGTCTGTATCATCAGTTTTACCTTTCTGTTGGTTTCTTTTCTGCTCAATTTTGTCCCATGGTAGCTTGCATGTAGAGGCATCATGTGATCCATTTCTTTTGCAGCGAATGCAGTGCAAATCTTCCTTTTATCCTTGAGAATGTCTGCCCCCCTGCCTTTGAAATATCTTCCTCTTCCTCTTCGACCACCTCTTCCTCTTGTAGAATCTTGAGCAGGATGCTTTTCTTTATGACCAAGGCACATAGCCTCTTCAAAAGATTCAGGGGCTGTCTTCTTTCCAAAAGCTTTCTCTCTTTCAGCAAACTTTTTCACAAGAGAGTCAAAGGTTATATCTTTGAGATTTCCATTTGCTTGCAATGACTCAAGATAATTGGAGTAAGTAGGATAAAGTGCCTTGAGAAAAGTGATAATAGGAATATCCAATTCAATTTAATGGATTTGATATCATGCATTATAGACTTTACTTTAGATGCAAGAGTAAGAGGACCATTATTTTGCAGTTCAAGAGTGAAGAGTTTAATCATGAGTTGAACAACTTCAAGTGTAGAATGTGAGTCATAGAGTTCTTTCAGCTTTTGTAAGGCTTCAAAGGCAGTTGAATATGATGAAATATGGCGACTCACCTCTTCATTTACCGATGATGCGATTAATGCATAAGCTTTGCTGTTCTTGTTTTCCAAAATGACGAGCTCTTTGTCTGAGGTAGGCTATACTGGTTCATTGTCTTCGTCTCTGACACACACTCCTTTCCACAGCTCATTGAAAATTAGGGTGTGCTTTATCATCCGGGACCATTCAGGGTAGTTCTCCTTGCCAGTGAGAACTATTCCCACCATGGATATGATTGAATGCATACTGTAGCAAAAAAAACTTCTACTGTAAAACTTTTACTCTTAATGGAAAAAAATATACTTCTGATGTGACTGGACAGCAAACTCAAATGTCAATTCACATTCATTTGCACAATGTTAAAGTATAGAATATGGCAGTATACCAAGTCCAAAAAAATACCCTCAAAAACATAAAGCATTGCGTCCACTAAAAGGCCGAAGAACGTAGTCCAAACGTATTTGGACTCTCAATATCACAAGTTACAAACCCTCTTAGAAATATATGAAGTCATCCCTTTGTCCATATCCATGCGGTTATACCAAAAAAATGTTGGTTTTCAAATAAGACTTTACTAGTCGACCTTCAATTGTTGACTGTGCTAAAACTAGTCTATTAACTTTTTTTTTTTCAAACTTCTCATGCTCCTTAAGTGCACATCAATATGGGCTTCGAATATATAATGTTGTCAGAACCATTACTTAATACAGAACCAGAGAGTTAAAAAATATGACCTCTATTACCATCACCATGGCAGAAGGCTACTTTCAGTGGCCGGTTTCTTCAATATCGACCATCGCCACTGATCGAATGCCCTTGGTGGTCACGCGAGGGGCTGAAGTAGAGCTTTTGCTTCTCACAGACGAAGCCGTGGATGAAAATCCAACTGAATTTATTTCTAAATATAATCCGTCTTAACCTGACTCAAATCGCTCTGAAATCGGCTTAGGATACCACTATTTTGGAGCTAAAACCCGAGAGAATCAGAGGGCATTTGATAAAAATGGTTGACTGGTGATGGGCAGTGATGGGCGCGGCCATCCCCGCTGTGGCAGTTCAACAGGTGGTCAAAGCAACGAGGCGGAAGAGCGAAGAACAGCGGCTGAAAGCAGGGTCTGAAAAGAGTCCAAATGATGTCTTTGTTTGTGAGCACGTGTGCACTTCAAAGCGTATGTTGAACAAAGTTGGAGATTTTTCTAAACACCCAACTCCAAATACTTGTGTTACAGTTGAAGGGGTTGAGCTTACAGTTGAATGGGATCACGGTTGAATGGGATATGACCTGATTGTGAAATAGATGGACTGAACGAGCAGCTGGAAGAAGACTGCAAGGTGATGGAGAAACAAAATCGCTGGAGAGTAGAATCACAGGTCCTTAAAAAAAATTTAACGCACAACGCTTCTTTGAAACGTTTATGGACAGTCAGGACAACATGGACAACGCTGGACAGTGGGGCAGTATGGACAGTATGGACAACGCTGGACAGTGGGGCAGCTACCATGTCAGGAGCAGCTAATTAGATGGAGGAGTAGCTCAGCTATATGGAGAGCAGACTAGGGAGTTACAAGGGACATAAGAGCTAAAAAAGGAGCTGGCTCTGAAACGATGTCAGACCAGGCAGTAACTCCATAAGGCAAAAATGATTCGACTGTTATATTCCATCAGGTATGTCTTCATTATATACATGAGGGAGACATTGTTCAGTTTGTCTCCCGATGACTGTTCATATTTCCTATTTATCTATTTACATAAATTCACCCAATCACAAGGATTAGGTGTCAACAGTTTATGTATGTTATCTTTATTCTAATTAAACATAGTTGCTATAGTTTTTAAAGTTGTGAGACCGCTTATGTAATTAAATTGAAGAGATATTCATGTTGAGTGAATTTACTTGTGGTCATTAAGGGTTTTTACACTGTGATTATTTCATGATATCTCTCCATATATATATTAACTTAATGGGGTCAATGCACTTGGAATATAATTCTTCCATGCTCAATTTAGAATTGGTCGCAGATTTGTAGGTGGATGTTGAGAGAATATCTCAACCTCCCTATTCATATTTGGAATTGGTTGGATCTCACAAGCACCATAAATATGTGATGTATCTGTTTGATTTGCATTGTATAATATAATTTCTCCTTTGTGTGCAACACTCAGTTTTTCTATTTGGTAACAGAGATGGTAGCTCTGGGTTTACTCCTTTTAGGATAACCTAGGAGAATTAGACAATTAGATTTGATTTTGATCTGGAATTGAAGTTTCAATGGATTGGATCTGCGTGAGGAAGAGAATCTGTTGTAGCACTGTGTGATCTACTGTGAGAGTCATATATCCAGAATGCATTCAGGTTGATTGCCACTTTTCCCAAAGTGCAACAGAATCGTGGCATGTCGATTACCAATTTGGTGGCTTTGAAAGTCATTTTGTATAAACAAGAATGGCATGCTCACTATTATAATTGAGCAGCATCGAAGCCTTCGCCAGAGCAATCTCCAGCTCGTCTACATTACTACTCCATTTCATTAATCTCCATCTTGTCTGCATTACTACTCCACTACGTTAATCTTCATCTCGTCTGCATTGATTGTGATTGTGAAGAATCCTGAGAATCCATACATGTTAAGTTGGATTGTGCAGAAAGCCACGTCATGATTGTTTAGTGCAGACACTACGAGTTTGATATAGAGAGAATTCACATATTTTTTTGACAGAGAACCATCCAATAGACTGTGTATCCCTAGTGCAAGTAATGTTCCAGAATTCGAGTAAGCGGGTGAATTTCAAGCTTGAGAACTTGGAACAAAGAAAGGGATGACTCATGCCCAATCCTAAGTCTGTGATCCTGGAAACCATGGACATCCCATGAGTTTTCTTAAATATTTCTCTTAAATAATCGCTTTCAGATTCCTTGTATCTTTCTCTGAAATAATCACTTTCGGAGTCATTGAAGCTTGCATTTTTTTTAGGTTGGGTCGCTATTTTTTTAATCGCACTTCAGATGAAGAAGAAATTGATCCATAGAAACCAATAGGATCTGATTGATTGTCTTTTCGGTGCTTTGGTTTGAGAGGATACATAATATGAGTTAGATTGAGGGTCGAATGAGTAGCAGTAATTGCGGTGGGAATCAAATGTGTGGCCTCTACCGATTGAATTGTGTCATATCTTTCCTGAACTGAGTTCAATCTCTTTTCCAGCCTCGAAGTCAATCATTCCTCCAAACAGCTCGCCAGTGGAAGCGATATCCCGCAGGAAGTATTTGTCATTCACCGGAGAAGGAAATAGAAGAACATATTTTGAAGCATGCAATATTGTTGGACAATGATTCAAGTGTTGCATGTAGGCTAGGATTAGAAGGTAACAATTATAGAGTAATTTTTCACTTTTTTTTTAATGGAGAAAATAGTGGTTGAGAAATTCAATGGGTCAAATTTCTATACTTGGAAGGTTAAAGTCCAAACGAATTTAATGCATAAAAAATTGTGGAGTTTAGTAAAAGGACAAGAACCAACACCCTGAGATCCAAAACAATTAGCTAAATGGCTTATAAGGGAAGAAAAAGATAAATCTATTATAGGCCTCTCTTTGTCAGACTCACAACTTCATCTTATAGACCTAGAAAAATCTTCTGCGCAAATATGGGAAAAGTTAAGCCAAATATTTGGGGAAAAGGCTGTGAATGCAAAATTCACCTTGAAATTACAGTTATTCAAATTTAAGATGCATGAGGGAATATCATTGTCTACACATATAAATGATTTAAAATCACTAATAAGACAGTTGGGGGAAACTGGAACAAAAATAGAAGATGAAGATGCTAAGGCTATTCTACTAAACAATTTACCTTCCAATTATGATAATGTTATTTTTACCCTCAGTCAATTTTCTTCCAAATCATTAGATGAAATGGTAGCAGCTCTTTTAGCAGAAGAAAAGAGAATAAAAACAAGGTGACGCAGAGGACAACTTACAACCTGAGATAGCATGATTCTCTAGGGGCAGGATCCATAAAAACAAGAACTTAGTCAAATGTTTTTATTGCCAAAAACATGGTCACACAACATTGTATTGTAAGACTCATGCCAAAGATCTCTTAAATGGGAAATTAAAAGAATCTACTAACATAGCTACTATTGAAGACTTGCTAGAATAAAACTTTGAGGACTTCTCAAATTATGGTATTGAAGATGACTTCAATGCAGAACCTCTCAAACTTTTTTAAGCTACCAGTGATGTATGTTGTGTCCAAGTTATATTTGGTGTAGAATCAACTATTCAGCAGTGTTGCATAATTCAAATTAGTGGTTGTTGGTGCTCGAAAACCCTTGAACACATTATTAGTTTGATTATGTTTACACTGTTATGGTTTTTTGTTCTTGGCACTTAGAAACCCCTGTACAATGGCTACAGGTTACAGTATGAGATCCATGTGTGTGAAACAAGTCAATTTGTTAGATCAACTTTTGAACACATTCAGTATTCCGACCATTTTCCTAGTAACTCATGGATACTCGAAAATGAAATATTTGACATATGGTGATTGGTCCATAGGATGGTTCATTACTTGACAACTCTTATTGCGGAAGCTCCGACAAGCCGAGTTATCAATCTTGTTGATATTGCAAAGTTCGTCATTGATGGTCAGAAGCGGGTGTACTTTAAATGAGCTGAAAGGTAAGCCCAAGGATGTGGAGAAAGAAAGCGCAGAGTCCAGAAGATTGCAAAGTGGGTAGAGTTGCTGATGAAGACCAGTCAGAAAGAGATCAATTTTGTTTTTACAATGTGTATTGTAATTGTGCATGTAATAATTATGGGAGAGACTTGGAAGATAATTATTCCATGCTCAGTTTAGAATTGGTTGCAGATTTGTAGGTGGATGTTGAGAGAACATCTCAACCTCCCTATTCATATTTGGAATTGTTTGGATCTCACAAGCACCATAAATATGTGATGTATTCGTGTGATTTGTAGTGTGTAATAGAATTTCTCCTTTGTGTGCAACACTCAATTTTTCTATATATAAATTAACTTAATGAAGAGAATGCATTTTATAGATATAAAATATTAGTTTCTTTTATCACACGAAATGTGTTGTCGAATTTGAAATTTCATATAAATTTTTAGTGTTATAATTTGTATGTGTGTCTATTTTGAAAAAGGTTATGTAAAATTGTAATTTAATTATTAATATTTTTTTAAATTGGATTATGATTACTTGATAGTTCAAAAATGAATAGCAATAGTGATATTAAAATTAAGATAGATAGCTATTTATTTATAAATATTATTATGTTTATTGATAGCATGTTATTTAATGTGTATATTTTACTTTACTCTATTACTGATGAAAATACTTTTCTTAGAAAAGATTGTCATTGCAATGCCTTTGAACTCTTTCCCTAAGATGCAAACATTGCAGTGAAAGGGCACTGACAAAGCCTTGATATTTTTGTATGGGTTTCAAATTCTCAGCGTTTCTCACCAGGTTGTTGTGAGGAATACCGCTAAAGTAGTTTGGTAGAACAAAAGATGTGATTATTGCTGCAAGGAAGGAATTTGAAAATCACATTCACATAGAGTTAGACCTGTATGAATGTTGATGAAAAAAAACCTAGATTTAGACCTGTATGAATGTTGATGAAAAACAACCCATTTTTTTCACGGTTATAGATGGTCAATATTATCGTTTTGGTTTAAAGTTTTTCCTTGTAATGGCTATGTATCTTAGTGTTATTTTTTTATTTTTTATTTTGTAAATTTAGTATTAAATTAAATTAATTTAATGTTAATTAATTAATTTTATATTATTTTAATATAATAATATTATTTAATTAAATAATAGGCTAAATGTGTAAACAATAGAAATTACTATAGCTTCTGAAGGTTTGATGCGGAATGTTGGGTTACAAAATTCACTACTTATATGTGTATATTAATATATTCATAAATCACAATCTGGTTTATATACACATGTTGTAACACTCATCAGCGCCATACAAAAAAAATCTTTAAAATATTACTAGGAGTACTATAGAGGGACTCTTCAAGACGCTAAACCTTATCACATAATCATATTAAAACATAAATATAAGGCTTAGCCAACAACTATAGATTTATAATTAATTGGGATGACCATAACATACAACATTTTACCAAGTTGTTGGTTAAGTGTTTGATATTTTATCTGCTTGAGGCATATACCCTCTATGCAGTTAAATTATTGTTAATAAGTTGATTTAATGGAATCTGTTTGTTGTGTAATTAACCATGTCCCTTGGTGTTGAGTGAGCACCAACTGTCCATATGCACATTTATAAGGGGAGATTTCCCAAGAATCCTATGACACACACCTGGAAGAAGCCACACTGTTGAATTGGGTAGGGTTTCAATCTACGACCATGCTCCACCACGTGGAGATAAGGAAAAATAACAGGTTTTCTCTTGGGTTCCTCCTGTCATTTGTGAGGAAGATGAGCTATGAGATCTACTGTAATATTAGCAAGTTAGTCCTCCTTCTTTTCGTTTGCAGGTTCTACTTTCTGGGAATTCTATGAGTGTAGTATGTCAAGCAGTTTTGGGTTGGCAGTAGTTCTTAGATCTTATAATTGCTGCTCAACTAGAGGCCACAAAATTCCCAGGGTTTTAATAGGGTTTTCAAGAAATGTTTAGATTCACAGGGTTTTCAGGTAAGGTGTTGAAATATTATCATATTCTGTGTTTTATATTATTCCCATCTTGAATTCATTGAACCCTAACTCATTCTTTTTTTTCTATTATAGTAGGGCACCAACAAGGAGTTTGGTGTCTCACTTCTCTTAGGTATTGTACAGGTTATTTCAGAGGCTTGTCATCTCTTCCCTACATTAGCCATATTTCAATTAAAATTTTCTTATTGTGACTCCTTTGACTACAAATTTTCGCTGCAGTGTATCTTCCAAAGTTCCTGAGTATAAGAGTTTATGGGCACAACACCCGAACATAGCGTCTTCCTTTACAGGTGCTTAATTCGACCTTGCTCCCTTACAGGGTGTATTCTACTAAAGTTGTATTGTGTACTTATCTTTCTAACTTCCCGTTCAAATATGGCGGATAAATTATAGTTCCTTACTTGAAATGTTAGGGTTCTTAATACTATTTTAGCTCTTGTTTTATGTATACGTTATTCATGTTTCAATTCGAGGATGTCAGCCTCATGTTTGACTTAGAATACCAGAGGAAATTCTAGTTCAATTTTATTTTGTTTTCCCTAGTATTCAGGGACATGTTCTGAATATTTTTTTCATTTATTTTTATTATGTGCACTTTGGTGATAAAACTATAATGAATTTCAAGTTTTGTGCCTCTATAACTCATTATTTTGTATGTAGCATGAGAGGGTAATCATCCATTTTCTTTCTTGGTTATTAGTTTTCTATGGAGATTAGTCACAATTATTTTGTACTTTGTTTAGAACAACTCTTAGATATTTGTTGATGAAACTTAGTTCTTGTCGTACTTTTAGAGCATAAAAAATACTGTGGATTTCATTCTGGTATTGAGGTTGAGTGTTTCGATTTATTTTGTTCCTCGACTTTGCTTTAGGACTATTCCCAGGTGGTCGGTTGAATATGGCCTGGCCAATGACTAGCCTGAACGCTAACCCTTAGCCACCATTATGTTACTATTTTTTTTCATGCATTTAATGTCAGTTCAATCATACAACTCTTTCAATATGGAACTAATTTAATTTATATTCCTTCAGAATATAAGGAACTTCTTGGAAGGATAAATTTTCCTATTTTTTAACCTCTATCCTACTCTAGACACATGGCCTAAACTTCTATTTTAACCTAAGGACCTATTCATTCCTATACCTTTCTCTGAAATCATGCACATTCCTGCACCCTCTTTGTATTTTCATATTGAAAGCCTTGTCCTGGAATTAATTACTTATTTATGGATTTTATACCTTTAATTATTCTTGCAACTAATATTTGTCTTTCCTAAAGTATTTGATAAAAAAATGTATTAATCATTGTGATAGAATGGTCGAGTGTGGGTAGGATTCCTGGACTAGCTGGCGGATTCCTACACTCTCGTGACAGCTCAACAACCGACGCGTATCTTTAGTAAAGGATCAATTGACCTCAAGTTGGGATCAGAGCAGGAGAGAAATCAACAGATTGAAGATCATGACCTCGGCCAGATATCTTAAATTAGTATTTTGTAAATAGCCGAAAGGCTTAGTTAAGATACTATTATGATTTCATTACGGCCGTAGGCCTGAAGGCTTGTATATAATGTAAAACTTTGATAGGAATTAAAGAGCAATGTTATGGTAAAATTTTTCTAAGAGATTGTAATTATTTTGGAGTATCACCTCTCTAGGCCAGAGCACAGATCCAAGATGTATTTTTTCTTCTGAAACTAATATAAATGAATGCGCCAGTACGCAGTTCCATTTTCCGTTTGCGTTGTGATGAATCTTTGACCAACTACGTTTCTCGATTTCTTAATAGGGAAATGAGTTGGTTGGCTAGGGCCCGGCCAACCCAGCTTGTTCTCTCTTTCTTTAATGGTGTGTTAATTTAATTCAAAATGCAGGCGTGAATTTGTTATTTACTTTGATTTCCCTGACAAGTTACAGATTTGATTTCACTTATAATTATTGTGTTATGGATCCGTGGTGTGCAAGCTTAGAAGTATCTTATTTCAATTTCCATAAGCTTTCCTTTTAATGTTTGATTTCATTTTTCAAGATTGGTACAAGCACGCTACCTATGCTAGCTCATTTCTTGTTCTGCAAGTTGATTTCATTAGTTCACTTTTGCAAGTATTTTACTCCTTTCCTTTCACAATAGTTCTTTATTCCCTCCTGCAAGATTGATGTTTGTTTCTAAACTAATGGAATTATTAATATATAAGGTTTCACTTAATATTTAATTGTGTTGTGATGAGTATGGAATAAACGTTGTAGTAACTTACAGGTTTGTGCTTGCAGTGAACACTTTCGAAGAAAGAATTGAATTTCATCATTAATTATTAAATGAACCTTCTGAGTTAAAACATTAAAAGGCAGATCTAAATTCCATGCACAACTATCTCAGGAAAAGCTTGTTTACACAACCAGATAATTTCTGTAATTATATAGAAGAGTTTTCTGTTTTAAAGAAAGATTTACTTTAACTTTTGAAAATCATTTCATGTCTAGAATATAAGTTTGGTTGAAGCATCTTTCTGCTTGTGAGAATTTACTTTCAGATTATGTTTGCTTTGCACTCTATTTCACTTAACACATTTTTTTTTTCAAAAGTAATCTAGAAACCAAGTGCATAAATATTGATTATCTGGTGCAGGAACCTCAGATCCGGTACAGGATTAGAGTGTTCTAGTCCGGAGACTTAGAACTCCTACACGAAGGTCAGAACTTCAGTACAAGTACAAAACATCCTTCCGGTATCTAAACCTCATTCTAGTGCAGTCACAACGTTCTGGTACAGGAACATTGTTGTAGTATAGGAATAACAATTTAGTGTAGGAAAGAATATCTTTAAAGAAGACAGATACACTGAATAAATTATTTATCACACTATCTCACTGAAGGTAAATATAAAGGGTCATTTCATTAGTTAAGATTGTTCACAATGAATTAAGAATCCATTTTAGTTTCTGCAAAAGTACTTTTCATTTATCCTAGCACCAAACTTTCTTCGAGTATCAATTATCGTTTAATCATCATTTTTCTTTTGATTCTGTAAATTTGTGATTTAAGAAGTAGTAATACAATTATAGAAGGTTCATATCATTTTTTGGCATTTCCTGTGCTACGCCTCGAAGTGTACGAAACCTTGGGTTGAAAAATTAAGCGTTGAAAGGAGCTTTCTTAACTGCAATTCCTGCACCCAACATTTTGGCGTCGTTGTCGGGGAGGTGTTTCTAAATATTGGTAAGAACTTTCTTGTTTTATTTCCTTTGCAGTAGGGGTTAGTCTACTTTTTTTTTTTTTTTTTTTCTGAAATGTGCTTCTATTTTTGAAGGATTTCATAGTGCCGATTTATTTATTCATTTGCAACATTTGATTTAAGATTCTTTTTTTGTAAATTTAAAAGTTTTGTCATTTTTTTGGATTTTATTTTAAGATGAATGCCTAAAAGGGGTAGAGGACCGAAGCCCAATAAGGGCCGAGGGAACACTGATAAATCTAAAACTTTTTCTCATATTGGACCTTCTTTTGCAGGCAGAAAGTCCAAATAGACGCAAACTCATCATGCAAGAACTGTCAACTTGGATTCTGGAAACAACAGTTCAGGTGTGACACAACCCAAGAATGGGAAGAAGAAAACTAGTGGTGCTCCAGAGACCAATTTGAGCCATAGTCAACCTTCTCACTTTAACGGGAGTGGTTTGATCAAGGGAACAAAAATGGCAGAGCACGAGGATCATGCTGAGGGGACTGGCGAGAATCAGGTAATTGATGAACAATCCACCTTTGTATTTCCAATAGTGGATCCCGAAACAATTACTCAAATGCAGATCATTCCACCATCGACTCTCCCTCATTTCTATGGTAAGGTGCATGAAGATCCTAATTATTTTACTTTTGAGTTTGACATCCTATGTAGAAGCTATGATTACTCTTCAGACCTTGGAGGATGAGATCTTTACCATTGTGCAAGGTGATGATGAGACCTTGGAGGATTACTAGATATTTTTGTACATCCTCTAGAGGTCAAAACATAAATTTGACATAAGTACTATCAGGACCTTGTTCTTATGTGGCCTTACTGAAGATTATAGGCATAATTTGAATTTATTAGGACAAGGGGATATTTCTCAAAAATATTTTGATCAAATTTGTGACTTGTACAGGAAATTTCCAAGGAATCAATCTAGATCCAAATAGAGGAAATAGAAATAAAACTAGTAAACTTGGATCTATAGATGTTATGATTATTGGTTTGGAGAAAAAAATGGACAACATGAAAATTAAGATAATGAATACTGTTAGCAAGCAAATAGACTCTTTAAAAATTCAACAGAAATTGGTAGATGAACAAGAGACTTTGTCTATTTTTTGTCCTAAATGCAGGAAAAAGAAGATTTCAAGAGAATGTCCTACTGATTTAAAATGTGTGATTTGTATAGAGAACCATGCCACCGAGAAATTCCCATCCATACAAGGATTAAAAGTTGTATTTGTAGGGGAGCATTTTGAATTTGAACCATTACGTGCCATGGGAGAATGAAGAAATTGACCTCAGGTAGGTGCAGGTATGGTTCCTAAACCTTCACCACATTGTTTTAGTCATAATGCACATCCATATTCATATTATAACACTCAAAACTCTCAAGCTTGGCACCATGGAAACCATTATTAGTATGGGAAACCCCCTCAATCCTGGCAACAAGGATGGAGAGGGTCAAACCATTCACATCAATCCTATCTTGCACACATGTTGTCATATCCTCCCACATATGCACCTCACCATATGTCACAACCATCCTTTCCTCCCCTTCCTCAACAAAGTCAACCTATGCCACCATTACCTTTATCACAACCTTTTAGACCACCCCAACTGCCTACTCAACCAGTACCAAATCCTGATAATAAGGTGGTGCAATCGATTCGTTCTGTTAAATTGCCCCCTTATCCTATTCATCAAACCTTGTCGGTTGGGATACATGAGCTTCATTTGAGATCGGGAAGGGTAGTTAAACCAACAAAACAAAAACAACCCATGGTGATCATTGAGGACAAAACTCCTGATCATTCGAAGAACAATGACACCATTTAGCCCATTCGCACACCATTAGAGTTACCATCTTCTTCAAACTGACCTCCCTACCCAGAGAAGCTAGTTACGGAGAGGAGTGACCTCGAGTCCAGTCTGGCTTCTGAGCCGAGGAATCTTTGCATAAGGGTACCTTTGCTTCATGATATTAGAGAGATTCCCGTCTACACAAAGTTCATTAGGGAACTCTGTCTCACAAATCCAGGGAGGAAGAGAGCAGAACCTTGGACCATTCAATTTGTTGGCCGAGCAACCAAGTTAATGACAGGATGTGCACAAATGGAAAAGTATACTGATCCTGGAAACCCGGTTGTCTCTATTCAGATAGGTGGTATCCTTGTCCCCAATGTGTTAATAGACTTGGGTGCGGCCATCAATGTCATGACTAGGAAAACCATGGATCAGCTTGGGTTGGTCCATATTCGTCCTACCCCTACTGTGCTTGAACTTGCAGATAGATCAAAAATCAAGCCAGAAGGTGTACTGGATGATGTGGTTGTCTCCATAGACTCTTGGGAATACCCCGCAGACTTTATTGTCCTTCAGCCAAAAAATCCTGTGGGTGGACATCCCTTGATTCTGGGGCGACCATGGCTTGCCACAGCCAATGCTTACATTGGATGCCACTATGGTGATATGTATATTTCACATGGAGACTCTAGGAAGAAAGTCACCTTATACCCACCTACTAGATCTATTCAGGAGCTCAAGGACACTTTGTGGTTAGATTACAACAATAGTGATGAGGAGACTCAGCCTGTTTCTTTGATCCACCATCATACAGAGTCTACCCAGGAGGGTGAATTACAAGATTTCTTGAATAATTTGGACACAATGCCTAATTTTGACATGTTTCGTCAAATATTTAGTCCAAATTTTCGAGGAAATTTTGATTCTTAGCCCTCCTCATCACCAGTCTTAGTAGCATCTTCTTGCACTCTTAAGCCCAAGACTACTCTTGTTGAAATTAGTCTAGGCAAATCCTTACATATCAGTTTAGACTTGGACTCATCTCAATGAGAGCAGCTTGTTTATTTGTTGCGTGATCACCTTGATGCCTTTGCATGGAGTTACAAGGACATGAAAGGCATACCTCCTAAAACCTGTACTCACCATATTTATATTCAGGAGGGAGCCTGATCTGATATTCACCCTATGAGTGACATCAGTTAAGATTTGTTAAACAACAAGTATTACAGACTCATGTGCTAGTGTGTGTTCTGTGTTATTTAAGCAATGGATTGATCAGACTGCCAATACAAAGACATTTCAAATGGAAAGACAACAGAGAAATACAGTAAGCTCACAAAGACACAAACAATTTTAATAAGGAGTTCACCCTAATCTCCAGGGCTACATCTCTGGTCCAGCTTCAGTGGTGGCCTTGTTTTATTGTGTCTTCAAGCAGAAAAATTACATTACAAGGACTCAATATGAGTTCTCCTGAAGCAGGTTTGCTTGGCAAGGTGGTTCTTGGATTCCCCAAGCCACTCAGAGTACACAGACTCTTGTTCTTCCTACCAGCTCTGTGACCCTCGGTCTACAGTGGAAAGAGCCGACTGTGATGCTTAATCCGGACAGATTCCTCTATGGGAAGGCTTGATTCCTCAAGCTCTCTGGTGCTCGATGCTGCCTGTGGTCAGCTCGGCCCTCTGTCACCTCTGCTTGGCTTTACTGCTCTTTACGCTCAGTCCTCCTCTCAGAGTTCACTGTTCACTGTCTTTTTTTTTTCTATCTCCTCGAATAAAAATCACTTGTTCACTGTCTCTGTTCATGGCTTTAGCCATTCAGCCTCCGTGCCTGTTCGTTTCCT
Source organism: Pinus tabuliformis (assembly GCA_031772625.1). Lineage (NCBI taxonomy): Eukaryota > Viridiplantae > Streptophyta > Pinopsida > Pinales > Pinaceae > Pinus > Pinus tabuliformis. The sequence continues at coordinate 1,125,909,435 of CM062807.1, forward strand.
CTCCTCCCTGCGTCAATTCGCCTGTCGCCCGGGTGCTTGGAATTCCCTGTTCGGCGTCAGCATAACGCTCAGGAAGTAGCCACGTGTCTCCATCGGAACTGTGCCAGTTCGCTCGTCGATTCGTCGCCTTTCTCCATCGTGGCGGTCAACGGATTCCAAATCCTCTTAAATCGCGGCTTAATCCCCTGTCAATTCCACTCTGTCCATCGGGCGCGATCTCAGCCGTCCGATCTGGGCTCCTCCAGATCCAACGTCATTCGCACGTCGAGCGTGGTTGACTTGCTCGACCGATAACGCGCGATCGCGGCGGTTTTTCTCTCTCCTCCGCTGCCACGCGTCGATCGCTGAGGGTGCTCGCTCTGTTTTCTCCAAAATCGCTTACCGTTCAAGGGTGCCCCGATCAAATCGCCGGTTTCTAGGTTGTGGGTCCCACCTTCGTACGATGGCACTTTTTTCGCTTTTCCGCCCATGGTTCTCTGGCGCCAACGTGACCGAGTGCTTAATTGCTCCCCCATCTCAGCCCTGTTTGCCCAGCGATGCGTGTTAGCGCTAAGTGCTAACGCGCATAAAAAACCGACTCCTTTTCCAGATCCGGGGCTATTTTGGCCTCCTGCGTAGTCTCCATGGGCCTCGGTCAACGCGCTTTGACCGAGGTCCTCGTCGTTCCGCGCCTACTGCCATGGCCACTGGTTCAGGGTGTTTCCGATTGCTGTTTTGGATTCTTTAAGGATTTTTTCGAACTATTTTTAATCACGGTTCTATGACAGTCGTTTATGGATCCGATTCGGATCACGACCTCCCAACTGAAAAGCTTTTGGACCACCAAAAGTTGGTTTTCTTCAAGCATCGACTAAGTGAGGAAATTGCTGTCTCACTTGTCCAACCTCAATCCATTTCGCACTGCTCGGCTTTGAACCTTTAAGCCCAATTCTGAGGTATTCCACCTGTCCACTGCACGTCGTCCTTACCTTCCTGTCCAACACTATATCTTCCTGCAACTCATTAAGATATTCAGGTAGTAGGTCATCAACAGAAGGCAATTGACTCTGCTCTTCAGGGTCCTCAATCATTGAAGGTTCAAACAACCTCAAACAGTCTGCATTTATGACTGAGTAGATGTGCATGTAAGCTGGTAGATCAAGGCGAAAAGCATTTTCACCAATCTTCTCAAGTATTCTGAAGGGTCCATACCTAATAGGTTTTAGCTTCTTACCTTCACCTTGCATCCTGTCCTTGCTGATATACAGCCAGAATTGGTCTCCAACTTGAAAACTATGCTCCATCCGATGCTTATCATGCCTAGCCTTGTACTTGGCCTGGCTCTTTTCCAGCTGTTCCTGTACTGCCTGGTGGATCTCCTGGATCTGTTCAATGAACCTAGTTGCTTTGTCCACATCACTGTGTCCATCAACCATGGTATCTTTACCAAAGACAAAATCCAAAGGAGACCTTGGTATGAAACCAAAGCATGTCTCAAAAGGAGATCTCTGGGTAGAAGAGTGTTTGGCTCTATTGTAAGCATGCTACACATAGCACAAGTGCTCATCCCAAAGCTTAGGATGTTTGCTGCAATATCCTCTCAGTAACTGGATCACTGTCCTGTTAACTACGTCTGGCCATCTGTTTGTGGATGAAAAGCTATGATTTTCTTTAATTTGGCATCCATTAGTTCCCACAGACTTGACCAAAACTCCCCACAAATCGGGTGTCTCGATCAGATACAATTGAAGTGGGTAATCCAAAATGAACCCATACATGTTCAAAGAATAATTTTGTAGTTTGTTCAGCTGTAATTTGTTTACTATAGGGTATCAAAATACACATTTTGCTGAACCTATCCACAACAACATATAAATAATCATGACCTTTCCTAGATTTAGGCAGTCCTCCAACAAAATCCATGGAAATGCTTTCCCAAGGGTGAGAAGGAACTGGTAATGGAGTGTATAAGCCTAGTTTTCTATTACTGTGCTTGCTTTTAGTACACATAGCACCCCCTTTACATATCTAGAAACTGTCTCATTCATTTTCGGCCAATAGCAGAACCTTCGCAGCTATGCAACTATTTTACTTACCCCAAAGTGACCTGATATCAGAGAAGTGTGTGCTTCCCTAATTATCTTTTCTCTCTCAGTTTGTGGAATGCAGAGTTTCCCACAATGATATAAGAGTTGGTCCTTCACATGATAGTCCAATTCTTCTACTCTTTTGCCTTGACTCAAAGTTGCATATACATCTTTAAAGTCCATGTCCTGAGCATACTGTTCTATGTAGCTTTCATGCAGCACAGAATTATGCTTAAGTATGGTAGATGCATTTATAATGGGTCTAGATAACATGTCTGCAACCTTGTTATGTATGCCCTTTTTATATCTGATGACTAAATGAAGCTGCTATAGAAAACCCATCCATCTATAGTGTCTTGATTGTTGCAACTTAGTTTGGGAGTGTAGATATTGAAGTGGCTGATGATCAGTATGTATTACTGTTTCTTTGCCCATTAAGTAATGTTTCCACTTTTTCACACTCTGGACTAATGCATACAATTCTTTATCATAGGTAGGATAGTTAACTACTGCAGGATTAAAAGTCTCAGAATGATAACATATGGGTCTACCGTGCTGTGTCAACACTGCTCCCATGGCATAGTCACTGGCATCAGTTTGGATCTCAAATGGTCTTTGTAGATCTGGCAGTGCTAGTACAGGTGCTGTACTAATTTTTTCTTTCAAGGTGTCGAAGGCTTTCTGCTGTTTGCCTCCCCACTGAAACACCTTGTTCAATCTTGTCAAAGCATTTAAGGGAGCTGCAATTGAGGAAAAAATTGAAATGAAATTCCTCCAATATTGTGTTGATCCTAAGAAGCTGCTCACTTCTGTAGCAGATTTGGGTTTAGGCTAGTTTACAATGACTGCCACTTTAGAGGGATCTATTTTCAATTCACCTCCCCCTACTATATGACCCAAATAATTTAGAGAGGTTTTGCCAAATTCACATTTGGAGAGTTTAAGAGAAAGTTTTTCTCTTTTCAAAACATCTAATGTCTGCTTAACATGCTTTAAATGTTCTTCCCACGTTTTACTAAAAATTAGAATATCATCCAGATACACAATAACAAAATCATCAAGAAAAGGTCTGAGTACATCATTCATTAATCTCATTAAAGTAGCAGGGGCATTGGTCAAGCCAAAAGGCATAACTAGCCATTCATACAATCCCTGCTTTGTTTTGAAAGCAGTCTTCCATGCATCTTTCTCTACAACTCTGACCTGATGGTATCCACTATGCAAATCCAGCTTGGTGAAATAAACAACTTCCTTCAATTGATCTAAAAGATCATCTATGCGAGGAAGGGGATAACGATTCTTGATTGTTATCTTATTTAGTGCTCGGTAATCAATGCACATTCTCCACGAGCCATCTTTCTTTCTCACCAAAATGATTGGTGACCCACATGGTGATGTGCTAGGCCTGATGAACCCTTTTTCGAGCAACTCCTGCACCTGCTTCTTGATTTCAGCATTCTCTAAAGCAGATAACCTGTACATCCCAATGTTAGGCAAAGGAACATCTTGCTGCAAAATAATATCATGTACTATTCCCTTTTTGGGTGGCAGACCTTGAGGTTCTTGAAACAAGACATCATACTCTGAAACAATCTTTTCTATATCAGCCTGCTGATCAGAATTACAGCCCTCAAATACATTGGTTTTATCAGATTTCTTTTCCTTTACAACCATTAGTAAGAACTGTTTGCATGAATTTATCATTCTTTTCATCTGTCCTGAGTTTATGAGAGTATAATTATTCTTGAGCTTATGAGCTCTTACAAAGTATTCGATTCCATATTTAACAAGTAGATACTTTTTCTCAGCTCTATAGAAAATAGCTTTCCTATCATACAAGTAAGGACTTCCTAAAACAATTCCACATATATCTAAAGGAATTACATCTAACTCAACCTCATCTACAAATGCTGACCCAAAAGAAAACTTTAGTTTGCACTGTCTAGTCACTTGTAGTTGTGCTTTATCATTCAACCATCCTAATGGGTATGGTTTCTTGTGAGGTGTAGTTGCTATTCCCAATTTCTTTGCAATTGCTTCAGAAATCAAATTTACTTGTGAGCCACTATCAAACAAAGTATCAATCTTTTGATTTTTGGAAACAACTCGAATATGAAAAAGCTCACGTCTTTTTCTCTCATATTCTTCATCAATAACAGATTGAGCAGAATTACTAGTAGATGCTTCAGAATTCTTACCTTTTATACCTGTGGCTGCAATGATTGTTTCATCTCCCAAGTATGACCCCAAATCTTTCTGAATAGATGCAGCAGCTTTCTTCTTCTTACCCTCAGACTTCTTAGGTCTCAGCTCTGGATGCAAAATCCAACAGTGCTCATCATCATGCCCCTCCTTTTTATAGTGAGTGCATGAGGCTTTGCCTTTTTGTGCAGTGTTTGCCTTCCTTGCTTTCCACTTCTGCTTTCTTTTCTCCTTGCTCTTGCTTATAGTGGGTTGGTATGGTCCCCCAACTTCTGGATTTCCATTCTTTCCTGTAGCCTCTAGATGAGTAGCTTGTACAGATACGTCATCTATACTAGTGGGATTAAACATGAGGATGGTATGCCTCATGTAGCTGTGTAGACCACCAATGTACTTCAAAAGAGTTTCTGGTGAGTCTAATGAAATACCCAACGTCAATGCTCTCTTTTTGAACTCTTGAGTATACCCTTGTACACTTTTCCCTTTCAACTGCCAAAGAGTTTGCTAGCTCATCATGGCTTGTTGCATGTAGGCCAATTGATAGAACTGTTTTTTGATTGCAGTAACAAAGTCACTCCAGACAGAGATGGTCTTACCATGCTTCCTCATATCAGCTTGGGTTCTACCTTCCCACCAAACCAAGGCAGTGCCTCCTAGGCGTAGGCTTGCCAGCTGAATCTTGCTCTTGTCTGAGTCTATATTTTGTACTCTGCAATACACATCAATTTGTCTTATCCAGTTGTCCAACTTTTCAGCATTCAACTCTCCATCATATATAGGCAAGTCAAATTTAACATCTAACTTAATCAAAGATGACTTCTTATTATGCACAGGGCTATTAGGAGGTGTAGGGAAGCTTTCTTCTTTCCCCTTTCCTTTGGAGTGGTCATGGGAATGAGATTCATCTTCTTATTTATCTAGTTTAGAGCCTGATGAATCTTCCCCCTTATGCTTTCTAAAGTCCCTATACATTTCTTATACCATAGACTTTATAGCTAGGAAACTTTCTAAGAATTGAGGGTCTAGCCCTACAAAACCTTCTTCTGACATTGTCTTTCGAGAATAGACTCTCCCAATTTCAAGATTAGTTTCCACCAACTCGCCTTCTCCTAATTTGAGCTTTGATCTAGTGAGCATTCACAGCTAAACCATCACAAGCTTTTCTAACCTTACAACCTAGAGCTTTGATACCACTTGATCTGATATTCACCCTATGAGTGACATCAGTTAAGATTTGTTAAACAATAAGTATTATAGACTCATGTGCTGGTGTGTGTTCTGTGTTATTTAAGCAATGGATCGATCAGACTGCCAATACACAGACATTTCAAATGGAAAGACAACAGAGAAATACAGTAAGATCACAAAGACACAAATAGTTTTAATAAGGAGTTCACCCTAATCTCTAGGGCTACATCTTCGGTCCAGCTTCAGTGGTGGCCTTGTTTTATTGTGTCTTCAAGCAGAAAAATTACATTACAGGGACTCAATATGAGTTCTCCTGAAGCAGGTTTGCTTGGCAGGGTGGTTCTTGGATTCCCCAAGCCACTCAGAGTACATAGACTCTTGTTCTTCCTACCAGCTCTGTGACCCTCGGTCTACAGTGGAAAGAGCCGACTGTGATGCTCAATCCGGACAGATTCCTCTATGGGAAGGCTTGATTCCTCAAGCTCTCTGGTGCTCGATGCTACCTGTGGTCAGCTCGGCCCTCTGTCACCTCTGCTTGGCTTTACTGCTCTCTACGCTCAGTCCTCCTCTCAGGGTTCACTGTTCACTGTCTTTTTTTTTTCTATCTCCTCAAATAATCACCTGTTCACTGTCTCTGTTCATGGCTTTAGCCATTCGGCCTCCGTGCCTGTTCTTTTCCTCTCCTCCTTGCGTCGATTTGCTTGTTGCTCGGGTGCTTGGAATTCTCTGTTCGGCGTCAGCATAACGCTCAGGAAGCAGCCATGTGACTCCATCGGAACTGTGCGAGTTCGCTCATCGATTCGTCACCTTTCTCCATCATGGCGGTCAACGGATTCCAAATCCTCTTAAATCGCGGCTTAATCCCCTATCAATTCCGCTCTGTTCATCGGGCGCGATCTCAGCCGTCTGATCAGGGCTCCTCCAGATCCAACGTCATTCGCATGTCAAGTGCGGTTGACTTGCTCGACTGATAACACGTGATCGCGGCGGTTTTTCTCTCTCCTTTGCTGCCACGTGTCGCTCGCTGAGGGTGCTTGCTCTGTTTTCTCCAAAACCGCTTACCATTCAAGGGCGCCCCGATCAAACCGCCGGTTTCCAGGTTTTGGGTCCCACCTTCGTACGATGGCGCTTTTTTCACTTTTCTGCCCACGGTTCTCTGGCGTCAACGTGACCGAGTGCTCAAGTGCTCCACCATCTCAGCCCTGTTTGCCCAGTGAAGCGCGTTAGCGGTAAGCACTAACGCGCATAAAAAACCGACTCCTTTTCCCGATCCGGGGCTCCCACGGGCTATTTTGGCCTCCTGCGCAGTCTCCATGGGCCTCGGTCAGCGTGCTTTGACCGAGGTCCTCGTCGTTCCGCGCCTGCTGCCATGGCCACTGGTTCAGGGTGTTTTCGATTGTTGTTTTGGATTCTTTAAGGATTTGTTAAACTTGTTTTTAATCATGGTTCTATGACAGTCGTTTATGGATTCGATTCGGATCAGAGCCTGACCTGTTCGTCAACCTCAAAGGTGCATGAACCTTGCGCTAAGAGATGTTGTGAAAGAAGAATTACAAAAACTCTTAGATGCTAACTTTATATATCCTATATCTGATAGTTAGTGGGTCTCCCCATTGGTAATAGTCCTGAAAAAGGATGGGAGATGGCGCATCTGCATTTATTATCGAGAACTTAATAAAGCCACTCTCAAGGATTACTTTCCCCTTCCTTTTATTGATCAAGTGCTAGATACCCTTGCTGGTAAAAAGTACTTTTCATTTTTAGAGTTGGGTACAACCAAATTCAGATCGCACTCGCAGATCAAGATAAGACCACCTTTACATGTCCATGGGGTACATTTTCTTACCGAGTGCTTTCCTTTGGACTGTGTAATACCCCAACCACCTATCAAAGGGCTGTTCCAACCATTTTTGTTGATCTCGCTGATCTCGAGTGTGTTGAGATCTATATGGATGATTTTTCAGTGTTTGGTAATTCATTCCAGGAATCCCTCAAAAACTTAGAAAAAGTGCTTTTACGTTGCCAGGAGGTTCACCTTGCTTTGAGTGATAAAAAGTGTAGATTAATGTACAAAGCAGGAGTAGTCCTTGGACATTTGGTTTCCGAAAAAGGTATCCATGTAGACTCGGCCAAAATAGAAGTTGTCTTGAGTCTTTGTACACCAAAAACACAAAAGGGAAGTAAGAGGATTCCTAGGACATGCGGGCTATTATAGGAGATTCATTGAGAAATTTTCTAGGATAGCTACCCCCTTTTCCGATTGTTAGCTAAGGATAGTTAGTTTCTATGGTCCACAACTTGCTAACAATCTTTTGAGACATTAAAGGAAAAATTAGTGCAGGTACCAATTTTGAGAGGTCCCAATCGGTCCCTTCCATTCCACATTTCCTTTGATGCCTCAAATACTGCCATTGGCGAAGTTTTAGGACAAGAAGAAAACAAACAATCCTATGTTATTTACTTCATCAGTAAAAATTTGTCACCCGCTGAATTGAACTATACAGTGACCAAGAAAGAGCTTTTGGCCATAATTTTTGCTATCAATAAATTCAAACACTACATCACAAGATATGAATTCTTTGTGCATGCTAATCATTCCACGATAAAATATTTAATGAATAAGCCATTCCAAATTTCCTTTGATGCCTCAAATACTGCCATTGGTGCAGTTTTAGGACAAGAAGAAAACAAACAATCTTATGTTTTTTACTTCATCAGTAAAAATTTGTCACCAGCTGAATTGAACTATACAGTGACTAAGAAAGAGCTTTTGGCCATAATTTTTGCTATCAATAAATTCAAACACTACATCACAAGATATGAAGTCTTTGTGCATACTAATCATTCCACGATAAAATATGTAATGAATAAGCCATTGACTAGTGGTAGATTGACTAGGTGGTTACTATTGTTACAGGAATTTAATGTTACTATTGTTGATAGACCAAGAAAATCTAATGTTGTAGCTGATTATATTTCTAGATTGAATAATCCTGGTGAAGTAATTCCTGTTGATGTTTATTTCCCTAATGAACATCTTTTTGCTGTGTCAACAAAGTCTCCATGGTTTGCTGATATAGGCAACTATTTAGTCATCGGAAAAACACCACCTCACTTATCCACTCGTGAAAAGCAGATACCATATTAAAAAGTGCTACATATTCTTGGGTCCAAGGAGACCTCTTTTACACTAGACTAGATCTTGTCATTCGTAGATGTGTAAGAGAGGAAGAAGTTTTTGATATAGTAAAATTTACCCATGATGAACCTTGTGGTGTTCACTTCGCTGATAAGAGAATTGCATATAAAATCTTACGCGTTGGATACTTTTGGCCTTCTTTGTTTAAGGATGCCAAACAGTATGTCAAGCGATGTGATAGTTGTCAGCGAATGGGTCAACCTGTTCAAGCCAATGAAATTCCTTTATGTCCTCAGATTATGATTGAGCCCTTTGAAAAATGGGCTATCAATTTCGTAGGACCAATAAATCCAACATCTATGAATAAAAATCATATATTGGTTTGCACTGATTTTGTTACAAAATGGGTAGAGGCTAAAGCTGTTTCTTTTGCTACAGAAAAAGTTGTTGTTGAATTTTTTTTTAGTGAAATTTTTACTAGATTTGGTGTTCCTAGAGAGATTGTTACTGACAATGGACCACATTTTATTTCTAATCTGGTACAAGAAGTCATGGATCAATACAAAATTTAGCATAGAAAGTCCACTCCGTATCACCCACAAGCAAACGGCCAGGTGGAGTCTACCAACAAGGTGATCGAATCCATCCTCACCAAAATAGTAAATCTGCATAGGAAGGATTGGGCCAATCAGTTACCTGAAGCCTTATGGGCTTATCGAACCACTTGGCGGAATAGCACAGGACATACACCATATGAGTTGGTATACGAGAAACAAGTTCTTTTTCTGATAGAGTTCCAGATAAAAACCTTTCGAACAACAATTTAGTTGGGATTATATCTCTCAGAAGCACAACATCAATGTCTATTACAGTTAAATAAGTTAGATGAATTTTGAAGAGATGTTTTTTAACAGAACGTGTTAGTACAACAGTAATGCAAAAAGTGGCATGACAAGTCTATCAGGAAGAGGAAATTCCAACCAGGTGATTGGGTACTTATTTATGACTCTATATTTAAACATTTCAATGGAAAATTCCATGCACGTTAGATGGGACCTTATGAAGTAGTAAAAATGTTCAAGAATGGGGTTGTAGATATCAAAACTATTGATGGGAAAAAATCAGTATTGCTTGTGAACGAGCATAGACTGAAGGTATATTTTCAACCCCTCACAAAGGAGGACTTCATGCAACAAGTGTAGCAGCAACCTGAGCTAGAGATGTTAGGTAGCCATGCCAACATAGTACATATCTGATTTTCTCTTTTCAAAAAAAAAAAAAAAAAAAAAAACCATAAAAATAAAATGAAAAAAAAAAAGTAAAAATAAAACAAACAAACAAAAACGTTTTGTTGTGATTATGAAAATCAGTTTGTTGACATGGTCACATAAGGATTAGCCTGAAAACTAGCATGCTGGCAGGAAGATCAAAATTTTAATAAAATGGGAATGTTGCTTGATCTTTATATGTGCTAATTGTCACCAAGAAGAAACATGTTTTTAAGTGTAGGAACCGAGCCCTTATCCAAGTTTGGGACATATGACACAGAAATTTTTATGCAAGCAACACTCAATTCTTGCTGCATTTACTTTTGGTTCGGCACTATCCATGAAGATTTTTGAGGTAAAATTTTTCCCTTCTTCTACTTGTTGAAAAGTGTGCAACAAGAAATGCTAAATTTAGAATGTGCTAAAAATAGACCTGCTAAAAATAGCATGTCTAAAAATAGCAGTTTGGCCACATTGGGTGAGAGGTGAAACTGCTAAAAATAGAAAGTTCTAAAAATAGCATTTATGGGTCCCTTCCTATTTATAGTAGTCCCTAGTCTATCTATAGGAAGTAAAATTAATTTTGGTCTTAACAGCAGTTTGAAATATTAATTAATTAATTCAGTTGAGTTAATTAATTAAGGAAATTCGAATTCGAAATCTTTGTGAGCATGCACATGAGTTTCCTCCACTAATTGAGGGAATAAGCATGAGTTCTATAATGAGAGAATCAGTTGACTTAGTTCTAACTAGTCAAGTCCAGTTAGATTATTTTAACAAGTTGTTAAAATAATAAAATATAGTTTGTTAATGCTTGCATGCATGTGAAAACTATTATTTTAGATAACTGAGGATTCAATCATAGATAACTGTTGCATGTTAGTTCTATCAGAGACGCAGTTGAGATCAGATGTGGGACAATGTACTATCAGATGCTTAACTATTTCTAGTAAGTAGTTTTTGCATGGTTGAGGAACTAGTGTTCTCAAGGAATACGTAGTTGGACCATTGGTTGTTTTTGGTATGTTGGAATGAATAGCATGTTCTTTTTCTATTATTTCCTAAGCAAACTACGTAAGGACCATAGGGAAAGCCTATATAAACAGGGCTTGGGTGGTTCATGAGACATATCTTCATATCTTCATAGTTCATTGAGAACTGAATAGCTTGAGAGCTAATTATTTTTGTATTGTGAAGAGGATTTCCACTTGATTGATAATACATGGTTGGGGTTTTATGCTGGTGCTTTCCCCTGGATATATCTTGTGTTATGTGTGATTAATTCTCTTGATCAGTTATGCATGTTTCTACTTGATGTTGCTCATGATTTCTATTATGCTTCCGCTTAATGTTTTGTAGAAGTAGAACAAGTATTATGCTTTAGGACATTGCATATATTGGTTTGTTCTACAGGTGAAATTTCTACATGGTATCAGAGCTAGCTGATTTGTAGAAAAATTCTACGAAAATTCTACATGGTATCAGAGCACAGGTGATCAAGCAAGAACAATATGCTAGCAGGAGGAATTCGAAGTTTCTTACTCTTGATATAGATCTCAAGTTCTTATCACATCTATTTCATTGATGGCGTTCAATGGTTTGATGCTTGAGTATGCCCTTGATGGCAGCTCAAACTATATAGCTTGGAAGGATCGCATGGAGGCAGTTTTGGAAGATAATGGGCTTAAGGATTTCATTGATCAAGAAGTCCCTAAGCCTATTGACAAGACTGAGCTGGTGGAATGGGGTAAGTGTGTGGCTAGAGCTAGGAGAATTCTCTTGGAGGGTGTTCGAGATCAAGTCTCAAGCCTCCATGGGAAGGAGTCTCCGTTTGCAATGTGGAAAAAAATGAAAGATTTATATCAGAATAGCAGTGATCAAAGGAAGTTGGCACTGAAGGACAAGCTTCGAAAGATGAAGTGTGAGAAGGATGACTCTATTTCTACATTCTTGAACAAGTTCACCACCTGCAGAGATGAGCTTGCAAGTGTAGGAGTCACTACAGTGGATGAGGATATGGCGAGTCTAACACTCCTTGGCCTTCCTAAGAGTTGGCATAGCTACCAGGACTTGGTGAATGGAAGGGAGAAACTGCCAGATTGGGAACAACTATGGTCGGATTTGATGCAGGAGGAGATCAGATAGAGCACCAGAGACAGTTCTTCATCTATGCATGATGAGGAGAATTGTGCCTTAACGAGTAAGTCGAAGAAGGGGAAGGAGAAGGTTTCTCTTTCCGAATCTAGTTCTTCCAATGATGGGAAGAAGGTTGACAAATTGAAAGTGCAATGCTTTTGTTGTCATGAGGTGGGCCATTATGCTACAAATTGTCCACGGAGGAAATCCAAGAAGGGATCCAGGGAAGGATCTGAAGGTGATCACTTGCTTCACAGTTTGAGTTGGATTTCACACTCTTCGCATTCATGGTTTCATCCATGGTGGGAAGTGGTTGGTTTCTTGACAATGGAGCTTCTTTCCACATGACCGGTGATAAGAGTTTGTTCAGTACTTTGGGGGAGAAAGATCTCCAGATACTCATAGCGATGGGTAATGGTGAGAAGTATAGTGTCTAAGGTGTAGGCACGGTTATTTTTCAGAGAGAGCATGGATCTCGCCTTACCTTGACCGATGTCAAGTATGTACCAGGACTGAAGAGAAACTTGGTGTCGATCGTGATGCTGGAAGATAGAGGCTATGATGTAGTCTTTAGTAAGGGAAAGGTTTTCCTTAGACACATCATCACTAGACAGGTGAAGCAGATTGGTTCACGGGTCAAGAACCTATATGCTCTTGAGGTTCAAGAAGCCTTGAGCAGCAAGGCAACTAATGGAGACTTGGTGGTTGAGAGGGAGGGTATATTACCTCTCAACATGCAGAACCAGAAGAAGTCTCAGACGATTGTGGAGGAGCCACGATTGGTGCAGCAACTTCAGGAGGTTGTGGAGCAGCCACAATAAGGGATGCTGAGAGGAGATCGAGTAGAGACATCTACTCATGCAAAGACCTCCAGTAGGGGGAAACTTCGAGCCAGGTGGGCAGAGGGATCACATGCAGGAGGTGGGGCAATATAGAGTGATCGTCCCAAGGAGGAGGGGAAGGATCCTTGAGGTACCCAACCTCTTGGATGAGACCTTGCTACGAGAGCCCCGATGTGGAGTAGCAGGAACTGACTGATTGGGTAGAGATAGATGCGGATGGAGAGACAGAGAGAGCGATAGTGCAGGGAATCCCAGAACAGTGCATAGCTAGCAGGCTGCAACAATGCGAGAGGCACAAGTGTTTTGCACAGTGCTAGGTAGCACAGAAAGGTGTGCAATGGTGCGAGATGCATGGAGATATTGCAGTAGAGTAGATGTCAAAGAGGGAGCACTTGTCAACAGCAGGTATAGCTTCAGCATCAGAGTATGTTACTAGCCCAACAGAGTGGTCAGTTGGGAGTGTTTTTGTTCCAAGTGTTGTTGGAGCAAGTGGACCAGGTAGATGTGTTGCATGCAGAATATTCCAGAGTTATAGGATCGGGTTCAAGAGAAAGCCTTTCTTGTTGAGAGGGAGCGTTGAAAAGTGTGCAACAAGAAATGCTAAATTTAGAATGTGCTAAAAATAGACTTGCTAAAAATAGCATGTCTAAAAATAGCAGTTTGGCCACATTGGGTGAGAGGTGAAACTACTAAAAATAGAAAGTTCTAAAAATAGCATTTCTGGGTCCCTTCCTATTTATAGCAGTCCCTAGTCTATCTATAGGAAGTAAAATTAATTTTGGTCTTAACAGCAGTTTGAAATATTAATTAATTAATTCAATTGATTTAATTAATTAAGGAAATTCGAATTTGAAATCTTTGTGAGCATGCACATGAGTTTCCTCCACTGATTGAGGGAATAAGCATGAGTTCTATAATGAGAGAATCAGTTGACTTAGTGTTAAGGGATAAATTCCCCTAGGGTCTTGGGTTGATACCCTAGCAGATCAAAGGTTATCTACAAAGAGAAACACACATTCCACACAGCCATGATGCTAATATAAACAAATTGAACAAAGTGAGGTGCACCTGGGGGTCCTTCGTTTGGGAAGATCCAGCCAGGGTCCAAACCCTCTTGGAGTTCCTTTTGCTCCTTCAACCTGCAAAACAATCAATTCAAGAAAGTACAGCAGTATATGGACCAAGCATCATAAAGAAATCATCTTCATAGCATATTGAAAGGTAGTTAGTTATACAATTAAAACAACCATTCATGTGAATCATAACATTGATATCATAAACATGAAGAAGATTTATATCAGGAACAAGACAAGTGTTTCTTTTATTATAGATAACTAAAGTACAGAAAGGAATGATTTCACCTGAGTCGTCCTTTCACAGGCTCCAAGCGGAACCGTCCTCCGGATTCGTCCAGTCTCAAGCCTTCAACAAACTCCTTCCATGACTTACTCCATGATATCTCAAGTAGTAGAAAGACATCATCACACAAGGAAACAAGGGTTTCCTGTAAATGGGGGAAGTGCTGGAAGCACAAGGATCTTCAGACCTGGTCAGGGATAATCTCAGCAGAGTGATCTTTCTCTCTATTCTCCCCTCCTTAGGCCTTCCCATTGAAGCCTTTTATACTTCTCCCAAAGTAGTTTTTTAGTTGGGAATTTGTTGGGAACAGTTGGGCCACGGACACTAATAGGTAATCAATAGGTGAAACCCGTGATCTCCGCCCGAAATTAAGGAGATTTAATTTTTTAAAAGTTTTTAAAGACATATACGTGGGTTGGGTATACAAAGACCTGCGTACACACACGTTTAGCTTAGGGAAATGTTGCGTATAGGGAGTAAAACACTATTTTTTAACTTTTTGGACCAGGTCTAGAAGGAGGGGTTGCCCTAGGCCATGAGTGCAGCATCACAAACATCAAGAGTGAGGTTTGGAGCTATAACACTTAGTTCTAACTAGTCAAGTCCAGTTATATTATTTTAACAAGTTGTTAAAATAATAAAATATAGTTTGTTAATGCTTGCATGCATGTGACAAATATTATTTTAGATAACTGAGGATTCACTCATGGATAACTATTGCATGTCAGTTTTGTCAGAGACCCAGTTGAGATCAGATGTGGGACAATGTACTATCAGATGCTTAACTATTTCTAGTAAGTAGTTTTTGCATGGTTGAGGAACTAGTGTTCTCAAGGAATACGTAGTTGGACCATTGGTTGTTTTTGGTATGTTGGAATGAATAGCATGTTCTTTTTCTATTATTTCCTAAGCAAACTACGTAAGGACCATAGGGAAAGCCTATATAAACAGGGCTTGGGTGGTTCATGAGACATATCTTCATATCTTCATAGTTCATTGAGAACTGAATAGCTTGAGAGCTAATTATTTTTGTATTGTGAAGAGGATTTCCACTTGATTGATAATACATGGTTGGGGTTTTATGCTGGTGCTTTCCCCTGGATATATCTTGTGTTATGTGTGATTAATTCTCTTGATCAGTTATGCATGTTTCTACTTGATGTTGCTCATGATTTCTATTATGCTTCCGCTTAATGTTTTGTAGAAGTAGAACAAGTATTATGCTTTAGGACATTGCATATATCGGTTTTTCCTACAGGTGAAATTTCTACATGGTATTAGAACTAGCTGATTTGTAGAAAAATTCTACGAAAATTCTACACTAGTCCCATTTTCATAAAATTCCCTCTATTTTTCTTCTTTTTATCCCATAAAGTTTAGCACCCATTTCTTCACATGGAAACTGTCCCTATCTGATTTTGTTCTTCCCTCTTTTTCCCCTGAAATTTTTGTCCAGACCCCTTTTTCGATATGTCCCTCTTGGTAGTTTCACTCTTGAATTCCCTGTCATAATTTCCTTCCCACTTTGAAAATTTACCCCCTTTCCCACTTATTTTCTCCCTCATGGATCATATTACAGAATCTGATTCAAGCTTATGAAGCATATCAAAAGGCATGTATTGATACAGAAAAGCTGGTGAATAAAACCTCCTTTATGATTCAGCGAAGCCTTCAGAATCCAGCCTATGAATTTACTCAGAAATGTTTGACCACAATATCCCTCGTGCAGGTATATGTGTTTAGTGCAGGAATGTTCAGTGTAGGACTGTTCGAGTGCAGAAATGTTCAGTGCAAGAATGTTCAGTGTAGGAATGTTCGGTGCAAGACTGTTCGAGTGTAGAAATGTTCAGTGCAGGACTCTGCAGTGTTGAGCACTCCCGAGTACAAAAATACATGTCCTTGTGCAGAAACAATTGTCTGAGTCCAAAAAATTGTAATATGGTGTAGGAATACCTGGTGCAAGAATGCGCATCTGGAAAGTTTATTCTTGTTTCATGAAAATCATGTGCAGGTAGAATGACTGCACCACTTCCAGATTGATAGCATTCAATAATTTTATTATTATGATTAATATTTGTTTTATCATCTCCTAAAATAGGAACGAAATCTTTTAGTTACAGGGATAGTTAAGTTATGATATATATATACATACATACATATACATATATATATATATATATATATATGTATGTATGTATATATATATATATATTTCTACATATATATATACATACATATACATATATATATACATGCATATATATATATAATATATATATATATATATATATATATATATATATATATATAATATATATATATATATATATATATATATAATATATATATATATATATATATATATATATATATATATATATATATATATATATATATATATATATATATATCTATACATATATATACATATATATATACATATACATATATATATATATATATATATATATATATATATATATATATATATATATATATATATATATATATATATATATATATATATATATATATATATATAGAGTACCATGTACACCTTGTGTGAAATAATGAAGTGATTGTGGGATGTGTATGATTTAACCTCTCATCCCATACCTACCTTTTCAAAAAAAAATCTCGTTACTT
Organism: Pinus tabuliformis; assembly: GCA_031772625.1. Taxonomy (NCBI): domain Eukaryota; kingdom Viridiplantae; phylum Streptophyta; class Pinopsida; order Pinales; family Pinaceae; genus Pinus; species Pinus tabuliformis. The sequence continues at coordinate 1,125,926,281 of CM062807.1, forward strand.
GTTAATGACGACTCGACCTCATACCATATCGCGCATAACTGTCATATTAATTATGGCACCTTAACCAGTGCCTTCACTAATGATTATCTATGCTTGTACCACAACCTATCCATATCACATCCGTCCCAAGATATCAATTTAATGATGGATGTGAATTTTAGGAGGTGGCCAATATAGTGGCGGACAAATAACTTAGCTATCACAAGGTTCGTTTTAGACAGAGCTCCTAAATTCTGACCATGTGATCTTTCTAAAACGTTTTAGACATAGTTCAGTGAATTGAGGATGGCACCTGTGAGAATTGAACCCTGTTCCGTGAAAGAGTTATAGAAAATGGCCGAATACCAGAACAATATTCCACTGTTGCAGGAATTCGGGTTCCTCCCATTTCTACTGAAATTTAATGGTTTTGACTCGGCCGTGGCGTTAGAGTTTTCTCAGACCTTTGATGGGAGCCGAGCCAAGGTAGGATCACTGGAATTTGAAGTAACATAATAGTCTATATCACAAGCCACGAGATTACCAACAGAAGGTCATCAGTGGTTCAAAAGGAGAAGATTGAGAAGAAAAAGTGGTGCCAATTTGTGGTCAACAAAAAAAAAAGTGAATTGGAAGAAAGGACTGCCACATAGCACCATGCAAGGAATATGGAAAGACCTATTGTACATATTACAAAATTTCCTCACCTGTGAGGGTCGCTACTCATTGACCTTCTTGTATCATATTCGGTTGTTGCTACATTTCAAGTCAGGTAAGCTTATTAATTTCCCCTATTTTCTACTAAGAAGCTCGAAGAAAATATCAAAAGGAGTAGAAGAGGTAATATGGGCCAAGTCGCATGCAAGTTATACCATCATGGGTTGATAGCAATTTTAGTTAAGAAGGAATTGGAGGTTAAGAATATGACCTAGAAAGTATTTTTGAATGAGTTACAGAAAAGAGGTGTAGGGAAATCCTCCAACAAGAAGAGTGCAAGAAAGAAGTGGAAGCCTGAAACCCTAACCCTATGCCCTACTAAGACTAATAACAGAGAAGAGTTAGTGTAGGCAGAGGAGCGAGAGCTTGTTTTTGAAACCCCGTCTACATCAAAAAGGAGGACCTGAAGCTCGGTCAAGAGGACTGCCTCCTTGAAGGAAGCCCACATTCAATTGACTTCCCCAATCAATTTGGATGACTCCCTGCCTCCTTCACGAGCCGTAGACAACCTTACAGTGTTTTCAGATGTTGTGGCTCATACAGTGATTAGCGAGGGGGGTATTGATGAATAAGACATCACACCCTTGTCGTTTTTGCTTGGAAAAATGAAGAAAAGGAAAATAACACCGACACCTAATACAAGTGTAGATAAAGGCTCGACAGAGGATCCAATGGATGTTGAAGTGCAGGATACTGAAACCCTTCATCATATTGAAATACAAGAGGTTAATGACTAAGGTGATATCGACTTCTATGATGCCGACAATGGTCTAGAGTCAATTGTCGAGAACACTCATGCACAAGAAGAATTCGTTAAGGAAGACCCCACTCTCCACCTAAACAGTTAGATAGAAGAGCTCAAGCAATGTATCTATGGGCTGGAGGTACCGAACCAAACTTTGGAAGAACATGGGAAAATGTAGAAACATAAGAACACAGAGCTGGAAGGAGAAGTGAAGGAGCAAAACTGCCATGTGAAGATATGGAAATTCTGAGCATCAAAGAGCTATGGCTATCTCATAAAGGTGACCAAACGTCTCAATAAGGATCAAGGCAAGAAGAGGAAGACAATGAAAGAAGGAATTAACATACAAATACAGGACTGAAAGAAGGCTCCCTTGTTTTGGTTTTTTTGTAGCAGGTAAAGGTTGTGTGAGGACACACAACAAAATAGGGATGGGAGGATGTTGGTAGGCTAAATTGTCCTATTTTTTAACCTCTATCCTACTTTAGACACATGACCTAAACTTCTGTTTTAATATAAGGACCTATTGGTTCCTATACCTTTCTCTGAAATCATGCACATTTCTGCACCCTCTTTGTATTTTCATATTTAAAGGCTTGTCATGGACTTAATTACTTATTTATGGATTTTATACCTTTAATTATCCTTGCAACTAATATTTGTCTTTCCTAAAGTATTTGATAAACAAATGTATTAATCATTGTGATAGAATGGTCGCATGTAGGTAAGATTCCTGCACCAACTAGCGGATTCTTGCACTCCCACGACAACTCATTAGTAGGATTCTTGCACCAATTGGTGGATCTGTTGACCTGAGTTGGGCTCAGAGCGGGAGAGAAATCAACGGATTAAATATCATGACCTCGGTTAGATATCTTAGATTAGTATTTTGTAAACAGCCGAAAGGATTAGTTAAGGTACTATTATGATTTCGTTATGCTCGTAGCCCTGAAGGCTTGTATATAATGTGAAACTTTGATAGGAATTAAAGAGCAATGTTATGGTAAAATTTTGCTAAGAGATTTAATTATTTTGGAGTATCGCCTCTCTAGGGTGGATCGCAAATCCAAGATGTATTTTTTCTTCTGAAACTAATATAAAGGAATTCACTAGTATGTAGTTCCATTTTCCGTTTGTGTTGTGATGAATTTTTGACCAACTACGTTTCTCAATTTCTTAACAGGGAAACAAGTTGGTTGGCCAGGGCCCAACCAACCTAGCTCGTTCTCCCTTTCTTTAAAGGTGTGTTAATTTAATTTAAAGTGTAGGCATGAATTTTTTATTCAATTTGATTTTCCTTACAAGTTACAGATTTGATTTCACTTACAATTATTGTGTTATGGATCTGCGGTGTGTAGGCTTAGAAGTATCTTATTTCAATCTCCATAATCTTTCCTTTTAATGTTTGATTTCATTTCTGCAAGATTGGTACAAGCACGTTGCTTATGCCAGTGCATTTCTGGTTCTGCAAGTTGATTTCATTGGTTCAGTTTCACAAGTCTTTTACTCCTTTCCTTTCGCAAGAGTTGTTTATTCCTTCCTGCAAGATTTATGTTTGTTTCTAAACTAAGGGAATTATTAATATCTGAGGTTTCACTTACGATCTAATTGTGCTGTGATGAGTATGGAATAAACGTTGTAGTAACTTACAGGTATGTGCTTCCACTGAACACTTTCAAAGAAAGGACTGAATTTCATGATTAATTATTAAATGAACCTTCTGAGTTAAAACATTAAAAGGTAGATCTAAATTCCATGCACAACTATCTCAGGAAAATCCTATTTAAATAACTAGATAATTTTCGTAACTATTTAGAAGAGTTTCGTGTTTTAAAGAAAGATTTACTTTAACTTTTAAAAATCATTTCCTTTCTAGAATATAAGTTTGGTTGAAGCATATTTCTGCTTGTGAGAATTTACTTTCAGATTCTACTTTCTTTGCACTCTTATTCACTTAACACATTTTCTTTATTTTTCGAAAGTAATCTAGAAACCAAGTGCAAAAATATTGATTATTTGGTGCATGAACCTTAAATCCAGTACAAGATCAGAGTGTTCTAGCCTGGAGACTTAGAAATCCTGCACGAAGGTCATAACTTCAGTACAAGTACAAAACATCCTTCAGGTATCTAAACCTCATTCCAGTGCATGCACAACGTTCTGGTATAGGAACGTTGTTGTAGTACAGGAATAACAATTTAATGTAGGAAAAAATATCTCTAAAGAAGACAGATACACTGAATAACTTATTTATCACACAGTCTCATTGAAGGTAAATATAAAGGGTCATTTCATTAGTTAAGATTGTTCACAATGAATTAAGAATCCATTTTAGTTTATGCAAAATTACTTTTCATTTATCCCAGCACTAGACTTTCTTCCAGTACCAATTGCCGCTTGATCATCATTTTTCTTTCGATTTTGTAAATTTGTGATTTAAAAAGTAGGAATACAATTAGAGAAGGTTCATATCATTTCTTGGCATTCCCTGTGCTACGCCTCGAAGTGTATGAAACCCCAGGTTGAAAAATAAAGTGTTGAAATGAGCTTGCTTAACTACAATTCCTGCACACAACATAACTAGCTATTCATTACTCATTAACACAACATAATGAATACACTTGTTAGTGTAGTTTGATTATATAAATATGTATTTGTATGGACTCTGTTTATTCTCAGAAACCCCAGTTCACATATCATAGATAACCATAAAATATTTATGTTAAATTACAAACAGGTATTGTAACCACCCAGTTACAAAATGAAATTGTATACATTCATTTTAATTCATTTTATTTCAGTCTCCAGTTCATACACGCATGCCAAAATAAATTGATTAATTTTATGCAAAATAAAAGCTAATTGTGCACAGAGCTTATGTGTTTAGTCACTGATGTTTCCTATGAATACTTATCCATTATATTGGGTCGTCCAAGAATTCATTGGGTAACCACACCACCCAACCATGAGAAAGGTAATTATATCATTTTCTCTCCCCCGAACATATTTATACCAGAACAATTATTTTCATCAATACCCAACAGGGTTAATTGTCGGGCCTCAGAACAACCTAGGTTCGATCCTGGATCTAACATTAATCTTGAGGTTTTCACTGGCTCTCTTTCCAGCTCAAGAATTCCTCATGGCACTGTCCTGGCTCATTCTCACAATGTCATGTGCATATTTCTGAATCCAATTTCCTTTCCTCTTGTTGCCTCCAACTTCCACCTCGGTTTCCTTCCCATGCTCCCCCCATTTGCGATTATCTTTTTAATCTCAAATGAAAGAAAGGTAATTGATTCTTTCACTGTCTATTATATATATATATATATATATATATATATATATATATATATTATATATATATATATATATATATTTTTGAAGGTTTCCTCAGGCGAATTCCAAGATTCTCTTAGTTACCATATGTTTTAAAATATGCATAATCACAATCTTAACCATCCAAAATTTTTGTTAGGCTTCCACTTAGCCTATAATATTTTAGTCTCAAACAGTAAAAGTAAATGCAAGTAACTCACAAAAATCACAATTTCTGGAGGGGTGTTACATCTTCCTCCCCTGAAGCATAACACCATCCTCAGTGTTATCTAGTCTTTTGAATAACTCAGGATAAGCTTCATGCATAAAATGGTCATCCTCCCAACTAGCCTCATCTGGGCTAAAGTGTTTCCACTGCACTTTAACCTGGGTGATGACTCACCTCCGTATCCTTATTTCTCTCCACTAGAGAATACACTAAGGTCCTACCAGGAACTTCCCATCTGGATCGACCTGTTACATAAATCAGAACTGTAATCTTCTCATATGAATCATCACATCAATATTACTTATACATCACTAAATTTTCTTTTTTAAATGTTACTTGAATATCTTGCCAATGAATAACATGTCTAGGGTCATATCTATATATATATATATATATATATATATATATATATATATATAGATATATATATATATATAGATATATATATATATATATATATATATATATATATATATAGATATATATATATATATATATATATATATATATACATACATATATATATATATATATATATATATATATATATATATATATATATATATATATATATATATATATATATATATATATATATATTACTTCAACAATGAAACATGAAATACATTATGAACTCTTATATGATTGTGTAATGGTAATTGTTATGCCATTGGTCCAATTCTTTCCAATATTAGAAAGGACCACAAAAACAAGGGGAAATTTTTGCGTAACCACTCCATTTCAAGGTACATTTCTTTAGTTTTTGTTGGGCATAGCCCAAATTGGTCCAATTTTTGGTCAAAGACAACACATTTTGAGGAATGGAGCGCACGAAACTGTCGAAGTTATATTCATCACACAATTTCTAGGGCTTTGGGGTGGGTCAAAGTCCCTTATTTTGTAACAAGTATTGGGTATTAGTCCATTGTTTTGTCAGATCCATGGTATGTGGACCATGGTCTTGTAGTAAGGAAATCTATATAAATAATATGTAATACTTTGTCGAAGATAGATAAGCATAGATAGAATTCATAAATTGATCATATTTTCTGTCTTGGGTCTGCATTTTTGGGAAGGCTTCGTAGTTGAGTGCGTGGAGGCCTTGGAAGAGTCTATAGCTGAGTGCGCAAACCAGCTACAGCTGGGTGCACAGGTCAGGAAAGTGTATGTATTGAAGATCCGTTTTAATAAAGAGGAATTTTTTGCAAAGTATTGTGCATCTTTCTGTGTTCACTATCTGTTGTTATAAATATTGTCATGCATGCTTTTTATTGAATTACATGGAAGAATACATGTTATATTGTTCTTTGTTGTTTTTATGAATTAAGTACCAATTTGTGAAGTTAATCATCAACGTGAAGTTATTCATGTATGTGAAGTTGTAGATAGATATAAGACATAATTGAACACATGGGCACCACAGTGCGGATATCCCTCTGGCTATAGAAACCTGGTTTTGCAACCTCCCATAACCGCTTCGGGTGAAACTACAATTTGCTTGCAGGTTGTTGCCAGAAGGGCTAGTGGTCGAGGATTTTGTCGGTGCATAGTACACTCTAAACTTGGGTCAAGCCCCCTTAAACCAACAAATGGGTATGTTCTTTCCCGAAAACCTTACACACCTTCGGGACATGGGTACGTTTACTGCTACAGTTTTTCTGGTTTGTGCTTACATTATACCTGCGAATCATCTCTCTGCAAATATTCTAACAAGTCCCTCAAAACTCCTCTCAAACATACAATAATCCTTTCTCACTTAGATGCAAATTCTGAATTCTCTAGGCACAAAGTGTCAAATGTTGCGCATGATACAAATTTTATAACAAATTTGAATTCCTATCCCCATGATTGGCTAAGATTCGCTCATTTAATGCAAGTATGGGGCTAGATACAGCCAGTTGTACTTCATAAATGCCTTTCTCCTATGCCTTTCAACGGAAATATCCTTTTAATGGTATATTTTCCCTTCCAACAGTTATATTTCTGGCCAACTTTGAAGAACCTTCCCTTGTAGCACAATCACCTTTTCTTTGTCGCAATTCCTTCAGACTTTGTCGTACTCCTGAGTATCACATTGTAATATTCCTTTGGCGAATTCCCTTTCTGCAGAGTATTTTATAGTCCCGCACCCACTTTACATTGCGGGTGTCACTAAGACTTTCCTCCCTTCATTTTTTAGTAAAAATATCCAGGGACAAAGTCGTTCCTATATGTCTTCAATATGCTACCATTCATTCATTCCATTTTCCTAAGAATATTGTTAGCTCTAGATCAAGCACGGAGGGATACTCTTTCTAGATGGTGGGGTACTCATAAGAAGAATATAAGAGACTGGAAACAATGTAGAATATTGATGTGGGTAAGGTTTGGTCAAGTAGAAATAGAGCTTGTAGATAAGTACGATGGCCAGACTAATCCTAGTGACCACATACAGCTTTGTATGATAGGTTGGGAAGAAATTCCACGAGAAGAATGGGTGCATGGCTTCATCCATACTATGGAAACAATTCCTCATAATTGGTATCTGGAAATAGAGCTTTGACATGGTACTGCTAGCTGGGAAGAAATGGTTTATGGATTTATAATGACATTCAGATTTGAAGATAACTATCCACATATAGATGCCGCATTGAATATAGTTAAGAAGAATATTTTTGAGAACAAAGTTCCAGTTATCTGGAAATCTGATTGGGTTGTGCATATATGTAATTTAATGGAATTTTATAATCTCACTGTGGAAGAGGATGAAGATCCTCGCAATATTGACATCAAAGAATCATAATATCATCACGAAATAAATGGACCTGAGATAGGGATTCCTGATATAATGAAGCCATTGTATATGAAGAAGGTGAATATAGGGTTAGAGGCTAAACTGAAGTATCAAACAATAGGATATTACTGGGATGAAGACACAGTCAACAAGATAACAGATCTCTTGGATGAATATCAGGAGTTATTCCCCACTCAATTTTTAGATATGAAGGGCATAGTAGGGGATTTTGGAGTTATGAGGATTCCTTTGAAGTCTAATGTGAAACCTACCAAGTAGAGACCTTATAGATTAAATCAAAAAATACAAGGAGAAGGTGAAAGAAGAATTAGACAAAATGTTAGGAGCTGGAATAATTGAATGTGTCGAAGAGTCTGAATGGGTAAGTCCCATGGTGGTTCAATAAAAGAAGGTGAAAGGGGAAATCAGAATTTGTGTTGACTTAAGGAAATTGAATGATGCATGCCTGCATGACCCCTTCCCTACACCATTTACAAATGAATTATTGGACAATGTAGGAGGACAAGAGGATTATTCTTTCATAGATGGATTTTCAGGATACCATCAGATCAGAATTGTGCCAGAAGATAGACATAAAATGCCTTTTTCTATAGAGTGGGGTTCTTACCATTACACGATGATGCCTTTTATATTAAAGAATGTTGTTGCTACCTTTTCTAGAGTTTTAATTGCGGCCTTAAAAGGATATATACACAAGTTTTGGGAAGTATACTTTGACGATTGGATAGTCTTTGGGCTATTGAAGAAGCATGTGGCAAGCTTAAGGTTGATGCTGGATACATGTAGGCAGTACCAGATCTCATTGAACTTGAAGAAGTGCATATTTTGTGCACCATTTGGTATACTGTTGGGATATGTAGTTTGTAAATAGGGATTAATGGTGGATGTCGTGAAGATCGCAGTTATTGTGAACCTGCTAGCACCGAAAACAATGATACAACTGCCCACAACACTGGGACACACTGGCTACTATAGAAAGTTTATAAAGGGGTATGCGCAAATAACTGCATCAATGGAGAAATTGTTGAAGAAAGATGTGACTTTTCAATGGGACGAAGAGTGCCAGAAGATCTTGGATGTACTAAAAGAGAAGATTGTAACTGCGCCTATTCTAGTTTTCCTGGATTGGGAGAAGGAGTTCCATGTACATGTTCATGCATCTTGTATAGCATTGGGTGTAGTGCTAACACAGCCAAGAGCAGGGGAAATTGATTAGACCATAACATTTGCAAGCAAAAAATTGTCCAAGGTAGAACAAAATTATAACACGACAGAAAGGGAGGGATTATCTATGGTATATGCATTACAAAAGTTCAGGCATTACTTGTTGGGAGCACATTTCAAAATGTTCTTTGATCACTTTGCGCTGATATATTTGGTGAATAAGCCTGTTTTAGGAGGAAAGATATATTAATGGTCGTTATGATTCTAGGAGTATGACTTTGAGGTTATATTGAAGCCAGGGAAATTGAATGTCAGGTTTGATCATATATCAAGAATAGAGATAGGAGAAGAACCCACAAATATCGAAGATAACCTACCCGATCCACAACTATTTGCAATTAGATTCGCAGATGATTAGTTCGTGGATATTATTCAGTTTCTAGCCATAGGAATGGCGCCCACAGAGTACACTATGAAGCAAAAGAAGGAATTGGTAGTTCGATAAGTTAATTTCTCATCGATTGTTGGGCAGTTGCACAAAATGGGACTGGATGAAGTACTGCACAAATACGTCCCTAAACACGAATGACGAAGTATTCTGACAAAAGCTCATGGAGGAGTTGCAGGTGGGCACTATCCAGGAAAATACATTGCGCTGAAAATATTGAGAGTCGGGTCATGGTGGCCCACAATACATAAGGACGCAGAAAAATTCTATCAAGCATGTGATGTATGTCAAAGAAGAGGAAGGCCATATAGAAGAGACGAGATGCTGATAGTACCACAGTTTACTTTGTAGGATTTTGACAAATGGGCTATTGACTTTGTTGGACCTATCAGTTCGCCAGTACAGAAGAATGGTGCAAGGTATATAATCACCTGAACTGATTATTTGACAAGATGGGCCGAGGAACAACCAGTGAAGGATTACAACACAAAAACTACTGCAAAGTTCAACTTTGAATATATATTGTTTAGGTTTGGTTGTCTGAATATCTTGATGAGTGAAGAAGTCACACATTTCTTGAATAAGACCACTAAAGTACTAACTTAGGAATTTCAAGTTTACACCAGAAGAGCACTCCTTATCATCCTCGAGCAAATGGATCAATGGAAGCTTTCAATAAAATTTTGGAGAATGCATTGACTAAGGTATGCAATGTGAACAAATATGACTGGGATTTAAGGATTCCAACGGTGTTGTGGGCATATTAACAACATGCAAGAAATTGACATGGAAGATACCTTTTAGGTTGGTATATGGAAAATAGGCAGTTCTACTTATGGAATACACTATGCAAAGTTTGAGAATTGTAGTTGTCACAGATATGCCAGACCCTAACATTATGAAGGAAAGAATGCCATAGATACTAGCTCTAGAAGAAGACGGGTTCATAGCATGGTTCCATCATCATGTACAAAAAGCAAGCGAGAAATCTTGGCATGACAGGCATATCAAGAAGAAGACATTCCCGGAAGGAGACCTTGTATTATTATATGATAGAAAATTTGCGAAGTTCCCAGGAAAATTTAAAACACACTGGTTAGGATCGTATATCCTCAAGCACATCGTTGATTGTGGTGCAGTTTAGCTCAGTAAGTTGAATGGTCAACTGACTCCAGGATGAGTGAATGGTAGCAGATTGAAGATATACAGGGATGAATTTGTCCTTGGAGCTTCCCACTGAAAAACGAAGGGAGGAAAGCCTTAGTGCCACATGCGGTTGAAAGTGGGTGCAGAACTATAAACTATTCTGCAGAAAGGGACTTCATCGAAGGAAGATTATTGCACGATACTCAGGAGTATGACGAAGTTTGAAGAACTATGACAAAGAAAATGTGATTGTGTTATGAGGGAAGGTTCGCTGAAGTTGGCTAGAAATATGACCATTGGAAAGAAAAAGCTACCATTAAGAGGATATTTTTGTTAAAAGGCACGAGAGAAAGGAATTTATGAAGCACATATGGTTGTATCTAGCCCCATACCTACATTAAATGAGAAATCTTAGCCAATCATGAGGCTGGGAATTAATTTTTTTATAAAAACCGTATCCCACACCACATTTTAAACTTTGTGCCTGGAGAATTCAAAATTTGCATCTAAGTGAGAAAGAGCTACTGTATGTATGAGAGGAGTTTTGAGGAACTTGTTAGAATGTTTGAAGAGAGAGGATTAGCAGGTATAATCGATGCACATACTGAAAAAACCATAGTAGTAAACATACCCATGTCCCCAAGGCACGTAAGGTCACTAAGAAAGCAGGTACCCACAAAAGCATAGCCACAGAAGAAACAGGAGAAGAGACTAGCTGAGGTCTCTGCGGAGGAACTAAGAACATCCTCGAGGAAGAAAACACAAAAGGAAGTGTGCACAAAGAACAAAGAAGATGAGGGAAAGAATCCTATGCAGAAAGAAAAGAAGTCGACATAGTAGAAGGTGCCTCAATAGATTAATGGTACTGAAGAGGAGGTTGAATTTCACCTGATGCAGATAGGGGACAAAGAGATTCCCGTTGTGCTCCCACCTTGAATGCCACCACGAAAACTGAATGCCAAGCCGGTTAAGGATCCAAAGGATGGAAATTTTGGCACACTCACTCCATTGCTGCCAAAGGAAGTGTCATTTGATGGTAAAGTGTGGGGGAAGATCCCACAGTTGAAGATGGAAGACTGGGATTTTAACGATCGGAGAAAATACCCACAATTTGAACCAAGTAGATATCAGAAGCAGGTTTAATACCGAGAAAGTGCAGTCACGATATTGGAGCCACACCAGTGGGCTGCAAAATTGTAGAGAGCGGGCCTCTTGAACATGTTGAATGTGCCACACTTTGGTAGAAGCACATATAGTATAGCCTGTGTGTGACAGATCCTCACACTAGTACATGATAGATGTATTTGGCTAGGGATGAGGATCATGATCGATGAGATGTTAATCAGAAGAATCACATCGTTGCCTCATTAGGGAAAATACCCCGCAGAAGAATTTATGGGAAAAAATAAGGACAAGGAGATGGCACACATGATGAAGGACAAATTCGGATGAGTGAAGAAGTCATGGGGACATGATATCAATTCCATCGATGACCGAGGAATGTGTTTCTCCACACACATCTTGGCAGGTAATATAATGAATAAGTGTAGGGCCAATGAGGTACCTACAACTGTAGTATCTTTGGCTGGGCAGTGCAGCGTAGGGGTCCATTTTAACTGAGTTTCCTATTTGTGCAAGGATTTTTTGATAGATTGTAGGGAAGCACAGGAAGAGGGGAAGTCATTCCGCTATGCGTAGATGATAATCCTCATCACGCTAGTTGCGTGGAAAGAACTATAAGACTCGTAGTTTCCATCTATCGAGGTGGATATTTGTGAAGTAGCAAGGTATGCCTTTGGTTTACTAAGGATCTAATGCACACAACAAAGAATAGGATTTTCTTTGTGGTGATGTCAATGGATCTACACACGGTGGTGAATCAACATCCAAGGTTGTCATCTAGTTTATATAAGCAATGTTTTCACATTGTGGACTTCAAAGTGGACTTCCACAGAGCCTATATGAAGGAAATAAAGGACCAAACTAGGACATGGCACCTATTTCCATACTTAGTAACTGAAACAAAGCAAACAGAGCAGGAGCATGAGGAAAGGATGCAGAGATAGAAACAAAGGAAACAAAGTAGGAGAATGAGGAACCCCTCAATGATGCAGAAGTACTAGAGGAGTCATCTTTTATTTTCAAAATGAAAGTACCAGCAACTGCATTGGGTAAGAGGAAAAAGAAGAAAGTAGATAAGTCCAAGGGTGCAGTACCGGTTGTCCTAACTGATGGGGACATCAATGAGATAAGAGAGAAGGTCCAGGAGATCACAACAAAGACCTGGGAGATAATTGATGATCACTATAGAGCAATCTCAGCTGAGGTATAATATTTCATCGCAGAGCTAAAGGCATTTTTGGAACATCAAAACAACCAAAACAAATAACTCGGCCACTGCAAGTAGAGCGAAGAATAGAGACACAATTCAATGTTATAATTTTGCAGGTGCTAGCTGGGGCACTATGATTTGACACACCGGATGACAAAGAACGAGCCAAATCATGGAATACCGTCAACATGAATATTATCGTGATATACATTCAGGTGCTGCACAAATTCCATCAAAGTTTAACAACCGAGATGCGAGAGCGAGAAGAAAAAACCTCGGTGTTGATGATGCAGGTGGAAAAGGAGAAAGTTGTGCTTAAGAAGGAGATGGAGTAGCTAGCTAAGAAAATAGACAATGCATGGAAACTATAACAGTAGTTGGAAAAATCCATCAAAGATACTTGTAGCACAATCCCAGATGTGAAGGTTTATGAGGAGGAACCTCTAGTAGAGAAGGTTTTGAAGTTTGGTCTCGCGATCAAGGAATCAAAGAATACAATGGAAAAAATGAAATTCGAGTATGAAGTGAAAATATCAGAGTTGAAAATAATGTTGCAATCAACCACACCACCAAAAGTGCAGGAGAAGAGGTAGAAATATTTAAAAGTAGCATTAAAAGGCATCTCCAACATAATGGCAAACTGCAAGAAATTACTAGATGACATGATGCAGATTTGGACCTCATTGCAGGAGGATCCAAACATCCAGAAGTTCGAGGAGGAATTACAGGTGAGGCATAAGTAGCACGATAAGATCTTGAAAGTTGTGAAGACACTACCAGTCTTGCAAAGGCTTGCTAGTATTACCGGCAGAAGAAACCTCCGAAAGAAGATAGATGATCTTCCGAGGAAGGATCAAATTTTGTGAGAGAGGACTTAGCCATGGCAGGATGACACCCTCCAATTTTCTCAGACAGTGTACGAAAGGCTCAAAGAGTTGAATAAAAGGGAGACAAAAATATTGCAGAAGGTTACTGGACCAACCACATAGGCATTGCTGGAGGATGTGCCGTGAGAGGAGAAACAAATGGAAGAGGCAGTCCAACAATACAATTCAGTCTACAATGGAAATTCAACAAAAATCAAGGGGAGCGCAGCTGGGTGACTTGGGACAAGTCACGGGTGAATGTTGGGGGCTTGTTGGGCGCAACCCAACTTGGTCCAAGTTTTGTTAAAAGAACCCACATTTTGAGGAGCAGAGCATGCGGAGCTGGCGAAGTTCTAGTCATGGCACAGTGTCTAGGGGATTTGGGGTGGGTCAAACTCCCTTATTTTGTAACGAGTATTGGGTATTAGTCCATTGTTTTGTCAGATCCATGGTATGTGAACCATGGTCTTGTAGTAAGGAAAGTTATATAAAGAAAAAGTAATACTTTGTCGAAGATATATAAGCATAGATAGAATTCATAAACTGATCATATTTTTTTGTCTTGGGTCTATATTTTTAGGAAGGCTCCGCAGTTGAGTGCCCGGAGGCCTTGGAAGAGTCTACAACTAAGTGCACAGAACACCTGTAGTTGGGCGCTTAGGTAAGAAAAGTGTATATATTGAAGATCCTTATTAATAAAGAAGAAGTTTTGGCGAAGTAGTGTGCATATTTTTGTGTTCATTATCTGTTGTTATAAATATCGTCATGTGTGTTTTTTTATTGAATTACCCAGAAGAATACATGTTATACTATTCTATGTTATGTTTATGCGTTAAGTACCAATCTGTGAAGTTAATCATCAGCATGAAGTTATTCATGTATGCAAAGTTGTATATAGATATAAGACATAAGTGAACACACGGACACATGGGCACCACAGCGTGAATAACCCTCTGGCTGCATAAACCTGGTTCTGTAACCTCCCATAACCGCTTCGGGTGAGACTGCGATCTGCTTGCAAGTCATTGCCGGAAGGGCCAGTGGTTGAGGGTTTTTTTGGTACACAACACACTCTGAGCCTGGGTCAAGCCCCCTTAAACCAACAATTTTATTTGCACATAGATGTGATCCCCGACTCTAAATTCTCAATAAGCTCTTTTTCTATCAGCATAAGCATTCTTCCTATCTTGGGAAGATTTTAAGTTCTGTTTGAATTTATTTACTTTTGCTCCATTTCCACCAACATATATGGCCCTCTCATTAGTCTATCTTCAAGGCTATTCCAGTTAGTAGGTGTTCTACACATCCTCCCATACAACACCTCGAATGGGCTCATCTTTAAAAATTCATGATAACTATTATTATATGAAAATTCAACGAGATGTAAATATTCTTCCCACTTGTTAGATTGTTGCATAACATACATTCTTACCATATATTCTAGTACTTGGTTCACACGTTCAGTCTTCCCATCCATTTGAGGATGGTATGCAATGTTGAACTAAATCTGGGTTCCCAATCCTTTGAAGAGAGACTTCCAAAACATAGAGGTGAAATTTACATCTTTGTCTGATATAACTACTTTAGGTATGTCATACGATCGAAACACTTCTTTCATAAAGATATCCGCAATTTGAACAGTCTTATAGGTAGATTGTACCAAAATAAAATGAGATGTTTTGCTGAGTTTGTCTACAACAACCAT
This sequence comes from Pinus tabuliformis, assembly GCA_031772625.1. Classification (NCBI taxonomy): domain Eukaryota; kingdom Viridiplantae; phylum Streptophyta; class Pinopsida; order Pinales; family Pinaceae; genus Pinus; species Pinus tabuliformis. The sequence continues at coordinate 1,125,941,724 of CM062807.1, forward strand.
GATTGAATTATTGTGCCTCTTAGATCTGGGTAGTCGCATTATAAAATCAAGTGTAATGAATTTCCATTTCTACTCAGGTATAGGTAGTGGATGGAGAAGGTCAGAGGAGTGTTGGTGTTCAACTTTGACTTGCTGACACTTTAAAAGCTCGCTAAATATTCTACAATATCTCCTCATTCCTGAACAAAAGTAAATTTTTATTATTATTGAAAATAGTTTTTGGTAACTGAGATGGGCAGTATAAGGATTTTTATGGAATTCGTCTAGAATCAATTGTCTAACTGAAATTTGGTTTAGGACATATATTCTCCCCTTAAGAGTTAATAACTAATCCTTATTTATGCTATATTCAAACTATTTTCTTGGGTTGTTAGTTTGATGGGCTTGCTGCCATAAAAAATATATTTTAGGTCTTTTTGGGCAATTTCTTTAATCTATTCCAAAAAATTAAATTATATTTGGTTATAATGAATTTCATATACACAATGAAATCTACTACTTAGTGCATCTGCAACATAGTTTTATTTTACCTTTAGATGTTTATTAATGTAAAATTCAAGTTCACTAAGAAATGCATTCCACCTATCTTGACAAGAATTCAAATTAGGATGGTTAAAATAACTCATTAGGTTGTTATAGTTTTTCATTTGTAAAAATATTTTTCATAATAGGTAGTGTCTCCAAACCTTTAGTACATGGACTACATCAGTTAATTCCAAGTCATATACAGAATATTTCTGCTCATGTTCCTTCAATTTTCATGACTCATATGTTATCACTTTCCCATCCTACATAAGCACTGCCCCTATCCCTTCTTGACAAGCATCCGTGAAGACCACAAATTCCTTGTTCGGGTCAACAATCTTTAACACAGGGACAGTGGTTAATATTTTCTTAAGTTGCTCAAAACTTTATTGACAATTAGTTGTCCACTTCAACTATTTCGCTTTCTTTAGCAAGGAGGTGATGGGGTAGGTAAGAAATTCGGGAAAATCCCTCAATAAAACAATAGTAGTACCCCTCTATACCCATGAAAGATCGTATATTTGATACATTTTTGGGTACAGACCATTCCATAATATTTCTAATCTTTTCAGGATTAACAACTATACCATCAACTAATATGACATGTCTTAGATACTGGATTTGATTTTTATAAAAATCACACTTGCTAAATTTAGCATACAACTGATGCTCTTGTAAGACTTGCAACACTATATGTAGGTGTTCTTTATGTTCCACTAAATTTCTGGGATAAATTAAAATGTCAACTATGAATATCAAGATAAATTTATGTAGAAAATGATGGAAAATATCATGCATTAAGCTCATGAATGTTATTGGCGAGTTGGCTAATCCAAGAGGTAAGACCACAAACTTCTAATGACCATAACAAGTTCTAAACACTGTCTTACAAATTTCCTCCTCCTTTACTCTAATTTGATGGTACCTCGATCGTAAATCGATCTTAGAGAAGACTGTAGCGCCTTTGACTTGATCAAATCGATCATAAATTCGAGGGAGTGGGTACTTATTATTGACCATTAGCTTGTTAAGCTACCTATAATCAATGCAAAGTTTCAAGGTGCCATCTTTTCTTCTTATGAACAACACAGGAGCTCCCTAAGGTGACACGCTCGAATGGATGTATCCTTTGTCAAACAATTCCTGTAACTGCATCTTGAGCTTAGTTAACTCAGGTACACTGATACGATATGGAGGCTTTGACACTGGTGCTACTCCAAGAACTAGCTCAATTGTAAATTGAATATCCCGTTTTGGGGGTAGTCCTAGTATATTCTTAGGGAACACATCGGCAAAATCTTGGATTACTGGTGTGTTCTCTAAGGAAGTTGTCTTGTCTTTAGAATTAGAATACCCAACTTGAACAACATATATCATGCATCCCCTCCTAACACATTTTCCTAGATGAGAGGCGGTAATGGAACGTTACCGTACTAGCTTTTTAACACCTTGGATTTCTTTCCTAGAACCATCTTCAACAAGGTAATTAATAGAATTTTCCTTACAATTCACTAAGGACAAATGCCGTTAAAACCAATCCATTCTAATCAAAATGTCATAAGATCCTAGTGGAAATATATTCAAATCATCCTTAATCTATCGTCTCCCTATTTCAATAAAGAAATTTGATACTTTAGTGGTCACTTTTCTCTTGGCTCCAATAGCTAGTTGTACCAGCCAAGGATTTTTAAATTTATGAATTTGCAAATGATATTTTTCCACTACTTTGGCATTGACATAACTCAAAATTGCTCCTGGATCTACTAAAATAGACACAGTTTGGTTAAATAACAAACCTTCCAGCTCTATCATGGTAGGCTGATAGTCCGTTTGATGATCCTCTAACATAGTGTTTATCCTTGGCATACTCCTTGCCACCTCACCAACTATAGAATCTTCCTATAAAATATTAGCTTGTTTAGGCCTAGCATGATGGGGGTAATTTTTATAATAATGGGGTTAACCAAAGTGCCAACACTATAGAGGGGGTTTCTGCGATTGAGTGGGTTCCAACCTGCTTGTTTGTTTGGATTCAGTCTGTCATTTAGTTTTCTGTTGATTTCTCCCAAACTGTTTATTTGTCTGACTTTTCTGTGTTATCTTAAAACTTTTAGTTTTTGTATTTCCGGTATTTTGGTAATTCTTCTACCCTTTCTTCTATGACCAAACTTTACTAGCATCCCCTTTTTGTCTCATATTTTGATAGAAAATTCGGGCCTTTTGAATTGCTTTGTCCATTCTCTTGGGGTTATCAAATTCTATCCTCTCCTTCATGTATGCAAACAATCTACTAATAAAACATTGAACTTTAGCTTTTACCTCACGAACATACATAATATATTTGAACAGGGACGTAAATTTGGTCATAAATTTGTCCATAGTTAGTTGTCCCAGTTTCAAGTTGCAAAACTTGTTGTCCTTCTTGTCGTAAAACCGTTTTTTCAGATATTTGTTTTTGAAATGAATCTGGAATTCGTCCCAAGTCACCTCCTACTCCTCAATCCCTTACATTGTCTTTACTTCCTCCAACAATAAAGTAACTTTCCCTTGAAGCTGGTAGATGGTCATCTCGACTTCAAGATTATTATCATGCTCATATATTTGGAAATATCTATTCATGTTAATAATCCAAACTTCTGCAACTTCACCCACTTCACCATCAAATGTTGGGGGTTTGATTTTTTTAAATCCCCCCTGTAATTCGATTTTCAACTTCTTCACTCTCCTTTGATTAGATGCATTGTTGGAATCCTCTTCATTTTCATCCCTATCTCCTTTAATTATTTGAGTTTGACTCTTTTCTAACATATTTCCATTCCTCTATCTTGGTTCTTCATCGTTGGCTCCATTGTTAGGGCTGGGTATAGGAGTCCTATGATTCTGCGTGTCTGACATACTTTTCAAGATTTGTTCTTGGTCCCACATTAACCTTTCATTGTTAGTTCTGAAATGAGAAATGTCACATTTCAGTTGTTCAACGGTCTCTAGTAACATGGATGTCGTAATTTTTCACTCCTCACCTAACTGCAACCACATTTCAGGGTTCACTTTTGTGATTGGTACGTGACCAGATGCCATAGTCGGCCTTATCGGAGTTAAGCTCCCAGCTCCCCTCCTCTTCTTGTTTTCTCACTGTTGTGCCCAACAATGCACTTTTTATCACTACCATTTCCCCATATAGGCCATAGTGTTGAAATGTGGCCCTAATACCACATGTAACACTCATTAGCTCCATACATAAAAATAAATTACTTTCTTTAATATCTTACTAGGAGTACTATAGAGAGGGGCTCTTTGAGACACTAAACATTATCAAAGAATCATATTAAAACATAAATATAAAGCTTAGCGAACAACTATAGATTTATAGTTAATTGGAATGACCATAACATACAACATTTTACCAGGTTGTTAGTTAATTTCTTGATATTTTATCTTCCTAAGGCATATACTCCCTATGTATTTAAATTACTGTTTTTTTTTTTTTTAACATAGTCGATTGCTGGTTATATTCCAAAAATATTTGGGAGACTAAGCTCCTGAGTTACATGATCGAAGCTCATAGGCTGAGCTTGGCGACGGATTGAGTTACAAAATTCCCCTAAGCTATTGTCATTTCTGACTTGAAGGAAACAAATGCAAGTGTAGATTTTGACAAACTGAAATAAAAGAAGACATAATTTGCAATACATCCTAGTCTATATTGATGTGGCTAATATGGTGAGCCGTTGACTCATTCGGTTTACTGTCCTCTTTGGCGTTCTTGAAGCTAGATGAGCTAGTGCTAGGTGCATTGCGTTTCTCCAACATGTATTTGAGAATTTCAGTTGACTCTTGAGCGTGGGCGCACCGATTGGATAGGTCGTTGAACTGCTCTTGTAGGGAGGAGACCCTATGGAGAAAAAGATTAAGATCAACTTCGTATTTTTCATTGGTCATCCGAGCGTTTGAGTCAATTTTCGCATCCATAACTCTTTGGTGCGCTCTGATCTGCTCTAGCTCTGCCTGGAGGTCTCGACAATGTAAACAATATTCAGTCCAGGTCATCTTTGATTCCTTAGTACTGTCCTGTTGCTGCGTGGGGAGCAGGGACTTGCTATGATGAGAAGGAACTACTCCAGCTATTAAAACAATGATGGGGCTGGGACTATTGTTGAGCAAAACATGGGAGGGGGAGAGATAAGCTTTCAGGGGAAATAGAGGAGAGTGAGGAAGAATTCCACTACAGGGAGCATGAACAGAGGGAGCAGCTGGAAAAGAGGGAGTTAGCAGAGGCAACAAAAAACTTACTAATGGATAGAAGACTAAACTTAAACGTAGGAGTTTCGGTCCTCAACTTCTGATTTCTGTAATGCAAGTGGGGGAGCAATGGAATAAAAAGCGGATTGATGATTAGCAGAATAGAAAGTAGTGACCAACGACAATCAGGAGGAGCGGTATCTACGATTAGAACGAAGAAGGGATCGACACTCAGTAAAACAGGGAGGCAGAGGTGATTATTCAAGGATGAAGAATGAAAAAGAGGGGGATTGTCGCTGTAGGAGGCACAAGAAGCAAGAAAGGAGGAGCAGCTGTGAAAGAGGAAGATCTCAGAGGTTACTGAAAACTCTCTGATAAACAAGAAGGCAGGGAGACGAGGCTTAGCATCCTAATACTGAGATGCGGAAGGGGAAGAGGATTTATGGGGAGCGGGCCACAAGAGGGGAAGGACAAGTTCACGCGGTGAAGGGGGGAGGAATCACGGAGATCACGAGGGCGACCAGATATCGAGAGAGCAGAGAAGGCTGCAGGATTAAGAGGCAAGAAATTCGATGGTAGTGAATTGACAGCATCGGGATTGTATTGGATCTTGTCAGGATACTCCTTGAAGTTACTGCAGGGGTCAAAATTGGGAGGATTGTCACAAATCATGAGAAAAATCAGGGAAAGTGTTGATAATGATCCACATTGTTGCAAAGGATATTCCATTTAGATTTGCTGCACACTTCACTGGCAAATTTATCTTTTTCTTTGTTGATGGCATGGAGAATATGGAAGAATCGAAGGTCCCAATTTTGGCGGATTAAGGCTTGACATCTGCTTATAGTTTGTTGAATGAAAATATTGGAGGCTTTACGCTTGCTGTTCATAAGGCTGATAATGACAGCAGAGTCTCCAAAAACCATCGCATTCCTGATACCAAGTTTTTGGAGCTGGATAAGGCCTTGATAGAGTGCCAGTGCTTCTGCTCTGTTATTAGATAGATTTCCCAATCCCCACTCAAAGGATACTATGGGATCTCCATTGGGGTTATAAATTACTCCCCCTGCCCCTGCCGCTCCCGGATTTGATTTGGAGGCTCCATCAAAGAAGAGGGAGTGAGAATTGTTGTTCCGAAGCCATTCTGTAAATTCATCCTGTTTAACTCTGATTTTCCAACTGTGACTGGGAATGCTGGAATTATTGCTGTTGGAAGGCCCCTGCTGTTGTCTATCAAGCTACTGATAAAGTCTCTTTCTTCTACACAAAGGCTGGCAGTATCAATTTTCTTTGTGTTCTTAGCAGCAATGGTTTCTATCGCTAGACTTTTAGCTTTGCTGCATAATTGCTTAGTAAAGGTCTCCTGATCTCTAAAAATCTTGTGATTCCTAGCGAGCCATATTTTCCATAGGAGGGCATAGGGGAGAGCATCCCACACCCTCTTAGCGATGTTGTTTTTCTTGTGCTACCAGGGGTAGCTCTTCTTCCATTTGTTTAAGATTTCACCAATGGAGTACTGAGAGTTCCAGGTGAGAGGGCCATTAGGGGAGATACCATTCCAACAAGAGATTGCAAAGGGGCATGAAATGAATAGGTGCTGGACAGTTTCTTCTGCCCCTTGACAATTTGGGCATCGGGAGGGCCCAACAATACCCCTCTTTTGCAAATTGTCTGAGGTAAGGATTTTCCCTTTTAGGAGGGTCCATATGAAAAATTTTACTTTGGGGATGGCCTCAGACTTCCAAACGGTTTTCCAATACATCCAAGGAGGAGCAGGATAGTCCCTACTGCACAAATAATGATGGCCAGCTTGAATTGAGTAACTAGAACCTGTGGGGTCCCATCGGAAGCCATCAATGCCATTTTTAATGATTGGAGCAATGTTGTGAAGATGGATCTAAAGATTGTCAATGCTCTCTTTGAGGTTTCTAGGGATGGGAGGGAAGCTCCATCCCTTCCATGCCTGTGTATTTATGTCCCATTGAGAAATTTGATCCAAATAATGTATTCCTTTATTTTGAAGGAAGAGGAGAATTTGATCCATACCTAGCTGGCTGCTAATTCGCTGGTTCCCCATAATCTTGTTTGCTCCAATGTTGATTTTCCTGCTACCTTTGGGAACCTTAGAGATATTTTGTGCCATGAAGGGGATAACTTTTTTGCAAAGTTTCCAAACTCTTGTGCTGCTTCTGGCGGTATTTCGCTTTCTAGAAGCTGCTGCCTTAGGCTGCTGAGATATTTGGCTTCAAGTACTCTTTTCCACCAGGCTTGTTGTTCATCAATTCATCTCCATACTATCTTGCCTCCAAAGGCTAAGTTTGTAAGCTTAGGAGATCTGATTCCAAGTCCTCCTCTTTCTTGGCATTGGATAACTTGCTTCCAGCTTACCAAGTTAATATTTTTTTATCATTTTTCCCTCCCTGCCAGAGGAAATTCCTGAGGATACTTTCCATTTTGTGGTGAAAAGTGGCTGGGGCCTATATAAGGGTGAACTGATAAAGAGGGGGAGAAGAGAGACCATATTTGAGGAGAACCAATCCACTTGCCGGATTAAGCCAAGTGGATCCCCGTTGCTGAACTTTTCTTTTTATTTTATCAAGAGTTGTTTCCTAGATTTCAGCTTTTGTGGGTCCTATACTCACTGGCATTCCCAAATAGCTGAAATGATCCCAATTTTGTTTGCAAGGCATCCCAAAGATGTTGGCTATGTTTTTAAGTGTTTGGGTTGAGGCATGCTAGCCATATATGAAACTTTTTAGATGATTTATCATGCCTACAGAATATCTCTTGTATTTGTCCAAAAGAGCTTTGAATCTATGAGCTATAATTGTAGACGCTCCTCCTATTAATAAGGTGTCATCAGCAAATTGGGAATGGTTGATGTTTTTGACTCCATCTTCATATTTGATGCTAGTGATGAGACCAGCCCACCGCTTGTGATCAAGGGCACAACTAAAGGATTCAGCCATCAAGATAAATAGGTAGGGGGAAAGAGGACAACCTTGCCTCAGTCCTCTTGAAGATTGAAAAGCAGGTCCAGGCCTGCCGTTAACAAGGGGGGCTATCCAAGGTCTAGTGATGCAAGCTCTAATGAGGTCAAGAAATGAAGAAGCAAAGCCCATTTTTTGAAGAGTAGCAAACAGAAAAGAATGTCTGACCCTATCAAAGGCATTCACCAAATCTAACTTCAGGATGAATCCCTTTTCGTTCCTAGTATGGCTTGAGTGAATAGCTTCTTGAACTAGGAGGATGGAGTCTGATATTTGCCTATTTGCCATGAAGCCACCTTGATTTTCAGATATGAGCATTGGCAACAAAGGCTTGAGGCGGGCTGCAAGGATTTTGGTAAAGATTTTATAAGAGGAATTGCAAAGGGATATGGGGTGGAAACGGGAGAAGTTAGAGGGTCGGTTCTCCTTGGGTATGAGGGCTAGATGGGTTGAGTTTGTATAACCTCCCATTTTATTTTTCCGCTGAATCCATTTCACTAATTTGATGAGGTCTTTTTTAACAGTTTCCCAATGCTCTCTATAGAAGCAGATTGGGAAGCCATCTGGTCCTGGTGCTTTGTCTGGCTGAAGGGCCCAGATGGCTCCTTTGATTTCTTCTTCCTCTATCTCTTTGTTCAAGCTTTCATTTATTTCTGCAGTGATCTTATTTGGCAGATGCTGTAAAAGGTCTGCATAGTCTTCTTCTTCTCCTTTTTCAGTTAGGAGTTCTTTATAATGTTCTGAAGCGGCTTGTTTGATGGCAGCTTGATTGTTTTGCTGATTGCCTTTACTATCTGTGATAGATGTTATGCTATTTCTGATTTTTTGAACTGTGGCTTGCTTGTGGAAGAAAGCCGTGTTCCTGTCCCCGCCCTTCAACCATAGTTGTCTCGATTTAATCCACCATTTCTGTTCCTCTTCTCTTCTGATGCTATAAAGCTGGCTGTAGAGGTTTTCTTCCTGATTTTTATCTGCCTGTTGGTATTCTTGCTTTTCCATTGTGTGATGGAGTTCTTCGATCTTAGCTTTTGCTTCTCTTTTCTTCGTTTCCAGCTCTTTGTAGTGAGTTTTTTCCCAATCCTTAAGAGCATGTTTTACATTTCTGAGTTTGCTTTCCCAAATGAAACTTGGAGAACCTTCAATGTGCTGTCGCCAGGTTTGTTGAATCAGTTCTTTGGCTGCTGCAATGTCATTCCATAGAGAACTGTATTTGAAGGGAAGAGGGCCCAGAGGGCAATGGGATTCGAGGGTTAATGTGGTGGGGTAATGGTCTGAGGCTGCAAAGGGTAGAATGGAGGCATGAACAACAGAGAAGGTGGATAGAAGGGTTACATTCACCAGAATTCGATCTAGTCTTTCCATAATATTGCTTTTCCCCAACCTACGATTACTCCAGGTGAATTTGCGATTCTTTGGAATTACATCTACAAGATCACCATACTGCATTATATTCTCCAGTTGGTTTCTAAAAGGATCTGGGGAGAAGCTGCCTCCTCCTTTTTGTAGTTAAATTATTGTTAATAAGTTTATTCAATGGAATTTTTGTGTGTGTGTAATTAACCACATCCCCTAGTGCCAAGTGGGCACCAGCTTTCTAGATGCACATTTATAAGGGGAGCTTTCCCGAGAATCCTATGTTGAAATGTGGCAACAAGAATATTCCAATTTTAATTTGTCCTTGAATTAAAATTAAAATTTAGTCTCACCAGCTGCTTGAAAAATAATTAATTAATTCATCTTGGATTAATTAGTTGGAGAAATTCAAGGTAGAAATCTTTATGAACTCATGCAACAGTTATCCCTTAAATTAAGGAGATTATTCCTTAATTAAGGAGATAAGGATGAGTTGTATTTGAGTTGTAATTAGTTAGCTCAGTTAACTGAGTTATGTCCAGTTAAATTAGTTCCAAACAGTTTGAGGAACTTGTTAGTGCTTGAAATTTCACCTAGGCTGAGATAGACAAATCTCAAGGCTACATCAAACCATTACACCTCGTAGCTAGCCCTACGAGGAAGGAGAATGCTCTCTCCGGTCAGACTCAAGGTATTTTCTCAATGGGGTGAGCTGACCAATTAGGATCAAAGATATTAGGCTAGTAAACTGATGAGGAGGGTTGATTTAAAGTTTTTGGGGTTTTTGGTGGCAATTGGAGGGAGTGCAATCCAGGGTGTGGGGATTGAGCTCAGTTTTTGCAGGTGGGTCTTTGGGGCAAGGAAGGAGTTTGTGCTGATGCCTTAAGCTGAGATGGATGATCAAGGAAGAAAGAGAGGGAACTAAAGAGGGCAAACAATGACTTTGAATCCTCTTTAGACAGTGGAAAACATAAATATTAAACAAAATTGAAAGCTGAGCATGGCATGCATGAATTCAAACTTTATCACTTCTTTTGTTTAATTGGCAGAAATAGAATAAGATATGGAACACATAAACACACTTACAATGACAAGTAGGAAACACACCATCAACACAATAATCCACAAGAATCCACAATGATGTCTGCAAAACCCTGGCCTTCCTTTTCCTCAAATTGCAGAGATACAAGTAAAATATACAATAGAGCTTCTCCCTCAAGAGTCCCACCATGAAAATGAGCAAGAGAAGGCATAATATAGATGATATAACTCCTTTCCCCACCTCTAGGGGTTGAGCTCAGCTTCCTAGGAGCAGTTTGAACTAATTCTAAACTGAGCACTAGATAATAGGCAGTCAAAACAACTTGCCTCTAAAACTTAGGTAACCCATCCATGCATTTAATATTCACTATTTACATCAAGGAAACTTCTAGAAGTGTTAAAGGAGAGTAAATGTATCCATGTGCCATGAAAATTACCCAACAATCCATTATTTACATGCATTAAGAGTCAACCAAAGTAAAAACAGTGTTTTGCAGGCCAAAATAGTCAAAATGGTGAAATTTCCCTGAGTGGTCGCGCCCCTCCCTTGGAGTGGTCGCGCACATTGGCAGCTGTGTTTGAGGGCCTTCCTGGTGTCCAAATCAGGTGCAAGATAGCTTTTTGGAAAGGTCTATGAGTCTACTTTCCAACCCCACTGGAATTTCTGAATTTGGAGTTGATTTGACCCCTCAAAAGTCATTTCTCCCAAGGCAGCTTTCTGCAACTCAAAAAAGGGGCAGAAAGTCAAAATTTGCATGTATTTTGAGCTTTTGGAAGTCCAAATCTCCATAAAATTTGAAGTCCATCCATAGGCAAGTGTATTTTTGCATGAAAATTCCAAAAATGTAGAGTTTTCCCCGTTCTGAGCTGTCCCCACGAGTGGTCGCGCGCGGGGTGAGACCACTCCAACGGCCAAAACCTGTAAAATTCTCAAAAATGCCCAAAATGCCTCAAAACTCTCAAAATTTCTTGGGTTTGCTGCTAGGAGGAGGCTAATGAGTATCATGGTGAGTGAGAGAGGCCTCAGCCAAGATACGGAGCGGGTTGGTCTTCTTCCTCCTCTTGCGGGCCTCGGACAACTTCCTTTGGAGTATCTTCATTTTTGCCTTGCAAACATGCATTCTCGCCCAATAATGATTTTTCATGTTCCGTAGCAGCCTCTTGTCCTGGTTGGCTTTCTCCAACAGTCTCTCCAAGCGAGCATTTGCCTGAATGAGCAAAGACTCCCGGTCAGCAGGCAATGGGTCCCCAGGCCTCCTACGGTTCAAGCCTCTATTACCGCGGATCCTCCATAGCTCATCAAGTTCTTTCTCCGCCTCTAATTGTCTGTTGCGCTGCTCCAGATAAGTGATGGTCCATTGAGCCATTTCGAGCTTCTGCTGCAACACGAGGTTCTCCTCCTCTCTCTGTCTGATAAGCTCATAAAAATCTGAAGAAGGAGAATGAGCATCAAAATCAATGAAATCATGACGTGTATCGCCAGCTCTCTCATCCTCAATCATGGGCTGCTTGCCCTCCCGTACTGCCTCTGCTGATGAAGAATGCGAGGCCCCTTCCACCTGGTGTGGAGATAACACTCGCTGATCTGAAGAAGATGACGAGACCCCTTCCACCTGCTGTGGAGAAAATACTCGTCGAGCTGCTGCAAATAAGGTCCTATGACCTCTCTGATAGGTGACCCGAGGTGAAGAAGCCACATGTCTCGGAACAATAATCTCAGGCTGGTGTGATGGACCTCCCGCCTCATGAATGACCTCTGGCTCTAGTTGTGGCTGTGGTGGCACTGTAAAGAACTCATGAGAAATGAAGTCTGCCCATGGAATGCCCTGCTGACTCAACTGATGGGAAACAATGAGCTGAATGAGACCATGATGGCACAAACTCCTGTGCTGCTGAGCTGGGGACTGCCTCTGAAACACGGACACCATCCTCTGAATGTCCTGGAAGAAGTAAACCGGGATGTTCATCATCCTCACTCGGGTAAAGTGCATCAACAGGCGAATGTGACAAGCAAAGACTCGTGAAAACCTTCCCTCACATGTGAAGTAATGCATGATAAGCCGCATGATCGGAGCATACTCCTCTCGGAGGAATCTGAAAGGAAAGTTCCCTGACAAGTGATGTACGAATGCTGGCCTGACATATGGCTCAAAATAAACAAAATCCAGCCATTTGCGCTTTGGTCACACCTCACCCACATTGGGTATCCCGGTAGCCTCTGAAATCATCTCAGGAGAAAACACAAAATTCACCCCTGCAAGAGTAACCTGCCCATCATGAAGGCGCAAAACAAATAGCCGGGCCAACTCCCTGTGGTGCTGAATCTGGGCAAGCCTCTCGCAAAACTGGAAACATGACATGTACTGGAAACAAGTCACTGCCAATGGGCAAGCCTGTAATTCTGCTAAAGATGTGGGCTCTTCTCTCCTATGATGACCACCTTTGCCACCCCTACGAGGCCTCTGCTATGCCTCAACCTCCGTAGAAGAAGACCGGTCATCACCTTGCTCATTAGTTTCAGTGGTTGACATGGTGTTATTGAGCAAGGTGGAGAAAATAGACAAAGTTGACTGCTGCCCTGCCTGCAAAATGCTGAGAAGTATGCTGTTTTCAAGGGGAAAAAATTATGAGGGAAATGTTAGGAGAGGGACTTTTTCATAAGGAATGGGAAAATATATAAAAACAGGGAACTTTCAAGGAATAATTCACAAAATGTCAAACATGTTGTCCCATCTCTCATCATTGGGAAATCATTTGCAAAGACATATCTTTATTAGGGAAGACATGTAATAGGGTCACCAAGGGAAAGGACAATACATTTTTCAACAGGGGGTAAGGGATAGCATGTAATACAGGAGATGGGGCAGCACTGATTACTAGCATCAACAGATAGCTCTTAGATTTTGTCCTTTGACTGTACATTATTAGGCATACTCTGTTTTTCCAAGGGATTGATGTAATTTTGATGCTAAGGGGAAATAAGGAATTAATTTACATTTGTCATAAGGGGAGGAGGGCTTTACTTAACAAATTCAAAAGAGAAAGGAGATGCATTGCATCAAGGGTATTAGGGGGATAGAAGGGAAAAGGATGCCTAGGGTTTGGTTTTGGAGACACAGCAACATTCTTTTGCAAACAGTATTTCAGAGCAGCATGTCCTTTAATAAATATGTACAACTGTATTTGCTTTGTTTTTGCTTTGAATAACACAGCCTTCTTTTCACTGTATTTGTGAGGACTATGCACAACAATAAGTTTCTTTTGTTCTTGCAATGGCTTGGCTATACATAGTAATCTTTTCCTCTGTTTTTTGTCTTTTTTTGTTTTATTATTTTTACCATTGCAATTGCTCTTTCCTTTTACACATCACTATTTTGATTCTTGCTGTGTTTTTATATATATATATTTTTTATAATATTGCCGTGGGGAAGGAATTAGGGTTTTAGGGATGCATATGAGAGGGATTAGGGTTTTAGGTATAGGGAATGGGGAATTGATATTCATTGCAAATGTGATGAGATAGAGACACATTATGACAATTGTAAATCTAATAGGAGTAATGGAGGGAATAAAGAGGAATTAAAAACCTTGAAATCAAACACCAACCTTAGCAAAATTGCCTACATGAACAAACAATCACTAAACCTATTTCTCTTCATATTTTTGATGGTAAAAATGCATGAACACGAGCTCATCATCCATGTTTCAAACATTCAATACATTAGAGAGGCCTACCTCGAGCAATTAGCAAACTAAAACGCGATTTGAGTGGATTTAGGAAGGTTCTGTGAGTGGGAGCTCGAGTGGTCGCGCGCAGGCTCCGAGTGGTCGCGCACACCCCGAGTGGTCGCGCGCGTTAGAAATTTGAACTGTGGAGGAGGCGCTGAGTGGTCGCGCACACCCAGGTGGTTGCGCACACTGCCCGAGTGGTCGCGCACCAGAAATCTCCTTAATTTTTCTGCAATTCGCCCTCTTTCTCCCTTTCCGCCCTCTTGCTCTTCTTTGCTAGCTCATAGAGGCATAATGAAGATGTTTAGAGGGAAATTTACCTCTTGTAGGTTCAATTTGAAAAAAAATTAATTTACAAAACCCACTCTCTAATGTTCTATTTTGACATTCACTTTTAACACTGCTTTTTGAGTTGTTTTGTCCTGAATTTAGCTTTTGAGGCGCTTTAACTTCATTCTTTTTGCAGGTTGACCATCTGATGGATTCTGGCGAGGAGATCAGGGTTATTGCCGGCATTTTGAAGACTTTTGATTTTTATTTTTATTTTTTACAAATATTACATGACCTTGGGTTTAAAAACAGGGTTTTTAAATCCAAGGTATAAATGATCTGTACCTGATGAAAAATACCAATGGAACATATGTACATACCTCCTTCTGGCTTGCTGAGCACTCATGGACCTTTGACTCATGACCTTGCAGTGATTTTTGACCAAAACCCTAGACCTAAGACTTGGGACTTCAAGACAAAACAAAACAAGTATGACACAAGCTTAATACCTGACATGACCTGATCCAGCAAAGCCAAGAAGGGGACAAGGACCAGCTCCTCCATCAGTTTTATGGCATGCCTAACGGGATGCAAAACTGACACTGATGAGACACCTACCTATGCATATGCAAAGAGCTTTTGATCACCGATGGAGGGCTCAAGACCGACACTAACAGAACTAATTGTAAGTTCAGTTAGTTAATGCATGCATGCATTAAACTAGTGTACTCTAGATAACTGAAGATTCTCTCATAAATAACTCATGCATGTCTATTTAGAGAAATACCCAGTTGAGATTAAAGACAGGGACAATGTACTATCAGTTGCTAGAATTTTCCTATAAGGAAAACTCTTGCATGCAAAAGGAATTCATTCCTTGAGATTTGCATGGTTTTATATGGTGTAAGATCAGTGTGAGTGATCAGTGTTACACATGGTAACAGTGGGATCACCCAGGAAAAACTGCGTTAGGAAATATGAGCTTGGAGGGCAGTGTGGAGGACTTAATGAGAAGTCTATTTTTCCTGTGAGCATCTATGAGGATTGTACTGAGAGATGGCTAGTTGTGAGAGCTAAATTTGTGTGTAATCCTGAGATATTTCCACTTGTATGATAATACAGATAGCGGGGTTTTTAGCTGAGGCTTTCCCCGGAGTATTCTTATGTGTTTCATGTGCATTGATTCTGCTTCTAGTTATATGTGTTCTGCTTGATCTTGCTCAAATCTATTAAGCTTCCGCAAGTTTGATTGTAGAAGTAGATTAAGTATTTTGCTTTAGCTGTATTGCATTATCAAGTTAATCTATAGTGATAATTTCTACATGGTATCAGAGCTCTGAATAGTATACGGAGAAGAGAATTCAAAGGTTGAAGTTCGGGATTGCAGGTACAAATTGAATTCATCCCATACTTCAGGTTGGTTAATGGCATTCTATGGATTGAGACTCGAGTATGCCTTGGAAGGCAGCTTGAATTACATAGCATGGAAAGATAGAATGGAAGCTTTATTAGAAGACAATGGTTTGAAGGATTTCATTGATCAAGAAATCCCCAAGCCAGCTATAGCTAATGCACAAGAATTGGCTGAATGGAAGAAGTGTGTAGCAGAAGGCGAGACAGATTCTTTTGGAGGGAGTTTGAGACCATAATGTCTCAAGTCTCCATGAGAAGGAGACTCCGTTTTCAATGTGGAAGACATTGAAGGACCTCTATCAGAACAGTAGTGACCAGAGGAAACTGGCGCTCAAGGATAAGCTTCGGAAAATCAAGATGGAGAAGGGCGATATTATTTCTACATATTTGAACAAGCTCATCACCTGTAGAGATGAGCTTGGTAGTGTGGGAATAAAAACTGCCGATGATGATATGGAGAGCCTTGCTCTCCTCAGTCTTCCAAAGAGCTGGAATAGCTACCAGGACTCTGTGAATGGAAGAGAGAAAATTCCAGATTAGGAAGGACAATGGTCGTATCTCATGCAGGAGGAGATCAAGAGGAGCACTCGAGATGGTTCTTCATCAAAGAATGATGATGAAGAAAATCTGGCCTTAGCGAGTAAGGAAAGGAAAGGGAAAGGGAAGGCTTCCCATTCCAAATCGAATTCTTCTCATGGAGGGAAGAAGGGTGACAAATCTAAAGTGAGATGCTTTAATTGTCATGAGATGGGACATTATGCAACTAATTGCCCATCGAAGAAGTCCAAGAAGGGATCCACAAAAGGATCGAAAGGTGAGGCATTATCCTCTCAGTTCAAAATGGACTTTACATTCATCATATGTATGGTTTCATCGATGGTGGGTTGTGTTTGGTATCTGGATAGTGGAGCCTCATTCCACATGACCGGTGATAAAAGTTTATTCAGTACCTTGGAGGAGAAAGACCTCAAGATGCACACAGAGATGGGTGACTATGGAAAGTACAGTGTTTCAGGAGAAGGAACGGTTGCTTTTCAGAGGGAGCATGGAGCTCCTCTCGCCTTGACTGATGTAAAGCATGTGCCTGGACTGAAGAAGAACTTGGTATCGGTCGCGATGTTAGAGGACAAAGGCTACGATGTTGTCTTCAATAAAGGAAAGGCGTTCCTAAGACACAGAGCCACGGGTCGGACCAAGAGGATTGGCATTCGAGTGAAGAATCTCTATAAACTAGAGGTATATGACTGTGCTACATTGAGTTTGAAAGCAGAATTGGTGCAAATCCAAGACATTGGTGAGTTATGGCACAGGCAGTTGGGCCATTTGCATCATGGGGCCTTGAAGATAATGCAACAGATTTCTACAAGACTTCCCAAAGGTAAACTTGAGCAAGTTGACACATGCAAAGGTTGTACCTTGGGAAAGTACGCTAAGTCTTCCTTTCATGATCGAGAGAGTCGAGCATAAGTGATCTTAGGCTGAGTTCATACTGATTTGTGTGGACCATTCGCGATGACATCCACAGTGAAGAAAAGGTATTATGTGATTTTCATTAATGATTTTTCTCATTAATGCTGGATTTATTTCATGTAGAAGAAGGACCAAACCTTCTCAAAGTTTTGTGAGTTCAAAGCTTTGGTTGAGAAAGAGTCAGGGAAGAAGATCAAGGCCTTGAGAAGCGACAAGGGTGGAGAGTATGTCTCTCAAGAGTTTAAGGACTTTTGTGCAGTGGAAGGAATTAAACGGTAGTTTACGACATCTCATAACCCACAGCGGAATGGGGTGGCCAAAAGGAAGAACATAACGATTGTAGGGGAAACACAGGCGATATTGCATGACCAAGGCCTACCACTTCATTTGTGGGCTGAGGCATGCAACACAGCTGTCTATTTGCAGAATAGAAGCCCACATCGCATAATTGGGATGGGAACACCAGAGGAAGCTTTCTCCGGTAATAGACCAGATGTGGGTCACTTCAGGATCTTTGTCTCATCGGTATATTGCCATGTGACAGAGGATGCACGGAAGAAGCTTGAGCTAACAGCTGAGTTGGGGATATTTGTGGGGTACACTGATACACCCCACAACTATCGGGTGTACTTGCCTACCAATCAGAGGACAATGGTTTGCAAAGATCTCAAGTTTGATGATCAGAAGGCCATGTGAGTTTCCCTTGAGAGGGAGCTCCAACTATAGGCTATGGAGGAATTGCTGGTTCCTAAGGAGGAGGAGCCTCAGACTAATGTGGAGTAGCTGCATGAAGAGGTTCCAGGAGTGGATACATCCACTCAAGCAGAGTCTTCCAAAGATGGACGGAAGCACACAAGAGAAGTTGACAGATTGTTGTTGGATGCGAGAGAGAATGTGGGAGAACCATATTCTCAGTGCGGACAAAGGAGGTCACCTGAGAGGTACATTGGATACATGGCCCTTGTTGGGGAATGTGTTGAGACTGAGCCATCTTCCTTTGACGAAGCAATACAGTAGTTGATTTAGGTTGATGCTATGGTGGAGAAGTATGACTCCATAGTTTGGAACAGTGTTTGGGATGTGGTTTCAAGACTGGAGAACAAGATAGTTGTGAGTTCCCGTTGGATTTACAAGGTAAAGCAAGTTGCTGATGGTAGTGTGGAGAAACATAAGGCAAGATTTGTTGCCCGTGGTTTCTCACTGGTCGAGGGGATCGACTATGATGAGAATTTTTCTCCTAGAGCAAGGTACTCATCTATGAGATCGATGTTGGCACTATTAGCATAGATGGGTTGGAAGATCCATCAAATGGATGTGAAGACTGCATTCCTCAATGGCAAGATTGAGGAAGAGGTGTAGATAGAGAAACCAGAAGGTTTTGAGAACTTCGATCGTGAGTCGCATGTGTGCCGACTCAAGAGAGCTTTGTACAGCCTAAAGCAAGCACCTCGTGCTTGGTACACTAGGATCGACAACTACTTCGCTGGGTTGGGCTTCATAAAGAGTGAAGCGGATGAGAACCTGCACCACATCATGGTGAAAGGTAAGAAGTTGATCATTGTACTATGCTGATGATCTCATATTGACAGGTGATGATCAGTTGATCATGTCTTGCAAGGAGGACCTTGCAAGAGAATTTAAGATGAAAGACATGGGTCTCATGCATTACTTCCTTGGCATGGAAGTATGACAAAAGGATGGGGAGTTCTTTGTGTCTCAGGGCAAGTATGCCAATGAGATACTCAGGATATTCCACATGGATAAGTGCAAGACCATGCAGACTCCTCCAGCAGGTAACTGGAGGAAGGAGGGTGCTACTTCAGAAGAAGTAGTAGAAGCTACTGTGTACAGGCATATTGTGGGTTCATTGATGTACTTAGTGAACACACGACCAATTTTGTGATATGCGATGAACCATCTGAGTCAAGCTATGGTTCATCCTACCAAGATGTTTTGGAAGGTGACAAATCATGTTTTGAGATACCTCAGAGGCACATCTCAGTATGGATTATGGTACAGACAGACAGAGGGAGTGAAGCTACAAGGCTTCACTGATGCAAATTGGGCAGGAAGTCCATCAGATCGAAAGAGCACATTAGGTGGAATTTTCAACCTTGGGTCAACAGTAGTTTCTTGGTACAACAGGAAATAGAGGTCAGTTGCACTCAGCTCGGTAGAGGCTGAATACATGGCTGCAAGTCAAGCAACATGTGAGGCCATCTGGATGTGGAAAATTCTAGTTAGCTTGTTTGATCAGAGGATGGATCCAACTATGATCTATTGTGATAATTAGAGTTGTATCAAACTCTCTGAGAATCCAGTATTTCATGACAAGTCCAAGCACATCGACATTCGGTATCATCATCTCAGAGATTGTGTGACTAGGAGGATCATGTTGTTGCAATATATTTCGACCAAGGAGCAAGATGTTGACATTTTGACTAAGGCATTGTCAAAGTGTAAATTTGAGTTCCATAGAGACAGGATCGGGGTGGCAGATAATCCCTTTCTTGTTGAGAGGGAGTGTTGAAATGTGGCAACAAGAATATTCCAATTCTAATTTGTCCTTGATTTAAAACTGAGAATTAAAATTTGAATTTAGTCTCACCAGTTGCTTGAAAAATAATTAATTAATTAATCTTGGATTAATTAGTTGGAAAAATTCAAGCTAGAAGTCTTTGCGAAGTCATGCAATAGTTATCCCTTAAATTAAGGAGATTATCCCTTAATTAAGGAGATAAGGATGAGTTATATTTGTGTTGTAATTAGTTAGCTCAGTTAACTGAGTTATGTCCAGTTAAATTAGTTCCAACTGTTTGAGGAACTAATTGTGAGTTCAGTCAGTTAATGCATGCATGCATCAAACTAGTGTAGTCCAGATAACTGAAGATTCTCTCATAAATAACTCATGCATGTATATTCAGAGAAAGACCCAGTTGAGATTAAAGACAAAGATAGTGTACTATCAGTTGCTATAATTTTCCTATAATGAAAACTCTTGCATGTAGAAGGAATTCATTCCTTGAGATTTCCACAATTTTATAGGGTGTAAGATCAGTGTTACACATGGTAATAGTAGGATCACCCAGGAAAAACTGCGCTAGGAAATAGGAGCTTGGAGGGCAGTGTGGAGGACTTAATGAGAAGTCTATTTTGCCCATGAGCATCTGTGAGGATTGTACTGAGAGCTGGATAGTTGTGAGAGCTAAAGCTGTGTGTAATCCTGAGATATTTCCACTTGTATGATAATACAGATAGCAGGGTTTTTAGCTGAGGCTTTCCCCAGAGTATTCTTTTGTGTTTCATGTGCATTGATTCTGCTTCTGGTTATATGTGTTCTGCTTGATCTTGCTCAAATCTATTAAGCTTCTGCAAGTTTGCTTGTAGAAGTAGATTAACTATTTTTCTTTAGTTGTATTGCATTATCAGGTTAATCTATAGTGAGAATTTCTACCACCTACGGAACACACCTGGAAGAAGACATACCATTCATCTGGGTAGGGTTTCAATATATGGCCATGCTCCACCGTGTGGAGATAAGGAAAACTAATGGTTTTTATCTTGGGCTATGTTGATCATTTGTGAGGAAGGTGAGCGATGAGCTCTGTTGCAATCTTGGCAGGGTCGCCTTCCTCCTTTTCAATCGCAGGATTTTCTTTCTGAGAATTCTATGTGGGTAGTATGTCCAATAGTTTTGGGTTGGCTATAGTTCTCGGATATTTCAGTTATTGCCCAACCAAAGGCCACAAAATTCCTGGGGTTTTAACAGGTTTTTCACGAAATGTCTAGATTCATAGTTTTTTCAGGTAAGGTATTGAAATATTATCATCTCCTATGTTTTATATTATTCCCATCTCTTATTCACTAAACCCTAACTCATTCCATTTTTTGTTATTATAGCATGGCGTTGAGAAGGAGTTTGGTGTCGCACTTCTCTCAAGTATTGTACAGGTCTTTTCAGAGGTTTTTCGTATATTCCCTACACTAGCCATCTTTCAATTAAAAGTTTCTTACCGCGACTCCTTTGATTGCATATTTTGCACAGGTAATGTACCATACACACCCATGTAGTGACTCTTCCGAAGTTCATGAGTATATGAGTTTCTGGGCACGACACCCTGAAAGAGGGTCTTCCCTTACAGGTGCTTAATTCAACCTTGCTCCCTTCTAGGGTATATTCTACTAAAGTTGTATTGTCTACTAATATTTTGAACTTCCCATTCAAATATGACAGATAAATTATAGTTCCTTACCCGAAATTTTGGGTTCTTAATAACGTTCTAGCTATTGTTTTATATGAACGTTATTTATGTTTCATTTTGAGGTTGTCAGCCACATGTTAGACTCAGAATACATGAGGAAGTTTTGGTTCAGTTGTATTTTGTTTTCCCTTGTGTTCAAGGACATGTTTTGAACAGATTTTATGTTTGTTTTTATTAAGTGCCCTTCGGTGATAAAATTATGATGAATTTCAAGTTTTGTGCCTCTAGAACTCAGTTTTATGTATGCATTATGAGTTGTTAATCACCAATTTTCTTTCCTGATTATTAGTTTCCTATGGAGATTATTCACAATTATTGTGTACTTTGTATAGAACAACTCTAATTTATTTTTTGATGAAACTTAGTGCTTGTTGTACTTTTAGAGCACAACATATATTATGAATTTCATTATGGTATCGAGGTTGAGTGTTTAGACTTATTTTGTCTGTCGTCTTCGCTTCAGGATTGTTCCCAAGTGGCTAGTTGAATCTGGCCTAGTAAGGGACTAACCTGAACAATCACCCTTAGCCACCGTTATGTTACTATTTTTTTCATGCAGTTAATGTCCACTCAATCATATGACTCTTTCAATATGGAACTAATTTAATTTACTATTCCTTCAACATATAAGGAACTAGGTATTTATTACTCGTTAACACAATAGAAAGAATACACTTGTTATTTTAGCTTGAGTATATAAATATCTACTTGTATGGAATTTGTTTATTGTCAGAAACCCAATTTCACATATCATAGATAACCATAAAATATTTATGTTAAATTACAAAGAAGTTATGTAACTGTCGAGTTATAAAATGCAATTGTATACATTCGTTCTAATTAACTGTGTTTAACCACTGAAGTTTCCTATGAATATTTATATGTTATATTGGGTCATCTAGGAATTCACCAAGTAACCACACTATCCAACCATGAGAAAGGAAATTACATCATTTTCTCTCCCCCGAGCATCTTTATACCCTAAAAGTTCTTTTCATTAGTACCCAACAAAGTTAATTTTCAAGCCTCAGACCCCCCTAAGTTCAATCCTAGATCTAACATTAATCTTGAGATTTCCATAGGTGAATTCCAAGATTCACTTAGTTACCATATATTTTAAAATAAACATAATCACAAACTTTAACCATCCAAAACTAGGCTTCCACTTAACCTAAAAATTTTTAGTCTCAAACAATAAAACAATAAAAGTAAATGCAAGTAACTCACAAAAATCGCAATGTATGATGGGGTGTTACACATGTACAAAATAGATTTATACCCTCATAAACTATAAAATTAAAAATTCACTCCTCATCGAGGCCATAACTTCATAAACTATAAACCACAATCCAATTTATATACACATCTACAATAAGGGTCCTAGTGAACGCAATTGGAGATTATATTAAGATTAGACTATCGCCGAGTATATATTGTTGGTCGGGGCTGGACTGTCAGGAGTTCAGGGCTTGAACTTGTTCTTGGTACACCACGACCTAACTACATCACCCTCTGCGTGGTTTGGTTAGACCCGACTTGACTTAGGGTCGAGCTCTCCCTTACTCGCAAACCCATATGCCAACAAGCCCGACTTCATCTACAAATGGCCCAGAGCGCATAGTCGAGGTTGGGAGTGTCCATTCACTACTCATAGGCATTTATTATATTAATATTCGACATATTTATTAAATAAATAACTAATATGTTAATAAAATACTCATTTAAGATGAGTATTTTTTAAATATTGATTTTAATTAATCAAAAAAATATTAATTAGTTAATTATTGATAATTAAGTTGTAATAATAAAATATTAATAATTAGTTAATAATTAATAATTTATAAGAAATATTTCGGTGTAAATTACATGCAGAAAATATCTATCGACGTCTTTCGAACCAACTAGTGTGGTTCATTGTTAGGACAAGTTGAAGAAACAGATCCAGCTTAGCATGTTAAATAGTTTGAGCAGAGCCTCCAATGGCTAACTTGACCAACGGCTAATTTTTTTTTTTTTTTTTTTTGATATTAGTACCTTTTACAACCTTCTACTTTCTTAATTAAAATATATATTATTATTATTATTTATTTATTTATTTTTTTAAGTTAACTTAATTTTCTCGTTGCAATGTGTTGATTATTTCTAACTAACTTTTATGAATATTACTTTATATTTATATATATATACATATAATTTATACATATATTATAAGAAAATGTCCTTTATATAACTAATTTCCATTAAATTATAATAATTTTTATGACCCTGGTCCTAAAGTCAAAATTAGCCGTTGGAGGCTCTGCTCAGACTATTTAACATGCTAAGCTGGATCTGTTTCTTCAACTTGTCATGACGATGAACCACACTAATTGGTCGAAACGCGTCGACAGATATTTTATGCATGTGATTTACGCCGAAATATTTCTTATACATGATTATGGATCACAGAAGCCTCAATTCAACAATTAATAATTTATTATATTAAACAATTCATTAAAAATCAATTATATTTAATAATTAATAATAAATTATATTTAATATTTAATAATAATAAATAATTATATTTAATAATTACAATTATTAATTAATAATATTTAATTAATAATTAATTAATTTTTATAATTAACAATTAACAATTTATTTTTTAATGAATTAACTATTAATTAATAAATAATTAATAAACCATTAATTATATATTTATTTATAATTAAATGGGTTAATTAATATCAGTTAATTATTAATTACATTAATTAATAATAATAATATATTTATATCAATAATAACAATTAATAATAGTTAATTAATATTATGTGATAATCAATTAATTTATAAATATGAATGGCCTAGTCTAACTTAGAGATGAAATACTTATTTTCACGACATTTTTTCTGGTTAATTTTAAATTCAGTAGACATTTTTAAAAACTTGAGTTTAAGTTATAATTGACTTTAGGCTTCTGTGATCCATATCTTAAGTGTTAAGAATTTTTTCGTAAATTGATTATCTTGAGTTTAAGTTGTTTAAGTTGTAGAATTTGAGTGCCCATATGAGTTTTTGATGGTGCTAAATCCATTTATGCATTCAAAAATGCCTTTTGAATAACAAAAATTTACATTCTTTTTTTTTTTTTAAATTGTTTGGCTTGATTATGGTGAAAAAGTCTATTTCATCTATACGTTAGACTAGGCCAATATTAATTAGTTAATTGCTAACAATCAATTATAATAATAAAATATTAATAATTACTTAATAACTAATAATTAATTATATTTAATAATTAATATTTAACCATTAATTATATTAAATAATTCATTAAAAATGAATTATTAAAATAATTAATAGTGAGTTATATTTAATAATTTATAATTTATAATATATAATATATAATTATAAATAATGATATTTAATAATTATAATTATTAATAATTAATGGAGTTGTCTTTAGTGCAACTTTTTGGATTTTTCTAATGCCGGAATCCAGCAGAAAAATTTGAGGTGAAATCTTGATTTGTGTTATTTAAACTGGTTTTTTGATAGTATATATGGATTCAACACCCTGAAAAACCCCTAGGGCACTTGGATTGTGCAAGGGTTACCCATCAAACTTGTGATTTCAATAAATTCCTGCAAGATTTTAGAGAAATTAGACTGGAAAAACCTACAGGAAAAACTTCCAAAAAGTCACACTAAAGACAACTCGATAATTAATTATATTTAAATAATAATTACTTAATTTTTATAATTAATAATTAATAATTTAGTTTTTATTGAGTTAACTATTAATTAATAAATATTTATTTATTTAGAATTAATATTAATTTACTTAGTAATGAAATTATCTTAATTAATATTAATTCAAAATTTATTACTTATTAATATTAGCCACATTTTACCCAAGTTGTATGGGATCATTCTCGGAAATAATATTAGAACTTGGTTTGAAATCCATGGTAAAAAAGCCACAGGGAAATCTAGTTTTAGAAGGCATCACTTTACGACCGATCACCTTGTCACTCTTAAGACCATTGCCAAGGATTTACGTAAGTCTAAGACTGATCTCTTTTGTTGCTTTGTTGACTTTAGAAAATATTTCGACACGGTTCCTTGAGAGAAGTTATGGCAAAGGCTTGAAGAGATAATGGTTCCTCCCGAGTTAAGGGTCATTGTTATTAGATTATATGAGAATATTATTGCCAAGCTTAAGAGCGTCAAGGGTTGGTCTACTGATATTAAATGCAACATCGGTGTTAAGCAAGGGTGTCCCCTATCCCCTACCCTTTTTTGCATTTACATTGACAAGCTTGAGGAATGCTTAGAAGTTGTTGGTTGTGAAGGACCCAAGCTCACTGGCATAGTCATTACTCTTCTCCTTTATGTTGATGATATTGTTCTTCTTGCCAAGAGTCCCGACAATCTCAATAAGTAGCTTAACACCCTCCATGATTATTATTCCAAGATGGGTATGACTGTTAATACTGACAAGACTAAAGTTATGATTATTAAATCCAAAAAGATCGCTTATGATAATTTCATTTATGATAATAATTACTTAGAGAATGTTTCTTCTTACAAATATTTAGGTATTGACATTCATCATCAACTCAACTAGAACTATAGCATTGAGAAAATGATTATAGGAGGTTGGAAAGCTTACTATGAGCTTGAAAAAAATTGTAAGATGACTGATATTTGGGTTTGGAGTAAAAAAAAATTCCTCTTTGAGACTCTCGTCACCCCTGTTATTTTATATGGATGTGAGGTGTGGGGTTGCAGTCTATCTAGAGATTCATGGAGAAATATTGAAATGATCCAAAAGAAATTTATAACCTACAACCTCAAGATTAAAGGTAATACTCCCTACCCTATTCTCTTAATTGAGGCTAGTCTTTCCCCCATTCAATGCATGACTATGTTTAGGTATTTGATGTATAAGAAGAGGTTGTACAACATGGAAGCCAAGAGACTCCCAAAAATTGCTTCTAACTCTAGTCAAAACCACCTTCGACTCAAGCGAGGGTGGAATAAGGATGCCAAGTCTTGGTTCAATCATTGGGAGATAAAGAAGGAGATCATCTTGGGAAATAAAGATAATATTAAAAGCATCATTATTTCCAAATTTAAGGATAAGTTGTGTAGTGATAAGGAGTTAAAGGGGAAAATAAAGTTAAGATACTAGAAGGAGGTTATCAACCCCACGCTTGCTAACCAGAATCACCTTTTTTACTTAACCAGTGATAAGAAGAGAATGAATATTACAACGATTAGAACTAATTCACATGATCTTCGGAGTGAAACTAGGCATTGGCTTAATCCCGAGATACCTAGGGACGAGAGAATATGCCTCCTTTGTGATACTAATAGTGTTGAATATGAATTTTTTTTTCCCTTGGATTGTTTGGCCCTTACTCACATCCGCTCTCATTTCCAAAACATTTTTCCCATGACCAACCTCCTCGACTTGTTAAGTCAACAAAACTACAGTGACCTCAGAACACTTCTTTCCCTCCTTTTTTTATCACAGAAATAAATTTTTTAATAATCCCAATTAACCACTTCTTTAATAAGGTTTGATAGACCATATCAGTCTTAGTAGACGTTAATCATCATCATCGTCATTTATTAATAATTAATTGATCTCTTATCTTTATAATTAAGACGATAGGCATTTTATAGTGAGGTTCTTCCTCATGCTATTGTAGCAGATTCATTAGCCTAAAGAAGTGCTTTCCAGGCTGGCCAATACAAGGGTTACATGGATTTCTTCTCTGATTTTCTTCATTTTTCCTTTTGTTCCACTTTAGGGCGATTATGGTTTATTTATAG
This sequence comes from Pinus tabuliformis, assembly GCA_031772625.1. Lineage (NCBI taxonomy): Eukaryota > Viridiplantae > Streptophyta > Pinopsida > Pinales > Pinaceae > Pinus > Pinus tabuliformis. The sequence continues at coordinate 1,125,968,839 of CM062807.1, forward strand.
GAGAATATCAGAAATTTGTCTTCATCTTATTCTAGTGTTAATGGAAATCAATCGTTGTCAATGGCTCCTCCTAAATTCCATGATGAAAATGAGTATAGGTTTCTGAGACTTGATCGTGATGGAAGCCTTCGTGTCTACCAACTCTCTCTGAAGCCCGAATATAATGATGTCAAAGATTCCCTCCAACATCTTCACTTCCTCCACTATTCTAGGTCTGAATACAACCATAATGTGGGTGCAAAGTATACCCACCAAAACAAATCTCTCGATCACCAATTTCACCCCGCTCTGCCTGATTCTCTCGTTTACTATTTTACAGGCATGTCCTTCTTTCACCATCGCTCATTCAAAATTCGTGATGAGATAATGGGACGTCGTCTCTGTAGACATTTCCAGAGCCTTTGATCTGCTCATTATTTCCAACAACACAACATCGAAGCTATAAACATTTCTCTTGTTTGTAAGTTGACCATAAAGAGTGCATTTGGGGGCCAAGTAGTCGGGCGCACCTTCTCCCCTTATCTGGTATTCTCCTCCTTCTTTAGTCATGATCCTCACCAAACCAAAATCGGCCACATGAGAATTCATATCATCATCTAAAGAATGTTAGTGGCTTTGATGCCTCTGTGTTAAATCATCGGCCCAATTTTGTCATGGAGATACGTAAGTCCCTTAGTAATTTCCATGACGATGTTCCTGTCCTGCGGCCATATCAAAGGTTGGGTAATGGATTTTCTCCAAAGAGATGCTAATCCAGATTCCCATTGGGCATGTAGTTGTATATCGGAAATAGTTGGTTCCCTTCCCTTTCGTCGACGTTTATGCAGTATCCTCTCAAAGCGACCAGATTCGTGTGCCTGATGTTGATGATGATCCGCACCTTAGTCAGGAATTCAAAATCTCGTTCCAGAGTGCAATTTCTGATTCTCTTCACCACGATTCACTGACCGTTGTCAAGCATTCCCTTATACACTATACCAAAGCTCCCTTATTCGATGAGTTTTACATCACTGAAATTATCGGTGGCTACCTTGATCTCCTTGTTATAGACATATTTGGGCACTTCGACCCCAATCATATATGTCGATAAACCAAGGGCTCTTTAAACCCTAAAAGTGTTGTTTCATACCCTAAAGGATCATGGTCAACTGATTACATAATTTCCCAGAAGTTCCACCTGAAAAACCACTCAGAACTGGCCAAAACTGGACCATACTGACTACTCCACCGTAAAGGTGCGATGCATATTGGCTCCTACACTAGCCAGGTGTGATGCATACTGAAGAGGCCTTCTGTAGGGTGCGATGAGCGAGAATGGACAAATGTTTGAGACAATTTGCTAAGTGGATGCTCATGGAATCTTCTAGAAACTTCTCCTATGACACTTGCCTCTCTGAATTCGCCCAGGAATGAGTAAGAGATCAATGAAATCTCCAAGTGGAACCAAGAACTATTAGTGGAATGACACTAATAAAAAAACCCAGAGTTAACTCACACCCTTGCAAGACATCTATAAATGGATCCCTCATTTGAGAGATCTAGGGGCTGGAATTTTGTAATTTGTAAGGAAGTGCTGTTGGTTTATCTTTGAGAAGAGACATTGTATTGTTGGGTGATCTTGCTTTTAATGAGGTGAAGAGGGCTTTGATGCTGGGAGGATAATGTTGGATCAGACAGCTGGGTTGCAATCCTCTCTTCTATTATTAATAAAGTTTGTTGAGTTTTCCTCCATACAATCGTGTATTTGTGAATCTTGTTATTTGTAAATGCAATTGTATGTTCAATGTATTTCTGATTCTACATTGTTTATGATATTATAGATCGAGATGCTTTGATGGTGTTTTGCTACTTTGGCTCTATAGGTATTCTCTAAGTGGGACAAGTAGGAGAGGAATTGCAAGCTCTATCAAGGGAGAGAGAAATCAAGCGAAAGATCTAGGTTGGTCCCCTTTGCTTCTCTCTTATCTATCATACATAAAGGAAATCACAAATTGCTTTGATTGTTTGTTTCTAAGATAGCTACCAATCTTAGTGGGACTAGCAGATTGAAAAGACACTAGTTTTCCCGAAAAAAAAATGGTGACTCCACCGGGGAGCGAATAGTTTGTTTGTTTGCTATTGTTGTTTGCTTTATAAACTACAGACGGAGCTTGAAGTTACCCAGATAGCCTTCGAACTGCTCTTGCTATGCAATTGCAAAGTAGATGAATGTTGCTTTAGTCAATCTCAAAGTTGAATTATGAACTAAACATTTGACTTACAAGCATTCTAAACGCCCTTGTGGTAGCTCAATAACCTCCTAAGATCATACCCCTGTACTTTGTTCTTTACTATTCATAGTAGCTCAGTCTAAATCTCTAAACTTAGCTGCAAATTTTGGCAAAAACCCACCTCAGTTTCGCTCCCTGGCCCATCGCATTGTCTATAACTGGAAAACAGCATGCATCGCACCTCCCGTGTGTAGTAGGTGAGATGCATCCCTGTTTCTGAGAAGCACAGGTGCGATGACTGAGTAATACTATTTCTCTCTTTGAAATTTGGGTTTTTTCCTCCTTGTTTTCAGCTCTATTAAGTTGTTTTACTGCTTATGATCAGTATCTCATTGCTGAAGCCTCCTTCCTTTACATTGTTCAGCCTCCATTGATTAGGATTAGTAAATGTTTTTGTGTATTTTTCCATCATTTACGATCCTTCGTAAAAAAGTAGCTTAATCAAAATGTCGTTTTTTGATGCAAAAGTGTCGTAATTGTCATTTTGAGTCAAAAAGAAGAGTGCCTTAAAGTCTTCCTCCTCTAGATAGTCGATTGTACTTTTGTCATTGTATTTGATTTGAATTGTTAATATTTGAAGTGTCGAAAGAAGTTTTCTATTCGAAATTGAAAAGTGTCGTTTAGTCTTCCTTTCATTTTGAAAAGAAATTGTCGAAATGTCACTTTGAAGAAAATAGTTCTATTGACCTAGGTTGTCATTTATGTCAAATGGCAATATTCTGGATACTAAAGGATGACATGAAGCCAAGGGGATGCAGAGCAGATTCATGAAGAGACAGGAGCAAGGCCATCAGGATAGCCAAGCCATAAGCAAAGAGGAGCTACCTAAGGAGGCATATGAAAGCACATAATAGGATATTGGAGCAAGAGAGGCATTCATATATGCAAGGAGGTCTTTGGAAGACACTACCAAGCCAGAGCAGCAGATGGAGACAAGAGGAGCAGACAGAGCTACAAGAGGAGCCACACACACACACACACACACACATATATATATATATATAGAAACAGAATTAGCGGAACTACAGGAGCAAACTAAGCGAGTAGAATAGAGCCAAAGAAGAGGAGCACACAGAGCTATCGAGGAGGAGACAGAGCCACCAAGAGGAGCAGATGGAGCCAAGAGGAGAAAACGGAGGAGCCATATATATATATATATATATATATATATATATATATATATATATATATATATATATATGTGCCAAATAGAGGAACAAACAGAGCCATGGGATGCAACAAACACAGCTGGCGGAGCCATAGAGGAAGCAAACACAGCTATCGGGAGCTATCAGGAGCCATATATCCATAGATAATACTATCGGGAGCTATCAGAGGAAAAACCCATATATATATACATGAACAACTATTGGAGCAACATAAGCGGAGAAGCATAAAAACAAAGTTAAAATAGCGGAGCATATAAACAAAGTTAATATGCGCAGACCCATGGGACCATTGTAATATCGCGTCCGTCGCGTCGGGAGCATGTATCAGGAGCGGTAAAGGCCCTGCCTCTGATTGCGATAATATACGCGGACCCGATGGCATATCACAATTTGATTGAATGCTATATCGCATCCGTGATAATCGCGATGTATAAGGGGCTGTCAACCACAAAAAGCCGATTGCGATATGTACGCGGACCCGATGCGGGATTGTGTTATGGTTGAATCTATTATCGCATCTGCCCATCGCAATGCTACATGGAAGGTTGTCCGACTAGAAGCACCGATTGCGATAGAGGTATGGACCCGGCGGAGTTATTAAAACAATTTAAAATAATATCGCGTCCGAGTATCGGGGAATTGGCTATGTTATATGCAAATCTGCCGATTGCGATTGTAAGAGCGGACTCGATGCTATATTGCGATTTGAATTAATGTCTTATCGCGTCCATCGGCCATCGGCCATTGGCGACTGCTGATATGTTGCGAGCGCCGATTGCGATGAATGCTGCGGACCCGATACAGTTTAAATGCGGGTGAATTAAAATTGAAGTCCGGCTCTTTAATAAGTTTCGACTGTTTCACTCATATTTCCTGTGTATTTACATATTTGCCTTGCGCGTGGTTTGAAGGGCCAACGATGCCGGTGGTAATGTGACATGTGGGCTTGCCCTGATGGTATAGTCTCTCCGAATGAAAGCCTCTGTAAACATTGTAAAACCCTGTGTATGTCAAATAATTATGGATAAAAGGAGCGTTGTTACAGGTTTAACTTGTAATAAGTATTCTTTGTGTATGTGGCCTCTCTTCCTCTTGTATGTGTCCTGTGAATATTGGAACGCTTGGATAGATAGAGGAAACTGAAGTTTGGGAAGCCGAAGAAGCAAGCAAGCGAGGAGGTAACTGAGAGAATAAGCGAGCGTTGAGGAAGCCGAAGAAGCAAGCAAGCGAGGAGGTAACTGAGAGAATAAGCGAGCGTTGAGGAAGCCGAAGAGCCTGCGGAGAAAGGAAGCCGAAGAGCCTGCTGAGAAAGGAAGCCAAAGAGCCAGCAAGTAAGAGGAAATGAATGGACAAAGGCATGGGAATGCATAAAAGCAGCAAAAATAGAGGATTGTTGAGGCTGTTGGTATTGCGAAGAACTAGAGTGTGAGATAGCAGAAGCAGCAGCAGTGAATGTTGTTGAAGGCTGTTGAACGCTGTGGAAAATAAGCTAGAGGAGACAGAGGCAGTGAGAGGATGCAGCAGAACAGAAAGAGGGCAGCAGGGCTAACAAGATAGCAGATAGTCGAAGGGGAGAAGCAGCCAGCTGAGATCATAAGCTTGAACAAGAAGTTGTTCTTTATGCAGAGCTTAGTTTAGCTAACAATAGATTGACTAAAGCTGCGTGAAGACATTATCAGAAGTCATGAAGGGTACTGGACACTCTGTGTGGGCAGTATGAAGAATTGGGAAGACTACTTCAAGAGAAGACTGGTTGTCATTGATACTGTAGTTTGGAGACTACAATGAAGCTGTAAATAGACAGAACAACAGAAAGGAGTTCTGAGAGAAGACGTAAGCAGGATTGGAGTCCTTGGGGCTGGTGCCTCAAAAGCAAGAAGGATAGGAGTCCTTGGGGTTGGTGCCTCAGAAGTAAGCAGGATTGGAGTCGTTGGGGTCAGTGCCTCAAAAGCAAGAAGGATTGGAGTCCTTGGGGTTGAAGCCTTAGAACTGAACAAGATTGAAGTCCTTGGGATTTGGTGCTCCTAAGTCCAAGATTGGTGTCTTGGCAAAACAAAGTTGGTACTCTGGAGGTTGGAGCCTCACCAAATTCCAAGTTGGATCTTGGCAACTGTTTTTGACAATCTATATATTGTATCTATTTTACTGCATAGTTTATATTAATAAAAGCATTTATTCTTGCTGTTCATCTTGTGTTCTGAATATATATGTTTTAACTGGTAAAACAATAGTGGGAAAAAGAAATACTGATTCACCCCCCTCTCAGTATTTCCAACAATTGGTATCAGAGCCGGTACCTTCATTCAAAGCTTAACAGCTTGAAGGTCGACATTTAGAACACAAATGGCGAGGTCAAGGAAGAAAGTCTCCAATCCTCCTAAGGATGTGTCTCCCTCTACTACTAAAATAGAAGACAATCAATTTGATGAGGCTCCAAGGCTCAATGGGAACTTTAATATATGGGAAGCAAGAATGAGGAATTTCTTACAGACTCAAGGCATTGAAGTCTGGAAATCAGTGATTGATGATAGCAGGATGGATAGAGAATCCAAGGAGTACAATGCAAAAGCAGTAAAGGCAATCTTGAATGGGCTCCCTAATTCTCTAAAGAACAATCTAGGAAAAGGTTCATCAGCTAAGGGCATATGGGACAAACTTCATGATCTTCACTCAAAAGGAGCATTGACCATCAGTCAAGAAGATGATGGAAATCTAGAAAGAAATCCAGAAACCATCATAGAAGCTGAAAATGAGAATGATGACATCAAGGCTAAAGCAGACCTAGAAGATGAAGAGAATGAAAAAGACTTTGTAGAAGAACTCCTCGCTCAACTTATGACTGCCAAAGAAGAGATTAAAAATTTGAAAAACGAAAATGAGGCACGTAAGAAGATAGCTCCAGTTGGTGACCAAGATCAAACAAGAAAGAAAGTTGACCTCATCAAGCTTAAAGTACAAGAAAGGGATGAAGAGCTTGCCAAGCTTAAGAAGGAATTTCATCAATGCAAAAGGAAGCATCATGAAGAAGTCATTTCCATGACAAATCAATTGAATAAAGCAAAGAAGCAGGAAAATACCTTGTCAAGTCAACTTGAACAAAGGCACAAGAGCATGAACAAACTTGAAGAAGAGATTGGTCAGTACAAGGTAGATGTCTCCTCCCTTAAGTCTCAATTACAAGAAGCCAGGAAACAGGCACAAGGAGCTGAGAAGAGAATGGAGAGCAGTCAAGAAAAGAGTGAAGAATTCTACAAAATGAAGTCAGATATCATCTCCCTTAAAATAGTAGCAGCTGAAGCTACTCATAGCAAGGAAGAAACTGAGGAACAAATTGCAAAGAAGAATAATGAGTGTGAAAGATTGGAAGAAGAGATTGTCCTCCTCAGAAAAAAGGTTGAAGGGATGAACAAAATCTTGAAGAGTTCTCAAGCCTTGGATGACATGCTCAGCTATCACAGATGTCCATCTGATAAATCAAGCCTTGGGTATGCAGGTGAATCCTCAAACAAGAATGAAAATGCTTTAAACAAAAGAGATGTGAAGAATCCAAAAAGAAATGGTGATGCTCCCAGTTCCAGCAAAGGCAAGGAGAAAAATCAAGGCTACAATAGAACAAATCCTGCTCCAAGAAGAAAACCAGCTCCAAGAAGAAATGTAGATGATGACAAAGAGGCGAGAGGCAATGGTTATCATCAAAGGATCTCAAGGCAGAAAGGCTTCAGAAGTACATCAAGGAAACCTCCATCTCCCAGGTATCAAAGTTCATTTTTTGGTTATTTTTATTCCTGTTCAAACTTTGGTCATATGGCAAAAGATTGTAAAGCATATCATAAAGATAGATGTTATCGTTCCCATCCATCTCATAGAGATAGATGTTATAGTCTCCGACAACCTCCAAGAAACAACTTTGCAGGAAGAAATCATGAATTATTATTCATGAACAATGTAGAATGATTCAAGTGTCATAACATCGGTCATATGGCACGCGATTGTAACTTAACATGGGCTCTTACACAAGCTAGAGCCATGGAAAAGAAGAAAGTTACACAAGTATGGAGAAGGAAGGAAATACAGTCCGAAAGTCCCTTGAGCTCTCCAGCCAATCTAAGCATTTTATGAGAAGATTCTACCAAAAGAGATGATGCATACAGTTAGGGGGAGCCTATCATGTCTCAGGAGCACTCCATTGAAGCATATGATCCTGTAACCATTCTTTGGGCTGTTGTTAAAGAAATAGGGAAAACAAACATGGTGTTGTTATCACAGAGGTTTATGTCTTAACTCCAGAATTTAATGTGAGAACAGATAAATTTTGGACACTAATAGAGATAGTATTCAAACAAACAGATACATCTGGAATAGAGTTTGAAGTAAGAGCAGCTGGCAGCCTATATCAAAACTGAAGCATTGCAAAAAGATGCAGATCAACAATTGTATTTAAAAGACAACCACATATTAGATATCTAAATCTGCTAAGAGGAAATAACTAGCTGAGATATGTACAAGAACACAAGGAAAGGATGGCAGTGAGTTAAGAAGAAGCACAGAGACACAAATAAACTCAGATCTGAAGAAAGACAACAAGAAAGACAATCTCAGCGGCAGTCTCTCCTGATTTGGACTATGAAGGTCTCTCAATGTTACTTGTGGAGACAACAATATGGATTGAAGCATGAAAGCCTGGACTTGGACACTTGGTGTATGGCCATTTGCAATATGAATGAAAGCATTAAAGTAGAGCATCCTTAAGCATTGTTGAAGCCATGATAAAGCAGTTCTGAGACATGAAGAGGGAATAATGTGCAAATTGATCCTTCTATCTTGAGTAAATAGAAGATGAGCACTATGACAGGGGGAGTCACAGACCCATGAAGATCTACCATTCATGAAGAACAAAAGCAGTTTGATAGGGGGAGTCCCAGAGCACTCCTTTGCCATTGATGTCAAAGGGGGAGAGAAGAAGAATATTGCCATCAATAACAAAGGGGGAGATTGTTGACCTAGGTTGTCATTGATGTCAAATGGCAATATTCTGGATACTAAAGGATGACATGAAGCCAAGGGGATGCAGAGTAGATTCATAAAGAGATAGGAGCAAGGCCATCAGGATAGCCAAGCCATAAGAAAAGAGGAGCTACCTAAGGAGGCATATGAAAGCACATAACAAGATATTGGAGCAAGAGAGGCATTCATATATGCAAGGAGGTCTTTGGAAGACACTACCAAGCCAGAGGAGCAGATGGAGACAAGAGGAGCAGACAGAGCTACAAGAGGAGCCACACATATATATATATATATATATATATAATATATATATATATATGCGAACAGAATTAGAGGAGCTACAAGAGGAGCTACAGGACGAGCCATATATATATATATATATATATATATGCGGAAACAGAATTAGTGGAATTACAGGAGCAAACTAAGCAAGTAGAACAGAGCCAAAGAAGAGGAGCACATAGAGTTATCGAGGAGGAGACAAAGCCACCAAGAGGAGCAGACGGAGCCAAGACGAGAAAACAGAGGAGCCATATATATATATATAACACACACACACACACACACACACACACACACACACACACACACACACACACACACACACACACACACACACACACATATATATATATATATGCGCCAAATAGAGGAACAAACAGAGCCATGGGACGCAACAAACACAGCTAGCGGAGCCATAGAGGAAGCAAACACAGCTATTGGGAGCTATCAGGAGCCATATATCCACATATAATACTATCGGGAGCTATCAGAGGAAAAACCCATATATATATACATGAACAGCTATTGGAGCAACATAAGCGGAGAAGCATAAAAACAAAGTTAAAACAGCGGAGCATATAAACAAAGTTAATATGTGCGGACCATGGGACCATTGCAATACGTTGCAATTTAATATTGCGTCCGTCGCTTTGGGAGCATGTATCGGGAGCGGTAAAGGCCCTCCTTCCGATTGCGATAATATACGCGGACCCGATGGCATATCACAGTTTGATTGAATGCTATATCGCATCCGTGGTAATCGTGATGTATAAGGGGCTGTCAACCACAAAAAGCCGATTGCGATATGTACGCGGACCCGATGCGGGATTGTGTTATGGTTGAATCTATTATCGCATCCACCCATCGCAATGCTACATGGAAGGTTGTCCGACCAGAAGCACCGATTGCGATAGAGGTATGGACCCGACAGAGTTATTAAAACAATTTAAAATAATATCGCGTCCGGGTATCGGGGAATTGGCTATGTTATATGCAAATCTGCCGATTGCGATTGTAAGAGCGGACCCGATGCTATATTGCGATTTGGCTTAATGTCTTATCGCGTCCATCGGCCATCGGCCATTGGCGACTGCCGATATGTTGCGAGCGCCGATTGCGATGAATGCTGCGGACCCGATACAGTTTAAATGCGGGTGAATTAAAATTGAAGTCCGGCTCTTTAATAAGTTTCGACTGTTTCACTCATATTTCCTGTGTATTTACATATTTGCCTTGCGCGTGGTTTGAAGGGCCAACGATGCCAGTGGTAATGTGACATGTGGGCTCGCCCTGATGGTATAGTCTCTCTGAATGAAAGCCTCCGTAAACATTGTAAAGCCCTGTGTATGTCAAATAATTATGGATAAAAGGAGCGTTGTTACAGGTTTAACTTGTAATAAGTATTCTCTGTGTATGTGGCCTCTCTTCCTCTTGTATGTGTCCTGTGAATACTGGAACGCTTGGATAGATAGAGGAAACTGAAGTTCGGGAAGCCGAAGAAGCAAGCAAGCGAGGAGGTAACTGAGAGAATAAGCGAGCGTTGAGGAAGCCGAAGAGCCTGTTGAGAAAGGAAGCCAAAGAGCCAGCGAGTAAGAGGAAATGAATGGACAGAGGCACGTGAATGCATAAAAGCAACAAAAACAGAGGATTGTTGAGGGTGTTGGTATTGCGAAGAACCAGAGTGTGAGATAACAGAAGCAGCAACAATGAATGTTGTTGAAGGCTGTTGAACGCTGTGGAAAATAAGCTAGAGGAGACAGAGGCAACGAGAGGATGCAACAGAACAGAAAGAGGGCAGCAGGGCTAACAAGACAACAGATAATCGGAGGGGAGAAGCAGCCAACTGAGATCATAAGCTTGAACAAGAAGTTGTTCTTTATGCAGAGCTTAGTTCAGCTAACAATAGACTGACTAAAGCTGCGTGAAGACATTATCCGAAGTCGTGAAGGGTACTGGACACTCTGTGTGGGCAGTATGAAGAATTGGGAAGACTACTTCAAGAGAAGACTGGTTGTCATTGATACTGTAGTTTGGAGACTACAGTGAAGCTGTAAATAGACAGAACTCAGCAGAAAAGAGTTCTGAGAGAAGAAGTAAGCAGGATTGGAGTCCTTGGGGCTGGTGCCTCAAAAGCAAGAAGGATAGGAGTCCTTGGGGTTGGTGCCTCAGAAGTAAGCAGGATTGGAGTCCTTGGGGTCGGTGCCTCAGAAGCAAGAAGGATTGGAGTCCTTGGGGTTGAAGCCTCAGAACTGAACAGGATTGAAGTCCTTGGGAGTTGGTGCTCCTAAGTCCAAGATTGGTGTCTTGGCAAAACAGAGTTGGTGCTCTGGAGGTTGGAGCCTCACCAAAGTCCAAGTTGGAGCTTGGCAACTGTTTGTGACAATCTATATATTGTATCTATTTTACTGCATAGTTTATATTAATAAAAGCATTTATTCTTGTTGTTCATCTTGTGTTCTGAATATATATGTTTTAACTGGTAAAACAATAGTGGGAAAAAGAAATACTGATTCACCCCCGCTCTCAGTATTTCCAACAAGTTCAGATCTATACTTAGTTTTCCTTTTTTGCATTCTCACATTAAGGAAACGAAAAAAAATACATGCATTTGCATTTTCATTTATACTGTGTGCGAAAATTAATTAGGAAAAGTGCATTTAGTGTGTGCTCTTTGCTCTCTGTGAAAGAATCGTAATCTTCTTTGCTTAGTAGCTAGGATTTTCATTGCTAAAAAATAAACGACTGTTTATCATTTTAGATTGCATATTTAGGAATTTTACATTTACATCACACGGTGAACCTTGAAAGACAAACTTCTAAACAAGATAAACTCTAAAATAAATCTCAATGAACTTAACAACGCTTTGGAACCTAACACAACACATTTAGAGGTCTAGGCTAGAGACGTATTCCGGCGTTGTAAAATCTAGTAACTATTGTTTTCATCGAAGGTTGGGTGATTCCTCCTCTTTGATACGACAAGTGCTAGCACGGACTTGTGCTCCCCGTACTGTCGAGTATATATTGGGAGACCACAATAGGTTGATATCCTTTATTCTTAGGAAGCCATGTCTGCTGCCCTATCGATCGCAATGCACTGAACACAACATTTAGGAAGATTGACTGCCGTACATAAGTCCTTGGTAATTTCTCTTTAATTTACCACCAAGGTGTATATTGCAGTTTTGCGATTGGTTTGGTAATCCCTCTATCTAGATCTCTAGAGTAGTCACTTTCGTTCCTTTTCGACTCCTTAAAAGAAAAGGTTCATCTGAGCACTTGTCACTTCAGGCTCATTAAAAATCGAAGGCGACTAGAGTCATCTTTAGCTTTTTCTCGACTCTTAAAAATTGAAAAAGCAAAGTTGTGTCAAAGCGTCATTAAAATTTATTTAATTCGGAATAACATCCCTGTTCCTTCATTGATCTTAGGTTGAGATAATGGAGTCCACCAATCAAGGAATCCATCTTGAGGGGAATCCTAGTCCATTTTCTTCATGGGGAAACATTGGTGCTTTGTATATGGCCACATTGCCCCTTCCAGGAATCACAATTGGTTTGCTAGTATGGCTATTCTCAACCTCTGTCATTCAAAACACCGTGATTCCTCAGCAATCGAATCAGCAACCAGTTGATACTGAAGTTGACCCTTCACCTTCTACTTCGTTTGTTTCTCCCTCCCCTTCTTCCTCTTCGCTTGGTGAAAGTAGCGATGCTAGTAACCAGGTGACCGAGAAGAAGAAGAAAGGGAAGGAGAAAAAGAAGAAGTCAGTTAAGCAAGGGGGCAACCATGCAGCATTTGGTGAAAATCCGCACACTGAACTTTCCAAGCGCAGATCTCCATGCATAATTTGCAAGGGAGACCACCTTCATCGAGAATGTCCATGCATCCCTTAGATATTGAGACAATGGTCCCCCCGTTCACACCGTCAGGTGTCATCAACCTCTGGTAATCATGTTGATAGCTAACCATCAACTAGTAATAGTGAAGTCAATGGACAGAGAGGAAAGGTTAGATTTCCATGTAGGTTATGTGAAGATGATCATGCCCTTCACCGTTGTCCCTTTTGGACGAAGCCAAAAGAGTCTTGGATAACCGTCCTGCTTCGCCACAACGACTTCCACTTGGATACAAGAAACTCTCACCAAGTCCTTTACTAGTTGAAAATCCGACTGACGTAACTCAATCGTTGGTCGAAACGCCTATCGTTGAGAGTGAACCTTCTGAGTCCATATTGGACCAAAGTCAACAGGTCAAGATGGCAGTCGACCCAGTCTTGCCTTCAGAAGGTCCACCTTCAGATGATACAATTTCCAAAGAGAATGAGAACGATACCATTCAAATTCTTTTTGTTAATACAGAGTCTGATGAACTTGGGGGCAATCCACCCGTTCCTTTACAACAAGAGGAAAGTCCCCCAGTTCAAGGGGTTCATTCAACCATTTATCCGGTACCCCCTCCAAGCAGTCTAGTTGTTTCCTTCGATTGGAATCAACTAGCAAGACCCTGCCTTCCATCTAATGTACCATTTCGAATCATAGTACAAGTTTACAAAATGATCGTGTTTGGCACTATCATAGATGAAGGGGCTTCAGTGAGTATCCTTTCCTCAACTGCTTGGAAAGTGCTTGGTTTGCCATTGCTTATGCCTATTACTCAAAATTTATCACAAAGGAACCAATCGACTCTTAGGGATCCTTTCGAAGTTGCCAATAACTTTGAAAAGGAAAACTGTTCAATTAAACGTGATGGTAGTCCAAGGACCATTAGATTACAATCTAATTCTTGGACATGACTATATATATAGCATGGTTTCCACACTCTTTCGAGTAATGTGTTTCCCGCATGAAGGCAAAATGGTACAGCTTATCGACCAACTTTCATTTCCCGGTTCAAACATAGCTTCAAGTCAAACATCAACCCTAAATAGTCTCTTTGCGTTGAGAATGTCTCTTCAACCTTCATTCCATCCACCTGATTGCGGCGAGTAGTCCGGTGAATGTAATGAAGCTTAGGGGGCATGCACCCTGGTCCGCTTCGGCAGACGAACCCAGCTGAAAAGATAGATTTCCTTGTAGGTTATGTGATCGGTTTGAAACAAACATTTCCTTGTAGGTTATGTGATTGGTCTGAAACACCATTTCCTTGTAGGTTATGTGATCAGTCTGAAACAACCATTTCCTTGTAGGTTATGTGATTGGTCTGAAACAGCCATTTCCTCGTAGGTCATGTGATTGGTCTGAAACACCATTCACTTTTGTCCACTATGTGGACAAAGCCAAGGAAGTGTTTTGTCTAACCGTGGATGAAACAATCCTGCTTAACCGCAGTGACTTCCATATGGTGACCTGGAGACTCTCCTTTTCTCGATGCCTGGGGGCATGCAAACCTTTTTATGCAAGCGAAAAAACGACCAATTTCTTTTCTTAGCTTTTTAGTTTTAACTTCTTAGGTTAGGCGGTTGGTCCGGAAAACGTCTGCACACCAAATGGACCAAAGGAAGGGTTTTGTTTAAGACAAAACCATCCTACCTAACCTCATTAGTTCCTTAGCTTTTTAGTTTTTCTAGCTTTGTAGTTTGTTCGTTTCTAGCCTACATAAAATGGCAATGAGCATATGTTATCGCAGAGTACAAGCTCACTAAAAAAAAAATGAACCTACCAATTAGAGACATCTTTAACTACTGCAATGAGCAATGTTTGTGCAAGGTTCAAGCTCGTTAAAAGATAAACCCACTATTGAGCATATGTTAATGCAAGGTTCAAGCTCATTAAAAAATAAACCCGCCTACAGTAAACGACCTGTGTGATTGCCATGCTATCAACGTTTTGAGCCTTGGTTGTGTTCTACCATCACCTCCATTCTTTTGGCCGATCATACGCTTCCACTTGATTGTTTACCCTTTTGAGGAACAGCTACAATGAGTGGTTCTGTTAGCTACCCTCTTCACACCGCCATGTTTTGAGAAGTTCCAAAATTACCTGGAACCAGTTGCTACTCGAAAACACCACTCGTTCCTCAAAAAACAAGTCTCTTTTAAAATCTTTTTAGACTCGTTAAATATGAAAAGATTGTCAAGCTATTGGCCTTTCTAGCTCGTTAAAGAAAGGGGAAGTGCCATCCCTCCTGTATTTTAATATTGTTGGACTTGAGGGATTATCCCACAAAAATATCGAGTGCTTGTTTTTTTGGCTCGCTAAAGCGATCGAAAAATCATCCCTTAGGTATTACTTTATACTTTTTCGGATTTAAGGGATTATGCTACGAAAAAGGACTGCTGGAGTTTCCTTTTCGTCCCTTTTCAAACTCTCTAAACATGAAAAGGACCGAGTTATCCTTGTCGTTAAACTCGTTAAAACAATAACGACAAACTTGTCCACCCAGACAAGAATGAGTTTCACTATCGCTAGGCTCGCTAAAACATAGCGACAGGTTTTCCTGAAGGGAAAATTATAGAACAAGCATATGTTATCCTCCTCAAGCTTGACAAAAATAAAGAGGTACTGGTCAGCAATGACTGGGGAAAAAGGGAATAAAACTTGAAGAATTTTATTGGTAATAGGTTGTTGTTGAACATGACACTTTCACTCCATCGCCATGATTGAGTCGGGTTGGGTTATTTCGTTTGCCGGTCATATCACCATTGGTCCTCTGTACCATCCATATTTTGGGGTTAATGCTACCAATCCATCTCAGTGTTGTCGATATGTTCAAGAGAAGTCATTCAGAGAATTCACCATCCAGCTAACGCCTCATCCACTGCAATACCTTCACCCTCCATTTTTCATGACCATCATTCCTGAAACTTATATCATCAGATTGTTTCCACCTCCAGAAAATCATTTGCTTCGTTTCATGTCGTAGATGTGGGATACATCAAGGCCCTCCTACGACGGGTCACTTCTTGTCGACATTAGCTCATTATCCAAGAAGTTGACTTAGAAACAACCCTTTCAGTACTTTGAAGCTTGCATGCCTCAATGGCAAGTTTCTCACTTCCGGTGATAGGTTTACGTCATTGACCTTCGACCGAAAGATTTTGCGTGGTTTTCGACATCAGATCATATATTCACACTACATGAATTGTACTATAGTACCTTGAGGGTCATTAACATTATCAATGATTCCTCTCGTGCCTGTTAACAGCTCACATCCTTGGCTGGTAATCAGGCAATGTCTTTCCATGTTCGACTTCAGGACATCTTTTCACATGTATCGACTTGTACATTAGGTGAAGATTGAACAAGTTTGAAGACCCTGGATCTAGTTTCATCCATCCGGTTTGTGATATATTCAGGAGTATAAAGACATCAAATGTACACAGAAGCTGCATAGATGGTCATCCAAGCCAGGGACGATGACCCTTCATATGAAGAATCACCAGTCTGCAACTGCAGACGATTATCTGTTCTATGTACATGAAAATGAATTTATAAAGTTGAGCATGGGAATGCCCGCATCAGCTAGTTCATGAAAATAATATGATGATGATGTATTGTTGTTATGAAACCAACTCAAGAAAAGATATAAAAGATAGATCAATGCCTTAGAATTCAGCCTCTTCGAGGGGGAAACCTCCTTTACATTACATAAATGAACAATTCTTCGATGATTCAAATGAAAAAACCTCCTTTCTATATATAGGAGTCTAAGGAGTCACAATATAACCCAACCGACCTAATAATAATAATATAAAGCCACAAAAATAACAATTGAGGATTCTATGGGGCATAGTAATAACAATAAGGGGACAATAGGGGCACAAAAATATTAATAAGGGGTACAACTAGAATAGTAATGGGGTAATCACTAGTATTATAGGTACCCAACATGCCCCTCTCCTTCAAAAAAGTGTTGTCCTCAACGCTTGAGTAGTTTTGGATGCTTCTGTATAAAATTCTCATCCTCCCATGTGGAATCTTCAACGGATAAGTTCTTCCACTTGATAAGATACTCTGAAATTGATCGATTTCGTAGCTGTCGAGTTCTTGTTTCTATGACTGCTTCTGGTTCCAATATAATTTTTCCTTCCTCGTCAAGTTCTGGAAATATTGTTTGAATTGGGAGCTTGTCGCCTATAATCTTCTTTAAACATGAAACATGGAAAACTGCGTGCAATCGAGAAGTTGCAGGAAGCTCCAATTTGTATGCCATAGTACCAATCTTTTGCAACACCTTGTACGGACCATAATACTTTGGTGATAATTTATTATCCTTCTTAGCTTGCTTGAGGGACATTTTCTTATATGGTTGTAGCCGTAGGAATACCCAATCACCTGCATCAAAACTTCTTTCACTGCGATGTTGATATGCCTGTTGTTTCATTCTATTCTGTGCCAACACGAGGTTATCCTTTAAGAGTTGGAGGACTTGTTGTTGATGTTCAATGTGATGTTCCACTGCTTGAACCTTAGAATTTTCTCTTAAATATGATGTGATGGATGGTGGCTGATACCCATAAAGTGCCATAAATGGGGTAATTTTTGTTGCTGTATGGAAGGAAGTGTTATACCACCATTCAACCAGAGGCAACCATTTGACCCATTGTGTCTGTTTATCAGATACAAAGCAACAAAGATATCCTTCCAAACATTTGTTTACTATCTCAGTTTGCCCATTAGATTGAGGATGATAAGATGAGCTATGAGCTAACTGAGTACCAAGACAAGAAAATAATTCAGTCCAAAAATTTCCAGTGAAAATGGGATCTCTATCACTTACAATAATCTTTGGGTTTCCATGTAGCTTTTGAATTGTTTCCATAAATGCAGTAGAAAATGTACTGGCTTTAAATGGATGTGATAATGCACAAAAGTGTGCATACTTGGTAAGTCTATCAACTACCACCATGATGACACTCTTTCCCTCAGACTTGGGTAAACCTGTGATAAAATCCATTGAAACCTCCTCCCAACGTTGGCTTGGAATGGATAAAGGTTGTAATAGACCTGGTGTCTTAATTGTTTCAACTTTATTTTGTTGGCAAACCAAACATTCCACCACAAAATTTTGAATATCTGATTTAAGGCCATCCCAAAAAAATTCCTTCTTAACCCTGTGGTAAGTTTTTAAAAATCTTGAGTGCCCTCCTAAGGGAGAAGTGTGCAATTCCATAAGAATCTTTTGTTTTAGCAGGGAATTCTAACAGAGGTATAAGCGATCTTTGTACCATAACGAAACATTTTGCCAGATAAATGTATCAGATGTCCTAGAATCTTGTTGTAACTTTCGAATAAGTGCCCACACTTCTTCGTCATTCTTCCATTCCTCCCTTGCTTCGTTTATCCAATCTGGTTGGATAATAGAAATGGCGCACAACAATGCTTCCACATCCTCATCCTTTCTTGAGAGTGCATCTACCACCACATTTTGCTTCCCTTTTTTGTAGATGATTTCAAAGTCATAACCCAACATCTTTGTGACCTACTTTTGTTGCTCTTTAGAGGATAATCTTTGTTCTAAAAAGTATTTAAGGCTATCATGATTCGTTTTTACCTTGAAGTGTCTTCCCATTAGGTAGGGTCTCCATTTCTTAAGTGCATGGAGTATTGCCAACAGTTCCTTCTCATAAATAGCTTTGTGTAAAAACTTTCCCTTGATTGGACGACTTTCAAAAGCAATGGGTCTTTCATCTTGCATTAAAACAACACCAATTCCATTTCCTAAAGCATCACATTCCACAATAAAGGTTTTTGTGAAGTCCGGTGTAGCTAAGACCGGTGCTTGGCACATTACCTCTTTAAGATGTTCGAAGGCCTTTGTTGCTTCTGGAGTCCATGAAAATGCATCTTTCTTCAAAAATGTTGTTAGAGGTGTTGCTATTCTCCCATAGTTCTTAACGAACTTGCGATAATACCCTGTCAACCCGAGAAATCCTCGCAGATGCTTTATGGATGTGGGGATTTTCCATTCCTTAATGGCTTTAATTTTGCTAGGGTCTACCTTAACTCCTTCATGAGATACAATATGACCCAGATATTCCACCTCTTGTACTCCAAAGAAACATTTGGATCTTTTTGCATATAATTGTTTCTCCTCCAATAATTGTAGCACCGTGTCAACATGTTCAACATGATCCTTCCAAGAATTGTTGTAGATTAGTATATCATCAAAAAATACTAACACAAATTTTCTAAGGAATGGTTTGAAAATTGAATTCATCAAACCTTGAAATATTGAAGGTGCATTAGTAAGGCCAAAGGGCATGACCAAAAATTCATAATGACCCTCATGAGTTCTAAATGTTGTTTTCGGAATGTCTTCAGTCTTCATTCTGATTTGATGATATCCTGAACGAAGATCCAACTTGGTGAAGTAAATTGATCCATGCAATTCATCCAGTAATTCATTAATGACAGGAATGGGAAACTTATCTTTAATAGTGAGCTTGTTGAGCTCCCTATAATCCGGAGACATGCACCATGATCCATCCTTCTTATGCACCAATACTACTGGAGTAGAGAAAGAACTTTGACTTGGTTGAATTATACGAGCCTCTAGCATTTCTGCAACCATACGTTCAATTTCACTCTTTTGGGCATCGGGATATCTGTACGGCCTGATGTTTGGAGGAACACTTCCTGGAATCAGATGAATAGAATGATCATGATTACGAATAGGTGGGAGACCTTTGGGAGTCTAAAATACCTTGGAATGATTGTCCAATACTTTTTGGATATTTGGAGAAATAGACGATTCCAATGTGGAAACATCTAGTGAACATAATTGTGCAATTACACTTCTTTTTTCCTTTTTTATAAGCTTTGTCATACCGTTAGAGCTGATTATCTTTCCCGATTTCCCTGTAATACCCCTTAATTCAACTTCCTTTCCTTCTAGAGAAAATTTCATGAAAAGTTGTTGAAAATTAAAAGGTATTGTACCCAAGGATTGTAGCCATTGGACTCCCAGTACAACATCAACACCTCCCATTGGAATGGAAAGCATTGGGCTAGTCAATACATATTCTCCCATGGATAGCATGATATTATGGCACTTTCCAGAGCAATTTATTGTTCCTCCATTTGCAACCATCACTTGACACTCTGGTGCTGCATATAAGAAGAAATTCAATTCTTTTGCTACCTTACAATGAATAAAATTGTGGGTACTTCCAGAATCAATCAACACTATTACCTTTTTCTTCTTGATTTGTCCTTCTAACCTGATGGTTTGAGGAGTGGTAATTCCTGCCAATGCATTACAAGATATGGTCGGATTCATTTCTTCTTTATCTAGGCTTTGTTCCTGGAGTATATCCTCTTCTTTTGACCTTTCTTGCTCCTTTTCTTCTTCCTCTTCACAATCTATGTAGAATAATTTCTTCTTAGCACACTTATGACCTTTAGTGTATTTTCTATCAAAACTGTAACAAAGCCCTTTTGCTCTTTTTTCTTCCAATTGTTGTGGTGTCAACATTATAGGTTGTGGAAGACTAGGGGAAACAACACTTCCATATTTATAGTTGTGAGTGGTATGCTTCCTGGTTGCCATAATTTTGCTTTCCATTTTTCTTGCTAACCTGAATGCCTTCTCTAATGAATCAGGTTCCCAAAGGCGAACATCATGTTGGATATTATCCTTTAAAGTCCCTATGAACACATCAATCCTATGCTCCTCTGATATATTTTTTTACCCTTATGTTCAATTTTTGGAACTCCTCAATGTGCTCCATTATTGAACCCTTTTGTTTGAGACTTATCAATTGGCTAAAAAAAGCGTTGCTTTTTGTATCCTCATAATGTGCTATCAATTCTTCCGTAAAAATTGCCCAAGTGATAAATTGTTTACGAGAGCAAAGCCATTGATACCATACAAACTGATTTGGTTCCAAATATAAAGTTGCAATACGTACCTTTTGTGTGTTTTGCACATTATTGAGATCGAAAAATTGCTCCATCTGTAATATGCATGTTGAAGGATCCTTGCCATCAAACTTCCTCATATCAATTTTTGGAATATGGTGGGTCTTCGATCCCACATTAGAGTCTATGGAATCATGATTAACATTTCTTTTGTTCTCATCATGAGTTTCCTTCACTACCTTTTCACCATTAGTGACCATTTCTTGTAGCAACTTATTCATATTTATCTTTAATTCTTCCATGTCTGTCTTCAAATCTGTCTTCCAATCGTCCATCTTAGCTTCCATGCCATTCATCTTAGCTTCCACGCCCTTTATCTTAGATTCCATGCCATTTATCTTAGCTTCTGTTAGCTTTTGTGAGGTTGACATTTGTTGCACTTGGTCTTGTAATTTTGATATATCATGTAGCATTTCTTCCTCTTCTTCATGAGTCATGCTAGCGCTTTCAAGGTTCTTACTAGGTGTTTGCATTTTCTTTCCTCGGGGCATCAGTTACCAATAATAATGCTCTACTATGCCTTTTGAATTCTTCAAAATAAATTTTCAAACCAAGCTTAAGCAAAAATTTAAAAGAATCTACACACCTTTTTTCACTTTGTAGGAGCTCGATATTGCCTCTGATGTATCTCTGTACTTTTGGATCATCCAGTTCTAAAATTGCGCCTGTATTAGCCCTTTGTGTCTTGTTTCCAACTCCACCAGTCTAATCCAAATTGGATTATCCAAGGAAGAGTTATGTGAAATCTCCCACAGTGTCCTGATTATAGACTAGTTCAGTAGAACGAACTTGTACGATGTGCCACGAGTCACTATTTTGAGTTTTGGCTCTGAAAAATATATACAAGAAACTACAGTCTGTCCTTTTTTTGTACCTTCTTACGAAATTTCAATCCGATGCTCAGAGAGAAAGTTATGACGATTTTCCCTAGGTCACCTGTTTGGAATGTAATTCAGGAGTCTGCAAAAAGACCAACTTCCTCAAATCATATCTCCGCAAATATAGCACGAAAAGCTCTGAAATTTGAACCCGATATTCAATGCGATTACTTCTCAAATGGGTTTTTTGTTTTAGCTTCTGAAATGTCGCAGAAAAAAAGTTGTAGCAAAAATGCCACGATGACCTATTTGGAGTAGCGAAACCCTAGAATCCAAAGCTCTGATACCAAATGTTATGAAACCAGCTCAAGAAAAGATAGAAAAGATAGATCAACGCCTTAGAATTCAGCCTCTTCGAGGGGGCAACCTCCTTTACATTACATAAATGAACAATTCTTCGATGATTCAAATGAAAAAACCTCCTTTCTTATATAGGAGTCTAAGGAGTCATAATATAACCCAGCCGACCTAATAATAATAATATAAAGCCACAAAAATAACAATTGAGGATTCTATGGGGCATAGTAATAACAATAAGGGGACAATAGGGGCACAACAATATTAATAAGGGGTACAACTAGAATAGTAATGGGGTAATCACTAGTATTATAGGTACCCAACAATTTTATTGTATCTTATACAGGTCACCTACCAGTTCGAATTCCTCGGATCCTCATGATAAAGCATTTCACCCGACATCAAAAGATTTACGACCTCATGATTTAGGGGGCAACTGTTATGGACATATTTGGGCACTTCGACCCCAATCACATATGTAAATAAACCAAGGGCTTTTTAAACCCTAAAAGTGTTGTTTCATACCCTAAAGGATCATGGTCAACTGATTACATCATTTCCCAGAAGGTCCACCTGAAAAACCACTCAGAACTGGCCAAAATTGGACCATACTGACTGCTCCACTGTCAAGGTGCGATGGATACTGGCTCCTACGCTAGCCAGGTGTGATGCATACTGAAGAGGCCTTCTGAAGGATGCGATAAGCGAGAATGGACAAATGGCTGAGACAGTTTGCTAAGTGGATGCTCATGGAATCTTCTAGAAACGTCTCTTATGACACTTGCCTCTCTGAATTCGCCCAGGAATGAGTAAGAGATCAATGAAATCTACAAGTGGAACCAAGAACTATTAGTGGAATGACACTAATAAAAAAAACCTAGAGCTGACTCACACCCTTGCAAGACATCTATAAATGGATCCCTCATCTGAGAGATCTAGGGGCTGGAATTTTGTAATTTGTAAGGAAGTGCTGTTGGTTTATCTTTGAGAAGAGACATTGTATTGTTGGGTGATCTTTCTTTTCATGAGGTGAAGAGGGCTTTGATGCTGGGAGGCTGATGCTGGATCAGATAGCTGGGTTGTAATCCTCTCTTCTATTATTAATAAAGTTCTTTGAGTTTTCCTCCATACAATCATGTATTTGTGAATCTTGTTATTTGTAAATGCAATTGTATGTTGAATGTATTTCTGATTCTACATTGTTTATGATATTATAGGTCAAGATGCTTTGATGGTTTTTTGTTACTTTGGCTCTACAAGTATTCTCTAAGCGGGACAAGTAGGAGAGGAATTGCAAGCTCTATCAAGGGAGAGAGAAATCAAGCAAGGAATCAAGTGGAAGATCTAGGTTGGTCCCCTTTTCTTCTCTCTTATCTATCATACATAAAGGAAATCACAAATTGCTTTGTTTGTTTGTTTCTAAGATAGCTACCAATATTAGTGGGAATAATAGATCTAAAAGACACTAGTTTTCCTGTAAACACTCCTCAATGTCGAACCACACCACCCAGGTGTTGCATTTAATGGTGGATGTCAGAAGATTTTCATTCTGACTCATGAATCCCCTTTGCACAGCCTTATGATTCTTCCTCCTCACTCACAAACAATAGAGAAGCCTGATAACATAGATCATGAGGAGTACTATAGTGCCTAGGAAACTGTAGGTTAAAACTCAGCCCTGCGACGTAGTTTGGACAAAAGGCAGGCAAAGAATAAACTGAGCGGTATTTTCATTTTTGGGCCCAAATTCATTAACCACTCCAATGGCATATATAATCATGTAATAGTAGCATTTCTTACTGGTTACCCGACTTGTAATTTTTTTTTACATGTGAACCAAATTCTTTTGAATGAGGTATCCATTGACTTTGCATTCCTAACAGGAGATCAGATCTGAGAGGTCACATTTTCAAGATGAGTCCGGGTTAGTAATCCCCACTTTACGAATCTAGTCCTACTTGGTTTTTATGCCTGGGCAGAGAAGAGGGTTCGATGCAAACCCAGACACACCATTATCCAAACAGATCACCACCAAGTCTGGTGATAGACCCAGAGAGTCCAATTGTTGTTGAGCTTGAGGTAGGTGACAATAGAGGCATTTGTGAGAAGCACAAATCGGATGTGTCTCTCAAGTACTGAGCTAATGCCACTCCAAACAAGCTAAGAAATGTTTGGAAGCATGGGCTATCATTCCCGCCACTGATAGGCGATACACAAGAAGAATTGTCCCAAGGAAATTTACAGACATAGTGTAGGTTCATTGGACATTCTGCATCCATGAATTCCCAATACAACAATGACAACAGCCGCATGAGGAAGATAATCGCCATTTTCATTTTTCTTATCCCACATAATTGATGAAGAAAAGGGTCATAGAATCACAATCTAATCAGGGAAATGAGGAGGCTAATGTAGAAAACCAAGTCAACTACGAGTACTTGAAAACAAGTCAAACACATTGATGTATGCCAAAACTGAATTATAACTTAAATTCGACGCATTACTTGCATATATATAAACATGATTAGAGATTTTAGGTATTAGATCACGTTTTATTCTTTTATCAATGGAATGGTTAGCATCGACTGTGTTCTTTCTTGACTCCAAATTTTTGTGTCCTTGTGGTCCAGATCTATTCTTTCAGTACAAATGGACATCTCCATAATCTTTTATCAGTCGGTGTGCTTCTTTGGTTTTAGAAAAGAAAACTAAGCTGATATTTTATAATGATCTCCAGTGTCTTGTTCTACTTTTTAAAATATACCCACAATTATTAGGGCTACATGTGCTTGATATCTTGATAGATCAGATTACTAGGAATATGATTAATTTTATAGAAATGATCAAAGTACCAATAGTAAATTTGATTATGCCTCCACACTAGTTTTATATTTTTTATTAAAACTATTTCAATCATCATATCATTTGATTATTAATACTTTTATTTAAATAATATATATATATATATATATATATATATATATATATTAAAAATAAATCTATTTTTATTACTATTACAATAAAGTTGTCAGGCTAGGAGGTAACTCCTCAAATGAACTGTGTCTATTCATTTAGTTTGTTCATAGTTATATACATGAGGGAGTGAATCTTGGGTTTCACCTCCAGATGACTCTTCCTTTTCCTTCATTTATTATTTACATTATTTACAATTGTTCACCCAATCCCCATGATTAGGTGTCAACATTCCCAGCCTTAATCTAAATGAATGTTGGTAAGTCCAAGCATCATTCTAAATCTTTCAACCTTTTCTCTTCCAAGCGCTTTGGTGAAGATGTCTGCAATCTGCACATTAGTGGAACAATGGAATAGATGGATTGTCTTGGCCTCATCATGATGTCGAATCAGATGGTATTTTGTATTGATGTGCTTTGTTCGATCATGGAACTTTGGGTTCTTGGAAAAATTTATTGCAGAGGTGTTGTTAATCATGAGTAGAGTTGAATGTACTTGTTTTACCTGAAAATCTTCCAATTTTTTTTTGATCCACACAATTTCTTTTGTTTCCTCAGTTGCTGCCACATATTCTACCTCTGTTGTGGAATCTACTAGAACTAATTGTTTGCGTGATATCCAGGAGACAACTCCTAATCCAAGACTCGTAGCATAACCAAAAGTAGATACCCTAGTTTCTTTGTCTCCATCGAAGTCTGAATTAGAATATCCAATCAAGCTGAATTCACCCACCTGTGTATACTTGAGTCCAAAGTCTTGAGTTCCCTTCAAGTAATTTAGAACTCTTTTTGCTGTAGACCAATGTCCCTCACAAGGCTTTTGCATAAACCTGGAGAGGATTCCAACAACAAACGAAATGTCTGGTCTGGTAGTAGTGAGCTAGTTGAGACTTCCTACAAGTTGTCTATACTTTGCTGCATCCTCAAATTCTTTTCCTTACAGCGGATGTGAGCTTTAAGTTTTGTTCCATTGGAGTAGTTAGAGGATTTCAGTAAGCCATGCCAAACATGTTCATCAAATCTCCAATGTACTTCTTTTGAGAAAGGAATATAGACATCGGATGGTGAGTTACTTCAATACCAAGATAGTAATGAAAACAACCCAAATTAGTCATTTCAAAACCTTTCCTCAAATTCATCTACATATACCACATGATATAGAACTATTTTTCCAACTTTCTTAACAAGCAAAGTTGCATCATCAAGATCATAATGTTTGAAATTGAGTTTCAAAAGATGCTCAGTTAACTTTTCATACCAGGATCACGGTGCTTGCTTGAGGCCATACAAGGATTTACAAGTTTTCATAGTTTATGTTCATGTCCTTTCAAAGCAAATCCTCCAGGCTAGGACATAGAAACATTCTCTTTTATATCTCCATCTAAGAAATCAACTTTTACATACATTTGATGGACTTTCCACTCGTTCTGAGCTGCTAGGGAAAAAAGTGTTTGGATGATAGCCCATTCTTCTATGGGGGGAAGTCTCCTCATAGTTAACCCCTTCCTTCTGTGCAAAACCTTTTTCCACAAGCTTGGATTTGTGCTTGTCAAGTGAGCCATCAACTTTATACTTGTTCTTATAGACCCACTTGTAGCCAATTGGTTTGGTTCCCAATGGAGGATAAATTAGCTTCCAAGTGCCATTCTTTATCAAGGCATCATACTCTTTTTGTATCGCTTCTTTCCATTCATCATGAGAAGTGGATTCTTTGAAGGAAGTTGGTTCCATATCTGTAGACAAATTCAATTCACAATCATAAGAAACATCCATATAAACAGGTAAATCAGAATCATCTACATCACCTCCATTTTTCCTGGTTGAATTTCTTGTTCCTGTCTTTCCAACCTCATCAGGATGAACACTTTCAAGTGTCTTTGTCAGCCACTTTGGGGGACCTTTCTGAGATGGTCCAGGCTGCTCAGTTGATTGAGTTAGGACTAAATCAAGATTGAGTCTCCCAATTCTATCAATCACATCACTCAAAGTATCATCAGTGGTTGGAGTTTCATTCGGGGCAGAGAGTGCTCCAAAAGAAGATTCCACAGGTTGATCTAGTATAGGAATCCCCCCTTCAAGATGTGGAATCTGATTATCAAATTCTTGAAATGATTTTGCATTTGCGAATCTATCTAAGCGATCAAGTTGCCACTCAACAACATTGTCATCTTTGGATGATTCAAGAAAGATTACATCTCTAGATATAACAGACTTTTTAATAAATTCATCATAGAGATGATATGCTTTGGAGGTGTTTGAATACCCCAAGAAGATACACTTATGACTCCTTGCCCCGAGTTTATTTCTATGTACTTTTGTTATCAAGGCATAACAAGTGGAACCACAGACCTTAAGATGCTTTACCGAAGGAATGTGGCCATACCACATTTTATAGGGAGTCTTGTTTCTAATAGCATTAGATGGACATCTATTCTTTACATATACAACACATAGAACTAAATCAGCCCAAAACATCAATTTTACATTCTTGAAAAACATCATGGATTGTACCATATTTAAGATTGTCCTATTCATTCTTTTAGCTACTCCGTTTTGTTGGGGATTATAAGGCTCAATTGTTTGATGTTTGATCCCATGTTGGTGAAGATAGCTTTCAAATTCATTTTAAGTGTATTCTTTTCCATTATCAGTGTGAATAGAGCCAATATGAGATTATGCATCATTTTCAATCCATGTATGAATGCTTGAAAAGCATCAGATTTGTTCTTCAATGAATAAACCCAACACATTCTGGTGTAGTCATCAATAAATGTCATCATATATTTATTTCCGTTTGCAGAAGGAACAGGCATTGGACTGCACAAATCTGAATGAATGAGTTCAAGTTTTCTATGTGCTCTGGTATGTGAATCATGAAAATATTGTTTTCTATGCTTTCCTAGAATGCAAGCATCACATTGCTTAAGTTTCCTAGGAATTGTAGGCAAACCAGTAACACAATTTTTCTTCAACAAGCGAAGGTTGTCATAGTTCAAGTGTCCAAATCTAGCATGCCATAATAGACTTGATGGAAATGTACCTTCATCATAATGAGAATTGTATGAGAAATTTTGTGCATGATCAGAGGTACCTTGCAGCTTGAGAAGCCTTTCTTCTTCTATCCCCGTCATGACAAGTGAGTGATCTGATGCTTTTCTCACCTCAACCTTGTCATCAAAAATATGAATGGAGTGTCCTTGCTGGCGGATGTGGACTATGGACAATAATTTTCTCCTCAGCTATGGGATATTTAAAACATCATGCAGAAGAAACTCTGGAAGACTAGGTAATTTGAGCCTGATTGTGCCAAGCCCTGATGGTTTGAGTTTTGATTTGTCTAAAAAGTATACTGCTCCATCAACGTTGTCAGTAAATTCTTCACAAAAATCTCTTCTAAAAGTCATGTGGCAAGTTGTTCCTGATCAAGCAACCAATCATTTTTCCAAGAAGCAAGTGAATCATTAAACAAGTCTTCATTTACTCCAATATTACAATGTGCCACAACATAGTGAGCGGATTTAAGGGCTTTACCTTTCTCTTTGTCATTAGTTTTACCTTTGGGTTGATTTCTTTCTTGCTCAATTCTTTCCCAAGGCAACTTGCATGTGGATGCATCATGTGATCCATCTCTATTGCAACGTATGCAATGCAAATCTAACTTTTCTTCTTGAGAGTGTCTGCCCCCCTGCCTTTGAAATTTCTTCTTCCTCTTCCTCTTCGACCACCTCTTCCTCTGGAAGAATATTGAGAAAGATTCTTTTCTCTAAGTGCAAGACACACAGCCTCTTCAAAAGACAGAGGAGTTGTCTTCTTCCCAAAATCTTTCTTTCTCTTAGAAAATTTATTCACAAGGGAGTCAAAGGTAATTTATTTGAGGTTTCCATTTTCTTGCAATGACTCAAGATAATTTGTATAAGTGGGATAAAGTTCCTTGACAAAAGCTATCAGAGGAATGTCAAGTTCAAAATTAGTGACTTTGATATCATGCATAACAGATTTTACTTCTAATGCAAGAGCAAGAGGATCATCATTATGTAATTCAAGGTTGAAGAATTTAATCATGAGTTGAACAACTTCAAGCATAGAGTGTGAGTCATAGAGTTCCTTCAATTTTTGTAACACTTTGAAAGCATTTCAAAACGGAAAAATATGGCGACTCACCTCTTCATTTACAGATGCTGCAATCAAGGCATAGACCTTGTTGTTCTTATTTTCCCAAATGGTGAATTCCTTGTCTGAGGTAGGCTTTTCTGGTTCTTTGTCTCCTTCTCCAACACAAACTCCTTTTCACAGCTCACTAAAAATGAGAGCGTGTTTGATATTCTACGACCATTCTAGATACTTCTCCATCCCGGTGAGAACCACTCCCATAATAGGTATCAATGAATGCATTGTAAAATATGTGTACTGTAAAAAACAATCTTCTACTACCAATATATAAAATTGTACTTCTGATAGTAATATGTATAAAAATTGTACTCTGATATATCAACACAGAGGTATTATGTGGGGGAGGTGGTTTATGGGGGAGGGAGTTTATGGAGTAGGGAGTATATAAGGGAGGGGTTTATGGGCAAGGTGTATATGGGAGTGGCATGGCAACGTATACATGTTATATGTAAAAACAACGCATACACCG
Organism: Pinus tabuliformis; assembly: GCA_031772625.1. Taxonomy (NCBI): domain Eukaryota; kingdom Viridiplantae; phylum Streptophyta; class Pinopsida; order Pinales; family Pinaceae; genus Pinus; species Pinus tabuliformis. The sequence goes on from CM062807.1 coordinate 1,125,998,214, forward strand.
CAACATATGACACCACAACACGTTATATGTAAAAAATTCAGGAGAAGGTTCAACACATTGGGAGCAGATTCAAACCGGTAGTCACAACAAGTCGTTATGACCAGTGGTATGGCATTACAGTATACCAATAGAGCCGCGACAACAAAGCTGCAGGTGGAGGCACAATAGAGGGGAGGTCTGTGGAGAGGTGTATTGGAAGGATGATTAGACCTCCTTGCAGCGTATACCACATCATATTTAACACATTGTAAAACCACAACGTATACCACAACATATTCAACACATTGTAAAACAACTAGGTGTGGTGAGCATGGAAATGGAAGCATAGTTTGGGAGTAGAGTTTAGGAGATACCACAGTGATGAACAATGATGAATGTCAGTGATGAAGGGTGGTTTTAGGCCTGGAATGGAGTCGAGAAGGAGACGGTACCATGTAGCGAGTAGCGTAGTGTTCCGATAGCAGAGTGTGGAGGGCTGAGGGTCGAGTAGTGACCAGTGTGGAGAATAACGCAGTGAGCCTTTCTACTCGTTGCATTATTTCAATGCTCCATGGATCATTTGAATAACCCTCATTGTGTATGAAATCTTGTGGAGCTTGGGTGAAAAAGAACTTACCAAACGCTAACACAGGATGAACACTCACGTGACAGTCAAACAAGCACTTTGATGTTGTGATACAAGTGCATCAATGTCAGAAGCTACTCCAGACTGACAAAGAAAAGGCTCACGTTTCTTAATAGTTGCCTCCGAGAATTCAAGTGACGAGTCCACTGTGGAGAAGCACTATTCCCTCAGCAGCGACGGTTGCAGTGAAGGAGTATAATGAGTATATGGTAGATATCGCAGAGAGCAACATAGAATAGAAGGACAAAATACCAAGTATATGATAGAAAAATGATACCAGGAGTTACAAAAGCTAATTTTAGGAGCTGGCTCTGATACCATGTCAGGCTAGGAGGTAACTCCTCAAATGAATTGTGTCTATTCATTTAGATTGTTCATAGTTATATACATGAGGGAGTGACTCTTGGGTTTTACAAAAATAATCAAACTTTTAATAATAATCAAATTATCATAAAGATTTATAAATAATCATACACCAACATTTGCTCTACTGATAAATAATTTTTTATTTTTAATGTATATTAAAAGAATAACGAAAATTTATTAAAATTGTAATTATCCACCATTGCATTAGATTAATCTCAACATTATCACATTTTCTACTATAAGATCATCTAGTGTTTTGTATTTTTTATTCCCAAGGAGCATTTGACAATTATCACTAAAATCATGAAAAATGTAAATTTAGAGGGCAACCCACGAAATTTATGAACCATACATTCCCATGCTTCTCCACATCAACCTTTTCCAAGATTATCTTGTTGTGCCTCACCAAGGATCCACGCATTGGCATTGTGAAAAGTAATGCATTCTTATGTTTTCATGAGTCGTACATTTGATGCATGTAAAATTTTATAAACTAAGATTTAACTAAAACATTATGAATTTTATAAACTAAGACTTAACTAAAACACTATGATTTATTTTAGAACACTTTAAATAAAACTTTCACTTTGATGTTGAAGTTAATTTTGATTTATTTTAAAATACTTTAAATAAAACTTTTGGTTCGATGATGAAGTTAATTTTATTTAGTTTATTGTGGTGGTTTTAGGTATTTCTATGGGTGATTCATGATATTGATTTTGTGTTATTACATGTATTGAATTTTTGGCAAATTTTCATGATAATGTTTCAAAATTTAATAAATTGAAAACTTACTTTAACCAAGAATAAGAAGCAATTTTAAAATAATAAATTTATTATTAAATTAATTTTACCTCATTTAATTTTTTCAATATAAATATTATTTTATATATATATATATATATATATATATATATTTATAATTTATTTTTAAAATATTAGAAGAAAATAATATAAGTAAACTTTTAACTATTTTAACAAACATTATAATAAACATAATAATTTAGTGATATACTTTATATAAATATAGATACGTAATAGTGACCACTCAACATTTGGTATTTAATATCGGACAAGTTTTAGTTATGAACCTTTTTGAGCAATAGGGGAGGGACACTAGTAGTTGGATGCCCCCTTGGATTCCTCCAAATGCCATGTAGAAAATCACATTGGTGGTACAACAGTTGTCCCCTGCATGGGAGCACATGTTGGGAATTTATGTGATAAACCTCATGCAGATTTGGGCAGGTTAGGGTTTATGTTTACCGTGGGTTTTGGAGGGTTATCAAACTGTCATGTTATTCTGCTCAGGTCTGGCAATTGAACATTTGGTCCCCCTGGTACTTGCGCAACCTTGCTGCAATGTTGGTCGCAAGCATCACCATTCTTGGCGTTGTGGAGAGTGTGTTATGGGGCATGATGGTTTCTGGTTCATCATGTTCAATTTTTATTTTGTGTTTACTTTGGTTTACTAGGATGTTTTTTCATCCTCGTCACACAATAGCAACTAGGGTATTCCTCTGGTGATTTTCCTTGGCTTGGTGTTAGATATGGCTTTTTTGTGCTCCTGAGGGTTTATCTGCAGGTAATTTTACATTTTTTAACAAAATTTGGAGGATTTAATTTCGCTAGCTTTGGCAATGGGGGTAGAGCCACCACAATTTTATTGGAGGAATCTGATTTAGGCTGGCCTGAAAGTTTCAGAGCCATGAACTATGGTGGTGACAGAGATGAATTTTTAATTCAAAGCAGAACATGGCAATACCAGGAGAGCATTTGTATGGATTCTCTATTTCATAAATGTGGTGATGACGGGCCCCAGGTTCAGGTTCACGTTCCGGTTCAAGTATGTTGGGTTGTGTTATATTCTTTCCACGATTAACCCACGTAGTTAACCGGGGGGTTAGAGGGGGGGTAGAGCACCCCCTTCATTGCGAAGATTGTGTAGCGGGGGGGTCACAGGGGGCAGTGCCCTTGAAAATTTTGGTTTTGGACCCTATGTTAGGTTGGGTGGACCCACCTATGGTTTTGTGCATGATTTTCGCACATGTTTTTTGGACACGATGGTTTTTGGTCCATAGTTTTGGATGCGATGGTTTTCGGTCCATGGTATTGGATGCTTCCGCATGTATAAATATGTATTATAACATTGAAAGGAACATAATGAAAAATCAAGCTGGTAGTCCCGGTTTTGGGATCCAGGGGAAATATCTGTATATATGTGTTTTATGTGTTATGCTCTTGCATTGTTTATTTTCTGTGTTTTAGAATTCGTGTGTAGGTGATTTCTGTAAGGGGTTAAAACCTACATTTGGTATCGGAGCAGTTTTGGCTTCAAGGGGACGCCTTTGTTGCTGAGGGGTTTTACTCAGTCTTGTGGTAGACCTTGTTTAGTGGGAGATCTACGAGATCAATTCTGGTGGTGAAAGAAGATGGCGAGCAGTGGAAAGATAGAGATCGAGAAATTTAATGGTCAGAGTTTTGAGTTGTGGAAACTCAAGATGGAGGATATGTTGGTGGATAAAGATCAGTGGATCACGGTAGATCCAAGTACTAAACCAACGGGAGTGTCCGACGAAGAATGGAAGAAGTTGAATCGGAAGGCAAAGAGCACAATACGATTGTGTGTCTTAGATTTAGTATTGCTGAATGTATCAGGGGAAGCTATGGCGAAGGCTTTGTGGGACAAGTTAAGGATTTTGTACCAATCTAAGTCTCTGGTGAATAAATTGTCCCTGCGGAAAAAGCTATATAACCTGAGGATGAAAGATGGAGACTCGGTGACAGAGCATCTGAACGCATTTAATACTATGGTAAGTCAGTTAGCATTTGTTGATATGAAAATTTCAGATGAAGATAAGTGCATCAGTTTGTTGTGTTCTCTACCAGCTTTGTGGGATAGTCTAGTTATTGCAATATGTAGCAATGCAATTGCCTTATAGTTTGATGAAATAGTCTCATCCTTGCTGACGGAAGAGATGAGACGAAAAAATATGGAGTGATAGAATGGTGATGCCTTGTCTGTATGAGGACGGTCCCAAAACAGAAACAAAAATAAGTCATCGAGTGAGAGATCTAAATCTAGAGGGAGATCTAAATCTTCAGGAAAACCTATAGAGGTGGTGTGCTGGAAATGCGGAAAGGAAGGCCACTTCAAAAGGAACTATAAATCTAAAGCTCCTGAAAAAGGAAAGGGATATGATGAGGCTCCCTCTGTAGAGGGGAAAACCATCTCAGATGAAGGTGGGGATGTGTACTTGGCTTCTTCAAGTACACATGTAGATCATGAGGCATGGTTGATTGACTCAGGTGCATCCTTTCACTTCACTCCCCATAGAGAGTGGTTATGTGAGTATGAGAAATACGATGGTGGTGATGTCTTCTTAGGGGATGATAGGAAGATCAGAATCATTGGTCACGGAAAAGTAAAGTTGAAGCTGCAAGGTGGAAGGGTTAGAACACTTCTGGGTGTTCTGCATATTACTGCATTAGCCAAAAATCTGATTTCTCTTAGCAAGATGGATGATGCAGGTGTAAAAATAGTGTTCGAGAAGGATACTTGCAAGATGGTTTGGGGAGCACTGGTATTGATGCGGGGAGTTCGGATTGGAACTCTGTACAAGCTGCAAGGTAGCACTGTTGTTAATGGGTGCAACAATTACGTGGTTCTTGAAAGTGGAGCAGAAAATCTAGTGGTCTCTGGAGAAAAGTCCATGTTGTGGCATCGGAGGCTTGGAAATATTGGAGAGAAGGGCCTTCGAATACTTCATGGTAAAGGTATGGTAGAAGGTATGAGTAATAGCTCTCTGGATTTTGATTTTTGTGAAAATTGTTTATATGGGAAGCAGAATCGGGTGAGTTTCCCCTCTGGTAGTAAGAGGGCGAAACAAATATTAGAACTTGTGCACAGTGATGTGTTTGGACCTGTGAAGGTTCCATCATTGGGTAAGTCTATGTACTATGTATAATTTACAGATGAATTCTCAAGGAATACATGGATATATTTCCTTAAGAAGAAATCTAAAGCCTTTGACAGGTTTAAAGAATTTAAGGCTCTCGTGGAAAATCAGACAAAGAAGAAGATAAAGGTGTTGAGGACAGATAATTGTGGAGAGTTTTGTAGCAAGGAACTTGAAGAATTCTGTAAGAAGTGTGGTATATCATGAAAAAAGACTAATCCATATACACCTCAACAAAATGGAGTTGCAGAAAGAATGAATAAGACATTGATGGAAAGGGCAAGAAGCATGCTCAGTGGTGCCGGGTTACGACAGGAATTCTGGGCAGAGGCGGTGGAGACAGCATGTTACCTGGTCAACAGATCACCTTCATCAGCGTTGGAGGATAAGACTCCACAAGAGGTATGGACTAAACATGAAGTCCAACCAAAGGAACCTGAGAAGATAGAGTTTGAGCTAAAGGAGGAAGAATTAGACTCTACAACAGAGGAAGAATCAGAAGATGAAGAGCCACAAACTCTGGCTATGAGAAGATTAGTTCGAGAAAGAAGGCAACTAGAAAGGTATAGTTCATCTACTTTCTGTTCAAATTTTTCTTTATCTATTACTGATGATGATCCCAAAACTGTGAAGGAAGTAGTGGATTCAGAGGATGGAAAACTCTAGAAAGAGGCCATGGTTGATGAAATGGCATCTTTGCACAAGAATGAGGCTTGGGATCTGGTGGAGTTGCCGGCTGGAAGGAAACCCATTGGAAACAAATGGGTGTTCAAAAAGAAGACAAATGCAGAAGGAAAAGTGGAGAAATACAAAGCTCGGTTGATAGCAAAAGGTTATTCCCAGGTGCCGGGAATTGATTTTGGTGATATTTTTTCTCCTGTTGCCAAGGTAACTTCTATTAGATTACTTTTATCTGTTGCTGCTGCTTTTGATTTTGAGGTAGAACAGATGGATGGGAAGACAACATTTCTTCACGGGGATCAGGAAGAGGAGATCTACATGAAGCAACCTGAAGGCTTTGCGGTGAAGGGTAAGAAAGAACTGGTATGTAAGTTAAAGAAGTCTCTGTATGGGTTAAAACAATCACTAAGGATGTGGTATCAAAAATTTGATACATTTATACGGGGACTTGGCTTCACCAGAAACAAAGAAGATCACTGTGTGTATTTTAAATTAATTGGTGACCGTGTTATTTATTTGGTCTTGTATGTGGATGATATGTTGCTAGTTGGAAATGACAAAGAAATTTTCTAGGATTTGAAGACCCAATTGTCCTCCAAATTCGACATGAAAGATCTTGGTGCTACAAATATATTTTAGGCATGGAAATTAAAAGAGATTGTACAAAGAGGAAGCTCTGGTTAAACTAGAGGAAGTATGTCGAGACAATACTGCAGAGGGTTAATATGCAGGATAGTAAAACAGTGAAGGTTCCTATTCCTGTAGGTGTAAGGTTATCTGCTGAATAGTGTCCCAAGACACAAGAAGAGGAAGAGGACATGTCCCATGTTCCATATGCAAGTGCAGTCGGTAGCCTGATGTATGCAATGGTCTGTACTAGACCATACATTGCACATGTAGTGGGAGTATTGAGCAGGTTTATGTCAAAACCAGGGAAGGAGCACTAGACAACAGTGAAGCGGGTTTTCAGGTATTTGCATGGCACTAGTGATTATGGTTTGTGCTACCAAGGAAGACCAATATTAGACAGAATGTTGGATATTCGTGGCTTTGTTGATGCAGACTGGGCTGGAGATCTAGATCAGAGAAGATCTACAAGTGGGTATGTGTTTAAACTATTTGGAGGTGAAGTCAGTTGGATGAGTAAGAAACAATCTGTAGTGGCACTATCAACTACAGAGGCAGAATACATGGCAGCCACTCATGCAAGCAAGGAAGCAGTTTGGTTGCAAAGATTGTGTTCAAGTATGGGGTTAGTACAGGAAGCTATAAGGATATACTGTGACAGCCAAAGTGCAATTTTCTTGGCAAAGAACCCTGCATATCATTCAAAGACAAAGCACATTGATGTTCAGTATCACTTTGTGAGGGATATGATAGAAGACAAAAAGGTATTGTTGGTAAAGGTGGACACTTTGAAGAATACTGCAGATGCATTGACAAAATTTGTGAGCTCTGAGAAGTTCTATTGGTGTAGAGAAACAATGGGCATGTTAGGGCTGGAAAAATGACTAAGCTCTCTTGTGCCCCCTATGGAAAGAAAAAAAAAAGTGGGAGAATGTTGGGTTGTGTTATATTCTTTCCACGACTAGCCCACGTAGTTAACTAGGGGGTCCCCCTTCGTTGCGCCAATTGTGTAGTTGGGGGGGGGGGTGGTCACAGGGGGTTTGAGTTGTACCTGTAACCCCACTTTATGGGGTCCGGGGCAGCGTCCCAGAAAATTTTGGTTTTGGAACCTACGTTAGGTTGGGCGGACCCACCTATGGTTTTGTGCATGATTTTTGCACATGTTTTTTAGACGCGATGGTTTTCGGTCCATGGTTTTGGACGTGATGATTTTCGGTCCATGGTATTGGATGCTTCAGCATGTATAAATATGTATTATAAAATTGAAAGGAACATAATGAAAAATCAAGCTGGTAGTCCCGGTTTTGGGATCTAGGGGAAATCTATGTATATGTGTTTTATGTGTTATGCTCTCGCATTGTTTATTTTTTGTGTTTGAGAATTCGTATGCAGGTAATTTCTGTACAGGGTTAAAACCTACAAAGTCTAATCTAGGATGTTTGCAAGCTAGAATTATCTCTTCGCCTTTGATGTTTTTTCTTGTGACCTTCTTTGAATTTGTATCATACCATATTATATGTTGTATAATCTTTTCTTTGAATTTTTGCATTAACATCTTCCATGGAATTCCTGCCCAAAATTCTGTAATTCTTTCGATAGTTTATGGTTATCCTAGAGCTTCTACTTTGTTAGGCTTGTCTTTATATTGTTAGTTAGAAGTTTAGTTTAGAAAATATTTTAGTAGTCGTGCATAGAAAAGCCCTTCAAATATTAGAATATCCAGGGTTTAGTATCGACCAGTGGTGGTGGGGTGCATCTGTCAATATTTTTCTTTATTATTCCATATGTGGAATAAAGATCAAAGAGGTCTAGACTAAAATGAAAAGTTGTTTAGGCAGTCTCTCTTCAAGTCATCACATTATTTGTTTAATTTCTTCTTCAGTTGAATTCTTCGTTACTTTGTATGTGTATGAATCTGAGAAAGTACCATGTGGGCAGTGTATGTATCTAGACTCGAATTTGGAGTGTAAGTCATGTCTACAATAAAAAAAATTGTTATCCCCCCAATAACAGGTTTCGCTATAAATTATCCAATTGAAATCCCTACACATTTCCTCAGGATTTCCATGACATGCGCATGGAATATATATGGGTCATAGTTGATAGATAATAAGAACTTTAACGTTCATTCCTCTTACATTTTCCTAGAATGTTAAGTATGGCTAGAAACTTCTGAGGCTTCTTGACGCTCACTGGATCCTTAATATGACATCTATATATAATGTATGAAAATATTTCATTAGATTAGGCACTTAAGGAAATGATTTTTATAAGTTTTGTTGCTAGGTCCCTATAATACTAGTGACTCCCCCATTACTATTGTCATTGTAGCCCTTATTGTTATTATTGTGCCCCTATTGTCCCCATATTGTTATTAGTGTGCCCCATAGAAGTCCATTATTGTTATTGTTGTGCCCTTATATTGTTATTGTTATGTCGGCTTTGATTATATTGTGTCCCTTAGACTCCTATATATAGAAAGAAGGTTTAATCATTTGTATCATCCAATAAATTTTCATTTGTGTAATGTAAAGGAGATTGCCCCCTCGAAGAGGCTGATTTCTAAGGCGTTGATCTATATTTTTGTGAGTTGGTTTCATAACATTTGGTATCAGAGCTTTGGATTCGAGGGTTTCATTGCTCCAAATAGGTCATCGTGGAATTTTCGCTATAAATATTTTTCTTCTACGTTTCAGAAGCTAAAAAAACCCATTTGAGAAGAAATATTGATGATCCTTGAGGCAGAATTTCAGAACTTGTCTTGCTATATTTTCGGAGATGTGATCTAAGGAAGTTAGGGTTTTTACAAGCTCTCGAATTACATCCCAAATAGGTGACCTTGGGAAAATCATCATAACTTTCTCTTTAAGTATCAGATTGAAATTTCGTAAGAATTTACAGAAAGAAGGTGGATTTTAGTTTTATGTGCATCATTTTCAGGTCCTAAGGTTGAAATAGTAACACATGGCACTTCATACAAGTTCGCTCTATTGAAAAAGTGTATAATCAAGTCATCTTGGGGGATTGGGCATAACTCTTTCTTGGGGAATCCAATTTCGATCACAATGGTGGATTTGGAAATAGGACTCATAGGGATACCACATTTCGCAATTTTATACCTTGGAGATATGAGATTTCATAGATACATCAGATTGAAGATTGAGCTCCTACAAAGTAAAAAAAAGGTGTGTAGGTTTTTCTTTTTAATTTTGTATAAGTTCAGTTTGAAAAAATAGCTTGAATAAATTCAAAGGGCATAATGAAGCATAATTATCATTAATTGATGCCCTGAAGAAAGAAAATTAAAACACCTAGTAAAAAGCCTGAAATCTCTAGCATGACTCATGAAGAAGAGGAAGAAATGCAACATGATATATCAAAATTAGGAGACCAAGTGCAACAAAATTCACTCTCGCAAAAAGTAACAGAAGCTAAGATGGATGGTTTAAAGAAAGGCATAGAAGCTAAGATGGATGGCATGGAAGATAAGATGGATGGTTTAAAGAAAGGCATGGAAGCTAAGATGAATGATGTGGAAGCTAAAATGAATGACGTGGAAGCTAAGATGATTTATGTGGAAGCTTAGATGGAAGGCAAAATGGAAGATTTGAAGACAGATTTGACAAAGCTTCTATAAGATACTAATGGTGAAAGGGTAGTAAATAAAACTCGTGATAAGAACAAAAGAAATGTTAATCATGATTTCATAGACTCTAGCATTGGATTGAAGACCCACCATGTTCCAGAGATTGATATGAGTAAGTTTGGTGACAAGGACCCTGTAACATGGATACTACAGATGGAGCAATATTTTTATCTCCATAATGTGAAAAACACACAAAAGGTACGCATTGCAACTTTATATTTGGAATCAAATCAGTTTGTATGGTATCGATGGCTTTTCTCTAGTAAACAAATTGTCACTTGGGCAATTTTTATGGAAGAAATGATAGCACATTATGAGGATACAAAAAGAAACACCTTTTTTAGCCAATTGATAAATCTCAAACAAAAGGGTTTAATGATGGAGCACCTTGATGACTTCCAAAAATTGAATATAAGGGTAAAAGATATTCCAGAGGAGCATAGGATTGATGTGTTCATAGGGACTTTAAAGGATAAGATCCAACATGAGGTTCGCCTTTGGGAACCTGATTCATTGGAGAAGGCATTCAGGTTGGCAAGAAAAATGGAAAGCAAAATTATGGCAACGAGGAAGCCCCTAGCCTTCCACAGCCTACAAGGTTGACACCACAACAATTGGAAGAAAAAGGAGCAAAAGGGCTTTGTTACAGTTGTGATAGAAAATTCACTAAAGGTCATAAGAGTGCCGAGAATAAATTATTTTACATAGATTGTGAAGAGGAGGAAGAAAAGGAACAAGAAACATCAAAGGAAGATGATAGACACTAGGAACAAACTCTAGAGAAATAAGAAATGAATTCGACCATATCTTGTAATGCATTGGTTGGAATTACCACTCCTCAAACTATCAAGATAGAAGGGCATATCAAGAAGAAAAAGGTAATAGTGTTGATTGATTCGGGAAGTACCCATAATTTCATTCATTGTAAGATAGAAAAGGAATTAAATTGCTTGATATATCCAACACCAGAGTGTCAAGTGATGGTTGCAAGTGGAGGAACCATAAATTTCTCTAGAAAGTGCCATAATATCAAGTTATCCATGGGAGAATATGTATTGAATATCCCAATGCTTTGCATTCTAATGGTTGGTGTTGATGTTGTACTAAGAGCCCAATGGCTATAATCCTTGGGTACAATAGCTTTTAATTTTCATTAACTTTTCATGAAATTTTGTTCGGAAGGGAAGGAAGTTGAATTAAGGGGTATCGCAGGGAAACTAGAAAAGATAATCAACTCTAACAAAATAAAAAATCTTCTAAAGAAATAACAACGAGGTGTAATTTCACAATTATGTTCGCTAGAGGTTCCCACATCGAAATCATCTATTTCTCCAAATCTCCAAAAAGTCTTAGACAATCATTCCAAGGTATTTGAGACTCCCAAAGGCCTAACACCTATCCATGAACATGATCATGCTATTCATTTGATTCTAGGAAGTGTTCCTCCAAACATCAGGCGTTACAGATATCCCTATGCCCAAAAGAGTAAAATTGAACATATGGTTGTAGAAATTCTAGAGGTTGGTATAATTCCACCTGGTCAAAGTTCTTGCATTGCTCCAGTACTATTGGTGCATAAGAAGGATGGATCATGGCACAAGTGTTTGGATTATAGGGAGCTCAACAAGCTAACTATTAAAGATAAATTTCCCATTCTTGTCATTGATGAATTATTGGATGAATTGCATGGATCAATTTACTTCACCAAGTTGGATCTTCGTTCCGAATATCAGCAAATCGGAATGAAGACTGAAGACATTCCAAAAACAACATTTAGAACTCATGAGGGTCATTATGAATTTTTGGTCATGCCTTTTGGCCTTACCAATGCACCTTATACATTTCAAGGTTTGATGAATTCTATTTTCAAACCCTTCCTTAGAAAATTTGTGTTAGTATTTTTTGATGATATACTAATCTAAAACAAGTCTTGGAAGGATCATGTTCAACATGTTCACAAGTTCCTAAAACTATTGGAAGAGAAACAATTATATGCAAAAAGCTCCAAATGTTTCTTTGGAGTACAAGAGGTGGAATATATGGGTCATATTGTATCTCATGAAGATGTTAAGGCAGAGCCTAGCAAAGTTAAATCCATTAAGGAATGGAAAATCCCCACATCCATAAAGCATCTGCGAGGATTTCTCGGGTTGACAGGGTATTATCGTAAGTTTGTTAAGAATTATGGGAGAATAGTAGCATCTTTAACAACATTATTGAAGAAATATGAATTTTCATGGACTCCAAAAGCAACAAAGGCCTTTGAACATCTTAAAGAGGCAATGTGCCAAGCATCGGTCTTAGCTATGCCGAACTTCACAAAAACCTTTATTATGGAATGTGATGCCTCAGGAAATGGAATTGGTGTTGTTTTAATACAAGAAGAAAGACCCATTTATTTCAAAAGTCATCCAATCAAAGGAAAGTATTTACACAAAGCTATTTATGAGAAGGAAATGTTGGCAATACTACATGCACTTAAGAAATCACGACCCTATCCAATGGGAAGACACTTCAAGGTAAAAACAGATCATGACAGTCTTAAATACTTTTTAGAACAAATAGTAGCTTCAGAAGAGAAAGAAAAATGGGTCACAAAGATGTTGGGTTACGACTTTGAAATCATCTACAAAAAATAGAAGCAAAATGTTGTGGCGGATGCACTCTCAAGAAAGGATGAGGATGTGGAAGCATTGCTTTGCGCCATTTCTATTATCCAACCAGATTGGATAAATGAAGTAAGGGATGGATGGAAGAATGATGAAGAAGTGTGGGCATTCATTTAAAAGTTACAACAAGATCCCAATACATCTGATATATTTAGCTAGAAAAATGATCCATTATGGTACAAAAATTGCTTATACCTATGTAAGAATTCCCAACTCAAACAAAATATTCTTATGGAATTGCATACTTCTCCCTTAGGAGGGCACTCAAGATTTTTAAAAACATACCATAGGGTTAAGAAGGAATTTTTTTAGGATGGCCTTAAATCAGATATTCAAAAGTTTGTGGCGGAATGTTTGGTTTGCCAACAAAATAAAGTTGAAACAATTAAGACCTCGGGTCTATTACAACCTTTATCCATTCCAAGCCAATGTTGGGAGGAGGTTTCAATGGATTTTATCATAGGTTTACCCAAGTTGGAAGGAAAGAGTGTCATCATGGTGGTAGTTGTCAGACTTACCAAGTATGCACACTTTTGTGCATTATCTCATCCATTTATAGCCAGTACAGTTTCTACTGCATTTATGGAAACAATTCAAAAGCTACATGGAAACCCAAAGATTATTGTAACTGATAGAGATCCCATTTTCACTGGAAATTTTTGGAAAAAATTATTTTCTTGTCTCGGTACTCAGTTAGCTCATAGCTCATCTTATCATCCTCAATCTGATAGGAAAACTAATATATTAAACAAATGTTTGGAAGGATATATTCATTGCTTTGTCTTTGATAAACAGACACAATGGGTCAAATGGTTGCCTCTTTCTAAATGGTGGTATAACACTTCCTTCCATACTACAGCAAAAATGGCCCCATTTATGGCACTTTATGGATATCATCCACCATCCATCACATCATATTTAAGAGAAAATTCTAAGGTTCAAGCAGTGGAATATCACATTGAGCATCAACAACACGTTCTCCAACTCTTAAAGGATAACCTCACTTTGGCATAGAATAGAATGAAACAAAAGGCATATCAACATCACATCAAAAGAAGTTTTGATGTAGGTGACTAGGTATTCCTACGACTGATGAGCCCCAAATTTGGTAACATTTTGGGCTCATTTGGCCTACTTACCCTTGCTCAACCCTTCATTTTTCATCACTTATGCATCATTTTTTAGTATATTCATGTTATTTGTACGAAGGAGGGCAATCACTATTCCTAGGTGGCTAACACATGTTTATTTCAGGTTTTTTTGACATTTAATGGAGCAAAACCACGCAGATGAAGGCTAGGAGATAGCCAAGATGGGATTGCGGTTTTGTAGGAAGGTTGTCCACAACATTGAATGGCCTTCCTCGTGATCTCCACCCCAACTCCGAGCTCCAACCACCACCGAGCTAGAAGGCAGCCAAACGGATTGAAAGGAAACAACAGATTACTCTTAGTTTGGACAACCAAACCCCACTAATTTAGGAGGCTAGCTTGGCCCTTGTAATGTATAAATGATGAGGCTGTAGCCTTCGATGGGGACTTTTGAAACTTTGTTGTTTATTCTGGACTACGAGCTGATAGCTCTGTTTTGCTCTTTGTAAGCCATTTTTGGCATGTTGTTAGACTTATGACTATTATCTTTTAATAAAAGGCAGGCAAATTTGAGTTCAGTTCTGAGTTCTTAGAGGAGCTATAGCTCTCGGGGTTGGGCCCAACCTGAGAGCAATAGGCCTCATTTCTTTGTATTGTTACTTTCCTTTCAGCATTGTATTTCTTTTCCTTCACATGCATTTGGAAACACAGTTTGCTGAGTTGAACTTCTTGGTGTGATTGAGTAGGTTATTTTTATGAACAAAGTTGCTTTCAGTAGTTTAGATTAGAGTAAGGAGATTAGAGTTAATCAGAGCTCCAAAAAGGGTTGATTGCACACTCACTTCCACCTCTGTTTAGAGATTGGGATTGCAGCCCGTGCCACCCACCAAAAACACAGTTTTACATGTTCATACAAACTTTAATGCAATGTTCTCGGTTGTAGCAACATCCATGCATTCAGATCTTGTGGAATGAATCTTTGTTTCAGTACCATGCAAGAGTGTCCTTACAAAATCACGTTGCTGTTCTATGGTTTTATGAAAACAGTTAGAATAGGTTGATGAAATCTCGGTTTTGTGCAAGACACGGATGATTTGTTTCATTTACACTGTGCAGTATTACTCTCTCACACCCTTACCCTCCTAATCCGTGCCTAGGCCATCCACTCTTCCCTCAGTTAGACCACTTACCTCCAAAACTCTTCTATCACCCACGTGATTCTACCTTTTCGGCCTTCCATCTCCTCTAACCTCCTCTAGACCAACCAGCTTTGCACACCCCCTCTCCATCTCATCTATCTATCCATAAGCCATCACAAGCTCCCCTCCTACCTTCCTGTCCATCCCCATAGCCTCTTCCACTCATCCATCACCCAAAGATCCTTTTGCAGAACATCCTGTAGAAATTAGCAGACTTCTTGTAGAAATTCTGAACATCCTGTAGAACCCCTGCAGACTTCCTGTAGAAGCTTGTAAACACGGTTGCCAAGCATCTGAACTTTATGAACTTCTCTGAAAGGATGCTAGGGATCCCTTAGACCCTCTCTGAGCCTTCCTGACCTCTTCCAAGCATTTCCCTCCTTGATCTATCCCTGCACAGTCAAAGACCCAGATAGAAGCACACACATAATAATTCCAACAACTTGAACAAAAATACAAAAATATGTTTTATTTAGATCAAAGTAGTCTAGACACATGCATCTCACCTTCCTAGAAGTAATGGCACCTCTTCTAGTATTTTGCATTCCCACCTTTGCATCAGTAGGGCTAGCTGGTAGAATTAGGGTTTGTTAGGGTTTTCATTTCTTGTTGGCTTTCAGTTCCTTTCTGCAGTAGGTTAATTTCCTTTGAGATAGCTTTCGTTCATCGGTTAAAAAGCTTCTTCTGAGAACTCATAGAAGTTGGCTTGAGCCCTAGCAGACTTGTGCCAGCTGACCAAGTGACAGCTGCGACAAGAGCTAGTACTTGTGCATACAGCACCGTCGCTTCCAAGTTTGTTACGAACTACCGGATTGATAAAATTAGAGAAGGAAGCCCCTGGAGTTGTAGCATTATTGCTACAATACTGGAGCCCACCAATGACTACAACCATATAAACAAATGTCCCTCAAGCAAGATAAGAAGGATAATAAATTATCACCAAAGTATTATGGTCCATACAAGGTGTTGCAAAAGATTGGTACTATGGCATAGAAATTGGGGTTTCCTGCTGCTTCCCGAGTGCACCCAGTTTTCCATGTTTCATGTTTAAAGAAGGTTATAGGTGACAAGCTCCCAATTCAAACAATATTGACATAACTTGATGAGGAAGGAAAAATAATATTGGAACCTGAAGCAGTCACAGAAACAAGAACTCGATAGCTACAAAATCGATCAATTTTGGAGTATCTCATCAAGTGGAAGAACTTACCCGCTGAAGATTCCACATGGAAGCATGCAATCTTTTTACAAAGTATCCATAACTACTCAAGCATTGAGGAAAACACTTTTTTTAAGGAGAGGGGCATGTTAGATCCCTATAATACTATTGATTCCCCCATTACTATTGTCATTGTAGCCCTTATTGTTATTATTGTACCCCTATTGTCTCCATATTGTTAATGGTTTACCCCATAGGAGCGCACTATTGTTATTGTTGTGCCCTTATATTATTATTGTTATGTAGGCTTTGATTATATTGTGACCCTTAGACTCCTATATATAGAAAGAAGGTTTAGTCATTTGTATCATCCAAGAATTTTTCATTTGTGTAATGTAAAGTAGGTTACCCCCTCGAAGAGGCTGATTTCTAAGGCGTTGATCTATCTTTTCTATCTTTTTGTGAGCTAGTTTCATAACATTTGTCTTCTCCTATGGTTCTTCATAACATGTAAATACCTAACTTTGCTATACTTCAAAGCATAGTCAAAAATTTTTTAGTCCTCCACTAGAGGTCATAATTACAGCCAGCACAAGGCACATAACATCACATGCTTCTCCTTAAAAGTGAATACAACCTCCAAATGTGGAGAAGGGTTTCAATGGTATGTCCTTTTTTTTAGGGGAAAAAAATAGGTCAAACAGAGGTTGGATCTACCCCCAAAAAAAAGAAAATAAAACCACTCTACTCCAAAGGTTTCACAAATTGGTTCCATTCAGTGGTTGTTTAGGTTGGCATTTCAGCTCAATAAACTCGTTGTATACTGAGTACTCATACTCATTGTATGACTTGTTTCCAACATTAATATGTATAAATATGAAATTTCTTATTTAAATTTCTTTCTAGATCTAAACTGAGTGAACCCTTTCTCATTATATTTTTTGTCTCTTTGACAGGCCAAGATATGCATGTGTGCTATGACTATTTCCGATCTCCAAGTTTTCCAAGAGGTCAATTTTACTGAATATTGAAGGAACATTTTGATTTGGGTAATTCTGTAGCAGCATTATCGGGTCACAACTATGAATAAGAGGCTTTACAAAAGCTTTATTTTCATATAAAACTTCAACTAAAGCCATAGTTTAGCTACCATGAATTGTAAGCCATAAGTTATAGAAAATTTGTGTGTGTGGCTTGGATGAGGATACAGCTTCAACATTTCTGAAAATGATCCCTTCACAGAATTTGTCCAACACTTGCTCATTTTTCCATCATAATCTATCAATGGCACTTTCTTAGTCATTTGTATTATGTGAGCTTTACTAATGTATTCAGTGCTAGGAGGAGCAACTCCAAGAGATATGCCTCCATTCATGAGTTCAAAGCTAGTATCAATAGTGTTTCTGCCACCTCTTTGTAAATGGTATCTGAATCTACCCTCAATTGTGGACCCGATAGGACTACCAAAGCAAATTAATTGAAATATTCCATCCATCAGAGGTCATATTATTATGAGGACCTGATTAGAGTATCAAAACGAGTTTGTTGAAATATCGCATCTGCTATGTCGGAGGTTAGAGCATGTGAACAACTTAAAAATCTATGATATTCTCGAAGTTGTGATATGCAAGATTAAAGCGATGATGTGGCATGTGAGACCTCCCGACCTCTATTATAATCCATTGTAATATGGTTTCACATTGTTTAAAAGCCATAGCCCCTCCCATGTTGCTATTATAATATAGTTTCCGTAAACATTGAAACTATGTTATATTTGGTTGATTATTACCAAACACCGCTAAGTTCCAATTAGACAGGCGGACACGCTATTTCGATTAGTCAACGTTAATATGCACATTGGGTATGCATATCCTATCGATGTTGCTTTGTGCCTCTTGGTGCACATGCTAGTATTACTGTCTTGGGTTTATTATTATTATTATTATTATTAATACAATTAATAATAATAATAATATTGTTATTATTACTATTAAATAATTCATAAGGTTTATAATACATATTTCTTGATTTTATTAATCCAATAATAATAATAATAACCCCCTTGGGATTAATATTTAAAACCCAAAGTATATAAACCCTATTAATTAATTAATAATTAATTAGTAATTAATATAAATAATTAATTAATTATTAACTTCATTATTATTAATAAAAATAATAATCTTAATAATGATGATGATGATGATGATGATTAATGTCCACTAAGACCAATGTGGTCTACCGGACCTCAAGAAAAGAGAATCTAATTGTCATTCTTCAAAATCTTGTTTCTGTGATCAAGGAGTAGGGAAAGAATCATTCCAAGATCGCTATACTTGGGATAACTTAATAAGTCAATAATATTGTAGGTGTGGCTGATGATAGGGAGTTGAGAGAGTATGTGGGCAAGATCTTGGTAGTCTAAAATGAAGTGTTTTTCATCTTCCACCTTCTTAGTATCACAAATCTGACAAATTCTATCATCCCAGGGAGTCTTGGGAGTAGACCACTGCCCGGTCTCACTCCGAATCTCATGAGAGTTAGTTCTAATCCTAGTGATATTCATTTTCTTCTTAGTTCTCTTCAACATAGAGAAATAATTCTGGTTATCAAGGGTGGGGTTGATCACCTCCTTATAGCACCTTAGCTTCCTTTTACCCTCCAACTCCTTAGCATCCCGCATCATGTCCTAAAAACTAGAGGTAATAGTATCTATGATACTTTCCTTGCTTCCCATGATGACCTCCTCTTTAATCCCAAAAATTTTGAGCCAAGACTGAGCATCCTGATGCCACCCATACTTGAGGCGCGGGTGGAGGGTTTTGACTAAAGTTAGAAGTAATTTTTTGGAGAATCTTGGATTCCATATTATGAAGCTTCTTCTTATACATCACATATCTAAACATAGCCACACTGTTAATGGGGGACAAGCCAACTTCGATCAAGAGGATAGGATAGGGAGTATTTCCCTTGATCTTGAGGTTATAGGTTATGAATTTCTTTTGGATCATCTCAATATTTCTCCATGACTCCCTAGATATATTGCACCCCCAAACTTCACATTCGTATAAGATAACAGGGGTGACGAGAGTCTCAAAGAGGAACCTTTTTTTACTCCAAATGTAATTGTCATCTGACTTACAATCATTTTCAAGCTCATAATAAGTTTTCCAACCTCCAATAATTATTTTCTCGATGCTATAATTCCAGTTGAGCTAATGAGGAAAGTCAATACCCAAATATTTATAAGAAGAAACTTGCTCAAGGCAATGGTTATCATAGATAAAACTACCATGAGTGATATTTTTGGATTTAATGATCATGACTTTAGTCTTGTCAGTATTAATTGTCATTCTGAAGCTAATCCACAGATCCACAACTACTTCCATTGTTGACAGGGTTCGAGTGCGGCAGCTCAGCAAAGGAGTATATGGGTAGATAGGAAATGATCTTCTCATGGATTTCTTCCTGTTTAGTCGAGCTAATCTATCAAGATATCCACACCACAACATGGTCAACCATGACATTCAACTACAAAATAACGTGGTGGAACACAGTCCGAGTTTCAAGAGATATTATCGATTTTCTTTTTCAATAGAAAATCGACAAATAAGTGATATGATTTGGTTTTGATAAGGATTGTAGAGAAGACTTGTAGGCTTGACTTTTGTTGAAAATAGCAAGAAGAAATGCTAAATATAGAAGTGCTAAAAATAGCATTGCTATAAATAGAATTTCGGGATACATTCCAATTTGAGTTAGTCCTTGAACTAAAATTGAGAATTAAAATTCGAATTTGATCTTAGCAGCTGTTTGAAAAAGAATTAATTAATTCATCTTGAGTTAATTAGTTGGAGAAAATCAAACTGTTATCCCTTTGATTGAGGAAGTTATCCCTTAATTAAAGAGATTAGGATGAGTTGTACTTTGAGCTGTAATTAGTTAGTTCAGTTAACTAAGTTAAGTCCAGTTAGATTAGTTTCAACAGTTTGTGGAATTGATTGTGAGTTCAGTTAGTTAATGCATGCATGCATGTAACTAGTGTACTTCAGATAACTGAATATTCTCTCATAAATAACTCATGCATGTGAGTTCAACCAGAGACCTAGTTGAGATCAGAGGATGGGACAGTGTATTATCAGTTGCAGGAATATTCCATTGAGGATATCTCTTGCATGTAGAAGGAATTCATTCCTTGAGGATTGTGCAGTTATTTCTGAGTTTGATGAGTTGTGTGGGATGTGAATTCACACAGGTGGCAGCCAGAGGACCCAGGAGAAATGACGCAAGGAAATAGGAGGCTTGGAGGGCTGAAGGGAGGCATATGTTGTGTCTATTCAGTCTATGAGCAGCATTGAGGGGATTGTACTGAGAGCTAGATAGCTTGTGAGCTAAAGCTTTGTGTAATCTGAAGATATTTCCACTTGTATGATAATGCAGATAGTGGGGTTTTTAGCTGAGGCTTTCCCCAGAGTATTCTTCTGTGTTCATGTGTGATTGATTTCTCATTCTTTGTTATATGTGTTCTATTTGATCTTGCTCAAAATCGATTAAGCTTTCACAAGTTTGTTTGTAGAAGTAGATTAAGTATTTTGCTTTAGTATATTGCATTATCAAGTGATCTACAGTGGGAATTTCTACATGGCATTGGAGAAAAGGTGATCAAAGCAGAGAAAAGTGTATAAAGAAGGGAGAAGTTCGAAGGTTGAAGTTCCTGATTATAGAAATCAAATTCTTATCACATCTCAAATTTCACCGATGGCGTTCAACGGTTTAAGACTCGAGTATGCCCTGGATGGCAGCTCATATTATATAGCCTGGAAGGATCGCATGAAAGTGGTATTAGAGGAGAACGGTTTGAAGGACTTCATTGATCAAGAAGTCCCCAAACCAGTAGCTGTTAATGCCTAAGAATTGGCGGAATGGAAGAAATGTGCGGCTAGAGAGAGGAGGATTCTTCTTGAGGGAGTTCGAGACCACATTGTCTCGAGTCTCCATGGGAAGGAGACACTGTTTTCGATGTGGAAAATAGTGAAGGATCTATATCAGAACAACAACAGTCAAAGGTAGCTGGCACTGAAAGACAAGATTCGAAAAATAAAGTGTGAAAATGGCAACACGATCTCTACATATCTGAACAAGCTCACCACCTGCAAGGATGAGCTTGGAAGTGTAGGAATCATGATAGTCAATGATGACATGGTGATTATTGCTCTCCTCGGTCTTCCTAATAGCTAGCATAGCAACCAAGACTCAATAAATGGAAGAGAGAAACTGCTAGATTGGGAACGAATATGGTCGGGTCTGATGCAGGAGGAGATAAGGAGAAGCACCAGAGATGGTTCTTCATCAAAGCATGATGATGAAGAAAATCTAGCCTTAGCAAGTAATGTGAGGAAAGGGAAAGGGAAGGCTTCCCATTCCAAATTGAGTTCTTCCCATGGTGGGAAGAAGATTGACAGATCGAAAGTGCAATTCTTTCATTGTAATGAGGTGGGCCATTATGCTACAAATTTTCCACAGAAGAAATCCAAGAAGGGATCCTCGAAAGGATTAGATGGTGAGGCACTAGCCTCACAGTTCAAATTGGATTTCACCCTCATCACATGCATGGTTTCATAGATGGTGCGTTGTGTTTGGTACTTGGACAGTTGAACCTCATACCCCATGACTGGCGATAAGAGTTTATTCAATACCTTGGAGGAGAAGGACCTCCAGATGCGCATAGAGATGGGCGATGATGGAAAGTATCGTGTTTTAGGTGAAGGCATGGTTGTGCTCCAAAGGAAGCATGGAGCTCCTCTCACCCTGACTGATGTAAAGTATGTTCCTGGTCTGAAGAATAACCTGGTGTCCGTCATAATGTTGGAAGACAAAGGCTATGATGTAGTCTTTAGTAAAGGAAAGGCATTCCTTAGGCACATTGGCACTGGACAGACCAAGAGGATTGGGATTCGAGTAAAGAATCTCTACAAGATGGAGGTAGATGATTGTGCTGCGTTGAGTTCCAAAGTAGAGTTGGTGTAAAGCCAAGATATTGGCGAGCTATGGCATAGAAGATTGGGCCACTTGCACCATGGGGCCTTGAAGATCATGCAACATATTTCTACCAGACTTCCCAAGGGTAAGCTAAAGCAAGTGGATACATGCAAAGGTTGTACCTTGGGTAAGTATGCAAAATCTTCCTTTCATGATCGAGACAGGCGAGCTAGAGCAATCCTGGAGCAAGTTCATACAGATGTGTGTGGGCCATTCTCGACAGCCTCCACTGCTAAACAAAGGTACTATGTTATTTTTATTGATGATTTTTCTTATGGATGTTGGATCTACTTCATGCAAGAGAAGGATCAAACCCTCTCAAGGTTTTGTGAGTTCAAAGCCTTGGTTGAGAAAGAATCTGGAAAGAAAATAAGGGCCTTGCGAAGAAACAATGGTGGAGAGTATGTCTCTCAACAGTTTAAGGACTTCAGTGTAGCAGAAGGAATTAAACGGGAGTTGACGGCACCCCATAACCCACAGTAGAATGGGGTGGCCAAAAGGAAGAACAAAATGATTTTGGGAGAAACTCGGGTGATGCTGCATGACCAAGGCATACCACTTCATTTATGGGCTGAGGCATGTAATACAAAAGTGTATACTTGCAGAATAGAAGCCCACATCATATACTGGGGATGAAGACACTAGTGGAGGCCTTCTCTGGGAAGAGACCAGATGTTAGTCACTTCAGGATCTTTGGATCATCGGTTTATTGCCATGTGACCAAAGATGCCCGGAAAAAGCTAGAGCCAACAGTTGAGTTGGGGATACCTGTGGGGTACATTGATACACCCCACAACTATTGGGTGTTCTTGCCTACCAGTCAGAGGATAGTGGTACGCAGAGATATAAAGTTCGAGTCATTTCATGTTTTCATAATTAGCATTGTTTAGCTGCAGAATAAAAAAAAGGTGATAAGTTGAAAAATCCAAAAACAATTGATAAGTTGAAAAGTAGATTAACTTAATATATTAATTTAAAAGAGTTAAGATCATTATTCAGCTATTCTAAAAATCTCAATTCAATTAGGATTAATTCTAGAAACATCATTTAGAGTAATCGATTAACAAATCTTAGAAATAACTTCCTAGTATAGATAAAAACATCATCTCAATACTGACTCTTGAGTTTGACATTAATTTAGATAATGATAACATAATCACCTTAACAACATAAACAACTTCTAGCACATACAGTGCACTTGTACTTCATCAGTTTATCTGCCTTGGTTGATAATTTATGCTTGCAATTTAAAAGCATTAAATTAACTAAACAACCCCTACCCAAGGTCACGACTTCGAACACATGGCCATATGCGATGGAAAAAGGGGTCGACGAGAGGAGCACTCAGTTGAAGCCCTGATGCTTGGTCCCATGGCACCCTACGTGACCACACACCCAATGTTTAAGGGCTAAGTCAACAGGGGTGGGTGTTAAGGCCCAACCTGTTGCCTTATATGGCTTATATGACCACATTTTTTTCTCTTAAGGGGTTATTGGCTAATTTAAGTTTCCTACAAAATGGACCGGTGGAGGGTGAAAATGTTTCCTTGTTAGCGAAAATAGGGTGGATTTATAGGATAGTTATATTGTTGGTCTGATTTGTAGGATAGTTAAAGTAAAACTCATGGGAGAGCTTGGAGAGCAATATATTTTTGATATTTTGACAAAATTAAGCTCAAAAAGAGCCTACCTAGAGTTTTTTGGATACTCTGGATCCAATGGTGACCTCTAATTTCTTATTTGAGCGCATCTAAGGAGCCTTTTGTAGGTTTAAGACTAAGGGTGTATGGATCAATCAGGTCTTTGAAGTAGTCTGGAAGGGGTTTGAGCATGGAGAATGCCTTGTAGTGGTTTCCTCACCTTCAAAAATCTACTACAACAGTTGTTACTTGTAGGGTTCAGATCAGGTTTATTTTTCTCATTATGTCATGTTGAGGGAAATTTTGTTAATGCTCTTCAATGTGGACATGAAGTGCACATATGCTCATTTAAGCTCATTTTAGTTGGAGTATAGGACCTTTGTAGGAGATGCCTTGTATTGCTCCTTTATGTGAGAGTTCTTTGTAGGAGAACATTACCTTGTAGGGGTAATAGCAACATGTTTTCACCAACAAAATTTTATGTACTCCTTTTTACACTGAATATATGAAGTGGTCTAGCTATGTTGGCAGGCCCAGAGATGTATCCCAAGAGGGGTGAACTCCGCCAACAAATCCTTTGTTATGCTCTTCATGAAGCCTGTATGGGTTATGTGATATTATGTTGTTTATGTTAAGTTTACATGTGAAGACTAACTCATGATGTGAAGAGACCTTAAAAAGAAGGTTATTTTGTGTCAAGACCCATTATTATCTTGCAAAGCATTGGAACAATCCTTTTTTTTTCTTTTTCTGTTTTTGGAGAAGAGGAAAAAGACACTTCCTCCATTTTCATATCATATAGGTATCAGAGCTTCATTTGACCAAGTTGTATGAATGGGAAAAAAGAGTCTCCAAGAGCTAAAGGAGCTAAATTTGGCTCTTCGTATGGAGAACATTGAGTTGAGAAGAATGCTAGAGATAGTTGAAGAGGCATATGCGCCTACAGTTGTAGCATGTGCTAGAAGAAAAAGTTGTTGAAATTTCCACTCTTGTGACAACAAAAGAAACCTCCAAAATGAAACCAGTATGTGGTCATGGTTCAAAAAGTGGTTATGGACCATATGAGGAAGATGATGCATGTGCATTTTGCAATCATATGCCAATTTATAAGAGTGGGTGGCTAGAGTCATCTGCAATATCATTTTCATCGTCATCAGAAGAATAAAATATGAATGGAAAGTTTAAGGAGGTAATTAGCATTTCAAGTATAATTCCTTTTGTTTATGTGCATAACACCTCTTTTGCAGCATTTGAGAAACATACCAAAGGTATTGGTATGAAGTTTCTTTCCAATATGGGTTATGAAGGAGGATGCCTCGGCATAAATGGCCAAGGTATCACCAATCCAATCATGGTTGAGGAGAGACCAAAGTATCAGGGATTGGGATATGGTCAAAGGAAGTTTGGAGAATGCTCTAAATGGTTTGAGGCACATCAACCATTTGAGGATGAGATGTCACCACCACCTTGTGACAATGTTCATTTGTCTCCCAAGCGAGATGAATGCTTGAAGGGACCATGTATGTCATTATTCACTCCACTCGGTCAACATTGTAGCCATAGAGATAGGTATAACCCTCATGGGTGTTTTCCAATGCATGGTAATTTTGACTACTTGTGGAATATGTACCCTTGTACTTTTTGTAATGCATTTGACCATTGTATGGTTATCTGTGAGAAACATATGATAATGGTTAAAAGAATGGATCATATTCTAGGCATCGGGCATAATGATTCTCCTTTGCATGAGAGGACTTCTTTGTCAGTAAGAAAGAGAAAGTTATTTTGTACCCATTGCAAGATGCATGGGCATGGAAATGAACAATGTTGGAAGCCACACCCAAAGCTTTGTTCCAAGAAGGGAAAAGAGATTGTATAACCTAATGCAAGGGGAAAAAAAAATGGCAAAGAGGACTCACATCAATTCTAAGCACCCTTCAAGGCAAAGGTGTTGCAAAAAAATAACCCATAAGCCTACAAGAGGTAGAGATTGGCTAGACTTGTATGTAAAGTTGCTTTGTAAATTTGCAATTACTTGTTGTTGTTTACCTGTTTAAGCACTTTTGTAAAGTGAACAACAATTTTCACTATGTGTAACAAATATGTGTTTTTCATTGATGTTATGTATCGCCTTGTTTATATGTCCATATGCTTAAGGACTTTTGGAATGTACAAGTTTGTCGTTCAAGTTTCTCTACAAGTTTGTCATGTACTCACTGATGCAAGTATTCGATATGAAACTTGTATCAATAGAATATTTGTTTTTAAGATTGTAAAAGATAACTATGTTGTTGTAGGCAAAGCCAATTATATCATTGAAATTTTGCAGTTGTGTACTTTTTATGTACAAACTTAGTTTGAGGATGGTAAAGAAAATTTGTGTTGCTTCTAATTTCCAAGATGAAGTCAAGTTTGACTTCAAAAATTTAACTTCAAGATGAAGATGTTTTTTTAGCCATGTAAATATGAGATTGAAGAGAATTTTCAGATTCCACTCATGAGTATTTTGTTCCTGCAACAACAATAAGAATGTTGGCTCAATTCTTAACAGGACAGTAGGTCTTCACGAAGAAGATAGGTAAAGTGCCTTGATTGGGGTTTGAAGGGCACCAATTGAAAATTATGCATTTTGGGTTGCGTTTTTGGGTATCTTTGAGTTTCAACCTCATTATATTATCTAGAGAAGTAAAATTTTGGAGTCCAAAAGCTCCTAGTGGGGAGGTGTGATCAGGAGATCAAATTTTAGCCCAAAAATGAATGTGCCCATAAATTCTTGAAACTAGAATCAAGTGCAAGTGCTCATTTTTTTTAATCCAATGACATTCATTTCACCTCACTCTGACAACGTATGATCAAGTTATCGCGTGCTAACAATTTGGCCCAACAGCTAAAATTTTAGCAAGTCTGTTGACTAGGTTGACCGTACAGTAAGTCAACATGGTGACTCTGTAGGGTACAAGCTAACCATAGGCTACCAAGTATCATCCTCTAGTTCGTTGGTAGTTGATCATTTTTTATTGGCTAGTGGTTTTTGTGCGGCGGACCAGTAATATAGTGCCACATGGCCCAGTGATGGGGTGCCATGTGGTACCCCGACTGTGGTGCTAAATTTTGGTTATAGTCTGACTGAGGCCTGGGAGGTTGAAAACAGGACCTCTTATTCATAAACGAAGTTCCTTACCACTAGGCTATATGGTGGTTCTTAACACACTATGGGCAGAACCCATATAAAAGGTTGAACTCAACACCTTTTGGAAGAAGGGGTCAGAGCTAAGCCCTTGGCCCCCAATCACCACACATCCACAAAACCACAAGTAGAGGAGCTAAGGGATCTAGGCTTAGCCCTGGCCTAAGGACACGACTCCAAACACATGACTGGACGTGATGGCATAAGGGGACGATGGGAACATCACTCAGTTGAAGCCCCGAACCTTAGTCCCGTGGCACCCTATGTGACTAGACACTTGATGTTTAAGGGTAGTCCAGCGAGGGCGGGCGTTAAGGCCTAGCCTGCAACCTTATGTGGCCTATATGAACACAGTTTTTGGTCTTAAGGGATTATTGGCTAATTTAAGTTTCCTACAAAATGCACCGATGGAGGGAAAAAATGTTGCTTTGTCAACAAAAAACAAGGGGGATTTGTAGGATAGTTAGAATGTTGGTCTGATTTGTAGGATAGTTAATAGTAAAACTCATAGAAGAGTTTGGAGAGCAATATAGTTTTTATTTTTTGACCAAATTGAGCTCAAGAAGATTCTACCTAAAGGTTTTTGGATATTCTGGATCCAATGGTGAGTTCTAATTTTTTATTTGAGCACATATAAGGAGTCATTTTGCAGGTTGAAGACCAGGGGTGTATGGATCAATTAGGTTTTTTAAGTAGTTTGGAAGGTGTTTGAGCATGGAGAAGGCCTTGTAGGGGGTCTCTCACATTCAGAAATCTACTATAGCAATTGTTACTTGCGGGGTTCAACATAGGTTTACTTTCTCATAGGGTTCAACATAGGTTCAACATAGGTTTATGCTCTTCAATGTGGAATTGAAGTGCTCATATGCTCATGTAAGCTCATTTTAGTTGGAGTATAGGATCTTTGTAGGAGACGCCTTGCATTGCCACTTTATGTTAGATTTCTTTGCAGGTGAACATTACCTTGTAGGGGTAAAAGCCACATGTTTTCACCAACAAACTTTTATGTGCTCCTTTTTACACTGAATATATGGAGTAGTCTAGCTATGTTGGCAGGCCCAGATATGTAGCCTAGGAGGGGTGAAATCCATCAACAAATCCTTTATTATGCTCTTCATGATGCATGTATGAGTTATGTGATATTATGTTGCTTATGTTAATTTTACATGTGACTACTAACTCATGAATTTAAGAGACCTTAAAAATAAGGTTGTTTTGTGTCAAGACCCATTATTATCTTGCAAAGCATCAGAACAGCCCTCCATTTTCAAATCATCTAGTGTCACCCCCTGCATGATTTCTCTGAAGGAATATGTCTATGGAGTATTTCATTTCAGTTTCTATGTATGAATGCATGGACTAATAGTGCAAGAATATTCCATCATGGTTCTATTGGAATGACGAGTGTATAAAGTAAGTGTAAGTTGTAGAAATTTAGTGAATGGTAATGTGGATACTTCAACGGCTAGTACATATGTTGTAAATCATAAGGAAGCATGCCCCAGAGATTTGGACTAAGCAGAGAGGTTATTTCCCTAACATAAGCCCTAGACACACTGAGGGAAGCTTAGCATTGTGCCCAAAAGGCTTCAATTGCACTGAGTGAGGCCTATGAGGGAAGTTATAAATGTTTTAGCTTGAAATTCTCTTCATTGTGGGTGTACCAAGGCCTATGGTAAAGAAAAATAAAAAATAGGAAGTGAGCACGAGACTAGATTGATTTGGTCAACAAATCACCATAGTATTATTTCCTGTGGTATCTTGACAACATTAGTTTTGGCCCGAGGTATTGGACGATCAGATAAACTATAAATAGGGAGAAAGGAGAGTCATTCTATGTGTGTACAATTGATGAATTCTTTTGTGAGTTGTCTTTGGTAAGGAACATAGGAATCTTGAATGTTGGAAGAAATATTGTTATGTAGTGAACATTTATAGCATTAAGGAAAGTTTACATGTGTGCCAAGTTTACTTTCTCAATGAAAATGTGTATGCAGAGGTTTGGGTTATCCTTGATTAACATCATTAATTTTTTTGAAGTTGTGAAGACAAGCTTAGTATATGTATGTAAAGATACTTTTATTCCTTATGGTGAATCTTGTTTGCTAGCAGATGTGTGCATGGTTTTGTTTATCCTCTTCCTATTTCACATAGATTTATGTAGCTTCTTATGCAGAGAACAAAAAGTCCTTTGAAGAGTTGAAATATAAGTAATTTAGTTTTCTATTGACAATGAACTATACGTTGAATCTTGACGTGGTTGAATGATGAGCCTTATAGTCATATTATAAAGGGTTTGATGCATTGATCTATGTTAATTAGGGAACTTTCTTTGCTCTTTATGCTAATAGTTGATTTGGCTTCTTGATAAGTATTTCATTGAATTGATAAGCAAAAGGTTGATGTGGATTATGCTGCAGTAAAGAAGTGGGATGATGATACTTTATGAACTTAATATGTTGTTGCTTGCTAGAGACTTTATGTTCTTGCTAACCGACAGAAATGTTACATATTAAATAGTTTGATGAGTATTAACTTGGAATCTGATAAGATTATGATGGACATAAATAAATGATATCTTGTTATGAAATCAAGGATTTATAATCATAAGATCTACTTGAAGGATATCACTTGGAACTTCATCTTAGTTATTAGCTTTGTTTTATCCTTACGATTTTTATGAGCTACAATGAAAGAGGTTTGATATTGTTAGTTATTGTCTCACATTGCTTAGTAGGAGGAATTTGATGCTTGACAACACTACTACATTTGGCTTTTATATTGGCATGGTGCAAAGTGTTGTCCATTTACTTGACATTTTTCCTGGGGATGAGAATTGATAAGGGATTGTGATAGGTTTCTTATCACAGTATATATGGCTTTGTATTTGACAGTTAGGGTTTGATATAATTCTTGACAAGAGTTTGCATGGTATGGTTTTATGATGTGTTATAACGTGGTTAACTCAACATATCACAAGGCTATAAATTGGTAATTGGGTGTGATATCTACTTAATAGACATTTTGACAGTGATATTGGTAGAACCTTTTATGGATTTGATATTGCCTTGATATGACAATATTTTGGCTTAACCTTGCATAGTGTTGATTTGTTTGAGTATTGGTATATTGGTTTGGTTATTATTATGATTTGCAGAGGCGTATTGATATTGGATGATCTAGTGATTGAAATATGTGTATTCACTTTTGGTACACAGTGATTCAGTCCTTGGTACTGGAAGTATTGGTATATTGGCTTGATCTGGTTGGAGTGGTTTAATGGGAATTTCAGTGATTGGTTTGCTTCAATGATTCAATTGGTATTTAGTATTCAATAATTTGTTTTCTTTAGTGATTCAGTTGGTATTCAATATTTAGTGATTCAATATTAAATTATTAGCATAGTGGTATTCAGTATTGGTATTGGTCTTCAGTGATTCAATATTTGGTATCTTGGTGCATGGTTAGTGTGGCTGGTGGCCTGTATATTCTTGATGATTGATCGATAATGATCTGAACTTAAACGGGAACACAACAACTTACAGATATATCCATAAATAAAAAGATGCAGTAGAAATAACACTTCATTTCATTAATATCAAATACTGAAATATGCTTATAAACAGAATGGAAATAAGAGTAGCTCGGGCGATGGTAGCTTATCTTTGAGAAGAGATGTGGCAGCTACATGCCTTTGAACTACGTTACAATGAGGCCCAGGGGCCCTTTTATTATTGAACAGTAAGAGAAAACCCTAAGCAACCAAAACCCTAACCCGAGGAGATGTAACACCAAGAGTTTATGGGCCTTTTTGGGGTGAGTTGGACAGCCAAATTCTCGGGGTCACGACTTGGCCATATTATCTTTTTTTGATGTGCATGATAACCCATTGGAAAGATCTCTTTGAGGAATACAACAGAAAAGACAATTTTAGTGAAAAAATCGCTGGCGGTAGATTGCCCAAAAAATGTCGTTTAGGGCCTCAAAACGGCTCCAGAAGTTTAGGACCTGAAAAACTGCTAAAAATAGTAAATTGTGCTACAATTAATGAAACTAAAAAACTGAAAGAAACAATGGTGGGGGTCCAAGTGGAATTGGTAGGTGGCCACCAATATGCACCTGGATCATTCCTCCCCCCTTAGGAAGCAATGATCCTCATTACGTTGAGTTCCTCCATGAGATAAGGAAACTTCTGCTGAACTTGGTCCCTGGTGAGCCACTTGCCCTGGTGAAGGAGTTGGCCTGCTTTGACAACTCGATACAGTTGGATCTTCTGTTGGAAAGTGTTCTTGATCTATGTGTCCATGATATGATCAGTTGTGGCTTGCTCCATGCAATCTAGATTTAAATCTGTAGGTGTGAGTTGTTTTGCAATGTATGATGTGTCCAACAATGGTGGGAAGTATGGTTGAAGGCAGTCCACATTGAACAATGGGTGCAGGCTAAGGAATGGGGGAATGTTGAACTCAAATGAATTGCCACCCACAGCCTTGGTAATGATGTAAGGACCATTTCAGAGTGGTCTGAGTTTATGATAGGCTCTGGTAAGGCGTTCCTTCTGCAAATGCAAAGAGATTTTGTTGTCCACCTGAAACTTGTGTGGCACTCGATGTTGATCATTCCATTTCTTGTACTTGGCATTTTATTTCTCCAGCATGTCATGGACATAGGGAAGGCTCTCATCCCATGTGTGTGGATGCTTTGAGTTGTAAATGCGCAGAATGTGTATGATCATCCTGTTGATGACCTCTGTCTAGCCATCAATTTGGGGATGGAAAGTTGTGGACTTAGTGAGCTTGGTGTCCAGCATTGACCAAAGACTGGACCAAAATGTACTGAGGAACTTGCTGTCCCGATCTGAGATGATAGACTGTGGGATCCCAAAATGTACCCACACTCGTTCAAAGAAGAGTTTAGTAGTGGCTTCTATTGTGATATTCTTCTTGCAGGCCACCAAAATGGCCATCTTCGAGAATCTATCGACGACCAAAAAAACACAGTCATTTCCATGCTTAGTAGAAGGAAGGCGCGACATGTAATCCCTGGAGATGGATTCCCAAGGTTGAATAGGGGTAGGCAACGAAGTATAGAGGCCTTGCTTCTTGATGATCGGTTTGGAAATGGCATAAGCAGTGCAAGATCTGATGTACTTCCCGAAATCTTGTCGA
Organism: Pinus tabuliformis; assembly: GCA_031772625.1. Lineage (NCBI taxonomy): Eukaryota > Viridiplantae > Streptophyta > Pinopsida > Pinales > Pinaceae > Pinus > Pinus tabuliformis. Next base: position 1,126,030,270 of record CM062807.1, read on the forward strand.
AGATCCAGCTAGTAGAAATACTTTTGCAGTACTGCCACTATTTTCTTGACCCCAAAATTCCCAGTAGCCCAACTGTAGTGCGCTTCCCAAATCATCTTGGGTTGCTCGCTTGAAGGAACACAAAGTTGTCTTAGGTGGTATAGCAGGGCATCGTAGAGGTGAAAATCTAGAACTTGCTGACCCTCCAAGAGTATTTGGTATGTGTGGCCAAACTCTAGGTCACTTTTGTAGATAAGTGGCCAATCATAAGTCTCGTGCCCATAAGAGTTGAGCATGGTGGTTAACGCCATGATTAGTGGTCGACTGAGGCAGTCTGCAACATTATTGGTGCTACCCTTCTTATACTTGATATTTAAATGCAACTGTTGTAGGTATGTGGACCACTTTTGATGGTGATCATTCTGCAACTTCCCTTGCATCTATATGAACTGTAGGGGTTGGTGGTCTATGTGGATGACTGTTTCCTTCCCCAAAATGTAATGCTTCCATTGTCGACAAGCCTGCACAATGGAATACATCTCTTTGTCATAAGTGGGATACTTTCAGACTGTGTCTGAAAGTGTCTCACTGTGACATGCCACCGGATGCCCCTGTTGAGTAAGAATTGCCCCAATAGCATAGTCAAAGGCATCTATCTCGATCTCAAATGGTTGTTGCAATTCTAGTAAAGTGAGCACTGGTGCAGAGCAGAGGCGATGTTTCAACTCTACGAATGCCTTCTATTGAGATTAAAACCAAAATAAGTTTGCTTTTTCTCCTCCCTTGGTGACTTAACTCAAGGGCCAAGTGATATGAGAGAATCCCAACACAAACTTGCAGTAGAAATTGGCAAGACCCAGAAAGCTACGGAGCTCTGTCAGAGTGGTTGGAGCTGGCCAATCCTAAATGACTTGGATCTTAGGTAGATCCACATCCACCCCTCGTTCATCAATAATGTATCCCAGATATTGAACTTGGGTCATGCCAAAAGCGCATTTATCCAAATTGGCACACAACTTGTGTTGCTGCAGTGTTTGGAGAACCTATTGGATATGGTGGAGGTGCTTTTCCCAACTTTGGTTGAAGATCAGGATGTCATCCAAGTATACCACTACAAATGAGTTAGTGAATGGCCGCAAGATGTCATCCATCAGCCTCATGAAGGTTGTAGGAGCATTCGTCAACCCAAAAGGAATAACCAATCATTCGAAAAGGCCCTCCTTGGATTTCAAGGAAGTCTTCCACACATCGAAGGGTTCGATTGGTACCTGGTGATAGCCGGACTTCAAGTCGATCTTGCTGAAATATTTTCCCCCCTTCAGTTGGTCCAGAAGGTCATCAATCTGTGGGATTAGGTACCTATTCCAGACAATGATCTTGTTCAGCACCTAGTAGTCAATACAGAGTCTCCAAGTCCCATCCTTCTTCTGTACCAACACGATCGATCTCCCACATGGCGATGAACTCAGATGGATGTCACCTTTCTGTAGAAGCTCCTGAATCTACCTCTTGATTTGGTCATTCTCCAAAATGGAGCGCTGATAGATTGGTCCATTAGGTAGCGGAGCACCTAGGGTCAGATCGATGGAGTGCTTGACCTGACAATATAGAGGCACCCTTGACGGGGGGGGTGAAGATGTCCTCGTACTCCTCCATGACCTTGTCCATTGGTTGTTGCCATGTGGAGGGGCCCTGTCTGGAGGTCGTGGCCACCATCTTCTTCTTTCCCTGAGGGTGTATCATCAGAAAACAAATTTGCCAGTTTTGGAAATGAGCTTACTACATTGTTTTGCAGTAACCAAAGAGATGGCAGTAGGCGGTGCTACCTTTGGTATCCGGTCCAAATTATTTCCCAAAGTATCAAGCCACCTGATGGTGTATGGTTGTGGATGTGTTGTGGTTGGTAAGCCCAGTCACTTCATGACCTCTGCCAAAATGAGGTTCTTTTGGCTCCCGCTGTCGACAATGAATTGTAGCGGGGAACCCTTTACCCACATCTGGGAGTGGAATAGGCACTCTTCCTCCTCTGGATCTTCATGTTCCTCCTTTTAGATCTTCATGGTGGCAACTGTGGCATTGGGCTCCGCATCAATAATATGCTTCCCTTTGTCATTCCCCTTATCGGGTTCTGACACAGAGTCGTAATATGCATCTGATTCCGAAGCCTTTAGCATGGCCACCAGTGATTGCTTGGCCCGACACTCACTTGTGTTATGAGTGGAGCTCTTATGGAACTCACACCACTTTCTCGTGTCCTTCTTCGGCTTCGTGGTGTTGTTCTTTGCTTGTGGCTTTGGTGGGTTGTCCTGGGCCACCCCGCCTTGGCTTTGTCCTTTGTTCTGCGGTTTGGGGGCACCTTTCCCTTGCTTTGGATTCATAGATCCAAAGTCTCGCTTCTTCTGTTTAAACTTTTTCTCGATCTTGACCGCATATCGGTATGTCATGCCGAGCGAGGAGATGTCTAGGAATTCCATCTCATCCTGGATGTACTTGTGTAGGCAGCCGAGGTACTTGAGAACCAAATGCTTCTCAGAATCCTTGATACCCAACTTCGTGTGAAGGGTATGAAAAACATTGGTAAACTCTGGCACATCTTGGTCCCTTCCCTATCGTAGTGTTGTCCACTTTATGTATTTGTCCTCATATCTCCTGACAAGGTAGTACTACTCCTTGATGACATCCCGGAATGAGTTCCAAGTGGGTGTGGCTGAAAACAGTGAGTTCGTACTTTCATCCTTCTGATCACAATAGGTTTCCCACTAGTCCTTAACGTGGGGGGATGATTTGAGAAGTGTAAAGGTGATATTTTCCCAGTTGGAAAGATCATGAATGGAAAAATAGCCTTCTAGCAAATTTAACCATTTATCTACAGCTTCTGCATCTATCTGGCCCTCAAATATGGGAATTTCATAGTTTACTTGTACATTAAAGGGTGTGGCACTTGCAGAGTAGTTACTGGAAGTAGATGTGTCGCCCCTGGGTAGTCGCTGAAGGATCTGGGAAAAGTTTTCCATCATCGCGTTCCTTTATCACTCGAGGGATTCCTCGAGTAAGATTTTGATAGGATTTCCTACCTCCTCATCTTTCTTTTCATCTGCCATGGGAGGTCGTCGGGATTTGTGGGGCTGGTCTTGCAAAGGTTCGACCAGTTCAAGCCCTAACTCCTTATATCTTGACCTCAGGGGACATGCAAAGAAAAACAGAGAAAGAGTAGACCACTCTGATACCACTGATCCGGATTTAAACAGGAACACAACAAATTACAGATATAGCCATAAATACAAAGATGCAGTAGAAATAACACTTCATTTCATTAATATCAAACACTGAAATATGCTTACAAATAGAATGGAAATAAGAATAACTCGGGCGATGGTAGCTTATCTCTGAGAAGCAATGTGGCAGCTACATGCCTCTGAACTACGTTACAATGAGGCTAAAGGGAATTTTTATTATTTAACAATAAGAGCAAACCCTAAACAACCAAAACCCTAACCCGAGGAGATGTAACACCAAGAGTTTATGGGCCCCATTGGAGTGAGTTGGACAACCAACTTCCCGGGGTCGTGACTTGGTCATATTATCACTGTTTGATGCACATGATAACCCATTCGAAAGATCTCTCCAAGGACTACGAAAAAAAAGACAATTTTAGTTAGAAAATTGTTGGCGGTAGATTTCCAAAAAAATGTCGTTTAGGGCCTCAAAATGGCTCCGGAAGTTTAGGACCCAAAAAACTGCTAAAAATAGTAAATTGTGCTACAATTAAGGAAACCGAAAAACTGAAAGAAACAATGGTGGGGGTCCAAGTGGAATTGGTGGGTGGCCACCAATATCCACTTGGATCAGATAAGTGGATCCAACATGAAATTTCTGAAATGAGTCCACAAATTTCTTAGGGTCATAGTTTTCATTAAGGGAGTAGGATCTTCCTTCTAATAGGAGTCGGTAAACTTGATTAGGTGATATTAGATCCACTCTAATTGGAGCTAGAGAATAAAAGGAGGTTGTAGCCTCCTATAAGTAGGAGCTTGCATAATGGAAATAGTTTACACTGGTACAAAATTATAATAATATTTTATTTATAATAAAAGGAGAAGACAAATCAACAACAATGATGGTTTTCTCCCACATTGGGTTTCCACATAAAATATGAGTTTCCATATGTGATTGATGTGATGATTTGTTTTATGATTTACATTATTTTACATTTGATATTTCTTATTGTCACGCGGAAAGAGTCGTCTTTGCGGACAAAGCCAACCTCCCTAGAAGCTTAAGGCTTTCTAGTGACAAACAAGACAATTAAGAGCAATCCTTCTCTAAATATGCATTTACAATATAAGAAATCAAGTGTTTAGATCCTACCTGTTACCCAACGCTGTTGTAGTAGTCCAGCCTCATTGATCCGGATGAGCTCCTCCTTCTCTTCGAAACCTGCATTCACTAACAATCAAACGATTAAATAGCACCTGAATATCTCATAAAATAAAACATATTTAACATATAGACCAAGGAGTATATGAAACAACTCATAAATAACAAATTGTTGAGAAGAATGGACTTATTTGTATTAATAGGAAACAAAAGAAACCATTACAACCTGAGCCTTGGTGTTGTGCAGGTCCCTCCCAGGGTCCAACAAGAGTTCTCCTTTACTCTGATCAGCTCACCCACTTCCAAATGAAACAAGAAAGGATGGGAATCTCTCCTCACAAGCTTCTACAAGGAAGTCCTAATTCCAGCAGCATCTACCCTTAGGAATGTTCAGCTTTCAACCTCTCCTCCCTCTGGCCCAATGCCTGTATTTATAGTGCTTTGGAGGAAGTTAATTAGTTCCACCATGAATGGGATAAGCCCCTATTTCAATGGGATAGCTCCCCTCTTCATGGGATAAGTTCCTCTTTCTTTGGGGTGCATGAACCATATGGAGGCGCTCAATACACGTCAAACCATCTTCTAGAATGCTCTAGATTTGACCACAAGTAACTTTTTTAAGATGAAACTCACGCCTTTTGACCTTTACAGGGATACGCACCCACCCCTTTACATACAGAGCGTACAAGTACGCAGGTATTGTGAACTTGGGTTGCGTACACGCAGGTAAGGCTAAGAGAAACTGCGTACCAGAGATAATTGACTTTAAATGACTTTTCTCTCTTTCTTGGAGTTTGACATGAAGAGCATAGGCATGATACTTGCCAAGGAGGATAGTATGACAGTGGATGGAGCCATACTAACTGCAAATAGTCATGGTGACATTTTTTAGTGTAACAGATTGCCCCCTAAAGTGCGAAGCCTGTAGTAGATTAGGGTTTTATATGATCTAGGAAGGGTGAAGTACTTTATCATTTCAAGGATTATCTTGTGGAGAGCTTGGTTAGAACCTGCAAATATTCAACACAAAATACATATATAAGATGATATCATCGCTGAGGTAGGCATTCCCATACTCAGATTGAAAACTTTAACTAACAATCTAACTACTGCTCTAATACAGGAATGATTTTGCAGTACATTACAATCATAGACTCATGTAGACACAGTATGGACACAGCCATCTGTTTATGGTTAGTCTACTATATAATGAATACAAAACTCCTCGCAGCCTGGATGGTGGAAACTAGATCCAGGGTCTTCATCTCTACTTCCCGAATTGGTACGATTCTATCCATGCGAATAAATGAATTGATGTCGAACATGGTAGAAACCACTTGATTACCAGTCGATGATGTAAACTGTTAACAAGTGTGAGAGAGACCACCAGTGATGTCAATGGTTCTCAAAGTACCCAGTACAATCCATGAGATGTGAATGAATGGGTTGATGTCGAACACGTCAAAGAATCCTTTGATCGAAAGTCAATGATGTAAACTGTCGTCAAAGGCGAGAAACCTGCCATTGATGCATGCAGACTTCAAGGTACTGACGATTTCTAAGTCATCTTTCTAGATAATGTGCTGATGTCGATAGAAAGCGACCCGTTGCAGGCAAGCCCACAACACGAAATCATAGTTCAAGCTGAAGAAATGTTGTTGTAAGGACTGACTCAGGGATGGTCAAAATTGATGACAAGTATTTTTCATATGAATGGTTTATTTGCAGAGACCTCTTGAACACATAACGACACGACAGATGGCTTGGCGACGATTGACCCAAAGTTAATACCCAGAAATGGTTGAAGACTTTCAAAGTGGTTTAATCAACTTTAAGGTAAAGGATTTCCCAACCCAGGTGAATAAAAAGTGTTGTGTTCAAGAGTGGTGATAAGGTTCTTCTGTAACAAAGGATAACAAATAGGCTCATTCTTCTCTCTTTTCCCCCACCATTTCTGGCAAGTACCTCTTTATTTTTTACAAGCTTGAGGAGGATAACATATGCTTGATTATAAGCTCATCCTTCGGATGAGTCCAACTTAGTTTAGATTCGGACCCTAAGAAGGAGTGGTCCATTCCTATTTGTAAGCGAACAGGTCCTTTACTGTGAAATTTAAACGAGTCCAGTATAGGAGAAACTCGGCGTTTTTCAATTTTAGAGAGTCTGAAAAAACTAAAGAAGACTCCAAGGTTGAACTTTTTCGTAAATTTGTGTCTCCCAAGCCCGAAAAAGTATAAAATAATACTTGAGAGAACCGCTTGATCTTGCGACCAAGGAGTACTTTCATGATTAGTGCCTCTGACCTAAAAAGTAAAAAGTGATCAAGGGCACGTCGTTTTATTTCCAGTATCGAATTTGAAACGACAAAAATCCGGAAATATTTTCGTGTTTTTACGGTCAGAAAAGGGCTATAAGAGGACTGTCTTTTAATTCCGTTTTAACGAGTGTAAAAGAAACGCTCGGCAATCTTTTCATGTTTTAGGAGTCAGAAAAGGGCTTAAAGATGACTCTGAGGTTTCACTTTTTCGTAAATTTTAACGAGTTCGAAAAAATGATAAAAATGTACTCATGGTTTTCATTTTTTTGTAAGTTTTAATGAGTTTGAAAAAGTGATAAAAATGTACTCATATGGCCGGCTTTCAATTTAATTTACGAGCAGGAAAAGACGGAAAGAACTCGGCATTTTCATTTGTTTTACGAGAATGAAAGATAGCAAAATAATCTCGAGATTTTCATGAATTTAACGAGTCTTGAAAATAACTGAAATTGACTCAAGATAGGTTTCATTTTTACAAAAGCTTGAAACAGAGGAAAACTATGCTTCACAGTAGTTTCATTTTTTAACAAGCTTGAAACAGAGAGAAAACTGTGCTTGATGCCCCCTAAGCATAACTGCTAGAGCGCATGCCCCCCCAGCTTCATTTCATTCAACCAGTTGGATGAAATGAAGGTTGAGTTACGAGATCATTTGAAAGACTGGACCTAAAACAAAAAACTGAAATAACTAACCTAAATATACAACTTAACATCTATGAGATCTAGTCAAACTCTCGACTCAATTAGAGGAGGATTTGTTTCATTTTTTAACGAGCTTGACATAGGAAAAGAACTATGCTCGGATTCGGTTTCATGTTTACGCAAGCTTGAAACGAAATGCTTGTTATAAGTTCGCATGCCCCCAGCATAATGATGCCAATCAAGGTACATGCCCCCCAAGCTTCATTTCATTCAATCAGTTGGATGAAATGAAGGTTTACTTTTCGAAATCTTGGAAAGACTCGTGGGAGTTGTTTCATTTTTTAGTGAGGTTGACACAGGAAAAGAACTATCCTCAACTACTCTCTACAATCTACCTAACAAAAAACTCTACTATAAAAACCTTGATTCATTTTTTAACGAGCTTGACACAAGACAAGGAACTATGCTCATAAAATCCTTGATTCATTTTTTAACGAGCTTGACACAAGACAAGGAACTTTGCTCGTGACTACTCTCTAAAATCTACCTATCTAACCTATCCTTGTTTCATTTTTTAACGAGCTTGACACAAGATAAGGAACTATGCTCAAGAAGTTCGCATGCCCCCAGCATAATGACACAAAACGAGGTACATGCCCCCCAAGCTTCATTGCATTCAACCAGATGGATGGAATGAAGGTTAACTTTCAATATTTAACTTGAAAAGGGAGTTGTTTCATTTTTTAAGGAGGTTGACACAAGAAAAGAACTATCCTCATACCTGATTCATTTTTTAACGAGGTTGACTCAGTAACAGGAACTATCCTCATACCTAATTCATTTTTTAACGAGGTTGACTCAGTAACAGGAACTATCCTCAAAACCCTACTTTCTACAATCTACCTACATATCCTAAAATCTAGCTGATTCATTTTTTAATGAGGTTGACTCAGTAAAAGAACTATCCTCATACTAGCCTGTGTCATTTTTTAACGAGGTTGATACAGGAAAAAACTATCCTCGCACCTGATTAATTTTTTGAAGAGGTTGACTCAGTAATAGGAACTATCCTCATTCATTGATCATGGCTTCCAACTGGAAGAAAGACATGTCAATGGACACACCTTGATCAAGGCTTCCAAGAGGTCTTCATCAGAAGGAAGAATACTTCTCTGGAAGGAACACATGTCAAGGGACTCAAAAGGGATAAGAACATCGTGTTCAAGTAATCCCATAGAGTTTTCCATGTCACTTACCGGATCTACATCAAAGGAAGATGAGCAAACAGTGGGAGGCTCACGTACATCGGTAGCTGAAAACATGGGACCAGTTGCCACATTATTAACCCGTGGCAGGGTAGATACCACTTTAGAATCAGGAATATTTAGGGGTGTCATATTATTGGTAGTTGAAACAAGACTAGGGAATGAAATCTGGTCTACAGTCACAATATGGCCATTGTGAGGGAAAGACATCACGCGAAAGAGTGTCGATACGACAGCTTTCATTGCATAAAAATAGTCTCGTCCAAGGAGTAAATTGAAATCCAAGGGACCTAGAACTACCATAAGATCAATACAGACAGTTTTACCTTCCAAGGTAATGGAAAAACGAGGAAGGATCCCTAAAGGTTCACTAATGGTTCTGTTAAAAGCTTTCAGATTCTGCGTAATAGGCGCAAGCTGAGGGGAACCCGAAGCTTTCCAAACAGTTGAGGATAAAATACTAACAGAAGCACCTTCATCTACCTGTGTACGATGTATGTCCCTACTACCAGCCTTAACAATGATTTGGAAAGGGATGGAGGAAGGAAGACGAGGTTCTGTCAATCTATTCCAATCAAAGGAAAAGACCTCAGTACTTGGAGGGGGTTCTGTAGAAACAGGTGAAATGCCCCCCGGCATAGCAGAATCTGATGTAACAAGAAGAACATCAGTGGTATGAAATTTACTCTCGAAAGGGAGAGTGTGATCGACCGAATGTGAAATTGAATCGACCACTTGATAAACTAATGGATCATCAACCTGAGTGACATGAGTTTCACTCTCCAATGGAAGAGTGTGATCGACTGTACTTGAAATTAGATCAATCACTCCGTCAATTGACGGTAGGTTGGGAGAAAGTTTAAGGTAACCAGTTGGAAATTCTTGCTGTGGAATAGTAAGGTTTTCCAACAATTTTGAGGCTTCATCCATGTGGGGGCAAATGTGAGTTTAATGACTCCCTTTGCATAACTTACAAGGAAACCTAACTTTACCCTTTTTCCCAGGAACCTGACTATCACTGGTTGATGGATCAATAGAAAGTTGATGAGATTTTTCTGACCATACTTCCAAGACCTTTGGAATACCAGGACAATTGACAAGGAAGTGGTCACCCTTACAAAGCCTGCAAGGGTATTTGGGTTTACGATGCATGTCGGAGTTTTCCTCAACACAACTAACACTTACAGTTGTGGTTGGTTGGTTGACTTCTTTCTTATCTTGCTTCTTCTTCTTCTTCTTCTTCTTCCCTTTCTTCTTCTTCTTAGCCTCCTGGTTACTAGCATCAAGGCTTTTACCAAGCGAAGAGGAAGAAATGGAGGAAGAAAAATTAGGCGAAGAAGGTAAAGGGTCAACAGAAGGTTGGTGATGTTGAGATGGTGAACTCTGTTGAGGTGAAGCATTCGGTTGAGGTGGAACAATTGGAGTATTTTGGGCAAACAAAGTTGAAAATAACCATATCGGTAAACTTATTGTAAATCCAGGTAATGACAAAGTAGCCATATAAGGAGGACCAACATTTCCAAAGTAAGGAAAAGTACTAGGATTCTCGTTAGGAGGGGTTCCTAGGTTGGTAAATTCCGGAACGTTTGCCATTATATTCAACTTCAGTGAATTTTATTAACAATTTAAAACTAAAATTAACAATTCACAATTCACACCTAACAACTAAAATTCACAATTCACACCTATGGTCTCTAAAAGTAAAAACAAACAAATTAACACGCGCGATCAAATCTTGGAGTCAAACCACACACAAACAGTAGCCTTCTGGACTGAAAACACTAGTTGGTGATGAAATCCAACATCGCAGAATTCAGTACAGAAGTGGCGGGTGGAACAGTTACCCCAACAACCTGCTTAATGAATAGACTGGACCAAGTTCCTCCACTTTAACCGTCTCGAGTGAAGTGAACCCCCCAGAAAATCCAAGTGAGTCTAGCCGACGTCTGCTCCAGGTACAGTGGGATCTTCCCTCCACCGTCACCTTGGGTAGAAACCTAAAGATAATAGTCACTAAGGTCACCAACAACAACAAATACACCTGGGGGAACAGTCTATGACACGATAGCACGCAATGGCAGAGTAACAAGCTCAATCCCCTTGCCGGCTCCTTGACAATAATCCAAGGTTTACCGACAAGTGACCCCAGGCTCCTCGACAATAATCCGAGGTTTACCGTTTGTAGTACGTGCGTATCTAGCGTCTTTCTCAATGAAGGAGGATTGATCCCCTCACTGGTTCGGACACGGTCTCGTGCTTCTCCTTTAAGAGGAGCTTTCCCAGAGTATAAATGTAACCGCTGGATTTATCCTACCACAAGATGAGCTACTTGTTTGGTTTTGCTGTCTTGGAGAGTTAATTACTCTCCTACTCCAAGACACTAGCCTAAGCTATGTTGGTGTATCAGAGCCCTAGAAAATAAAAATATTACTAGATGAATTTTAATTAAGCGCTGTGTTATTAAGGCTGTTATTACTCAAAGGGGTAAATGGATACGAAACCAATGGTGTTATGACCCGACTCAACTGAATGCAATCGAATATGATAATGTAATCTTTTCAATTCGATGAATCCTAACTAAAGTAAGGAGAGAGTTTCCATTCACTTCCAACAATGCAAAAAATTGATCACTAAGAGAAAATATAACAAATTCTCTAATGCACTAATTTTATCAAGAAAAACTAATGCAAATCAATTCCAAACCATTTTTTATTTTTATTTTTGTGTAAATTCAAATAAAAGAAAACTGATCTAAATCTACGATTGATTTTTCAGAATGTAAACTATGCAATTGTAATCTATGCACAATTCACTTGAAAAGTATGCAAATGTAATTTATGCACATTTTTCATTCATATTCTGAAAATGAGAATTCTAATTATGCAAATGTGATCTATGCAAGAGAATTCTCAAACACAAGATGATTCTAATGTGATCTAAGAACCAATCAAGTGCAAGTCGAGAAAATTGGGTGAGAGTTCCAAAGCTCAAAAAATAAAAACACTCAAAGGCGATTAACACTCATACACAATTTAGCCCCCCTGGCGAATGAGGGGAAATTTTTTTGCAAAAACAAAAGCAAAAAGATGCAAAATTGTGAAAAGACTGAGACAAACCTCCAAGTAATGACCAAAAGAAATCAAATTTAGAATTTCTCAAAAAAGAGACTCAAAACACCCAATTGATGAAAGCTTAAAGTAGGAATGCCAATGAAATAAGCTTAGATGAAGATCTCTGACAGGTAACCAGTGGATCTGGGCAGTAAAAACAAATTAAAAACAAAATCTAAGAGGCAAAAAGGAAAAATTGAAATTTTCTCAAATTTGACAGGGGTACGCAGGCAGCCTGTTTGCACAGGTGCGGGTACGCTCTGTGTACAAAGCTGCAGTGCGTACAAGTACGCACTGTGCTTAACTCAGAGGGTGCGTACTGCTAGCAAAACCAAGAAAAACTAAAATCTAATTTAACCCTAAGCTATCCCACCCAAATGCACAGTCAAACAGCCAAAAACCAGAAAGCAATCGACTTTTCTCAGATCAAAATATCAAATCAAAAAGAACTCAAAAAGCAATCGACTTTTTGATTTGATATTTTGATCTGAGAAAAGTCGATTGCTTTCTGGTTTTTGGCTGTTTGACTGTGCATTTGGGTGGGATAGCTTAGGGTTAAATTAGATTTTAGTTTTTCTTGGTTTTGCTAGCAGTACACACCCTCTGAGTTAAGCACAGTGCGCACTGCAGCTTTGTACACAGAGCGTACCCGCACCTGTGCAAATAGGTTGCCTGCGTACCCCTGTCAAATTTGAGAAAATTTCAATTTTTCCTTTTTGCCTCTTAGATTTTGTTTTTAATTTGTTTTTACTGCCCAGATCCACTGGTTACCTGTCAGAGATCTTCATCTAAGCTTATTTCATTGGCATTCCTACTTTAAGCTTTCATCAATTGGGTGTTTTGAGTCTCTTTTTTGAGAAATTCTAAATTTGATTTCTTTTGGTCATTACTTGGAGGTTTGTCTCAGTCTTTTCACAATTTTGCATCTTTTTGCTTTTGTTTTTGCAAAAAAAATTCCCCCTCATTCGCCGGGGGGGCTAAATTGTGTATGAGTGTTAATCGCCTTTGAGTGTTTTTATTTTTTGATCTTTGGAACTCTCACCCAATTTTCTCGACTTGCACTTGATTGGTTCTTAGATCACATTAGAATCATCTTGTGTTTGAGAATTCTCTTGCATAGATCACATTTGCATAATTAGAATTCTCATTTTCAGAATATGAATGAAAAATGTGCATAAATTACATTTGCATACTTTTCAAGTGAATTGTGCATAGATTACAATTGCATAGTTTACATTCTGAAAAATCAATCGTAGATTTAGATCAGTTTTCTTTGATTTGAATTTACACAAAAATAAAAATAAAAAATGGTTTGGAATTGATTTGCATTAGTTTTTCTTGATAAAATTAGTGCATTAGAGAATTTGTTATATTTTCTCTTAGTGATCAATTTTTTGCATTGTTGGAAGTGAATGGAAACTCTCTCCTTACTTTAGTTAGGATTCATCGAATTGAAAAGATTACATTATCATATTTGATTGCATTCAGTTGAGTTGGGTCATAACACCATTGGTTTCGTATCCATTTACCCCTTTGAGTAATAACAGCCTTAATAACACAGCGCTTAATTAAAATTCATCTAGTAATATTTTTATTTTCTAGGGCTCTGATACACCAACATAGCTTAGGCTAGTGTCTTGGAGTAGGAGAGTAATTAACTCTCCAAGACAGAAAAACCAAACAAGTAGCTCATCTTGTGGTAGGATAAATCCAGCTGTTACATTTATACTCTGGGAAAGCTCCTCTTAAAGGAGAAGCACGAGACCGTGTCCGAACCAGTGAGGGGATCAATCCTCCTTCATTGGGAAAGATGCCAGATACGCACGTACTACAAATGGTAAACCTCGGATTATTGTCGAGGAGCCTGGGGTCACTTGTCGGTAAACCTTGGATTATTGTCAAGGAGCCGGCAAGGGGATTGAGCTTGTTACTCTGCCCTTGCATGCTATCGGGTCGTAGACTGTTCCCCCAGGTGTATTTGTTGCTGTTGGTGACCTTAGTGACTATTATCTTTAGGGTTCTACCCAAGGTGATGGTGGAGGGAAGATCCCACTGTACCTGGAGTAGACGTCGGCTAGACTCACTTGGATTTTCTGGGGGGTTCACTTCACTCGAGACGGTTAAAGTGGAGGAACTTGGTCTAGTCTATTCATTAAGCAGGTTGCCAGGGTAACTGTTCCACCCGCCACTTCTGTACTGAATTCTGCGATGTTGGATTTCATCACCAACTAGTGTTTTCGGTCCGGAAGGCTACTGTTTGTGTGTGGTTTGACTCCTAGATTTGATAGCGCGTGTTAATTTGTTTGTTTTTACTTTTAGAGACCATAGGTGTGAATTGTGAATTTTAATTGTTAGGTGTGAATTGTGAATTGTTAATTGTTAATTTTAGTTTTAAATTGTTAATAAAATTCACTGAAGTTGAATATAATGGCAAACGTTCCGGAATTTACCAACCTAGGAACCCCTCCTAACGAGAATCCTAGTACTTTTCCTTACTTTGGAAATGTTGGTCCTCCTTATATGGCTACTTTGTCATTACCTGGATTTACAATAGGTTTACCGATATGGTTATTTTCAACTTCGTTGGCCCAAAATACTCCAATTGTTCCACCTCAACCGAATGCTTCACCTCAACAGAGTTCACCATCTCAACATCACCAACCTTCTGTTGACCCTTTACCTTCTTCGCCTAATTTTTATTCCTCCATTTCTTCCTCTTCGCTTGGTAAAAGCCTTGATGCTAGTAACCAGGAGGCTAAGAAGAAGAAGAAAGGGAAGAAGAAGAAGAAGAAGAAGAAGCAAGATAAGAAAGAAGTCAACCAACCAACCACGACTGTAAGTGTTAGTTGTGTTGAGGAAAACTCCGACATGCATCGTAAACCCAAATACCTTTGCAGGCTTTGTAAGGGTGACCACTTCCTTGTCAATTGTCCTGGTATTCCAAAGGTCTTGGAAGTATGGTCAGAAAAATCTCATCAACTTTCTATTGATCCATCAACCAGTGATAGTCAGGTTCCTGGGAAAAAGGGTAAAGTTAGGTTTCCTTGTAATTTATGCAAAGGGAGTCATCAAAATCACATTTGCCCCCACATGGATGAAGCCTCAAAATTGTTGGAAAACCTTACTATTCCACAGCAAGAATTTCCAACTGGTTACCGTAAACTTTCTCCCAACCTACCGTCAACTGACAGAGTGATTGATCTAATTTCAAGTACAGTTGATCACACTCTTCCATTGGAGAGTGAAACTCATGTCACTCAGGTTGATGATCCATTAGTTGATCAAGTGGTCGATTCAATTTCACATTCGGTCAATCACACTCTCCCTTTCGAGAGTAAATTTCATACCGCTGATGTTCTTCTTGTTACATCAGATTCTGCTATGCCGGGGGGCATTTCACCTGTTTCTACAGAACCCCCTCCAAGTACTGAGGTCTTTTCCTTTGATTGGAATAGATTGACAAAACCTCGTCTTCCTTCCTCCATCCCTTTCCAAATCATTGTTAAGGCTGGTAGTAGGAACATACATCGTACATAGGTAGATGAAGGTGCTTCTGTTAGTATTTTATCCTCAACTGTTTGGAAAGCTTTGGGTTCCCCTCAGCTTGCGCCTATTACGCAGAATCTGAAAGCTTTTAACAGAACCATTAGTGAACCTTTAGGGATCCTTCCTCGTTTTTCCATTACCTTGGAAGGTAAAACTGTCTGTATTGATCTTATGGTAGTTCGAGGTCCCTTGGGTTTCAATTTACTCCTTGGACGAGACTATGTTTATGCAATAAAAGCTGTCGTATCGACACTCTTTCGCGTGATGTCTTTCCCTCACAATGGCCATATTGTGACTGTAGACTAGCTTTCGTTCCCTAGCGGAGTCGCCATTTTGTCATGTGGAAAGAGTCGTCTTTGCGGACAAAGCCAACCTCCCTAGAAGCTTAAGGCTTTCTAGTGACAAACAAGAAAATTAAGAGCAATCCTTCTCTAAATATGCATTTACAATATAAGAAATCAAATGTTTAGATCCTACCTGTTACCCAACGCTGTTGTAGTAGTCCAGCCTCGTTGATCCGGATGAGCTCCTCCTTCTCTTCGAAACCTGCATTCATTAACAATCAAACGATTAAATAGCACCTAAATATCTCATAAAATAAAACACATTTAACATATAGACCAAGGAGTATATGAAACAACTCATAAATAACAAATTGTTGAGAAGAATGGACTTATTTGTATTAATAGGAAACAAAAGAAACCATTACAATCTGAGCCTTGGTGTTGTGCAGGTCCCTCCCAGGGTCCAACAAGATTTCTCCTTTACTCTGATCAGCTCACCCACTTCCAAATGAAACAAGAAAGGATGGGAATCTCTCCTCACAAGCTTCTACAAGGAAGTCCTAATTCCAGCAGCATCTACCCTTAGGAATGTTCAGCTTTCAACCTCTCCTCCCTCTGGCCCAATGCCTGTATTTATAGTGCTTTGGAGGATGTTAATTAGTTCCACCATGAATGGGATAAGCCCCTCTTTCAATGGGATAGCTCCCCTCTTCATGGGATAAGTTCCTCTTTCTTTGGGGTACATGAACCATCTGGAGGCGCTCAATACACGTCAAACCATCTTCTAGAATGCTCTATATTTGACCACAAGTAACTTTTTTAAGATGAAACTCGCGCCTTTTGACCTTTACAGGGATACGCACCCACCCCTTTACATACAGAGCGTACAAGTACGCAGATATTGTGAACTTGGGTTGCGTACACGCAGGTAAGGCTAATAGAAACTGCGTACCAGAGATAATTGACTTTAAATGACTTTTCTCTCTTTCTTGGAGTTTGACATGAAGAGCAGAGGCATGAGACTTGCCAAGGAGGATATTATGACAGTGGATGGAGCCATACTAACTGCAAATAGTCATGGTGACATTTTTTATTGTAACACTTATGGTCTCTAAATAATCTATAATCCATAAAAATGTGAACTTCTAATGGAATAAATGAACAAGGCTATTTTGGAAAGGAATGCATAATCTAAGCAAAGTTGAATTAGGAATGAAATATTGATTCACCCCAACTCTCAATATTTCTAACAATTGGAATGAGATCCAAGTGCCTCAAAAGATGCTTGATCACTTGAACGGAGATCTAACAAGATGAGCATTCAAGAAGGAGTATTTTCTACCAAGCCACCCTTGTTTAATGGATCTAACTTTATATTTTGGATTATCAGAATGAGATCATACTTGCAGTCTCTAGGATCTTATTTATGGGCATTTGTTGAAGGTGGATATCAATATCCAGCCACCATTTCCACTGATGAAGCAAGAAATAAGTAGTATGAGAACAATGCAAAGGTAGTAAATGTTATCTTGAGAGGACTAGAAAAATCTTATTTTGTGAAAATTATGCTGCTAAACACCGTAAAAGAAAAATATGATAAGCTAGTCGAGAGCAATGAAGGTGATACTAAGGTAAAAAATGAAGAACTTCAATCATATAGAATTCAATACGATTCTCTTAGATTGCATGATAATGAAAGAATTACAAACTTTTTCCTTAGAGTAAGCAAGATTGCTAACACTATGAAAGGGTATGGGGACAAGATATAAGATCTAACTATTATTAAAAAGATTTTGAGATCACTTACCCCTAAGTTCAATGCCAAAGTCTCCCGCATTTAAGAAATGCAGGATTTGAAAAGTCTTACTATAGAACAACTCCATGGGATATTGACACCTTATGAGATTATAACAAAAGGGGATACAACATAGATTAGAGAAGCTTCTTTTAAAGCTTCATGTAAATAAAAAAAAAAGGATGAACCTAAAAGAGTTGAACTTTGTATGAAATTTGCAATTGGGAACTAGTAAATTCAAAGGTAAACTTCCCTTTAAATGTTCTCCTTGTGGAAGAGTAGGTCACTATGTAGCCAAATTCCCATATAAATAAAATCATCATAAGAAAGAAAAAGGAAATGATGTCTCCAAGAAAAATGTCAAAAATAAATTCTCAGCAAAGAAAAGCATATATTCTAATGAAGATAGTGAAGGCACATCTCATGATCACGTAGATTTAGACTCACAATCTAATGCTAGTTACAAAACACTTATGGCTCTTGAAGATGAGTTGACTACTAAATCAAATATTTGTGAAGAAGATGATTTTCTTAAAGCATTAAGAGAAATTGATAGACTCGGGAATGCATACAAAGAACTAGAAACTAAAGAAAGAATTATGGTCAAGGAATTAAACATGTTAAAGGCTCATTTAGAAGTATCCAATAGAAGAGAGGAGGTCTTAATGAAACAAACTCTATAACTCTAAAGGAATATTATGAGAAAACAAAATCAGAATCAGATTGGAATAAAAAGTGGGTAAAGGCATCTAAATCACTACATAATATTGTTAACGAATAACAATATCGTTTAATTAATAAAGGCATTGGATAAAATTATTAAAGTTTCAGATCCACAAGGTAATGACAAAGATCAACACAAGACTCCAAAAATAAAACAAATTAAGTCCATCAAGATCAGTATCTATTATAAGACACTTTTTTATGGATATTATTTTACTTATAACTCATTTGGGCATAAGGCCACTAATTATAGGCCAGGCGGATGGAATTAAAGCAAACATGCTTCTAGTCACATGAGATTGTATAATCATAACAACTTTGAACACATGAATAGAAATTATAAACAAATTTTGAGGAGGAAGGAACAACGACCAGAGATGTAGGGAAGATGGCCCCTACTACAGACCATTGTACTTAATGAATACTCCTAATGGGGACTGATGAAGTAAATGTGAGGTACATAGCCTCATGAAAAGCAGAAGATGAAAAGCAGTTCTACAGGATCAATGGTGCATCATCTCAGGGGGAACATTGCATTGATGATGATTTCATATACTGTTATTTTTGGTGATGATTTATGCTACTAATGTTGCATCTATGATGTATAGATGCAACAGGTTTAGGGGGAGCATATGAGATATGACAAGTTTAGGGGGAGCATCATTCATGCTTCTAACAACTTATTGTTTTCATTATGGTGTTGATATTATTTTATTGATCTGATGTCTGGGTATGTGAGTTATGCATTGATAATTGGTTCACATATGTTGTAATCATATGCTACTATTGATGGATATATTGATGAAAATAAAGTGAATTATTGAGAATATTTTTTATGATGGAAACCATGGCGAATTTAGTCATGTTGCTTTGACAGATGAACGGTTGGCTTAATCATGCTTATGGATGTATTTATGCTTGCTTCATGTACCTTATTGCATGTCACTAGATGACCCAGTATATGCTTAAGGGGAGCATTGGTAGTTAAGCTCTTTGTTTCACATCAAAAAAATAGATTTGTATAGTCAAAGAATTGCAGGGGGGTTCTTCTCTCGATTCATTTCATCCCTTTACATTTGATGTCAAAGGGGGAGAGAGACTTGGTGGTTTGAAAGGGTTTTCATCAAGTCCAATGGGCGAGATTGTTGGAATTATGAATTAGTTGTTGTCCTTGATGGAAATTTGCATTGATGTCAACCTAACTATGATCATCATAGTTTACTATGATTGTATCACATTGTGTTGACTTGATTGATGAGTCATCTTATGGTGTCACCTTGTGCACATTTTCTGTGAAGGAATTGTCTATGGAGTATGTCATCTCAATTTTTCTTTATGACTACATGGACTACTAGTGCAGGAATATGTGATCATGGTTCAATTGGATGAACAATGCAAAAAGTACGTGCAAGTTGTAGAGACTTGAATGAAGGGTAATGTAGAGACTTCAAAGGCTGGTATAGATGTTGGAAAGCATAAGGAAGCATGCCCCAGAGATCTAAACTGACCAGAGAGGGTTTTTACCTAGCATAAGCCCCAAACACACAGAGTGAGGCTTAGCAATGTGGTTAGAAGGCTTCAACCGCATGAAGAGAGGCATATGAGGGCGAATGGAACTGTTTTAGCTAAAAAGTCTCTTCATGTTAGAAAATTATATATATTACAGAGCAATGGAACACACAAAATATATTGCAAAAATATAAACACAGAAAACACATAAAACAAGAGAGACACAGATATACATGGTTCACCCAATTTGGGCTACGCCCATGGAAACAACCAATCCTTCCTTTTATATTATCCAGCAAACTGAAGAGATACAACCTATAGCAAATCCGTTGTAATTCCCTCTTTGCTCTCAAACAATCTCCTCTCTCTTTCTCACTCAGAATACATATCTACATAGATGTAATACAATTCCCTCATATATAGCGAGGGGTTGCCTTCTAGGGCAAAAATCCCTAAATTAAACATAACTTCTAATGTCAGATCTCCACCTAATTAATGGCCTAGATTGACTACGAAATTGCAACATTTTACAAGGCAATTTTCATCTATTTTTAGCTTTGGGGGCGCTGCCCCCGATACCCTGCCACGGGGAGGCTCCTAAAGATCGTTGTCCTCCCCCCCTGGACCCCCCTTGCAGTTCAAATATTACGAGCGGCGTTGCCGCCATATTACGAACTGGGGTCCAATGCAGTGATACCTTTGAATAAAGGAGATAATAGGGATCCACACCCAACAATCTCCCACTTGGAGGCTGATTATAGCAACTTCATTGTTGCTTCATTTGTTGGACAATGCCTCCACTTTGGACCTGGTTATTTCTCATATTCATCATCATACTTGAATACTAATTGAAACTGAGCAGAATCTCAGTTTCTCCCTGGTTACAACTTTTGTTAACATATCTGCAGGATTCTGGCTAGCATGTATCTTTTCCAGCTTCAATTGTCCATCTTCCAACACTGACCATATGAAATGATGCTTGAGCTGTATATGTTTCATCATGGAATGAAATGCAGAGTTATTTGCAAGATGTATGGCACTCTGGCTGTCACTGTATAACCTACCCAGCTCCTACTTCTTACCCAATTCATCTAGAAAGCTTTGTGACTGAATCATTTCTTTACTAGCCTCTGTAGCAACAACATACTCTACCTCTATTGTTGAGAGCAACAACACATTTTAGTATTGAAACCCAACTGACATTTGTTACAACTACAGTAAACACATACCCTGTTCTGCTCCTCCTGTTATCTCTATCACCCACCATATTTGCATCAACATATCCCTATAAAGCAATGTTTGAACCACCAAATCATAATGCTTGATTTTTTGTACATCTCAAATACCTGAGAATCCACTTCAGCACCATCTAATGTTCTTTTCTTGGATTGTTCATGTACCTGCTTACAACTCCTATTGCATGTGCAATATCAAGCCCTTGCGCAGACCATTGCATACATTAAGCTTCCAACTGTTGATGCATATGGAACTTTAGACATATAAGTCATTTCTTCCTGTGTCTTGGGACACACCTCCTTACTTAGTTTGAAATGGCTAGACAAAGGTATACTAACTGGTTTTTCATTTTGCATATTAAATCTTTTCAACACCTTTTCTATGTACTCACTCTGAGACAATGTTAATTTTTTATTCTTCCTGTCTCTAGTTATTCTCATACCAAGGATTTGTTTTGCAACACCCAAATCCTTCATTGCAAATGAGTTCACCAATTTTCTTTTGAGCACATTTATTTCCTGCATGTTAGAACCTGCAACAAGCATGTCATCTACATACAATAACAATATAATATAACTGCCATCATTTTTCCTTTTGAAATAAACACAATGATCAGAGTGACATCTAGTGTAACCTTATTCAGATATAAACCTGTCAAATTTTAAATACCACTGCCTTGGAGCCTGTTTTAAGCCATACAAGCTCTTCTTCAACCTGCACACTAGTTTCTCCTTCCCTTTTCCCTCATATCCTTATGGTTGTTGCATATATATCTCTTCCTCCAAATCCCCATGGAGAAAGGTTGTCTTTACATCCAACTGCTCAAGATGCAAATATTCAACTGCTACTAGACTTAAAATAGTTCTGATTGAAGTCATTTTAACAACAGGAGAAAATATCTCATCAAAATCTATACCCTTTTTCTATGCAAACCCCTTCACCACAAGTCTAGCTTTATACCTTTTTCTACCTCCATCTTCTTCGTTCAACTTGTAAAACCATTTATTATGCAATGATGTTTTACCTACAGGCAACCTGACTAAGTCCCAAGTCTGGTTATGTGCTAAAGAGTCCATCTCTTCTTTCATGGTTTGCTCCCACTCCTTCCTGGTTTCTACCTACACTACTTCTTCATAACATTCTGGTTCACCAGAATCAACCAACAATACATAATATAATGAAGGAGAGTATCGTTCAGGGGGTCTACTTATCCTGGTAGATCTTCTAACTCTACTTTCAGGTGTTTGAGTTGCTTGTTGTTGTTGTGGTTGTTGCTCATTATGATTTTTAGGCACCATCACTTTTTCTGCGATCACATCAAGCACTGTGTATTCTTTGTTTTATTTTTCTTATTTCTTTTCCTACAGCTGATCCTTATACAAAACATTTTCATTGAATATGACATCTCTGCTTGTAATTATTTTTTGTTTTTCATAATCATAAAAGCGATAACCAAAATCATTAACACCATATCAGAAAAAGGTACATTTCTCTGATTTTTCCTCAAGCTTTGTTCTATTTTTTTTATTAATGTGGACAAAGGCTTCACAACCAAAAGTCTTTAAAAATGAGTAGTTTATCTTTTTACTTGTCCATGCCTCCTTTGGAATACCACCATCCAAGGAACTTGAAGGCCCTATATTTATTAGATAAACAATAGTATCTATAGCATCTGCCCAAAATTGTAAAGGAAATCCTGCATGCAATCTCATGCACCTTGCACGCTCCATGATTGTCCTATTCATCCTTTTTGACACACCCTATTCTTGTGGTGTTCCTGGAACTGTCTTCTCTCTATGAATTCCATTCTCTAAACAGTACCTATCAAACTCTTTGTTGCAATATTCACCTCTATTGTCTGATTTGAGACACCTCAACCTTTTTTCCTGTCTCATTTTCAACCAAAGATTTCGATTTCTTGAAAGTATCAAATACATCAGATTTATTCCAAATACAATAAATCTAGGTTTTTCTGGTTGGATCATCAATAAAAGTAACGTAATAACTAGAGCCACTGAGAAATGATACCTGAGCAGGTCCCCATACATATGTATGCACAAGCTCTATTTTTTCGCTCTTCTTTTCTTTCCCAACTCTGAGGAATCTGACTCTCTTCTATTTTCCATAAACACAATTCTCATAGAATTTTAACTCAACATGCTTCAAGCTTGGAAACAAATTTCTTGAGTGAAGAATCTACATCCCCTTCTTACTGATGTGCCCAAGCCTATGATGCCAAAATGTCATATCTTCTCCTGTAGAGGTTAAAGTATTAACAGAATTAGAAATACCATTGCATAAATACAATGTACCAACCTTTTCTCCTTTTTCTATTACTAGGGACCCTTTATTGACCTTCCAAGTTTTATCTGTAAAAGTAGTCACATAGCCTTCACCTCCCAACTACCCTATTGAAATTAGATTTTTCTTCAGATCTGGAACATGCCTTCTTTT
Source organism: Pinus tabuliformis (assembly GCA_031772625.1). Taxonomy (NCBI): domain Eukaryota; kingdom Viridiplantae; phylum Streptophyta; class Pinopsida; order Pinales; family Pinaceae; genus Pinus; species Pinus tabuliformis. Next base: position 1,126,053,506 of record CM062807.1, read on the forward strand.
TTTTTAACATGGTCGAATACTGTTATATTATAAAAACTTCAGCAGAGGGACAAGTCCCATTACAGATACTAGAGGAATCGAAGTAGAATTGATCCAAAATGGGCACGCAGTCCCTTGATCCAATTCACTAGGCTTGATATTTAAGACTTGAAAGGCAAGCCGACTGTATTGTCGTATGAACTGACCTAGTAGCAGACAATATTTACAATGCATAAGACATATTCACCAGAACTGATTAACCGAATCATCGGGCAGCTGCCCCTGGTCTTTTTTGTCGCTGTTCTTGGTTGAGGCCTCCCCTTGCATGCTTTGGTTCATAGATCTTATGTGGCTGATGGCTTCTTCCAAGTGGTTGCATTTTTCTTTTAAGCCTTCAATTTCTGCCTTCTGTTTTTCAAGTTTTTTCTTCTTGGATTTGTTCTCTGACTAAACTTCTTCTTCGAGTTCGTTGAAATGCTTGATGACGCGGGCAATCATGAAGCAGTGCGCCTTGCAGAGGGTGCAACTGCTGTTGGTGATGACACGGTCCAAAGGATTTTCTGACATTGTTGTTGAGTCTTGGGTAATCTTGGAGATTTTGAGGCAGAACTAAGCTAGCTTGCAACAGAGAGGGGAGTGAAGGTTGACAGAGGTTCTGGAGGAAGGTAGCAGGCAGATCAGATAGAGGGAGGCAGGGGAGCAGTTCAGGGGAGAGAGGATAAAATGTTGAACTACGCAGGAAAGAGTGGGTGAGAAGCAGAGAGTCGCAGGAAGAGGGAAGAGGCAACTTTTGAGAGGGGAATAAAGGATAGAGGGGAGAGCGAGAGGGTGGAAACCGAGAGAAAGAGCAACAGAGAGCTGAGTAACAGAGGTTAGCGAAGATGAAAGAGGCTGGATCACAAAGATAGCATGAGTGTTAGAGCAAAGAATGAAAATACAATCCCGAGAGGCACAAACAATACCTCGCAGAGCTGTCTTTGAAGAACTTCTTCAGCTGATGAGCACCGGGGATAATTTGGAATGGGGGTACGTGCCTTTTCCAAGAGATAAGAGCGCAGCTGCAACAATGGAGTGGCGGAACCAATGCACCACACGCTAAATATAAACCGAATCAGATGTCAGAGCCTCTGTATGATGATCGGGTTGCTCAGAGATACCTCTCATAGCTAGCTTTGAGGAGAAACCATGGCTGAAGATCACCAAAGGCGATCTGGAACTGGAGCGCAAGCCTTTGCTGAAGGAGTTGGGTGCAACAGCAAAACTGAGATGACTGACCCGAAGCACCACGGGCTATTTATAAGCCCACACAAGCTTCAGAGCCTCTGAGTGTGGATCGGACTGCTCTGAGATATTCCTGTCTAGAATTTCGATTCGAATATTTCTTGAGCAGCCTCTAAGGATTGTGAAATGACTGCTGCCTAACTTCTGAAAAATCTTATCATGAGACTCTTCCCGGTCCATTGCACAGTACAAATTTTCTATTGATCTGTGGATTTCATTGACAGTGTTTAAGGAGTGGGAATGGATATTGTCAGTGTGTAGAATATCAGACATCCAGCTGCAAGTTCTGAAGGGAGAGGCAGACTTGTTGTTGAGGTGACTATTGGGGCCTTGGATCACGAGCCCGACTGAGGGGAGAGGCATCTTATGGAGTTGGTTTCTCATATGTGTTATTGTTCTCACGGACCTGCCCTATGGGTCTGGTGACTGCATTGTTTGCTAGAGAATCTGCCTTGACATTATTATTTCTCTTAACGTGTTTGAATTGAATGTTCCCCGCTGTTTTGAATTATCCACTATCTTGAGTTTGATTCTATTGAGAGCCTGGTTTTTGAAGTCGCCCCCTCAAACCATGGCTGCTATCATAATTGCGGAATCGCAAATTATGACTAGATTTTTGGCTTGTAACTTTTTCAGTATGTAGGTACCTAGTAAAAGGCTATAGGCCTTTGCCATGTTGTTTGTAGTATTTCCCAATCCCCATTCATAAGTGATGATGACTTGCCCATTTTGATCTGTGATTATTCCCCTTGCTCCTGCTTGTCCGGGGTTGTTTTTGGATGTGCCATCAAACTGAAGAGTGAGAGTCTTTTGTTCTTGAATCCACTGCTCAATTTCGATTTGAGTTCCCTTGAGTTTCCAATTTTTATTCCCCTTTCCCGACTTTGCTGGGAATTGGTTGTTCATTGAGTAGACCAATGGGAATTTATTATACCATTCTTCCTCTTCTTTCTGCCAGTTGGTGTGATCATTTTTTTTACAGTGTTGGCACTTATCATTTCTGCAACTAGGCCCAGAGTTTTGGCCAAAGTGAGAGCTGGGTTTGGCTTTTGGTTTTTGAAGATGCAGCTGTTCCTGGAGAGCCAAATTTTCCAACATAGAGTAGGAGGAATGCATCTCCATATTCTGGTAATTGTGGCTTTGCCTTTTCTTGCATGGGGGTAGCCTTTCTCCCAATTTCTGTAAAGTGTTGTGAGCTGATCGAAGTTTACTCTGGGAGATCTCAGGGGGCTGATGACTTGGTGCCAGCAGTGTTGGGCAAAGGAGCACTCGAGGAATAAACGTTGACTACTCTCCTCCTCCTTGCAGCAAAGGCAACACATTGAGGGACCTTGAATCCCCCTTTTTTTTTAGATTTTCAGCAGTGAGGATCTTCCCTTTTAGGAGGGTCCACGCAATTTTTTTTATCTTTGGGAGGCATTCATTCTTCCAAACTACAGTTTGAAGGTTCCAGTTGTTTAGGTTGTTGCTAGATTGAAGAATTTGATACCCATCTTTCATAATGAGCTTTCCTCCATTTGGGTCCTAGACGAAGCTGTCTTGAGCAGAATTGTTTGTTGGAGCAGCTCCCATCAGTGTTCGCTTCAGATCTGCCCACTGATTTTTGAGGTGATTTGGAAGAGGAAGGTCCCTCCAAGCAGACCAAATATTGTGTTCCCAAACTGAGATGTCATATAGGGAATGAATTCTTTTAGCTTCCATCCACATTTTTAGAGGTTTGAACTGCTGGAGAAGACTTCTAGGCTCTGAGCCCATAATTCTATCTGTTCAAAGGTTTGTATCTTTTCCATTTCCAGGGGACTTTGATATATGATTTTTGATTTAGGGGATGAATTTTTTGATAAGTATCCATGCTGGAGTACATGGTCTTTCCACGATAAAATCAGTGAGAACCTTGGAGTGCTGCCCATTAAGGTATTTTTTCTTGAGAGCCTCAACCCACCAGCTGCCTTTTTCCATTAACATTCTCCACACAAGTTTGAAGCCCATCGCTTTGTTAGTTAGACTTGGGATTTTGATAGATATGCCACCTTTTTTGAAGGGGAGGATCACCTGTTCCCATCGGACCAAACTGAATTTTTTTGTATCTTGTTTCCCTCCTTGCCAAAGAAAGCCTCTCATAATTAACTCCAATTGTTTGTGAATACTTGCTGGGGCCAAAGTGACAGCGTACTGATAAATCAGGAGGGCTGAAAGAAGAGCTTTTATGAGAATGGTCCTGCCCGCAAGGTTCAACCACGATAGCCCCCAACTTTGGAGAATCCCTCTCATTTTTTCAATCTGCTTGTTCCAAATCTCTGACTTGACAACTTCCTTTGCCAAGGGAAGGCCAAGATAGGAAAAGTGGCTCCAGTTTCTTTGGACTGGGATGTCCATGATTAGAGAGATTCTTTGCATTACTTGGAGCGAGACATTCCAAATGTAAATTTTGCACTTTTTGTTGTTAAGCCGTCCCCCTGAGACAGCCATGAAAGTGTCTAAGATTCGCTTAAATCTCCTTGCAATTAGGCTCGAGGCTCCTCCTATTAAAAGAGTGTCATCTACAAAGAGCGAGTGATTTATTTCTTTTATTCATCTCGCTATACTTATGCCTGTAATCTCCTTTTGTTTTCTTAGATTTTCTGGATGTATGCTTAAGGTTTCCGCCATGATGATGTAAAGGAAGGGTGAGAGGGGGCAACCTTGTCTCAATCCTCCGGAACTACGGAAGTAGCGACTGGGCCTTCCATTGATTAGGGGAGCTATCCAAGGATTTGATATGCATTCCATAATGATGTTTATAAATTTGTTGGATATTCCAAATTTCTGGAGAACAACTGCTAAGAATTGGTGATTTACTTTGTCAAAGGCGTTTGCCATGTCAAGTTTTATGATCATACCTCTTTCCTTTCTATGCAAACTGCTGTGTATTGCTTCTTGGACCAAAATAACATTATCCGTTATTTGTCTTTTGGGGACAAATCCTCCTTGGTTCTCTGAAATGAGAATGGGCAAGAGCTTTTTCAGTCTATTTAACAAGATTTTGGTGACAATTTTGTAGGAGACATTGCAGAGGGAAATGGGTCTGAAGCGATCAAAGGAGAGGGGGTTTGGTTCCTTGGGGATAAGCACCAAATGGGAAGTTTTTGTGTTTTCTCCCATCTTGGTTTTTTTGAAGATATTTTTGACCATCCTGATGAAATATTTCTTTATGATATCCCAATGAGTCCTGTAAAAGGCAATTGTGAAACCATCAGGCCCGGGAGCCTTGTCCGGCTGCATACTGTACACTGCTTCTCTGATTTCTTCCTCCGAGACTTCCTGTTCCAACTCTCTATTTTGTTGCTCATTGATTTTGCATTCTACTAGTAGGAGGAAGTCCACACTGTCAGTAGGCTGATGTTCTGTAGTTAATAGAGATTTGAAGTGGTTTTGGGCTGCTTCTTTGATTTCCTCTTGCTCTCTTAAATCTTTACCTTCAATAGTGATTTTATCAATTTGATTTCCAGCTCTTCTGAGCTTAAGATTATTATGGAAGAAGGAAGTGTTTTTATCACCCGCGCTGAGCCAAAGGCACCTCAATTTTTGTCTCAACTGCTTTTCCTCAGCTTTGTTATGCCTGTATAGTTCCTTGAAGATTTCGTTTTCCTGAGCTTGCTCTTCCTTTGAAGTTTATTGAGCCTCCTTTTCCTGAGTCCATTGTTCCAATTTTCTATGTAGCTCGATTTTTTTTATTTTCTCCATTGATGCATTCTCTTTTTCCCACTTTTTGATTGCTGATTTTAGGAATTTTAATTTTGATTCCTAGACATAGTGCGGGGATCCAATGACTTCCATCTCCAAACTTTCTTTTATGATCTTGCTGAAATCCTCCTTGCTGTCCCATAATTTATTGTATTTGAATGGGATTGGGCCTAGATTTCCTATTCTATCTAGGATCAAGACCACTGGTTTATGATCTGAAGCTATGGGATGGACGATCTTACTTTTTATTGAGGAGAATCTTGCTGCTATGCTTTCATGGATTAGAATCCTGTCGAGTCTTTCTTTGATGTTATGGTTTCCTGCTCTCTTATTGCTCCACGTAAATTTGCCATTGCATGGTGGGATGTCAATGAGTTTGTTGATTTCTATGATTTCTTCCAGAGCGTCTCTAGAGGGGTCAACAAGATATTTCCCTCCTATGTTTTCATCGATGTTTCTTATTAGGTTCAGGTCACCACCTAAAACTGCCTTCCTATTTTGACATGCCTGCAACTCTGTTTTGATAGATTCCCAATAGTTTGCTTTATCCCTGTAATGGTTTGGAGCATAAACGTTGAGCATAGTGACTTCTTAATTTGTGCTTTTATTTTTGAAATCAGTTCTAACCCACCAGTGAGTAGAGTTTTGTCTGGTGAGGTCCCATTTTCTCTTGTTCCACAATGTGCCTATTCCTCCTGAGGCACCCAGTGAGTCTGTAGCTGTTCCTGCAAAGCTTTTGTGTTTTTTTGTGAAATTTTGGAAATCTTGGCTGGACATTTTGGTCTCTTGGATCAGAAGGAAATCTGGCTTCTCTTGATTGATAAGATCCCGGACTGCGTTGGATTTTAGAGAGGAACCCAGGCCCCTGCTATTCCAAGAGACCAAAATCATTACTTACTGGATTTTTGGTGAGCCCCGCTCTTTTCCTTTGTCTTCAACCCACTTCCTTTTTGTTTGGCCAAAAAAGAGTCCATTGGCTGTTGAGTACCTGTGGCCATTTCTTTTGCTGCTGTTTCATATCTTATTTCTTTATTTGATTTCCTGCCTGCTTTTTTTGGTGGCTCTGAGTTACTGCTTGCTTCTTTGACTTTGTTTCTTGTTAGGATACAATCAATGGTGGGAGGCGGGAATGGGAGGATATGAGAAGGGGAGTGCAAGACTTCTAGAGCAGTGACTGGAGGTGGAGAAAGTGGGGAGGATGGATCTTCTTCCTCCAGAGATTCGAAAGGGGTTTGAAGTAGAGGGTAATGGGTGAGTCAAGATGGGAGGGGGGGCGGAGGGGGGGAGTGGAGCAGCTTGGAATTTAGGGGGAGGCTTTGGTTTAGGGCCAGACTGTTTGGGGTTTGATTTATTTCTTTTGACTTGTTCCCATGTGTCTTCGCTAGCTTCAACATTTTCATTCATTTCATTTTCCTTTAGTTTACTACACCTATTAGCAAAATGACCATATTCATGGCATACCTTACATTTGAACGGGATTTGTTTGTAGTCCAGCTGCTAAATATGGGTCCATTGGTCCACTTTGATCTTTATTACTTCCGGAAGGCCTTTTCCTAAGTCGGCTTCAACACAGATCCTTGCACAAGCATGCATGTTGTCCTTTGGCTCGCATCTGTCGATGTATTTTCCCACAACGTTCCCAATGGCTTTAACCGAATCATCTCCCCAACAATGAAGAGGGAGATGAGGCAAGCGAACCCAAACCGGAACAACATTAGGAATGTCCATTTCAGGGTCAAAGTCAAGGGGCCATCTGTTCAGGTAGAGACCTCTTGAGTCCATGAAGTAGGGACCATTTCTGAAGATGAGATTCTGGTCTTCTTTAGTTTCAAAGAGGAAAGTGTTAACACCCAGGTTGTTCCCTATGACTCCCAAGGGAATACGGCCGGGGTAACCACTAACCAGTCTTTGGATCACTGTTTCTAGCCAAACAGTGATCAGAGAGGGCTCTCTCTTTATGATTTGTAACTGTTTGTTATAGGGTTTTAGGCTAGCTATTGTGCACTGTTTTTTGTTTATGTTTGGTTGATGAAATTCCTTTTAGGTTCTAGTGAAGTAGATTTCTGAGAGGTTGAGTACCATTGGGCAATGGAGTCTGTAGCTGTATGTGTTTGAAATTTTGAGATGAAAGATGGGACTTACAGGGCCATTTGGGTGTTTAATAGAACATATTTTTGATTAAAAGACTGGAAACAGGTAACACAAACAGTGAAAGCATTTAAGAATTTTCACTAGTTATCTATATGTTCCCAACAGATAGCTTTAAGAAGAGGAAACAGAGGTCTTAGGGGCAAAAGTTGAATCCCTGAGAATGACTGTTACAATAAAAACACAGTTTTGAATTGCAGCAATTAAGAATTACAATTCTGTTACTGTATATGAGGAAAACATATATAATAGCTCAGTTTGAGTCCAGGGTAAACATGGTTAAATCCTGGTACTATCCTTTCACCTTGCTATCAAGTGTAAAACGTTAGAACAACAAAGAGAACAAAAGACTCAAAACACACACGACAAAGAGATTTGAGAATACTTATAGTTTTATGCAACACCCATGGAATCCTGTAACATGCATCCTTCACCACAAGACATCAAAGAACACCAAGCCTTGGAAATTCCATTCTTCCTTTGTATTAATTCTCTGAAAATGTTACAACGAGCTAGAGCTCTTCTAAGAAAATAACAACCATCAACCAACCCCTTTCACTGCTGTGAAGGGTCAATATATACTTGCGGTCATTTACAAAATATCTGAGTCCTCAGTTATCTCAGATTTTACTTCCTTACCAACTATTTAAGATATTATGGGCAAAATTTAATGCAGCATTTAATACACAGTACAGGCATTTTAATGCTCTGTCAGAAGATATTTAGCTTTATAAGAATAGCTAAGTCGGTCTGAATATTTGGAGTTAATGCATAGAAAACCCGACTGTAGGCTGGTACACTGTGTCTCGGACCTGTCAGCTGTGACTTTGACTGCTGCTGGTGGTGAGTCATTGGTCTGGCCGAGTTGGCTCAGCCTCTGCCTTTTCCTGTGGGTATTAATTCCCAAAATTGTCACTGTATGTACCTGCTTTTTTCCTTTTGCGCTATTGGTTCTGTCCTGTCAAAATTGTCTGGGTCAAATGCCTCCAGACATCCTGTGTGGGCAGTTGATGTGCCAAAATTGCCCCTAGAGTCTCATCTGCTTCTGTGAATTTGAAGAAATTGGGTGGTGTATCAAACAGATGCTCTATCTCATTCATGAGGAAAAACAGGTTCTCCACCCTGTCATACATCATTTGCCCTGTGGCTGGCCCTGGCTCCTTTGAAGTGCTGGCTGGCTGTGCAATCTCTGCCACTGCATGGGCATCAATCCTCTTGTTGTAATTGTCCAGAGTGAGTAGTCTTCCCACGCTGCTCAAAATGTTGGGGAGGCCTCTGTTCTGCAGTGTTACAAACTTCTCCAGGAATCTGTTAATTTCTGTTTGCATATCCTGTGTCCTTCTCTCCAGGGTTCCAACCAAGTTCCTCAATGTAACAACTCTCTTGGCTATGGCAATTGTTTCTGTCCTGTTGTTGATCCCCATGGTAGCCAATTGAGTGCTGGTCTTGTAATTCAGGATATTGATCATCCTGGTAGCTGCTTCTGGCATGTGTCCAAGGCTTGCCCTGGCTCTCTGTATCTCCTTGTTTGCTTTGGTGATGAGCACCATTTGTTCATCCATGGTTTCAATGTACTGCCACTGTTTGGCAATGGACCTTCCAATGTTGCTCCACAACACTGCTTTCATATCAGCTGTCACCCTTTCCAGTGCAAGCTCCTTCTCTAATTCAGCAATCCTCTTTTTAAGAGCTTTCACTTCTCTGTCCTTGCTTGCCTCATTCTGTTTACTCCTGTCAAACCTTTCATTTACCTTAGTCAAGGTCTTCTTAAGCTCATCCAGCTCTTTCATTTGAGATTCCATGGCTTGGATCTCAGCTTGCAGCTTTTGCATGTCTAAGCTAGCAGCCTGTTCTGATTTTGTTGTTGTTGCTGCTGTGGATGGTGCTGTGGTTTCTGTTTGCTGAAGAGGAGCAGTAATCTTGGGAGGGGTTTCCTCAAGGTTTATTATGATAGGAGGAGGCTGGGAGGGTTGGCCCTCTTCTCTTTGCTTTAGTGTTTCCTGTAGTGCTGCCTTTGCAGCTTCAGTCTGTCCTAGCTGGTCCTGAGTCCTGACCAGCTCTTTATATAAGGATATCAGCAGATCTGTAGCCTCCTTCTCTTGCCTTTGCTGGGCAACTTCATCGGTCTGTGGATGGATGGTGGCCGGGAGCTTGATCTTCTTTCTTAGGGCTGCCATATCTGCATCCCTTATCTTCAGGAGCTCTTGGATGCCTTTGACATCTTTAGGGTCATGCCCTATCTCTATGATTACCTCTTCCAAGGACTTGATCCTGTTGTCCTTGGCCTGTGATGAAGCTCTTTCTAACTCCAGCTGAGAAGCTGTGTTGTCTAGGCTGCTCTTTAATTTATAATTTTCTAATGTCTCATCTGCCAAGGAGGCATACACCATTTCCCCAGTCTGCTTATGTAGTTCAATTTTGTCCATGGGGTGTATGTCTTTGGCAAGAACCTCCATGTTGGTTCTTAGATAATCTGAGGTGGACTGAGGCTGCAAAGATGTAGGCATGAAATGGCTCATTATCATTTTGCCTTCGCTCACATCGAAAGCAGACATGAGTCTCTGCTGGTTACTAGGAGCTAGGTTTAGCAAGTGATCATATAGCTGCACCTTTATGGGATCACTCCTCCTCTTGATGTCGATGAATTGCTGTTTTATACCCGACTGTCCCTTTCTTGTTTGACTGGAGGAGCTGACCTCTCCCCCCGTTGTCATGTCATGCCCTCGCTGGGATGAGCTGGCCGAAAGTTCTCCACTAGGTGGGCCCATACCCATGGCTTGCCTTACTGCAATATCCTCCTCTTGGGAGTCATTCAGTCTTTGTCTCTTCTCTCCCCTGATGAAAGATGAGGTGTGGGGGGTCTCTCTCTCCCTTTTCCTTGTCACATCCTCCTTTTGTGGTGTTTGGAGGACTGATGTGTCAACATTGGTGTCTGTCCTGGGAGGCACATTTGTTTGAGGCTGCTGCTCGGTGTTGCCAGGTTGATCTGTCCCCTTTTCCTGCTGCAAGGGCTGCTCACTGGACTGTGCTTTTTCTTGCTGCTGTCCCAGTTCTTGCTGTTCCATTTCCTCTTGCTGCTGTAGCAAGGTGTCCACTTGTTCCTCTGTCAATACAGGTGGCTGTTCCACCTGTTTACCTTTGTCTTTGCTTGCTGCCTGGGATGTCTTTTCAGTGGTTTGCTGCTGTGCTGCTGAAGATCCAGCAGCTGTTCCACTCTGTCTTCTGTAGGAGTAAGGCACCTGTGCACAAGTTTCCAAGTCAGTTTCCTTTTGTATATTTCTGGCTTCTTTCTCAAGCATTTCTACCTCAGTGAGTTGTTCTATCAGTGTACCCTCTTCCCAATCTAGTGCATTGGCATACTTTTCTATTTCTGGTTGTCTTTTATGTGCATAGTTGCCAAGTCTGTATCTAATTCTCCTGAGGGAGATACTATGATTGGGGTCATAGGGAATCCACTCAAAACTGGTCTGCAATCTGAGGCCTTCTAGCATGCTGTGTGCCTCTTTCCATCCTTCCTCTTTCTTGTTATACAAGAAGGAACCTAGCTGGCTTCTTACCTTCAGCTGTGACTTTTTGTTTTTACTCTGAAAATGAAGGTAATCCGAGTTCCCAAACTGCCTGAAATACTCCAAGGCAAACAACCTCATGGGGACATACCTTGGCAATCTAAATGGGCTCATTTCACAGCCATATATCCTAAGGACTGTGTGGTTCTGGTAGAAGTACCAGTTGCCAATATTGTAGGATTTGTTCAGATGTAAAATCCTCCTCATTTCATCTGTTAATCTGGGAGGAGGAGTACCTTGCAGAACTGTTAGGGCCGGATGAACAAACAGATCAATGAACTCACAGTATGTATAAGGTGATACTGAGGTAAAATGAAACACAGAGGTCCAGAAAATAACTGATCTTGGGCTTCCTTGGGCATTGAGTGGCCTCAAAGGAACTGAAAAGGTGGCTGGCTGATTGAAAAGGAACAAATGGTAGATATATGAGGAGTATCTGAACAGTCTCTCTCTCTTCAGGTTCATGAACTGATCATGAATCTTCTCTGCAATGTAGGTTGCATAGTCATACTGCACAGCTGGAGGCTTACCCGGGGCAAATATAGACAGCATTGCCAATATGCTGTCATCTACATCTTCCAGTCCTCTGAACCCTAGGACATAGCTAATTAGGTCCACCAGCATTCTGCCCAACTCATTCAGATAATGGTACCCAATGGGAGGGGTTCTGACTGCTTCAGAGCTAGGTGTGACAAATAGCTGGTTAATCTTCACAATCTGGTCATTAGACAGGTTATTTCCTCTCCTTATCAAATCTTGCATGGAAAGAGGGGTCAGTTTCTTGGCTGTATGGAAATGCAGCATCTGATTTATACTCTCTGAAGTGATCTGAAACAGGACTAGGCCTGTGGGGCTAATGACTGCCCTTTGGCTGGGGTCATAGCACTCCTGGCAACTGTAGATAAGCTCTGGCATGGGATTAACTTGGGGAAGGTTGTATATGGGCAAATTTGATTCCCAAATCCCCAAGATATCTGCTCCACTCATGTGCTGGGCTCTCAGTTCATTTAGCATCAGGATATTATACTTAGTTCCCATAGGAAACCAGTCCAGCATTTGGTAGTCCATGTCCCCCAGGGCTTGCCATGCTAGTTCTCGGTGAGGAGCATTGATAGGCTTGATATTTAATGCAATAGGGGTCTCCATAGCTTCTGAAGGGGCAAACTATTGCAATCTGACAGGTGAATAGGCAAAAACAGACTGCAGAATGCCCTCAGTGGAAAATAGCTTGATTTTCTGAATTGTCAGAGGGGAATTCACCAGCTAGAAATTGAAATACTGCTGGTAATTGGTAACAGAGCCTCTTTGGGGCCTAAGTGAGCTTCTGGTAGTAGTTCAGAGGTATTTAGCAGTGAATTTGCCGGGGAAACGCAGAACTGAGGGGTTTTTAGATGAATTGCAGCTTATTACGGCTCTGCAGGGAATTTTTGGACCTCACAGTGACAATGGTGGAGGTACAAGTAGATTCTAACGGTGAAAAAATCGATCTTATGGTCCTATTATGCCTGTGAGCAGTTTTGAGCTGAATGCAGGTCGTATGGAAGGCAGGGCAGTGTAAGTACCTGTAATTCGACGTGCAGAGGTCGTGGCAAGGTGTACTGCAGCTGCTGAAGTGGTCGCTTTAGCTAATTTTACCGGTTGGCGGAAATCCAGGCAGAAATGGTTGAGCAGAGAGTTCAGACGAAATAACGGTGAAATGGTGAAAAAACGCGTAAAATTTGGTTAATATGAGTTTTTTACCCGTTTGGCGCTTTTTTATAATGACGTCAGCATGACGTCATTGGTGGGTCACGGTGATGTGACGTCAGCTGACGTCATCGGGGAGGACGTGGCAGAAGACGACCGGTCAAAGGGCGGCGAGGTGGCAGTCCAGTCAGCGGTGAGCTGGACGTGGCAGAACGGTTAATGGTGGACGGGCGGAAGTGAAACCGTGAGAGTTATGGTTAAGGCTCTAACCGTCACGGTCTCTCGGGGCGGTTAGAGTACGGCGCCCAGGGTGTCAGAGGGAGCTCCGAGATGGTCCATCGGGCGACGCGTGGCGGAGGAGTGACGAGGCGCAACGTCACGTTCTCGGGAGTTAACGGGCGGTTGTGGATGGCGCTCCGATATTGCTGTGGGCCGTCGGATCTGGAAGGCTTGATCCGACGGCTGGCGGAGGTGTGAGGTGCATGGCCGATAATGCGGCGGAAAATATTAACCGTTTGTGGGTTTTTGGCATGATTTTACAAATGTTTTGATTCTGACCACCCGCGCTTGCATTTGGGAACGTGCTGAAAGCGGAATTTTGATTTTTGTAAGGTTTGCAGAGGGTTTTATGGATCAAAAGGGGTTTAGAGAGGGGTTTTACCCATGCAAAGGTAAATTTTTGGGGGAAATGATTTGCAGCAAAGGAAAAATAGCGGAGATAGGTTCACCATGGTGGCCAGGTGCCATTATGGTCCCTCTTTGCAGAATTCTCGGCTATTATGCCTAGGGGAGGGAAAATATATATCATTTGGGGTTTTATACACCTTAGTGTTATTATTATTAGGGGTAGGGGTAAAATAGGGGAATTACATAGTAGAGTTAGGAGTTAGTATGAGGGAAGGAGGGGGATTTAGAAAGGGGGTGTTAATGATGGAGTAGAGGGGAAAAAGTGAAGTTAGTGATGCTCTCTGCTGTGAATCCATGAAATTCACCACCTTTTTTTGCTGATATGTTCATTGCCTTGGCAAAACATCTTTGACAACTATGTGATGGTGAACATGTCTTTTCTGCAACCACAACTGCCTACCCCACTATTTCACCTAGCATTTTTTGTTTCTTCATGGAGGGGCACTTGGACTTGCAACCCTCAATTGCCTTTTCTTTTCTTTGGCTTTTTCCTTTTTACTCTATCTGTTTCTACCCTTATCTCTTCCAAGGTCCCAGATTAGACTTTTGGGAACCTTTGTTTCTCTACCTGAACTACTTGTCTGCCAAGATTAAGCTGTTTGGACAGACTTCTTTCTCTATTCTACAACTCAAAATTGAAACATGGCATGATCCAGCTTGAACTGTTGAATCATCCACAAAATTTGTAATAAGGTCCTCAATATTAGAAACACTTTACCCAGCCCTTGCTTTCTAAGAAATATGGGATCTTTGGGATACCAAAGCAGAGCATATTTGGCTTTTGTCTTGCCAATCATGAAATATGAAACCTATTACTATAGGTATCCAACAGTGGCTCCACATGGGGATGGTTTTTCTTTTGAAAGACCAAGAACAGCAGGTCAGATTGCCTTGTTGCTTGATTGTCCATCTTAATCTTTGAGATCTGATGCATGTAACCTGTCAAAATTGTGTGCTTTTTGTTGGGGAACCTCTGGTTCTATCTGCCTATTGCTGCTAGTTGCAGCACTTGGGAAAACCTCTTTATACAAACTAAAATAGAAAACATATGTAGGCCTGCATATATACATTGAACCTTTGGATCCTTATCATAGTGAACCATCATAATAGTGCTTCAGCATCCTGCCATTGACAGGACCTTCATCTAGTTCAGTCACAGTCAAACTTTTAAGGAAATAAGTGTTATTACCTTGTACTGCTTGGACAGCAAATGGTCCCTTCCACAAGGAATCAAATTTCCCATGTTTCCCTTTCTCTTCTCTTCTTGCATCCCACTTTAGAACTTTGTCTCCTAGATTGAAGTCTTCTGCCTTGGTTCTTCTGTCAAAGGCCTTTTTCAGTTTCTCTTGTAGTATCTGCACTCTGCTGAAAACTTGTTCTCTGGTCTGCTGTAAACAGATTATCTGGTTGATCCTTCTTTGCATGTCATTTGGCTCTGCTTGGCTTTCTTGTAGAAGTTTCATAACTGGCACCCCTAGTGATGAGGGAAATCTGGCCTCTAATCCATAGACTAACTCATATGGGCTGGTCCCAATTGATCTTTTGGTGGTTAATCTGTCTGCCCATAAAGCATTTACTAGTTTCTTGTGCCAGTTCTTTTTGTTCTCTTCCAGCACTTTCTTAATGATGTTTATCAGGCTTTTGTTTGATGATTCAGCAAGACCATTTCCTTGAGGATAGTAAGCTGTAGAATGGCCCAAAGTAATGTGAAATTTATGGCAAAAGTTTACCATTTTCTTGGATCTGAAGGCAGCAGCATTGTCTGTTATTATCTTGTCTGGGCAGCCAAATCTGGCCAGTATATTGTTCTCCAAAAATTGAATGATTACTGAGTCATTTGCTTGTCTGCATGGGGCAGCTTCAATCCACTTGGTGAAGTAGTCTGTTGCAGTCAAAATCCATCTGTGTTGTCCTGAAGATGAGGGATGAATCTCTCCAATGAAATCCAAGCCCCATTGTTGAAAAGGTCTTTCTGTTGAAATGGGCCTCAAAGGAAGTGGCAGCAACTGTCTTTTGCCTTCAAACAGTTGGCACTTGTGGCATGATGTTGTGAATTTCTTCATATCTGAGAACATAGTGGGCCAGTAATAACCAGCCCTTAATATCTTGTCCACAGTGGACTTCCAGTACAGATGTCCACCACAGTCTCCAGCATGGAATTCTTGCATAATTTTATCAGTTTCATTCTCAAGAAGACAGTGCAGCAAAATACCTTCATGGTTTTTCCAGAGTAGATTCTCATCTAACACACAAAATTTGGATGTTTTCATTTTTAGGAACCTAGACTTAGTTCTGGACAATCCTGGGGGAGCACACAGGTTTTGTAACACATAACAGATATCAGAGTACCATGGAGATTGTTCAAAGGCTACATTGATCTTTGGAGTCGCCAGCTCTGTTTCACTGTCCAGTTGGTTGATATCTAAGGCTTGGAAATTTGCTTCTGTCATTAACTTGGCCAAACCTTGCCCTTTTATCAACTTTGTAGGCTTTATTTCAATGTCAAATTCAAGTATGTTTGCGATCCATTTTCCTCTCCTTCCCTCTAAGTTTTCTTGTGTGAGGATGTCTTTGACAATAGGACTTGGTACATAAGCTACAACATGAGAGTAAAGGATGTAGATCCTAAAGTCTTTGATGGCTTTGATCAAGGCATAGGCTTGTTTCTCCATTATTTGGTACTTTAGGGGGGCATCTCTAAGAGCTCTGCTGAAAAAAGCAATGGGCTTTTCATTCCCATGGTCATCTTTCTGTAATAAAACAGCAGCAATGGTGTGTTGGGAGGCAAAGGAGAAAATGATGAAATCTCTGTCAAACTGAGGGTTAGTTAACACTGGGGTTTGAGTCAAGGCCAATTTTATACTTTCAAAAGCTTGTTTTGCTTCAACAGTCCACTTGACCTTTGAATCTTTCTTTAGCATATTGTTTAGTAATCTGATTAATTCTGCTAAATTTGGGATAAACCTTCTCAAAAAGTTGATTTTTCCCAAGAATCCTTGAAGCTCCTTAACATTCCTTGGGTGAGGCATTTGTAGGATAGCTTGTATCCTATCTGGATCAATTCTTATGCCATCTTTCGAAATGATGTGACCTAAAAGTTTCCCTTCTTCTAAGCCGAATAAAGACTTCTTGGGGTTTAAGGAAATACCATATTTCCTGCATGTTATGAAGATTTGTCTCAGATGTTTCAAGTGTTCTTGGTCAGATTTTGAAAAGGGTGTAAGATCATCTAAGTAGATGACCAAGAAATCATGAATTTCCTTTGCAAAAGCAATGTCCATTGCTCTCTGAAATGTTGCCCCTGCATTTTTCAATCCAAAGGGCATCTTTACATACTTGAAAGTACCCCATGGGGTAGTAAATGCAGTCTTGTCTTGATCATCAGGGTGTACCAGGATTTGATTGAAACCTGAGAAGCCATCCAACAATGATATTCTTGAGGCTCCTACTACTCTTTGAAGGATATGGTCCATTTTGGGTAAGGGATTGATCCGAATGGAAAATGGCATCAACCCATGGTACTCATCGACCCATATTATTCATCGACCCATGGAATTTACCCATGGTATTGTAAATGGCATCTGCCCGTGGTATTGTAAAATCCACCCATGGTATTCATTCACCCATGGAATTTACCCATGGTATTGTAAATGGCATCTGCATGTGGTATTGTAAAATCCACCCATGGTATTCATTCACCCATGGAATTGACCCGTGGTATTGTAACTGAAAAATACTATAAGTAACAAGTCACATTTTGTAAAAGGATAGATGGTCCGCCACAATGTAGCCTTTACAGTTATTATCAGTTTTAATAAAAAAGTTTCTTTATGGTTTTGTTTATTGGGCATTCTCCTCTTTTTCTTCTAGCATTTCAAGTTTTCAGATCTTGGGGGTCTCTTCCCCAAGATCCATTTCAATCTTTCAGATCTTGGGGGTCTCTTCCCCAAGATCCATTTCAATCTTTTAGATCTTGGGGTTCTCTCCCCCCAAGATCCATTTCAATCTTTTAGATCTTGGGGGCCTCCTCCCAAGATCCGGATCAGTGGTATCAGAGCAGGTTATGATTCCATGGGAACGAGGGTTTGATGCATGTTTCAGTTTCAAATTTTGCATCAATATTCAACAAACGTCAGGCATGTGCTACAACCTCCACAGAGCACTTTCTTGGGTCACGCAAGAAGAATTTTTCTTTTCTCATTTTTTTGCAGAATTTTTTTTTGGGCGGCGACTTTGCAGATCATATTTGTACATTTTGGTGCAAGATCTGCAAAATATAATTGCATATCTGTATTCCTGGTGAAAAAATAGCCGATTTCAAAAAAAAAATCGGTTGAATCGGAGTTCGGATGAAGAAGATATCGCTGATTTAAAAATCAGTGGGGTTGCTGACAATTTTCAGGGCAGCGATTTTGCGGCGCAGATCTAGATGTCCTGGTACAAGATCTGCAAAATCTAATTGCAGATCTGGATTCTTTGGGAAAAACTACCCAACTTCAAAAAAAAAATCAGTCGAATCGGAGTCCGGATGAGGGAGATATCGTTGATTTAAAATCACTCTTTTTTGCAGAAATTTTGGTGACGGCGGGAGAGTTGCAGCGCAGATCTGGAATTCTAGTGCCTGGATCAGGATTTCTATCATATGGGCAGATGCAAAATGGTCTTTCTGCTTCCAAAAACAGGTTATAATAAATATTCTGAGTTATATTGGCCGAGTTATGTCCATTTTAATTTTGGAGCAGCATTCGGAGTGGGTTTCCATTGGAGACGTGCCCTCCCACCCCACTTTAGTAGGCACCTGCTTCACATTCATCAGTTTCAACATAGCAGCAATCGGCTTGGGTTATTTGGAGATGTGCCCTCCCACCCCAGGCTATGTAGGCACCTGCTACTTCATCAGCAACCAACATCATGGTTGTGGGTCATCCACAAACCCACACTTCATCGAAGTCCATTTGCTAGGCCGTACACTGTTAGTATCACAGTTGGTCACAAGCATTACAGGGTATCTCTATCCTCGGATCTTCGTTCTTCATGGTTATGGGTCATCCACAAACCCACAGTTCATCGAAGTCCATTTGCTAGGCCACACACTGTCAGAATCACAGTTGGTCACAAGCATTATAGGGTATCTCTATCCTCGGATCTTCATTTATCAGGGTTTTGGGTTAACCACGTAAAACCCTTATCTTCAGTGGATCTTCATATTCAACAAAGGCTTTGCAGGAGGGAACTTTACGCAATGGGGACCATTGCTTCTTAAGGAGGGAGGAATGATCCGAATGGAAAATGGCATCAACCCATGGTACTCATCGACCCATATTATTCATCGACCCATGGAATTTACCCATGGTATTGTAAATGGCATCTGCCCGTGGTATTGTAAAATCCACCCATGGTATTCATTCACCCATGGAATTTACCCATGGTATTGTAAATGGCATCTGCATGTGGTATTGTAAAATCCACCCATGGTATTCATTCACCCATGGAATTGACCCGTGGTATTGTAACTGAAAAATACTATAAGTAACAAGTCACATTTTGTAAAAGGATAGATGGTCCGCCACAATGTAGCCTTTACATTTATTATCAGTTTTAATAAAAAAGTTTCTTTATGGTTTTGTTTATTGGGCATTCTCCTCTTTTTCTTCTAGCATTTCAAGTTTTCAGATCTTGGGGGTCTCTTCCCCAAGATCCATTTCAATCTTTCAGATCTTGGGGGTCTCTTCCCCAAGATCCATTTCAATCTTTTAGATCTTGGGGTTCTCTCCCCCCAAGATCCATTTCAATCTTTTAGATCTTGGGGGCCTCCTCCCAAGATCCGGATCAGGGATAGTTGTCTTTGTGTGATACTAGGTTCAAATTCCTTAAGTCTACACAAAGTCTAATCTCACCAGTTTTCTTTCTTGTAGGGACCAAATTTGAAATCCACTCAGAGAACCTGATTGGTGCTATGATCCCAGCTTTGAACATTTTTTGTAATTCTTTTTCAATGGAAGGAAGGAGCACAGGATTGATCCTTCTCAATTTCTGTTTGAATGGTTTTTGATTAGGCTTGAGGGGAATGGTGTGCTGTATAACAGAGGTATCATAAGACTTCAAGTCTTCATAACCCCAGGCAAAGACATCTTGGAACTCTTTAAAGAGGTCAACATATTTGGGTTTTTGGTCAGGGGGCAAAGCAGCAGATAGCTTTATTATTTTAGGCTTGTCAGTGGTACCAATGTTACATTCTTCAATTGTTGCATCTAATGGCTGCATCTTTGGTTTCCTGGGAACATCATTTGAGTCAAAAATATCCTCTAGTGGGGTAAGGCCTGCTGGAAGAAGATTGTCTTTGAGTTGTATGATTTCATCTTCAGTGTTGCTCAGCTCTTCACAGTCAATTTGGTGAATTTGCTGAATGTTTTCTTTGTTGAAAATGGTTGGACTGAGTAGTTGTTTTGCTGTCCTAGGTGACATTGGGTGGGCAGATTGTTGAAACTGTAATTGTGATTGACTTGCTCCATCAAGAATTTGAGATTGACTTGCTGTCTCAAGGTCAATATTTAATCCTGTAAACTCTTGTTGCAAGGTTAAAAAGTTGTTTATTTGCCTATCATTCTCAAATACTTGCCACTCTTTGACATTGTTTGGGATAGAAGGCCTATATTTGACCTCTGCTGTGAAACAATTGTTGGGTTGTAATGGGAATTTGAAGGTGCTGGCAAATGTTGCCAAGCTGTGAGCATGGAGATTGTGGCCCCTTGGAATCTTTGTGATAACAAACTCGGAGAAAGTTTCTAATATTTCAATTACAGCAGACCTATAGGACCTTAATCTTTTGTCATTGGTGACAAAATCCCCTTTTACTTGTTGAATTACTAGATCAGAGTCCCCCATGATTGAGAGGTTGTGTGCTTGTAATGATTTTGCAATCTTGAGACCTAGTAGCAGAGCTTCATATTCTGCCATGTTGTTAGTGCATTTAAAGTTCAATCTATAAGCCCGGCCTTGTGCACAGGCTTTCTCTTTGTTATGTATCCATACTCCAGCTCCTGCCCCTAACTTGTTAACTGAGCCATCAAACTCTAGGACCCACAGACTATCTTGCTGGTCAGGGGATCTTAAATTCTTTTCCTGGGATGGCCATGTGAGCATGAGTTGAGGTTTCTTTTCCCATTTGTCTCCTAGGATAATTTCATCATTTGTTTGACAATTTTTTACAACTAGAGGAGGGTGAATGGGTGCTGTTGGGCTGATTGAAATTTGGCAGGTGTCACTTATTTGACCGATGTTTTGTTCCTGTATGGGTATTTCAGTCTTAATGTCATTGTTTAAGGAGCTCGTGCTGTCATTGAAGAGGATGAAGGAGTCTATGTCCGAATGGACAGCATATATTGGAAAATTTTGAGGCTTTTCTTCACTGCTGACCATGTATTTCATGAGTGTTTCCCTATAAAGTCTTTTGGGTTGTCCAAAGACAGAGATGGTTGCATATGACATGTCTAATTGCAGGAGCCTTGGAGCTTGGCTCCCCATGATCTTGATAAGAGCATTCCATATTTGGGTGGGATATCAGCAACAACAACATCCATTAAAATGGTTTTGTTGGGAAATTGAACCAGGGACACACATAAATCCTTAATCAGCCCAAGCATTTGACTTGACTAGAATCAAAAGAAAACAGGTCTTTGTATGGTCTTGTTATATCCAAATTTAATCTTTCCATGACTGCTTTTGGCATGAGGTTGTGAGATGCACCTGAGTCAAACATTGCATTGTGCAGTATTTTATCATGAACGTGCAAGCTGACATAAAAAGGTAATACCCCTGTGACTACTGTTTTTCCATCTACCTCTGGACCAAACAGTAATTCTGGAGTGTCATCTAGCACATTTACATCATCTTTGTTGTTGGTGAGCTGAAGGGATTTTTTGATCTGTTGCTTATATATGTCATGCTTTGCTAACTCTGAGAGGGGAATTGCTACCTTTAACTTGCCAATCTCTGTTCCTAGGTCAAAGGGCTTATCCACCTGAATTTTAGGGTCACGGACAGCAGTCCTTTCCTTGTTCAATGAATCTTCTTGTTGGATTTCATCTTGATTTTGGAACCTGCCCCTCATGCCCATGTCTTGAGGGGTGATGTTCGGATTTGGGTGAGAGGATGAAGTTGCTGTGGGCTCTTGTGGTGTAGGCAGTAATTCAGTGACCTCCTCAACCACTACTTCCTTTGCAGGCAAGTTTGTTTTGTCATTAGGTTCAGTGACTGAGTCTTCTTTAGATTGCTGTCTCTCCTTTACCTTTTCAGGCTGATTTGCATTTACAGTCCGACTTCTTAGTTTGTACTGCTTATGGACTTCAAAGACAGCAGTATCATATCCTTGCTTAAAGTCAAAGGATTCTCCTGATTGTGTTTGGAATGTTTTGTTTTCATCCTCATCATGGTCTTCTTGTGTTAGGAAAACATGGCTTTTTACCATCCAGACCTATTAAATTGATCTCAGGATCCTCATTGAGCTGATTAGCCGAGGAAGTTTCTGCATAATTTTCTTGAAAAGGGGTCTGATATCCTGGTCAGCACCTGTTTTTCCTATATTGGGGTTCTGTGTTCTCCTAAAATTTGGGTTTCTAGGAGTATTGTTTTGTGGTGCTTCCCATGATGACTTTCTTTCTACTGATTCCACTCTCTCACCTAGTCTTTTCATGCTGTTTAGTATTGCATCCAACTTCTGATCAAAGCCCGAGGGCTCTTCCTTGAAACCAACCTTCTTTTCCAGCTTTGCCCTGTTTCTTTTGGCAATTAGGTTGGCCTCTACAGTGACTGCAACTCTTTGGGCTTCTGCAAGGGTTGGAGGGTCTCTTTCTCTCAACTGATAGGCCATATCAGAATCAAAACCATCAGGGAAATTATAAAGGGCCAAATCAGGAGGCGGCCTTAAGTTCTGGGGAATAGCATTGTATATGTTATTGAACCTAGCACAATACTCCAAAACCGTTTCTTGGGGACCTCTTCTAATAGTGTTGTATTCACCAAGTATATGGTGTGGATCTCTCTTTTTCTCCCATCTGTTGGTAAATTCTTGGTATAGAACTTCAGAGGTTGCAATGGAATTTGCATTCAAGGATCTAAACCAAGTTCTGACATCCCCCGTTAGGCTTTGGACAAAAATTCTCATTCTAACACTGTCATCATCTATTTCAAAGGTCTCAAAGTGATCTTGCATCTTCTTAGCATGCTGGGTAGCTGTCATAGGGCCCTGGGAGTCAAAAAATGAGAGTCTAGTTTGGTAGTCTTGGGGTAGAGCTGGAGCATTGGCTGGTATCTGCAGAGGTGCATATCTGTTAGCCATATTTATGGGATTTATAGGGTTAATAGGAACAAATGGAACAGCTGGTATCACAGGTATAACAGGGGTAACAAGAGGGAAACTGATTGAAAGAGTATGTGCAGAAGGTGAAGATGGGAGAGGAGGACTTTGAGGTGTTGATGATGAACTAGGGGAATTAGGTGTGGAACGGAAAAGGACTTTACAAGGAGTTGGTATGAGGATAGGTTGGTCTAAACTTATAACTGGATCAGCAGGCCTCTCCTGCTTGTGCTGTTTCCTTATGTTCTTTGGGATGATATTTGGGTTATCAACAATGATGGGTTGATCAGGGTCAGGGTGTGCCCTAGTGTGCCTTGGGTTTCTTTTAGGAGCCAGCTTCTAAGTGTTCTTTCAGAACTTTATACAGAAGTTTTGTATTTACAAGGGCTAAATAAGAACTCTGGAATGACTATATATGTTTCAAGGCTAGGATAAGTTTCCCTAGTTAGCTCTTCCCTAAGACTGCCCCTGTATTAGAGAAACAGTCCTAAGATGTCTTGGCTAGTTTCAGGCTTGATGAAAGCTTTGGAAGATAGATAGTGATTGAATAGTCTTATTCCCCAGTGGAGTCGCCATTTATGTTAACACCCAGGTTGTTCCCTATGACTCCCAAGGGAATACGGCCGGGGTAACCACTAACCAGTCTTTGGATCACTGTTTCTAGCCAAACAGTGATCAGAGAGGGCTCTCTCTTTATGATTTGTAACTGTTTGTTATAGGGTTTTAGGCTAGCTATTGTGCACTGTTTTTTGTTTATGTTTGGTTGATGAAATTCCTTTTAGGTTCTAGTGAAGTAGATTTCTGAGAGGTTGAGTACCATTGGGCAATGGAGTCTGTAGCTGTATGTGTTTGAAATTTTGAGATGAAAGATGGGACTTACAGGGCCATTTGGGTGTTTAATAGAACAGATTTTTGATTAAAAGACTGGAAACAGGTAACACAAACAGTGAAAGCATTTAAGAATTTTCACTAGTTATCTATATGTTCCCAACAGATAGCTTTAAGAAGAGGAAACAGAGGTCTTAGGGGCAAAAGTTGAATCCCTGAGAATGACTGTTACAATAAAAACACAGTTTTGAATTGCAGCAATTAAGAATTACAATTCTGTTACTGTATATGAGGAAAACATATATAATAGCTCAGTTTGAGTCCAGGGTAAACATGGTTAAATCCTGGTACTATCCTTTCACCTTGCTATCAAGTGTAAAACATTAGAACAACAAAGAGAACAAAAGACTCAAAACACACATGACAAAGAGATTTGAGAATACTTATAGTTTTATGCAACACCCATGGAATCCTGTAACATGCATCCTTCACCACAAGACATCAAAGAACACCAAGCCTTGGAAATTCCATTCTTCCTTTGTATTAATTCTCTGAAAATGTTACAACGAGCTAGAGCTCTTCTAAGAAAATAACAACCATCAACCAACCCCTTTCACTGCTGTGAAGGGTGAATATATACTTGCGGTCATTTACAAAATATCTGAGTCCTGAGTTATCTCAGATTTTACTTCCTTACCAACTATTTAAGATATTATGGGCAAAATTTAATGCAGCATTTAATACACAGTACAGGCATTTTAATGCTCTGTCAGAAGATATTTAGCTTTATAAGAATAGCTAAGTCGGTCTGAATATTTGGAGTTAATGCATAGAAAACCCGACTGTAGGCTGGTACACTGTGTCTCGGACCTGTCAGCTGTGACTTTGACTGCTGCTGGTGGTGAGTCATTGGTCTGGCTGAGTTGGCTCAGCCTCTGCCTTTTCCTGTGGGTATTAATTCCCAAAATTGTCACTGTATGTACCTGCTTTTTTCCTTTTGCGCTATTGGTTCTGTCCTGTCAAAATTGTCTGGGTCAAATGCCTCCAGACATCCTGTGTGGGCAGTTGATGTGCCAAAATTGCCCCTAGAGTCTCATCTGCTTCTGTGAATTTGAAGAAATTGGGTGGTGTATCAAACAGATGCTCTATCTCATTCATGAGGAAAAACAGGTTCTCCACCCTGTCATACATCATTTGCCCTGTAGCTGGCCCTGGCTCCTTTGAAGTGCTGGCTGGCTGTGCAATCTCTGCCACTGCATGGGCATCAATCCTCTTGTTGTAATTGTCCAGAGTGAGTAGTCTTCCCACGCTGCTCAAAATGTTGGGGAGGCCTCTGTTCTGCAGTGTTACAAACTTCTCCAGGAATCTGTTAATTTCTGTTTGCATATCCTGTGTCCTTCTCTCCAGGGTTCCAACCAAGTTCCTCAATGTAACAACTCTCTTGGCTATGGCAATTGTTTCTGTCCTGTTGTTGATCCCCATGGTAGCCAATTGAGTGCTGGTCTTGTAATTCAGGATATTGATCATCCTGGTAGCTGCTTCTGGCATGTGTCCAAGGCTTGCCCTGGCTCTCTGTATCTCCTTGTTTGCTTTGGTGATGAGCACCATTTGTTCATCCATGGTTTCAATGTACTGCCACTGTTGGCAATGGACCTTCCAATGTTGCTCCACAACACTGCTTTCATATCAGCTGTCACCCTTTCCAGTGCAAGCTCCTTCTCTAATTCAGCAATCCTCTTTTTAAGAGCTTTCACTTCTCTGTCCTTGCTTGCCTCATTCTGTTTACTCCTGTCAAACCTTTCATTTACCTTAGTCAAGGTCTTCTTAAGCTCATCCAGCTCTTTCATTTGAGATTCCATGGCTTGGATCTCAGCTTGCAGCTTTTGCATGTCTAAGCTAGCAGCCTGTTCTGATTTTGTTGTTGTTGCTGCTGTGGATGGTGCTGTGGTTTCTGTTTGCTGAAGAGGAGCAGTAATCTTGGGAGGGGTTTCCTCAAGGTTTATTATGATAGGAGGAGGCTGGGAGGGTTGGCCCTCTTCTCTTTGCTTTAGTGTTTCCTGTAGTGCTGCCTTTGCAGCTTCAGTCTGTCCTAGCTGGTCCTGAGTCCTGACCAGCTCTTTATATAAGGATATCAGCAGATCTGTAGCCTCCTTCTCTTGCCTTTGCTGGGCAACTTCATCGGTCTGTGGATGGATGGTGGCCGGGAGCTTGATCTTCTTTCTTAGGGCTGCCATATCTGCATCCCTTATCTTCAGGAGCTCTTGGATGCCTTTGACATCTTTAGGGTCATGCCCTATCTCTATGATTACCTCTTCCAAGGACTTGATCCTGTTGTCCTTGGCCTGTGATGAAGCTCTTTCTAACTCCAGCTGAGAAGCTGTGTTGTCTAGGCTGCTCTTTAATTTATAATTTTCTAATGTCTCATCTGCCAAGGAGGCATACACCATTTCCCCAGTCTGCTTATGTAGTTCAATTTTGTCCATGGGGTGTATGTCTTTGGCAAGAACCTCCATGTTGGTTCTTAGATAATCTGAGGTGGACTGAGGCTGCAAAGATGTAGGCATGAAATGGCTCATTATCATTTTGCCTTCGCTCACATCGAAAGCAGACATGAGTCTCTGCTGGTTACTAGGAGCTAGGTTTAGCAAGTGATCATATAGCTGCACCTTTATGGGATCACTCCTCCTCTTGATGTCGATGAATTGCTGTTTTATACCCGACTGTCCCTTTCTTGTTTGACTGGAGGAGCTGACCTCTCCCCCCGTTGTCATGTCATGCCCTCGCTGGGATGAGCTGGCCGAAAGTTCTCCACTAGGTGGGCCCATACCCATGGCTTGCCTTACTGCAATATCCTCCTCTTGGGAGTCATTCAGTCTTTGTCTCTTCTCTCCCCTGATGAAAGATGAGGTGTGGGGGGTCTCTCTCTCCCTTTTCCTTGTCACATCCTCCTTTTGTGGTGTTTGGAGGACTGATGTGTCAACATTGGTGTCTGTCCTGGGAGGCACATTTGTTTGAGGCTGCTGCTCGGTGTTGCCAGGTTGATCTGTCCCCTTTTCCTGCTGCAAGGGCTGCTCACTGGACTGTGCTTTTTCTTGCTGCTGTCCCAGTTCTTGCTGTTCCATTTCCTCTTGCTGCTGTAGCAAGGTGTCCACTTGTTCCTCTGTCAATACAGGTGGCTGTTCCACCTGTTTACCTTTGTCTTTGCTTGCTGCCTGGGATGTCTTTTCAGTGGTTTGCTGCTGTGCTGCTGAAGATTCAGCAGCTGTTCCACTCTGTCTTCTGTAGGAGTAAGGCACCTGTGCACAAGTTTCCAAGTCAGTTTCCTTTTGTATATTTCTGGCTTCTTTCTCAAGCATTTCTACCTCAGTGAGTTGTTCTATCAGTGTACCCTCTTCCCAATCTAGTGCATTGGCATACTTTTCTATTTCTGGTTGTCTTTTATGTGCATAGTTGCCAAGTCTGTATCTAATTCTCCTGAGGGAGATACTATGATTGGGGTCATAGGGAATCCACTCAAAACTGGTCTGCAATCTGAGGCCTTCTAGCATGCTGTGTGCCTCTTTCCATCCTTCCTCTTTCTTGTTATACAAGAAGGAACCTAGCTGGCTTCTTACCTTCAGCTGTGACTTTTTGTTTTTACTCTGAAAATGAAGGTAATCCGAGTTCCCAAACTGCCTGAAATACTCCAAGGCAAACAACCTCATGGGGACATACCTTGGCAATCTAAATGGGCTCATTTCACAGCCATATATCCTAAGGACTGTGTGGTTCTGGTAGAAGTACCAGTTGCCAATATTGTAGGATTTGTTCAGATGTAAAATCCTCCTCATTTCATCTGTTAATCTGGGAGGAGGAGTACCTTGCAGAACTGTTAGGGCGGATGAACAAACAGATCAATGAACTCACAGTATGTATAAGGTGATACTGAGGTAAAATGAAACACAGAGGTCCAGAAAATAACTGATCTTGGGCTTCCTTGGGCATTGAGTGGCCTCAAAGGAACTGAAAAGGTGGCTGGCTGATTGAAAAGGAACAAATGGTAGATATATGAGGAGTATCTGAACAGTCTCTCTCTCTTCAGGTTCATGAACTGATCATGAATCTTCTCTGCAATGTAGGTTGCATAGTCATACTGCACAGCTGGAGGCTTACCGGGGCAAATATAGACAGCATTGCCAATATGCTGTCATCTACATCTTCCAGTCCTCTGAACCCTAGGACATAGCTAATTAGGTCCACCAGCATTCTGCCCAACTCATTCAGATAATGGTACCCAATGGGAGGGGTTCTGACTGCTTCAGAGCTAGGTGTGACAAATAGCTGGTTAATCTTCACAATCTGGTCATTAGACAGGTTATTTCCTCTCCTTATCAAATCTTGCATGGAAAGAGGGGTCAGTTTCTTGGCTGTATGGAAATGCAGCATCTGATTTATACTCTCTGAAGTGATCTGAAACAGGACTAGGCCTGTGGGGCTAATGACTGCCCTTTGGCTGGGGTCATAGCACTCCTGGCAACTGTAGATAAGCTCTGGCATGGGATTAACTTGGGGAAGGTTGTATATGGGCAAATTTGATTCCCAAATCCCCAAGATATCTGCTCCACTCATGTGCTGGGCTCTCAGTTCATTTAGCATCAGGATATTATACTTAGTTCCCATAGGAAACCAGTCCAGCATTTGGTAGTCCATGTCCCCCAGGGCTTGCCATGCTAGTTCTCGGTGAGGAGCATTGATAGGCTTGATATTTAATGCAATAGGGGTCTCCATAGCTTCTGAAGGGGCAAACTATTGCAATCTGACAGGTGAATAGGCAAAAACAGACTGCAGAATGCCCTCAGTGGAAAATAGCTTGATTTTCTGAATTGTCAGAGGGGAATTCACCAGCTAGAAATTGAAATACTGCTGGTAATTGGTAACAGAGCCTCTTTGGGGCCTAAGTGAGCTTCTGGTAGTAGTTCAGAGGTATTTAGCAGTGAATTTGCCGGGGAAACGCAGAACTGAGGGGTTTTTAGATGAATTGCAGCTTATTACGGCTCTGCAGGGAATTTTTGGACCTCACAGTGACAATGGTGGAGGTACAAGTAGATTCTAACGGTGAAAAAATCGATCTTATGGTCCTATTATGCCTGTGAGCAGTTTTGAGCTGAATGCAGGTCGTATGGAAGGCAGGGCAGTGTAAGTACCTGTAATTCGACGTGCAGAGGTCGTGGCAAGGTGTACTGCAGCTGCTGAAGTGGTCGCTTTAGCTAATTTTACCGGTTGGCGGAAATCCAGGCAGAAATGGTTGAGCAGAGAGTTCAGACGAAATAACGGTGAAATGGTGAAAAAACGCGTAAAATTTGGTTAATATGAGTTTTTTACCCGTTTGGCGCTTTTTTTATAATGACGTCAGCATGACGTCATTGGTGGGTCACGGTGATGTGACGTCAGCTGACGTCATCGGGGAGGACGTGGCAGAAGACGACCGGTCAAAGGGCGGCGAGGTGGTAGTCCAGTCAGCGGTGAGCTGGACGTGGCAGAACGGTTAATGGTGGACGGGCGGAAGTGAAACCGTGAGAGTTATGGTTAAGGCTCTAACCGTCACGGTCTCTCGGGGCGGTTAGAGTACGGCGCCCAGGGTGTCAGAGGGAGCTCCGAGATGGTCCATCGGGCGACGCGTGGCGGAGGAGTGACGAGGCGCAACGTCACGTTCTCGGGAGTTAACGGGCGGTTGCGGATGGCGCTCCGATATTGCTGTGGGCCGTCGGATCTGGAAGGCTTGATCCGACGGCTGGTGGAGGTGTGAGGTGCACGGCCGATAATGCGGCGGAAATATTAACCGTTTGTGGGTTTTTGGCATGATTTTACAAATGTTTTGATTCTGACCACCCGCGCTTGCATTTGGGAACGTGCTGAAGGCGGAATTTTGATTTTTGTAAGGTTTGCAGAGGGTTTTATAGATCAAAGGGGTTTAGAGAGGGGTTTTACCCGTGCAAAGGTATATTTTTGGGGGAAATGATTTGCAGCAAAGGAAAAATAGTGGAGATAGGTTCACCATGGTGGCCAGGTGCCATTATGGTCCCTCTTTGCAGAATTCTCGGCTATTATGCCTAGGGGAGGGAAAATATATATCATTTGGGGTTTTATACACCTTAGTGTTATTATTATTAGGGGTAGGGGTAAAATAGGGGGATTACATAGTAGAGTTAGGAGTTAGTATGAGGGAAGGAGGGGGATTTAGAAAGGGGGTGTTAATGATGGAGTAGAGGGGAAAAAGTGAAGTTAGTGATGCTCTCTGCTGTGAATCCATGAAATTCACCACCTTTTTTTGCTGATATGTTCATTGCCTTGGCAAAACATCTTTGACAACTATGTGATGGTGAACATGTCTTTTCTGCAACCACAACTGCCTACCCCACTATTTCACCTAGCATTTTTTGTTTCTTCATGGAGGGGCACTTGGACTTGCAACCCTCAATTGCCTTTTCTTTTCTTTGGCTTTTTCCTTTTTACTCTATCTGTTTCTACCCTTATCTCTTCCAAGGTCCCAGATTAGATTTTTGGGAACCTTTGTTTCTCTACCTGAACTACTTGTCTGCCAAGATTAAGCTGTTTGGACAGACTTCTTTCTCTATTCTACAACTCAAAATTGAAACATGGCATGATCCAGCTTGAACTGTTGAATCATCCACAAAATTTGTAATAAGGTCCTCAATATTAGAAACACTTTACCCAGCCCTTGCTTTCTAAGAAATATGGGATCTTTGGGATACCAAAGCAGAGCATATTTGGCTTTTGTCTTGCCAATCATGAAATATGAAACCTATTACTATAGGTATCCAACAGAAAGTATAGTAACCCCTTCCACAAAATCTTATAGCGATTTTTTCTTGGATGTTCGTGTTCCAATTGCACTCCACCCATTTCTGAAAAGCTCTAGGTGAGGGCCACAGGCTAGTAAATTGTCCAACCAGACCTCTCTCTGCTAGAGAGATCGCTGCCTTCCTTGGGAGACTAGGAGGAAGAGAGATTTCAGGGATGTCAGCTAGTTTGTTGACAAACTTTGAAGTTGTGGGTTTGATTCTGGAGGTTTCATTTTCTGACATGAGAGAGGCAAAGATCTCAGCCTGATCTTCATTGTCTTGCATCTGGGAGGGGTCATTCCCAGCCATGGAGAAGACAGGACAAAGCCAATCGTGGCACTGGCCAAAGGAGAGGCGGAATCCAACTACGGGGGAGTCGAGAAGGTGGATGAGAGGCCCAGCAGCAGGGGCTGCCAGGCAGGGAGCCTGCGGAGGGCCGTAGGAGGCGCAGTTGCAGAGACATGGGATCTCCTATTCAAATTCTCGCACAATCATATCACATTGGAACATGCCTTACCTCCTTCAATAGCCATTGATTTCCATTCCATTATTTTATGAAAATTGTACCCATTCCAATTATTTTACAGGGTTTATCATCACCCGGTCGAACCTGTCCAAAATCTCCTTGAACATTATCATGAAAATGTTTCCTATCAGGTGTGGCATGGAATGAGGCCCCTGAATCTACTACCCAGGCATCAATAATATTTTCTAATGAAAGAATCAAAGCATCTTGCAACACATCACTTGTCACATTCGCTTCATGATTGTTTTCTTGTTGCGCGTCTCCTTCTTTTCCCTTCTGAGACTTGCAGCCTTTCTTCAGGTTTCCTTTCTTCCTACATTTCTAGCACACTATCCCCGATCTAGACTTGGATTTGCCTTTCCTTGACTTACTGCGATATCGTGGTCTCTTTCTTCTTTCCATTTTTCTTCCGCTAGTCTCTGCAGTCAAAGCATTACCTGATGTCTCACCAGATCTTTTCCGTCGCATTTCCTCGCTAAGGATTTCACTGATAACATCATCAAACTTTAAAGTACTAGATCCAGAGACAGAGTTACTAATGGCCATAACTAAACCATTCCAACTTTCTGGCAATGAGCACAAAAATAACAGAGCCCTAACTTCATCATCAAAATTTAACCCTACAGAACTTAACTAACTGGTAACTATATTAAATTCATTTAAATGATCAGCAATAGATCCACCTTCTGACATCTTCATACTAAATAAACGTTTCATAAGAAGTACCTTATTTTAGGTTGAGGGTTTTTCATATAGTTTGGCCAATGCTGAAATTAAACCCTTTGTTGTCATTTCCTTTAAAATATTAAAGGCTACCGACGTTGCTAGGCTCAACCGTATTGTTCCAAGTGCCTTTCTGTCGAGAATATCCAATTTTGTGTCTGTCATACTCGTCGACTTCTTTGCCTTTCCACTCAATGGTTGGTACAAATCTTTCTAGTACAAATAATTTTCCATCTGCATCTTCCATAGATGGTAGTTTTGGTCGTTAAATTTTTCGACCCTAAACCTACAATCTTCTGCCATTGCTCTCACTCAAACTAGGAACCCTTCTCTCCTACGAGTTTATCATCCAAATAGACCTTCGGCTCTAATACCAGTTGTTAGAAAATTATATATATTACAGAGGAATGGAACACATAAAATATATTGCATAAATATAAACATAGAAAACACATAAAACAAGAGAGACACAGATATATGTGGTTCACCTAATTTGGGCTTTGTCCATGGAAATAGTCAATCCTTCCTTTTATATTATCCAGCAAACTAAAGAGATAGAACCTACAGCAGATCCGCTGTAATTCCCTCTTCTCTCTCAAACAATCTCCTCTCTCTTTCTCACTTAGAATACAAATCTACATAGACGCAATACAATTCCCTCATATATAGCGAGGGGTTGCCTTCTAGGGAAAAATGCCTAATGAACGACCCAGATTGACTACGAAATTACAACATTTTACAAGGCAATTTTACATATATTTTTAGCTTCGGGGGTTCTGTCCCGATCCCCCGCCAAGGGGGGACTTCTAAAGATCGCTGCCCACCCCACCCCCCCCCTTTCACAGCAGGCGGCGTTGCCACCACATTACGAACTGGGGTCCAATGCGATGATACCTCTAAATAAAGGAGATAATCAATCTCCACACCCAACACTCTATTATTGTTGCATCCATGCTTTTAGGTAAATAAAATTAAAAAATACCAAGTGTGTGTACGGCTAGATTGATTAAGTAACTGAATCAAAGTAGTATTCTTTCCTGTGGTATCTTGAAAATATTGGTTTTGGCCTGAGGTATTGGAGGATCACAAAGACTATAAAAAGGGAGCAAGGATAAACATTCTTTGTGTGTGCAATTGATGAATTCTTTTGTGAGTTGTCTTTGAGGAGGGACATAGGACTCTTGAATGTAGGAAAAAACTTTGTTATGCATTGAACATTTATATCATTAAGGAAGGTAGACATGTGTGCCAATTTTACTATCAACAAGACAACATGTATGCAGAGGTTAGGATGAGGCTTGATTAACATCATGAATTTGTTTGAAGTTGAGATGACTAGCTGAGTATACATATGCAGATAGACTTTTCTTCCTTATTGTGAATCTTGTTTGCTAGCGGATGTATGCATGGTTTTTTTATCCTCTTCATATTTCGAATAGATTTATGAGTTTTCTTATGGAGAGAACAAAAAGTCCTTTGAAGAGTTGAAATCTAAGAAATTTATTTTTCTACTAGTCAGTTCTCTGTAATTCCTCTAGGATGAGGAGAGGAATCCAAAGGTAACCACAAGCCACTTGGAAGCTTGAAATCTAGCCCTTCCAACTTTAGACAAGGCTCTCTCTATCTAAAACTTCAGTCACTTAGATTTTAGGCTAGGTATGGTGCTTAGAAAGGAATATGTTTTAAAATGCTTTCATTATGTGGACAAATACCTCTTGTGGACAAGAGTGATCTCCCTAGACTTAAAAGAACCCTAGTAACAAACACACAATAACTGCTACCTTTCTCTAAGTTATAATTGTTTGAATGCAAATAGAACGAAAGAGGCCTCTTACTGGTTTAATGAACTGGTTATTGAAGTTCCTCAAATCTTTCGATCACTTGCTCTTTGATGATCTAAATGTCCTCTCACTGCTCCTAACAACTTCTTTGCAATGTTCTAAAATAATTCTCTAAAGATAGAGAGAAAAAAAGGAGATCAAAGTATACAACATATAATCAAAGAGATAAATGAACTAATTAACCAATTATACATGTGAACTGATTAATTATGCAACCAAAACTCATGTATGTGATCAAGGAATCCTACAAATTAAATCAATGAAGAAGTAATTGAAAAAATTGCTTATATTCATAAAACTGGAGAAAAGCCTTACGACCATGTAGCCTTGATGTAGCAAGCCTCTTCTGCAATCTCCAACCTTCTCCCTTACAAGGAAAGTCTTACAACCTAATCTCAATAGCATAAACCTACTTCCAACAATCCTCCTTTAATTCTCAGACCTGTAGTGGCTTTATAGGCCAAGAATGGGAAGTTATGGATCCATTGTCCAAGGGATGAGATCCACTATTAGTGGGATAAAGGTTCCACAAAGGAAGGGGAGTTACTCCATGATGGGAGGGATCAACATTGAATAGGCACTCATTCGAAGCTTGTTGGTTGGGATAGATGCTACCAACAATGCTTCTAGACTTTACTTTTTATTTTTATGTACTTCAAGTCATGTTTGCAGGTCATAGTGGAAGACAGTGCATACTTATGTGTAGATAATAATGGTCTTCCCTGCGTATGTGCAGAAATTATCTAGGAAACTATGAATATAGCCAAAATCAGGGTCTTGTACCATAGGATCAAGAAATTCAACTTTCTTTGGGATAATTTTGTTTCAAACTTTGAAAGGTAATGCTCTGAAACACATGTTTGTATAGTGAGAGATCCAAACCGAATGTCATTTTCCTAATGCGAAAAAATGACGTATAACAGATTTCCCCCTAAAGTGCAAAGTCAGAAGAAATATTTTGACGACTGAAGTGGATTACCATGCAAAGGTTTGGGTTAGAGACCGCAGTCAGAGACCTGAAACAATCAAACAAATGTTACAATGAAATTTATAATATCATCATTGAGGTAGGCATTCCCATACTCATAACCTAAATGTCTCAATATCACAGTATGGAAATATAT
The DNA here is from genome assembly GCA_031772625.1 of Pinus tabuliformis. Lineage (NCBI taxonomy): Eukaryota > Viridiplantae > Streptophyta > Pinopsida > Pinales > Pinaceae > Pinus > Pinus tabuliformis. Next base: position 1,126,087,815 of record CM062807.1, read on the forward strand.
CTAAAGGTCCATGTCAATAAACAACATAGTATGGATGCAGCCATAAATGGACTTATGTTTACAATAATGAATATTTAATAACTCCACGTAGCTTGGATGGATGAAACTAGATCCATGGTCTTTATCTCCATCTCTAGATCCGTAGTACAAATCCAACCATGCAAGTGAATGTCTTGAACTCGAACATGGTAGAAACCACTTTATTATCAGTCAATGATGTGAATTGTTAACAAGCATGAGTGAAATCACCAATAATGATAATGGCTCTCAAAGTACTTCCAGTACATTCTATGAAGTGTGAATAGATGATTCAATGTCGAACACTCATAGAATCATTCGATCGAAGGCTAATGATGAAAACCTGTTGCCCAAGGCGAGAAACATGCCATTAAGGCACGCGAGCCTCAAGGTACTGAAGGTTTCTAGATCAACTTCCTAGATAACGAGCTGAAGTCGATAGGAAGCAGTCTATCGCAGGAGGGCCAATGAAATTAAATTCATATCAAGTTTTGAAGAAAAGCATTTTAGGCTAATCCAAGACTGACTCAGGGATGGTCCATGCAACTGAAGGTGAAGACTGGCAAAGTAATTTTGACTAACGTTGAACTTATTTTGAACATATCAGAGACATGACATGATCACTTTGCAGCATTTGACTCAAAAATAAAACGAAAACCGACTTAATATTTTCAAATGAGGTATGGTTAACTGAGTAATAAATGGATTTCCCAACCTGGACATGAAAGTGACAAAGTGTCACATTCAAGAGCGACATACTGCCTTTTACAAATGCAATTTTTTTTTTCTCACTTTTCCCCCACCATTGATGGCAAGTACCTCTTTATTTTTTACAAGCTTGAGGAGGATAACATATGGTTGTCCTGTAAGCTCATCCTTTGGATGAGTCCTCCAAAGTATTTTTAACAAACCCTAAGAAGGAGTGGTTCGGTCTCGTCATGCTTAACGAGTCCTATGCTGTTTAATTTTTACGAGTTGAGTAAAGAGGTAACTCGATGTCATTTTCATGTTTAAAGAGTTTGAAAAGGCACGAAAAGAAAACTCAGTCAGTTCTTTTACTGTAAAATTTTAACGAGACCGGAGAAAGTAAAGCTCAGTTTTTTCAGTTTTAGCGAGTCAAAATAAAAACGTCAGTAAACTCCACAATGTTCTTTTTCGTAAGTTAAGTCTCTCAAGCCTGAAAAAGGATAAAATAATGGAGGAGAGAACTCTATTGACCATTATTGGTCAATGTATACCTTTTTCGTAAATAGTTCAGCTCAGTCTATAAAAGGCGTATACCTATACAGAAAGGATGGTTGTTAATTTCCTTTTACGAGTTTGAACAATCAAGTACTCGACGATCTTTTTCATTTTTAAGGAGTCTGAAAAGGGCATAAATCTAACTCCATGGTTTCACTTTTTCACAAGTTCTAATGAGTTTGAAAAAGTGATAAAATGTGCTCAGTACCAAAATGATCTGTTTCTGTAATTATACCATAACTTGCACACTTAGACTCGAAATAATTATCTCTGCATGAAAATAAAAATGAAAATGTTTATAAAATTGGACCTAAAAAAGTTAATAGGCATGAAATAATATTTAATTAGCCCTAAAAACTTTTAGAAAGTCCTAAAAAGTAAAAAGTTTTCACGATTTTCATTTTTACCCTTTTGAGAGAGATAGAAGTCATGTTTTACAAGAAACTTCCGAAGTTGATTCCAGGCAAACCATTGGACAAAATCGTGAGCCGCTTTCTCCATGGAAATGGTATATCTGAGCTCTTCATTTTCATGTCAATTTTTATATTTCAATATGGATTTTGGTTTTTTGGGGAGGGTTTAAAAAATGTTTTTCGCCTTCAATGTGTGCAGGTACCCTTTATCCGTCCTACACACACCTACATTAATTTTAACGTTATGTGTGCATTTTCAAGGAAAGAAATTGTGCACATTTGCACTGTTTATCAAAGTTGGTTGCACAAAACACCGAAGGAAAGAAAAAATAAATTAAAACGCCTCAAATATTTGCTAAATCTCTCCATATTTGATTCTATTGATCTTTAATGTTTAATTGCAGGATTTTGAACCATAAACATGGAAAGGAGAGAGCATGAGCACGAAGAACAAGATATACTTTCTCTCAATGACCCAAAAACCATACAAACCCAGACAAATTGTGGATTATACACGTTTTTCACGATTCCGGGCATGAGGGCACAATTAGACTTGCTTAAATTGATGGCGGGAAAGTGGAACGTTTAGGAACAATGTTTCATAGTCGGAGACCACAAACTTGTCATTGATGTTGATGAAATTTACTTCTTGAGTGGACTTCCACATTGTGGCGAGAAAATCAGCCTGTATGGCCATAGGCGCGGTGGTGAGACCAATGCTACCTATTTGATACAATATTATACTGATGGAGCTTCTCTCAAAGATGACCGGATTGATATCAATACCATAACTCAGATTCCTTTGAAATCCATCGGGTTTATTGTTGCACAATTGTGTGGTAGCTCAGCTTTACGTTTTCTCATTAAGGTTCATATGCAGACTGTTGTGGATTTTTTTCTTGGTACCATATTTAACTGGAGTGAGGTTATAGTTTCCAACTTGAAGGGGAAACTAACCAGGGTTAGAACGAGTAGACTCAAAAACTTTGGGCATGGTGACTTCATTATTTCGTTTGCTTTGGAGCGAATTCCTCTTCTAGCTCCATAGGTATCTGTAGAATGAGCAGACTCAAAAACTTTGGGCATGGTGAATTCATTATTTCATTTGCTTTGGAGCGAATTCCTCTTCTATCTCCATAGGTATCTGTAGAGAGAGGAGGGCCTTGTGACCCTCGCATGCTAAAATGGAGTACACTTATGACATGCCATGGAGGTGGAGAAGGACCAACAGCCATATTTACTCCCAATTTATTTAAGTGGCTGGAAATCCAGATCATCATGATCGAGGACTTTTTGTATGTAGGGATGGACTACACAAGAAATCCAGAGATGGCACTACCTCCTTGGGATGTAGTGGGGTGTTATAGGTAAAACTTCACATTTTGGTTGATTTTAATATTTTCATTTTGTATTTATTTTTGGCATCCAACTAATTATCCGAAATGATCATGTAGATGTGGCCCCAATGAGACTAGCTGGATTACGAAGATATGATCGACATGGTGAGCAGCCAGTTTCTCCCATAGTACAAAACCCAGATGTGGTAGAGATATTGACAGAGATAGAGCACAACCTTGACAAGTTTACTCTGTACATTCTAGATGTCGCTATAGATTATTTTTCTCTCTACTACCAGAGGCATATTGTAGGACTTCCCAGTCCTATTAGTCATTTGCTACGACGAGTAGCACATGCCATTGTATGCCACCATGATCACCATCATTCGTAGTAACTAGTCTGAGGGCTACATTTTTTATTTCTTATGAGGTATTGGTATGCTCAGAAAATAAAGGCCATGTGGCCTCATGTCATTGGATGACATTTTTTGTAAAGGCCACACCTATTTACACAATTTTATCTAATGAAAAATCTACTACTTCTATTTATGACTATCTCGTACAATATGTAAATGAATATTGCATTAATTTCTTTACAAATTTTTTAAAAGTGCCAATTTAGCACATAATTAGCCAATGCATCTATTAATGTGTTTAAATTTCTTAGAATATGTTGATACTCAATATAATCATATTCTCATTCCAAGATATGAGCCCACAAAAATATCCTTAACATGGAAGCACTTCTAACTAGATAAACACCATTCAAATGTAATACCATGAGTTGTGAATCTAACCTAACGATCAATCAACAGGTGCCAAATGTAATGTCATCAAAAAATAGCTCAATCACTGCGCTATATTGTGCAATATTATTTGTTGTTTGACTGAGGCATATCCCATGAATAGAAACATACTTGTTTGTGGGTGAATAGCTGACCCAGGTTGCGGAAGACAAATTTTGAGTACTACGACTAGTGCCATCATTAAAGATAATGTAACTCTAAGGGAATTTCAACATCTGCGAATCAGGTGTAACACAAGATAAGAGGAGAAGTAGTGAAAAGTCGTAAAACTGCTAAAAATTTTCATATCTAAATTATGGTACAGTAATATAAAAATGTTTCACCAAACAATCTAAGCATAATATTTCTTTAGGTAAAGACCATTTATGGGCTTTCCCAAAGGAATTTCATCATAATACACTAATTCATAGGCCCCTTTTCCCAGTGCACATTTTACAATATAAAGGCCATGCCACATAGGCTTGAATGTACCAGCACCTAACTTATCATGCTATTGATCATAAACCAAGACTAAATCACCTTATACATATGAACGAGGTTTGATATTTTGATCGTATTGTGCTTTAACTAGTTTCTTTTGGGCCTCGCTAGATAACACAACATCACAGCGAATCTCATCGACATGTGATAAGTTCATAAAGCGTTCCTCTTCAGCAGAAGTAGTTGGTAATAATTCAATTCCCAGTTTCAAAGATGATATATCACATTCAATTGATAGAATTACTTCCATGTCATATACAAGCTGGAAAGGAGTAAAACGAGTAGAGGCTTTTGTTGTAGTGCGGTATGCCCACAAGGTTGGATGTAGCATTAGATTCCATTCTCGTTTATGAGTTTTGATAATCTGTTTGATCATGGTGGTTAAAACCTTGTTAACGGATGCCACTTGGCCATTTTCCTCTAGGTAATATGGGGTAGAACTGTCATGACACATGCCTAGCTTGGTGGTAAGGTCGGTCATCATATGGTCTCGAAAATTTCGACCATGGTCTGTGACGATAGCTTGTGGTACTCTAAACCAAGACATTACATGATTGAACACGAAAATGGATGTTGTTTCACCATCATCCTTATATATAGGCATCTCCTTTATACATTTTGTAAAATAATCTACTGCAAGGATAATATACCTGTGCCCCACGACTGAGTGAGGGTTACATATATGAAATTCAATGCCCCATTTAGCGAAAAGACAGATATCAATGATCGAGTGAAGAGGAGCTGGATGTGCATGCATTTTTCAATCATAAATTTGAAAATATGGCATTTCTAGAACGCAATTATACAGTCTTTAAACATAGAAGGCCAGAAATAACCTACACACAGGATCGTTTGAGTAGTGGAAAACCCTGACATATGACTGCCACAAGCTCCAGAATGGTAGTCATTTAATTCCTTTTGCTTCTTCTGCATGATTTAAACATCGTCAAAAAATAGAATCCGCACTGCGACGATAGAGTGTATTTCCAACAATATTGTATTGCTGGGATTGATACCGGATTCGGTGACGATTAGTTTGACTTAGTTCTGGCCGAAATTTTTGGTTCTAGAGATAAATGATGATCTATCAATACAAGGGATCTAAAGGACTGATTAGAAATAGATATTCATCTAGAAGAGAATATAATGCCACGTTTTTAGTTTTAGTATGGGGAAAGTCACACAATAACTCAACAAATACTAACGATTTCTTAGATTTGTATTTAATGAATTCCAAATCAAATTTTTGTAGCATGATTATCCAATTGGAATACTTTCCCCCTTGGTAATTGTCTAGTAAGAATGTAAATCATGGGGTTGCAATCAGAAATCATAGTAGTTTTGCACAATAGGATATAGTGACAGAAACATTGGACAACTTGAATAGTTCTGAAGGCCAATTTCTCCACATGTGCATATTTTGCTTCATTTTTGGTATAGTTATGACTTAATTAATATATCACATGCTCTTCATTCGACTTGTCTTGCTAAAATAAGACCATTATTAGCAATGTTGGCATCGGGTGTTGCTAAGTATAAAAAGTAATCTCGGTGATAATCGGGAGGATGCAACAGCGGTGTATGGGTCAACACATATTTAAGTGCATTAAAGGCTTTTTGAGCCACTTCATCCCATATAAATGGGATGCCCATTATCAAAAGTCGAGTAAAATCCTTAGCCAACTCGGCATAGTCCTAGATAAATGATGTAGAAAGTTTTCTTTCCCTTGAAAACTTTGAGTTGGCGTAGATTGAAAAGAGGAGGTAAATTCAAGATAGCCTTAACCATCAATGGATCAACACAAATGTCGTCATTTGAAACAAGAAACCCTAACAACCGACCAAATTGCACACAAAAAACACACTTATGTGGATTCAATCCAATATTGTAATGGCATCATCTGATGAAAAAATCTCTCAAATGCATTAGATGGTCTTCCTGTCTCAGTGAATGAGTTGGAAAGTCATCCAAATAAGGTTGCACAATATGCTCGATATCGTGAAATGCATAAGACGTGGCATGTTGAAAATTTTCACCTGCATTCTTTAGACCAAATGGGATTTTCAATAGGAAAAAGTCCCCCATGGGTAAATGAATGTGGTTTTATGTTGATCAGTTGGGAGTATGTTGATTTGGTTGTAGCCAAAAAATATATCCATTAATGTGAATATTTCATTTCCAGCACATTAGTCGATGATTTGATCGATATAGGGAGTAGGATACTTGTATTTTTTACAAGCCTTACTGATGTCCCTATAGGTCAGATATACTCTAATCGTTCCCTATTTTTTGTTAAAAAGCACAATATTGGATACCCAATAAATTAAGGGAACCAGGTAGATAAAACCTTCTTTGAGCAGTCTCTTGATCTCATCTTTAATCACAACAACTTTTCTCGAATGCACCAGACATAATCATTGTCTAAAAAGCTTGGCATTCGGGTAAGTCTTAATTTGATGTATTACAATGCTTGGATCAATTCCTAGCATCTCCTCATAGGACCAGGCAAAATTATCACAAAATTCTTGAAATAGGGCCTTATATGTTCAAATTTCCTCGATTGAGCACGAGGCACCTATGTGAATATTTCAACAATCCCTGTTTTAACTAAGATATCAATGGTGATGGTCGTAGAAATATTCCCAAAATTTCTTTCGAATTCTTATTCAAATACTGAAATGGGTGATTCTGGACTATTTTTTTTTTGTGTAAGTCAGGAGATTATATTATATAACAAAATATAGTACAAAAAATCTGCTGCGGCGGATCGAAAGCAGGGAATAACAGTGAACCATGTCTAAACACCTGCTCAGAGAATTCACCAAAACAAGACTGTAAACAGCACACCTCGCAGGGTGGCTCGACCTGAGCTTGTTCCTATCATCTGACACAACTAGGACATTACATAACATGAAATTTACATAGACAAACTGAAACAGAAACATATATAAAGCCGAAGAGAACCACACCGGGAGCAAAGCTAGATGAATTTTCCCATCTGGATTATGGTGTCCAGACCCATCTGCCGCATATGAGTATCCATCCTAGCTTGCACTGCTGCCATGGATTCATTTTCCTCTACTTTAGTCGTGGCAGGCTGCGGGGTGCCGGGAGCAGTGTTGACCGTGTCTCTCAGAATCCTGATGAGCAGGGTTAGCTTCTTGTTGACAATTTGAACGGCTTCATGCACCGAGTTGATCCGTCCTTCCAAAGAGTTGTTGTAGTTGATAACCTTTGCCATCTGAGCCTCCGTGAGGTGCACTTCAGTGGCCATGTGCTACTTCTCGTTCTCCATTGTTTCCAGGGCTTTGGCTATGAGCATTTTAGTGCGCCAGCTTTCGGCCTTTGTCCTGACAAATTGTGTGGCCCTTTTCGAAGGTGTTCCCGGGTCCCTCAGCTAATTAACCTCCGCTGCAATCTCTTCCTCCGTGCGCCTGTCCTCCGCTTGCTTGACCTTATCCTCCAGCTCCGCTACCTTACGCTTGTTCCCTGCTGCAGCACGGGTTTCATATCCCTGCTTCGCATCAAGCACGTCCTGGTTTGCTGCAGAACAGCGACATCCACCCGCTTCCATACTGACCTCTTTGTGCTTCTTCCAGCCAATATTCCTATCGCTCACTGGAGCTAGCTCTTCACTATAAAAAGAAACTGTGGTGAAAACAAAGTAAATGCCCGCTGCTTTATAGCTTTTTCGAATATGGATCCTCCTGAAATTGGTCTTGAACCGGCTGTAGGTAGAAGTACTATTGCAATCAATTCGATTGAGGTCCACACAAGCGAGGTTGATGCAGGTCGACTTCGAATGAGTGTGGTTGCTCATGAGCCATTTATCAATTTGCCAAGTGTTCTGTACGTCTGAGTGGTTGTTATGGATGCGAATGGAGTCGGATAGACCCTGTTTGCCTTCCTTCCGATTCTCCATGCTCTGAACCTTGATCCACCCTGCCTGATTCACAGTGAACATAAATGTTACTGATGCCTTTTGATACGGCTCCCTTCCAAGTGTCCTGTTATTAATTCTACTGATGCCTTGAATTTTGTGGCGCGATCTGTAATGATCGCTTGTTTGGCTGGCCTGCCGCTGCCGATAAAGCCACCTCCCTATTAGTCTTGTCATGCCGTTACTTCAGTTGCGAGTGTACCTTTCACCGGAATTCTCAGTCTTCCGGTACCGATTGTCTGAGCCATTATTGGCTAGGGTTGATTTGAATCGTTTGCTGCTAGCCGTGCACATGTTACCTTGAGGATCGGGCAGGTAACCTCTTGCCAACAACTATTTGTGATTGTATTCGGGTTGTCAGCACCGTGGTTTGCCAGGAAGTCCGCCAACCCATTAGCCTTTCTTCTCACCGATTGGAAGACTATGCCTCTCAAATCTGCTATCATCTCCTCTATGCTTTCAGTTGCCTTAGCTAGCCTCCAATGCTTGGTGGCCTTATTGGCTTTTGTTCCTGCTTGCAGGCGTTTAGCCGCCGAGATGGCCAAAGCAGAATCACCCTCCACTATGATATTTCCTCGTCTCATGTTTCTTAGAATCTTCAGTCCTTGCTCGAGCGCGGCAAACTCTGCTTCATTGTTCGTGCATTCTCCTAGCGCCCTGCAGTAGATGTGGATGATATCTCCATCATGGTTCCGAATAGCTCCTCCGATACCAGCAGTGCCTGGGTTGCCCCTCGAAGCTCCGTCGAAATTTAATTTTAGACTGCCTTCTGGTGGGCGAAGCCATCTTTGAATTTGTGAAGAAGGTTGAGCTCTGTTTACCCCCAAAGGTTGATTGCTGGAGGCTTCCAATTGAAACCTTTTTAATATGCGCAAGTCCTGAGCAGTTGGTTTTTCGTTCGTATCAGCTTTGCCTTTTACCTGTATTAGCTGTTTGATGTTGATAAAGATAGATTCTTTTGCACATTCAATGCTTCTGACTTCCTCCATGAAAATTCTTCGATTTCTCTCTTTCCATGTTGTCCAAGCTATAAAGCCCGGGAAGCATTTCCATATACTATCCACTCTCTGAATTCTGGAGAAGTTCCTTCTCCAATTGCTGATGGTCTCCTGAATAGAGTCCCTGTTCCTATCAGACGATTCCAGAATATCTTCCATCCATTGCCAAAGCTGGGATGCCCATTCACAGGAATTGAAAAGATGATTCATAGTTTCCTCTTCCTTCAGGCACATAGGGCATCTAGAGGGTCCCGTGAATCCTTTTTTTAACAGGTTTTCCCAAGTTAGGGTTTTCTTCTACATTAGAAGCCAAAGAAAAGTTCTAATTTTCGGCCATTGAAGGTTGTCCCAAACTTTATCAGTCCAGGGTATAATGTCAGGCTGCTCTTCCAGCTCTATGATGCCTCTGGCTTCTTTTAGGGAGAACTCCCCGTTGCCTTTGGGTCCCCATCTGAGCTTATCATTTTCAACAGCTATTCGGATCTTCCTTTTGAGGATAGTTTGATTTAAAGCTTGAAAGGTGTCCTAGATGTCTTCGCTGTGGTTCGAGTTGAAGGTGGTCCATTCCCTCCATTCCGGGTCTTCACTGGTAGGGTTCCAGTATTGGTTTACTCTGAAATTGCCCTGAATTTGAGAGTGATGTTTCACAGGTTGGAATTGAGGAGTATCCAATTTTGGAGATTGTTGCCAAGCATCCTCCCAGAAAAGAGCCTGGGTTCCATTTCTTATTTCCCAGAAGCTGTAATCCTAAACAATATCTCTGTTGGCTTGGGCATGATTCCATATAGGAGAGCCTGTGGGCGTGTCCTGCATCCTTATTAATTCTAGACTGGAGCTATTCGGCCTGTACTTTTCCTTCCACAGCGTAGCCCATGGCAGGTTAGTGTCCGATAACCACCTCCACCAGATTTTGGCCCCGCAAATCCTGTTGACCACTGAGGGATCAACCAAGTTCAGACCTCCCCTGTTCTTAGGCCTGCATAATTTCTGCCAAGCAACCAGCGACCACTTCTTCTTTTCACTGTTTCCACTCCATAAGAAGGAGCGCTGGATGCTTCTCATGCGATCTAGGATTCCTTTCGGAGCCGGTAAAATTGAGAGCATATACTGCGGAATAGCCTGCAAGACCGCTTTTGTTAGAATTAACCTGCCTGCAAAATTCAGAGCCCTGTTAGTCCAATGTTTGCATTTTCTTTCCATATTGTCTAGGACTTTCTCCCAGTGGTTCTTTCTCCAAGGTTTGAGAGTCAGGGGGGCGCCCAGATACCTAGAAGGTAAAGATCCTATTTTAAACCCCAACAGCCTAGAAAGATGAGATTGGATGGCCCGATGCGTGTTGAAGAAGAAAATGGTTGATTTGGAAAAATTTATCTCCATCCCTGAAGCCTTGCTGAAAAGATTAAGAATGTCTCTGAAGGCCAATGCTTCTTTGACTGTAGGGGTGCCATGTAACATGGTATCATCTACGAACTGTTGATGCGTAGTGGCAGGGCTAGATCTAATAGGTTGCAGTCCTTTTAACAGTCCCTCAGCTTTCTTCTTTGCAATTAATCTGCCTAGGCCCTCCATAAGAATAACAAACAGGAAAGGGGATAAAGGGTCCCCCTGTCGGATGCCTCGGGAAGGGCTGAAGAGATCAGAGGGGGCACCATTAACTAGGATAGAGTATCTCGGAGATCTGATAAGGGCTACCACCCATTTGATCCACTGTTGACTAAAACCAAAAGCTTTTAAAACAGCTTCCAGGTAAGACCAACTAACCTTGTCATAAGATTTGGAGAGATCTAATTGCATGAGCATGCCGGCTTCCTTTTGCGAATGGAGCGAATGAATCATCTCCTGGGCCAGCATAATATTGTCTAGAATCTGTCTTCCTTCCACGTAGCCAGACTGTTCTTGGGAGATGATGCCAGGGAGGATAGCCTTCAGCCTGTTAGCTATGACTTTTGATATGATCTTGTAGATGACATTACAGAGGGCAATGGGTCTAAACTTATCTGGAGTGTTGGCTTCCTCCACTTTAGGAACCAGAGCAATGAAGGTTGAGTTTAGAGATTTGAGAATCGTTTTGGAACATCTTGAGTCTTCCACGATCTCCCATATATCTTGTTTCACTATGTTCCAGCAAGCTTTATAGAAATTGATGGTAAACCCATCCGGCCCGGGGGCTTTGTCGTTGGGCATGCTTCTGACCGCTTCCTCGACCTCTTCCATAGTAATCGTTCTTCTTAGGGCCCAGTTTTGCTCATCTGTGATTAACTTGGGTATGACCGTAGTTATTTCTTTGATAGCTGCTTCTCTGTCGATCCTTGGTTCCTGCGCTATGAGGCTAAAATGATCTACCAGGGAGGCTGATATCTCGCTGTGATTCCTGAGGAATTCCCCCTCATTGTTTTTCAGTTCTAGGATTTTGTTGGCACTTCTGTAGTCCATGGCTGATCTGTGGAAAAATTTTGTGTTTTGCTCCCCTTCCTTCAACCAAAGAATTCTTGATTTCTGCTTCCATAGAGATTCTTCTTGCTTACATCTATTGTGCCACTGTTGGGTCAACTCTTTTTCAAGTTCACAGGTTTCCTCAGTTCTAGAGCCTGCAGCCCCGTCCTTGTGAATTTGCTCCAGCTTTTGTTCGATGATAGCTTTCTCCTGAAAAATATTACCAAAAACTGTTTTGTTCTAGTCTTTTAATTTCATTTTGATGTGTTTTAGTTTCTTTTGCAGGTTGAACATTTTGGATCCTTCTTCCTCTAAAGGCTCTGACCACCATTTTTCCACCATGGTGAGGAAATTAGGGTGTTCTATCCAAAACTTCTCGAACCTAAAAGGTTTGTTTCTTGGGGTGCCCTGAAGTTCAATAGCTAAAGATATCGGCCAGTGGTCCGACCCTCCGCTGGGGAGGATGTTCGATTCAACTGCTGTGCCATTTAAGATAAAGCTCTCCGAGATTAGGAAGCGATCCAATCTGGATGAAATTAACCTTTCACCCCCCCTTCGGTTGTTCCAGGTAAACTGACCATTCTTGGGGTAAACATCTACCAATCTTGCATTATCAATGAAACTTATGAAGACTTCCCCATCCCTGTTTAGTTTCCTTAGTCCTCCTTTTTTCTCCAGGAGGGAGGTGATCATGTTGAAATCACCCCCCAAAATGAAGTTGGCACCAGTGTTCCTTTCTATAAAATTGTTTAAAGAAGCTAGGAAGTTTATCTTGTCATCTAACCGTTGAGGACTGTAGACATTTATACAGAGGAAAGAAGTGGAAATACCTGTAGGTTGCATTTCCAAAGCTAGGTAGTTTTTGCTTGCTTCAGCTGTAAGGATCCGATATCTTCTCGTATCCCAGAAGGTTGCTATACCTCCTTCACGCCCTTTGCTTTCGATCTCCAAAGCTTTAAAATGTCTTCCTAACTTGACTCGTAGCTTTTCTATGAGGGCTCTGTTGCACTTTGTTTCTTGTAGAAATAACAAATCCGGATGGTTCTTCTCCATTTGCCTTTTCAGCAGCCTCTGTTTGGCTTGGATGTTAATACCTCTTGTGTTCCAAGATACTATCTTCATATTTAAACGATTTTGGGGAAGGATGGATAATCACTTAGCTGCCTTATCTGACCTGCGTTGATCAGCATCTCTCCTAGCTCCTGCAAGTGTTCCTGGGAAGTCTTGCGGCCTCTACGGCGTTTGTGCCTCGAACCAGAGGTTCTACCAAGTATTGCTTTGTAGTGTGGGATGTTTCCTTTGATAATGCCTAACTTGTTCTTCTGTTTCTCAAAAACTGCCTTCTGCCGCGCTATGAAGAGGTCCCTGACCTTCCTTATTTCTTCCTCCGGTGCTGCTTCAATCCCTTTGGCTCTCCATCTTTCTACGAGCTGCGTGAGGTCCATGCCTTCCCTAGCTAAGGTATCTTCGAATTCCAAATCCTCACTCCCTGCGTCACTAGTTAACATCTCTGTTTCTTCATCCGTTTCCGCTGTTCTATCTTGCATGTGGATTTCACCATTGAAAGCCTCCTCCTCAGTGCCTTCCCCTGTGAATTTTTACGGTTCCTTTTGCTCTGCCTCCCCGTTAAGTGTGTTCTTTTCGCCTCCGAGTCGGTATCCAGATCTAGGATCTCAAAGGGGTTACTGAAGTAGTTTTTTCCTATATTCCCTTTGGTGTTCCTTCTTCTATTGGCGCGCTGCCTGTTCTTTGGTTTTGTGAAGTTATTCTTGTCTTTGTTGCTTTGAGTCTTATCTTCTTCTGCCTCCTTTCTGTTCAATGGACAGTCCCTTACCAGATGTCCATGCACATGGCATTTCCTGCATCTGAAAGGTATTTGTTCATAGTCTAAAGCTTGGAAGTATTCCTCATCTCTGTACTCCAGCCACAGACCTTCATGAAGTGCTCCAGACACATCCATCTCCACACATATTCTGGCATAGGTAGTGTATCTTTTCTGGATGGTTACTTCTGAAGCTTTGACAAACGTTCCCAACTTATCCCCTATTTGCTTTAAGGCAGTTAAACCCCAGTAATCAATTGGGAGAGAGAAGAGTCTGATCCATACCGGGACTTGAGTGAAGGATTCCCCTTCCGGTACAAAGTTCGGCTTCCATGGTCTCATATATAAGCCAGCTGCAGCTAAGAAATAAGGGCCACCTTCGAACACCCTATCTTTATCTTCTAGACTGGTAAAGACCACTGTAAAAAACCCTTTGGCCCCCAGATGTAACTGCACATCTCCTTTTGGCTTCCACTGCTGTCTTATCCATTGACACAGGGTCCTCTCGGAGGGCCAAATTCCCATAAATTTGCAGATGATGGCATGTTCAGCCATGTGCTCCCTATAGGCCTGGATATCGGGGTCAGTGATGGTCACTCGTAGGCTGTCTTTTTTCTTTGGCTTACAAGCACTACTGTTCACCGGGTTTCTGTTGGGGTTCGCGCTCGACTCCCCTTCCTTCTCCGGCGGGATTTTGTGTTTGTGTTTTGGCCCTTTGTCGTTTTTCCTTCCCTCATCCTCATTATCTGAGGGCTGGGAATTAGCATTTGTTTTGTCGTTAGTGCCTGCACGATTCTGCCTCTCTGTATCTCTGTCTCCTGTTGTATTTTCTGTCCTATCCGACGTCATTGGTTTCTTTTCCTCTTTTTTCCTGCTGTTCTGGATCGAGCTGTTCAACCCCTCTATTCTGACTCCTTCTGTCATACTCTGCTGTTGTTTCTGCAGTAGAACTTGCTTAAACGAAGGGGTCCCACTGGACCCCTCTGCCCCCATCCAATCCGACAACCGTTGGCCCTTTCGATACAGTGCTGCAAGTTTGAGTCTGTAGTGTTCCAGTGCTGTAACCGACGTTGTCACGCAGAAACCCTAGCTGCGCCGTTCGCCCGCCATCGCACCCGGGTGATTCTGGACTATTTACTATATCAGGTGAAAACATATTTCAAAAATAATTCTCGATTTTGTCAGGGTTAGATAGAAAAAGACGAACAATGATGGTGATTGTTCCATGGAATTCCATCTGAAGTCATAACCTCCATGATACTTTTGTCAATTAGAAATGTATGATTGAAAGGATCAGAGAATGAAATCGGTTCTAACCAAGGCAAGGGCGAATAATCTTCATTGATTGTATCTACTCGATCAATATCTAAATATGCAAGGTTAGAAAATGATTGTACTGCCTAATAATCCAATTCAAAAGGGCTCAAAGGCATCTCATTGCCATAGGAGTATAACTCAAACTCTAAAGGCACTATCCATGGATAAGGAGATTACATAGTGCTTGATTTAATCATGTTTACCTCAGAAAAATTAGAAGGAAAATTCAGTGGAGTAATTGCAAAGATTCCCATCAATGATGAGTCTTTGAGTAAACTAACACCAATATCTTCATAAGGAGAATTCATTTTTTCGAAAAAAAGGTATGCTACCCACAAATTTAGGGTTTGAAGTGTAGTAATACAATTGGTTTACTTCAAAAATTTTTCCCTTATGAGGAATTTGTATCATTCGAAACAGTGATGAGAAAACTACTAACATAACATAGGTCCAACTTAGACCAAGCAAAAGGTTGTAATCTAGTTGAGTCTTGGCTTAGGGGGTCCTGACCTAGGTTCAAAGTTAGTTGCGCCAACAAAAAAAACCCTACACTATTGGTCCTTTTGGCAACAACCTGTGTAGCGTGGGTTGCAGTCTCACCCGAAGTAGTATTGGGGGATGCAAGTACCAAGTTTCTGCACTCGAAGACTAGTTTGATATCTTCTAGCGCCTTGGATCTGCCTTCGCGTAATTGGATAGACTTCAAGTGCTCGTTATTGTTACTAGGTTAAAGCAACCTTTAGACCTTTGCATAGGCCCACAATCAGTCCTTGCGGACCTTAAACAATTGATTTACCTACTTTAATGCATCAAAAAGTAACCCTAGATTAGAGTTCGTGTAGATCTACTTCATTCGTCAAAAAACATAAGAGAAATAATATGAAGCTTCGTGGAAGTGGCTAAGCATTCATTTCATACATTATTAAGATAGATTCAGTAAATTTGTGTAGAAGTCAATCATTATTTCATAAAAAATGTCATTCATTGGCAGCATATAACATAAACAGATACAAACAAAAATACTCAATAAGTCTTTGGAAAACTATCTTGATTGATCTTCAATTCACTGATTACAGACTCTTCTTACCCTACACACACAGCTGCAGGGGCCCATGCACTCAGTGGTAGACTCTACCTAGGCCTCCTGCACACTCAGTTGCAGGAGCCCTCCCTTCTCTATCTAAGTGCAGGAAGCAGAGCCTTCTTGCCTTAGCTCTTTCCCAGGACAACAAGAACTCTTCAATGTTCTCAATTCTCTATCAAAACTTGTCCAAAACTTCCTTCTAAGACTCACTAAGACTCAACTATTTATAGACTTTTCAATACAATTTCATGGTCTGCGGACCATGGGTGAATCTCAAAACTGACTCAAAACTTTACCCAAAACAAGGGGCTAAGCCCCTTTGAATCTTATTCATCTATGCACTCTACATCCACATATCGCGGAGACTTTACATCTTTTACAAAACTGTATACAAAATTTGGGTTAACTAACCCCAAACTGACCCAGGGGACCCCATCCCAATAGGCCCCCAACACAAATATTGTGACTCATCCTCAAGTCACTCAGCTGGTTGTTCCACTTTTTGACAGAGTTCTCTGAATGCCTTGGTCAGTGCGTGAAGCTCCGCGATAATCTATGTTTCTACTTGTTGTACTTCCTGGACCAGTTTCTCTGTGGTTGGCCCCTCTACTGCAAGTTGCATAGTCCTTTGTGTCTATTGCATTGCCTTCAACTTCTCATGAATGTTCTGTGAAAACTGGTAGGCTTCCTTTGTCCAAGGCTCAAGTTGGGCTTTGAGCAAGGACTACTTTTTTTGCAACTCCTAGATCTGCATCAATTTTGTCTTGCCTTCCTGCAAGCACGTGAAGTGCTCAACTGGTTCCAACATTCGTGACGTCATACTGATCACATCATACTACTGCTGTGCTTCCCTAATTTTTTTTTTCAAACGATGCAGTGTAGGATCCTCTTGCAGTGTATCCAAGAGGCCCATTTCCTGAATGAACAGTTGGCTGCATCCTTGTACTACGACATCTCTTTGGGCCATGGATTCTTTTATCGCTACTCCTCTTTTTTACCGAACCTCAGGTAGTGTGGTAAGCTGCAACTTCAGCTGCAACTTAGTTATTTGCATCCTCAGATCGAAAGTCACCTTCTCGACAATTCCCTTAACGCATGCACTCTAGCAGCCAATTTCCTCACTTTAGCAGAGGCATCTGCATCTTCAGGTATATTGAGTTCACGCACGGACTTGTAGGCCTGCTCAATTGTTGTGACCATGTTCTGGCATTGTGTCTGCAACTCCTCCTGATCCTTCAATGCCTGAGTTTTTTCTACAAAGAGTTGCTCGTTGTTAACTTTAAACTCACCTACAATAGTGAGTGCGCATTGTTCTTTGATCTTTAGCTCATCGGAGAGCCCTTGATGTAGCGCATGAAGAAACTCGAGTGGCATCGCAGTAAGGTTCAGTCCCATATCTTTCATTGTGTGAAGCACCACGCGATCCTCATTCGACTCCATGCAGACCGACCCCTCTCACAAAGCAAAGACTCTAAGACCTAGAGGTCATTCAATCTCCTTGATAGTGTTATGGCCCTGTGTCAGGCTCGCTTGTGTGCCACTCATCTTTTCGACATCCACCTGAATCATGTTTGCCTAGATCTGCAACTCATGCAGATCCTTCTGGATGCTCCATAGTGTCTACATGTAGTGTTGTTCGAACTACTGCAACACCTCTGTTGTTGTATCCTGCACTTTATCTCTGATCTCGTCAAGATCGCCTTCGGTCAATATCATTGGATCAACATGTGTCTTATTATCAATTTTTTTGTTCTTTTGCGATCGTCCAATTTGTTCCTTCCCTTGTTTCTTCAGAATGAACGAGGTGCTCTACCCCTCGTCACCACCTCTGCCCCGGTCTAACATATCTTGTTCTTCTGTTCCGAGAGAAGCTGAGTTGTTGCCTTCCTATGACTCTTGCTGCTCCTTTTCCACCTTCACTTTAGCAATGCGCTCTTTTTCCATTCGAGCCTTCTCCGTAACTTCCTTCTTCTTTTGTTCTGTCAGTGCGCGCGTAGCATTTTGAGCGACATCCTTCTAATTTTCCACACCAGAGCTTTCTGCTCCTGTGCTTTTTCCTGCATCTAATTTCCTAGGCATGCACCATTCCAGAGGCCAAAGCCCCAGAACTTCATATATATCTATGTTTGTAACCGTATAAGGCAACTGGTGCCATTTCTGTTCAATTTCTTTGCGCGCCTTGATCCAGACCCTATGGAAATTGGCTTTGAATTCCACATAGGCCGATAACTGTGCGAACAAGGTGGGAGACAACCATGGTCACTGATTAACCACCATGTGAAGGTCCATATCCACCAAAACCCAAAATATCTTTGTTTCCTTAATACGCTCGGGATATTTTGTGTCCCACAACGAGGCAAACCGTGCTGCCTAGGGAAATTCTTCTTTATGGGGAGGAAATTTGATATCCTCCAGTAACTTCCAAGAAACCAGAATGATTGAAAACAACATCCAGGCATAATGAAATGGCCTGTTGTCCTCCTGTGCCTTTTGGTAGTTCACAAGGAACTCCTGATAGAGATACTTGTCCCAGTTGTATTGTACACCTTTCGCGCACTAAGCTGCGAGTGATATGATCGACGTTGGAACTTCATCCACGTGGCATTTTCTCATCAACTTTCTAGCTAGAATCGGGGCAGCCAACTGTACTGTTGGGTTTGAAATGGACATGATAAAGTATCCTCGCGACTTCTTGATCAGACTAAATTCTTTCTTCATTCTATCTACCAACTCTTTTTCTCTCGTTTTTCCTCCACATTCTTTGGCAGGGTTCACCGCTTGGTACGACAACCTTATTACCCTCGGGATTAACATGTATGTGATGGGGATAGGCTCACCTATCCATAGGCACCAATCATGTAATAGCGCGATGAGCTGACGCACACATATCGTTTTGATTCTAGAGCAGTGATAATGTGACACTAACAACATATTGAGCAACCCAGATTGTTCAACACCACAAACCCACTTCATGGGCTCCAACATTGTAACCCCTGTGTCAGCATAGTAAATTTTTTACATATACTTGTGAGTCGCCAAGTCTGGAAACCTTGCATGGTCCACCAGGTCCCAATCCTCCATCTTAAGCAATGGAATGTGCGCTAGTCGAGGACCTTCGAATGTGACCTGCTCAGGTAGCAAAGGTGTCAAAATTAAAAATTTCTCTGAATTAGGATCCTTCGTTACTTTAGTTTTTCCCTTCCACAGAGGGATATACTCAGGCAGCCTTGTCATAGGCTCTACCCCCTCAGCATCGACATCCTTAATACCCTAGAATTATTCCTCTTCTAGGTCCACTACTTGCTCCACTTGTTTACCCTTTTGCACCTTGTGGTGCACCTCTGGATTCTTTCTCAGAGACATTCACACCAACACCAGCCTCTTCTGTTTGTCCTTTATGGAGTTCTTTGCCTTTGCAATGGTTTTTTTTCTTTTCCAGTGGTGGGCTTTAGCTGAGGCGATCCTGGCACCATAGGCAGAGAGGCCGGAGCTTCCATACTTGTAACTTCTGGTCCTCGCGCGTTAGAAACAACAACACCTAAACTCAGGGCTTCAGTGAGGTTAGTGGCAGTCATTCTTTCCATAAATAGCTCTCGAGCTACTGGAGAATAGTTCACGAGCGATAGAAATTCTTCCCAGAATGCTCGGCTCATATACGTTAGATAGCAAAAGTCTCCAACAATTATTAGAATGAAAAGTGTTCTCTACTGGACCAGCATGCTCAATTTATAGGGGCATTTGAATTCAAATCTGACTGTTCCCCCCAAATTCTGATAATAAATGCTGCTTTGGCAACAGATCTTCAAGGATTTTTTTCTTAATTTCCACCTCCCTTCTCCTCTTAACCGCTTTTTGGTTGTCCCATCATTAATAGTAGATCCAACAGTCATTTTATTGCTGGGTTGTGCAGTACAGTTCCCTCTCGCACAACATCCTGAGCGCAGTTTCATCTGGTGCATCCTCATCAATCTTCACGCAGTGTGCTCGCTACCTAGTCCTCCAAACAGGGTAGTGTAGTTTATAGTCCCGTTCTCCCTTACAACTCCTGGAGCACTAAGATTGTCTTGCTGCCATATAGTCCTTGCGCAGGACCCCAGGTATATAACTTTAGTCTACTCCCATTCACTTTTCCCGGGAAGGGCTCCTCATTCAGCTTCACAAGATGAACTACGTCGCCATCCATAATTTCCTTGAAAATATATGGTCCTAACCAATGAATATGGAATTTACCCAGAAATTTAGTGAACTTACTATCATATAACAACACAAGATCATTTACCTTGAATGCGCGAAGCTTGATATGGCGATCATGCCATGATTTTTCGCGTTCCTTCCATACTTGTTGGTGGAATCCTACCAAAAATCGGTCCTCCTCTAGCTCCATGAATTGTGTGAGCCATTCTTCCAAGGTCTCGCGATCCCCATATCCATCAAAGCTGCTATGCACAGACTCAGCACAATGTATTCCATAGGCATTATCGCTTAGACCCCATAGATTAAGTGGACGGTGTTTGTCTGGTCATATTCTTACAGGTTGTCCTATAGGCCTATAGCACTGCAAGTACACGCAAATCCAAATCATTTTGCTGTGCATTAGAAATCTTTGTCAGCACATTCTCCAAAAAAAAATTAAAAGCTTTGATTGTCCCATTTGCTTGTGGGTGATATGGTGTACTCTTCTGATGGTAGACCGAGAATTCCTGTGTCAACGCACTAATCGTTTCATTCAGAAAGTGTGTACCCTTGTCACTCATCAATACCTTAGGGCATCCAAACCTCGTTAAGACATGTTCAAACAAGAACTTTTCTGCCGTAGCCTCTGTACAATCCTTTACTAGTCGTGCGTCTGCCCATCTAGTTAAATATTCCATCGCAGTGATAATGTAGCGTGCGCTCGTTTTCTTCCCAGGGGGCTGAATTGGTCTGATAAAATCAATTGCCCACTTCTGAAATCCCTATAAAGACAACTAAGGATGTAGCGGTAGCTCATCCCTTCGTGACAGTTTTCTAGTCCTTTAACATGCCTCGCATTCCTTGCAGTGTGCTTTGGAATCCTTGTGTAACATTGGCCACCATAAATCTGCAAGAAAAATCTTTTGCATGGTGGCTTTTCCTGCATAATGGCCTCCCACAGCTCCTCCATGAGCCTCAGCGAGGATACTATCATGCTTGAAGTTTGGCACATATCTCCACAATATCTCATATGCCTCCATTTTGTACAAATGTCCCGCAATGACTAAAAAATCAGCTATGGGCACTACTAATTCTTTCTTTTGCTTACTTGTATATCCTTCATGCGTCATCCCTGTAATTAAGAAGTGAATAATATCAGCAAAATGGTTATCAGCTACAAGCACTTGAAAGAGTTGTGCATCGGGAAACCCTTCCTCCAAGTTGTTGGGTTCTTTGCCTATTTCAATTCGCGATAGATGGTCAAGTCCAACATTCAACCTCCCCAGCTTCACAATGACTTCAAAGTCATACTCTTGAAATAATAACAACCATCTGCAAATATTTCCTCCCAACACAGGCTTGTTGACTAGGTATTTTAAGACAGAATGATCTGTAAACATCTTGAAATTCCCTTCTAATAGATAATGTCTTAAATTTTGTAGCGCGTAGAGCATGGCTAACCCCTCATGCTCAGTTTTTGAATAAATTTTCTTGGCCTTTGATAGCTTTCTTCTTGCAAAGGCTATAGGGTGGTCCATTCCTCCTTCACCTACCTGAGTTAGCATTGCTCTCAACACAATGCAAGAAGCATCCACATGTACTTGAAACTCCTTTTTCCAATTGGGAAACACCAAGATTGGTGCAGTTACCATCTTTTCTTTTAACATATCTAAGTTGTGTTGACATTCTTCATCCTAGCTGAATGTTGTATCCTTCTTTAGTGTTTCTCCATGGGCATGGTAATTTGAGCATAAGCTTTGATGAATTTTCTATAGTATCTCATGTGTCCTAGTGTCATCTGCATATGCTTGACATTCCTAGGGGCCCCCAATTTCACAATAAACACAATTTTGCAGGGTCAACCATCAATTCTTGTTTACACACAACATGACCTAGCAAGATGCAAAAGGGACACAGAAGATACATTTTTTCAAATTCAACGCTATCTGGTATCTTCGACATGTATCCAACATAAGATACAAACTTGCTACATGGCACTTCACCAATCCAAACACCACCCGGTCATCAAAGTACACTTCCAGGAACGTATGAATGAATTCTCTGAACGTTGTTATGATTACATGGGAAAATATTGCAGGTGTGTTCTTCAATCCAAATAGAATAATAATGTATTGAAAGAAACCCCACTCTGTTGCGAAAGTGGTTTTGCTTCTATCCTCTGGGGAAACCTTAATTTGATGATACCCATAAAATCTGTCAGTGAAGGAATAGGCCTCTTGCCCTCTGACATTTTCTAACAATTCATCTATAAATGGTGTTGGAAATGAATCATGAACATATGCATCATTAAGCTTCCACATATCTACGCAAATCCTTATTTTTCCCTTTTGCTTCTTCTCTAGGACCACCATCGGGCTCACCCAATCAGACTCTTCAATAGGCTCTATGATGCCTGCCTCCAACATTTTATCGAACTCTTGGCAAACCTTTTCCTTATACTTAAGATTGAGGTGATAAGGCCTCTATTTAACAGGCTTCGTGTTCAACTTCAATGTGATCATCATAATGCCCAAATCACCAATTATGCCCTTTAAATCCGAAAATTTAGTGGGGAAGAGATCCTAGTATTCACGAAGTAATTCAGAAAATTTGTCTACTGTAGCGTCATCCCAATCGTCTCCAATCTTCGCAAACTTTGGTTCCTCTTAAGTGCCAATATTTACCTACTTTGTTTTCAAAGGTATGGATATGTTTGGGTTCTCTACTTGTGGGCCTTCGACTTGGCGATGCCCTTCTATCTCCAGCTATTGATATTCCTCAGGTCTTCCTCCACCTCTTCAGCGGTTACATTATAGCATTCCAATGCATGGCGCAACTAGGTGCTCTAGTCCAGCTAGGTCCATTCCATAGGTTCCTTTGGTGTTTTGAAGATAACTGCTTTAATTTCTTGCAGTGCTTCATCAATGCTTTCAAATCCATCCTCGAAGTTGAAGGTCAATCATAATCCTTCCTTCAATATATCCCATTCTTCAGTATCGTGGCGAAGCTTTGTTTCAAGGTACCAGTTCATGGGGATTGTATCCAAGGTATGATAAAATATGTGTACCCATTCTGGCTGCGGTTCTATCCCCCACACCTTAGTCCATTTTTCCAGGTGATCGCGCGGATCATCCTTTCCATTATACTTCTCAATCATTTTGGTATTAGCATGCCCAAACCATAGCTTCCTCATTCTCTTGTAATCCCACCATCCAACAAAACTATCCTTATGCGTACCCCACCATTGTTCGGGCATAGTGCGCAACACCAACTCCAATGCTTGAAAGCGGTGGTCCTCAGGGATTTCACGCTCAAATTCATCTAAAAACATATTGACGTCGGTCAAACAATCGTAATAAGGTAAATTTCTTACCTCTGACGAAACACAACGCAACGACTTTATCATCATATTGCATCACAATGTAGAAACTTCATGTAAGTGATTCTACCAATGTTCTAGTTCCTCGTCTGAATCAGAAGTGTAGGAGATCTCTTGATCCCATGCAATCCATCCATCTGCCACCAGATTGATCCAATCCTAATCTTGCACTATTATTTTGTAGATTTGATCTAGCTCATCGTCACTTTCCACATAATCGCGAACTGGTTCAGTACAACACACCCCTTCGGTAGGATCCAGTGGCACTATAGCCCTAAGTTACTTTCTTTCAAACGACATTGTCCTCTTCTTCCGATTAATGACCTTGTTCATATCAATAGCCCAGTAGATTCCCTATAGCGCAGGGTAGGGATTACTTTCATTGACAATTTCTATAACTTCAAAGTCTGCTAATGCACTTGCACAATCAATATCAACCGTTACTCCATATAAGTGTCCCATGGGGATGATCTTCTGTTGATTCATCATCCCGAGTGGAGACCACTGTAGCACACATCTTCCCATCCTTTCCCATGTTTGTTTCAATAGAAAATTCCCATTGGAACCCAGGTCCAAGATGACCTGGTCCATTTCATAATCGCCTATTTGTACTGTTAGATGCATCTCTCGCCCCGTGTGTGCCTTATGCTTACCGATTTTTCTGATCGCGCGCTAATCCGAAGGAGTATTTTCCTTATTGGTGCACTTGTCTATTAGGTCCTACAATCCTTCCACAACCTTCCTGTTGTGCAATAACTTTATGAAGGTGTCCAAAAAGGTGGTGAATGCAGAAGGATCAACCTCTGATGGCACACTAGTTTCTTGCATCTTGTCCTAGCTTCCTGAGGTGTAGGCCTCAGCGAAGCTCTTCTTGGCTTCCATGAATGTTTCCTTAGCGCGATTAAGATCAAAGCCAAATTCCTTCTCTGGATCTTTGCGCACCCATCCATCTTCTTCAGGCTTCTTACCCTTATTGGCACCAGTCATCGTATTGCTTCTTAGCACAATATTAATGCTCTGATCCTCCTCACGGGGCTCAGCCCTCATCATTTGTAAATTTTGCGTAGGCTATTGAGGTTGCAGTTTCTTCTCTTTCATCTTAGCTATTAACACCGGACATTCTTCTATGGCATGGTCGAACTGTTTGTAGTATTGACACAAAGGGTGTGTAGGATTCAGGCAATCTCATGCAAAGTGCCCCGACAGTCCACAGTTGTAGCAGATAATCTGACCGCGACCTCTACTAGGTCCTCCTCCTCAGCCTCATACTTGACCCTGAAAACCTTCGCATGCTCCTCATGTGCCTTGATCTGGGGGTTGAATTTCTACTTGCATATGGTAATTATGGGTTCTTTCCATCATCAGCTCATAGCTTCAACAGTGGCACTCATCGCGGCCCATAGATTTGCATAAATTATAGAGCAACTACTGAGGTGTTTGAAAAAACTTCTAAAGCAAGTGGCAGTTATCCTTCGCATGTTGTCCAGTGACTTTACAAATGGCACACCATAGTATAGCCCCCATGATCAGCTCTGCTATAGCCTCTAGCTTCAAGGGAATTCCCCCCCCACCTATAATACAATTCGCGTGCACAGGTAAATTATCTTTATCATGCCTATGGCCCTTGCACTTCAAACACCAATCTTCTGCATGCACGTCTGGCTTAGTCTCCTTGTCCTTCTTCAAACTCTATAATTATAGGTGTAGGCATGCTAACTATGAGTAGATCTGTTGCAACCTTAGGTTCATATCCTGAATACGTGATGCATGTAGCCTCATCGCAATCACCAAGTCTTTTTCCTATGTTGCTATCTTTTGTTGTGACAAAGAAATTTTCAAATGGGGCAAAAGTGATGCGATAAACCAATTGTGATGTTGGCTATCTGAGATCTGCATGTTAGCTTGTCTAATGTGGCACTTCAACCTCTAATCAAAGTCCCAAGGCATCTCCTTAACCTTCATCATGATCTCTTTAAATTCAATAACCAACTGTGAGTCAGATTTAGGCTTACTAAACTCTTTGTTCAAAGTCGTCTGAGTTTTTTCTAGCGATGCATGAAGATTGTCAGCATAATACTCACTGTACCAGGTTAGTGCATGATCTTACAAGGTGGTAACCAACTGTGCCTTCTTTATATTATCATCAATGATTTTCTGCATTGTCCATACAACGTTCGCAACAAACCAAAACTGCTCCGGATCTTCACTTCCTATGCCCTTGAAGATCGACATCTTTATTGTGTTCACCATGTTGAATCATGGTGGTGGAGGTGGAGGTATGGATGAATGTGTATGCGCTGGAGGTGAAGGTGGAGGTGGAGTGGATGGATGATGTATTCTAGGAATACCTTGAGTTATTAGCTGAACAACACTTCATGGCGTTGTCTGCACCGCCCCTTCATCATCACTTGAAGGAGGTCCAATCAATGGGCTACACTCTCGTCTTGAGTTTTGACGATTTCTAAAGAATATTCCACTTCGCATAGCTATGAACATCAAGGTAATGACATTACCCAATTTTCACATAATAGCATTTTAATCCGAGTATTCAATGACCTTAAATACTTACCTTGCAGTCCCTTGAATAATATTCTCTATAGCTGACTGAGGTGTCAACTGCAAATTCCGTAACAAATCCTCCAATAATTCAATCAAGCCAATGATCGACAGCCCGCGTGATATTGTTTTTAGAGGCTTCTAGTCATCGCACCAATTCTAGAGTGCACACTATAGGACTATCAAGCTTCTTCCTTCCTTTATTGTCTGTCAGTTTAGTTAACCACATGTATAGTTAAATTGGGAAAGTGCAGAAGAAGATTTCATGTACCAATCCTCCTTCGACAGGCGCAGATTCCTATTTTCTTGAGCCGCGAACTCGTGAATCTTCCGATCTAACCACTTTCAATCTCTTTCTTAGTCAGATTCCAATGTTGTGACATCACACATCTCTTTAAGTAGATCCTAGTCCTAGCAATGGAACAATTTGTTGTCCTAGGGGGTCCAGACCTAGGTTCACAGTTAGTTGCGCCAACCAACAAAACCCTATACTGATGTCCATTTCGACAACAACTTGCATAACACAGGTTGTAGTCTCACCCGAAGCAGTATTGGGGGATGCAAGAATCAAGTTTCTTCACCCGAAGACTAGTGTGATGTTTTCTAGCACCTTGGATCTGCCTTCGTGCAGATTGATAGAATTCTAGGGCTCATTACTCTTACTAGGTGGTTGGATAGGGTCCCTTAGGGTCAATTCTGGGGCCAAAGTCCAAGTTTTGGGGGAGACATCCCAATTTTTTGTTATGTAATGTGTAAAGTCTTTGCAAGTTGTGGCCACAGAGTGCATAGATAGTAAAGTGTCATAAAGGGTTTTTCCCTTCTTTTATGTAAGTTGTGTTGGCTTTAGTAGATCAACCCATGGTCCACAGACCATGGGATTGTATAAAAATGAGTCTTAGAGACCCTAGGGCAGATGAAAGGGAGAGATCAATGAATGTAATTGGTCAGTAAAAGCAAAGAGAAAAGAGTCTTAGAGTAGAAGAGAGGCTCTGTAGCTAAGTGCGTAGAGGCCTAGAGTAGAGTCCGCAAATGAGTGTGTGGACCCCTGCAACTGAGTGTGCAGGGTAGTCTTGAGTCTGTAAGCAGAACTAAATTATCAATAAAGGGATTATTCCAGAAATATCTGTGTTTTGTCCATTTAGTGCTGTTATGAATGAATGCGTTTATGTTGTGATGAATAATAGGGTCATGGTTTAATATTGTATTGATGCACGATTATGCATTTTTTACATTGTTATAAGAACGCAAGTAATAATATCTATTTACACGAAGAATATCTTAATGCATGTTAAATTTATCAGATACTTAAGCCGATCTGGGTAAATACAGAAAATAAGGATAATTACAGAGGCACGTAAGTAGTTGATTCGCCTGTTTAAGGTTCGCGAAAGACAGTCGTAGACCTTCGCGAAGGTCTAAAGGCTAGTAAAAGGAAGTTATATGGATAAGCCCTAAAGGCTTATCGATCTGCATGAAGGTAGATTAGGGTTATAAAACGACATCATAGCCACCTTTGGGTGTGGAAACTTGGTTCCAGCATCCCTGCATACTACTTCGAGTGAGACTTTAGTCTGTGATCCATGGGTTGCTGTCGAAAGGGCCAGTAGTGTAGGGATTTGTTTGGAAAAATTAACTCTGAACCTAGGTCAAGACCCACTAAGCCAAAAAATGGTTCTGTTTCTAGGACTAGGATCTACATAAAGAGATGTGTGATGTCGCATCACTGGAATTCAACAAAGAAAGAAATTGAGGAGTGGTTGGATAGAAATATCCACAAATTCGCAGCGAAAGAAAACAGAAATCCATAATTGATGAAAGAATAGTGGTTGGACAGGTATCATTACATAGAGATACATGAAATTTTCTTTTGTTCCTTCCCGATTGAGCTATATGAGTGGATTGCCAAATTGGCATACGGCTAGGGAAGGTGGAGGTTTAACGGTCCAATAATGTGGACCCCAGAGCTAGTGCGCAGATTGGAAGCCTATGAAGATAAGATCGCGTGCGCTATTGATCACTAGCTTGATAGCATCTTAGGAGGATTTGTGACAGATTTTGTGGTCAATACCTCAGTCAACTACAATGAAGCAGAGCGATGCTTATTCAAGGGACCGCGAGGTAAGTATTTGAGATCTTTGAATACTTGGATTAAAATTCTCTTGTGTGAAAAGAATGTTATGCAATTACCTTGATGTTTGGAGCTACGCGAAGTGGAAATTTATTCAAGGATAGAAGGAGAACAAGTCCTGAATATAACCCGTTGATTGAGCCTCCTCTGAGTGACGACGAAGGAGCAGCATAGGCTTCGCCATAGAGAATTGTCTAGTTAATAAGGCAAGGGTTCCTGTGAATACCCCATCCACCCACATCACCTCCATCTTCACCTCCATCCACCCACACTGCCACCACCTCCACCACTGTTCAAAATGGAAAATATAGTAAAGTTCCCCGTTTTCAAGGGCTTGGGAAATGAGGACCTAGACTAGTTTTGGTTCGCTGCGAAGGTTGTGTGGCAAGTCCAGAACATTACAAATGATTAGATGAAGAAAGCAACGTTGGTTACTGCTTTACAGGATCACGCACTAACGTGGTAGATCAAGTACTACATCGATAACCTAACAACAACGTTGGTAGAAATTCAAACTGCGCTGAATAAGGAATTGTAAGTTTGAAGCACAATCAATCGTGGGATTCAAAGGAAATCATGATGAAGCCTAGTGAGACACCCTAGGAGCTGGATCAGAGATTGAAATGTAAGATCCGCGAGGCTAACATGAATCTTATGGATGGGCAGCACCGTGAATGGTTTGTGGCTTCACTCTTGCCTTATCTAAGGGTTGCTTTATCACATCAAAAGATGGGGACCCAGGCAGAAGCACTGGAAATTGCGATGAGAATACATGAGACACCCATTCAAAATGTTACTTTGGGAGTTCAGCAGATTCACGTGGAGTTGCAAAATCTTTTCCTAGAATTCGAAAGTCTGAAGAAAGATAGAGTGGGTCGGCCTGAGGTGTGCGAAGAAGTTTGGTGTTTGAAATGTAAGAGTCAAGGGCATGATAAAGGTCATTGCCCTATCTTCGCGAATTATGTTGTAGGAGGAGGGTCAATGCCTCTAAGGCTGAAAGTTAAAGCAGGGCCAAGTACAGGGCCCGCGCAGTAGTGTGTTATATGTTAGATAGCTGGAAAACATGTGACAGACAATTGTCACTTGCTGCAGAAATTTTTACAGACACCGTAACAACTCTTCTGCAACTTCTGCAAATCAGTAGGTCATGATGAGTGCAATTGTCATAGTTATGAGCTAATGGTGGAGAGAACGCCCACGTATTAGTTGCAGACAGAAACTCGGCCTCTGGATCAAGGCACCGGGGGAGTATGAGGAGGATATCTGGTGCACAGATGAGGCCGAGGCAGAGGAGGGCCTGCGAGAGGTTGGGGACAAGTTATTTGCTACAATTGTGGAGGACTAGGACACTACGCATGAGAATGTATGAACTTGATGCTCCTGTCATATCGATAATGTACTCAATTTGACCACGCGACATAAGACTACCCTATATTAATAGCTAAGATGTACGAAAAAGGGACACAGCCGTAGCAGCCTACCCAGAACCTGCAGATGATGAGGGCTAAACCTCGCGAAGAGGGTCTAATGTGAATATCATGCTGCGAAGTGGAATGAAGACTAGCCAGGATAAGGGAAAGAAAATGGGTCTGCAAAGCTCCAGAAAAGGAGTTTGGCTTTGATTTACATGAAAGAAACCTTCATGGAATAAAAAAAAATCTTTGCTGAGGCTTCTACCTCAAGGAGTCAGGATAAGTAGTCTGAAGAAATGGATCCCTCCATGCTTACTACCTTACTAGCTTCCACGGCACCACGATACTCTGCTTCTGCTGACGAAAGAGAAATGGCAGCCTGTTTCTTACAAGCCCATGTAATAGGTCCTGAACCAAGAGTGAAGACATAACCGGCAGTAGACTTCCGATCATCAGGGTCACCAGCCCAATCAGAATCAGTGAAACCAACTAATAGAGGAGCTGCTTTGGCACTGTAATGAATCCCAAACTGTACTGTACCTCGAACATAATGAAGTATTCTTTTAGCTGCTTTCCAATGACTTTCACGGGGGTTTTGCATAAAACGAGCAACAAGGCCAACATCAAAGGAAAGGTCAGGACGAGTATGGGTTAAATACAAGAGTTTTCCTACAAGTTGATGGTATAAGTTAGCATCAACTTCAGGAGAAGTACAAGAGACTGAAATTTTGACTCCAGACTGAAAGGGAGAAGGGGTTGGCTTACAGTCTTCCATGTGAAAATGACGGAGAATATCACAAGCATACTTGGACTGGGAAAGGGAAATACCCTCCTTGGATTGCAAGACTTGAAGACCGAGAAAATAGTGTAAGTGTCCTAAGTCTGTCATTTCAAATTTCCTTTTAAGGCTAGACTTCACATGGTTTATAAGGTTGGGATCACTACTAGTAAGGATAAGATCATCAACATAAAGAACAAGGATGATAAGAGAGTTGCCCACTTTCTTGGTGTAGACAGTATTGTCAGAATGACACCTAGAAAAGCCAGATTCTAAAAGAAAGCTATCCATTTTGGCATACCAAGCCCGAGGAGCTTGCTTGAGACCATAAAGGGATTTCTTAAGTCGACATACAAGGCTGGAGTCTGTTTTTATGAAGCCAATGGGTTGTTCCATATAGATTTCTTCATGCAAGTCCCCATGCAAGAAGGCAGATTTAACATCCATCTGATGGACTTCCCATTTGAAAGAGGCAGCAAGGGAAAGAACAAGGCGGATAGAGTTCATTTTGGCAACAGGGGAGAAGGTTTCAGTGTAGTCAATGCCTTCAACCTGTGAAAAACCCTTAGCAACAAGACAAGCTTTATGTTTATCAACTTTCCCATCTGGTCCATACTTGGTTCTGTAAACCATTTGCATCTAACAAGTTTTCGTCCCTTTGGTAGAGGAACAAGATCCCATGTATCATTTGCCAATAATGAATGATATTCTTCATTCATAGCTGCTTCCCAATTTGGATGGCCTGAAGCTTCTGCAAAGGTGTCAGGATCATAATTTACTGGAGCTTGAGCCAGTAAAGAAGAGGCTCTCTCGAACTGAGAACGTGTACGTCGCTGATTTGTAGGATCACCGGCAAGATCACCTGCTGCATCCCGAGTAGCATGGAACCATCTTGGAAGTTGAGGAGCTGAAGGAGGATCCTGAGAAGATGGGGGAGGATTGTCATCCTCACTTTCATCATCTGAAGAAGAAATGTTTTCAAAAGTAGAAGAGATAGGAAGAGGTGGCACATCCGCCGGACTAGGCTCGCAGGTCGATTTATTTTCATCAAATTTTACATCTCTTCTAATGATAACATTTTTGGTCTTAAATGGAATAAGTCTATAACCTTTTACATCTTTAGAATATCCAACAAAAGTACATTTCTCACTCTTAGGTTATAAAGCTTTATGCTTTTCATCTGGAATATGGGCCCATGCTTCACTTCCAAAAACATGAAAGTGACTTACATCTGGTTTAATGGAACTCCAAGCTTCTTCTGGAGTGATATTCTTTAGAACCTTAGTAGGAGTGAGATTTATTATATAATTTGCACAATTAATTGCTTCGGCCCAAAAACTAAGACTGAGTCCTTTAGATTGCAGCATATAATTAGCCATTTCCTTTAAGGTGCGATTTTTCCTTTCAGCTACACCATTTTGTTGTGGAGTGTATGGAACAGTATGTTGCATTTGAATTCCATTTTCGGTGCAAAAGTTGATGAATGTGTTTTTAACATATTCTCCACCATTATCAGTTCTTAGCTTAAGAATTTGATGTCCAGATTGTTTTTCAACAAAGGCTTTGAAGGCAAAAAATGTGTTAAATACTTCGCTCTTGAGTTTTAAGAAGTATACCCAAGTGCGTCTGGAGAAATTCATCAATGAAAGTTAAGAAATACTTGCAGCCAGAGAATGAAGCAACAGGAAGTGGACCACATAAATCACTGTGCACAAGCTGTAAAGGGGCTGAGGCATGCCAAGAGGCACGTTTTTCAAAACTGTCCCGATGATGTTTTCCGAGTACACATCCGGAACAAACACCATCTTTGCAAGATACCATAGGAAGACCTGTCACCATATTTTCTTTACATAGATGCTGAAGGGAACGATAGTTTAAGTGACCAAATCGCTCATGCCAAAGTTTGCTCACTTCATCATTATGAGCAACAAATACTGAGGGAAGATTTGATGATCCAAAGTTGTGAAACTTATACAACCTTGTGGAATCATCAGCAATACCAGTAGCTAGAATCTGTTTAGGATCTCTTAGATCCTTGATTACAACATCATGAGGTGAAAATTCAACAATTTTTCCTTCACCTGAATGAGTTATCTGATATACAGATAGAAGGTTGCAGGATAAGGTTGGAACACATAATACATCATTAAACTGACCATTGTCTAGATGAACAGTTCCAGTCCCTACAACATTAAGAGATCTATCATCACCAACATATATATTTTTGGTGTTACAATCATTTAAAGAAGAAAACATGGCTTTGTTTTTGGCCATGTGATAAGAGGCTCCAGAATCAATGAGCCACTCATGAGAATGAGAAGAAGAAGATACATTTAATGCATAACCAGACTGAGATGATTGACAACGACATGCAGAAAGTGCCATTCTTGAAGATGAAGTTGAAGTTGAAGTTGAAGAATGCTCCACATGGATGTTATGTTTCTTCATTGCGGCTTCCAAGGCTTCCATCTTCTTAAAGCATTTAGATTCTAAGTGGCCATCTCGATTACAAAAGTTACAATGTCTATCAGTCTTCTTCCATTTGTTTTTATTGGTCTTATCATTTTGCTGAAATGATCTTTCATTTTGAGGCTGAGTTTGCTTAGGACCCTTGTTTGGTTTAGGACCATTCTTTTTAGGATATGACTTCTTAGGATTCTTTGAATTTGGTTGCTGCTGGGCGGCTAACGCTTTCTTGGAAGAGTTTCCAAGATT
This sequence comes from Pinus tabuliformis, assembly GCA_031772625.1. Lineage (NCBI taxonomy): Eukaryota > Viridiplantae > Streptophyta > Pinopsida > Pinales > Pinaceae > Pinus > Pinus tabuliformis. The sequence goes on from CM062807.1 coordinate 1,126,120,847, forward strand.
AAGAAGACCAAGGTGTAAGAGTTTTTCTTGTTCTCTTATTAAAGAATCACAAAAAGAGTCAAAGGAAGGGGCCTTGTAGTCTTTTCCTTAACAAATGAAAGCTTCCCTTGTAGAATGGAAGGTGGAAACAAATACAGAGTAGATTGGTCCCAACTTAGTAAGGATGGAATAAATAAGGTTACTATCTTCTTTCTTAACCTTAACACCTTCCAAGAGATATCTAAGGGTCTTGAATTTGGACAAGAAATCTTCAATGCAAGAAAAATTATTAGGATCCAATGTAAGCAACTCATTTTCAAGTTGATGGGCTCTAATTTTATTTTTAATCCCAAAAACTTTAGTGATTTGTTCCAATGCTTCATGAGGAGTATCAAGTTCTGCAATATGGAATCTAAGATCAGGAGAAATAGACATCCCTATCAAACCACGTGCTTGATCTTGTCTATTTTCCCATTTTGCGACCTTATCTTCATCCTTTGGTTTCTTCTCTTGGCCTGTGGCTATTCTGTAGAGACCTTTACTTCTAAGTAAATCTTCCATGTAGGATATCCATTGGAAGTAGTTAGTGCTGTCAAGAATGACTTGGCATGGACTTTCCATTTTTAAAAAAACTGAAGCTGAAGATGCTGAAAGTAAGTGTTCCAATGGATAGATCTCGAAAAATTAGGCTGTTTTAAAAAAAATGGCTCTGAAAAAGGCTTCCGGATGAAGAAGTTATGGCTTTTTGAAAAAAATTTGTTGAAGTTGCTGGCAAAGTGCGCGAATGTGCGGGAATGAAAAAAAAAAAACGCCCCCACAAAATGGAGATTTGAACCCAAGACCTCTACTCTCTTAAAATAGCTTTGAACCAATTGAGCTATACAAAAAATTTGAGAGAGAGAGAGGGGGGGGGGGGGGGGCCTTGGGTTGCGTGCTTGCCTTGAGAAAGCTCTTTTTTCCTACAAAACAAAAACAAAAAACCCAACACAAATATGCAAAGAAAAACAAACCTTACGGCTCGAAGTTAGCTTTAGCCGGACACTAAATATTTTTCTCAATGTTTCTAATTTTCCAAGATCACACTAAGGTGCAGGGAAAAGAGCATATGCATGAGAAAAAAAACTTCCTTTCTGTTTCTGATTTGCCCAGATCGCACAGAGTCCCAGGGCAAAGAGCATACGCAGAAATGAAAGGTATAGATCCGGTAATAAAAAAAGGCTAAATAAACAGAAACCAAAATAACCAAAGAGATAATAACAGTAAACTGCAGATAAACACTGTATACCTCTAGATCTTAAAAATGACGCAGATAGGGCTACCGGAAACCTTTTCGCGTGAAACGAAAGGGGTTCCTCACTGCAACAGATGCTCCGAACACAACAGAGCAGTCCTCTCAGCCCGAAAGCAGTCAGAAACAGTAGATATAGGAAACGACAGCCGCATGCAGTTCTACCGGCTTCAGATTTGGATCACCAACGGACGCGGCCCTCAAATAGCTCCGATACCATGTAGGAATTTACAGGGTAAGTTCCTCAGAAGGAACACCAAAAGGACACCGCTCACAACCAGATCTCAAATCAATACACCAGTATTTTTGACGTGGTTAAAACCCTCAAAGAGGGAAACAGTCCATCACAGAGGGATGAGCTGCCTCATTATAGCCATTTGAAAAGTGGGCAATTGATTTTGTAGGACCAATTCAGCCTCCAGGAAAGAAGACAGGTGTGTGGTATATCATCACCGTGACCAAGTATTTGACCAGATGGGTGGAGGCACAACCTGTAAAGGACTGTATAGGGGCAACAATAGTGAAGTTCCTATTTGAATATGTGCTGACTAGGTTCGGTTTCCCAAAGATTTTGATGAGTGATCGCGGTACGCACTTCCTTAATGAAACAATCAGCACGTTAACAGAAGAATTCCAAGTTTATCATCAGAAGAATATGCCATATCACCCTTAGGCCAATCGAACGATCAAAGAATTTAATAAGATATTGGAGAATGCCCAGACAAAGGTTTTCAGTGTGCATAGGAATGATTGGGATGTGCGCATACCAGCTGTGTTATGGGCCTATAGAACTACTTGTAAGAAGCTCACCGATTAGACACCATTTATATTGGTCTATGGCGTAGAGGCTGTGATGCCTATGGAGTATATTGTGCCTAGTCTATGCATAGCGTCATTCATAGGAATGGTGGACTGCAGAACCTTAGAAGAGCGGCTCACGCAACTGAAAGAGCTGGGGGAAGATAGATTCTTGGTTGGATTTCATCAACAAGTTCAGAAGGAGCATGAAAAAGCATGGCATGATCGACACATAAAACTGTGCACCTTCAAGGTAAACAATTCAGTTTTATTATATAACAGCAAGTTTGATAAGTTTCCAGGAAAATTTCAGATGCATTAGTTGAGGCCGTATGTTATCAAAGAGATTATATATGGTGGAGCAGTTCAGCTTGTGAAATTGAATGGAGATCCATTTCCGAGAAAGGTAAATGGCAATTCACTGAAGCCATACACTGGGAATCTGGCTACATGACTATATGACGGTAGCACAGTCTTAACACTCTAGGAATATGCAAGGAGATGCAAAACTATAAACTACATTCCCTGGGTTGTAGAGTTGCATGATGAGGGGTTTGCACAGAACATGAGGATGTCACAATACCAACAGAAGCACGAAGGGAGTTGTGTTATAGGGGTGGAGACTGTGCAGCGTAGCCAAAACGTGACTGTTATAGTCACTGTGCATGATTTCTTTGCCAGAAGACGGTTAAGATGAGAGGTCGGCCGAAATTTAAGGATGAAATCAAGTGTGAAATATTTGGAAATCTTTTGCCAACCTAGCATTTATGAGCGGATTTTTGGAGGAACAATCGAATTTGAATTCAAATTTGCCTATAAATTAGAGGTGGCCATCCAGCAAGAAACACTTTTGCATTCTAATAATTTCTGAGTTTTGTTGTCTATTGCGTGAACCCTTTGAGAATTTGCTTGAAAGCTCTGTGTCTGATCAGTATCCTGAGCCCAGTTAGAACCTTATTAACAGCTTCATGTCTGCACTAGTTGAGCCCGCCAGTACTGGGGGCACTGTCCCCTCTGAGGGAGCTACCCCTAAGGTCGTGAGTATGGAGGTTCCCACAGTAGTGACTAAATCACTGAGGTTGCCTCGGCCAAAGCCTAAGCTGATGAGAGAGGTTACCAAGCATAAAAAGGATAAACAAAATAAACTGATGGCGGTGCGTGAGTCACCGAGGAAGCATGCAGCGACATAGGCTTAGAGAAAATAAAAGCCAACCGCACACGAGAAAGGCAAAGTGGTAGACCTGGAGGCCAAGGAGGGCGCAAAGGATATTGACATTGACGGGGTCGACCCTATTTCAAAATTGTCGAAGTATATCCCTCTGCAGCAAGGCAAAGTGAAGGTCCCAAAGGACCCAGATGAGGGACAGTTCCTCCTGAACACAACCCTACAGCCAGAAAATATAAGTTTTGAAAGTCCGTGCTTGGCGTGCATCCCACATCTGAAGCTTGAAGATTGGGATTTGGGGGACATCGAGCGGTTCCCCCACCTAGCTACCAATATCTTCATGAAGCGAGTTTTCTACAAGGATTTTGGTGTCACCGCGCTGGTGTTGTTGTGTCCTCGAATAATGAGAAATAATAAAATATTATTGATCCCATTCTTGGAATAACAACTTGGAATATTTTATTATATTTGTTTAGGAGGGAAAAAATATTTAAACTTTTATTTAGAAATAATAAATAAATAAATGATTTATTTATCATCTCAAGGAATTAGTTAAAGAATAATAAACAAATAATGATTTATTTAATTATTCCTAAGGGATTTAGTCAAATTTAACAAAGAATAGTAATTAATTAATGATTAATTAGTTATTCTTAGAGAAAAATAAGATAAATAATGATTTACCTATTTATTTTTCATGATTGGGTCAAATTTAACAAGGAATAATAATAAAACAATGGTTTAATTAATTATTCCTAGAAGAAAATCAAATAAATAGTGGTTTATTTAATTATTCTTCATGGGTTTAACTATAAATTACTTAATAAAGGTGGTTTATTAGGTAATTTCTCACAGTGAAAGCAATTTTACTATGGTAAAATTGGCTTTACATCGTGTACTTCGATCCATCTAGTAAATTACATTAGATGATCAATTTTTTGTTGATAACAGATTTCCCCCGACGTACGAGCGTTAGGAGCAAAACGTATGAATAAAGTACGTTGTAAAGACACAATCACTAGACAACACAGGGGAGTCAAGGGGAGAGAGAGAGAGAGAGAGAGAGAGACCATTGAAGCTGAACCTGAGAGAGGATAGTGACAGGGGGGCAAGACTAATGCAAGTCTCTTTTTTATTGTGGTACCAGACCTCAATGAGGCGAGGGAGGCATACCCATACTCGCCAAGATAACTTAGTACAAAAATAATGGTTCACCTAGAAATATGAAACTGAGTAATAAAGTACATGTTGAATGGTACATGACACGCTGGCATAACAAAGCTAGAAAATAATACAATGTGTCCCATATACATAATGCACTTGGTGAAAACATGAGCCAGGACTAAGTACAATAATATCTGATTACATGAGATATGAATTCCCTTCCCTCCAAAAATGGGTGGGAGGGAGGGTAGAAGAACCAAAGAAGCCCTGTTGTACAAGGAAGGGCTCTGCAAAACTGAATGGATCATTTGGAGGAGACGTGCATGCTATGGACATTACAATCGGTAGGAACCGAACCCATCAACTCTGTGGAACTGCATCTGAGGCTGTAGCATAGTAGGTATGCATCTGGCCATGTGGGGGGCTACCTGAAGGGCCACCCATTCATGAGGTCTGAAACATCTCACACACACCCGGGAATCACTAGTACAATCTATTGCATCACTGGACCATCAAGTGTATGGATCACGAACATGAAACGACCAAGTCAAAGGGCAATAATGAGACCCTCTGCTCGATCCAAGGTGCCTAACAATAATGGAAGCTATAACCGAGATACACCTCCCTCTAGGCCGTTCTTATGGAATAAATAAGTTGGTGTTGACAGAATAGGACCCACGATAGATGAGGCAATGAGGATCCTCAACTAAAGCATGACAGAAAATAGTAATGTGATTGATGGACTGACACCGGGGATAATGGGGAAAAGGGGACTGAGGGAAAAATAGATGACTACCCTTGTGAGAGCATAAAGTGCATGGTTGACCTCGCAGCAACTGACTCAACTCCAGAGGGGATGGGGGTAGTATGACTGGAGGCCAAAATGGGAAACACAGGATGGAGGTATGCAAATATGGATGGAATATTGTAACATGATATGATGGGACATGAAATAGACTCCAAGAATGCAAGGGTGACTCATCGCGAATGCTCGGAACAAGGGTGACTCGATGATGTTACCACATAGACTAGGCCCGATGGGGACCATGGGAACATGAGTAAATGATGGTCACTCATGATGAAAATTGACATATGGTATGTCAAGTATTAAGAGGAGGTGAACCTCAAAGTACAAGTGTCACTTTATGACGAAATTTGACTTTGAGAGGTAACGAAGTGACCCTTCTTGGAAAAATGGTTTCTGGGTGAAGTGTCAAATCATAAAAAAATAAGACCCATTATAGGGCTCAATGAGAGCTTTCCAACGGTGCTGACGGTTCATCAAATTGAGCTATGGAAATCGTAGTGGATAAACTAACCATCAAAATTGGGATCTACAACTTTTAGGAAAGTGGCCTTAGTTGTCTAAAGATGGCCTTAATGATTCTTGGAACAATGGTTCCTAGTGAAGAATTAAGGGAAGAGGAAAACGAGAATGAACTACTAGAGGAGGTCTAGAATCATCCTCATCCATGAAGTCAGACATGGGGACTATGTGGACATAAAGTAGTGTATTTGAAGATATGGTATCAAACATCTACGATATACGATGTGCATATGGCTCACCAAAGAGGTCCGTGGGACAAACTATCCAAGGAATGGGAGAATAATCGACCATACCTAGATCCAGTGGGATCTAGGCGAAGACTTAATTGAGAAAGATGGCTAGGGGAAGACCATCATGCTCCCAAGCATGGGATATTGATCTAGTATGCAAAGGTGAGAATGCTTCCCCATAGCAGGACGAGTTTGTGGAGTGCCATTGTGTTCTGACTGCTCGAAAAAGGGATTCAAGAATCTCGGCCCAACTTGGCACAAGATCCTCCAAAGGATGATAACAAGATGTAGGCGCCTATGTGCCCCCCCAGTGTGTTATCAGTGTACTGGATGTATTTAGAGATATGGCTCCAAACACTGTTATGATACATAATATGATTATGCATTTTGTATGACTATGATGGTTCATCATTTGTATGGTTATGTTTTGTGGTATACATGTGATAGATGCCAATCTAGAATGTTGTTTGCAATGGTATCTACATAGTGATTTTGGGCTCTAGGCACATGAATGAATGTAATGGTTTCAAATTCATGTACCAGTAGCTTCACTCATAAATATTTTCTAAATAGGACTTGGTTATGCACTTGATACACACCATTCAATTGCATGACAAGTAGCAAGGAATCTAAACGAACATGACGATGAAGGATGCGATGAGTGAGGGAATCGACTAACAAACCTATCACTACATCATTTTCGCCCTGATTATTGGTGGCAGATCCAATGCACACACCTTTTGAAAGAACTAACGTATGCAAGGGGGTAAAAATGGCCTAGGCTATCGAGGCTAGATTCCGGGAGGAGCGACTTGCACCATCAACATGGTCAATATATGGTGTGAATGATGGATCCATCTGAAAGGTGAAAAAGACAATGGATGATATGATGCAATCTACCTAACTTTATGGAAAAAATAGAGACATGCAAATCAAAGGGGTGTGTTGTGAGCAACATTTATGGAGGTAGAGTGCATGGAGAGAATTAGGAAGGAAATGGCCTTCAAAATCCTCTAAAGAAATGCCCCCTTACTTAAGGGTAGGGGTAATCAGGGGTAGATTGACTACATGAAGGGGCGGCATTACGTGGTGCATAAACCTAAGGAATAAGGTTCACATATGCATCGTCTTGGATGGCAGATGATGGGTTGGTAGACGGAGGGTCTACTGATGTTGAGACCTCAGATTCTATTGAAAAAGGTTCGATAGAAATGTGCGTAGTAACCACAGGAAGGTTTGTTGGTGAGGAACTCAAGGATGATGACAGGTAAAGAATGGGGCTTATGTTATCTGTTATCTCGACATCGGGGGAGGGGATCACAATAGAGGGGATAGAGTTTCCATGTTCTGGTTGGCTGGTGGTACTAGAATCCGCAGGTAGAGGAGTAGTGGCTCTACTACGAGTGGCCTCGTATTCACGAATCGCCCCAAACTAATCGTGAAACTCATCGAGATGAGGGCAACAATGGGAATAGTGACCATAAAGATCACAAAGGGCACAAGGATGGTTTATGTGAAGTGTTTTGAGTTTCTTAGGTGGGACCAGTATGTTAACATGGACTTCTATAATATTCGACTCACGGAACGCTTCCTGAACCAAAGGTTTGAGTTGAGGGAGTTCAGTACAATTGTTGGTGGCATGCCCAACAACTTCACAGAAAGCACAAGGCTTTGGGGCCTTAGGGGCTGGAGGAGCTTGGGGAGCCTTGTCCTTCAAATATTTATTTTTGGATTTTCCCCCTTGTCTAACTTCTTTCGCAATAAGAGTTGGTTCCTATTGAGGTTGTGATGGTACTAAAGAAGTGGCAGGGATCATGGGGACCTTCTGAATCGGGCTGACCAGGCGGAATGTTTGCAGGGGGATTGATGTACCATACTGGGATCCCGAGAGTCATGTTAGGAAGGACCAACAAAGCCATGACAGGTACAAAAAAAACTCCCAGAGGGGGGAATAAGAAAGGTATATGGCCGATAGGATAATGCCCTGGCGGAATAGCTCCTGGATGGTTGAGACCTGGAGGAACAGTTCCTGGAGGGAACATAGGAGAGGCACCCACAAACGAAGGAGGTCTCGGGGGAGTGAGTCCAGAGGGTTTAGTTGGAAGAGCAACAGCAGGATGTTGGGGAGCTGACCGTTGATCAGGTGTACTGGACTGCTTAAGGGTAGCTTGTGACACTTATAACATGCAAACACTCATGGAAGTAGGTTTAGAAATGGGAGGGGGAGGACCACGGAAGGCACCTAACAATGTGGAATCTTTATAGACTTCGGGTGAGACACTAGTAGAAGGAGTGGACAATTGTTTATTGGATACCGACGAGATGATAGAGTTGGGGGAGGTCAAAGATGCATGCTCGTAGTAAGTCAACTAATCAATGGTAATGATCTTCCCTTCATGGGGGAAGCACATCTTGTGGAACACCACAAATGCAACAACTGACATGGCCTATGTGTAACTATGACCTAAGAGGATGTTGTAATCCAAAGGGGAATCTATGACTTTGATATCGACATGAACAATCTTGCATGCAAGGGTCACTGGACAGTTGCGGTACATGCCAAGGGGCTGGGAGGAGTGTCCATCCCAAGCACGCAAGGTGATGGTGGAGGGGGACAACTCAGGTGACTTGAGTTGTTTCCAAACAACAATGGACATCACACAGGTGGATGTGCCTTCATTAATATTTCATCTAGATATTATGGCATTACGAATTCTAACTGGTATCTGGAAAGAAACCGATGAAGGCAATGGGGGGTGCTCTAATGTATCAACCGGGAAGATAATCAAACAATCGTAAGAAGGATCCACTGCACCCAAGGAAGTTTGTAGAACTTTATTTTGGGAAGGGCATGACTGGAGTACTTCCAATGTCGACATGGCGGCAGGTGATTGCGCCAATTCATCTATTATACTGTATGTATGGGCAGCTTTGTTAGAAGCTACATTACGACATAATGGTCACTTTGGGATCTTGGGAATGGCCTCAATTTTGGGTTGAGGGATCTATAAAGGACTATTGGGTGCCATAAGTCTTAGTGGAAACTTTGGTTTTCGACTCGACAGCTGACGAAGTGGAGGGCCTGTCATATTGATGCGACCGAGTTTGTAGGTTGATATGGGAGGGGTTAATCTCATCAAAGTTCATCATAAGAATCTGGTAGTCACCGGGACTAGAATGTTGGGGGAGGTGGGTTTCTTGACTTGACTGAGGTTGAGCAGCAACAAATCCTTGATGAGGATAAGGATTTGTGGGCACAGTTGTTTGAGGTGGTGCAAGATTCTGAGGTGATTGTTGACCTTGAGAAGCTGCTTGAGCTTCCCCTAGTTGGTGCATCTGGGGTAAAAGGGGACACTCATGTGTATGGTGGCCATGTACACCACAACATGCACAAGGCTTATTCATATGAATAGTCTTTTTTTTCTTGGGTTGGCCACCCTGTTGCTAGTTGTTTGTGTTAGGCTAGTTCCCCTGGGGTTCACTAGGCTGGTTACATTGATTACCCATGTTACCCTTCCCCTTACTATTTTTCTTCAAATTTTGGGGATTGGTATCACTCTGATGCACAAACACCTGACCCTGAGGGGGTGGTGGCTGTTGGGGCTGAGGATGCATGGGAGATTGTGGCGCTAATTCTTGAGGGGTTGGAGTGCCAGGCTGTACATAAGAAGGAGCAACAGTTTGGTAAATGGGTAGAGGCCCTGGAAATGTGTTACTAGCAGGAGGGGCATAAATGTTAGAGGAACTGGTGCCCCCCTTACGGGTAGCCATAACTCTGCTGAGAATATGGCGAAGAGTTTGAAATGGATCCAATGATACCGTCAGTGGCGTGAGATGCCCTTGGTGCATTTGCACTGCCATGACGAGGGACATCTAGAATAATGGTATAGACATAACTTGATTGAGCATAAATCAGATCATATTTCAAAGTGTTCTGGAGAGATTCTTTCTCGGTCTAAGGAAAATGAGACCTGACATCTTTCCTGAGGGGGGATAAAAAGCTCTTGAGAAAACAATCTAGATAAACATGGTCTTTGAAAGGTGGGGCACGACATGTGCTCCTCCTTCGACACCACTCTTGAACATGGCCAAAAAGGCAAGTAGCGAGGATTGACAGAATGTGGTCAAAATCTTTGTACTAGTGTCGTACTAGAGAGGTAACTGGAAATAGGACAAGAACACTTTAGCAAGCATCGGGAAAACAGAATGAGAGGTGGTGGGCTAGTCTATATACCATTTTGTAGTGTCTCTAGTGAGCGTGAGTTGGAAGAGCTGAAGACAAATGGAGTCATTGATTATGGAGTTGGATGAACACCACATGTGGAAGGATCGGACATGGTTGGTAGGATCCTTTCCAGCAATACCCTCAAACTTTGGGATGTCTGAGGGAAGCTTAGTCAGCATAGAGGTACAACCAAAATCATGGTGTATGGGGTCGTTTATCAACTGGTTAAGATACGGTAGACTTAACCTAGCCATAAAGGGGAGCATGGGGGTTACCGGAACGGTTCTGAGACTATTCTACCTGATGTGACCACTAGTATAGCACCGGAGGCACCACTAGATTGGGGTCCTGCACCTACTCTGGGTCCATACATGGTGACGATATGCGGTGAAGGAGGTTCGGAATCAAATGAGGAATCAAGAGAAGAGTCAGAATGGGTACTTGGAGGGCTATGAACTCGAACTCGATGGGGAGAAGTAATATGCCCGAGTGGAAACTCGAGGTGAAGGCCTAATGGTCTCTGCGACTGGCACCTTGGTGGTTCAGTGATGAAAGGACACGAGGAACATGGAAAGGGTGAAGGGGGATCAACAATATATCTTCTGTCTCTGATGCGGTGAGATAAATTTATTATGTTAAATCTTGGCTTGGCAGTGTAAACCAAGCGCCCTTCGCTTAAGGTGTGCTTGTGTGTGCAAGTGTATTAATTGATTAAGCACAGATTGTGTTTGTAAAATATAAAAAATCTTGTTGTAAATAAACTGAAATAAATAATAGAAAATAAACAGCAAATCAATTAACTAAACCCCACCCAAACTGGGTTTACAAACACTGTACTGCTAGGTGGCGAAACCAATGGAAAATACACTGAAATGGTCAAGAGATCTGAATGGCGATGTGGCTGGGATCAAGTGACTCTAAGCTACTGGAAAGTGGTGCAGCAACATCAAAAAACCAGAGGGGAATATCGTTGCAAAAATATAGGGAGATGGGCAAAACACCTATGGCAACTGATGGGACGCTAAGGGGATGACCAAACCAGTTTGAGTGCGAAACTATGGATGGTAGGAACCTATCTTATCAGATTTGAGACAAAAGGTTATAGATATGGAAAATGTGGCTGAACGTGCTGCAGAAACGTGGACTTCTCACTCAGCTAAACTCCTCCTAGAAAGGCGAAAGTGTACTAGAAGCCCTAAGGGAGGCTAAATTCGACTTCGACGAGTAAAAAAAAATGGATCAAGGCCTGAGCGGGATGAGATAAAGGTCAGACACCCAATAGAAAGCTCTCAGCAAAACCCATAAATAGATTTGAGAGAAACCTTAAAACCCAAAAATCGCATGTTCTGACCTGTTGTTTTATGAAATCGCACTTTTTGGGCAGAAAGTTGCGTTCTGGATTTGAAGAATAAAACCCTAAGCTGAAAACCAAAGGTCACTCAAGTTTCTGGATTTGAAGTATAAAACCCAGTGGAGTCGCCAACTTGTTGTAGTGTTTTCTTCTCAGTAATGTATGAAAAGAACCCACTTAAGGTCATGGATGACAAACGATCTCAGCAATACAAATGACTACTAAACATTGTAGATCTGTAGCTATTGATAGAAACAAAACCTACCAAAATCCTGATATATGCTGCAATCATAGTTAAACAGTGAAATAAAGAGTAATAACCCCAAAACATCCAATGGAAACTAGATATGTAAAGAATAGTTTATTATAACACCTGTAAAGGGAACAAAGATATGTTACCAGACCCCCTCTATGGGATGGGTTCTTCGCTATCCTCAAACGCTTTCAACTTCTGTAGAGTCTCTCTCCTCTATAATGCAAAAACCCAGGAAAAATATGGTGTGCGAAAATGAAAATAATGAGAGTTACAACAGTGAGTGCAACAATGAAAATAATCAAAAGTGAATAATGAATGGAAAACCCTTCTATTTATAACAAAATATTGATTTATTCTCGAATAATGAGTAATAATAAAATATTATTGATCCCATTCTTGGAATAACCACTTGGAATATTTTATTATATTTGTTTAAGAGGGAAAAAAAAATTAAACTTTTATTTAGAAATAATAAATAAATAAATGATTTATTTATCATCTCAAGGAATTAGTTAAGGAATAATAAACAAATAATGATTTATTTAATTATTCTTAAGGGATTTAGTCAAATTTAACAAAGAATAGTAATTAATTAATAATTAATTAGTTATTCTTAGAGAAAAATAAGAAAAATAATGATTTATCTATTTATTTTTCATGATTGGGTCAAATTTAACAAGGAATAATAATAAAGCAATGGTTTAATTAATTATTTCTAGAGGAAAATCAAATAAATAGTGGTTTATTTAATTATTCTTCATGGGTTAAACTATAAATTACTTAATAAAGGTGGTTTATTAGGTAATTTCTCACAGTGAAAGCAATTTTACTATGGTAAAATTGCCTTTACATGGTGTACTTCGATCCATCTAGTAAATAAAGCTAGATGATCAATTTTTTAGTGATAACGGCTGAAGTTGGTGGAATGGATTCGTGGGGTAAACAAGGTAGGGTTGTTGAACCTACTATGGGTGCCTCACTACCACCACGCCCCCATAAATCTGACAGTCATTAAGCAGTTGTTGTGCCTTGTGCATGACGGGTGCATGTGGTTGAGCGAGCCAACACCAATCACTAATATGTTGATCCATATGATCACATTGCTCCCTCATTCAGGACTGAATCCGACCAAGGCATTTGGCGGAAATACGGGTGAGTGCGACCTTGCTAAGAAGATGAAGGACAAGTTCAAACTTGTCAAGAAGGTGCACATGTATTCTATTTCCAGTATTATTGACCCTGCGGTGAAGGTAGCTACCCAAATTTTGGCTGGTAAAGTGATGAGAAATTGCCACACAGACAAGATGTCAGCACCAATGGTCTCATTAGCGGATTAGTTCATAGAGGGCATACAGTTTAACTGGGCGCGCTACCTGTGCAGCGAGTTCCTTATGAACTACAAAGAGGCATAGGACCAAACTAAGACTTTCCATTATTCATGGTTGTCATTATCAATTGTGCTGGTCATGTGGGAGTTGCTAAAGGACAACTAGTTTCCTCCAGTCAAGACAGATTTACCAGAAGTAGCCAAGTTTGCTTCTCTCTGGGCCACAAAGGATGTTGTGTAGGTTCGCGAAAGCAAAATCTTTTGGGTGCTGATGGAGGCAAGCATCCGCACACCCATCAATTGAAAGTAGCGGTTGTCACCAATTGTCTTTGAGTATTTATCTGGCCATGCGGAGTTCAAAGCGGACTTCCACCGTGTTTACATCCGGGCGCAGAAGGATCCAGATCAGAAGTGGTATGATATTCCCTACTTGGCTACGGATGATGCCATTGCCGAAGTCCTTAAGCGATGGCCAGCAGATTGGCACACAACATTGGATTTGGCTGCTAGGACTAGCAAGTCCGCAGAAAAGTAGAAAAAGGAAGCAGCCTGACTGAAGGTTCAGCAGTTGGCAGAAAAGAGGAAGAAGGAGATTGAGGAAAAGCCTTGGGTAGAAGCAAAGTGCGTTACAAAGGAGCAAGCATATCAGGAAGAGTGCGGCTCTAACAGAAGTCAGAAATCTCCTTCACCCCAAATGGAGGATGGAGAACAGTCAGAATAGGATGGTGGCGATCAATAGAGCACTCCCTTCTGCATCAAGCGAAATAGGGAATAGGAAAAGGAGGGATAGTGAAAGAATACCAAAGCCTCCAAGTCCTCACTAGATCCAATCACCTTGACGAAGGGTGACTTGGACGATATTGGAGATAAGGTAATGGATATGACAACAATTTGAGTAGCCGTAGAAGCAAGCAATGGTCTCCATACAGTTGGGTCTACGCAAGTTACATATCTAGACAGCTAGACTCCAGGTCGATGCAGGGTAAAGTAGTGCAGCATCAACTAGCTTAACGTCGTGGACCACTCAAGTAGCAGAGTTGGTTAAATCCTTAGATCTCTGGGCGGTCGCGCTGCTTGATGTAGCTCTCAGCGTGGAGGCGGATGCTAACAAGGCTACTATCAATGCTTTGAGGAATTTTGGCCTCAACTTGGTCACGCTCCCTAGTGAATTCCTTCAAACACTACAAGCAGGTGTGATTGTAGAAATTAGTGCCTAGGAGCAGTGCATGCTGACCTTGATCAGCGAGCAGAAAGTCAACAACGAACAGATGTTCTTTGAAAAGACGATCGCACTATAAGTATGGAAAAAGGTTCAAGAGCAAAATAAGAAAACTGCAGCCGTGGTGGTCGAAGCATGCATAACAGTTCCTAAACTACACATCCCAGAAGAAGTGTCGTTGGAGGCCAAGATTAGGAAATTGGCTATAGGAGCGCATGATGCGAAAATAGAAATGACCAAGGTTTAGTTTGAGCTAAACCTGAAGATCATATAGCTTGAGTTGAAGTCACAGCCTTCAACTCCACCAAAGGTAAGAGAACAACACGACACGGTTGTAAAGGATGTAGTCACTACAGTAGATGCCGCGGTGGTGGATTGCACCACACTCTTTGAGCAGTCTATGGAGGTCGTTATGACTCTGCAGGAAGATCCTAACCTGCAGAGGTTGAACACAGAAGCTCGTGAATTGTAGCAGCAGTACGATGAAGCAAGAGCGATGACGCACAGAGTTGTTATCTCACAGTGATTGGCTAAGCTGCATGAGGCAGAGCAGTTTCTCGAATAGGTGGAGGCGGCACAAACAAAAGAGGCGGACCTCAAGGCCAGATTGGGGCCTTGGTTAGATGAGGCCTATGTTATCTCTGCCGCCATTGAGGAGAAGTTGGTGAGCCTATAGAGGACACAATAGAAGGTAAAAGAAGGTAGAACTAGACTAGTAACTGAGCAGCTAGTGGAGCAGATCAAGCAGGAAGCCATGCAGATAGCAGTTTAGGTAGCAGTGGCACAGATCAAAC
Organism: Pinus tabuliformis; assembly: GCA_031772625.1. Classification (NCBI taxonomy): domain Eukaryota; kingdom Viridiplantae; phylum Streptophyta; class Pinopsida; order Pinales; family Pinaceae; genus Pinus; species Pinus tabuliformis. The sequence continues at coordinate 1,126,135,970 of CM062807.1, forward strand.
TAGGAGGTCTCTGCAGTAATATCTCCGTGCCAGAAGAGTGACTCGAGGGTGAGTCAAGATATTTGTGTTGGGGGCCTATTGGGATAGGGTTCCCTAGGGTCAATTTTGGGGCAAAAGCCCAAGTTTTGGGGTAAAAAGCCCAAGTTTTTGTTATGTAAAGTTTAAATTCTCTGTAAGTTGTGGTCGCAGAGTGCGTAGATAGTAAAGTGTCATAAAGGGTTTTTCCCTTCTTTTATGTAAGTTGGGTCAGCTTTAGTAGATCGACCCATGGCTCGCGGACCATGGGTTTGTATAAAAAGGAGAGTCTTAAAGAGTCTAAGGCAGAGGAAAGGGAGAGACCAATGAATGTAATGGGTCAGTAGAAGCAAAGAGCAAAGAGTCTTAGAGTAGAAGAGAGGCTCTGCAGCTTAGTGCACAGAGGCCTAGAGTAGACTTCAGAGCTGAGTGCGTGGACCCCTACAGCTGAGTGCGTAGGGTAGTCTTGAGTTTATAAGCAAAACTGAAGTATCAATAAAGAGATTATTCTAGAAATATCTATGTTTTGTCCATTTACTTTTTTTATGAATGAATGCATTTATGTTATGATGAATAATGGGGTTATGATTTAATACTGTATTGATGCGCAATTATGCATGTTTTACATTATTATAAGAGCGCAAGTAATAATATCTATTTACACGAAGAATATCTTAATGCATGTTAAAGTTATCAGATACTTAAGTCGATATGGGTAAATGCAAAACTAAGGATAATTATAGAGGCATGTAAGTAGTTGATTCGCCTGTTTAAGGTCCGTGAAAGACAATCGTAGACCTTTGTGAAGGTCTAAAGGCTGGTAAAAGGAAGTTATATCGATAATCCCTAAAGGCTTATCGATCTGCAAAAAGGCATATTAGGGGTATAAAATGACATCACAACCATCTCTAGGTGTAGAAACTTGGTTCTAGCATCCCCCCATACTACCTCGGGTAAGACTTTAGTCCGCGCTCCGCGGGTTGATGTTGAAAGGGCTAGTAGTGTAAGGATTTGTTTGGAAAACTTAACTCTGAACCTGGGTCAGGACCCACTAACCCAATACTAGGTAAAACCGGCCTTGATACCTTCGTGTAGGTCCAGAACCAGTCCTTGTAGACCTTAAACAATTGATTTATCTACTTTCACGCATCAAAAAGTAACCCTAGATTGGAGTTCGCATAGATCTACTTCATTCGTCAGAAAACATAAGAGAAATAATTTGAAACTTCGCAGAAGTGGCTAAGCATTCATTTCATACATTATTAAGATAGATTCAGTAAATTCATGTAGCATTCAATCATTATTTCATAAAACATGTCATTCATCAGTAGCATATAACATAAACAGATACAAATGGAAATACTCAGTAATTATTTGGAAAATTGTCTTTATTGATCTTCAATTCATTGATTACAAACTCTTCTTACCATGTGCACATAGCTGCAGGAGTCCGCGCACTCAGCTGCGGACTCTACCCAGGCCTCCTGCGCACTCAGCTGCGGACTCTACCTAGGCCTCCTGCGCACTCAGCTGCGGACTCTACCTTGGCCTCTTGTGCACTCAACTGTAGGAGCCTTCCCTTCTCTATCTAAGCATAGGAAGCAGACCCTTCCTGCCTTAGCTCTTCCCTAAGACAACAAGAACTCTTCAATGTTCTCAATTCTGTATCAAAACTTTCCAAAACTTCCTTCTAAGACTTCCTAAGACTCAAGTATTTATAGACTTTTCAATACAATGCCAATACTAAGTAAAAGCGGCCTTCATACCTTCGCGTAGTTCCAGAATCAGTCCTTGCAGACCTTAAGCAATTGATTTATCTACTTTCGTGCATCAAAAAGTAACCCTAGATTGGAGTTCGCGTAGATCTACTTCATTCGTTAGAAAACATAAGAGAAATAATTTGAAACTTTGCAGAAGGGGCTAAGCATTCATTTCATACATTATTAAGATAGATTTAGTAAATTCACGTAGGATTCAATCATTATTTCATAAAACATGTCATTCATCGCAGCATATAACATAAACAGATACAAACGGAAATACTCAGTAATTATTTGGAAAATTGTCTATATTGATCTTCAATTCACTGATTACAAGCTCTTCTTACCTTGTGCACATAGCTATAGGATTCCACGCACTCAGTTGCGGACTCTACCTAGGCCTCCTACACACTCAACAGTAGGAGCCTTCCCTTCTCTATTTAAGCATAGGAAGCAGATCCTTCTTGCCTTAGCTCTTTCCCAAGACAACAAGAACTCTTCAATGTTCTCAATTCTCTATCAAAACTTGTCCAAAACTTCCTTCTAAGACTTTATAAGACTCAACTATTTATACACTTTTCAATACAATGCCATGGTTCGCGCACCATGGGTGAATTTCAAAACTGACTCAAAACTTTACCCAAAATAGGGAGCTAAGCCCCTTTGAATCTTATTCATCTATGCATTCTGCATCCACATATCACAAAGACTTTACATCTTTTACAAAACTGTATACAAAATTTCGGTTAACTAACCCCAATCTGACCCAGGGAACCCCATCCCAACACTGAGCATCCACAACTTCAAATTCAATGGCGACGATTTTTCTGTCTATCTCTATGGGAAAATCATTCAAGATCCCATATGGACGAAAACCTCTTCCATCAAAGGATTTTAGAGTGGTAGGTGATTGATTAATGGTTAGAGAACCTAAAACCTTTCAACAAGCAATCGACATAATGCATGTAGAAGATCCTTCATCAACAACTGTATGAAATACTCACCTAGTTTTATCAAAAACTAGACCCTGTGTTGCTAGTTGATGAGGGAGTCTTGGGATATGATTCTCAAGATCAAATATAATTATGTTATGATAATGTGGATCAATAGACCATATAGCTAACAATAAAAAAAATTGTTGTGGCGAGCATGTTTGCAATACTTCAGAAGCTGACATTGTGAAGGAGACATAACTAGGTCTTCAACAATGTTGTAATTTTGTGCCACTATAGCATGCGGGTTGAAAGCTGATTTTCGAAGAACACCTTTAGGAGGTGGTCAGATCATCATGTTATGATTTGGGTTCTTGATCTGTAATGTTTCAAAAGGAGAAGGAGGAATTAAATTGGAATGTTAACCAGATGAACTAGCCTCCTTTCCATTTTCGATAGGATGCTTGAACCCGTAATCTTTGGATCTCGTAGCTATCAAAATTTCTTGCGAAGAAATCCTCAAGATATCTTGTGATGTGGAAGAGGAATATGTGTTATGAGAAACCATTTTGTTGTCTTGAGAAGGAAATGGATCCTTCAAAACAATGGTAGTTGGAGAACCTTTAATGAATTTAGAAACCTCTGCCCGATGTGGGCATTCCTTCGTATAGTGATCCTCATTGCAAATAAGGAAAGGATAGAAAGGTTTTTGTCTTTCGTCAGTAGGCTCAACTTTAGTAAGTTTATCTTTGGGAGAAGCATTTTGCTTCAATTTACCTTTCCCCTTCTTTTTATTTCCAGTTGATTTTGTCTTGCCAGTAGATGATTCTACAACATTGATCTCGGAAATAGTTTCCAGGGGAAGGCTCTCAGATAGTGTATCTTGTATGGCCAAAGTCTAATTATTTTTAGAATTTTCTTTTTACCTTTAGATTGTTGGCTAACAGAACCTATAATTCCATTAGCGGTATTAGATCCTGATCCTGTAGGAGATGTAATAATGGGTTCACCTATAGAGTGAGGTAAATTCAGGATTTTTTCGTACAAAGTGCCAGATTGAGTGTAGACTAAGTCTAAGTACTGGACACGAGCAATTACTTTCTCTTCCATTATAATACCTCCCTTGGAAACATCTTCCGTGATAACGGGGAGAAGATACTTTGTAAGCTATTCAGCTAAAATTTGATCTGGAATAAAAACTTTGACTAAGCGAGGTCTACATCTCCATTCATGGATATGTCAATAGTTCAGTTGCAGTGTCATAACGTATTGGTAACTAAAAGTGGGTTAAAAAAAAATATTTCCAGGGAGTTAAAGTTATGGAAAGAGGCATGAGGTAGTTCTATGTACCATTTAGCTTCTGAATCTATTAAAGTTAATGCGTAGATGGATGGAATCATCGATCAAAGAATTTGATGCACACCAAAGATGATATGTCATCACATGATTTGATGAATCCTCTCCTGATTTACCTTCCAAATTGGGTATGTCACTTGGTGACTTGGTAGGAATTGTCGGCCAAAAAAGATAATAATATATATATCGTTAGCTAACTAGGATAAGTATGGTAGATCTAGCATTGAAATAAACGATAACTGCTAGCTAGGGTCTTGCGATAAATTTTTATAACCTTGCGGGTTGAGACCAACCCCTCGAGGTGGATATCGAGGATATCCTGGAATATCTTGAGTAGTCGGAATTGGAATTCCACCAGGGTAACTAGGATGAACCATACCGGGTTGATCTTGAACATGGACTTGATAAGTATGATCAGGGTATGGTTGACTCTCGAAAGGTTGATTTTTACCCATTTTACCTAAGTAATATTACTCCTGCATAGGTTGTGCTTGCAAAGGTTGACCTTGAACAAATTTACTTTGAACAGGTTAGCTTTGAATGAATTGACCTTGAAAAGGTGGGTTTTGAAAACGTCGGCCTTGGAGAGGCGGACTTTGAAAAGCTTGTCCTTGAAAAGGTGGAACTTGGTAAGCTTGACCTTGAAAAGGTGTTTTCATTGTTCTGACAATAGGTTTCCTAATAGGAATATGTGGTATAGACTAGATGGTAGGAATAAATTGATAAGCAGAAACCTGCAGGATTGCATGAGTAGTCTGAGGAACAAATATTTGAGGGGTTACTGGAATAGTTGTTTGTGATACTCCCAGAATAAGTGGCTGAGAAGAAGTTGGAACCAGATTTGAAATAGTTGTTTGAATAGGGGTTTGGTGAACTCTAAAATGGTCATTGAATCAGTTGTTGAATAGGAATTGTTTGAGGAATTCCTTGAACAAGTTGTTGGAAAATTGTTGGTGGAATCCCTTCAACAGGCTGCTGGAAAAGTACCGCAATACCTGGAATAGGTATTTGAGGATTAGTTTGTCCAGTAGGTTAAACAGGTTGATAAAGTGTCACTTGTGGAGCACCTGGACCAATTTTTTTATTAATGGCATGATTCCAAATTGTGTTCGTTCTAGGATACAGAGTACCATATAAAGGTTGATTTACAGCAGAGTAACCTAGGTTGGGTTGAGGTATCTGACCATAGGTTCCGGTAAAAGGTTGATCCCCAACAAAAGGTTCTCCGCTAGGTGGAGGATAAGGTGGTTGCCCCCCAGGCTAGTAGTAAATGCTAGTCGAGGTTACTTGAGGGTTACTTGAATTACCAGAAACCATGTGAATTTGTTGGTCTGGCATTGTCAGTGATTCATTCATGGAAGTCATGATATGAACAGTAGATGTAGATACACCAGATGACCAAGTAGAAGGTTGGGGAGAAGAGGATGCTCCTAAAAAGGTACCAGTAAGTGACTAGTACATAGGAGGAACTGATGGACCCCCATACAATAGTGATTTTGGGGAGCTAGTAAACATGGATGAATCAATAGGTTCACTCCCAATAGGAATTTTTGACAAAGTTACTTCTGGTGAATAAAAAGGAATGTGTGGCGGTGACAAATTATGACCTAAAAAACCTAAAGTTGTAGAATAACAAGGTTCGGGTTGGAAAGGAGAGAAAGGAATTGTTGGGTCAAAAGTTCAGTATGTAAGTGAATGAAGTTTTAGATAGAGATAGTTCCTAACAACTTCTATGCAATGTCCTAAAATAAATATGCAAAGATAGAGAAAAACAAGAGATCAAAGTATACAACATATAATCAAAGAGATAAATGAACTAATTAACCAATTATACATGTGAACTGATCAATTATACAACCAAAACTCATGTAGGCGATCAAGGAATCCTACAAATTAAATCAATGTAGATGTAACTAAGAAATATCAATTGCTTATATTCATAAAATTGGAGAAAAGCCTTACAACCATGTGGCCTTAATGTAGCAAGCCTCTTCTGCAACCCTAAATCTCTCCCTTGAAAGAAATGATTTCCAACCTAATCTCAACAATATAAACCTACTTCCAACAGTGATCCTTCAATTCTCAAATTTGTAGTGGCTTTATAGGCCATGAATGGGAAGTTATGGATCCATTCTCCAAGGGCTAAGATCCACTATTAGTGGGATAAAGGTTCCACAAAGGAAGGGGAGTTACTTCATGATGGGATGGATCAACACTAAATAGGCACTCATTCGAAGCTTGTTGTTTGGGATAGATGCTACCAACAATGCTTCTAGACTTTACTTTTTATTTTTAATCACTTCAAGTCATTTTCGTAGGTCATAGTGGAATAAAATGTGTAATTATGCGTAGATAATAATGGTCTTTTCTGCATATGCACATAAATTATCTAGGAAACTACGAATATAGCCAAAATCATGGTTTTGTACCACAGGATCTAGAAATTCCACTTTCTTTGGGATAATTTAGTTTCAAGCTTTGCAGGGTAATGCTCTGGAACACGTGTGTGGACAGAGAGAGATCCAAACTGATGGTCAATTTCCTAATGTCACAAAATGATGTGTAACATTTTGCTAGTAGGAAAGAAGATAGATCCATCGGGCAATATAGTCATATAAGTTTAGTCTTTTCTAGTAATAGGATGAAGAGAAAGAGGGATCTTCTACATGGGAAAGGTAGGTAGTATTTTAGGATTATTGAGTCAAATTATTTGTAGGAGGGTGAGTAGAAGATAGGTGGAAAATGACATACAGAGCATCAAAGAACATGATGAAATCTAAATGCCATTCAAGTGGAAACATAAATGTTTAGCAAGCTAAAACATAGCATGTTTTGAAGTGAATTCTGAGACAAATATTTGTTCAACTAAAAAATAAGATGCCTTTAAAAGCATTATTGATAACAGAAGATAACTTACAAAACGAAGAAGCGCATCTCCAAAGCAACTAACCAGGAATCCCTATAAAATTAGGCCTTTGTCTTTTCATTCACTAAAAAATATATCAACTGAATGTAGTACACAATGTCTCTTATTTGAACCTGACCAACCAACCTTTTGCACACTAAAATTCATGAAATATATATAATTATCTCATCCCTCGACTTAGGGGGTCGAGCTCAACAATTTCCCAAATATAGAGTCAGTTAAATTAGATTTACAAACTGTCTGCTAGGAAATAGGGACCGAATTTTTGGAAAATATGGATCAAATATTAAATCATATCTCTCAAATAATGATAGTTGTTACAAGACATAAGGATTATTTTGTTTATGAACTTGTGCTTGAGAGAAGCCTCTCTCAATTTTCAAAAATTCTTCTCCATTGCCTCAGAATCCACGCCCAATGATCATGACTAAAACTGGAAATAACGAACTCTGAAAAATAAGTTGTAATGATTCATTCGAATATTCCAATCGATGATACCTGTTACAAAATTGAAGGAGGTTATTATAATTTAGCCCGTGTTTGAAAAAAAGGCCTTTCATGTTTTCAAAATGCATCTCCATTTGGTCAAAATCTGATTTTGAAAATGATGACAAAAATAGTTAAAAAATGCAACAACTTCCTTTGACTGTGTGAAAGCGCAACAAATGCATTGTGTTTCTCCAAAAGCAAAACGAATCCATGGTTCTCATAATTCTAGAAATTCGTTGGATTTCTGAAGGTGTTGAATAGGTAGAAGACCTCCTCTACAATGTTAGAAACATGTTTAAAGACCTATGCTCAAGCTACAAACCTTTGTCCTTGAAGGTTACCACCCATAGCAGAAGCGCAACGAATTTCCACTAAAATATGTTTGACTAGATGTTGGGGTCCCTAACCGAATTAAAAAATTAGTTTATGATGTTGACAACCTAACTAAATGAATAGAACCCACTACTTTGTGTCAATGATGAGAAAAAATACTCACTATGACCTCACACATGATCTTGTTTGAGGCATTAACCCTAGACTTACTCGACTCAAACTTTAGGGAATCCATAACTATTTTTACATCATCTTTCACACACTCTAACATAATTACATAAATAATTAAATCTTACATTCTTTACAAAGACCAATAGCTTGATCTCTAAGAGATCATAGCAAAGCCTTTACACTTTTACCAAAATAATTTAAAAAGACAACTTGTTTTTGACTACTATAATATAGGACACTAATATTGACTCGAATGGAGATGCTATCCTCCCTCTAAGGTGCCAAGAACACCGTATACTGGTAGTCTTATCATGGGTTTCTCGCAATCATGCAACATGTTCCTGCTCTGTAAGTCTTAGAACCAAAACTTAAATCCAAACAGAATTGTACATGATGCGAACTGAACTTTGAAGCTGCTGAAAAATAAAACTGAAAAATACTACAAAACATGCTTAGAGTTATCAGCTTATTGGCACAACATTTCCTACTCTAACCTGTTAAAGAACTGTTGAAATCAAGTGATACAAAAATTCTAGTGAAGCCAATCAAGTAGCTGCTGAAATAATTAGAGTGCTCGACTGTGCTTACACCATATGGAAATTGGACAATGTAATGGTAGTGGAAACTCATGATTCATCTTGTCTCCATATTGAAAACATGATTGAAAATACAAGCTGAAAAAAACTTCCATATAATGAGCTACAAAATCATAAAAGGAATGATTTTTTTGATGATCCTCAAGGTATTCAATGACTGCCTTGTCATGGCTGAATTTTTTGTAGAAATTTTGAATAATTTAACACATATTCAACAGAGATTATCCTGATCATACAATTTAAGCGGAACATGTATAATACATAATCTCCTCTACGTTGATCAAGAATATAGCAGCATCAATAACAATAAAACATCAAGAGCATTCACACATTAACACAGTTTGTATCACGGGGAAAGCATCTCGCTAAAAACCCCACACTATCTGTATATTAATGATTGAGTCATGTAACATTACACAGCATAATACTTCTCACAAGTATCTCCACCTCTGTTACACACAATACAGCTCAGATCTGATCTCCAAATCTCTTCCACTGCTTGCCTGCCTCCACTGCTCAATACCTGCTCAAGAACTGATGAGAATGGCTTCCCAAACTCGATTTTCACCTGCAAAATAGTCACTCACACTTTGTTGGACGTGAGCAAAGGCTAAAATGCGGGCCAAATACGTGAGCAAACTCATTGGCATACTCAATCCTTTGATTGTGCAAGATCTGGTGCACAACTATAGTCACAACTGATAGCAATCTGATTCTCTACCACCTGTCCCTGTTGAACTGAACATGCACTGACATGCAACTGAGTTAACTGATGTATTCTTTAGTTGTATTATGAGTTAATAATTCGTTTAACAACTCATCATTAGTCTATCTGCAGTTAGACTAACTACAACCAGTTTAACTAAGTTAAACTGAACACAACTCCATCAACTGTACCTCCAGTCCACTAAACTCAACTCACTTGAGTTCTAACTGAAGTCATGCATGCAACAACTCAACTGACTCATAAGAAAAACGAATTTCCTTCTGACAGCTGCATGTGCCACTTCCGTAGCTCAAACTGAAGTGCTCCAAGAGAATAAGATTAAGTTTATAGTCCAAATATTATTGTGAGATAATAATATTTGACTTTTCTATTTTTGACAGCCAGTCTAAAAATAGACTTGATCACTCACACTGTGATCACTCACACTTTCATCAAAAATAGAAGTCCATCTATTTTCCCAACTTGATCAATCATCCATAAACATAGACATGATCCATATGTCTAAAAATAGACTTGCGCCAAAAATAGCCTGCGGGCCCACTTAGTGAAGGCGACTCTTTTCACTAAGCTCCATCATCTTGTTGCAATCTCAACACTCCCTCTCGACAAGATATGGATTATCAGCAACCCCTATCCTGCCTCGGTGGTACTCGAATTTGCTCCTGGTGAGAGCCTTCGTCAGAATATCAGCATCCTGATCCTCCGTTGGAATGTATGAAAGTAACATGATCCTCCGCTGCACACAATCTCTGATATGATGGTACCTGATGTGCTTGGACCCGAAAAACCCGACCAAGATCATCCTCATCCACACAGATCTCTGCTTCCTGTTGTACCAAGAAACTACTGTCGATCCGATACTGAAGACCCCTCCTGATGTGCTCTTTCTGTCCGTTGGGCTCCCTACCCAATCTGCATCCGTGAAGCCACATAGCTTCACCTCATCCTCCTGTCTGTACCAAGAACCATATCCCGATGTGCCTCTCAAGTGGCTCAATACATGCTTGCCCACCTTCCAGAAGAGCTTGGTAGGCTTAACCATAGCTTGTGAAAGCTGGTTAACTGCATAGCATATATCAGGTCGTGTATTGACCAAATACATCAGCGACCCCACCAACTGTCGATAAACAGTGGCATCCACTTCTTCTCCCGAAGTGGCATCCTCCTTCCTCCAACCTCCAGGAAGAGGAGTATCAACAGGCTTGCAGCCATGCATGTTGAACTTCTCCAGTATCTCCCGAGCATACTTGCCCTGAGAAACAAACAGTCCACCACTGCGCTGCCATATTTCCAATCCTAGGAAATAGTGAAGGAGGCCCAAGTCCTTCATCTCAAACTCTGTACCAAGATCCTTCTTGCATGACAGTATCAACAGCTCATCACCCATTAGAATCAAATCATCAACATACAATACAATGATAAGCAACTTACCCTCCACCACAATCTGGTATAGGTTCGGATCCGCCTCGTTCTTGGAGAATCCAAGTCCTGTGAAATAGCTGTCTATCCGTGTGTACCAAGCACGTGGTGCTTGCTTCAACCCATACAGTGCTCTCTTGAGCCTGCACACATGCGACTCGCTGCTGAAGACTTCAAAGCCTTCGGGTTGCTCAATGTACACCTCCTCCTCAATGACTCCGTTGAGGAACGCAGTCTTCACATCCATCTGATGAATGTGCCATCCCATCTGCGCTGAGAGAGCAAGAATCGTCCGTATGGAAGAATACCTTGCGACAGGTGCAAAGGTCTCCTCATAATCGATCCCCTCAATCTGTGAAAAGCCTCGGGCAACAAATCTTGCCTTGTACTTCTCCACACTCTCGTCAGCTGCCTGCTTAACTTTGTAGATCCATCTCGAACCCACCACTGATTTCCCTTCCGGTCTAGGAACAATCTCCCATGCACTGTTTCTGACAATAGAATCATACTCTTCCACCATGGCGTCTACCCATGCGGGATCCTCCACAGCTTCCTCGAAAGAGGATGGCTCAGTCACAACACACTTGCTCATAAGAGCCATGTATCCAGTGTACCGATCAGGTGACTGTCTCTGCCTGCGTTGGGCTGTAGGTGGTCCTACAACTTTCTCTGCATCTTGAGCCAGTCGCTCAGCTTCTGTCAAGCGCTTTCGCCCTCTAATGGTTGGCGCTGCATGAGTGGTCTCTTCCACTCCATGAACCTCGTCCTGTGGCTGATCCACGTCTTGAAGCTCATCCTTAGGAACTAATAGCTCCTCATCTGCATGTAAGTGTAGCTCCCTCTCAAGCGAACACTTCATGGCTTTCTCCTCCTGAAATTTTATATCCCGTCATACAACAGTTTTACCACTGTCTGGCAAATACACACGATAGTTGTGGGGCGTATCAGTGTACCCCACAAATATCCCAACCTCTGCAGTCGGCTCCAACTTCTTTCTGGCATCCTTCGTCACATGCATGTAAACGTTAGCACCAAAAATCCTCAAATGAGAAAGATCAGGCTTCTTACCAGAATAAGCCTCCTCGGGTGTACTCATGCCAAGTATCCTATGAGGACAACGGTTCTGCACATAAACTGCTGTATTGCATGCTTCCACCCACAAGTGAAGGGGTAGGCCCTGATCATGCAACATTGCCCGTGCAGCACCCACAATCGTTCTGTTCTTCCGCTCAGCTACCTCGTTCTGCTGTGGGTTATGGGGAGCTATGAGCTCTCTACAAATCCCTTCTGCCTTGCAGAAATCCTTGAACTCGTCCGAGATGTATTCACCACCATTATCGCTCCTAAGAGCCTTCACCTTCTTCCCCTACTCCTTCTCGACCAGTGCTTTGAATTCACAGAACTTTGAATATGTCTCGCTCTTCTTCTGCATGAAGAAGATCTAGCACTTACGAGAGAAATCATCAACAAAAATCACATAATACCTGTGTTTTGTTGTCGAAGCAACTGAGAAAGGTCCACACACGTCTGTGTGAATTCTCTCAAGGATCGTCGTGGCGCGACTATCCTTCTCGTGAAAGGTGGCTTTCACAAACTTCCCCAAAGTACACCCCTTGCACTGATCTGACTGCGCAAGTGTGCCTTTAGGAAGCCCTGTAGTGATCTGCTGCAGTATCTTCAAGGCTCCATGGTGAAGGTGACCCAATCTCCTGTGCCACAACTCGCCATCATCCCGGCTCACCAATCCTTCTGCCTTGCCTGCCATTGCTGCGCATCTATCTACATGCAACTGATAAAGGTTCCTCACTCGAACCCCTATCTTCCGGGTCTCACCAGTTGTCTTGCTGCGCAGGAAGGCCTTTCCCTCGCTGAAAACAACATCATACCCCTTGTCTTCTAACATCGCCACTGAGATGAGATTCTTCTTCAATCCTGGAACATGCATGACTTCCTTCAATACAAAGGGTTTACCAGACTCCCTCTCAAAGGAAATGGTACCGATACCGGTCGCACTGTATCTACCATCATCGCCCATCTCGATGTGCACTCCAAGATCTTTGTCCTCCAGATCAGAGAACAAATCTCTATCTCCCGTCATGTGAAAAGACGCACCACTGTCCAAGAACCACACTGATCCCATCACACTTGAAACCAAGCATGCGATCAATGAAAAATCAAGCTCAAACTGAGAAGCTAAAGCCTCTCCCCTTGCAGATCCAGCAGCTTGCTTGTTCTTCTTCTTCTGCGGACAATTTGTGGCATAGTGTCCATGCTGGTGACAGTGAAAACACTTCACTTTGGACATATCCTGCTTCTTGCCTTTCGCACCAGACTGAGAAGCTTTCTTGCTCTTCCCTTTCTTTGCTTTGGCAGCCAAAGCACAATTCTCTTCATCAGATACCTTTGATGAAGATCCATTCTCACCTTTATTGTCACTGAGTTTATCCTTGAGCGCCAGGTCGCTCTTGCTTTGGAATAACATTTGCAATCCGTTGAAAGACATTTCAACAACACTGCTGCAAATTCGATTTTCCACCAGCAACCAACTCAATTGCTTCCGATCAACCCTCGCTTGATATCCTGTAAAAATCTCTTCTACAAATCAAGCTGCTCCGATACCATGTAGAAACTTTTTCTACAATTATCTAGCTCTGATACCATGTAGAAAATTTTTCTACAATTATTTAGCTCTGATACCATGTAGAAATTTTGAATAATTTAACACATATTCAACAGAGATTATCCTGATCATACAATTTAAGCGGAACATGTATAATACATAATCTCCTCTACGTTGATCAAGAATATAGCAGCATCAATAACAATAAAACATCAAGAGCATTCACACATTAACACAGTTTGTATCACGGGGAAAGCATCTCGCTAAAAACCCCACACTATCTGTATATTAATGATTGAGTCATGTAACATTACACAGCATAATACTTCTCACAAGTATCTCCACCTCTGTTACACACAATACAGCTCAGATCTGATCTCCAAATCTCTTCCACTGCTTGCCTGCCTCCACTGCTCAATACCTGCTCAAGAACTGATGAGAATGGCTTCCCAAACTCGATTTTCACCTGCAAAATAGTCACTCACACTTTGTTGGACGTGAGCAAAGGCTAAAATGCGGGCCAAATACGTGAGCAAACTCATTGGCATACTAAATCCTTTGATTGTGCAAGATCTGGTGCACAACTATAGTCACAATTGATAGCAATCTGATTCTCTACCACCTGTCCCTGTTGAACTGAACATGCACTGACATGTAACTGAGTTAACTGATGTATTCTTTAGTTGTATTATGAGTTAATAATTCGTTTAACAACTCATCATTAGTCTATCTGCAGTTAGACTAACTACAACCAGTTTAACTAAGTTAAACTGAACACAACTCCATCAACTGTACCTCCAGTCCACTAAACTCAACTCACTTGAGTTCTAACTGAAGTCATGCATGCAACAACTCAACTGAATCATAAGAAAAACGAATTTCCTTCTGACAGCTGCATGTGCCACTTCCGTAGCTCAAACTGAAGTGCTCCAAGAGAATAAGATTAAGTTTATAGTCCAAATATTATTGTGAGATAATAATATTTGACTTTTCTATTTTTGACAGCCAATCTAAAAATAGACTTGATCACTCACACTGTGATCACTCACACTTTCATCAAAAATAGAAGTCCATCTATTTTCCCAACTTGATCAATCATCCATAAACATAGACATGATCCATATGTCTAAAAATAGACATAGTCTAAAAATAGACTTGCGCCAAAAATAGCCTGCGGGCCCACTTAGTGAAGGCGACTCTTTTCACTAAGCTCCATCATCTTGTTGCAATCTCAACATTTTTTTGATGTATTCACTATGTCAAACCATTACTTCTGTTATGACTCAGGTTGTCCCTTGGCTCCTTAAGGGATACGGCCGAGGTAACCACAAACCAATCTTTGGGCTGCAGGTCCTAGCCTACCTGCAGTCAGAGAGGGCTCTCTCTTTATAATTTAACTTTGTTTTGGCATGATTTTAGGCTAGTTATGGTGTACATGGGTTTTGTTTTGATTTTGGTGGGAAGGATGATGTTTTTAAGCGGAGTTGGGATGCATAGTGTGAGAAGTTCAAACCATTGGGCATGGAGTCATGGATTAGGGCTTGCTGTTGTGTTTTCTTGGTCACAAGAGGAATACGGAGCAGGATAGCTACACATAGGACAATATCAGGCTGGAATAAAGATGAATGAAGGTCAGAGATGAAAGGAAACTAAGAATCTTTCATTAGCTAACAGAGAGGGAAGGTGAATGAAAGTTTGTCTAGGAGCAGTCAATAATTCCTAAATAACAGTCATATGTGAAAGAAACAGGGTAAATATGATCATTTAAGTATGCATATTTATAACCATTTCTGAAGAAAACATATAGAAATAACAGGAACTGAGCATAGGGTGCAGTCAAGCAAAACCTAAGCTATTCTTCTTTCTTGCTATTTAGATGGTAACACAATGGTGGCATAAACATATGTAAACTGTAAACAGAGTTAGGAAAACACTTATTGAGCCATGTAGTAGCACGGGAATTCCACAGTCACTCTTTGGCCATTAAATAACACAACAGTCAGTTCTTCATCCAAAGCATTCTAGCAGTCTTTGATTACACAGCTCTCAAAGTATACAACGCGAGTCACGAATGAGGATTATCAACCAACCAACCCTTTAAACAATGAATTAGGGTGGTTTATATAGAGAAAATATCCAAAAATATCTATTACAGTAGACCTTAAACAGGTCTGAGGGAAATGAGTTTTTTAATCTAATCTTGTCCTGGAATTAATGCAAGAAGATATTTATCTGAGCTGTCCTGGAGGCAGCTGTATCAAAATGAGTTAATAGGGTGTCCTTGTGGCTCTGTGCTGTTCATTTAGCCATAACTATGCTTTGGGCTTTAATCCCCTGCCCTTGAGTGGTTTTGATGTGCATTAACTGTGATCTGAGAGTCTTATATGGCTTCACCGCTTTCTTTGACTTTGCTTGGGGGCCTTTAATGTTCACCTGCTTTGATATTGCCAATCTGATACTCTTTGCCACTTCACTCATACTCTTTAGTTGAGTCTGGGCTTCATCTTTCCCCTGATACTCTTTGAAACTATCAATTCGCCCCTTTTCTGCCCTTTCAAGGCAAAAATAACTGCTGCAAATGCTTTTCGTGGCCTCTGGAATGCTACCGGTGCTGGCCGATTGAATATGAACATACATGAAGAAATCCTGTTGCCTTCCGCGAATTTTTGGGTTTGCAGGCAGCTGAGCCATGAGAAGCCCTCCATTTTGATCAATTTTTCTTAGCAATGCGCGATTAGCGCTAAGCGCTAATTGCGCATCAAAAACTGCCTCAGTTTTTCATTTCGGGCATCCTTTGCTACGATTTTCGCCCTTCGCGCCTTTTTCGGTCATGATGTCAACATGACGTCAGTGGTGGGTCCTGGTACGGCAGGGTGACGTGGCAGTAGGGCAGGGTGATGTGGCACAGGACACGGTGGCGGGGTTGGGACTAAGACAGATGCGGTGGAAGCGACACGTAGTAGCGGGGGTTGACACAGAGGTGACGTGAGCGGCAACGTGGTGCTGACGTCAGGGGGCGGAGAGACAGAAGGCGGTTTGTGGTTTTATCGGACCGCCTTCTGTACGAGGGCGGTAAATGTCAGAGGGGCTCCGATGCAATCAAAGGCGGACACGCGTCCTTCTGTACGATGGCAAAACCGCCGTGCTATCGGACGCTAACTGTCGAGTGACGGGGCGGCTCCGAAATCGCCGAGGGCCGTTAGATCTGGGAGGGCGGATCGGAGGGCTAACGGAACGCGGAGCTGACGGCAGGTTTGTGCGCGGGGCTCGCTGTATATTTTATCATTTATTTATGTGCGGGGGGGTCAAAACTTTGGGTAATATGGGTTTTTGAGGCCTCGGAAGGGGTCCGATAACCTAAAAAAGGAATTTCACGCTTTGGAGGAGTTCAAAGGCACTTGAGAGGGGTTTTATGTGCTTTGAGAAGGGTTTATGGCCCAAAAAAAGGGGTTTATGCCTTGGGAAAGGTAAAACACGGCCAAAGATGGATTTTATACATTTGGAGGGGAATTTTATGCATAGGAATGAGTCCTAATGCATTTAGAAGATGGTTTGAGAGGCAACCGAGGGTTCTGGCTAAGTTTCAGGCAAACTTAGCAATTCCCAAGCATAGTCAAGGTTATCTTTCAACCAGAGGGAGGGGATATGTACATAGGGGAGCAATTTAGTGCTTTTTAATAAGGGGAAGGGGAAATAGATAGGGATTTACATAATAATGTTTATAAGTTAATATGAAAATGACAAGACAACGCTAAGTTTAGAGATCTTAGGCTACTTAAAAGGGAAAAATGACTTATAGAGTGAATAAGAGTACTCCTAAGCAAAGCAAACCTTTACTTAGGCCAATGATATTACAAATGATGAAACCTAATAGATATCAAGCAGATCTTGACCTCTTTGGGGAGGTTAGTGAATGATTTGGGGAATAAGAAGAAGGGGGAGTTAGACATGCCTCACTTGAGCTCCTCCAAATGAAAAAATGCCTCATAATTGTGATTTGAATAGATATAACACTTGAAAACATGGAAAGGATCACATAGCTTGATTGTGCAACCACAAAACTACTTACCCAGCCTACTTACCCAACATTTTTTCTTCCTTTTGAATGGGTGCACTTAGACTTGCAGACCCTGATTATCCTCTTTTCTTTTGACTTCCCTCCTATCTAAAATCAACCCTTATCTCTTCCAAGGGCCCAGATTAAGCATTTGGGCTCCTTCATTTCTCTACCTAGCTACTCATCTGCGAAGCTTGAACTGTTTGGACAGATATTCATTCTCTATCTTTTAAAACAAGCAATTTAAACCTAGGGAAGCCAAGATTAAGCTGTTTGGCTTTCCCTTAACTGTAAAACTCTTCAAAAATGGTATGTTTTTTCAAAATGGAACTTTTTGGAAATATGGAACCTTGCAACATGACAAGATGACATATTTGGCATGTAAAACAATCAATCATGAAATATGAAACCTATTGCAATAGGAGGCTAACAGTGGCTCCACTTGGGGATGGTTTTTCAAGATGAAAAGCCAAGAACAGCAGATCAGAATGCCTTGATTTTCAATTGCTGCTGTAAATTGAATTTCTCCTTCTTGTCAATGCCTTTTACTGAATTCTTATAAGCTAATATGCAGTATCCTTTTGAGCTAAATTTCAGAAAAATTACAGCCCTGCTTCTTGCCTTTTGGGTGCTTGTAAACATGTTGAAATCTGCTTGAGCACTTCTTTTGTAATTATTTCAAAAACGGAGATCTGAAATAGAACTTTCTTTGATCTTTCCTTCAAATTTTGCTGCGTTGTTCCCTCTTATTGGCCTGATATATGAAAAAGTGTTGAAAATACAAATATTAATGTACAGATAGTATACAGAGCTGTGTTGCGTTCAACAAAAGGGATCATGATAGTGCTTTAGCATTTGGCCATTGACAGGGCCTTCTTCAGCTGTGCTGCCATCCAAACTCTTCAGAAAATATGTGTTGTTGCCCTGAATAGTAGAAATAATAAAGGGGCATTTCCATAGGAAGTCAAACTTTCCATGCTTTCCTTTGTCCTCCCTTCTTGAATCCCATCTTAAGACTTTGTTGCCTATGTAGAAATCTTCAGCCTTGGTTCTTTTGTCAAACATCTTCTTGAGCTTCTCTTGTAAAATATGAGCTTTGTCGTACACTTTCTCTCTTGTTTGCTGCAAATGGATGGTTTGGTTTATTCTTCTTTGGATATCATTTAGCTCTGCCTGAATCTCTTGCAGCAATTTGATAACAGGGATTCCCAAAGAAGAGGGGAACCTAGCCTCCATGCCATAGACTAAATCATATGGGCTCATCCCAATGGATCTCTTGGTTGACAATTTGTCTGCCCATAGGGCATTCACAAGCTTTTTGTGCCAGTTCTTCTTGTTCTCCTCCAAGACTTTCTTAATGATGTTAATCGGACTCTTGTTGGATAATTCAGCCAAGCCATTACCTTGAGGGTAATAGGTTGTGGAATGACCTAAGGTAATGTGGAATTTGTGGCAAAAACTGATCATTTTCTTGGATTTGAAGGCAGCAGCGTTATCTGTAATGATCTTCTCAGGACAGCCAAATCTGGACAAAATGTTGGTTTCAAGGAATTGGATGATGGTGGAGTCATTGGCTTGCCTACATGGGATGGCTTCAATCCACTTGGTAAAGTAATCTGTGGCTGTTAGAATCCACTTATGCTGGCCAGAAGAGGATGGATGGATTTCTCCAATGAAGTCAAGACCCCATTGTTGAAAAGGCTTCTCGGTTGAAATGGGCTTAAAGGGCAAAGGTAGAAGCTTTCTTTTGCCTTCAAAGATTTGGCATTTGTGGCATGAAACAACAAACTTTCTCACATCAGCAAACAAAGAGGGCCAATAGAAACCAGCCCTTAGTATCTTATCAGCAGTGGACTTCCAATATAAGTGCCCTCCACAGTCCCCTGCATGGAATTCTTTCATGACACTATCAGTTTCATCTAATGTTAAGCAATTAAGTAAAATTCCTTCATGATTTTTCCAAAACAAAGAACTGTCTATAATACAAAACTTTGATGCTTTCATTTTCAAGAATCTCTTTTTGGTTCTGGACAACCCTGGAGGAGCACACAGGTTTAACAATATAAGACATATATCAGCATACCATGGGGATTGCAAAAAAGCTTGACTAATCTGTGGAGTCGCCAGCTCCTGTTCATTGTCCAGTTGATTAATGTCTAAGGCTTGAAAATTGGTTTCAGACATCAGTTTGGCTAAACCTTGTCCCTTTATCAGCTTGGTGGGTTTTATCTCAATGTCATACTCAAGGATATTTGCAATCCATTTGCCTCTTTTGCCTTCTATGACCTCCTGAGTTAATATGTCTTTTACAACAACATTTGGCACATAAGCAATCACATGTGAATATAAAATGTAAATTCTGAAATATTTGATTGCTTTAACAAGGGCATATGCTTGCTTCTCCATGATTTGGTACTTCAAGGGTGCATCTCTAAGGGCTCGACTGAAAAATGCAATTGGCTTTTCATTTCCCTGATCATCGTTCTGCAAAAGGACAGCAACGATGGTGTGTTCAGATGCAAATGAAAAAATGATGAAATCCTTATCAAATTGA
Source organism: Pinus tabuliformis (assembly GCA_031772625.1). Classification (NCBI taxonomy): domain Eukaryota; kingdom Viridiplantae; phylum Streptophyta; class Pinopsida; order Pinales; family Pinaceae; genus Pinus; species Pinus tabuliformis. The sequence continues at coordinate 1,126,155,925 of CM062807.1, forward strand.
GGACTTGTGAGCACTGGGGCTTGGGTTAAGGCAGATTTTATGCCCTCAAAGGCTTGCTTGGCCTCTAAAGTCAATTTTACCTTGGAATCCTTCTTTAACATTTTATTTAGCATTCTTATCAGCTCGACCAAGTTTGGGATAAATCTCCTTAGGAAATTGATCTTTCCTAGGAATGCTTGCAATTCTTTGATGTTTCTCGGATAAGGGATTTGCAAAATGGCTTGGATTCTTTCCGAATCAATTCTAATCCCGTCTTTTGAAATGATATGGCCTAGCAATTTGCCTTCTTCAAGGCCAAATAAAGACTTCTTGGGGTTGAAGGAAATGCCATATTTCCTATATGTTAGGAACACTTGTCTCAAATGTTTTAGGTGCTCTTGATCAGATTTTGAGAAAGGAGTAAGGTCATCAAGGTAAACCACTAGGAAATCATGGATTTCCTTGGCAAATGCAATGTCCATGGCCCTTTGAAAGGTAGCACCTGCATTCTTTAGTCTGAAAGGCATCTTCACATACTTAAATGTTCCCCATGGTGTTGTAAAGGCTATTTTGTCTTGGTCATCTGGGTGAAGAAGTAGCTGATTAAAACTTGAAAAGCCACTAGCAAAGAAATTCTTGAAGACCCCACTACTCTTTGTAGAATGTGGTCCATTTTTGGCAGTGGGTAGTGATCTTTAAGGGAGACTTGGTTCAGATTTCTTAAGTCCACACATAGTCTAATCTACCCTGTTTTCTTCCTTGTGGGAACAACATTGGATACCCATTCTGAAAATCTAATGGGTGCTATGATACCAGCCTCAAACATTCTTTTCACTTCTTTCTCAATCAAAGGGAGAAGCACAGGATTGATTCTCCTTAGTTTCTGTTTGAAGGGCTTTTGATTTGGCTTTAAGGGAATGGTATGTTGAATAACAGAGGTGTCATAGGACTTAAGGTCCTCATAACTCCAGGCAAATACATCTTGAAACTCTTTAAATAAATCAACATATTTTGGTTTTTGATCGGGAGGCAAAGACTTGGACAGTTTAATCATTTTGGGCTTCTCTGCTGTCCCAATATTACAGTCTTCCACAACAGCGTTTAAGGGCTGCATCTTTGGCTTTTTGGGGACATCGTTTGAATCAAATATGTCTTCTAATGGAGTGAGGCCAGCAGGTAAAAATTTGTCCTTTAAATCAATGACTTCAGCCTCTGCTTCAGCTATTTCATCTAAATGCATTTGCTTCAGCTCTTGCATGTTTTTCTCATAAAAAATGGTTGGGTGCAGTATTTGATTTGCTGCTTCAGTTGTTATAGTTTGCTCATTTTGGCTCATTTGCCGTTGTGGGTCATCCATGGCATCTTCATCAATGTTTAAGCTTGAGAATTCTTGTTGTAAGGTAAGAAAATTGCTGATTTGAGCATCATCCTCAAACACTTGCCAATCTTTGATATTGTTAGGGACATCAGGCCTGTGCTTTATCTTAGTAGTAAAGTGGTAATTGGGCTCAAAGGGCAGCTTGCAAGTGCTAGCAAAAGTAGCTAGACTATGAGCACGCATGTTATGGCTTCTAGAAATTTTAGCAAGCTTGGATTTGGTGAAGGAATTGAGTATTTCTGTGGCAGCAGACCTATAAGCTCTTAGCCTATTGTCATTAGTAACAAAGTTACCTTTCATCTATTGAATGATCAAATCGGAGTCACCTAGAATGGACACTTTTGCAGCTCTTAGAGCTTTGAGCAGTTTAAGGCCTAAAAAGAGAGCCTCATACTCTGCCATGTTGTTGGTGTTGTTATCTCAAAATCAAACCCTGATAGGCTGCTGGTAAGGTTGACTCTAAGTAACTATTTCAAACCTACTTTAGGCTGAGGCCTAGCCTCCTCAACCTGAGAGGGCTCTCTCTTGATGGATTAATGATTTTGATTAAAGATAAGATGGCTAACTCTTATAGAACAACTGTGAAAAATATGAATGCTGGAAACACATTAAACAACTATCCATTGGGCTTATGGAGTCAAAAACACCTCAATATAACGGTGAACTTAACCTTACATGGAAGTCAGGGCATTCAGCATTTAGACATTCAGGACATCAACTCATATGGGACCACATATTTTATAAATGTATACAGGAAATCAGAGCACATTCAGTGAATTCTGAGTGATTATACATCTATACCACTGTAAGAATTAAGAAAAGGACAACATCACATATTCTGAACATAAGAAATCCTTCATGAATCCTGAGAAGTAAAGTCAAAATTATATTACTGAAAATGAGTCTTACATAAGCCAAATACAAGCTTTGTTATAAAGTTTTCCAACCCTGATTACATTTCTGTTTCAGCTATATATAGAGCTCTTATCCTAACTGATCGAGATTCCTCCTCCAGCATGAGGGGAATTCGAAAACTACTTCTAATGACACCTATTAACCCTTTAACTAACTAATAAATACAACAAAGTGTTGACTGGAGTTTTTTTAGAGATCTAAATCAACTATGACTCTAACTCCATATTACATGCATGATGGCTTTAATTAAGATGATTCCTCGTTCTTTGACATCTGGTTCCCTTCTAGTTTAGTTGTGATGGTCTTCAAGGCTCCATGGTTGTCTTCAATGACACATGTTTTCCAATGCCCTGAAAGATAGGAAACTACCCCTGTTTACTGGTCTTTAGTTTTCCCCAAAATATTCGAATGCAAATAAGCATGTCCTTTATCCTTTAATTACCCAAAATGGAGCAGACTGCCACGTCCTTGATGCGTTGTAAGCTTTTTCCCATGTACATGTGTGCAGGCAAAAGTTTCTTGTAAACTGTTTGATATATCCTGAACTGTGGTAAATGTGCTCACTTTACGGCAAAAATTTAAAGTTGGATTTGAATATATATTTTCTCCACCTGTCTTGACCTGGTTGACTGTTGATAGCTTCAGATGATGCCTTGTATGCCTTTTAGACGTTTCCCTTTCAAAATTCCCGCTTATAATTCAAAACTGCTTGATTTATGTTGAAATCATCACTTTCAGCAGTTTCATAGCGCGCTACAAAACTGCTGAGTTATTTAAAACAGCTTGTTTTTAACCTGAGACCTTTATTAGCCAAGTGCTTGATTTCCAAAAACTTCTTTAGATTTTCCACAGGTCGAATAGGAATTTATATTTCTTCAGAAAGATAAGATCAAGCAAACTTGTCAAATTTTTGAAACAAAATCTTACTTGAAATGAAAACTCATTTAGCAGGTCCTTTAAGCTGGCTTAGCTGTGCCTTCAGATCTTCAATTTGTTTCTTCATAGCCTTATTCCCAGCTCTCAGTTGCATATTGATCCTTCTGATGTACTTGGCTTCTTTGATTGATGGTACTGTCCAGGTGTGAAATTGTGAATGGCCATCAACCACTGAATTCAGCTGGGCTTCTACAGCTGCATTCCCTTCCCATAGAGTTTTATAATACTTTGCGTGTATGACTGCATGTCTTCTAACGACTTTCTTCAATTTGGCAATCTCATACTTAGCTGATTCTAATTGGCTCTTCAGGGCTGCTATATTATTTTATTTAGGTGTAATGACCGTTTTGCCTGTGTTTTTCTGTGTCTCTTCCCCTGTTTCCTCTGTTCTTGGCAGTACTTCCTGTACTTGCTGGAATCTCCTTGTCATAGGTCTTCTAGGTTTAAAAACGAACTCTTCAGCTGGCTCATCAAATTTAAGCCTTTTTGAGGCCTTGGATTTCTTGGTGCTTTCTTGTTCTGACTGTATTAACTCGATTTGAACTGGTAGAGACTGCTCAAATTCAATAGCCTGTAATAAGTCATTTAAACTTGCCCTGGACACTGGACTTTCTTCGATTGTTATAGCTTTACCTTTTTCCTTATTCATCTGGCTTCTTGTTCTTATCCTTGAGACTACTTCAGATGTGCTTGTTTTAGGTACAGTCTTTTTAGCATGAGATTTTTCCTTAGTTGATTGCTGAGGTTGATCTTGGATGACGAGTGGCTTCACTTGTTTTCTTACTTGTGACTTTGGAACTCTTTTAGCTCTTGCTTCTGTTTGGAGCTCAGCTATTGTAAAATCTCTAGCAGGTGGAGGAGTGAGGCCAGTCTGGCTTTTGAAGCCAGCCATAAAAATGAATGAGTTCCAATCTCTGTCTATCTTTTGGAGTCCATCTAAAACCAGTAGTTTGATCAGACCATGATGAAACAAAGAGGTTTCACAATCTTCTTTCCTCAGCTGTACCTTATCACACATCTTACTCAAACTACGGAACAGATAAAAAGGTAAGTCTATGGAGACCTTCCCGGTGAAATGCAAAAGGAGTTTAAAATGGTAAGAGTAAACCTTGTTATACCTTCCTTCACAAGTCAGATATTTCTGTATGCAGGTGAGTAAGTGAGCATAATATTCTTTGACATAATTCCTGGGCACTGCCTTACTTAAATCTTCATTTACAAATTCATCCTTCAAAAACTCCTTACAAGGATTCATGTCAAATTTGAAGTTTTTAAACCATTCCTCTTGTCCTCGTGGGATCTCTGTCACAGTAGATATCACTTCTGGCAAAACCTGCAATTCTAACATGGCTACTTTTTAATTCAAGCCTGTGTAGTTAAGTGCAAATTCTTTAGTTACCTGTGCGTGTCCTCCTTGTAACTTTTTGCAAAACTTCCAGCACCCAGCCTTTTTAAATGCTTTCTTCACCTCTTTATTTCTCAGCGTTATATCCAGGCCTTCAGGCTCAGTCCTTAGACATTTGCCGGATCTGTGCTCCTTTTTCTCCATTGATTCTTCCAAATCCTCGCAAACAATAACTACCAGCTCCGGTTGGAATTGTGTTTCAGCTTCTATTTGAATTCAGCCTCGCTTGATTATCAGCCTCGCTTGATTATCAGCCTCGCTTGAATTTTAAATTTTTCCGTTTAAAATCTTTCAAGATGTAATCTTGCAGATTTGTCATTCATGCAAGACTTACGGCCATCATTAAGATTTATGCACGGTTGTCTTTCTTGGGAATGATAATTCGTGCGTATCAACAGATCTAGTGGTGGTGATAGTGACAATGAGTGGTAAAATGTGATAAGAGAGGTACATGAGCTGACATGAGAGGACACGGCCTATGACTCACCTAACGGATTTGATATTTCGGGAAAGATTCGCTGCGAAAAGTACGAATCCATGATTTTGCAGCGCGGTCAGTTTTAAATTTGAATGATGCGCTGTGAAACTCCCTAATCATGATGCGCTGCGAAACTGCCTAATCATGATTGCTCTGCGAAATTACAAAAAGACACGGTGGCTGACATAAGATAAAAGGTGGCTATGAAACAATGGTAGATGGAGGGGAACCAATGGGAGCTGAGAACAACTTAACTCAAAAACTCTTCAAAACTTCAGATTCTAAGGGAAGACAATTAAAACAAAAATAAACTAGCACTGACCTTTGTCATCGGGCTAGGATGAAAAGTTACATATATCAATTTTAGTTCTAAGTGATAACAGTGGCTCCACTTGGGATAGTGTGCTCCTGTAGTACACTAAGAACTCGTATGTCCAGTGCTTTGTCCAATTTATGAAAACATAGATGGAGTTTACAAGCATCCTTTTCTAGCTTTGTGAGCCTTCACCTCGGGCTTGAGCTTCCTGTTCAGCTTGTCATTTATTTGCAACAAAGAAAGACTAATAAAACGGTTATGTACAATGTTGTGAGAAACTTGGCAGAGATTCAATCAATTGTAATGCTTTAGGAACCTGCCATTAACAGGTCCTCCAACATACGGTGTTCCATCAATCTCTTGTAGAATGTAGGTGTTATTCCCATGGAAAGCAGAAATTTGATATGGCCCTTTCCACAAATTTTCAAATTTACCATGTTTACCTTTCTCTTCAGTTCTAGCTTCCCATTTCAAGACTTTATCATGAATCTGGAATGTAACTTCTTTGATCTTTTTGTCAAATGCTCTCTTGATCCTGTTCTGGTTTTGTTGATGACTGTCAAACACCTCATTTCTTTTCTCTTGCAAAGCTATTAGCTGATTAATCCTTCGTTGCATAGCATTTGGTTCTTCTTCTAGTCCTTGAATCAACTTCATTACTGGTACTCCAAGGGATGTTGGAAATATAGCCTCTGCCCCATATACTAGCTCATATGGTGATGTTCCAATGGACCTCTTTGTGCAAATCCGGTCAGCCCACAAAGCATATCTCAGTTTCAAATGCCAAGCTTTTTTATTTTCTTGCACCAGCTTCTTAATGATTCTCACAAGGCTCTTGTTTGATGACTCAGCCAAACCATTCCCCTGTGGATAATAAGCAGTGGAATGTCCAAGGGAGATTTGATACTGATGACAAAAATTAATCATCCTTTTGGACTTGAAAGCTTGAGCATTGTCTGTAATGATCTTGATTGGGCAACCAAATCTTGATAATATATTATTTTCTAAGAAAGAAATAATCACTGAATCATTTGCTTGCCTTGTGGGTATTGCTTCTATCCATTTTGTAAAGTAATCGGTGGCTGTGAGAATCCAGCGATGCTGTCCTGATGAAGGAGGATGGATTTCCCCTATAAAGTCTAATCCCCACTGCTGGAAAGGTGCTTCAACATAAATAGGAACCAAGGGCATTGGCATAAGCTTTCTCTTTCCTTCAAACACTTGACATTCATGGCATGTGGCTATCTTTTTATAGATATCTCTAAACATAGTTGGCCAAAAATAGCCAGCTCTCAAAACCTTGTTTGCAGTGGCTTTCCAATAGTGATGTCCTCCACAATCCCCTTTATGAAACTCATCAATTACTTTATCAGCTTCTTCTTCAATGAGGCAGTTTAATAATATTCCTCCTGCATCTTTCCAAAACAAATTTTGGTCATACAAAAAATATCTGAGATATTTCAATTTGGTAAACCGAGCTTTGGATTTTGAAAGATTATCAGGAGCTCTATTATGCTGCAAAACAAATGCTAAATCCTTGTACCATTCTGAGATCAAGAATTTCTCATTTATTTGGACCAATTCCTCTTCATTTTCAGAAATTTCTGAGATTTCTGTGCTTAAATTAATATCAATACATTCCAAATTTGACTGAGTCAACAATTTGGCTAGGCCTTGACCCTTTACCAACTTTGTGGGTTTGATCTCAATGTCATACTCCAGCAATTTTGCTATCCACTTTCCCCTTTTTCCATCTGGATCAGCTTGTGTAAGAATATCTTTTATAACAGCATTTGGGACGTAGGCAACAATGTGAGAGTGTAAAACATAGATTCTGAAATCCTTAATTGCTTTCACCAATGCATAGGCTTGTTTCTCTAAGATATTATATTTCAATTCAGCATTGGCTAATGTCTTGCTAAAGAAAGAAATGGGTTGTTCAGTACCTTGACTTCCTTTTTGCAATAAAACTCCAGCAATTGTGTCTTCAGAAGCGAATGTGAAGATAAGGAACTCCTTGGTAAAATCCGGGCTGATGAGTACTGGTGCTTGAGTAAGTGCCTTCTTGATCTCTTCAAATGATTTCTTTGCTTCAACTGTCCATTTAAAATCTGCTCCTTTCTTTAACATCTTTGTTATGTTCTTGACAACTTCAGCAAAATTAGGAATGAATCTTCTAACAAAGTTAACTTTCCCAAGAAAGGATTGAATCTCCTTCTTACTCCTTGGTAAATCTAATTTTTGAATTGCACTAACTCTATTAGGATCAATCCTAATTCCTTCTTGAGAAATAATATGTCCAAGCAATTTGCCAGAAGTTAGAGTGAAAATACTTTTGGTTGGGTTTAGAGAAATACCAAACCTCCTACACTTCAGTAGGACCCTTTCAAGGTGCTTTAAGTGGTCTTATTCCCTTTTTGAAAAAACTGTGGTGTCATCAAGATAAACCACCACTGATTTGTCCTTTTCTTCAGCAAAAGAAATATCCATTGCTCTCTGGAAAGTGGCTCCCGCGTTCATGAGGCCAAATGGCATTTTTGCATACATGAATGTTCCCCATGGTGTAGTGAAGGCCGTTTTCTCCTGATCATCTGGGTGAACAAGAATCTGATTGTACCCTGAGAAACCATCAAGCATAGACATCCTTTGTGAACCAACAATGTTTTGCAGAATGAAATCCATTTTGGGGAGGGGGTAATTATCTTTCAATGAAGCTTTGTTTAATTTTCTGAAGTCTATACAAATTCTGATCTCTCCATTCTTTTTTCTGAGTGGTACCAAGTTAGCAAGCCAATTTGAGAATCTGATTGGGACAATAATTTTAGCATCAAAGAGATTTTTCACTTCTTTTTCAATCATTGGTATTAGAAGAGGATTAATTCTTCTTAGCTTCTGCTTAAAAGGCTTTTCATTCTGCTTAATAGGAATGGTATGTTGTATGATTGAAGAGTCATATTGTTTCAAGTCAGCATAACTCCATGCAAAAACATCAATGAATCTTTTCATCATCTCAACATATTTAGTCTTCATATCAGCTGAAAGGAATTTTGAAATCTTGACTATCTTAGGCACAACCGAGTCTCCTAAATTGCAGCTTTCTACTTCTTCTTCATTAGCTTGTAGTCTTGGTGCTTTGAACACATCATTTTGATCAAATAATTTCTCAAGGGGAATGAGGCCTTTAGGAATTAAGTTGTTTTGTAATTGTAAGACTTCAGAGCTTTCCTTTGACTCTATTAACATATTCTGCTGATCTATCTGATTGTGTTCAAACTCTCCTTTTAATTCAATGAAGTTCCTTACATGCTGATCATCCTCAAAAACTTGCCAATTTGTGATATTATCCGGTATAACTGGTCTATGGCGAACCTCCACTTCATAATTTTCAGAAGAGTGCTTAGGAATGATAAAGAGACTGGCCGAAACAGCAAGAGAATCTGCAATAGAGTTTTGATCTCTAGTTTTGATGCTAAAAGAATAGGATTGAAATTTTTCCAACATTTCCAACACTAAATTTCTGTATGCTCTCATCCTTGTATCCTTAGTTTGATATGTACCTTCTACTTGTTTAATTACCAATTCAGAATCTCCACAAACAACAATGTTTCTAGCTTTCAATTTTATCAAGGCTTCCAAACCTAAAATCAGAGATTCGTACTCAGCCATATTGTTGGTACAATCAAAGTTTAATTTGTATGAGAGAAACTTACTTTCTTCAGTTGGACTAGTGATCCAAATCCCAGCTCCTGCCCCTTCTTTTCCTGCTGATCCATCAAAGTATAATGACCAGCAGCCCATGATGTCTCTTTCATCTCCTTGCTGCCCTTCTTGACACTGATTTTCCGCAGGTTCATCTTGTGATTCTTTTGCAACTGATTCATTGAAAAGGATAGCTGACCCAAGACCAGTATCACATGAATAAATAGGAAAATTCTGAGGCTTGTCTTTTCTGCTTACCATGTAGGCCATCCTTGTCTCGCGATACAACCTCCTTTGTTCACCAAACACTGGGATGGTAGCATATGTAAGGTCCATCTGCATTGTGCCCTTGATTTTTGCTGCCCATGACCTTGAAAGAAGCATCCCAAACTTTGGTGGAATGTCTGCAACAACAATATCCATAACAATTGTTTTTGCTGGAATTTGTGTGAGCCCCACAACAACATCTTTTATCAAACCAATGCAATGGACTCTTTTTGAATCAAAGGAAAATAAATCCTTATATGGCCTAGTTACCTCTAACCCCAGTCTTTCCATGATTACCTTAGGCATGAGATTATGTGATGCCCCTGAGTCTAACATAGCATTATGTAGAGTCATATCATGAATGCTAATGCTTATGTAAAAAGGGGGAAACTCTTCATTTTGTTCATCCTCAAGTCTTGGGCCCAAGCAGATAATAGGGTTATCTTCTTGTACATTTAGGATATCAGCCACTCCTAGTTGTGAATTAAGCATTTCAACAATTTTTCTTCTGTATTTGTCTACCTTGAGAATTTCATTAAAAGGGACTGATATCTTAATTTTTGCAATCTCATTCTCAAGATTAAAAACATAAGTAGTCTTGTCAATTTCTTTAGGAGGAGGAAGGATTTGAATATCCTTTTTGACAAGAGGAGAATCATCCTTACCTTCAACCACCTTTGATTTTTCCTTTTTATCTTCAACTGTCTTTGAGGTATTCTTCTTGGGCTGTGCTTTGTTTGCTGTAATAGGAACATCTCTATTCCTAAGATTATACTGCTTTTGCATCTCAAAGATAGCGTGCTGATATCCCTTTAAAAAATCTGAAGGCTCTTCTCCTGATTTTATCATACTGGACTCATCATGTTCCTCCTTAGTCAAGAAAATCCCTGACACTTCTTCATCAAAACAATGGATTGATTCCTCAGGGACTTCAGGTTCATCTTCTTCATCTACCAAATTTTGTTGGAAGGGAGGTCTCACTGGAGGATCTGCCTGCTGATTTCTGTTGTCTCTTGGCCTTTGCTGATTCTGACGTCTTCTAAACTGAGGGTTCCTGAATTGAGGTTCCTGTTGTGCTGGAGGAGCAGAAACATTCCCAAGAGCTAGTCGGTCCATCAATTTCTCCATGGTTTTCATCACTGTTTCAAACTTGTCTTCTTGAGCAGAGGTAGAAGGTTTCTCTTCTTCCTTCAGCTTAGTCTTTGCCATCTTTGATTTCTTAGTAGCAAGCATATTCACCTCTACCTTAATTGCATCATTTTGCATGTCAGCAAGAGAGGCAGACTCCCTTTCTCTGAGTAAAAGAGAGAAATCTGAATCAAATGATTCAACATATCTCAACTGTGCCAAAGCTCTAGGAGGTTTCAAATGAGCTGGAATAGAATTGTATATTTTGTTAAACCTCTTAGAGAAGTTTTGGACAGTTTCGTCTGGAGCTCTTCTAAGATTGTTGTATTCGGTAAGGGCTTGGACAAGGTTGGTTCTGTTTCCCCATTTCCTTAGAAAGCTATCTTCAAATTCTACCCAACTATGAATGCTTCCGGCTCTAAGGGCTTTAAACCATTTTCTGACTTCCCCAATGAAAGTTTGAGCAAACAATCTTAGTTTTACATCTTCATCATCCACTTCTTCCCTATCAACAAAATCATTGAACCTATCCACATGTTCCTTTGCTGTAATATCTTCATCTCCTCCCCATGTTGGAATTATGGCAGCATATTTGCTAGGAAGATTATGTAAAACAACAGGGAGAGCTAGAGGAGCATACCTAGCAGGTATAGCCATAATGAATGGAGGAGCAGTGATAACAGGTATTGTATGACCGGTGGGAGCAAAACTAGTGTGAGATAGTGTCTGAGGACTATTTGGACTAGCAGAGGCAGAAGATAAAGTATTGGTACGAAAAGGACTATTTGGACTTTGCAAACCACTGACAAAGGAACTCCAATTTGGGAGAGGTAAACCGGTTTTGGATTTGAGCAAAACTTCAAAAGGATCAAGCTCTTTGAGTTGATTCAAATCTTCTTCTTCTAACAGTAATTCTGAAGTAACAACCTCCCAAAACTCTTCCTTATCTTTTTGTGACACTAAGGATGAAGTATCAATGCCTCTTTTTTGTAAATCTAAAATAATTCCAATAAGTTCTTCTTCGTTCTCAGACCTCAACAATACCTCATGAATTTTATCATCTACAATTTTATCTTCAGGACTTCTAGAAAATTCAGGGAACAAAGATTTTGATACAGATGAAGTACCTGGTATATCAGGAAATCTTTGCCTGCTCCTTGAGATGGTGTTTGGATTATCCACAGGAGTAGGTGGATCTGGGTCAGGATTACTCCTTGTATATCTTCCTCTCGAAGCCACCTTTTTAACTTTAAGATTGTATGGAGTCACCAAGGTAGAATGCAGCCTCGAAAACCTTCTGAGCTCCTGCTACCTTCAGAAGTTCAGCTTCATGATTTCGGGAATGAGTAATCTTCAGGCTCCCGGCAGACGCACCAAAATGTTATCTCAAAATCAGACCCTGATAGGCTGCTGGTCAGGTTGACTCTAAGTAACTATTTCAAACCTACTTTAGGCTGAGGCCTAGCCTCCTCAACCTGAGAGGGCTCTCTCTTGATGGATTAATGATTTTGATTAAAGATAAGATGGCTAACTCTTATAGAACAACTGTGAAAAATATGAATGCTGGAAACACATTAAACAACTATCCATTGGGCTTATGGAGTCAACAACACCTCAATATAACAGTGAACTTAACCTTACATGGAAGTCAGGGCATTCAACATTTAGACATTCAGGACATCAACTCATATGGGACCACACAGTTTATAAATGTATACAGGAAATCAGAGCACATCCAGTGAATTCTGAGTGATTATACATCTATACCACTGTAAGAATTAAGAAAATGACAACATCACATATTCTGAACATAAGAAATCCTTCATGAATCCTGAGAAGTAAAGTCAAAATTATATTACTGAAAATGAGTCTTACATAAGCCAAATACAAGCTTTGTTATAAAGTTTTCCAACCCTGATTACATTTCTGTTTCAGCTATATATAGAGCTCTTATTCTAACTGATCGAGATTCCTCCTCCAGCATGAGGGGAATTCGAAAACTACTTCTAATGAAACCTATTAACCCTTTAACTAACTAATAAATACAACAAAGTGTTGACTGGAGTTTTTTTTTAGAGATCTAAATCAACTATGACTCTAACTCCATATTACATGCATGATGGCTTTAATTAAGATGATTCCTCGTTCTTTGACATCTGATTCCCTTCTAGTTTAGTTGTGATGGTCTTCAAGGCTCCATGGTTGTCTTCAATGACACCTATTTTCCAATGCCCTGAAAGATAGGAAACTACCCCTGTTTACTGGTCTTTAGTTTTCCCCAAAATATTCGAATGGAAATAAGCATGTCCTTTATCCTTTAATTACCCAAAATGGAGCAGACTGCCACGTCCTTGATGCGTTCTAAGCTTTTCCCCATGTACATGTGTGCAGGCAAAAGTTTCTTGTAAACTGTTTGATATATCCTGAACTGTGGTAAATGTGCTCACTTTACGGCAAAAATTTAAAGTTGGATTTGAATATATATTTTCTCCACCTGTCTTGACCTGGTTGACTGTTGATAGCTTCAGATGATGCCTTGTATGCCTTTTAGACGTTTCCCTTTCAAAATTCCCGCTTATAATTCAAAACTGTTTGATTTACGTTGAAATCATCACTTTCAGCAGTTTCGTAGCGCGCTACGAAAATGCTGAGTTATTTAAAACAGCTTGTTTTTAACCTGAGACCTTTATTAGCCAAGTGCTTGATTTCCAAAAACTTCTTTAGACTTTCCACAGGTCGAATAGGAATTTATATTTCTTCAGAAAGATAAGATCAAGCAAACTTGTCAAAATTTTGAAACAAAATCTTACTTGAAATGAAAACTCATTTAGCAGATCCTTTAAACTGGCTTAGCTGTGCCTTCAGATCTTCAATTTGTTTCTTCATAGGCTTATTCCCAACTCTCAGTTGCATATTGATCCTTCTGATGTACTTGGCTTCTTTGATTGATGGTACTGTCCAGGTGTGAAATTGTGAATGGCCATCAACCCCTGAATTCAGCTGGGCTTCTACAGCTGCATTCCCTTCCCATAGAGTTTTATAATACTTTGCGTGTATGACTGCATGTCTTCTAACGGCTTTCTTCAATTTGGCAATCTCATACTTAGCTGATTCTAATTGGCTCTTCAGGGCTGCTATATTATTTTCTTTAGGTGTAATGACCGTTTTGCCTGCGTTTTTCTGTGTCTCTTCCCCTGTTTCCTCTGTTCTTGGCAGTACTTCCTGTACTTGCTGGAATCTCCTTGTCATAGGTCTTCTAGGTTTAAAAACGAACTCTTCAGCTGGCTCATCAAATTTAAGCCTTTTCGAGGCCTTGGATTTCTTGGTGCTTTCTTGTTCTGACTATATTAACTCGATTTGAACTGGTATAGACTGCTCAAATTCAATAGCCTGTAATAAGTCATTTAAACTTGCCTTGGACACTGGACTTTCTTTGACTGCTATAGCTTTACCTTTTTCCTTATTCATCTGGCTTCTTGTTCTTATCCTTGAGACTACTTCAAATGTGCTTGTTTCAGGTACAGTATTTTTACCATGAGCTTTTTCCTTAGTTGATTGCTGAGGTTGATCTTGGATGACGAGTGGCTTCACTTGTTTTCTTACTTGTGACTTTGGAACTCTTTTAGCTCTTGCTTCTGTTTGGAGCTCAGCTATTGTAAAATCTCTAGCAGGTGGAGGAGTGAGGCCAGTCTGGCTTTTGAAGCCAGCCATAAAAATGAATGAATTCCAATCTCTGTCTATCTTTTGGAGTCCATCTAAAACCAGTAGTTTGATCAAACCATGATGAAACAAAGAGGTTTCACAATCCTCTTTCCTTAGCTGTACCTTATCACACATCTTACTCAAACTACGGAATAGATAAAAAGGTAAGTCTATGGAGACCTTCCCGGTGAAATGCAAAAGGAGTTTAAAATGGTAAGAGTAAACCTTGTTATACCTTCCTTCACAAGTCAGATATTTCTGTATGCAGGTGAGTAAGTGAGCATAATATTCTTTGACATAATTCCTGGGCACTGCCTTACTTAAATATTCATTTACAAATTCATCCTTCAAAAACTCCTTACAAGGATTCATGTCAAATTTGAAGTTTTTAAACCATTCCTCTTGTCCTCGTGGGATCTCTGTCACAGTAGATATCACTTCTGGCGAAACCTGCAATTCTAACATGGCTACTTTTGAATTCAAGCCTGTGTAGTTAAGTGCAAATTCTTTAGTTACCTGTGCGTGTCCTCCTTGTAACTTTTTGCAAAACTTCCAGCACCCGGCCTTTTTAAATGCTTTCTTCACCTCTTCATTTCTCAGCGTTATATCCAGGCCTTCAGGCTCAGTCCTTAGACATTTGCCGGATCTGTGCTCCTTTTTCTCCATTGATTCTTCCAAATCCTCGCAAACAATAACTACCAGCTCCGGTTGGAATTGTGTTTCAGCTTCTATTTGAATTCAGCCTCGCTTGATTATCAGCCTCGCTTGAATTTTAAATTTTTCCGTTTAAAATCTTTCAAGATGTAATCTTGCAGATTTGTCATTCATGCAAGACTTACGACCATCATTCAGATTTATGCACGGTTGTTTTTCTTGGGAATGATAATTCGTGCGTATCAACAGATCTAGTGGTGGTGATAGTGGCAATGAGTGGTAAAATGTGATAAGAGAGGTACATGAGCTGACATGAGAGGACACGGCCTATAAATCACCTAACGGATTTGATATTTCGGGAAAGATTCACTGCGAAAAGTACGAATCCATGATTTCACAGCGCGGTCAGTTTTAAATTTGAATGATGCGCTGCGAAACTGCCTAATCATGATGCGCTGCGAAACTGCCTAATCATGATTGCGCTGCGAAACTGCCTAATCATGATTGCGCTGCGAAATTACAAAAAGACACGGTGGCTGACATAAGATAACAGGTGGCTATGAAACAATGGTAGATGGAGGGGAACCAATGGGAGCTGAGAACAACTTAACTCAAAAACTCTTCAAAACTTTAGATTCTAAGGGAAGACAATTAAAACAAAAATAAACTAGCACTGACCTTTGTCATCGGGCTAGGATGAAAAGTTACATATATCAATTTTAGTTCTAAGTGATAACAGGTGCATTTGAAGTTTAGTCTGTAAGCATGACCCTCTGCATGGCTGTTATGTGTATTGTGAATCCATATTCCTGCCCATGCTCCTAGCTTATTAACAGAACCATCAAACTCTAAATACCATGTGATTTCTTGCTTGTGGTTAGTATTAAGAGTTTCAGTCATTTTAGGATTGGGCGGACTTGGGTTTTGTGCTTCATGTGGTTCTTCTTGTATGCTGGTTGCACTAATTGTTTTAACAGTTTCACAGGTATGGGCAACCGACTCTTGATTGATGCATGTTTCTTGTTCTAAAGGCAAAGGCTTCTCATCAGTGGAAGGGTAGCTATAACTATTGAACAATATAAAGGAATCCATATCAAAATGGATTGAGTAAATGGGAAAGTTTTGGGGTTTTTCCTCACTACTTACCACATACTTCATCAGTGTTTCTCTATATAGTCTCTTTGGTTGCCCAAAGACTGAAATAGTGGCATAGGAGAGGTCTAGTTGGAGAGATCCTTGGAGTTTTTCTCCCCAAGATCTTGATAAGAGCATGCCATACTTTGGTGGAATATCAGCTACCACCATGTCCATTAGGATCGTTTTGTTGGGAAATTGGACTAAAGACACACAAAGGTCTTTGATTAAGCCTAAACACTTGACCTGACTAGAATCAAATGAGAATAAGTCTTTGTAGGGTCTAGTGACATCAAGGTTTAGCTTCTCCATTACAGCTTTGGGCATTAGATTGTGTGAAGCACCTGAATCAAACATAGCATTGTGCAACACTTTATCATGAATGTGCACACTGACATAAAAGGGTAGAACAGGTCCATGTCTTGATTTACCATTGACTTCAGGACCAAAAAGTAATTCAGGTTGATTATCTAAGACATTAACATCATCCCTGTTCTCTGGCATTTGCAGTGATCTTTTGATTTGCTGTCTGTACACATCATGTTTGGCAAGCTCAGAGAGAGGAATAGATATCTTTAATTTACCAATTTCTGCTTCTAAATCAAAAGGTTTTTCTGACTGTGTTTTAGTATTGTGACTGGTAGATTTTCCCTTTTCAATTGTGTCTTCAGTGATCTTCTCTTGGTTATGAGTGACTTCTTGAGATTGTTCTGTTTTGGGAAGGCTTTGAGGAGTGCTATTTACATTGTCTTTTGAGGGAAAGGATACAAAAGGCTGGTTATTAGAGGGCTGCATGTCAGATACATCCTCTATGGTCACTTCCTTTAATTTTGGATCTGTTTTATCAGCAGGTTCTATGATAGCGACCTTGTCTTTTACTTTCTTAGCTTGCTTGGCATCCTTTGGCTTGATGGGATCAGACACATCAATGGTTCTTGTTCTCAATTTGTATTGTTTATGGACTTCGTAGACAGCTGAATCATAGCCTTGTTTGAAGTCAAAGGACTCTCCAGACTTGGTCTGAAATTGCTTTATATCATGGTCATCTTGGTCTTCTTGGGTTAGGAATACTTGTTGTTCACTTTTCAAACCCATCAAGTTTATGTGAGTGTCCTCTGTCTGCTCACTAGATGTGGATGCTTCAGCATAGTTTTCATGAAAAGGAGGTCTTATGTCATGGTCAAGACTTGCCCTTCCAACGTTTGGGTTCTGATTTTTTCTAAAGTTTGGATTTCTGATAGGATTGTTTTGCTGTCCTTCCCATGAGGCTTTTCTTTCAATAGTTCCCATTCTATTTTCAAAGTTGTCCATACCTTTGATGATTGTGTCCAATTTTTGCTCAAAGGCTGAAGGTTCATCTTTGAAAGTGGTTCTTCTCTTAGCTCTTGCTCTATTTCGCTTGGCAATCAGATTTGCCTCCACACTAATAGCTACATTCTGCATGTCTGCTAAGTTTTGAGGGGCTCTTTCCCTTAACTGATAAGCCATGTCTGAATCAAATCCATCAGGGAATTTGTATAAAGCAAGATCAGGTGGAGGTCTAAGGTTTTGTGGAATAGCGTTGTAAACATTGTTAAACCTGGCACAATAGTCTAAGACAGCTTCTTGAGGGCCTCTTTTGATAGTGTCATACTCAGATAATATGTGCAGAGGGTCCTTCTTCTTCTCCCATCTGTTAAGAAATGTTTGGTAAAGGGCCTCTGGGTCAGCTATGGAATTTGCAGCAAGAGCTCTAAACCAGGGCCTTACATCTCTTGTTAAACTTGGTACAAAAATCTTCATTCTTACACTATCATCATTTATTTCATAACTCTCAAAATAGTCCTACATTTTCTTGGTATGTTGCAGGGCTGTGCCAGAACAAGTAGCATCAAAATATAAAATTTTGGTTTGATAATCCTGAGGCATAGCCCCTGGATTTGCAGGTAACCGTAAAGGTGCATATCTGTTAGCCATATTTACAGGGATAAGTGGAACGACTGGAATAGCTAGAAGAGCTGTAATAACAGTGGTGGTAGTGGTAGTATGCGCAGTGAATGGAGGTGTGGAAAAGGTGCTTGGAGAGGTGGATGATGAACAAGGGGAAGTAGGGGTTGAACGAAATAAAACTTTAACAGGGGTTGGAAAACAGCTTGGCTGAACTGTTTCAGGGCTAGAATCATCAAACTCTTCTTTTTTCTGTTTGCTAAGGTTTCTAGAGATTAAATTGGGATTTTCAAAAACAACTGGTAGATTTGGGTCTAGATTTGACCTAGTATTATGTGTTTTCTTCTTGGGAGCCAGCTTCTAACATGTTTTTTTTTTTGGAATTTTCTGAATAAGGTCCCCAGTGGAGTCGCCAATGATGTTATCACTCAGGTTGTCTCTTGGCTCCTTAAGGGATACGACCGAGTGGTGGGCTCCAGTATTGCAGCAATAATGCTGCAACTCCTGGGACTCCCTTCTTTACTTTTATCAACCCGGTAGTTCGTAACAAACTTGGAAGCGACGGTGTTGTATGCACAAGTACTAGCTCTTGCCGTAGCTGTCACTTGGTCAGCTGGCACAAGTCCGCTAGCGGCTTAAGCCAACCTCTATGAGCTCTTAGAAGAAACTTTGTAACTGATGGATGGAAGCTAACTCAAAGGAAGATGATCTACTTGCGGGAAGAAACTGAAAGCCAAAAGGTAACGTAAGCCCTAGCAAACCCTAATTCTACCAGCTAGTCCTACTGATACAAAGAGGAGAATGCAAACTATTAAAAGAGATGCCATTACTTCTATGAAGGTAAAATGCACATGTCTAGGCTACCTCTATCTGAAGTAAACATCTTTTTGTATTTTTGAATAAGTTATCAGAATTATCATGCATGTGTTTTAACTGGCTTTTTACTGTGCAGGGGTCGATCAAGGAAGAGAAATGCTTGGAAAAGGTTGGGAAGGTTCATAGAGGGTCTAAGGAGTCCCTAACACTCTTCTAGAGAGTTTCACAAAGTTTGGCTATCCAGCAACCTCATTTGTGAGCTTCTACAGGAAGTCTGCAGGGGTTCTACAGGATGTTTCAGGGATTTCTACAGGATGTTCAGAAATTTCTACAGGATGTTTTAAAATTGGGTTTTGGAGGATGGGTGAGTGAGGGAAGGTGCATGAATGGATAGGGAGGTAGGGTAGGGGCTTGAAATGACCCAGGGACTGATGGATGGAGTGATGAGAGAGTGTGGAAAGTTGGCTTGGCTTAAATAAGGCTAAGACATTGGAGGAGAAAGAAGGTAGGGTTACGTGGGCAGAAGAATGGTTGTGAGACGAGGAACCTAACTAAAAGATGGAGAAGCTAGCCTGGACGAAGCTTGGGTGGATGAGAGAGTGGTGGAGATGCCCTGCACGGTGTACACTTAACCGAATCAACCAAGTCCTGCACACAATCGAAATCTTAGCTAATCTAATCTAACTGTCAATGAAACAAATGAACAACGGCTTTATTTATAAAGAGAACCATGTACAACACTTAAGCAAAGAAAAATTTCAAAGGTCTGAATGCATAACTAACTTCTACAAATGAAAGCATTACACCAAAGATTGCATGGTCAAGCAAACTAGTGTTTTTGTTGGGCAACACTGTTTCTACAATTCCAGCCCTTGATCCAATGAGGGAGAGGTGAAACTGAGAGTGTTGTCAACCCTTTTTCTTGGATCTTTTTCTGTTATTATCCTACCAATCTACTCTACACATCTGAAGCAATTCTATTTATCAACAGTGACCTATTTAACCAACACAACTAAATCTTGCTCAACAGAAACATGTTTCAAATGCATAAAAGGAAAATCACGACGCATAAAGAAAAGAAAACAATACAAAGAAGGAGGCCCTAGGCTCTTAGGTTGGGCCCAACCCCGAGAGCTATGGCTCCTATAGAAAAATCAGAGCTAATATCAAATCAGACTACTTCTCATTATCAAAAAATAATCATAAGTCAAGAGTTATGCCAACAATGGCTACAAGAGAACAAAATGAAGCTAGCAGCACTGTAGTGCAAAGTATGCAAGAGTTTCCAAAAGTCCCTCACGAAGGCTGAGGCCTTAACATTTATACACCACGAGGCCTTAGCTGGCCTCCTAAATCTATGGGACTTGGCTGCCCAAACTGTGAGTGAACAACTCCTTCCAAAATCTGTTTGGCTGCCTTCTAGATCCGGTTTTGGTGGCCTTTGGAGCTCGGAGTTGGGGGTGAAGATCCTGAGGGAGGTTATTTAATGCCATAGACAACCCCCCTACGAATCCTCAACCTAAGCTTGGCTGTCTCCTAGCCTATGACTGCTCGGTTTTGCTCCAACATATGTCAAAAAACCTGAAATGAGCACGTGTTAGCCACCTAGGAAGAGTGACTACCCTTATTCGTAAAAATGACATAAAGATACTAAAAAATAATGCATAAGTTATGAAAAATGAAGGATTGAACAAGGATAATTAGGCCAAATGAGCCCAAAATGTTACCAAATTTGGGGCTCATCATCACCCCCCTGCTAAAATGATTGCTCATCCCTGAGCAACTAGTCCAGCTCCTCGTCTTTCATTGCTTTAATCGCCACTCTCACATCCCATGCTTCTGAAGTAGTATCCTCGTCACTGTCATGGAACCTGGCCTTCCTTTCCACCTCTTCCCACTGCTTATGCTCTTCTTTTTCTGTGCTTCCTTCTACCAATCCTAAAAGCAAAGGTGGGCTTAGCTTGAGGCCGATCCAGCTAGCCTGTAGGTTCTACATGGACTTCTTGTAGAGAGGCACCCGTGCCAGGGCCTCCCTCATTCTGGTTGGAGTGTGATATTCCCTGATTTTGAGGCTGTGGGACAATGTTTTCCACCTACGGGTGCAAGCATGAACACAATTGTCCCCTAATAATCGCTCCATATCCTCGAAGTGTGCTATAGCCTGAGCCTGCTGATCCATGTATTTTAATAAAGCCTGAGAGTTGGTTTCTAGGTGCTGGTGGGATGATATCAATGCGGTGGGGTCCCCTGGCTCTGCTCTAATCAACAGTGGTTCATGTAACTCTCGGTTCATAACATCTTTGACGTCTGCCGCTCTCTTTTCCTTGTGGTTTAACCATGAAGTTAGTGCCATCAACTGCATATCTCCCACAACTGTGTTGGGGTCCCATGAAGTTAGATTTGGAAGGGCCAAATTATGGAGGTGGAACTTTGATAGCTTGGCCTTGTCCTCCATTGAACTGCTATTACATAAATCTGTGAACTGCTGGGGGTTTTGGATTTGGGAGATACCCCTCTGTGCCAAGGCATTAATTTGGAATTGCAGCCACTGGTCCCATAGGTATAGGCCATAAGATTTGGTCGGCTGCCTACATTGCAGAGCATCCATAACCCAACTGGCCATGCGGGCCAGTTGTGCCTCCTTTTCTTGCACCTGTTGTTTTAGAGCTTTTATCTCTATGTTTGCCTGCAATTCTCTTTCTTGTAGTTGCTGGTTTAGTTCCTCAAGATCAGCTTGCATTCCTTCCTTGCCTTGAGGTCCTGCTGTGGTGTCCTCTGATGTTGTGCCCCTCTCTTTCCTCTGTCCTTGTAGCTGTAGTTTGAGCTTCTCATTTTCTTCCTGTAGAAATACTCGCTGGCAGTTTCCCACATGTTTTTCCATGGCCAATTCTCTTCTTGCCTCCTTGAGTTGTTCCTCCAAGGGGCCTATATCTGCTACTCCTTTAGACTTATATATTCTCATCCATGTGTGGGTCCTCACTCTTTCTTCCTCCAGTGCAAAGAAAAGTGGCACTGTGAATTTCTGTGGAATGATTTTCCCGGCCTCCAAAAAGTTATAATAAGAGCCCAAGCTGGGCTGGGGGCTAGGTTCCATAATGTGCTCTACCTCTTCTTCCCTTTGTGGTGATTTGGCTGCCTCCCCCTCCATTCTTTCGGTCTCCTTGAGCCTGGCCAATGTTTCCTGTAGAACGGCTTTAGCATCCTGTAGAGGGGTTTTTGAAGCTAACCTTTCCATTCTCTCCCTCCAGGTAGTTGTCTTCGGGCTCCCCCGCTCATAAGTGACTGATACTTTGGAGGGGGACTTCTCCTTTGGCGAGGTAGGGGTGTCTTCAATGGTAATTGGGTCTTTGGATGGAGGTTGGGGCCTGCCGATTTTAATTCTTACACTCCTTCTTGCTTTGAAATACAGAGGAGTCTCCCTCTTTCGTTTTTCCTTTGGCTTGGGAGAGGTACTTAGGGTGGCCAGCACAGCTGCTGCCTCCCTAGCAAGAATTTCGGCCGTTTTCTCCTTCTGTTTTCCTTTTTCAGGACTTCCTGTAGAAAGCCCTGTAGTGGCTGATTTCTGGCTTCCTGTAGAAGCCGTTTTTAACCTTCCTATAGAAATAGACGGCACTGTTTTAGCCTGCTTGGCTGAGGGTGCCTTAGAGGTGCCCTCACTGACGTGGACTTTTTCAGTCCTTTCCACCCTGCTCTGTAGTCTTTTCTCCCTGGGTGTTGGTGTGGTTTTGTCACCCCCTGTTTTGGCAGCTTGGTTTTTCTCTTGTTTTCCCTTCTGTTCTTTCTTTGGTGTTTTGCCCGGGGTTTCTTGGCCTTTACCTTTCTTCTCTGCTTGAGTGTGTTCCTTCTCCTCGCTGATGAAGGAGGTGAGCTCCTCAGCCAAAATTCGGATGTCATCATCCTTAGTCAGATTTCGAAAAGTTTCCCGGAGAGAGGGACGGTGTACGTGTGGAGTGCATCTTCCACGAGGAGCTTGATGAGCCCATGATGGGGTATCTGGTCTGGTGTTCCCTCTCTCAGTTTGGTGGCACACTCAGTCATGGATTGCAGGAGGAAGTAAGGAATGCTCAACTTTTGCTCTGAGGGTAGGTCCATTTGGTGCCTGAGTTTTGTGAGAAACTGGAAATGATAGCCATACACGATGCTAAATCGCCCTTCACACGTAATATACTTCATAATCTGGAGGCTGACCTCACTCCAGAATGGCTGTAGGCTGGTTCTTCGAACTCCATTCTTGTCCTCTGAGAATTGTTCCACTGGCAAGAAGAACTCCTTCTTAGATTTCTGACCCAGTTTTCTCTCCTCCTTATCCCAGGGTACCCCCATCGGTAGTTCAGTTACTCTGCTAATGAACTGTGGGGTGAGTCTGAGGGTCAATCCTCTGAAGTTGACAATGGCCAATGTTTTTGACTTTGGCTTCAAGGACTGTAGGAATTCTTCTGCAACCTCGTCATCGTGACCTTGAAGCTTGTCACATAATGACATCCATTGCGCACGGGAAAACAAGTCCACCACCTCAGGGGTTTCCCGTAACTTCTTTGAATCTGTAGGCTCTTTTCTAATGAACCCTCCTGGCATGGTAAAAACTTGCTTTGTTGTCTTGAGCTTTCCTGCTCGTATACAGAAGTGGATCTTCGGGATTTTCTTAGACAAAGCGCGGAGCTATGTCTCTGTTATGCACACAGTTTATAAAATTCACAACTTTCTATGAGTGAGCCTTGACAGTGGCTCAATTATAAATCAAACCCCGGAGAAAATCCCTCATACATACTACGACGACAATTCTCATGCAGCGATAAGAAAACGACTTGTAAATTCATGAACAGACTTTAATTCACGGTTTCCTACCCCTTCAACATGTCGACTTCACCACCTTTTGAATCAATTGCATGGGAGAACTATGTTTAGGCTTACCTCATTCCAGAATTGCCACCTCCGACATGAACAGACCAAATTCCTCTGTAATGTTGGGCTTCCTGTAGCACAGCTTCCTGTAGGAGTCGTGCACGGATTCTGGGGAGCGCTTCAATGGTTCTGGACCTTCTGTGCAGCAACAGGATGTTGGAACAGGTCGAGAACTCGGGTTAACAGCCTTTAGAGAATTTAGGATGTGTACTCGGCTGCGAAACGGTTGTGAATAAATGACTGCAGTGCGCCATAAGTGATTCAGCCGGCTGATTTGAATTTCTGCGGAATTCGTGGCGCAGGGGTGAGTTGTCCCCGTCGGCCCGTTGGCCGACGTCACTGCTATCATTCCGCTGCATGTATCCCTGACCGCCGAATCCTTCCCTGTGTATCTACCGCCACCATTCCTGTTAGATCGCCGCTTCTCTCCGACTGGACGCTTCCCACGTGTCCATTTCCTGTCTTTTCGACATAACCAAAGCCTTTCGGATCTGACGAGGCCGTCAGACTGGTTGTGGTGGCCAGTTGAATGGCTACCCGACTTGTTCAATCCGTTCATTTCCATAGTTACGCACATTTTAGAGTATAGCTTATGTAATTTGACGAAACAGGGTGAGGCACTTACCTGTGCGGCTGTGGACGTGATTTTTCTCAGGCTTCAGGACGAGGGATGATGGATCCACTTGCTGCTGCTTCGTGCACAGGCATGGGAGCTCCTCTTCATTGACTGCTGCTAGTTACGAGACCAGTTTCCTGGCTGTGAATGTTGCATGCGCTGACTTCATGAGCTGCGGGTGCCTCCATGGTATGTGCTCTAGCTGGATCAACTGCTACAGGATTCCTGTAGGACATCCTGTAGCCGTTTCTCCTCCTGGGGTGCATGCCGAAATAATTGAGTCACATTCACAGGTGCAGGGTCCTTAGATTGCCTTGACAGGTAAAGCGTTGAGCCTCTGCATGCTTTATTTCCCACTTAAAAATATTTTTTCTGAGAAACCAACGTTCTGGTATGACTGTGCAGGTATTTCGATCATATGGCAGCAATGGTGGTGAAAGGAGGCGACAGCAGTGGGGGATGGAGAAAAAAAGTGGTTGCATGCCTCCTCATCAGACTTCAAGCCTCAAATTCTCCTTCATAGTTGGTCCTGGCCCGTCCAAAGGCTCTACAGGATGTTTCCTGTAGAAATACAGAACTTCCTGTAGAAAGTCCTGTAGCTTCCTGTAGAAGGCTAAACTATGACCAGATTGCGCCCAAACCTTGGAAGAGATGAGTGTTTATGGAGGGAGTGCTTGTGAGGTCACCTGGTAGCATGGTAGGGACCCTTGTCCTTGAGTTGAGAGGCCTCCTTTTTGCATGGAATACCTGCAACCTGCATCAATTTCCAAAGATTAAGCCTGTTTTCCTGTTTCTGCCTCCTTCTCTTTTTTCTTTTCCTTTTTTTCTTCTTCTTTTTCCTTTTTTTTTTTTTTTTTTAAGAGACAGCAGGGGCGCCTCAATGAGGTTTTCACCCTACTATCTGCCTTGGGCGCCTCAGAGAGGTTTTCACCCCTACCATCTGCCTTGGGTGCCTCAGAAAGGTTCATAGATATATATATATGATGCTCAGGGTATGCCCAAAACAGAGGCAGAACCCTTCCCTATGACTAGCACTGATTTTTCCACAGTTTTGATGAACTCTTGCCTCGAAAGAGGTTTCCTGTAGGTCTTTAGTCGATGCCCATTGACAAGCATGGGGATGGCTTCCTCATCAATGGTCCGAATAAGGACAGAACCATTGTCATTACACTTCTCCACTGCATATGGTCCTAGCCATCTTGTCCTCAGCTTCCCCTTGAAATCCTTATGTCTGGAATCATACAACAGTGCCCAATCTCCCAGCTGGAATTGTTTGTCATTGAGGTGCCGGTCATGCCATATCTTCCTCTGAAGTTGAACCAATTTTGAGTGGAGAAGGGCCTGCAGTCGGTGTTCATCTAGCCCATTCAGTTGCAATAACCTTTCTTGTTGGGCATGGCTGAGATCTAGGTCCAGCTGAGCTGCCATCCTCAATGTGTTGTACTCGAACTCAATTGACAGCAAAGCTCTCTTCCCATAGACCACCTCATAAGGTGTGAAGCCGGTTGTGGTCTTCCAAGTGGTGTTGTAAGCCCAAGTGGCCTCAACCAGGCGATCTGCGCAATCCTTTCTACTGCTGCTCACCACCTTAGTCAAAATCCCTTCTAATGCTTTATTGGTGACTTCCACCTGCCCATTTGCTTGAGGATGATAGGGGATGGAAGTCCTATGCTTGATCTTGTGATGAGCGAGCAAGTCTTCAATTAAGTTGGAGGTGAACTGGCTTCCTTGATCGGTGACTAACTCTCTTGGGTAGCCAAATTTGTAGAAGATGTTTTCTCTTAAAAACTCAGCCACCTTTTCTTCTATCGCTACTTTGATTGCCTTGGTTTCCGCCCACTTTGTCAGATAGTCTGTGCACACAATGATGTAATACCTTTGCCTTGAAGGAGGATTGATAGGACCCACAAAATCAATACCCCACTTCTCAAATGGTTCAAGAGTCACTTGAGGTTGGAGAGGCATTTCGTCCCTTGGAGTCGGCTTCCCCATCCTTTGGCATCGGTCACATTGGCTGATACATCTTTTGACATCTTGATGAAGCGTGGGCCAATAGTAGCCTACCTGTAGAATTTTGAAGGCAGTCCTCTTGGCTACAAAATGTCCCCCACAAGGCCCATCATGACAGGTTAGGAGGATGTCAAAGGCTTCCTCCTCCCTTACACAACGCCTTAAGATCTGATCGGGGCCAAGTTTGAACAGGTTGCCCCCGATCCAAGTGAATGAGGCACTTTTCCTCACAATTCTGCTCTTCTCTTTTGAGGATAGATGCGGAGGGAACTGTGCTGAGACCAGGTAGTTTGCTATATCATCAAACCATGGAGAGAGTACTGAGATAGCAAACAGATGTTCATCTGGCATCTGGTCATCCACTGTTCCATCTTCACCTACAGGTAAATCCAATCTAGACAAGAAGCCAGCAACAACATTTTCTTTACCTGGTTTGTCAACGTAGTCAAATCAAACTGCTGCAACAAAAGTAACCATCTAATAATACGAGCATTCACATCTCGTTTATTCATTAAATATCTAATTGCAGCATGATCAGTATGTACAAATGTTTGATAGCCTGTGATGTAGTGTCGGAACTTGTTCAGGGCATGGACCACGGCCAAGAACTCTTTCTCAGTTACAGTATAATTCATTTCTGCCTTGGATAAGTTTTTTCTGACAAAGTATATGGCATATGGGAGCTTTTGTTCAACCTGTCCTAAGGCTGCCCCCATGGCTTTGTTCGAAGCATCAGTGTGGATGTGGAAAGGTAGGGCCCAGTTTGGACCTCTCAAGATCGGGGCGGACACTAACTTATCCTTTAATTCATTCAGAGCCCTTTGACAGTCGTCCGTCCATTTGAACTCAACATCTTTTGCTAAGAGGCCAAACAGTGGCGAGGCTAGCTTGCTGAAGTCCTTAATGAATCTTCTATAATATCCTGCTAAGCCTAAGAAACTCCGAACATCTCTTACCTTCTGAGGAGGTGGAACCTTTTTTATGAGGGCAATTTTATTAGGATCCACCTGCATTCCTTGGTGAGAAATGGTATGTCCTAGCACAGTCCCTTCAGTCATCAGGAATTCACATTTTTTAGGACTAAGGGACAGGTTCATCTCAATGCACTTGGTTAGAACTTTTCCTAGATTGGACAATGCTTCCTGGAAGTTGGACCCATAAGGAGTGAACTCATCCATATAGATTTCCACCGAATCATGGACCAGCTTAGAAAAGATGCTCAATACTGCTCTTTGGAAAGTGGCAGGAGCACTGCATAGCCCAAAGGGAAGGACTCGGTAAGCAAAGGTACCCCAAGGACAAGTGAAGGTGGTCTTATCTTGGTCTTCCGGGCTGATTTGGATCTGGTTATACCCACTGAACCCATCTAGGAAAGAAAAAAAAATCTTTCCCGCCAGTCCATCCAACACTTGATCTATGAAAGGTAGAGGGAAGTGGTCTTTCTTGGTGGCTTTGTTTAGTTCTCGGTAGTCCACACAGATTCTCCACTTTCCATTTTTCTTGGGTACCAACACCAGAGGGGACACCCACTCGCTATCTGAGATGGGGTAGATGAATCCTGCATCCAACAATTTTTGCAATTCTTCTTTGACAATGTCCTTAAGGGCTGGATTCATTCTCCTCTGAGGTTGCCTAACCAGTTTACAATCTTCTTTAATGTAGGTGTGATGGGTACAGATCGAAGGATGGACTCCTTTCATTTCCTTATAGCTCCAAGCAAAAGCATCTAGATGACTGGCCAACAAGCTATACAGCTCCTTTTCCTGGGAAGGAGATAGGGAGGAGCTGATCTTTAACATTCTCTTAGGGCCAAACTCCACGTTTTTAACTCTGGGAGAGGTTGGATCAGTCACACAAAGGTCCACTAAGGTGCTAGCTTGAGTATCCTCCACCAATTTCTCTAAGGACAATGCACTGGGAGGCGGATTCTGAATCAAGGTCTCAATCAAATCATCCTCAGTTTGAGGGCCTTGCCTGGTGGTTTCTAAGGTGCACAAGGGTGCAGAGTACACCTCATCCTCTTCTCCTTCTTCCAACCAAAGTGGTAAGTCATGCTCTAATAGAGGTTGGGCAGGAGGGTATACGACTAGCTGCTTGGACATAGGACTATTTTTGATGGTCATGTTTCCTGCTCGGTAGCTTATGTAAGCATCCGCAGTGGCTAACCAAGGTCTTCCCAAAATAAGGGGGTATCCAGTAAGCTTTGCCTTTGGTTGAAGAACCAAGAAGTCCGCAGGATACTCCCAAGAGTCAATAGAGACCAAGACATCCTCCACAATCCCTTCGGGGGTCACGGTGGAGCGATCTGCCAACTGCAGGACTGTCGAGGTCTTCCTTAAGGAACCCTGAAGGTTGAGTTTGAGCATGGTATCCCTGGTCATCATGTTAATGGTAGCCCCTAAATCAATCAAGGTGTGGGGTATGATGGTGCCATTAATGTGGACATCAACTATAGGACTCCCAGGATCCAAATACTTGGGACAGATTACTTGCCCCAACATAAGATTAGATAGTTGTCCTATGACATTGATGGTTGAGGCATCTCTTTTTCACCTGCCTGGGTGCCTGAAACACTTTTCCTTAACCAATTTGTTGTATAACAGTACATCTTTGATGGCTTGGAGAAGCGGTATTCTCACACACAACTGTTTGAGTTCTCCCAGAAGCTCATTCTCTTCTGGGTCGGGTTGTGTGGTTACTGTTAGTCTCTCAGGAAAGGGTGGAATGGCCTTGGGTTCACTTTCCTGTTTATCTTCCTCGTCCTCTGGGGGAGGAGGTTGGCGATCCGGAAGAGTCTTCCCGGATCGCAGGTTGATCTCCTGGATCTCCACAGCATAGGTAGGGCATGTTGTTTCCCCGGTATATACCTGTTGGGCCTGTCGGTTGTTGGGGTTCGGGTTCGGTTGAGCAGGAATTTGGGGTTGTCTGGGAGGAGCAGGAGGTAATGGTTGTGGTTGAGCTGGTGGTGGAGGCAAAATGGCGGGAGGAGTGTTGTACTGGGGCCTCCACCCCGGTTGAGGTGCATTCCATTGAGGCTGTGGCTGGACATGTGAGTGAAACGAATGAGTAGTGGGCTGAGTATGGTATTGAGGTGGGTAAGACCATGGAGGAGGCACAGACCAGGAAGGATGAGGAGGGGGACCCCAAGAAGGCATAGGAGCAGATTGGTTGGGGCTATAATAAGCTTGGGATGTCCCTTGCATCCCTTGTTGGTAAGGTCTAGGTCCATGCGGCCTCCTTTGGTTGAGGAAGTAGAGAGGTTCAGTGGGTGCCACAGTTCCTTGGTATATGGCACTAAATCCAGGTAAGGTTGGGCATTGGTTTGTGGGGTGATCCTCCTCACAAACGAAACATACCTCTACCGAGTGTAATGGACACTCGTTCTTAGGGTGCTTCCTCGTACACCTAGGATAGAAGATGGCCAAAGCCCTCTCAGCTTCCTCTTTATTTTGCTGGATTCGGAATGTATCAAGTTGCATGGCAATGGTCTGTCTCACCTCACTTTTGAGGTCCTCTAGCTGATTAACAAACTCATGCTTGGAGAAAGTAGTACTAGCTAAAAGGGGGTTTCCCCTGCCTCTTTTCCGGGCTGCCCTAGAGTGGTTTCTAAACACAATATTTATATCCTCATAAGGTAGTTGGTAAATATCTCCTCCAGCTAGCATGTGAAGGGTATCTAGAAGGTCTTCAGAGACTCCTCGGAGTAGGACCAACTTGAGAGATTCAGGGTCAAGTGTGCACCTGGCCCATTTATAGCTAAGTTGGAACCTTTCCTCATAATCTTCCAAAGACTCATCATTTCCCATGGTCATTCGAAAGATTTCTCCCTTGGCTTCCTTTGACCTACAGTAGTCCCGGTATTTGGTATTGAAAGCTTGCTGCATCTGAGCCCAAGTGGTGATACTGTTTCCAGGTAAGCCCATGAACCAGCATAATGCTGCATCCTTGAGGGTAGAGGGAAAGAGTTTCAATTTTTGCTCATCTTCTGTATAGTCATAGGTTCGACAAAGGACAACAAACTCAAACAGGAAGGTATCAGGGTCTTCAGTAGTCAATCCGTGGAAGTGACGTAGAGCGGAGGGGCTTATGTTTTTCATTTTCATGTCTCCATTGGTCTCTCGGATGGGAAAGGCACCTTCTATTCTCTCATCTTCTCTTCTACCATTTCGGTTTTCAGCCATGGCTTCAGATGGAGCGTTCTCTAACTCTTCTTCTATTATAGGATCTTCGTATATCTCAGGAGGCTCTCTTATAGGTTCTTCTGGATCACTATCACCAAAGAAGAGAGAAGGGTGACTCAGTGAAGTGGTGGGGGTGTTGGGTAAGAATTTGCCGGTTTTATCTCTGTTCCTACGAGGCATGAAATGGAAAGGATTTTGATTGCTTTTTGTTTTTTTTTCTGCTTGCACCTGCAAAAACTAAAATAGATTGAACTGCAACTAACTATCTTGCTGAAATGAGAATGCAGAATTGAAAGGAAAGCAGGAAAGGACTAATCTATGTTGCTCAAATGAATTGCAGGAATGAAATGCTAGTCTACGCTTGCAGAATTGAAATGCTAATCTATGCTTGCAAAATTGAAATTAGGGAATTGAAATGCTAATCTACGCTTGCAGAATTGAAATTGCGGAATTGAAATGCTAATCTATGAAAGTAGGAAATATATACTTTACTTTTGCGGAAATGAAATTACAGAATGGAAATGAAATAAACTATTTAGCAGAAGGCAAGTGAAGGAAAATAGAAGAAAAGCAACAATCACCAATACTATGACGCTTCCCTAGCAACGGTGCCAAAAAGATGGTGGGCTCCAGTATTGTAGCAATAATGCTGCAACTCCTGGGACTCCCTTCTTTACTTTTATCAACCCGATAGTTCATAACAAACTTGGAAGCGACGGTGCTGTATGCACAAGTACTAGCTCTTGCCGCAGCTGTCACTTGGTCAACTGGAACAAGTCCGCTAGGGGCTTAAGCCAACTTCTATGAGCTCTTAGAAGAAGCTTTGTCACTGATGGATGGAAGCTAACTCAAAGGAATATGATCTACTTGCGAAAAGAAACTGAAAGCCAAAAGGTAACGCGAACCCTAGCAAACCCTAATTCTACCAGCTAGTCCTACTTATGCAAAGAGGAGAATGCAAACTATTAAAAGAGATGCCATTACTTCTATGAAGGTAAAATGCACATGTCTAGGCTACCTCTATCTGAAGGAAACATCTTTTTGTATTTTTGAATAAGTTATCAGAATTATCATGCATGTGTTTTAATTGGCTTTTTACTGTGCCAAGGTGGATCAAGGAAGAGAAATGCTTGGAAAAGGTTGGGAAGGTTCAGAGAGGGTCTAAGGAGTCCCTAACGCTCTTCCGGAGAGTTTCACAAAGTTTGGCTATCCAACAACCTCATTTGTGAGCTTCTACAGGAAGTCTGCAGGGGTTCTACAGGATGTTTTAGGGATTTCTACAGGATGTTACGAAATTTCTACAGGATGTTTTAAAATTGGGTTTTGGAGGATGGGTAAGTGAGGGAAGGTGCATGAATGGATAGGAAGGTAGGTTAGGGGCCTGAAATGACCCAGGGACTTATGGATGGAGTGATGAGAGGGTGTGGAAAGCTGGCTTGGCTTAAATAAGGCTAAGACAGTGGAGGAGCAAGAAGGTAGGGTTACGTGGGCAGAAGAATGGTTGTGAGACGAGGAACTGTTGTGCTCTACAACAACCCCCCATTTCATATCATTTTTATTTATAAAAGTTAAACATATGAAATGGGTCCCTTTGAAAGTTTAATTGGTATCAATATTTATGTTGTTCAAAAAGGTCCGATGATCAAATGAGCTCATTTATTTAAGCCTTTCGAACAACTATTTTTCAAGAAATAAAACAATCTCTTATTATTGCGATAAAGCGATCGCAAGATCGCATATCGCAATGACATGGAGAACACATTTAAGTGGCACATTGGTCTCCGCCGATGCGATTTCGCTATCGGCGATCGGCAATACTCCATACACATCTTAAAAACGCACATAACATAAGCTCCGACGCGATGCGCAATCGGCGATCGGCTATCAGCGATACCCCATACATAGTCAAAGAACTTTAAGTTATTAACCCCGATCCGATGCAATTTCACAATCGGCAGTCGGCAGCATCCCATGCACATTAATAAGGCGCCCAGGTCTCACCCCCGATGCGATGCCATATCGGCGATCGGGGAATCAGCACTTCACTCTAAATGCACCTTGTTATATTTCTTCACACTAATCCGATGCGATGTCGCAATCGGCGATCGGGAGGATCCCACGCTTATGATTGTATAATACCTATTCTTCGAAGCGATGCGATATCGCTATCGTCGATCGGCGTTTCAAAAGCCATAACTTGAAGATCTAAAGTATTATTGATACCTGAT
This sequence comes from Pinus tabuliformis, assembly GCA_031772625.1. Taxonomy (NCBI): domain Eukaryota; kingdom Viridiplantae; phylum Streptophyta; class Pinopsida; order Pinales; family Pinaceae; genus Pinus; species Pinus tabuliformis. The sequence continues at coordinate 1,126,188,595 of CM062807.1, forward strand.
CGATGGAGCACGGATTTCAAAAAAGCCGTTAAATGGAGGGATAAGGTGATGTATTCATATTTAAAGTTTTGCCCCTTCGATTAACGATCACCTGCGCTCAACCGCCAAAATATCCATTGCACGCTTAAGGGGGTCATTCAGCCGGGTAACAGTGTAATAAGCATTTAAGGAGTAGCAGGCCTTAAACTGCCATTTAATGAATCTGTAATATCTTCCCAGTGATTGGATCCACAGCCATTTTTGAGAGTTGATCTCTCAGCACGCTTCGATTGATATATCTCTCCCACCATAGATTTTCATTGTTATATTTCTATGTTACGGTTTTTCTTGCCTTTGTGTAGAATTCATCTTTCGAGAGAAGACTGAGCAAGATGGGAAAGAAATCTAAGAAGACCGCGGGTTCCGCTGCTTCATCAGTTGTAGGACAAGCTGTTGTAGATAGAAAGAAGGGCTTAATATCAGACACTACATGCACGGGTCTTACCAGAGCTACATGGCAAGGCACGTATAATCTACTAGAAGCCGAACAACCAGTGGTAACAGTGACGGAAGCTGGTGTGGACTTACTCAAGAAGTTTGATTCCACTCTTAAATATTTGGCCGACTCTTTCCTTCACAGGATAGCGGCCAGAGAACAGATTCTCCCCTACACAGACATCGTGCGATGGGCAATTGAGGAAATTCCAATCCTCGACAGAATTTTTAGCACCAGAGATGGGAGGATTTTCGGATTGTTCAAGCTAGAACATTTAAGGCAAATGTATCACTTGCCCGAGCCGGAGAAGGTGTATAACAAGAATTTCCTGGAGAAATTTGAAGCCGATAATGAAGTGGAATCTAAGCCCATCCGGGATTAGAGGCAGAATCCAGCCAAACACAAGCACGAGTCTTCCGGTAAGTACTCAGTCGATTCTTTGGCTTCTCCCTATTGCTATGCGGGGATAATGATGTGTAGGCTATGGGGATTACATGACTCTGCTAACTTTACAATAGAGATGGTTCCTCTAATGGAGGCAGCAGTAAACAGTATAATCATGGATTGGGCCACTATTCTCTTTGATAAGATAGCTGTAGCTATTCATGATTTTAGAGCCAATTCTGTTGTCACTGAAAGGAAAATTCCCCCGTTTTATTACAATGCATATATTTTAGATACATTATGTTTCAATTCTGAGTTTCCCGTCCTCGGTTGGAGGTGGACTGCCCAAGACCCCTCACCCATTCATATATACCACCAGAAATTGTGGAAGTCTTCTTACAAGCACCATTTGTACCAAATCTGCAATCGTTTTATGGTTCCCATTCATTATTCCATTTTTGATAGGCCCATTCCCAAAATCTCCTATCTAGCTTCTTTTGATTTACCAGCGGTAGCAAGTTGGTTTGGAGAAGAGAGATTTACCTACGTTAGGGTTTTCGGGAGCCAAGCCAATCCGCATGTTCTCCCTTTGTATATTCCAGATAAACTTCTAGCAAGAGAAATCTCCTATCAGATTATGGCCGAGAGTACTACACAGACTCTCAAGAAAGAAAAGAAGAGGGGCTGGCCCTCTTTTCCCTTGAGAATTGGTGTCTATACTCTGCATGATCTCAAGCATGCAGAAAAGGAAGCCACAAAGATTCAATCTTTAACCCTGGCCACTATCCCAAATAGGCTATATGATCCAAAGAAAACTGCTTACACTGCATTAGAACAGGCCAAGTTGACAAAATTTGACCATCAAGAAGATATGTTTGATGACTTGTTTGTTGCCTCCGAAACAATCGGTCATGATAAAGAACTTGCTAGGATGAAATATAATGATGAAGGGTTAACTGAGTTCAATAAACTTAGAGAGCAGAGGTTGCAAACTCTGCCTCTAGATTTACTGGCAACAACCCTGGCGACTTCTTCAAGCGAGCCTGGTTGGCAACAATCAACCCAGCCTCCTGTTACAACAAAAGATCAAAAGAAGCAACAGGAGGAAAGGCAAAAGAAGCAACAGGCAGAAAGGCAGAGAAAAGAACAAGCGGAAAGGCAAAAGAAAGAACAAGCAGAAAAACAAGAGAGAGCACAAATGGAACAAGAAGAGAGAAAGAAGAAAGAGGTAGAGGAACAGCAGAAGAGGGAACAAGAGGAGAAACAGAAAAAAGAACTGGAAGATAGGCAGAAAAGGGAACAAGAAGAAAAACAGAGGAGAGAACAAGACGAGCAGCAGAGGAAAGAGCAGGAAAACGAACGGAGCGAGTCCCAAGCCGAAAAGCAGAAACAAACCACCATTGATCCCGAATTTCTCTAGCAGTGGAAATAATTCGATTCTATTATCAGTGGAAAGGAAGGTTCCAAAGATACAGACACCTCCAAAACAAATGACACACCGGACATCACTTCTCCTCAGGTTCTAAGTGGAACCAGCGGCCCACCCATTTCTAAGGATGTTGAGGTAATTCCTAAAGACCCTTCCGATCAAATCGTTCTCCAGGTGGAAGATATTCCTCCCCTGGACGTTTTCTACAGCCCAAGGCATAGAGCAATTGTAAAGCGATCAAGGAAAAGATGAAGGACTGATCAACCTTCTATCTTTCCAGAGCAAACAGTCACGGGTAATGTAGTATGGAAGGAGGAATTGGACCCCTCCGATGACCTAACAAAGCTGTCACAGTATGCAGGAGCCTATTCTGCAGCGACTATTGATAAGGCATCGGAGGTAAGTCTTCTATTGAAGACTAAAGACCAAGAAATTTTTGCACTACAGGTAGAAGTGACCGAGGCAAAGTTGAAGGCAGCGCAAGCAGAAGAGCAGTTGCTGGCACAACAGCAAGCGAACAATTCATTAACCCAGCAATTGCAAGCAGAAAGGCAGAGGATCGACCAAAGCGTGATCCAGAAACAAAAGGAATTATCGGAGGCATTGGCACAGTTGAGGACAGCGAATGAGCTGATGATGAAAACGAAGGACGAGCAAATAGCTCAATTGTCGGCACAACTCGAAGTCATAAAGGGCACCCAAAAAGTGGAGGACTTCAGAGCAGAGGTATCACAAATAAACAGTGCGTTAATATCGCAGATTAGGCTACTATGCCATCAACTCACTGAGGCAGAACCATTGTGCGAGCTAACTACATCAGTATGTCAGCAGGTAGAGAAGGCCAGGAGTGAATTAGACCAAGCTGAAGAAACCATAGTCGCATATCTTGATTGGCAAGATTCTGATGTGGGAAAAGCAGCGAATTTGCCCAGAATCCAAGAAACGTACAAGGACATACTCTTCACAGAATGGCACACTCAAGTGATGAAAGCAGAAAGGGCGGCTTCAAGATGTAAATTAACTACCAGCAATATGGTTGATTTGGTCAACAACACCCTCTACTTGGCGAACATGATCTCCCAGTGTACACCTGGAAGCATAACACCAACAAATATGATTGAGCAATCAAGTTATCCTGACTTGGAGGAGAAGGGGAGGTTAATCGCTGGAGTTAATACTTTGACTTTCGATGCATATTGGTTCTTTCTGATCAAGCCACACACACAAAGGTCGGCCCTCAAGTGTTTAACTGATGCACTCGGGTGTATAATTCCCAATATTCAAGATGCGACATACGCTGCTCAGCTCAGTTCGTGGCTCAACAAACCGCCTAAAGTAGAGCCAATGCTAGCGATATGTCAGCTCAAGTTTAAAGGCAAAGAGCCTACCTGATGAATCATTGCCGCCAATTTCCAGATTGCTGAGGAATATAGGAGGAATATTTATTGATGCCAACTTAATAGCATTTCAGTTTCTTAGATATTTAGATTAGTTTAGTATTTATAGACCCTTTCATGTTTTTAGAAAGGGTCGTAAAATTTTGTAATAGACTTAAAGACTGAAGTTTGCACTACTGTGCTTCAGCCTATATTCTTTTATGAAACTCGACCAATGGTTCTTAATTTAACGAGAAAGCTTCTTTATGCAATTGCGCACTATTGTTTGTTGTTGGGGATGTTTTCTGAGTTGAAGGAAGGACTGCAACATAGCGATTGATATATGGGAGTGTTAAGCAGCTTATATGGTACTTTTATCTGCATCTGTATTCATTCCTTTTATATGAATTGTTATGCAATTATTCTTGCTATTGTTGAATACATGTATGCGCTGTAACAACAAATCTCTATCTCATTCCACTATTGGATGTTTTGTGATATGCCTTTTTCTTTAATCATGCATGTAACAATGATATAAATGATAAAGTGTGGTAATTTCGTTGTTATCGCTTTGCGTAACTATTTATGCACAACAGTCTTGAATGATTTAATATCTATGTTTTAGAGACGGAGTCATCTATATGCCTGTCTTAAAGCACAGATCATCAAACGCTACGCTTTAGAAATCGATAAGTCCCCGGGGTAGATCATAGTTATTATATTTTTGCTGATAGTTTTAGTTATTCGCTTATCGCTAGCATATTATATAAGTCACTCATCCATCCCGTTCACCTATAGTTTTTGGGAAACTGGTCCCATTATCCCCAGTCGGAGCCACTATTCCAAACGGAAAAGGAGCTGTATTAAGGTCCGGACCGGGTGGTTTCCCCAATGTTGTTGCAGCGATTCTCGAGGCCTCAACATTTTTGGCGCTAGAAGGAGGGCCCGACTGTGAATGTCAAACAAACCTAAATCTGCAAGCCATTCTAAGAGTAATTCTCCCTCCAAATCCCCTCGGACTTCTCATTTGCATGCTGGTTCACCAGTATCCGAACAAGAAGAAGAGGAATCAACTACCACTGCTCAAGCCCATCATACTTCAGAACAATTAAGTCTTGAATCACCTGAAGTTCAGTCTCTTATCCATAAACTTCAGAGTTTCTCGATTTCGCCACAAAGATCTGAAGTATCACACAGCAGTGCGACTTCGCAGTTCAAATTACCCCATCCTCTCACCAGACTTCAGAGCGAAAAACTTGGTATTGAACCTACTGAGTTCCCTTTACCGAAAAGGAAAAAGGCAAAGAAATATACTGAAGGATCTGATAGTTAAGAGCTTTCATCCATATCCTCCATTTCAACTTCTCATCTGCAAAGTCAACCATCCACTCCTCCATCACATAGTAATGTTCACCAGGGACTAGGTCTTGTAACATCCCAACCTGCTCACTCCTCAATATCTTCTCCTTCTCAGGCATCTGGAATTTCAGCGGTAGTATCATCTACTACTGCTATTGTAATGGCAGACCCATGGACAAGACCTGGTGTAGTCAATATGCCTGCACCATTGCATCCATTACCAGATCTTCTTGAAAAATGGCTGCCCAAGTTTAATCCAGATAATGGGACCCAAGCTGAGGAACATATCAACAATTTCATGTTGGCAGTCAATTTGAAAGGAGTAACAGAAGAAGATGTTGTTGTTAGGCTTTTCCCTTATACCTTGCAAGGATCAGCAGGATCCTGGTATTTTTCTCTACCCTCTGGTTCCATTACTAGTTGGAATACTTGCCAAGAGAAGTTTCTTACCAAATATGGAGATGATATGTCTTTGGCTACTTTAATAAACGATCTCTCCAATCTGAGAATAGAGCATAGGGAACCAATAAAGGAATTTAATGCTAGATTCAATAAACTCCTGAACAAAATCCCTACAGCTTCCAAACCAAGTGAACAAATTCGGAGCGAATGGTATATAACAGCTTTGCCTGCCAATATAGCCATTTTTGTAGACAGGGCTGGGAAACCTACCTTAGCCGAAAACATGAAAGAAGCACTAGCTGTGGAAAAGCGCATCAATGCTCTAGAGAAGAAAGCTGCTCTAGAAGACAGAAAAGCCAAAAAAGTCTCTTTTAAAGAGTATTCTAAGAAGAAAACCCCAAAGGACCCATATGACATGGAGGGCTTGCAAAAAGTCTTGAAAACTTTGTCTAACGAAATGGTTGATATAAAGAAACAAGTAGCCGAAACCTCAAACAAAAGACCATTTAGGACCTATAAGAGAACTGAATCAAAGCCACCGAATGTCATATCTAACGCAGATTCAGAGCAAGAAGAAGAGGAGGAGGAAACAACCTCACAAACTGATGATGAAGAAGAAGTAGTTGAATGCCATGGAATGTGGGATTTTATACTCCCTAACTCTGATACCGATAACGAAGAAGAAGCCTTCCCTGTCACTACAAGAAGTAGAAGTACTCCTGACCCTATCCAGGCCACTTCGAAGAAAAGGAGTGCAGGTGCTGCCACAACAAAGGAAAAAGTACCTCCAAAGAAATCACCTGCAGTAAATCCCCAAAACCAGCCTTCAACTTCTAATTCTCCTTCAACATATAAAACGTTGGTGGTATCCGATTCAATGGAATACAACATTGTTGATGACATGAAGAAAACTAAAGCAAACATAACCATGTTTGAACTTAGTAAATTAAAACATCAGCAAAAATTACTTCTTAAAGAATTGAATGCTATCCCTTCTACACCTCTTCCCAGTGCTAAAGCTGATAATGATTCAAGCCAACCTCCTCCAAGTATGGTTGAAGCTACCGATTCAGTTCTGATTGGAGATAGATCAAACTCTCATACTCCACCATTCCTTCTAACCTATGAGATCTATAATCGAAACCGGAACAACTGTCTAATTGACTCAGGGGCATCATCTAATATAATGCCTGCTTCAGTTTGCTCTAAACTGAACATAGAACCCCAGAAGTCTGCCATCCATATTGTACAGTTGGACGGAACTAAAGTACAGGTTGTGGGAGAAATTAATTCCGTAACTATCAGGTTGTCAGCTGATCCCATGATAGTACAAAGAATTGATATCTTAATAGCTGACATACCTGAGTTTTATGGTTTAATTTTAAGTAGGGATTGGTCCAAAAAATTACATGGGTATATTTCCACCGATTGGTCACACATGTGGATTCCCTATAAGGGTAAGCCAAATCAAATAAGGATCGACCGAGAAAAACATATGACCCACACAGTTACTGAATTTGAACAAGAAAACCCGCCTGTGGCGTTCAATAACAACATTTTGGGGAATTATTCATCAGAATCATTCTTTGGCAACTTTTTTGCCCAATCCTCACCTTTCTCAGTTAATCATTTTTCATCTCAGATTGAGAATTTTTCACAAACAGATAAATCTAGATGTTTCAATGATGATGAGAAAACTGTAAATATGACTCCTAATTTTCCTTTATTTTGGTCTTTGTATTTTGATGGCTCTAAGTCAAGCGAAGGCTCAGGTGCAGGATGTGTTTTGGTTAGCCCAGATGGGGAGAAAACAATGCTGTTCTGTAGATTAGAATTTGAATGCACTAACAATACGGCCGAATATGAAGCCTTAGTCCAGGGGTTATATAAAGCAATCAGCCTTAAAGTAAAATACCTTAAAGTATTTGGCGATTCTGAAATAATTGTTAAACAGGTGAGGAATGCAATTCATTGTCTCTCAAATCACCTCAAGCATTATCAATCGCTAGTGCAAGATCTTACCTCACATTTTTCAACATTCAACATTTCCTCAATTCCTAGGTCACAGAACTCAGCAGCTGACCTACTAGCCAACGTAGCTTCCAAGCTTCTGCCTTCTGAAGACTACAGCCTTGATAAATTTTCTGTAGAATTGATTTTTAGGCCTTCAGTTCTTGATAATGTCACTAACTGGAGAGTGTTCAACCATGATGAGGACATTTTACAATTCTTAACCTCTGAAAAGTCCTATGATAATCAAATCATTGAAGAGAATGAGCATGACTCACAAATGAAATAATCACCTCAAGAAAATGCAATTCCTAAGCCTGTAGTAAAGCTAGAAGATCTTTATGATATTAAAGACAGGTTTAGACCTGTAATCAGTGCAAAGCTCCAAAGCTCTGCCCTAAGGTTTGAATTGATAAATTTAGGTACTGAGCAAGGTCCTCAAAATATCAATTTAGGATTAGGACTTTCTTCAAATGAAAAGGAGGCATTCATTAGATTGTTAAAGAAAAACAAACAAATTTTTGCTTGGAAATATGATGATTTGAAGACCTATGACACATCTATTATCCAACACACCATTCCTATGCTTCCCGATCAAAAACCAATCCAGCAGAAGTTAAGAAAAATACACCCAAATTTAGAGAGCCAAATAAAGTCAGAACTTAACAAACTCCTGAAAGCCAAGATTATTTTTCCAGTCCGACATTCAAACTAGGTCTCTAATATGGTGCCAATCAGAAAGAAAAATGGCGACATCCGAATTTGTATTGATTTCAGGAACCTGAACAAGGCAAGCTTAAAAGACAATTTCCCATTACCCACTATGGAGCAAATACTTCAATCAGTGGCAGGCTCTGAATTGATGTCCTTTCTGGATGGTTTCTCAGGATACAACCAAGTTCTGGTTCATCCTGATGACCAACTCAAAACTACATTTAGGACAAAATGGGGAACATATGCATATCAGAAAATGCCTTTTGGACTTATAAATGCAGGAGCGACATTCCAAAGAGCTATGGATACAGCTTTTAGAGGGTTAATTAATAAAACAGTAGTCATCTATTTAGATGATATAACTGTATTCTCTAAAGAGAGGTCTAATCATTTGCATGACTTAAGTCAAATTTTTCAGCGATGCAAGAGGTATGGTATTTCTCTGAACCCGAAAAAGTCATTCTTTGCTCTTGATCAAGGGAAGCTCTTGGGCTTCCTGATCGAATCAAAGAAATCTATGAAATCCCATTCCCTCACAATAAAAAATCGATGCAGTCGTTTTTAGGCCAGATCAATTTCATTAAAAGACTTGTTCCAGATTTTTCTCAAGTTGTTTTGCCACTTCAAACAATGATTAAGAAGAATTTAGTCTTTAAGTGGGGATCAGCTAAAAAGGAAGCTTTTGATCTAATCAAGTAATCAATAATCAGTGCCCCAACCTTAAGTACTCCAAATTTTTCCAATCACTTTACATTGTATACGATGGCATCCGACTTATCTTATGCTGCAGTACTCACTCAATTAAATGATGACAATTTGGAAGCACCTATCTCATTCTTTAGCTCTAATCTTCAGGGTGTTGAATTGAATTACTCTGACGTAGAAAAACAAGCCTTTGCAGCATTTAAAGCAGTCAAGCATTACAGACCCTTTCTTTTGAAAACCCACACAAAAGTTATAGTTCCTTTCCCAGCAGTTAGGCAACTATTAATCCAAAGGGAGCTAGGTGAAAAAAGAGCAAATTGGGTCACAACGCTTCAAGAATATGACTTAGAAATTAAACCAGCAAAGATTGTTAGAGGTCAAGGTTTTTGCAGGATATTGGCAGGAGCATCCAACCTTCCAGAATCAGGAGATACAAGTCAAATTGAAGAAATCAATCAGCTAAGTGCCACTGATTCTCAATCACAATATACATATTTAATCTTTTTCTTAAAGAATGGCTATGCCCCCACACATTTGTCTTACAAAAACAAAAGGGCCATTAGGTTAAAAGCAAAGAATTTCACTCTTATTGGTGATGTGCTTTTTAAGCGGAATTATGATTCTATCTTGTTAAGATGCCTTGAGAAACCTGAAGCTCAAAAGGTTTTGCAAGAGCTACATGATGGACCAGCAAGAGGACATTTTGGAGCAAACACAACAGCTCACAAAGTTATTCATGCTGGGTATTATTGGCCTACTCTACTTAGAGATGCCCACGAATATGTAAGGAAGTGTTTCAACTGCCAGACTTCTAGTGGAAGACAACGTAAATCAGCCTTCCCTCTGCAACCAATCAACATTGAACAACCATTTGAACAATGGGGATTGGATATCATTGGGGAGATTACTCCACCATCTTCCAAACAACATAGGTATATCCTCACTGCTACTGATTATTTTACTAAATGGGTGGAGGCTATTCCTTTGAAGACAGCAAATTCAGAGGCAATCATTGAATTCATAGACCAATTCATCATTACCAGGTTTGGTGTCCCAAACGCTCTTGTTTTTTATAATGCTTCCTATTTCTCAGGCAATGCTATGTATGATTTTGCTATTAAGAGGGGGTTTAAACTGAAGTATTCTGCTAATTATTATCCCCAGGGAAATGGCTTAGCCGAATCTACTAATAAGAATCTGATCAAAATCATTAAGCGAACTATTGAACAGAATCATAGGAACTGGCACAAATCTTTGATGTGTGCATTATGGGCTAATAGAATAACGCAGAAGGCTTCTATTGGATCTTCCCCATTTAATCTGGTATATGGAAAAGAAGCAGTATTGCCTACAAATCTAGTTCTTCCCTCTTTGGCCCTAGTACAGTACATTGAGGAAACCCCTTCTTCTTCTATCCAGTTTAGACATGATCAAATTCTCAAATTAGAAGAGGAGAGACAAAAAGCTAGAGTTACTCATGCCAAACATCAACAAATCATTAAAGCATCTTTTGACTCAGTCTCATCCGGTTCAAAACAGTTTCAAGTCGGTGACTTAGTTTTGAAATGGGACAAAGCCCATGAAGATAAAGGAAAGCACACCAAGTTCCAGAAGATGTGGCTTGGACCATTTCAGATCTGTGAAAAGATAGGCCATTCCACCTTTGTATCGCAAGACTTATCAGGGTTGAGAGATTCTCTCCCTGTTAATGGCCTGATCTTGAAGAAATTATTTAATTGAGGAGGTAACCCCTTCTCCTTTTAGTTTGATAGATTTTTGTAGTTTGTAGGGTTTGCAGAAAATAAGGTTGTGAGATATCTTCCATTGACCTTTTGCTGTAGTTGAAAAGTTGTCTCACAGGAGTAGTATGAATATTTGCTTTTAAATAATAGAACCCTTAATCAGAAGGGATAATTTCTAGGAAATTAGATATCTTTGTATTTTGAAATCACAGTCTAACTTTTGTAAACTCCTCTCAAAAACATAAAAGTTCTGTGAATCATTTTCTGTTTTCAAAATTGGTCTCCAAAGGTTACCCATATTAAGATAGAAGCTAATCCATTTCCAGCACCTTCAACTCTTGACCTGTCATCCATTTTCTCTTAAGGAGAAGATTGTTCACCCCATTCACTAAAGTTTATGATTACTCAGAGTGTAATTCTAAAATATAAGAGATTAAAGATAAGAGGTCTTATTACAAGCCTGCTTACCATGTTCATAGGAAAATAATTTGACTGACATTACCAATACTGCATATCAAAACAGGGTAATGGCTTGAAATTACAAGACAAGGGGTCTCATCACGAGCCAGCTTGTTCAGTTAAATTACTACCAGTGAATGGCATTGTCAACAGCTGGCCACCAAACCAGGACAATGGCTTTTTATCTTATCAATAACAAAGAAGAAAAAGGAAATGAAATACAAAATATGAAAACATGTTTTGGATTCATTTTGTTAGTCACACTCTTAAGTGAAGGGAACAATGAACAATAGCATGGTTAAAAGGTATCCCTGTCGAGACTATAAACGTTTGCTGGCAACAGAGGCTCTACCTATGACAGAGGGGTTAATTTTAAAAGCTGATTTGGAAAAGTTTTCTGTTTTATCATTATAAACCAACAAAGGCCTATTTTAAAACTTGGAATGCATTTATTTTCTTTAAAAAAGGGAGGAAGTTAACAAAATAGTTTCACTTTGTTCAGAATGCATAGATATCTAGTTATATTAGAATTTTCCCCTTCTCATTGAGACTCTATTTGAAAAAGCTTAAGTGTTTTTATCAGTTCCAGAGATAACTGGTTCTTCCAGCGAATCGCCAAGTGTTGTGCTCTACAACAACCCCCCATTTCATATCATTTTTATTTATAAAAGTTAAACATATGAAATGGGTCCCTTTGAAAGTTTAATTGGTATCAATATTTCTGTTGTTCAAAAAGGTCCGATGATCAAATGAGCTCATTTATTTAAGCCTTTCGAACAACTATTTTTCAAGAAATAAAACAATCTCTTATTATTGCGATAAAGCGATCGCAAGATCGCATATCGCAATGACATGGAGAACACATTTAAGTGGCACATTGGTCTCCGCCGATGCGATTTCACTATCGGTGATCGGCAATACTCCATACACATCTTAAAAACGCACATAACATAAGCTCCGACGCGATGCGCAATCGGCAATCGGCTATCAGCGATACCCCATACACAGTCAAAGCACTCTAAGTTATTAACCCCGATCCGATGCAATTTCGCAATCGGCAGTCGGCAGCATCCCATGCACATTAATAAGGCGCCCAGGTCTCACCCCCGATGCGATGCAATATCGGCGATCGGGGAATCAACACTTCACTCTAAATGCACCTTGTTATATTTCTTCACACTAATCCGATGCAATGTCACAATCGGCGATTGGGAGGATCCCACGCTTATGATTGTATAATACCTATTCTCCGAAGCGATGCGATATCGCTATCGGCGATCGGCGTTTCAAAAGCCATAACTTGAAGATCTAAAGTATTATTGATACCTGATTGATGGAGCGCGGATTTTGAAAAAGTCGTTAAATGGAGGGATAAGGTGATGTATTCATATTTAAAGTTTTGCCCCTTCGATTAACGATCACCTGCGCTCAACCGCCAAAATATCCATTGCACGCTTAAGGGGGTCATTCAGCCAGATAACGGTGTAATAAGCATTTAAGGAGTAGCAGGCCTTAAACTGCCATTTAATGAATCTGTAAGATCTTCCCAGTGATTGGATCTGCAGCCATTTTTGAGAGTTGATCTCTCGGCACGCTTCGATTGATATATCTCTCCCACCATAGATTTTCATTGTTATATTTCTATGTTACGGTTTTTCTTGCCTTTGTGTAGAATTCATCTTTCGAGAGAAGACTGAGCAAGATGGGAAAGAAATCTAAGAAGGCCGCGGGTTCCGCTGCTTCATCAGTTGCAGGACAAGCTACCGTAGATAAAAAGAAGGGCTTAATATCAGACACTACATGCACGGGTCTTACCAGAGCTACATGGAAAGGCACGTATAATCTACTAGAAGCCGAACAACCAGTGGTAACAGTGACGGAAGCTGGTGTGGACTTACTCAAGAAGTCTGATTCCACTCTTAAAGATTTGGCCGACTCTTTCCTTCACAGGATAGCTTCCAGAGAACAGATTCTCCCCTACACAGACGTCGTGCGATGGGCAATTGAGGAAATTCCAATCCTCGATAGAACTTTTAGCACCAGAGTGGGAGGATTTTCGGATCGTTCAAGCCAGAACATTTAAGGCAAATGTATCACTTGCCCGAGCCGGAGAAGGTGTATAACAAGACTTTCCTGGAGAAATTTGCAGCCGATAATGAAGTGGAATTCGAGCCCATCCGGGATTGGAGGCAGAATCCGGCCAAACACAAGCACGAGTCTTCCGGTAAGTACTCAGTCGATTCTTTGGCTTCTCCCTATTGCTATGTGGGGATAATGATGTGTAGGCTATGGGGATTACATGACCCTGCTAACTTTACAATAGAGATGGTTCCTCTAATGGAGGCAGCAGTAAACAGTATAATCATGGATTGGGCCACTACTCTCTCTGATAAGCTAGCTGTAGCTATTCGTGATTTTAGAGCCAATTCTGTTGTCACTGAAAGGAAAATTCCCCCGTTTTATTACAGTGCATATATTTTAGATACATTATGTTTCAATTCTGAGTTTCCCGTCCTCGGTTGGAGGTGGACTGCCCAAGACCCCTCACCCATTCATATATACCACCAGAAATTGTGGAAGTCTTCTTACAAGCACCATTTGTACCAAATCTGCAATGGCTTTATGGTTCCCATTCATTATTCCATTTTTGATAGGCCCATTCCCAAAATCTCCTATCTAGCTTCTTTTGATTTACCAGCGGTAGCAAGTTGGTTTGGAGAAGAGAGATTTACCTACGTTAGGGTTTTCGGGAGCCAAGCCAATCCGCATGTTCTCCCTTTGTATATTCCAGATAAACTGCTAGCAAGGGAAATCTCCTATCAGATTATGGCCGAGAGTACTACACAGACTCTCAAGAAAGAAAAGAAGAGGGGCTGGCCCTCTTTTCCCTTGAGAATTGGTGTCTATACTCTGCATGATCTCAAGCATGCAGAAAAGGAAGCCACAAAGATTCAATCTTTAACCCTGGCCACTATCCCAAATAGGCTATATGATCCAAAGAAATCTGCTTACACTGCATTAGAACAGGCCAAGTTGACAAAATTTGACCATCAAGAAGATATGTTTGATGACCTGTTCGTTGCCTCCGAAACAATTGGTCATGCTAAAGAACTCGCTAGGATGAAATATAATGATGAAGGGTTAACTGAGTTCAATAAACTTAGAGAGCAGAGGTTGCAAACTATGCCTCTAGATTTACTGGCAACAACCCCGGCGACTTCTTCAAGCGAGCCTGGTCAGCAACAATCAACCCAGCCTCCTGTTACAACAAAAGATCAGAAGAAGCAACAGGAGGAAAGGCAAAAGAAGCAACAGGCAGAAAGGCAGAGAAAAGAACAAGCGGAAAGGCAAAAGAAAGAACAAGCAGAAAAACAAGAGAGAGCACAAATGGAACAAGAAGAGAGAAAGAAGAAAGAGGTAGAGGAACAGCAGAAGAGGGAACAAGAGGAGAAACAGAAAAAAGAACTGGAAGATAGGCAGAAACGGGAACAAGAAGAAAAAAAAAGGAGAGAACAAGAGGAGCAGCAGAGGAAAGAGCAGGAAAAAGAACGGAGCGAGTCCCAAGCCGAAAAGCAGAAACAAACCACCATTGATCCCGAATTGCTCCAGCAGTGGAAGCAATTCGATTCTATTATCAGTGGAAAGGAAGGTTCCAAAGATGCAGACACCTCCAAAACAAATGACACACCGGACATCACTTCTCCTGAGGTTCTAAGTGGAACCAGCATCCCACCCATTTCTAAGGATGTTGAGGTAATTCCTAAAGACCCTTCCGATCAAATTGTTCTCCAGGTGGAAGATATTCCTCCCCTGGACGTTTTCTACAGCCCAATGCATAGAGCAGTTGTAAAGCGATCAAGGAAAAGACGAAGGACTGATCAACCTTCTATCTTTCCAGAGCAAACAGTCATGGGTAATGTAGTATGGAAGGAGGAATTGGACCCCTCCGATGACCTAACAAAGCTGTCACAGTATGCAGGAGCCTATTCTGCAGCGACTATTGATAAGGCATCGGAGGTAAGTCTTCTATTGAAGACTAAAGACCAAGAAATTTTTGCACTACAGGCAGAAGTGACCGAGGCAAAGCTGAAGGCAGCGCAAGCAGAAGAGCAGTTGCTGGCACAACAGCAAGCGAACAATTCATTAACCCAGCAATTGCAAGCAGAAAGGTAGAGGATCGACCAAAGTGCGATCCAGAAACAAAAGGAATTATCGGAGGCATTGGCACAGTTGAGGACAGCGAATGAGCTGATGATGAAAACGAAGGACGAGCAAATAGCTCAATTGTCGGCATAGCTCGAAGTCATAAAGGGCACCCAAAAAGTGGAGGATTTCAGAGCAGAGGCATCGTAAATAAACAGTGCGTTAATATCACAGATTAAGCTACTATGCCATCAACTCACTGAGGCAGAACCATTGTGCGAGCTAACTACATCAGTATGTCAGCAGGTAGAGAAGGCCGGGAGTGAATTAGACCAAGCTGAAGAAACCATAGTCGCATATCTTGATTGGCAAGATTCTGATGTGGGAAAAGCAGCGAATTTGCCCAGAATCCAAGAAACGTACAAGGACATACTCTTCACAGAATGGCACACTCAAGTGATGAAAGCAGAAAGGGCGGCTTCAAGATGTAAATTAACTGCCAGCAATATGGTTGATTTGGTCAACAACACCCTCTACTTGGCGAACATGATCTCCCAGTGTACACCTGGAAGCATAACAACAGCAAATATGATTGAGCAATCAAGTTATCCTGACTTGGAGGAGAAGGGGAGGTTAATCGCTGGAGTTAATACTTTGACTTTCGATGCATATTGGTTCTTTCTGATCAAGCCACACACACAAAGGTCGGCCCTCAAGTGTTTAACTGATGCTCTCGGGTGTATAATTCCCGATATTCAAGATGCCACATACGCTTCTCAGCTCCGTTCGCGCCTCAACAAACTGCCTGAAGTAGAGCCAATGCTAGCGATATGTCAGCTCAGGTTTAAAGGCAAAGAGCCTACCTGATGAATCATTGTCGCCGATTGCCAGATCCCTGAGGAAGATAGGAGGAATATTTATTGATGCCAACTTAATAGCATTTCAGTTTCTTAGATATTTAGATTAGTTTAGTATTTATAGACCCTTTCATGTTTTTAGAAAGGGTCGTAAAATTTTGTAATAGACTTGAAGACTGAAGTTTGCACTACTGTGCTTCAGCCTATATTCTTTTATGAAACTCGACCAATGGTTCTTAATTTAACGAGAAAGCTTCTTTATGCAATTGCGCACTATTGTCTGTTGTTGGGGATGTTTTCTGAGTTGAAGGAAGGACTGCGACATAACGATTGATATATGGGAGTGTTAAGCAGCTTATATGGTACTTTTATCTGCATCTGTATTCATTCCTTTTATATGAATTGTTATGCAATTATTCTTGCTATTGTTGAGTACATGTATGTGCTGTAATAGCAAATCTCTATCTCATTCCACTATTGGATGTTTTGTGATATGCCTTTTTCTTTAATCATGCATGTAACAATGATATAAATGATAAAGTGTGGTAATTTCGCTGTTATCGCTTTGCGTAACTATTTATGCACAGCAGTCTTGAATGATTTAATATCTATGTTTTAGAGACGGAGTCATCTATATGCCTGTCTTAAAGCACAGATCATCAAACGCTACGCTTTAGAAATCGATAAGTCCCCGGGGTAGATCATAGTTATTATATTTTTGCTGATAGTTTTAGTCATTCGCTTATCGCCAGCATATTCTATAAGTCACTCATCCATCCCATTCACCTATAGTTTTTGGGAAACTGGTCCCATTATCCCCAGTCGGAGCCACTATTCCAAATGGAAAAGAAGTTGTATTAAGGTCCGGACCGGGTGGTTTCCCCAATGTTGTTGCAGTGATTTTCGAGGCCTCAACATGAACCTAACTAGGAGATGGAGTAGCTGGCTTGGACGAAGCTTGGGTGGATGAGCGAGTGGTGGAGATGCCCTGCACGGTGTACACTTAACCGAATCAACCAAGTCCTGCACACAATCAAAATCTTAGCTAATCTAATCTAACTGTCAATGAAACAAATGAACATCAGCTTTATTTATAAAGAGAACCATGTATAACACTTAAGAAAAGAAACATTTCAAAGGTCTGAACGCATAACTAACTTCTACAAATGAAAACATTACACCAAAGATTGCATGGTCAAGCAAGCTAGTGTTTTTGTTGGGCAACACTGTTTCTGCAATTCCAGCCCCTGATTCAATGAGGGAGAGGTGAAACTGAGAGTGTTGTCAAGCATTTTTCTTGGAGCTTTTTCTGTTATTATCCTACCAATCTACTCTACACATCTGAAGCAATTCTATTTATCAACAGTGACCTATTTAACCAACACAACTAAATCTTGCTCAACAGAAACACGTTTCAAATGGATAAAAGGAAAATCACGATGCATAAAGAAAAGATAACAATACAAAGAAGGGGGCCCTAGGCTCTCAGTTTGGGCCCAACCTCGAGAGCTATGGCTCCTATAGAAAACTCAGAGCTGATATCAAATCGGACTGCTTCTCATTATCAAAAAATAATCATAAGTCAAGAGTTATGCCAACAATGGCTACAAGAGAACAAAATGAAGCTAGCAGCACTGTAGTGCAAAGTATGCAAGAGTTTCCAAAAGTCCCTCACCAAGGCTGAGGCCTTGAAATTTATACACCAAAAGGCCCTAGATGGCCTCCTAAATCTATGGGACTTGGCTGCCCAAACTGTGAGTGAACAGCTTCTTCCAAAATCTGTTTGGCTGCCTTCTAGATCCGATTTTGGTGGCCTTTGGAGCTCGGAGTTGGGGGTGAAGATCCTGAGGGAGGCTATTTAATGCCATAGACAACCCCCCTACGAATCCTCAACCCAATCTTGGCTGTCTCCTAGCCTATGACTGCTCGGTTTTGATCCAACATATGTCAAAAAACCTGAAATGAGCACGTGTTAGCCACCTAGGAAGAGTGACTACCCTTATTCGTACAAATGACATAAACATACTAAAAAATAATGCATAAGTTATGAAAAATGAAGGATTGAACAAGGATAATTAGGCCAAATGAGCCCAAAATGTTACCAAATTTGGGGCTCATCACCTAGGTAACCACAAACCAATCCTTGGGTTGCAGGTCCTAGCCTACCTGCAGTCAGAGAGGGCTCTCTCTTTATAATTTAACTTTGTTTTGGCATGATTTTAGGCTAGTTATGGTGTACATGGGTTTTGTTTTGATTTTGGTGGGAAGGATGATGTTTTCAAGGGGAGTTGGGATGCATAGTGTGAGAAGTTCAAACCAATGGGCATGGAGTCATGGATTAGGGCTTGCTGTTGCATTTTCTTGGTCACAAGAGGAATACAGAGCAGGATAGCTACACATAGGACAATATCAGGCTAGAATAAAGATGAATGAAGGTCAAAGATGAAAGGCAACTAAGAATCTTTCATTAGCTAACAGAGAGGGAAGGTGAATGAAAGTTTGTCTAGGAGCAGTCAATAATTCCTAAATAACAGTCATATGTGAAAGAAACAGGGTAAATATGATCATTTAAGTATGCATATTTATAACCATTTCTGAAGAAAACAAATAGAAATAATAGGAACTGAGCATAGGGTGCAGTCAAGCAAAACCTAAGCTATTCTTCTTTCTTGCTATTTAGATGGTAACACAATGGTGGCATAAACATATGTAAACTGTAAATAGAGTTAGGAAAACACTTATTGAGCCATGTAGTAGCACGGGAGTTCCACAGTCACTCTTTGGCCATTAAATAACACAACAGTCAGTTCTTCATCCAAAGCATTCCAGCAGTCTTTGATTACAGAGCTCTCAAAGTATACAACGCAAGTCTCGAATGAGGATTATCAACCAACCAACCCTTTAAACAATGAATTAGGGTGGTTTATATGGAGAAAATATCCAAAAATATCTATTACAGCAGACCTTAAACAGGTATGAGGGAAATGAGTTTTTTAATCTAATCTTGTCCTGGAATTAATGCAAGAAGATATTTATCTGAGCTGTCCTGGAGGTAGCTATATAAAAATGAGTTAATAGGGTGTCCTTGTGGCTCTGTGCTGTTCATTTAGCCATAACTGTGCTTTGGGCTTTGATCCCCTGCCCTTAAGTGGTTTTGATGTGCATTAACTGTGATCTGAGAGTCTTAAATGGCTTCACCTCTTTCTTTGACTTTGCTTGGGGGCCTTTAATGTTCACCTGCTTTTATATTGCCGATCTGATACTCTTTGCTGCTTCACTGATACTCTTTAGTTGAGTCTGGGCTTCATCTTTCCTTTGATACTCTTTGAAACTGTCAAGTCGCTCCTTTTCTGCCCTTTCAAGGCAAAAATAACTGCTGCAAATGCTTTTTGTGGCCTCTGGAATGCTATCGGCGCTGGCCGATTGAATATGAACATACATGAAGAAATCCTGTTGCCTTTCGCGAATTTTTGGGTTTGCAGGTAGCTGAGCCATGAGAAGCCCTCCATTTTGATCAATTTTTCTTAGCGATGCGTGATTAGCGCTAAGCGCTAATCGCGCATCAAAAACTGCCTCAGTTTTTCATTCCGGGCATCCTTTGCTGCGATTTTCGCCCTTCGCGCCTTTTTCGGTGATGACGTCAGCATGACGTCAGTGGTGGGTCCTAGTACGGCAGGGTTACGTAGTAGGGTGACGTGGCAGTACGACAGGGTGACGTGGCATAGGACATGGTGGCGGGGTAGGGACGGAGGCAGATGTGGTGGAAGCGACACGTAGCAGCGGGGGTTGACGCAGAGGTGACGTGAGCGGCGACGTGGCGTTGACATCAGGGGGCGGAGAGACAGAAGGCGGTTTGTGGTTTTATCAGATCGCCTTCTGTACGAGGGTGGTAAATGCCAGAGGGGCTCCAATGCAATCAAAGGCGGACACGCGTCCTTCTGTACGACGGCAAAACCACCGTGCTATCGGACGCTAACTGTCGAGTGACGGGGCGGCTCCAAAATCGTCGAGGGTCGTTGGATCTGGGAGGGCGGATCGGAGGGTTGACGGAACGCAGAGCAGATGGCAGGTTTCGGTGCGGGGCCCGCTGTATATTTTATCATTTATTTATGTGCGGGGGGGTCAAAACTTTGGGTAATATGGGTTTTTGAGGCCTCGGAAGGGGTCTGATAACCTAAAAGAGGAATTTCACGCTTTGGAGGAGTTCAAAGGCACTTGAGAGGGGTTTTATGTGCTTTGAGAAGGGTTTATGGCCCAAAAAAAGGGGTTTATGCCTTGGGAAAGGTAAAACACGGCCAAAGATGGATTTTATACATTTGGAGGGGAATTTTATGTATAGGAATGAGTCCTAATGCATTTAGAAGATGGTTTGAGAGGCAACCGAGGGTTCTGGCTAAGTTTCAGGCAAACTTAGCAATTCCCAAGCATAGTCAAGTTTATCTTTCAACCAGAGGGAGGGGATATGTACATAGGGGAGCTATTTAGTGCTTTTTAATAAGGCGAAGGGGAAATATATAGGGATTTACATAATAATGTTTAGAAGTTAATATGAAAATGACAAGACAACGCTAAGTTTAGAGATCTTAGGCTACTTAAAAGGGAAAAATGACTTATAGAGTGAATAAGAGTACTCCTAAGCAAAGCAAACCTTTACTTAGGCCAATGATATTACAAATGATGAAACTTAAGAGATATAAAGCAGATCTTGACCTCTTTGGGGAGGTTAGTGAATGATTTGGGGAATAAGAAGAAGGGGGAGTTAGACATGCCTCACTTGAGCTCCTCCAAATGAAAAACTACCTCATAATTGTGATCTGAATAGATATAACACTTGAAAACATGGAATGGATCACATAGCTTGATTGTGCAACCACAAAACTACTTACCCAACCTACTTACCTAGCATTTTTTCTTCCTTTTGAATGGGTGCAATTAGACTTGCAGACCCTGATTATCCTCTTTTCTTTTGACTGCCCTCCTATCTAAAATCAACCCTTATCTCTTCCAAGGGCCCAGATTAAGCAGTTGGGCTCCTTCATTTCTCTACTTAGCTACTCATCTGCCAAGCTTGAACTGTTTGGACAGATATTCATTCTCTATCTTCTAAAACAAGCAATTTAAACCTAGGGAAGCCAAGATTAAGCTGTTTGGCTTTCCCTTAACTGTAAAACTCTTCAAAAATGGTATGTTTCTTCAAAATGGAACTTCTTGGAAATATGGAACCTTGCAGCATGACAAGATGACATATTTGGCATGTAAAATAGTCAATCATGAAATATGAAACCTATTGCAATAGGAGGCTAACAACTTCAACTATGCATTATCAAACTTGTGTCCAAAATCAGAGCATTCATTAATATACAAATCATAGGGCAGCACTACCTCGTATTTTTTTTGGCTAGAAAAGGTTCTCAAATGACTTATTTTAACATTGGAAATTGTGGGACTGAATTTGAATCTCTAAGGCTTCAATATCTTTCTCAATTTTTCAACAAATGATTTTAAAAAATAGCTCTTCCCCTGAGAGAATTTTCTTAATCTTAAATAAAAAACTACGAAAGCTTCTTCCACTTGATCATCATCAAAAATATCAAAATATTCTATAAATCTTTCAATAGACAAAGGGTCTTCAACATACCCTATCATTTTGATTGACTAGGTAACCGGATCTGCACTTTAAACTCTGAATTTTTTGATTAGTGGAGGTCACATAGATGCTCTGAACTCTAGATTGTTTGTAAGTGGAGTTTCCCGATGAATAATTGACATCCTTATAATGTCTGATCACAGTTCACCATCAGTAATCAGATCTAGAACTTGATGTTTCTTTCCCAGGGAAGATGGAACCTTTTGCTCCCCGACAATGGAACCACTATGCTAGATCTCTGTAATTCCTCCAAGCTAAGGAGAGGAATCGAAAGGTAGCCACAAACCACTTGGAAGCTTAGAATCTAGCCCTTCCAGCTTCAAAGAGGGTTATCTCTGTCTAAAACTTCATTCACTTAGATATTAGGATAGGTATGGTGCTCAAAAAGGATAGATCCATTGGGCAATACAACCATATAAGTTTATTCTTTTCCAGTGATAGGATGAAGAGAAAGATGGATCCTCTACAGGGGCAAGGTAGGTAGTATTTTTGGAATTTTTCAGTCAAATTCGTTGTAGGAGGGTGAGTAGAATATAGGTGGAAAATGACACATAGAGAATCAAACAACAGGATGAATTCTAAATGTCATTCAAGTGGAAAACATAAATGTTTAGCAAACTGAAACATAGCACTTTTTGAAGTGAATTATGAGACAAATATTTGTTCAACTAAACAAGAAGACACATTTCAAAGCATGATTGATAACAAAAGATAACTTACAAAACAAAGAATCACATCTCCAAAGAAACTAACACAAGAATCCATGTAAATTAGGCCTTTGTCTTTTCATTCACTGAAAAATATAGCAAAAGAGTGCAATGCATAATGTCTCTTCTCTAAACCGGACCAACCAACCTTTGCACACTAAAATTCATGAATATATAAAATTAGCTCATCCCTGGACTTAGGGGATTGAGCTCAATAATTTCCCAAAGATAGAGTCAGTTACATTAGATTTAGAAACTGCCTACTATGAAATAGGGACCAAATTTATGGAAAATAGGGCTCAAATATTAAATCGTATCTCTCAAATCATGATATTTGTTACAAAAATGAAGGAGTTTTTTGTTTATGAACTTTTTCTTGAGAGAAACCTCTCTCCTTTTCCAAAAATTATTCTCCATCACCTTAGAATCCACGCCCAAGTATTATGACTAAAACAGGAAATAATGAAATCTAAAAAATAGTCTGTAATGATTCATTCAAATATTCAAATATATGACACATGTTACAAAAATGAAGGAGGTTATTATAATTTAGCTTGTGTTTCACAAAACCGGTGTTTTTGTTTTCAAAATTCATCTCCATTTGGTCAAAAAACGATTTTGAAAATGATGTCAAAAACACTGAAAAAATGCAGCAACTTCTTTTGACTGTGTGAAAGCGCAACGAACGCATTATGTTTCTCCAAATGCACAGGAACTCCATGGTTCTCATACTTCTAGCCATTCCCTAGATTTTTGAAAGTTTTGAGCAGGTAGAAGACATCCTCTACAATGTTAGGAACCTATTTAAAGACTCGTGCTCAAGCTACAAACCTTTGTCCTTTAAAGTTACCCCTCACAACAAGCGCAGTGCCAAAGGGAAACAAATTTTCGCCTGCATATTTTTGATTGCATGTAGGGGTATTTAACCGAGGAAAAAAATTAGTTGATAATTTTTTAAACCTAACTGAATGAACTGACCCCACTAATTTGTACCAATGATGAGAAAACAAGACTCATTATGACCTCACTCATGATCGTGTATGAGACATCGACCCTAGACTTACTTGACTCAATCTTTAAAGAATCCAAAACTATTTTTACATCATCTTTCACACACTCTAAGATAATTACATTAAGAATGAAATATTACATTCTTTACAAAGACCAATAGCTTGATCTCTAAGAGACCATAGCAAAACCTTTACACATTTACCAAAATAAATTGAAAAGACAAAACTTGTTTTTGACTACTATAATATAGGACACTAACACCATTGACAATGAACTATATGTTGAACCTTGACTTGGTTGAATGATGATCCTTATAGTCATATTATAAAGGGTTTGATGCATTGAGTTATGTTAATGAGGGAAATTGCTTTGCTGATTATGTTAATAGTTGATTTGGCTTCTTGATGAGTATGTTATTGAATTGATAGGGAAAATGTTGATGTGGATTATGCTACAGTAACAGAAGTGGGACAATGATCCTTTATGAACTTAATGTGTTGTTGCTTGCTAGGGACTTTATATTCTTGCCAAATGACAAAAATTTTACATATTGAATAGTTTGATGAGTATTGGCTTGAAATCTGATAAGATTTATGACAGATAGAAACAAATGATATCTTGTTAAGTAGTCAAGGATTGATAAGCATATGATCTAATTGAAGGATCTAGCTTGGAACTTGATCTTACTTATTGGCTGTGTTCCATCCTTATTATTTTAATGAATTTGATGCTTGAAAATGATACTACATTTGACTTTGATATTGGCCTAGTGCAAAGTGTTGTACATTGACTTAACAATTTCCTTGTGGATGAGAATTGAGAAGGGATTGTGACAAGTTTCTATGACACTATATATGGCTTGGCATTTGATAGTTAGGGTTCTATATATCTCTTGTCAAGAGTTGACATGATATGATTTGATGTTGTGTTATAACTTGGTTAACTTGACATCTCACAAGGTTGTTACTTGGTACTTGGGTGTGACCTCTACTTAATTGAATATTTTGACAATGATATTGGAAAAACCTTTTATGGCTTTAATATTGGTTTAATATGACAGTATTTTGGCTTAACCTTGCATAGTGTTGATTTGTTTGAGTATTGGTACGTTGGTTTAGTCAGTGTTACGATTATAGAGAAATATTGATATTCAATGATCTAGTGATTGGCATATTTGTATTCAATGTTGCTACTCACTGATTCAAGGCTTGGTATTTCCAGTATTAGTATATTGGCTTGATCTAGTTACAATGGTTTAATGGGAATTTAGTGATTCATTTTCTTTAGTAATTTAGTTGGTATTCAATATTGGTATTTGTCTTCAATGATTCAATATTTGGTATCTTGGTGCATGGTTGGTGTCGATAGTGGCCTGCATATTATTTATGGTTGATTGAAAGGTGGATATAGTATTAAAAATTTTAAATGTGCTCCACGAAGTGTTGAGGGTTGTCACCTTTAGTGAGGGAGTAGGAGGTTCCTTCTGGTAGGAGTCAGTAAACTTGATTAGGGTGTAGTCACTCCCTTCAAGTAGGATTTGGAGAATGAGAGGAGGTTGTAGCCTCCTACAGGTAGGAGCCTATGTGCTAACGAGAGTCTATGCCAGTACGAAATTGTAAGAATATTTTCTTTATAATAAAAGAAGAAGACAAATCGACATCAACAATGTTTTTCTCCTACATTGGATGTCTACCTAAAATCTCGATGTCAATATGTGATTGATGTGATGATGTGTTTTATGATTTACATGCTCTTACTTTTGATATTGCATATGGTTTTTTGAATAAGCTATAATCCATACAACTATTAACTTCTATTAAAAAAATAAAAATGAGAGAGTGCCCCCCACCTCTCTCAGTATTTCTAACAAATAGTGTGTGTGATTAGAGGAATTCTTCTTTTGTGTCTATGACATCAAGTGCCTCGCATGATCAATTGTGATTCTGAATTAATAATTAAATGATTGTGTAGTATAAATGGACACAAACAATAGAAAAAAACATATACACACCATCAATCACTTTAATGATCACAAAGTTTGTTTAAAAATCTTTTACACCACTGAATATATGAAAATATTATGTGTGAGATTATACTTTACCAAATAAATTAGCTCTAAATACTTTATTATTAATTAAATAAACTTTATTTTGTTTTTTAATATAATATTATTTGATGTGAATATAAGAACATAGAGGGAATATAAGAAAAGCAGTGTAAGAAAAGCAAATTCAATTAAATGTCTACTCCTCGAAAAGAGGGCCATTAGACACTTACAAGTTCATGTTTTTAGGGGTTTTTTTGGATGGTTATAGAAGAGGGATCCTAAGCATATACGATGCCAAAACTTGAGACATTATTTTTATTTGGGTAATATTTTTATTGAATGTCAACTTCCCCGAAAATAGGGCCATTAGACTTTTACAAGTTCATGTTTTTAGGGGTTTTTGGATGGTTATAGAAGAGGGGTCCTAAGCATATACAATGCAACCAGAGACATTATTTTTATTTGGGTAATATTTTTATAATATTAAAAATTTCAAAACTCATTTTAGTATGTAATCATATCTTATAATAAATTATTAAATCAAAATAATGTAAATAAAATATTGAATTAAGATATAGCATGTTTTTTTGTGTAAATCAGCAGTTTTATATTAATTCATAAAATACATAAGATACAAAATCGTATGCACGCACAAATAAAAGTAAAGCTTCCTTGCCCGTTCAAAATGATTATGAGCCGCTAAAACTCTATCTTTTGACACCAAGGCTAACCACGCAGGGTTGCTTAAAGAGGGGCTTGAGACTGCAAAACAATTTACCCTCTTGGGCGACTAGATAGAAAGAAAGTGGGAGGGCCAAGAGGATCTCCTTAATCCCAAGAAACCAGTAACCTCGAAACCAGAAACAAAACATGCCAAAACAAGAAGTGTGAACTGAAACTATAAAGAAATTACAGCTTTAGGATTACATAATCTTTACTTGGAGCACTCGGGCTGGCTGGTGCGGTCGCTTTCCTAGGCTGAGGAGCACGCTAAGTGGTTCGTTTCCCCTGACTGGTATCGGTTGCTTCCTATGAGACCTCACTCACAGCTGAGGAATCTTCACAAATGGAGTGCCTAAGGAGACTGACGAGGACACTCATTTTCTGTGAGAGTGTGCCGACTTCCTGAGTCAGGGCGTTAAGATTGAAATCTATGGCGTCCAGTTTAGCGTGTGCTCTATTGAAATTAGGGAGATAGCCTGATGTGCTTGATTGATGTATTCCCCCTGCATGCTAAGCACCTTGGCTAGCATAGTTTTCATCCTCCACATCTCAGTCTGGGTTCGTACAAATTGTGTAGCTCAAGTGGTTGCAGTTCCCGGATCTTGAATCCATTCCACTTCCTTCTCCAAATCTTGCTCCTCCAGATGTTCTTCCTCCTCTGCTACAACTGCTTCTAGCTCTTCGATCTTGCGCTTTTCTTTTTGGGAAGTTCGAGTTTCATAGGCCTACAGGGCCTTTTGAAGGTCTCTGTTAGCTGAGACATTTCGGTTTCCCTCACGAGCCATACTGCTATTGCAGAGTGCAAAACAATGAAACTACTGATATCAAAACTATTGCTATGTTGCATGTCGAGGGAGAGCTGTGTTTCTATCTTCTAGTGGGAGGTCTTGGTTATAGTAGAGGGTGGCCTTATCTGGCCTAAGGTTTCCCACTTCATCGTCGGATAGGCGCATATCCTGCCATAATAACTGCTGTTCTGATTTCCCAATTCCTGTTCATGATACGTATCCTTAGTATTAACTCTGCCACGCTTGAGCCAATTTGTGGAATGCCAAGTGTCCTCCTTTGTGATTTGCTGCTCATATTTTTTGTTGGATGGATGCATCAGTCCATGCACTTTGTCCTTGTGGGTAATTTCCCACTTCTCCTTTTGTACTTCTTGGGTCTACCGCCTGATGTTCCTCCAATTGGTTGTCTTCATTCACTGTTAAGGAGAAATATTTCGTACCCCTGCACCACTTCTTCTGTTAACTTATGTCTTGTCTCGATAGAAGAGTGCACTTACTCCGAAGTTCGGTGCATGTGACCTCATGCCAACAGGTGTCCGGGTAGGCTAAGTGATTATCGATCCCGTAGTTGGCCAGATGATCTGCCACTACGTTCGCCTTTCTTCTCACTACATGTAGTATGATTCTATCAAGGCATGAGAGGTGATCAGCTATTAGCTCTTTGACCTTGGAAAGCCTCCAATTCTTCGTGGCCTTACTCGGTTTGGCTCCGGAATACATTCTTCTTGCTGCCACGATCGCTAGTTGAGAATCCTCTTCCACCATGATGGCTCTTGTTTTCAAGCGCCTGATAATTCTTAATCCTTGCTCTAAAGCTGCAAATTACATTTCATTATTAGTTCCTTCACCCAACAATTGACTGTAAATATGTTGAATTTCTCCTTTGTTGTCCCGAAGAACACCACCAATACCTGCAGGCCTCGGATTTCCCCGAGAGGCTCCGTCAAAGTTGAGTTTATGAAAGCCTATCGGAGGAGGAATCCAGGTATTCACATCGGTGCTTTGTTGCTGTCGCTGATTTGATGAAACCTTGATGGTTCCAACCTCAATACCAAATGCCTTCAGAATTTGTAAGTCCGAGATTGAGATGTTCTTGTCCTGTTCTACTTTCCCTTTAGAGATAACTGTTTCTCTGATGTTTTGCAGAATTGTGTCTTTAATAAAGTTTATGTTTCTGGTTTCATTTAGAAATACTCTCTTGTTTCTTTCTTTCCATACCAACCATACTATAAACTCTGGGATAAGTTTCCATATTGTATTAACCATTTGGGTATTGGAGAAATTGCCTCCAATTCTCTATGGTTTCCTGAATTGAATTCCTTACCCTGTCCATTCTCTTAAGAATGGTTTCCATCCAATTCCAGAGGCTGTCTTTCCATTCACAAGTATTGAGGAGGTGATTCAAGGTTTCCTCCTCAATTCCACACAGGGGGCAACGTGATGGGTCGTTGAACCCTTTTTTCCTAAGGTTCTCCCAGGTAAGTGTTCTTCGGTGCATCAAGAGCCAGAGGAAAGTTTTAATCTTCAGCCAAAGTTGAGCATCCCACACTTTACTGTGCCAGTTGAATTTTTCTTCATGTTCAGTCCCTTCTATATAGATTCTTGCTTCTTTGAGTGTGAAGTTGCCCCCCTCGAGCTTGCCCCAACATAATTTGTCAGTCTCCCGTGCTTTACTTATCTTTCTTTTAGTCAGATCTGTCTTTAGTGCTCTTAAATTGTTGCTTTCTCCTTCCAACGGTTCTGTGTCACTGAATATCCAAATTCTCCATGCTTGGTCATTTTCATTAGGTTTCCAGTAATGGTTTACTGTTGTTCTCCCTAGCTCTTGGTTTCTTCTTTGGATAGTTAAGAATTCAAGGCTTTCCAGCTTAGGTAGTTGTTGCCACGCATCTTCCCAGAACAGGGCAGTCTTTACGTCTCGAATTTCCCAAAAACTCTACTTCTAAATTATGTGCCGGTTAGTTCTAGCCAGGTTCCAAATTGGAGAGCCCTCAGTGGTTTCTTGCATTTTGATTAAATTCTGCAGACTGTGATTGTGTGCATACTTATATTTCCAATGTTTGGCCCAAGGTAAGTTGGGTTCCTTCAGCCACCCCCACCATAACTTTGCTCCATAGGCCCAATTAACTATGAATGGGTTCTTCAGATTCAACCCACCTAGGTGTTTGGGTTTTCAGATCTTATCCCATGCCATTAGAGACCATTTCTGTTTCCCTGAATTACCTGACCAGAGAAACGCTCTTTGGATGATTCTCATTTTCTGAAGAACCCTTTTAGGTGCTGGGAGAATGGAAAGCATGTGATGCAGAATGGCCTGGAGGACAGATTTGGTGAGGACAAGACGGCCTGCAAATTTTAGGGTTCTGTGTGTCCAATGATGACATATTTTCTCTAGGTTGGCTAAAATTATTTCCAAATGCAATTTCTGCCAGGGTCTGTTAGTCAGCAGAATGCCGAGGTATCTTGAAGGGAGGTTGCAGCTTTTGAAGCCTAGGATGGTCGAGAGATTTTTCTGAACTGCTAAGTGCTTATTGAAAAAGAAAATGGAAGATTTTTTTAGATTAAGCTCCATACCTGAGGCCTTACTGAAGCGATTGAGAATAATTATGAATCCAAGAGCTTCTTTGACCGAGGGCGTGTCGTGTAGCATTGTGTCATCCACAAACTGTTGATGTGTTGTTGCAGGGCTAGTGGGCAAGGGTTGGAGTCCCTGAATGATTCCTTCCTCTTTTGCTCTACTGATTAGTCTGCTTAAACCTTCCATTAGAATCACAAACAGAAAGGGGGATAAGGGATCCCCTTGCCTTAAACCTCGGGATGGAGTGAATTGGTCTGTTGGGGCTCCATTAACCAGGATTGAAAATCTTGTGGATTTAACCAAGGCTAGGATCCAGATTATCCATTGTTTAGCAAAGCTGAAGGCTTCTAAAATAACTTTCAAATAGTGCCAGTTTACCTTATCATAAGCCTTTGATAGGTCCAACTGCATTAGCATGCCTGCTTTTTTCTGTGTTCGGAGAGTGTGAATCATCTCTTGTGCTAGTAAGATGTTGTCCAAAATCTGTCTCCCCTCTACATAGCCTGATTGCTCTTCCGAAATGATACCTGGAAGAATTGGTTTTAGTCTATTGGCAATGACTTTAGAAATAATCTTGTACAAGACATTGCACAGCGCAATTGGTCGAAACTTCGACAGAGTATTAGCTTCCTCCTCCTTTGGAATAAGGGCAAGGAATGTATAATTGAGGGATTTGAGGATTGAAGAGGAGCGCCGTGAATCCTCGATCACTTCCAAAACCTCTATCTTGACTATCTCCCAACACGCTTTGTAAAAGTCGATGGTGAATCCATCTGGCCCAGGTGCTTTACCATTAGGCATATCTTTTACAACCTCTTCCACTTCTTCCAATGTGATTTCTCGATTTAAAGCTTTGTTTTGATCCTCCGTGATGAGCTTGGGGATAGAAGTTAGAAGCTCCTCAATGGCTTCCTCTCTGTCAATCTCTGGTTCCCGAGAAATCCGGCTGAAATGGTTTATGAGAAGGCTTGAGATTTCCTGGTGAGTCTGAACAGAGGTTCCCTGATCATCTTTAATGCTTAATATTTTGTTAGCCCCTCTGTGATCAATGGCAGATCTATGAAAATTTTTTGTGTTCTGTTCGCCTTCCTTAAGCCATTGAATTCGGGACTTTTGCTTCCATAGTGTTTCCTCCTGTTGGCATCTTAACTGCCAGTCTTGCATTAGCTTTTGTTCTATGTTCATAGTCTCTTGGTCTATGTTGCCTTGGATCCATCCTTTGTGAATTTGTTCCATTTGCTCCTCCAGTTTCTTTTTTTCCTTAAATATGTTACCAAAGACTTCTTGATTCCAGACTTTAAGTCTGGCTCTGATGTGTTTAAGTTTAGCCTGTAGAAGAAACATTTTGGTTCCTCTTATGCCTAACGGTTCCTTCCACCATTGATCAATCTTCGGAATGAACTCGGGATGACTGAGCCAAAACTTTTCAAATCTGAATGGCTTATTTCTGGGTGTGCCTTGGATGGCCGCAGTCATTATTATGGGCCAGTGGTCCGACCTCCACTGGGAAGTATGTCCGATTCCACAGTGATCCCTTCCAGGAGAATAGTTTCTGTCACTAAAAATCTGTCCAGTCGAGAGGCTATTTGCCTATCACCCCCCTTTTGTTGTTCCAAGTGAAAGCTCCACTCTTGGGGAAGACGTCTACCAGCTTGGCCGATTTAATGAAGTCTATGAAAGCTTCAGTGTCCCTGTTGAGCATTCTAATACCTCCTCTCTTTTCCATGAGCGAAGTGATCATATTGAAATCACCTCCGAAGATCGCTTTTGCTTGTGGATATCTTAGCTTCAAGTTGGATAGAGATCTCAGTAATAGCAATTTGGCCTCTAGTTTCTGAGGGCCATAGACATTGGTGCATAAATATGTTTCTGGATTCCCTACTATTTGGACTTCTATTGATATGTGAGATCTGGCAGCTTCAGAGGAAATGAGCTAGATGACCTATGGATTCCACAGAATGGCCATGCCTCCTTCCCAACCATTGCTTGCTGTTTCTAGGTATTCCATTCATTTACCTAGTTTTTTACTGATATTGACCATTGTGTTGCTGGAACATTTAGTTTCTTGCACAAACACTATGTCTGGTTGTTCCTTTTGGACCTTCTTCTTTAACAAATGTTGTTTTTTTTGGCTATTTAGCCCTCTAGCATTCCATGAAAGTACTTTCATAATAAACATAGTTTAGGAGGTTAGTGAGAGCACCTCAAGGGCTTTCATCTTGACTGAATTTAGGAGCATCTGTCCCAGTTCTTGTAATGCCTCATTGTTGGTTTTTCTTCCTCTTTTTTTCCAGTTCTTGGAGTTGGTGGAGGTTTGATGCAGTCCCTGCACTCGTACCCCTAGCCCTTTTGCTATTCCCAAGCTCTTTCTTTGCAACTCCAGCTCTGCTTGTTTTCTTGCTATGAATAAGTTGTTAATTTTGTTTACCTCCTCTTTCGATATGTGTTCTATTCCTTTCTTTTTCTAGTCTTCTACCATATTTGGTAAATCCATACCTTCTTGCTCAAGCATGTCGCTTAATTCCATATCTTCGAGCCCTGTTTCGCTAGCATCTCTGAATCTTCTTCTACACCTTTCGTTGAACCTTGACCATGAGGGATGTTGTTTGAAGGCTTCGAAACTGGTTCTTTCATTTCTGGTGTGGCTATGGGTTTGCTTACTTTCGATAATTCTTGCTTTGGAATGTTGTCCTCTAACTCTGTTTCTAATTCTAACACCTCAAAAGCATTGCGTGTATTTCCAAGGGAAGTGCTTGCTTTAGTCTTGTTGGGTGTGGAGCCTGATTATCTTCTATATTCAAAGGTATCGCCACATAGGACCCAGTTCAAAATGGGGGCGGCAACCCCGCCCGTAAAATATTCATTGCAGGGGGGGTCCAGGGGGGGCGGCTGCGACCTTTGGGAGCCCCCCCTTGGTGGGGGGTTTCGGGGGCAGCGCCCCCGAAGCTAAAAACAGCTGTAAAATTGCCTTCTAAAAGTATAGTAATTTCTAGTCAATCTGGGCCGTTCATTAGGCGGATGATCTGACGGTAGAACTTATGTTTAGTTTATGGTTTTTTGCCCTAGAAGGCAACCCCTCTCTTTGTATGAGGGTATTGTATTTGAGGCTGTGTGATAGATGTGTATTCTGTGAGCGAGAAACAAAGAGGTGAGACTGTGAGAGAAAACAGAGGATATTACAGCGGATTTGTTGTAGGTTGTGTCTCTTCATTTTGCTGGATAATAGAAAGGAAGGACTAGCTGTTCGGGGTGGACGTAGCCCAAACTGGGTGAACCACGTATATCTGTGTCTCTCTTGTTTTGTGCATTTTCTGTGTTTATATTTCTGAAATATTTTATGTGTTCCATTGCTCCGTAATATATAATTTTCTAACAACTGGTATCGGAGCCGAAGGTCTATTTGGATGATAAACTCGCAGGAAAGAAGGGTTCCTGGTTCGAGTGGGAGCAATGGCAGAAGATGGTAAGTTTAGGGTCGAGAAATTTAACGACCAAAACTTCTCGCTGTGGAAGATGCAGATGGAAGATTATCTGTATCAGAAAGATCTATACCTACCATTGGGTGGAAAAACAAAGATGCTGACGGGTATGAAAGACGAAGAATGGAACCTTCTCGATAGAAAGGCACTCGGAACAATACGGTTGTGCCTTGCTGTGTCAGTCGCCTTCAACATTTCGAAGGAAACCACGACAGAGGGTTTGATGCAGACATTGTCGAAACTATATGAAAAACCCTCGGCCTCAAACAAGGTATTTCTTATGAAACGATTATTTAATATGAATATGTCGGAAGGTGGATCTGTTGCAAACCATTTAAATGATTTTAATACAGTTACAAGTCAGTTAAGTTCTGTAGGGGTAAACTTTGATGATGAAGTTAGAGCTCTGTTATTCTTGTGCTCATTACCAAAAAGTTGGAATGGTTTGGTAATGGCCATTAGTAACTCCGTTTCTGGATCTAGTACTTTAAAGTTTGATGATGTTGTCGGTGCTATCCTTAGCGAGGAAATGCGACGAAAAAGCTCCGGTGAGACATCAGGAAATGCTTTGAGTGTAGAGTCTAGAGGAAGAAAAATGGAAAGAGGAAAGATCTCAGGATATCGCAGTAAATCAAGGAAAGGCAGATCCAAGTCCAGATCGGGGATAGTGTGCTGGAAATGTGTAAAGAAAGGAAACCTAAAGAAGGACTGTAGATCTCGGAAGGGAAAAGAAGGAGATGCACAGCAAGAAAACAATCATGAAGCAAATGTGACAGGTGAGGTGTTACAAGATGCTTTGATTCTTTCTTTCGAAAATATTACTGATTCCTGGGTGGTAGATTCAGGGGCTTCATTCCATGCCACACCTGATAAGAAATACTTTCATGACTATGTTCAAGGAGATTTTGGAAAAGTTCGTCTGGGTGATGATAAACCCTGTAAAATCGTTGGAATGGGTAAGGTTCTTGTAAAACAGCAGAATGGAAACCAAAGGCTATTAAAAGAGGTAAGGCATGTTCCAGATCTAAAGAAAAATCTGATTTGAACAGGGCAGTTAGGCGATGAAGGTTGTGTGACAACTTTCACAGATAAAGCTTGGAAGGTCACCAAAGGAGCCCTGGTAATAACAAAAGGCGAAAAGGTTGGTACATTGTATTTATGCAATGGTATTTCTAACTCTGTTAATGCTTTAACTTGTAAAGGAGCAGATGCAGCATTATGGCATCATAGGCTCAGACACATGAGTGAAAAGGGGATGAAGATTCTTCACTCAAGGAATTTGTTGCTAGGTTTGAAGAATGTTGATTTGGACTTCTGTGAGAATTGCATTTATGAAAACAGAAGAGAGTCAGATTTCTCAGAGTTGGGAAAGAAAAGAAGAATGAAAAATTAGAGCTTGTGCATACAGATGTATGGGGACCTGCTCAGGTATCATCTCTCGGTGGCTCTCATTATTATGTTACTTTTATTGATGATGCAACTAGAAAAACTTGGATTTATTGTATTAAGAATAAATCTGATGTATTTGATACTTTCAAGAAATGGAAAGCTTTGGTTGAGATTGAGACAGGAAAGAAATTGAAGTGTCTTAGATCAGACAATGGAGGTGAATATTGCAGAAAAGAGTTTGATATGTACTGTTCAGAGCATGGAATTCGCAGAGAGAAGATAGTTCCAAGAACACCACAAGAAAATGGTGTGTCAGAAAGAATGAACAGAACAATCATGGAGCGTGAAAGGTGCATGAGATTGCATGCAGGATTGCCTTTACAGTTTTGGGCAGATGCTGTAGATACTACTGTTTATCTAATAAACAGAGGGCCTTCAAGTTCCTTGGATGGTGGTGTTCCAGAGGAAGCATGGACAGGTAAAAAGGTAAACTACTCTATTTTAAAGCCTTTTGGTTGTGAGGCCTTTGTCCATATTGATAAAGAAAATAGAACAAAGCTTGAGGCAAAGTCAAAGAAATGTACCTTTATTGGATATGGTGTTAATGATTTTGGTTATCGCTTATATGATTACGAAAATCACAAAATCATTAGGAGTAGAGATGTAATATTCAATGAAAAGGTCTTGTATAAGAATCAGTTGCAGGAAAAGAAACAGGAAAAGGAAAACAAGGAATACGCAGTTCTTGATGAAATCACTGAAAAAGGAAAGGTGCCTGAAAATAATAATAATCAACAACCACAACAACAACAACCACCACAAAAACAACAGGCACCTCAAACACCTGAAAGTGGTGTTAGAAGATCTACCAGGATAAGTAGACCCCTTGAACGATACTCTCCTTCATTATATTATTTATTGTTGACTGATTCCGGTGAACCCGAATGTTATGAAGAAGCAATGCAGATTGAAAGCAGGAAGAAGTGGGAGGTAGCCATGGAAGAAGAGATGGACTCCTTAATGCATAACCAGACTTAGGATTTAGTCAAGTTGCCTGTAGGAAAAACTACATTGAAGAATAAATGGGTTTACAAGCTGAAGGAAGAAGATGGAGGAAAACAGAGGTATAAAGCTAGACTTGTGGTGAAGGGGTTTGCACAGAAGAAAGGTATTGATTTTGATGAAATATTTTCTCCTGTTGTTAAAATGACTTCAATCAGAACCATTTTAAGTCTTGTAGCAGCTGAAGATTTGCATCTTGAGCAATTAGATGTAAAGACAACCTTTCTCCATGGGGATTTGGAGGAAGAGATATATATGTAGCAGCCACAAGGATATGAGGTGAAAGGGAAGGAGAAACTAGTGTGCAGGTTGAAGAAGAGCTTGTATGGCTTAAAACAGGCTCCAAGGTAGTGGTATCTAAAATTTGACAAGTTTATGTCTGAACAAGGTTATACTAGATGTCACTCTGATCATTGTGTTTATTTGAAAAACAAAAATGATGGAAGCTATATTATATTGTTATTGTATGTAGATGACATGCTTGTTGCAGGATCTAACATGCAGGAAATAAATGTGCTCAAAAGAAAATTGGCAAATTCATTTGCAATGAAGGATTTGGGAGCTACAAAACAAATCCTTGGTATGAGAATAACTAGAGATAGGAAAAATCGTAAATTAACATTGTCTCAGAATGAGTACATACAAAAGGTGTTGAAAAGATTTAACATGCACAATGCAAAACCAGTTAGTACACCTTTTGCTAGCCATTTCAAACTTAGCAAGGAAATGTGCCCAAAGACCCAAGAAGACATGGATTATATGTCTAAAGTTCCATATGCATCAGCAGTTGGAAGCTTAATGTATGC
The DNA here is from genome assembly GCA_031772625.1 of Pinus tabuliformis. NCBI lineage: Eukaryota > Viridiplantae > Streptophyta > Pinopsida > Pinales > Pinaceae > Pinus > Pinus tabuliformis. The sequence goes on from CM062807.1 coordinate 1,126,224,887, forward strand.
AATGGTCTGCACAAGGCCTGATATTGCACATGCAGTGGGAGTTGTAAGCAGGTACATGAACAATCCAGGAAAGGAACATTGGATGGCAGTGAAATGGATTCTCAGATATTTGAAAGGTACCACAAATCAAGCATTATGCTTTGGTGGTTCAAACATCTCCCTACAAGGATATGTTGATGCAGATATGGCAGGTGACAGAGATAACAGGAGGAGCACTACAGGATATGTATTTACTGTTGGAGGAACAGCTGTCAGTTGGGTTTCAAAAATCCAAAGTGTTGTTGCACTTTCAACAACAGAAGCAAAGTATGTTGCTGCTACAGAGGCTAGTAAAGAAATGATTTGGTTACAAAGGTTTATGGGTGAATTGGGTAAGGAGCATGATATGGGCACGTTATACAGTGATAGCCAAAGTGCCATTCATCTTGCAAAGAACTCAGCATTTCATTCCAGGACTAAACACATACATCTCAAGTACCATTTCATACGATCAGTGTTGGAAGATGGAGAGTTGAAGCTGGAAAAGATACACACTAGCCAGAATCCTGCAGATATGCTAACAAAAGTTGTAACCAGGGAGAAAATGAGAATATGTTCAGTTTCAGTTGGTCTTCAAGGATGACGATGAAGATGAGAAACAACCAGGTCCAAAGAGGAGTCATTGTCCAACAAATGGAGCAGCGGTGGAGTTGCTACAATCAGTCTCCAAGTGGGAGATTGTTGGGTGTGGAGCCTGATTATCTTCTATATTAAAAGGTATCACCACATAGGACCCCAGTTCGAAATGGGGGCGGCAACGCCGCCCGTAAAATATTCGCTGCAGGGGGGGTCCAGGGGGGGCCGGCTGCGACCTTTGGGAGCCCCCCCTGGTGGGGGGTTTCGGGGGCAGCACCCCCGAAGCTAAAAATAGTTGTAAAATTGCCTTGTAAAAGTATAGTAATTTCTAGTCAATCTGGGCCGTTCATTAGGCGGATGATCTGACAGTAGAACTTATGTTTAGTTTATGGTTTTTTTCCCTAGAAGGAAACCCCTCTCTTTGTATGAGGGTATTGTATTTGAGGCTGTGTGATAGATGTGTATTCTGTGAGCGAGAAACAAAGAGGTGAGACCGTGAGAGAAAACAGAGGATATTACAACGAATTTGTTGTAGGTTGTGTCTCTTCATTTTGCTGGATAATAGAAAGGAAGGACTGGCTATTCGGGGTGGACGTAGCCCAAACTGGGTGAACCACGTATATCTGTGTCTCTCTTGTTTTGTGTGTTTTCTGTGTTTATATTTCTGCAATATTTTATGTGTTCCATTGCTCCGTAATATATAATTTTCTAACAAGTCTATCGTTTTTTATTTGCTCTATGTCTTGCATTCGGTCATACAAAGGCTTCCTTATTCTTATCTCCTTTGTTTTCCTTGGTTTTCTCTACCAATTTGTTCATTGGGCATTCTTTGATCAAATCTCCATGCTCATGACACTTCTTGCAATGGAACGAGATCTGCTCATAGTCTATGGCTTGAAAATACACTTCATCTCTATATTCCAACCATAGGCCCTCATGAAGTGCTCCCGAAACATCCATCTCTACACAGATTCTAGCACAAGAGGTATATCTTTTTTGTAATGTCGCTTTTGAGGCCTTGATGAAGGTACCTAACTTGTTGCCTATCTGTTCCAGTGCTGCATGTCCCCAATAGTCAATCGGAAGAGAGAATAGGCGAATCCAGACCAGTACCTGTTTGAAGGTTTCCTGTTCTGGCGCGAAGTTGGGTTTCCATGGTCACATGTAAAGACCTGCAGAGGCAAAGAAATACGGTCCTCCATCAAATATTCGATCCTTGTCTTCCAGATTGGAAAAAACTACTGTAAAGAATCCCTTGGCTCCTAAGTGTAGCCTTACATCCCCTTTGGGTTTCCATTGTTGCTTTATCCACATGCACAGTGCTCTTTCTGTTGGCCAGAACCCCATGAACCTGCAGATCACTGCATGTTCAACCATGTGGTCACGGTACGCTTGAAGTTTCGGGTCAGAAATTATTACCCTTAGGGTGTTAGCGGCTTTGGGTTTGCATGGACCCTAGGTCTTTTTTCCAATGGTTGTTGACGTTGTTCCTCCTTGTTCCGCGTTGTCTTGGTTTAGATCCTCCTCCTCTTCTGTTGCTTATTCCTTCTCCGGCTTGTATCCTTGTGAGACCTGTGCTTGGGAAGGATCTGTACTGTCTCTGTTCACTGTACTATTACTTCCGATGATTTCTTTCTATTTCTTGGTATTTTTTCCCTCATTAGTCCTCTTCCCCTTATTGGTCAGATTCTCCTTACCTGACTTCTCAGACCCTGATATCTGCACTCCATCCTGTGCAGTCTTCTCCTTGTTCATCATTATCTGTTTGTATGATGGGGTCCCAATGGACCCCGCGTTTTCCATCTATCGGGTCAGAATCTGCCCTCTTCTGCGAAGCTCTGCCGCTCTGGCTCTGTTCTTCTCCAGAGTAAGTACTCAGGTTGCAGATGAAGCCGTTCTCCTTCAAACCTTAGACCCGAGAGCTCTCCCTCTCGAATTAAGATATAGTATGTTATTATTGATATAGATTCATGTTAATTTTTATTTTATTGTACTTGCGGTACTTATGATATTATGATATTACACATTTAGTTTTTTTTTACCAAAAAATTATATTGTTTATTTATAGTTTAATATTAGGAATTCAATTTTTGTTATTTTTATTATTATTTAAATTTATTTATTTGTAAAGTGATTGGTTGAGGTCTTATTATAGGCTGTTTAGTAACTTCCATTTCTGTTAATTACTAATTTTTCATTTTTATTTTATTTCTTTTTTATTTAACTTTCTTATTTTTATTATTTATTATTTTTCCTATTATTTCCATTTTCAAGGCTTGTAATTTTTTCTCCATATTTTCAATTTAAAGTGACTTATTATTATATTAAAAAAATATTTTAATAAATTTAATTATAAAAAAATTATATATATTAATAAAATATAAAACACACATAGATAATAAACATATATATTAAAGTGTATATATTAATATGTATTTAATAATAATAATAATAAATATATCATTGCTAATTTAACAATTGAAGTATAATAATTTTTTTACAATTAAAAAAGCCTCATAAAATATTATAAAAAAATTACGAAGGAAAATAATAAAAAGTTGTGGCCAAAACTTTCTTTTCTTAATTTTTCGTGATGACATTCAACCATACAATATTTTATTAGTTGTTTTGTTTTGTATTTATTGTTTTTTAGTTTAATTAAACTATATTTAAACTAAGTGGCAGATACTAGCTACTATGTAGCCCTTGTAAAACATTGGGAAAGATCAATTTTTTTTAGAAATTTGATTTTCTAAGAGCTTGATAGATCACGAGTTAACATAGATGGTTAACTCCATGGTGAGCAAAACAAAAAATTCACTCATATCCTTCATTTTAACCAACACACTAATAAAAATGTTTTAATAAAAAAAATGTTTTTTATTTGCTTTATACAATATAAATATAGTCTTTCTCTCTATAAAAAAAAATATAGATATTTACATTGATATTTTTTATTAATAATTTTTTTAATATTAAATATCAACTCATTAAAAACACTTATAAATGGAAGGAACTAGCTAACCCTCCCCATACATTGAATTACAAAGTAGCTATCAATGAAATAAGATATCTCTATATATAAGATAAATGTTTTATTTATGATTCACATTGATTTTTTTTAAGTAATTTATTTAAATACCACATATCAAGTCCTTGCTAAGAATTGAATAAACTACACATAAAAATAATAATTTAAATTTCATTATATCTCTATGTGAAAGATATTAAATTATGTTTTTTTTTTTCTGGGTAAAGGCTACTTCTATATTAAGTAAGAAAAATATTTACATAGTTTACATCATCCAAGGGGGACGAGGCCACCCTCTAACAGAGACAACTAGGACAGACTATCAGACCTCTGAGACATCATTACAAAAAATTGTCCAAATGAGTTCCTTGGACAACATACAGTTTTGGATAGCCAAAAAACAGACTCTATTAACTTGCTGACTCTAACTTTTAACAAGCTGCCACTATAGGGCTGAGAACAGGAACTGAGCGAGATTGAGGATTTAACCAACAAAGACATGAACAAGTATGCAAAAAACCTTGAGAAACGCCTTCGAACATATTCAGGTTAGGTGACTGGGCGACGTTGGCGGTTGCCTCTGCATCGGGCTGGGCGGATCAAGCCAAATGACAGACTCCTCACCATCCTGAAGATGCCCCTCCGAACCCGGATGAACTGAATCTTGTTCCTCATTTCTATTCTGAACACGGTTTATTAATGGTAGAATTTCTTGCACTGATTCATCCTGTGTTGAGTTCTCCTGTTCCGGAGCCGGCTGCATGTCCCCCAGAAGAATTTCGCTGCTCTGGAGGCTATCGGAAGCAGGGGAGGACCATGAGGGATTAACTGGAGGCGCTTCTGAAAGATACACAGAGAAATTGACAATTACATCCGACTGAAGGATCCTTCTGGGAATTCGGAGGCGGAATGTCTGGTAGGAATCCGGCAAAAACAGAAATTCCTCCTCAGAGCTAGATGACGAGGGGGGTATGGCAGCCATAGGAGCTATTGGGTGCGGCTCCTCCCCTTTAATCCCATTGCGAACCCCTGAACGACCGCCTCAACGAGGCACTCCTCTTCGACGCATCACGGCTTCCAACTTGAGCGTTTTGAGACTTTGCTCAGTTTCCTTGAGACAATACTGCAGATCAATATTTTGCTCACCGCCCACGTCAAACAACATTCCCTGAACATTGCAGGTCTGAGCGGTGTTGTTATATAACCAGGACTTCGCCATCACCATATGCCGCGTACAAGACTCCATTACACCAGATCTCCTCGAGACCGGAGTAGGCTCGCTCGGCTTGAATGCAACCTCTACCGTGCTTTGCCTTTCCTTAATTCCGTTTGCCTGTAGCATTAAATAATTTCTTGTCTTCATCGCTATCTCGTACCTGCTTGCTGCCTCGGCCTTGACACAGGTGTAGAGGCGCGGGAATGCCTTAATGGCACGTCAGGACACCCGCATCCGGGTGAAAGATATTAAATTATGTTACTAATATGGACATTTAAATATTTTATTTATGGTTAACATTAAAATTAAGATGGAAGTTGAAACATTTTATTTATAAGAGGTTTTGAAAATTAATTTCTATTATCACCATTTTTTAATATATTAGTGTAAATATTATTTTATTATTTTTAGATATAACATGATAATGTTTACCATTGTTTAATATATTAGTATAAATATTATTTTATTATTTTTAAATATAACATGACAATGTTCTTTACAAAGTCTTTTCATGCCACCATTATAATAATTATAATAAATAATTAACTTAAAATATTGAAAATTTAAATTAAGATATTGTAAAAAAAATATTGAATTAAAATATTATAAATAAAACTATTAATTTTTCAAATAAATTTAATTTAATCCATTAAATTTTTATTAAATTTAATAAATTGGAAATAAGGCTATTCCAATGATGGTGACTCACGTCCTCTTTCCATCCAAACAAATAGTAAACCGGTGTCATAATCAACCAGCGATATTATTTATATATATATGTGTGTGTGTGTGTGTGTATGTGGGGGATACGATGTGTATATATCAGTGGATGACTCGAATTAATATTGTTGATGAATTGGCCTAAGTTCAAGCTCATGCATAAATATTTCAATCACACTAACTGTCACACGGCTGTCCTTTAGTATAAGGACAAACGTCAACGGCCTGGTTGTATATAGTACTCGATTTCATAATCAAACAACCCTACTACCATAAGACAACGTCAATGATTATTTGATTTTATAATCAAATAATCATATTTAGGGGATAGAAATTTAGTTTGATTCTCAAGGGAATATGTTAAGTATATATTTAATTTTAATGTTTATCAATTACAAAGTTTGTTTGGTTGTATTGATTTTTAATAAATTTAAAAAAATAGATAGGGAATATGTAGCTCCTTACCCACCAATTTTCTAGAGATTTAAGATTATTCTTATTCTAATAAATTCCTGCATGATAAGTTCCTCATTATTATTTATAATATTCATTTATATATAAGCAAATTTTATTTAGCAAAATGGTCCATTACTTTTAATAAATTAAAAAAATTAGATTCACATGGCTCCCCACCCACCAATTTCCTAGCAATTTTAGATTATTCCAATTCTAATAAGTTCCTTCATGATAAGTTTCTCATTATTATTGATAACATTCATTTATATATAAGCAAATATATAAGAAGGTATTTTCCTACATGTCTTCACTACTGAAATAAATTCCATCCATTCTTGTGTTAAGGCCTCCCTCAACATGTTCGAAGATGAGATTGTGTACTCCAATCTTCTGCTCACTCTAGGAGAATGTGGGCTACAAGTTGTGAATGCTACGTCTTCTTCAATTAATAACAAAGTTTTCCATACCATATATAACAAGGTATTTTCCTATAATCGTGGCAACAACTTATACATATATTTGTATGTTGCCAAGGTAGTGATAATAGCAAATTTAAAGTGGACAAATCTAGTTTAATCACAAATCTAAGAAATATTTAGAGTGATATAATTTCTTATGTAAGTATTTTTTAAATGCAAAATTAAAAAAGAAAATGTTTGCATATCAAAGACAAAATTAACAAAAAAATATAGCCCAAACATAAAATAATAACATTATTTGAAATGCTTAAAAATGTTTTAACCATGAAAATTTATTTATTTTCATTGTATATATTAGTTGACATTGAAATATTTTACTTATGAAGTAAATTGTTTGTATTAATAAGTTTCATGATAAGTTCCTCTATGATTAACAAATTATGAAATTTAGAAATTATGGTTGATGTTTTGAAATGTATTTTTATTTTTAAAATTTGAAATACATTATATTGTAAATTAATTATAAGTAAAATAGATGAAGTAAAAATATAAAATTAGTTTTTTTAATTTAATTATCAATTTTTGAAATATATCATACAATAAAAAATTGTAAATCGTTATATTTATAGTTTTACATGTTATATTTTTTAAAATTTAATATAATCAAATGAGATTATAGTAAATGAATTTATGAATTAGCAAATGCTTATTTCGTTTCATTTTATTTATATGAATTTATTTTTGAAAAAAATATTATCTATTATTCATTTTCTTTTAAGTTTTTGTCTATATTTTGATTTTTTTGTCATTAAAAAAACTATAAAATAATAATTTATAAACCATTTAATTTTTTTTTGGCCACATTAAACCATTTAAATTTAAATTTAAATTTATTGATGATGATGATGGTGGTTAACGTCCACTAAGACCAAATTTTGGTCTATCGAACCTAAATAAATGAATTATTTAGTTTGATTTAAGATTTTATTCCTATGCTCGAAAAGCTTGGAGAGAAGCCTCCTGAGCTCACTATAATTTTGACATCCTAAAAGGCTAGGAAGGCCAGTATTGCAGCAAAGGTTATGAAACTGAGATCTAATGTGGTTGTATGTGGGGCTCTCTAAGAGGAAGTGATTTTCATCCTCGATGTTCATATTCTCACAGATATGGTAGATCCTTTCCATCCATGGTGTTTTAGGAACTGCCCAAGGACCAGTTTCACTATGGAGCTCATGAGTGTTCGTTCTAATCTTGGCTATATTAATTTTCTTCTTTGAGCTAGTTAAAATAGAGAGATACTTTTGATCTTCTAGGGTGGGGTAGATGACCTCCTTATAATATCTTAATTTTCTTTTAGCTCCTGAATCTTTCTCACACCACAATTTTTCTTTGAACTTAGAAGTAACAATATTTTTAATGTTATTAATGTTTTGAAATGCAACATTCTCGTCGATCTTCCCAATGGTTTAACCAAGCCCTTGTGTCTTTATACCAACTTCGTTTGAGCGTTAGGTGATTTTAGCTAGAATTTAAACCATTTAAAATTTTCACCGTTTTTAAATTTAAATTTATTTATTTATTTGTTCTAAACCATTTAAATTTATTTATTTATTACATTTTTTTGTATTAAATGTTTTTATTATTATTAATTAATATAATAGTAATAATATAATTAATATTATTGATTTTCTTATTAGTAAATCCCAAAGCGACGTCGAGAAGATTTGACCTAGTATCTTTTCAATTAAAAAATTACTGAACAATAGAATCAATTGAGATACCTTTTAGAATTATATTAATATTATTAATAATAACATTAATAACATTAATTTTTAATATTATTAATAATTAATATATGTATTTAATAAAAACTTATGAAATTTTATGAACTAGATTTTTTTAATGTGAGCATGCTAATATATATATATATATATATATATATATATATATATATATAGAAGAGACCCGGAAACTATAAATTCACTTATTTTTAACTAGCATTTGCACCTAATGTTGCAAAGGAAACGCTGTAAGGCATAGTGTGTGGAAGAATATTGAAATGTGAATGGGCTATTTTGAAAGCAAGGGTCGATGATAATGAGTTTAAATTGAGGAAGCCATGCCGAAAACCCTATTCAGGGGTTAAAGTGGCTATGAAATGGAATAAAAGTAGTCATAAATATCCATTGAACTTGTTTAGATACCTTAAAGATTGCCTAGTTGAAGATGAAGTTAAACAAAGGGACGGTCCAACCCCAATGCAGCCACCACGGAAACTCTCCAAAACGATATGCATCAACAGCTATGTAGTTTACAATCTCACCAGTGGCATGTCTTCGTCTTCCTAGACTGGACAACCAAAGTTGTTTCTGATATACAGCTTCCATCAAGGCCAAACGCATTCGCATACCTGTGCGTCTGGACTTGAAGTATTTTTTTCTGTTTGCTTAGGTGGTCCAATGCATGTTCTGAATGTAGGGAAGTCTGAATTCTGTTGACTGTCATTCAATGCGCTTAGGAAGTTCTGCTGTTGGAAATTTTGATTGGGCTGCATTGAATTAAGCAAGGCTGAAACATTATTGTTGACGTTGTCGCTGTAGTTGTTCTGCATGTTGTTGAATCTCTTTGCAGGGTTGGTTTCATCGTCCCCATATGCTAAGGAGTGGTCTTCTTGAGAGAATTGAATTTTTTGTCATTTTCCACTGCTAATTCTTCTTGTTTTGGGACAACTTCATATCGGCAATCGCTATTGTTGTCGTTGTTATTGCTGAAATTGTTGTGAGAGAGGTTGGAGGACTGGACTTGAGGTAGTCTGCCGCTGTTTCCATTGCCATCCATGGCTTCATCGTTTAAAAAACCATCTATGAAAGGATCGTCACTCTAAAAAAACCCACTGAAAGAGGTAATTTTGGGCAGTTGCGGTTTGTTTTGCTGATCAATATCACGTAAAGAAGCCATCACTTCATCTGCACTTGGTGATTCATCTCGTTCTACCGCTTGTACTCTCTGAGAATGAACATTTTTCTTGTAAATTCGACACAACACCCAATCATCAAGCTGGAGAACAGAAGTGCCATCAAAATCAACAATACCAATTTTAGTTGAATGAATCAATTCCTATTCATAAAGAATCAAAACACAAGAAGTGTGAAAGGAAAATCATTCATATATTCAAGAAGACATCACTTTGTAGGGTGTGTTATTTGTATTTACACAATTGATTTTTTTATTCAATCAAGTATGCTATTCTCTGTGCTTTTGCTGGTTTCCTTCATCACCACCATCATTGGGAAATTCATTTCCCTTTTGAAGTATGAAACGAGTAGCAATTCCCAATTGATCTCACACTACCACCACAAAGAAGCTAGCAATCCTGATATACAAATCGAACCAGCCATCCTATCAAGCAATCCATGTAGTTCTCAATCTATAGCTTTGATAACCCAAAACTCAAATATTTTATATCTAATATGCACATAAATTTTCACATTAATATGTCTGGATCTCATTCTAAGATCTTTACAGATCTGATATAGAGGTAAACCAGATTTTTCATACTATGACAAGCAATATTAGCAAGTCTTGGAGTCTCTCTTATGTAATGTCTCCTCCTTATTTGATAGAGTTGAAGCTGGGTGAGCATCGACTGCACTGAAGGGATCATCCAATAGATAAATGTCAGCATCGTTATATACTGCTCTAGCCAACTGAATCCTCTGTTTTTGTCCTCCACTCATATTCAATCCTCTCTCCCCAATCTCCGTCATATCTCCATGAGCAAAACTCTCTATATCCTTGTCTAATGCACAAGCTTTTATTGCCTTCTTGTATTAAATTTTGTCCATTGGTTTCCCATAGAGTATGTTATCTTTGACAGTACCACTCTGAATCCAAGCTGTTTGTGCCATGTAGGCAACATTGCCATATACTTAAACCTGCACGTAGTCCAATCAAAAAGTTTATGGAAGAATTTATGTATACAGAAAGCAAAAAAGCTGCATCTACAATCTTGTTGAACTATGAAATCGTTACTTTTGCTCAAGAAGAGTAGTCAATGTTCAACTTACATCTCCTGAAATTTTTTGGATTTCTCCAAGAATTGCATATAGCAGAGTAGATTTCCCTGATCCCACTGGGCCACAAATTGCTACCTTTTCTCTAGTTTTAATGTGCAGATTTATTCCCTTCAATGTTGGCTTTGTCAATGAAGATTCTGGATCCCAGCTGAGTATGGCTTGATTAATTTCGATGGTATACTGGGATCCGGTAAGTGCTTTCCTCACAATAGAATCTGGTCTCAGCTCATCATCTTGTAAGAACTTGTCCAGACGATCGAAGGAGACTTTAACCTGAATTAATATAGCCAAAACTTCAAGTAGCATTCTCACTAGATCTTGTATCACACGGAATGTTGCAAGCACTGTAAATATGGTTGTGGCAGTTAACGGTGGATCCCCTATGATAGCACACCCAACAAAAACTATAGATGCAGTAATGATGGGTGACATCCAGTAGAGTATGGTACCATATGTTCTATTAAACTGTGTTGAATCATCACGCACATGATTTTCTCCTTCCTCTCATGATGGATTCAACTTTCTTTGGGCAGCTACCTCTCTCCCACACGTGCAAATTTTGGAGGACAAATTTATCAAGTTTTGGCCAGACTTTTGAAGGCTGCGATGACTGCATTTTGGCTACCTAGAGAAAGTGAATTTCTCTCTCCTTTGACCGAATAGATTGGGCTGATTTGACTGGGCTTGTTAACTGTTGACTGCTGACTGGTTAGGGAAGCTCTGACTGCTGTTGACTGCTATTGACTTCAGTAGATGTGACTTTGACTTTTGGACAGTGGATTGGGATCATCTATGGCAAGTCAATTTATTGACTTTGACTAATGTATCATTGTACTTGTGGATTTCTCTCTCTCTGAATATTTGATATTATCAAGAAGAAAAGATCTGTGGGTTTTCCCCCTTGTGGGGTTTTTCCTTGGCTTTAAGCCTTTGAACTTTGATGTTTTTTCATTAGTTACTGTCATATGATAATGGTTAATGTGATTGCTAATGAATTAATGGAATTAATAATGAGATAATGGATTAATGAAGTAACTGACCTAATCAAAGAACATGTTAACTCAAAAATTAACAGCAATTCATTTATGGCGTTTGCCTATAAAAAGACATTTAACAAGTTCTTGGCTTCCAACTCAATAACTGAATTATAACATGAGGCAGAAATTGTTTCAGCTATGAATGTGAATGTTGTGTGATCCTGCATGGTCATGCCCTTACTTCAAGCTTCAAACTGGATCCATAGACATTGTCTCCTAATACTTTGACAGCAATACTAGTCTTTTTGGTATGTGTTGTATTGGCATTTCATTCTGCTACTCAGTCTGTCAAAAGAACTCAGTGGATGTAGTGAAAATGATAAGACATCATCCATTGTTTTCCTTTCCTCAAGGAAAGAGAGGTAACTATAAAAAATGTGATGGATGACTGCAATACCCACCAAAGATGCTAGCAACCATTTTTCAAGTAATTATATAGCAGAGCAGATTTCCTTGATCCCATTGAGCCACAAATTGCTACCTTTTCTCCAGTGTCAATGTGCAGATTTATTCCCTTCAATGTTGGCTTTGTCAATGAAGATTATGGATCCCAGTTGAGTATGGCTTGATGAATTTTGATGGTATACTGGGATCCGGCAAGTGCTTTCCTCACAACAAAATCTGGTCTCAGCTCATCATCTTGTAAGAACTTGTCCAGATGATCTAAGGAGACTTTAACCTTAATTAATATAGCCAAAACTTTAGGTAGCATTCTCACTGGATCTTGTATCACACGGAATTTTGCAAGCACTGTAAATATGGTTGTGGCAGTTAACGGTGGATCCCCTATGATAGCACACCCGACAAAAACTATAGATGCAGTAATGATGGGTGACATCCAGTAGAGTATGGTACCATATGTTCTATTAAACTGTGCTGAAGACAACCATTTGAAATCCACAGCTCGGAGATTTTCTATCAGATCTTTAAATTTTTCTTCCCATGCTTGTAGTTTGATTATTTTCATACTATTAAGAATTTCAGATGTTATTCTCAGTCTTTCATCCTGTGCAGTCATGAACTCAGCTTGGCACTTCTAGAGGGTTTTGGCTAGAGGTTTGTTTAGAATGAGAGTAAGAATGATGATGAGCAAACCTGGAATAGCTGCCCATCCAACTGTGGCAAAAAGCATGCCAATTGCTACAGATATTTGCAAAGGGATGGTCCAACCCCAATGCAGCCACCACAGAAACTCTCCAAAACGATATGCATCTACAGCTATGTAGTTTACAATCTCACCAGTGGCATGTCTTCGTCTTCTTAGACTAGACAGCCAAAGTTGTTTCTGATATACAGCTGCCATCAAGGCCGAACGCATTCGCATACCTGTGCATCTGGAATTGAAGTACCAATGCCTTCGAGAGAATGACTCTATGCACTTAACTGCAAATAGACCTCCAACAAGAATAATTTTTTCATTTTGGAAAGACTGTTCTCTACCTGCTAACTGTAAAAAGGACCACATAAACAGAGGTCCAGAAATTGTTGCTACTAATCTCATAAATGCAAATACTCCCGTGACTACCATATCTTTCCAGTACCATTTTGATAATGCTTTGAATATTGTCTGTTTGTTTAATGGGTCTTGGTTTTTCTGAAGATCCCATGCTTCTGCAAATGCCTTTTGAGCTGTGAATGCTTCATCTTCAGAGGGTAAATACGGTATATCTTTGAGTTCCAATGGTTTTGAATAGCCTAGACATAGTAAAGGATCCAACCATTTGAAAGTTAGACGGCTCAAAAACCCTGCTTTACTCAATGGAGTAACTTGGATCTCTTCTATAAAAATACATTTAACAAGTTCTTGGCTTCCCACTCAATAACTGAATTATAACATGAGGCAAAAATTATTTCAGCTATGAAATGTGAATGTTGTGTGATCCTGCATGGTCATTCCCTTACTTCAAGCTTCAAACTAGATCCATAGACATTGTCTCCTAATACTTTGACAGCAATACTAGTCTTTTTGGTATGTGTTGTATTGACATTTCATTCTGCTACTCAGTCTGTCAAAAGAACTCAATGGATGTAGTGAAAATGATAAGACATCATCCATTGTTTTCTTTCCTCGAGGAAAGAGAGGTAACTATAAAAAATGTGATGGATGACTGCAATACCCACCAAAGATGCTAGAAACCATTTTTCAAGCAATCCTACAAATACTAATTCAGATTCTATTCTGAAAGGAGGGAGTTATGGTGGCTTTCACAATAATCTTGCAGTTCTACTTAAGCTTACCATGCTTTCTTAATTGTACTCCAGTATTGAATAGTGTTAACAATTAGCTGACCTCATCTTTGATATTATTAGCCAACCTGTTTAAATGAATTATCCTGGTAAAATTATAATGGAAATGTTTATATATTTACCCGTTAAACCTTGAAGCAAGTCTCAAAAGCATTCTGTCATATAGTCTTGGAGACCGGACTATAAGTTTATGGTCTGAAACATTGTCCAAAGTGAAGACAATGCAGCTTATCCAGAAAACATGGGTACAATTTCAGAACAAGTCAGGAAACATTATTTCCAAAAATGTTGTTTTGAACAATTCACAGAGTTCATTTCAACTTCGTTTGTACTAGAGAAATAAATAAATTCTGTTATGCTCTGGTTGCTGATCATGTTAGAGAATAACTCTCCAATACATAAATGTAATAGGCTATTTAGGGATTCTGTTTTAGAGTACAAACAGCTCATGTATAAGTGCTGTTAAGGATGATTAGCTGTAGGTTAATGAGTTAAAATAGGGAGGTTAGTTGCTGTTGAAGCTGGAATCTTTCAGCAGGACTCCACTACTGTGTTTGTGTATAAATAGAGGTACCTGTGAATAAAGAATTAGTGAAGTATCTTTGTGTGCACATTTTGTATTGCTGCAATATGTATGTTTCTCATTATTTATCAGGTCACACTCCCAGCTGTAGAATCCAGATGATTAACATGTTGGTCTCCTTGTTGGACAATAAGTAAATAAATGTGGAGATCAAGTCATCAGTCTATCGATGTGAATTGTGGTGTAGTTACTGGAGCTGGGATCCACAAATTGCTACCTTTTCACCAGTTTTAATGTGCAAATTTATTCCCTTCAATGTTGCCTTTGTCAATGAAGATTCTGGATCCCAGCTGAGTATGGCTTGATAAATTTCGATGGTATACTGGGATCCGGCAAGTGCTTTCCTCACAACAGAATCTGCTCTTAGCTCATCATCTTGTAAGAACTTGTCCAGATGATCGAAGGAGAATTTAACCTGAATTAATATAGCCAAAACTTTAGGTAGCATTCTCACTGGATCTTGTATCACACGGAATGTTGCAAGCACTGTAAATATGGTTGTGCAGTTAACGGTGGATCCCCTATGATAGCACACCTGGAAAAAACTATAGATGCAGTAATGATGGGTGACATCCAGTAGAGTATGGTACCATATGTTCTATTAAACTGTGCTAAATCATCAGGAACATGATTTTCTCTTTCCTCTCATGATGGATTCAACTTTCTTTGGGCAGCAACCTCTCTCCCACACGTGCAAATTTTGGAGGACAAATTTACCAAGTTTTGGCCAGACTTTTGAAGGCTGCGATGACTGCATTTTGGCTACCTAGAGAGAGTGAATTTCTCTCTCCTTTGACCGAATAGATTGGGCTGATTTGACTGGGCTTGTTAACTGTTGGCTGCTGACTGGTTAGGGCAGCTTTGACTACTGTTGACTGCTATTGACTTTGGCAGATGTGACTTTGACTTTTGGACAGTGGATTGGGATCATCTATGGCAAGTCAATCTATTGACTTTGACTAATGTATCATTGTACTTATGGATTTCTCTCTCTCTGAACATTTGATATTATCAAGAAGAAAAGATCTGTGGGTTTTCCACCTTGTGGGGTTTTGCCCTGGCTTTAAGCCTTTGAACTTTGATGTTCTTTCATTAGTTACTGTCATATGATAATGGTTAATGTGATTGCTAATGAATTAATGGAATTAATAATGAGCTAATGGATTAATGAAGTAACTGACCTAAGAAAAGAACATGTTAACTCAAAAATTAACAGCAATTCATTTATGGCGTTTGCCTATAAAAAGACATTTAACAAGTTCTTGGCTTCCCACTCAATAACTGAATTATAACATGAGGCAGAAATTGTTTCAGCTATGAAATGTGAATGTTGTGTGATCCTGCATGGTCATGCCCTTACTTCAAGCTTCAAACTGGATCCATAGACATTGTCTCCTAATACTTTGACAACAATACTAGTCTTTTTGGTATGTGTTGTATTGGCATTTCATTCTGCTACTCAGTCTGTCAAAAGAACTCAGTGGATGTAGTGAAAATGATAAGACATCATCCATTGTTTTCCTTTCCTCGAGGAAAGAGAGGTAACTATAAAAAATGTGATGGATGACTGCAATACCCACCAAAGATGCTAGCTACCATTTTTCAAGCAATCCCACAAATACTAATTCAAATTCTATTCTGAAAGGAAGGAGTTATGGTGGCTTTCACAATAATCTTGCAGTTCTACTTGAGCTTACCATGCTTTCTTAATTGTACTCCAGTATTGAATAGTGTTAACAATTAGCTGACCTGATCTTTGATATTATTAGCCAACCTGTTTAAATGAATTATCCCGATAAAATTATAATGGAAATGTTTATATATTTACCTGTTAAACCTTGAAGCAAGTCTCAAAATCATTCTGTCATATAGTATTGGAGACAGGAGTGCAAGTTTATGGTCTGAAACATTGTCCAAAGTGAAGAGAATGCAGCTTATCCAGAAAACATGGGTACAATTTCTGAACAAGTCAGGAAACATTATTTCCAAAAATTTTGTTTTGAACAATTCATAGAGTTCACTTCAACTTCATTTGTACTAGAGCAATAAATAAATTATGTTATGTTGTGGTTGCTGATCATGTTAGAGAATAACTCTCCAATACATAAATGTAATAGGCTATTTAGGGATTCTGTTTTAGAGTACAAACAACTCATGTATAAGTGCTGTTAAGGATGATTAGCTGTAGGTTAATGAGTTAAAATAGGGAGGTTAGTTGCTGTTGAAGCTCGAATCTTTCAGCAGGACTCCACTACTGTGTTTGTGTAAATAGAGATACCTGTGAATATAGAATTAGAGAAGTATCTTTGTGTGCACATTTTGTATTGCTGCAATATGTATGTTTCTCATTATTAAGCAGGTCACACTCCCCGCTTTTGAATCCAGATGATTAACATGTTGGTCTCCTTGTTGGACAATAAGTAAATAACTGTGGGGATCAAGTCATCAGTCAATCCATGTGAACTGTGGTGTAGTTACTGGAGTTGGAAAGATATTTGACTAATGTAGTCAAGTCTGGTCTTGTGCTAGCTAAATAAGCTATGTAATCTACTCATATAATCGAATACTGAGACTTTACCTTCTGTTTATATCTATTTGTGTTTAAATTTGAAGCCGAACTGTGACTTAAGGAAATTTTTTGACCTATATAACTTTAGGATGATTTTTGGGTTCAACTGAGTTCCACAAAATTTCAATGCAAGAGGGAAGAAATAAAAGGAGCAAGAGAATACCTTGAGGATGCAGTTATCACTCTAAAAACTGTTTACAGTTTCTATGGTGAAATGATATATACACAATTTTTTGTGATGGTATGGTTCATATAGGCAAAAGACAGAGTTTCATCTCGTTCTACCGCTTGTACTCTCTGAGAATGACCATTTTTCTTGTAAATTCGGCACAGCACCCAATCATCAAGCTGGAGAACAGAAGTGCCATCAAAATCAACAAAACCAATTTTAGTTGAATGAATCAATTCCTACTCATAAAGAATCAAAACACAAGAACTGTGAAAGGAAAATCATTCATATTGATCAATATTCAAGAAGACATCACTTTGTAGGGTGTGTTATTTGTATTTACACAATTGATTTTTTTATTCAATCAACTATGCTATTCTCTGTGCTTTTGCTAGGTTCCTTCATCACCACCATCATTGGGAAATTCATTTCCCTCTTGAAGTATGAAACGAGTAGCAATTCCCAATTGATCTCACACTACCACCACAAAGAAGCTAGCAATCCTGATATACAAATCGAACCAGCCATCCTATCAAGCAATCCATGTAGTTCTCAATCTATAGCTTTGATAACCCAAAAATCAAATCTTTTATATCTAATATGCACAGAAATTTTCACATTAATATGTCTGGATCTCATTCTAAGAACCTTACAGATCTGATACAGAGGTAAACCAGATTTTTCATACTATGACAAGCAATATTAGCAAGTATTGGAGTCTCCCTTATGTAATGTCTCCTCCTTATTTTATAGAGTTGAAGTTGTATGAGCATCGACTGCACTGAAGGGATCATCCAATAGATAAATGTCAGCATCGTTATATACTGCTCTAGCCAACTGAATCCTCTGTTTTTGTCCTCCACTCATATTCAGTCCTCTCTCCCCAATCTCCATCATATCTCCATGAGCAAAACTCTTTATATCCTTGTCTAATGCACAAGCTTTTATTGCCTTCTTGTATTGAATTTTTTCCATTGGTTTCCCATAGAGTATGTTATCTTTGACAGTACCACTCTGAATCCAAGCTGTTTGTACGACGTAGGAAACATTGCCATATACTTCAACCTGCACATAGTCCAATCAAAAAGTTTATGGAAGAATTTATGTATATAGAAAGCAAAAAAGCTGCATCTACAATCTTGTTGAACTATGAAATGGTTACTTTTGCTCAAGAAGAGTAGTTAATGTTCAACTTACATATCTTGAAATTTTTGGGATTTCTCCAAGAATTGTATATAGCAGAGCAGATTTCCTGATCCCACTGAGCCACAAATTGCTACCTTTTCTTCAGTTTTAATGTGGAGATTTATTCCCTTCAATGTTGGATTTGTCAATGAAGATTCTGGATCCCAGCTGAGTATGGCTTGATGAATTTTGATGGTATACTGGGATCCGGCAAGTGCTTTCCCCACAACAGAATCTGGTCTCAGCTCATCATCTTGTAAGAACTTTTCCAGACGATCTAAGGATACTTTAACCTGAATTAATATAGCCAAAACTTTAGGTAGCATTCTCACTGGATCTTGTATCACACGGAATGTTGCAAGAACTGTAAATATGGTTGTGGCAGTTAACGGTGGATCCCCTATGATAGCACAGCCGGCAAAAACTATAGATGCAGTAATGATGGGTGACATCCAGTAGAGTATGGTACCATATGTTCTATTAAACTGTGCTGAAGACAACCATTTGAACTCCATAGCTCAGAGATTTTCTATCAGCTCTTTAAATTTTTCTTCCCATGCTTGTAGTTTGATTATTTTCATACTATTAAGAATTTCATATGTTATTCTCAGTCTTTCATCCTGTGCATTCATGAACTTAGCTTGGCACTTCTGGAAGGTTTTGGCTAGAGGTTTGTTTAGAATGAGAGTAAGAATGATGATGAGAAACCCTGGAATAGCTGCCCATCCAACTGTGGCAAAAAGCATGCCCATTGCTACAGATATTTGCAAAGGGACGGTCCAACCCCAATGCAGCCACCACGGAAACTCTCCAAAATGATATGCATCTACAACTATGTAGTTTACAATCTCACTAGTGGCATGTCTTCATCTTCCTAGACTGGATAGCCGAAGTTGTTTCTGATATATAGTTGCCATCAAGGCCGAACACATTCGCATACCTGTGCGTCTAGAATTGAAGTACCAATGCCTTCGAGAGAAGGACTCTATGCGCTTAACTGCAAATAAACCTCCAACAAGAATAATTTTTTCATTTTGGAAAGACTATTCTCTACCTACTAATTGTACAAAGGACTGCATAAATAGAGGTCCAGAAATTGTTGTTGCTGATCTCATAAATGCAAATACTCCCTTGACTACCATATCTTTCCAGTACCATTTTGATAATGCTTTTAATATTGTCTATTTGTTTAATGGGTCTTGGTTTTTTTGAAGATCCCATGCTTCTGCAAATGCCTTTTGAGCTGTGAATGCTTCATCTTCAGAGGGTGAATGCGGTATATATTTGAGTTCCAATGGTTTTGAATAGCCTAGACGTAGTAAAGGATCCAACCATTTGAAAGTCTGATGGCTCAAAAACCCTGCTTTACTCAATGGAGTAACTTGGATTTCTTCTATAAAAAGACATTTAACAAATTCTTGGCTTCCCACTCAATAACTGAATTATAACATGAGGCAGAAATTGTTTCAGCTATGAAATGTGAATGTTGTGTGATCCTGCATGGTCATGCCCTTACTTCAAGCTTCAAACTGGATCCATAGACATTGTCTCCTAATACTTTGACAACAATACTAGTCTTTTTGGTATGTGTTGTATTGGCATTTCATTCTGCTACTCAGTCTGTCAAAAGAACTCATTGGATGTAGTGAAAATGATAAGACATCATCCATTGTTTTCTTTCCTCGAGGAAAGAGAGGTAACTATAAAAAATGTGATGGATGACTGCAATACCCACCAAAGATGCTAGCAACCATTTTTCAAGCAATCCCACAAATACTAATTCAAATTCTATTCTGAAAGGAAGGAGTTATGGTGGCTTTCACAATAATCTTGCAGTTCTACTTGAGCTTACCATGCTTTCTTAATTGTACTCCAGTATTGAATAGTGTTAACAATTAGCTGACCTCATATTTGATATTATTAGTCAACCTGTTTAAATGAATTATCCTCGTAAAATTATAATGGAAATGTTTATATATTTACCTGTTAAACCTTGAAGAAAGTCTCAAAATCATTCTGTCATATAGTCTTGGAGACAGGACTGTAAGTTTATGGTCTAAAACATTGTCCAAAGTGAAGAGAATGCAACTTATCCAGAAAACATGGGTACAATTTCAGAACAAGTCAGGAAACATTATTTCCAAAAATGTTGTTTTGAACAATTCACAGAGTTCATTTCAACTTCGCTTGTACTAGAGCAATAAATAAATTCTGTTATGCTCTGGTTGCTAATCATGTTAGAGAATAACTCTCCAATACGTAAATGTAATAGGCTATTTAGGGATTCTGTTTTAGAGTACAAATAGCTCATGTATAAGTGCTATTAAGGATGATTAGCTGTAGGTTAATGAGTTAAAATAGGGAGGTTAGTTGCTGTTGAAGCTGGAATCTTTCAGCAGGACTCCACTACTATGTTTGTGTATAAATAGAGGTACCTGTGAATAAAGAATTAGTGAAGTATCTTTGTGTGCACATTTTGTATTGCTGCAATATGTATGTTTCTCATTATTTATCAGGTCACACTCCCAGCTGTAGAATCCAGATGATTAACATGTTGGTCTCCTTGTTGGACAGTAAGTAAATAACTGTGGAGATCAAGTCATCAGTCAATCGATGTGAACTGTGGTGTAGTTACTGGAGTTGGAAAGATATTTGACTAATGTAGTCAAGTCTGGTCTCGTGCTAGCTGAATAAGCTATGTAATCTGCTCATATAATCGAATATTGAGACTTTACCTTCTGTTTATATGTATTTATGTTTAAATTTGAAGCCGCACTGTGACTTAAGGAAATTTTTTGACCTATATAACTTTAGGATGATTTTTGGGTTCAACTGAGTTCCACAAAATTTCAATGCAAGAGGGAAGAAATAAAAGGAGCAAGAGAATACCTTGAGGATGCAGTTATCACTCTAAAAACTGTTTACAGTTTCTATGGTGAAATGATATATACACAATTTTTTGTGATGGTATGGTTCATATAGGCAAAAGACAGAGTTTCATCTCATTCTACCGCTTGTACTCTCTGAGAATGACCATTTTTCTTGTAAATTCGGCACAACACCCAATCATCAAGCTGGAGAACAGAAGTGCCATCAAAATCAACAATACCAATTTTAGTTGAATGAATCAATTCCTATTCATGAAGAATCAAAACACAAGAGCTGTCAAACGAAAATCATTCATATTGATCAATATTCAAGAAGACATCACTTTGTAGGGTGTGTTATTTGTATTTACACAATTGATTTTTTTATTCAATCAACTATGCTATTCTTTGTGCTTTTGCTGGGTTCCTTCATCACCACCATCAATGGGAAATTCATTTCCCTCCTGAAGTATGAAACGAGTAGCAATTCCCAATTGATCTCACACTACCACCACAAAGAAGCTAGCAATCCTGATATACAAATCGAGCCAGCCATCCTATCAAGCAATCCATGTAGTTCTCAATCTATAGCTTTGATAACCCAAAACTCAAATCTTTTATATCTAATATGCACAGAAATTTTCACATTAATATGTCTGGATCTCATTCTAAGATCTTTACAGATCTGATACAGAGGTAAACCAGATTTTTCATACTATGACAAGCAATATTAGCAAGTCTTGGAGTCTCTCTTATGTAATGTCTCCTCCTTATTTGATAGAGTTGAAGCTGTATGAGCATCGACTGCATTAAAGGGATCATCCAATAGATAAATGTCAGCATCGTTATAAACTGCTCTAGCCAACTGAATCCTCTGTTTTTGTCCTCCACTCATATTCAATCCTCTCTCCCCAATCTCCATCATATCTCCATGAGCAAAACTCTCCATAAGAACCTCCTGAGGCAATTCAGTTATGACACACTATGCTCACTGGGCTTCGGATCCCATCCATTCTGGAGCTTTCCTGCAAATTTGACATTGGATGAAGATTGAAAAGATGCACAGTTTTCCTCGTAAGGAATCACAAAATCACGCAGGCTCAGACATCCTCTGGATCCATGGACGATTATATCCATTGACATATCAGAGAGAAACGAACATTCAATAGTTGCAACTCTCCCATCTTGCCAGAGGAAAGTAGCCCCACAAGCCAGAATGACCCCTGCTTCATTGACAACATGTCCAGGGAGTGCAGCTACAGTCTGAGGCATCTCGTAATCATTAGAGTACAAGATTTAAACTTTAATGTTGAGGGCTGGGGAACAAGGAAAAATATTCCATGTTAACCTACAATTTCTTTTAGCACCTCTTCCTCTGGAATATAGGTATTCTGCAGAGTTTGTCAAATTTCTTTTCCCACAGAGATACAATTTCGTTAATGGAGTAGGTTTTGGTAGAAATCCTCAAATACAGGATATCATAAGTCTAAAAATGCAAAGGGAAGAAGGAAAAATATTGCAAATCCTTAACTGCAATTTTTTTCAACACCTCTTTCTCTGGTATATAGTTCTTCTCCAAAGACTTGCTAATTTTCTTCTCCCACAGATCTATATGCTCATTAGTGGAGTAGGTGTTGGCAAGAAGCCTTAGAGTTATAGGGTCATCCACTACCTTCTTTACAAAAGCGACTGCACATCTAATGTAGGATAGTACATTAACAACTAATCAAAGAGTACACGATCAAATTCTAGTCATAGAACACAAACATTTTTTTACCGGAGAGAAGACTTTAAACGCCTTTAGCATTTCCATCTCCAGATATGGAAACTTTATCCCTTGCACTCGCAGTGAAGTCTGAATACCCCAAATTTGGAAAAAATAGCCCCAAAAGATAGTTGAAAATGCAGTAAACTATTATGTCCTTCTCAGTTATCACAAACCACTTGGACAGACGACCTATTGGGACACCCACGAGAAAAAAGAAGTAATTATTCAATAGATTAGGCTTAATGTTCACAAATAGGCGATTATAAAGTAGGTCATGCATCCGGGCATATCCAAAAACAATAAGGCCCTATATGAAAACCTACTGCAATTTTCTGTTTGAAATACAAGATTCTCTGGAACACAAGATGGTCTTGAAAAGCGTTACGAAAGTACCTTACTCTGTTTGACTTGAAATTTTCTTGAGAGTTAGATTTTGGTATCTGGATCATTCTCCCTTTTCCCAGTAAGTCGTTGATCCACATCATCCTTGAACAGGCCCGAGAGAGATTGAACCCCGGCGAGAGGGAAATTATGTCGAAGGTGTTCCGGTTGGTCGGCTTGGGGGAGGGGAAGGTCGGGCCAACATCTTCGAGTTGTCTGACATTGACATCGTTGTTGGCCTGCGGGCGCTTGAAGCCCCGGCAAAACCAAGAAACCACCATGACCTGCGGAACAGTGATCCTCGTCAGAGGGTTAGGGTCTAGTAGCCTGATAAACAAACGCCCGACCTCAGAGGAAAACCAGGGCATCATTTCGCATCGTGGAAAGGTAGGTAGCCCGCCAGGAGCAAGAGCACGAATAGTATGACTCCCAGGACGAGATGTATGCCTTGGTTCCGTCGTATCCCTTCTTGGTAATCACCTCGAAAAGTATGCTTCCTTCAGTTACAACTGCATTGAAGAGCTCGCAGGCGGAGTTCGTAGATGGGTATTTAACTATGCGATTTGAATACCTGCAACTAATTTGTAACTATTTTTTGTGATCGAAGGTTTAGCTTTTCTCAATCGTCTAACATCTAATCGAATGGTACACAAAATGACAGGTAATCAAGGAGGGGAGTTGATTTCAGAGGGAAACGCCTTACGGCGTAAAAATAAGACGGATTGAGTAGTACACCAAATAATTCAATAAAATTCGAAACGATTCGTAGTACTCTAGGGATGATAACGAGAATTAGATGGAAGGAAATGGAATAACATGCGGTGAGAAGTAAAGGAATTGGAAAGTAGTTATAAATTTGGAAAAGAAAAAAAAATGAATTTCTCTTTTTCTAAATCCCTGGACACTTGAGAAAACAGTAAAGGAAAGAATTCAAACTTGAAAATTATTTGTTGGTAAACAAATTTAATAATTTTTTGAAATTAAAAGATATATTAAATTTAATATTAGAAATCCCACCAATTTAATAATTTTTTGAAATTAAAAGATATACTAAATTTAAGATTAGAAATCTATCCTAGATTTTGGAGTTGGAGGGAAATGGGGTGGTTTTTTTAATATTAAATTGAGTTGTAAGTTTTTCATATTATTTATAATTATTTAAATATTTAAATATCAAAATAAAAAATAAAATAAAATAAAATGTATTAGTAATTTATTATCAAGTTTTTTTAAAATTGAAATTTTTTCAATTAAATTTTTATTGTGTCTTATCAAATTTGATATTGAATCCAATTCTATTATAAAAAAAATAATTCAAACACTGATATAAGAATATATATATAAGAATATATATATATTATATATATATATATATATATATATAATGAAATAAATATATATGTTATTGTGGAGAATATTTCGTGACACGTGCATTGGTATTTTTGGTTGTCCTTTTGTCATAACCAAAAGTCAACGACGGGGTCATAAATATAATATAATATAATTGTGGAGATTTCAGTTTCAATTCATTTCTTATTATTAACCATTAGTTAGATATTGTCTTGTCCTCGGTCCCACGTATAAGGACCTGCGGTTCCTTGGCACGCACACCGGCATGAAGTGCGACAGCTCGACTTGGTGAATGAGCGGTTGGATGAAGAAATGCGAGCTCTGACTCCTGCGGTTCCTTGGCACGCACACCGGCATGAAGTGCGACAACTCGACTTGGTGAATGAGCGGTTGGATGAAGAAATGCGAGCTCTGACTTAATGTGCGTGGATACATATGTTATAATATGCATAAGGAAGGAAGAGCGAGAGTTTATAAGGCGTGGGGATGCATGCAAACACACCCAATGGCCGACATACGACTTGGGCAAAGGCCGATTTGCGAAATGGCAAGATTGCGAAGTGTAGGGGCGTTCCATTACATGGAGGACGAGTCGGCTTGGGCAGCTCGACTCACCCTTCCATCCGTATAAGTAAACAAATGCGTGGAGTCATTTGGCATCAATTCATTTGATCTTCACAATGCATACAAGAGAAGTGCGAGGTAGGAAGGTGAAGCCACATCCATAGAGGAGGCGCAGCTCTCTGTGCCCATCCTTGGGCAAGGCCACACGGTGAAACATCGCACAAAGTTGTATTGGTGAAGGCGTGGGTAGAGGTCGCTCGCCATTCAGGTGAAGGCGCGGGTGAAGGTACTGGTGTTCGGGCAGAACGTGGGTGAAGGCGCCGGTGTTCGGGAAGAACGCTTGTGAAGGCGTCGGGCGCTCGGTTGACACGGGTTCTTGGGTGGCTCGGGTGAGCACCCCCTGTCGTACAAGGCTAAGCGTGGAGGTGGAGAAGGGGACTCGGGTGAGATCGCTTGCCCACCATGCGGAGGTAAACGAAGGGTGACTCAAGTGAGGTCGCCCTTCCGTCGGCACAAGGTTCGGCTGTGAAGTTTGGTTGGTAACTCATGTGAGGGCGTGCCCGATCGACTTGGGCAAAGAATCTTGGTTATCACGTGGAGGTGTGAGAAGTTGTAAATTTGGCTAAGTATGAAACTTGGTGTTTCCCAAGTATACTTGTAAAGCTTTGTAACATTAAAAGATTGTATAAT
This sequence comes from Pinus tabuliformis, assembly GCA_031772625.1. NCBI lineage: Eukaryota > Viridiplantae > Streptophyta > Pinopsida > Pinales > Pinaceae > Pinus > Pinus tabuliformis. Next base: position 1,126,250,830 of record CM062807.1, read on the forward strand.
ATATTATTCGGGCAGACTCATTGTTCAGGGAGTTGCCCCTCCCTTTATACTGTGCAATTGTGTTCTCTTGTATAATTGTTGATGATAATGAATGTGTATGGGTGTTCATTGGTATAAAGGAAACATAATAACTACTTGGTTGAGAAACACAAACTAAGTAGGACATATGGTTAAGCATAGTCTATGAACATAAGTATTGGTGAAAAGAAAGTGTTCGGTGGTGTCACACCTCGCCAAGAGCGGTTGAAAGACTACTGTAGGTGTGGGGGCATGATAGTTGGTATCAAAGCAAGGTTGCTCATGAAGAAGTGCAGATGCATTGAAGCTGATTCAGGGTTGAAGAAGCTTGATAGTTGGTGACAGTGAAGCAGGTGAAGGAAGTTGTTTCGCATACAAGTGGAACAAGAGCTGGTTCAGGTTGCAGACAACTCGGTGAAGCTGTTGGATGGTTGAAACTAGATCGCAAAGAAGGAAATTGTTAGCAATGGCGGGTGAATCTCAGGTTGGGTCTAGTCATGGTACGAAGGATGCTACTATGGAATTCATTGAAAAGGTGTTGGAAAGGATGGAGGACTTAGAGGCTTACTGGACTAAGAAGATGGACTTGGTCAAGAAGGATCAAGAGGCCAATTCGAAGATGAGGGAAGAGCTCGATGAACTCCAGACTCAACATGAGTACACTGATCTTATGTGTACACAACTTGAAGCAAAGGTCAAGGAGATTGAAGAGGCAAGAGATCGAGGTTTGGTAGAAATTGTGAACTTGCAGAAATCTCTTGATGAAGCCAGAGATGAGATCGCGGTGTTGAAGAAGGTCGTAAGGCATAACTCAGGTGGAGGAGTGCCTCATGTGAAAGTCAAGGAACCAGAATCTTATGATGGTACAAGGAGTGCAAAAACTCTTGGAAACTTTCTTTGGGATATGGAGCAATACTTGGAACGCTTGGGTCTATCCGATGATGAGACAAAGGTAAAAGTAGCTGCTCAGTTCTTGACGAAGGATGCTAAGATGTGGTGGTGAAGGAGGATAGATCAGATTGCCAATGGTAGAGCTAATGACATAACTTCGTGGGATGACATGAAGAAGGCTTTGCAGACCCATTTCAGTCCTCAGGATGAAACGTGGGAAGCAAGGATGAAGATTAAGTTCATAAAGTAGACAGGGAACCTACAGACATATCAACAAGAGTTTGCAAGTGTGGTTCTGGAAGTTCCTCACATGGCAGAGAGGGACAAGGTGTTCAACTTATTTATTGGATTGAAGCCTTGGGCACGCAATGAAGTGAAGAGGTAGAAGATTAAAACACTTGAGGAAGCTTTTGATACTGTGGACAGGTTGTTGGAGCATTATGATGAGACTTCTGATGATAGGAAGAAGAAGTCCGATAAGCCGAAAGAGAAGAAGAAGGATGATGCTTCGAAATCAGATGATAAGTTGAAGACGAAGAAAGTCTTGAAGTGTTGGATATGTGCTAAACCACATACGGTGAAGAATTTTCCTTCTAGACCAAAAGTGGCTACTATTGCACAGTCTAATGTGAAGAATGAAGAAGCTTCTGTGGGGATGATGCAGATACTTGGTGCTACTGCTGCTACAGAGGTGGTCTCTCGGAGGTATCCTGAGAGGAACGGTTTGGAGTATGTTCGGATGAAGATTGGGGGTGCTGATATACTCACTATGGTGGATAGTGGGGCTACTCACAACTTCATGAGTGAAGATACTGCGAGAAGGATTGCACTGAAGTTTGTACCGGTGAAGGCACAAATGAAGACAGTGAATTCTTCTCCTGATTGTGTTCTTGGTGTAGCTGAAAAAGTGGACACAACACTAGGTGAGTGGACAGGGAAAGTCGACTTCACTATAGTGTGGATTGATGACTATGAAGTTGTACTGGGGATGGAATTCTTGAAACAATTTGATGCTATGATTGTTCCACATTTGAAGAGGCTGTACATTTACGATGGAAGGGAAGATGTACCCATTGGTGTTCCAACCATTGGTGTGACAAAGCCTGATTGTAAGTTGGAAGTAATGAAAATGGAGGATGAGAAGCGAATAGAAGACATGAGTAAGCGTTGTGTATGGTTGAGACAAAGCTTACCGAGCAGTCATTGGTCATCAGGACACTATCTGATAGTATCTTGGATTTGTCAAGAAGGCTAGAGGAAGTTGATGATGATGATGATGAGACTTATGTGAGGCTAAATGTCTGAGAGGAGGATCGAGTCACTTATCTACAGAGGATGGAGATAGAGAATCATGATAGATGGATTGAGCTTATTAGTGAGGGTGAGCCTTCAGGCTCTACTCCCTCTACATATTCTTAAATGACATAGAAGATGGGGCTCATTGTTAGCTGCTCATGGCACTGAGTCCTTAAAATAGGTTCAGCAGGTATGGTAGATGGTGCAGGGATGGTTCGACATCAAGCATCATGACATGTTGCAGATGGGATGGAGTTTCCATGGACCTGAGCATGGATGAGATTCTTGGTGAGTCCAGGATGTGGCAGAATCCGAGATAGACTGGTGAAGGCATAAGGATGTTCACTCTCATGGCTTGAGCGTGACAGTTGGATTAGCTACCCAACTAGTTCAAACATGGGGTCCGGAAGTGCACGGAGAGATGTTGGCATCAGGCAGACAAGGAGGACAGTTCACAGGATGGGACAACACATGATGGAGATGAGAGTTCTACATATGTTGCAGGGATGTTTGCAGTATGTGGAGGAGTCGATATCATGGACCAAGGATGAGACAGTTGTTGATGTTGATCTTGGTGGATGGATACCAGGATGGGATGTTGTCGAGGATGACAACAATTTCAGGTGGAGGAGGATGTAAGGACTTGCGGTTCCTTGGCACACCCACTGGCATGAAGTGCGACAGCTCGACTTGGTGAACGAGCGGTTGGATGAAGAAATGCGAGCTCTAACTTAATGTGCGTGGAGACATATGTTATAATATGCATAATGAAGGAAGAGCGAGAGTTTATAAGGTGTGGGGAAGCATGAAAACACACCCACTGGCCGACCTACGACTTGGGCAAAGGCCGACGTGCGAAATGGCAAGATTGCGAAGTGTAGGGTCGTTCCATTACATGGAGGACGAGTCGGCTTGGGAAGCTTGACTCGCCCTTCCATCCTTATAAGTAAACAAATGCGTGGAGTTATTTGGCATCAATCATTTGATCTTCACAACGCATACAAGAGAAGTGTGAGGTAGGAAGGTGAAGCCACAGCCATAGAGGAGGCGCAGCTCTCTGCGCCCATCCTTGGGCAAGGCCGCACGGTGAAACATCGCACAAGGTTGTATCGGTGAAGGCGTGGGTAGAGGTTTCCCTCCATTCGGGTGAAGGAGCGGGTCAAAGCACCAGTGTTCGGGCAGAACGTGGGTGAAGGCGCCGGTGTTCGAGCAGAACGCGGGTGAAGGCGCCGAGCGCTCGGTTGACATGGGTTCTTGGGTGGCTCGAGTGAGTGATCGCCCATCGTGCAAGGCTAAACGCGGAGGTGGAGAAGGGGACTCAGGTGAGGTCACTTGCCCGTCGGCACAAGGTTCAGTTGTGAAGTTTGGTTGGCAGCTCGTGTGAGGGCGCGCCCGCCCGACTTGGGCAAAGAATCTTGGTTATCACACGGAGGTGTGAGAAGTTGTAAATTTGGCTAAGTATGAAACTTGGTGTTTCCCAAGTATACTTGTAAAGCTTTGTAACATTGAAAGATTGTATAATATATTATTTGGGCAGACTCATTGTTCAGGGAGTTGCCCCTCCCTTTATACTATGCAATTGTGTTCTCTTGTATAATTGCTGATGATAATGAATGTGTATGGGTGTTCATTGGTATAAAGGAAACATAATAGTTACTTACTTGAGAAACACAAACTAAGTAGGACATATGGTTAGGCGTAGTCCATGAACATAAGTATTGGTGAAAAGAAAGTGTTTGGTGGTGCCACACCTCGCCAAGAGCGGTTGAAAGACTACCGTAGGTGTGGGAATGTGACACCACGAGTCCTGTTGGGAATCTGCCATGGGTCCTTTACACTTCATCAATTTTGTAAAGCCCACAAGAACGTGATTTGCCACTACTTTAGCGATAGTATGATATCCTGAATAATTTCATCTATAATTACTATTCCCTATGCCCTATACACATCTATCCATCTTCTTCTCTCACTTATCCATAATTTCTGCTCCACCATCTGCTGGAGAGCGGGGACTAACTCCATCTTTCTCAATTTCTATTTCTCTCCCCAATCAAAACGATGGAGTCTAACGGACATCTTAATGGAGGCACTAGTTGTGTTGGAAATCTGAGCAACCTTGGAGATCGATGGTCATCATAACATGAGAAAAATTCACTCTAACCTTCTACCTTCTTTTTTTTCTTTCAATTTGGTAGGATTAATTTTTTGAAACTATGTATTTGTTGAATTGAATGGTGCATGCAGATTGGAGGGGAAGGTTGCAATAGTAACGGGTGGGGCAGCAGGCATAGGAGAAGCCATTGTTTGGATGTTCGCAAAGCACGGAGCGAAAATCATAATCACAGATGTTTCAGAGAAAGGTGTCAGAAATCTTGAGGAATCCCTTTCTCCCATTGTGGCAACTTACGTGTGCTGCGATGTGAGCAAAGAAGAAGATGTGAGCGCGACAGTGAATGTGGCCATGGATAAGTATGGCCAACTGGACATGATGTATAACAACACTGGAACTAATGATAGATTTTTGGTGAAGAGCGTGGCAAAGTATGATATGGAGAAATTCGATCAAGTGATGAATGTAAACGTGAAAGGAGTGATGCATGGCATTAAGCACGCCGCCCGCGTTATGATCCCATGGAAGAAGGGGTGCATCATCTCTACAACCAACATGGTGGGTATTCTTGGAGGAGCTGCTCCTTATTCCTGCACTGCATCAAAGCATGCAGTCCTTGGATTGACTAAAAATGGCACAGTTGAGCTTGGAAAATACGAGATCAGAGTGAACACTGTGTCCCCTTATGGCGTGGCCATGGAACTTGTAGTTCAATATTTCAAACAAGGGGATGCCTCCTCAATTTCCGAAGGTGATAAAGCCGCGATGGAGGGCTTCTGCAACAGTATTTCCAACTTACAGGTGTTAGCACCTAAATCTGCCTCAGGCTGAAGGAAGGCAAAAATTAGGGTAACCACAAACCACGCTCAGTCCGGTAGCTAGCCCTACCAGAGCAGGAGAGGGCTCTCCCTGAGTCACGCTCAACGAATAGATGATCGAAAATAGACTGAGATGAATTACAATGCAATATTAACCTTAGGCTAGTAAGTGAAAGTGGATACAAGAAACGATTTTTATGAATGACTGAGCTTCTGGGACGTTATGGGACTGGCGCTCAGCAAAGTACAGAGAATTTAATACAAAGGCACAGATTATTCCGTGAGGCAAGGTAGGCGGAAAATGTAACAATTTAGTTTGAGGTATCGCGGCATGAATAGATTGCTGAAGAAAGTGAAAAGGGAATAGTGACATGAATCCTTTTCAACAGAAGAAGAACATTGAACATGAAATTTTCCCACAGGAAGAGCAATATAAATTGAATTCTACCTAATATCACTCAGAAAATTTCACTGGAAATGAGCATGAAATGAATTATGAAACATAATTAAATACATATGAAGACATAAGAAATACATTTGTTACACTCACAACCACAAGAATCTCATAAAACAGAGCCGTTGCCTTTCATTAATTCTCTGTCAAAAATACACAGTGAAGAAACAAAGTTTCTTTCCCACAGTCTCCCAGAAGTTACAAGCCAACCAACCCTTTGCAAATAGCTTGCATACAATATATAGAATGTGTGAGGAAGAGATAGAACGCCCAAGAGTTGGGGAGTTACTCGAATCATTGCAAAATGGAGATGGAGAGCCAACCATCAGCTACAGGTGCAGCGCTCACAAGCATGACATTTGGCTAGTGTGACCCTTTGCATTCCTTTGCCACTTGGATGGATGCCAATATAGAGAAAAATCTCTTTAAATGCCACCTTTGGTGCCAAAAAACTGAAGTGTAGATGACCGAACCCACTTTTAGAAGTCGCGAACCGAAATTTCGCGAAACGGGAGCAAATTGGCAGTTTTTCCTCTGTGCGCCGCGCCAAATTCTCTGTGCATCGTGCCACTTTGGGGCCTATTTTGGGGAACTTTCAGGTGTCCAAAATGTGCCCAAGTGGTCTTGTTGGAAAGCCTGTCCTGTCTACTTTCCAACCCAACTGGAATTTTTGAATTTGGAGCTCATTTGCCCCTCCAAATCTTCATTCTCCCAAGACTGCTTTCTGTGTGTCAAAAAAGTGGCAGAGAGGCCATTTTTGGGTGTTTTTTGACCTTTAGGAGGCCCATATCTTGTCAAAATTTCTTGCCTGGACACCAGTAGTCGTGATTTTTCATGCTGAATCCAAAAATGCAAACCATTCCTCGATTGGAGCCCTAGAATTTTAGCGTCGCGCCAGTGGCGCGACGCACAGGGAGGAATTTCCTGTTTTTTGTCCAAAAAATCAAAATTTGACCAAAACTTCCCCAAATTTGCTGAAATTTGGGCTGGAGGTTCCCTATGGGGTGCCATGCTGAGCCAAGGAAGCCTCAACCAAGATTCTAAGCCGATCTTTCTCTTTTTCCCTTTTTTCCCTTCTTGTTGCTTTCCTCAATTTTGCTTTCAAGTTCCTTATTCGGGCCTATGCACTCATGTTTCGCACCCTGTAACGGAAATCCATATGTCTCAATAGAGAAAGGTCTTGGTATGCTTTGTCCAGTAGCCTCTCCAAATGCATGTTGACCCTCTTGAGGTTGGCCTCCCGATCCTCATTGATTGTTTACTCCAAAGAAGTGGGCGCAACTCTTCTTCTTTGAGCAGCTTGGCGATGCTCATGGATGTTCTGTAGCTCCATGATCGTCTGTTGGTCCTCAAGCTATTTGTTTCTCCGCTCTAGGTAGTTCATGTTCCATTTGGCCCTTTCCAAGTCTAGGGACAAGGAATCAATCACTGACTACTGCTCCTGGATGATCTCTGTGAGCTCCTCATTGGTTGGTTCTGCATCTGTCTCATCACCCTGGAGGAGAACAAACTCGGTCTCTCGCTCACCTGATGGCCCTTCCTCCTGCACTGACTCCTTACCCTTGCCCTGCTCCTGTGATGCTGATGTCGGAAGCGAGGCCCCTTCCACCCCGAGTGGAGATAACGCCCGCTTTGCTGCTGCAAACAACGGTCTACTGCCCTTCTGGTATGTGATGTACACTGGCATGGTGGCAGTCTCATGGCGCTCAAACTGATGTGAAGGATCCCTCACCTCATGCTCTACCTCTGATACCACCAGTGGAGCACTGAAGAAATCACGGGAGATGAAGTCCTCCCAGGCAATACCCTGCAATCCCAATTGATGGTCCACCAAAATCCAGATAAGAGCAAAGTGATAAACGTTGTTGAGCTGCTGTCGAGGAGTCTTGTGCTGCATGAAATTCTTCATCCTCTCTATGTTCCCACAGATGAAAAATGGGAGGCTCATCATTCGCACCCTGGTAAAGTGCATGAGCAACCTGATGTGATAGGCATAGAGGTGGGAAAACCTTCCCTCAAAACTGAAATACTTCATGATCAACCTCATGAGTGGGGCATACTCATCCCTAAAAAATCTGAATGGAAAAAATCTCGTGAGTTGGCTCAAACAACTGTTCTTGATGTAAGGCTCATAATGATGCCTCTCCACCTTCTTTTTCTTATGCCATTGTTCCCCAATGTTTGGTATTCCTGTTGCCACTGATATGGTTTCCGATGTCAATGTGAAAGTGACCCCAGCCAAGACAGATTGACCTCCCTGTAGATGAAGTGCAAAAAGGTGGGCCAACTCATGATGGACTCTGACATTTTCCACCCTTTGACAAAATTCATAACATGCCAAGTGCTGGAAACAAGACATGGCAAGTGGGCATGCCTGCAGCTCAGTGAGGGTATTTGGCTCATCTCTAAGGTGTCTGCCACTCCAATGATGTCTCCTATGGGCCCTCTCTCCTGAATATATGTCACTATGGGTCTCCCCCTCATAATCTGATGAAACTTCTGATGCCAATACTACTATGCTGCCCTTGAATTCCAATGAAGCTGGTAGTTGCTCTGAAAATCTGCCACCAAGGGGACAATAAAACAAGGGGTATTAGGAGAGGAATGATGAAATAGGGATAGGGTTTAAAGGAGAGATTTATCAGGGATTTGGGAGTGTTTTGGGTATGGTGTTGATGGGGTAGGGTTTTGAATTTGTTTTGGTAGGGTTAGGGTTTTTCAGTCATATGAGGAGGGGCAAAAGGAATATGATTGCAGTGGTGTTAGGGTGATGATTAGGGGAAAATGATATAGGTAAATTAGTTGATAGGGGTGGGATAGAAGGATACTTTGGCAACACTGTCACTGTAGCAAAACCCTAGTTTCTTGATTTTCTTTGTGTCTTCTTTGGTTGGCTTTATCAAAACTTTTGCATTTAATTCCTAGTCTCAAAATCATGTTACTCTTCTCAATTTTGAAGCAAGAGTGAAAGTAGTTGGTTTGCCTTTCAAGTTTGATAGGCGTTCACAAAATTTTTAGGCAAATTTGTGGTTTTCTGGGCTTATACCTTTGTGCGCCGCGCGCTTTGCCCAGTGCGCTGCGCGCTCTGAGTGCGCCGCGCCAGTGGTATTTTTACACTATGGCTGGGCTCCTAGTGCGTCATGCGCCCTGAGTGCGTCGCGCCTCCTCGTGTGTGCGCCGCGCGCTGCCAAAGTTGCCCTGACTTGCTAGGAAGAATAGGGGGAGGGTTTTAGTGGTGGATTTAAGGTGGGTTTCTTCAGAAAAATGTTGAAGGGGAGATGAGAAAGATGAGGGGTGAGGGGCCAAATGGAGTGAAGTGAAACCTTGGTGGCATCGTCAAAATCTTGCAACCCCATCTATTGTTCTTCTTGATGATTTTTCATGGTCGACCTTGTTAGCGCTTGAGATTTCACCCTAGGCTGAGGAAGGTAAACCTTCAAGGCAACATCAAACCATTTCACCTCGTAGCTAGCCCTACGGGGTATGAGAAGGCTCTCTCTGGTCAAACTCGGTAGATCTTTCAATAGGATGAGCTGACCCAATTAGGAACATTGATATTAGGCTAGTAAACTGATAAGGAGGGTTGATTTAAAGTTTTTGGGGTTTTTGGTGGCAATTGGAGGGAGTGCAATTCAGGGTGCGGGGATTGAGCTCAGTTTTTGCAGGTGGGTCTTTGGGGCAAGGTAGGAGTTTGTGCTGATGCCTTAAGCTGAGATGGATGATCAAGGAAGAAAGAGAGGGATCTAAAGAGGGCAAACAATGGCTTTGAATCCTCTTTGGACAGTGGAAAACATAAATATCAAACAAAATTGAAAGCTGAGCATGGCATGCATGAATTCAAACTTTATCACTTTTTTTGTTTGATTAGCAGCAATAGAATAAGAGATGGAACACATAAACACACTTACAATGACAAGTAGGAAACACACCATCAACACAATAATCCACAAGAATCCACAATGATGTCTGCAAAACCTTGGCCTTCCTTTTCCTCAAATTGCAGAGATACAAGTAAAATATACAATAGAGCTTCTCCCTCAAGAGTCCAACCATGAAAATGAGCAAGAGAAGGCATAATATAGATCATATAACTCCTTTCCCCACCTCTAGGGGTCGAGATCAGCTTCCTAGGAGCAGTTTGAACTAATTCTAAACTTAGCACTAGATAATAGGCAGTCAAAACAACTTGCCTCTAAAACTTAGCTAACTCATCCATGCATTAAATATTCACTATTTACATCAAGGAAGCTTCTAGAAGGGTTAAGAGAGATTAAATCTATCAATGTGCCATGAAAATTATCCATACATCCATCATTTACAAGTACAAATGATCAACCAAGGTAAAAAACAGAGTTTGCAGGCCTGAAAAGTCAAAACTGGCAATTTTAGCTCGAGTGGGCGCACCCCCTGCTCGAGTGGTCGCGCCCCTTTGAAGCACGTTTTGAGTGGGTTCCAGTTGTCCAAATCAAGTGCAAAATGGCTCATTGGAAAGCTCTGTGTGTCTAATTTCCATCCCAAGTGGAATTTCGGGATTTGGAGTTGATTTGACCCCTCAAAAGTCAATTCTCCCAAGGTCACTTTTTGCAACTCAAAAAGTGGGCAGAAAGTCAAAATTTTGATGTATTTTGAGCTTTTGGAGGCCCAAATCTCAAAATCAAGTTGACCCCAAGTATAGGTAATTCTAGTTTTTGCATGCCCTTTCCAAAAATGTCAACGTTTTGTGATTCTGAGCAGTCCTCCAGAGTGGTCGCGCGGGGGGTGAGACCACTCCACAGGCAAAAACCTGTAAATTTCACAAAAAATTCACAAATGACAAAATTTTCTCTAAATTTCTTGAAATTTGGGCTGGGAATCCCCAATCAAGTACCATGCTCAGTCAAAGAGGCTTTGGCCAAAGTTTGGAGTGGATCGGGCATTTTCCTTCGTTTTTGTGCTTTGGTCAACCGTCCTTGGAGCACCTTCATTCTCACCGGTATTTTTGACATGTCTCTCAAACCATGACACCTATGTAAAAAGTGAAGGGGGTTTTTCTTCTTTGGCATGTTATGGACAAAAACCTCTCTCAGTTTTCCAAAATTCATCTTTCATTGCTCTGAAACATCATTTGAGTGCAACTTGTCCCGATGTGTGAAACAAGGGATTTTGTCGAAATGAAGCGAAATGAAGGGGATAGAGGGCTTCTAAATTCTTGGGGAAATTTTTGGGAGTAGGGAGGGATGTTAGGAAGCAGGGGAAAGTGGAATCTCAGAGATTGAGTGAGGGGAAGGGGTCGAAAAGGAAAAAACACAGGCCAAACCTAGAAAATTGCCAGGTTGTAGCTAGAAACTAGGGTTTGTGCAAAAATGAGGAATTTGGCGGATCTAAGGGATGGGAAGTGTTTGATAAGGTAATTTAAGGATAGGGGAAGGTAAATGAACATCAGGAAACAAGTTTTGCCGGTGATTTGACCATCCAAGAGAAATTGCCTTCAAAACCCTAGGAGAGGGAAATGACCTTGCCTGGGCGCAACTAAAGCATGGACAAGATGTAAAATGACTCATTAGACACTGACATGATAATGACAACCCTATGAATGATGATATACTCAGCTGAATGGTGACATGGACTGACAATTGGGCAAACCCTAGACCTAATGCCTAGTGACCAAAGTTTGCTTGAAGACTCACTGAAATGACAAAATTTGACCTTGACACTTCAAAATCACTTTGTAAGAGCACATTTGATCACTGTAGGAAGGCTGGAAAGACTGAAACTAACATTGGGTCCAATGGGGATGGTAGCTCCTTGGAGGTGCCAAGAACCTCAGACCTCTGGGAGAGCAGACTAGTGCCTTACAATCATTGGGCAATGGAGTCATAAACTCAAGCTGAAATGCAAGACTGAAAACTGACACAAACTAACTTAACCACAAGGCTAAAAATGGACTAACAAAGGACTCATGACTCAACTAAAAACTGACTCAATACTTAAACACAATCGACCAACTAGAAAGATGCTCAAAAGGGAGCTTATTCATCAAAACCTACTCTAACAGTTTCATTCATCACCTGATCAAGTGAAATGAAACAACCAATGTAACCAAGTAAGTATCCGATCTGCTGTTCGAATTCTCCACAAGTTCTCGCTTATGACCAACAAGAGAGAACTAATAAAATGCAACTCCCATGACGACTTAGAAATAGATCCGTAGAATGATATGAATTCTCTATCTGCCTGCAAAAACACTGCATAAGGATCTTGAAGTTCATGCACATTGGGACCTAGCTCATCGAATAGATTACTTCTCTTTTCCTCATACCATGAATGCAAACTTTGATCTGAGCCTTGTGATGAGACCTCTGCTGAAAATGACAAAGAAACCGGCTGCCGGATCAAATTCATATCATCACATGTTTCAAGCTCACATGTAGTCAATGGAGAAAGACTTTGACTGCAAACCTCATCCAAAACATCAGCTATTGGATCATGAAAAACTTGAAAAGACTGCTGCAATGTATCCATTGAAAATGTATGACATCCTTCTAGCTGTTCATCCTTTTCTTGAGAGATTTTACGAAGATTCTGCCTTATAAACTGAAATGTTTCGAAACAAAAGGGAATAGAATCTTGCTGCATCATCAAATCATCTTCCAACGCTTCATCTGTAATCTGCCCTTCAATTTCATTTGGTAGCTGCAAATCTGATGTTACAGGCTGCTCAAGAATTTTGTCATCTGTCTCATCCTCAACATTTATACTGAGAGATTGCTGATTTGTTATAGGCTGTTCATTTGAAGATTTACTATGCAATCTACCCTTCAAAAACTAAAATGATTCAAAACAAAAAGGTAGGGAACCTTCTTGTATCATTTGATCAAATATGTCAACTTCCATACCTTCATCTGCAACTTGACAATCAATGGCTTTCGGGGGTTGCAAATCTGAATATGAGGAGTCTTGAACAAGGTTTTTATTGCCTTCAAGATGTTCTAGATCAAGACTTGTTGACAGCTGATTTCTAATTTCATGGAAGTTGTCTCTAATGAACTGACATGAATCAAAACAAAAAGGCAAAGATCCGCCACTTACTTCAAACTGTGCTGCACTTTCCTCGTCAATGTCATAGCTGATATGTGATGGTTGAACATTGTATTCAAGCTGCTGAAAATGAACTTTTTCCTCCCACAAACTAGCTGCTGATTTGATTGCAAGATTGGCTTCTTTTTGGAGAACATATTCATCATCATACTGATCATAATGAGGCAAATCATCATCAAACATACACATCATATCAACAGCTCTCTCTTCTTCACAATTATCTATAAAACAATCACTACGACAACTAGGGTAAGAAACAAAATGTTTTGGATCAACAACTTGTTCTTCTTCAATCAGCGAGCCTTGATCTTGAACATCATAAGCATTTCTTGCATCGATCTTGTACATCATCTCTTCCACTGCACTTACCAAAATATCAAGCTTCATCTCTAGAGATGTTGATTTTTCTGGATCTATGCTTTTCATCTCTTCTTCCTTCATTCTTGCCCTTCGGATCAGCAGATGCGCCTCTACATTTACTGCACTGTTTTGCATCTCGTGAAGTGTTGCAATATCCCTTTCTCTCAGCTGAAACTCCATCTCCGGATCAAAGGCACCCGGATAGTGCAAGAGAGTAGATCTAGGAGTAGGCCTTATATCAACTGGCATCGAATAATAAACTTGATTAAATCTGGCCGAAAACTGTTGTACTGTCTCACCTGGCAATCTTTTCAGCTGGTTATACTCTTCTACAATCAAGGAAAGGTTCTGCCCAATCATCCACCTGTCGAGAAAAACTTTGACAAACTGCTGGAAATCTGAAATGCTTGCATCCGGCAGGGCTTTGAACCAACTCTTCACTTTGGCTTGCAAAGAAAGAGCAAAAAGCCTTATACTAACATCTTCATCATCAACTTCAAAAAGATCTAGAAAATTCTCAAAATTCTGGACATGTTGCTCAGCGTTGACATTCTTACATTCACCATCAAACATCGGCAAGTATAGATCATAGTTTTTGGGGAAAGCATGAAGAACAAAAGGTAAAACAAGAGGTTTATACCGATCTGGAATTTTACAAGGTATAGGGGTATGTACAGCAGGTATAGAATCAGACTTGGTCTTTTGAGATTCATCAATTTGAATATGATCATCACAAAATTCGGAAAAAGGATCTTGATCAAGCTCAAAGGCATGAAAATCATTGGTATTCACAATCTTCAAAGGGAAAGAATCAATTGCAGGCCGAGGATCTCTTCTCAAATACAATATACTTTGCAAAGCCCTCTTTACATTCGTGGGAAAAGAGAAGAAATAATTTATGACAAAGAACAAAATGTCTTGGATGAAATTCCAACTTGAATACCTGATTTTGCCATATTCTCCTTTCATGTTTCTGCTGGTCGGGATCATCCTCCAGTGGAGTCTTTGGAGCTGATCTTCAAAACTGATTTACAGTCGCCAAGTGAATGATTTCAGCCTTTCAAGTGTCTGATCGTTGTCCACTATCAACAATAAGATCTAAACTTGATACATGTACTGGGGTGAAATACAAATGAAGTGTTGTATTCACAAGCTCACGGAGATTGACTGAAGCAGCGTTTATCTACTAACGCTGATGTAAAACAAGAGCGTTTTCGAAGGCTACCTGGCGTAACTTCAGGCTCCGTCTAAGACTTATGAAATAACACGTCAATGAGAAAATGATTAATTTGTTCTCCCCAGTATGGTCGCCACTATGTTAGCGCTTGAGATTTCACCCTAGGCTGAGGAAGGTAAACCTTCAAGGCAACATCAAACCATTTCACCTCGTAGCTAGCCCTACGGGGTATGAGAAGGCTCTCTCCGGTCAAACTCGGTAGATCTTTCAATAGGATGAGCTGACCCAATTAGGAACACTGATATTAGGCTAGTAAACTGATAAGGAGGGTTGATTTAAAGTTTTTGGGGTTTTTGGTGGCAATTGGAGGGAGTGCAATTCAGGGTGCGGGGATTGAGCTCAATTTTTGCAGGTGGGTCTTTGGGGCAAGGTAGGAGTTTGTGCTGATGCCTTAAGCTGATATGGATGATCAAGGAAGAAAGAGAGGGAGCTAAAGAGGGCAAACAATGGCTTTGAATCCTCTTTGGACAGTGGAAAACATAAATATCAAACAAAATTGAAAGTTGAGCATGGCATGCATGAATTCAAACTTTATCACTTCTTTTGTTTGATTAGCAGCAATAGAATAAGAGATGGAACACATAAACACACTTACAATGACAAGTAGGAAACACACCATCAACACAATAATCCACAAGAATCCACAATGATGTCTGCAAAACCCTGGCCTTCCTTTTCCTCAAATTGCAGAGATACAAGTAAAATATACAATAGAGCTTCTCCCTCAAGAGTCCAACCATGAAAATGAGCAAGAGAAGGCATAATATAGATCATCTAACTCCTTTCCCCACCTCTAGGGGTCGAGCTCAGCTTCCTAGGAGCAGTTTGAACTAATTCTAAACTTAGCACTAGATAATAGGCAGTCAAAACAACTTGCCTCTAAAACTTAGCTAACTCATCCATGCATTAAATATTCACTATTTACATAAAGGAAGCTTCTAGAAGGGTTAAGAGAGATTAAATCTATCAATGTGCCATGAAAATTATCCATACATCCATCATTTACAAGTACAAATGATCAACCAAGGTAAAAAACAGAGTTTGCAGGCCTGAAAAGTCAAAACTGGCAATTTTAGCTCGAGTGGTCGCGCCCCTTTGCAGCACTTTTTGAGTGGGTTCCAGTTGTCCAAATCAAGTGAAAGATGGCTCATTGGAAATATCTGTGTGTCTACTTTCCATCCCAAGTGGAATTTCTGGATTTGGAGTTGATTTGACCCCTCAAAAGTCAATTCTCCCAAGGTCACTTTCTGCAACTCAAAAAGTGGGCAGAAAGTCAAAATTTTGATGTATTTTGAGCTTTTGGAGGCCCAAATCTCAAAATCAAGTTGACCCCAAGTATAGGTAATTCTAGTTTTTGCATGCCCTTTCCAAAAATGTCAACTTTTTGTGATTCTGAGCAGTCCTCCCGAGTGGTCGCGCGGGGGGTGAGACCACTCCACAGGCAAAAACCTGTAAATTTCACAAAAAATTCACAAATGACAAAATTTTCTCCAAATTTCTTGAAATTTGGGCTGGGAGTCCCCAATCAAGTACCATGCTCAGTCAAAGAGGCTTTGGCCAAAGTTTGGAGTGGATCGGGCGTTTTCCTTCGTTTTTGTGCTTTGGCCAACCGTCCTTGGAGCACCTTCGTTCTCGCCGGTATTTTTGACATTTCTCTCAAACCATGACACCTGTGTAAAAAGTGAAGGAGGTTTTTATTCTTTGGCATGTTATGGACAAAAACCTCTCTCATTTTTCCAAAATTCATCTTTTATTGCTCTGAAACATCATTTGAGTGCAACTTGTCCCGATGTGTGAAACAAGGGATTTTGTCGAAATGAAGCGAAATGAAGGGGATAGAGGGCTTCTAAATTATTGGGGAAATTTTTGGGAGTAGGGAGGGATGTTAGGAAGCAGGGGAAAGTGGAATCTCAGAGATTGAGTGAGGGGAAGGGGTCGAAAAGGAAAAAACACAGGCCAAACCTAGAAAATTGCCAGGTTGTAGCTAGAAACTAGGGTTTGTGCAAAAATGAGGAATTTGGCGGATCTAAGGGATGGGAAGTGTTTGATAAGGTAATTTAAGGATAGGGGAAGGTGTATGAACATCAGGAAACAAGTTTTGCCGGTGATTTGACCATCCAAGAGAAATTGCCTTCAAAACCCTAGGAGAGGGAAATGACCTTGCCTGGGCGCAACTGAAGCATGGACAAGATGTAAAATGACTCATTAGACACTGACATGATAATGAAAACCCTATGAACGATGATAGACTCAGCTGAATGGTGACATGGACTGACATTTGGGCAAACCCTAGACCTAATGCCTAGTGACCAAATTTTGCTTGAAGACTCACTGAAATGACAAAATTTGACCTTGACACTTCAAAATCACTTTGTAAGAGCACATTTGATCACTGTAGGAAGGCTGGAAAGACTGACACTAACAGACCTTGTGCTTTGGGGTACCATTTAAACGTCTTATACACACCAAATCATTGACAAATTTGAGAGAGAAGAGGTGTCAACAGGGCCTACCTCTTGATTTGCTAGCCTTCACCGAGATTTCAAATGATTTGCAATGTTTTTATGCCCCTGGCTATGTGCGTCGTGGGCCAATCCCAGTGCACCACGCGCTGGGTGTGCATCACGCCCTTGCAAATTTTCCACTGCGGGCTGGCTGCGTGTGCGCCGCGCTCCTTGGTGTATGCGGCGCGCTCGTTGAAAACCAGCTCTCACTCACTCAAACTCTCCAAATTTCACTTGCTTACCTTTGCAATGTCTCTCCAAATCTTGCAAGAGCACAATCGCTTTGATTTGGGCCACAACAAGTATATATAGGCTTGGGAGAGATGGGTTTGATTTTTCTTCATTGAAAACCCACTTTCTTTTGCACTTTTTTCATTGACTTTAAAACCCCCTGATTTTCACTTTTCCTTTGACATTTTGGCTGAACTAATGAAATTTTCGGCATTTCTTTGCGGGGACTGTGTCACTGGGCATTTGGCCATGGAAACCATGACTGCATCTGAAAAAGTTAACTGGCGATTTTTTGGAAAATTTTGTCATAAATGACCTTGTTTGACCTTTCTTCAAAACAGAGTTTTGAAGAAGAGTCGAAGTACATCCACATGATGATGAATCTCTCTGAACCATAGCTGTGTAAGGACCTCCCTCTGGCCTGCATGGCTTTACTGGACATATTTCAAAGACCAAATTGATGAATTTCTAGACCCAAACATAAAAAATGACCTTGACTGTCATGAACTTCGGTAATTATGGACAAAGACTTGAGCCAACATGAGCCAAACATGAGGGAAAATGATTAGCATGACTTTCTCCGTCAGATCATGGCATGCCCCTAGCGAAATGTAGCTGAGCGAATGGAGCGAAACACCTAAACATTGAAATGCATAAAGAGTTTTGATCTCTGACGGAGGGCTGACCAGACCGACTCTAACAACAGGGACACACGTTTAAAGCAGAGAATATTGCGGAAGCCGGTCTCTACTTGGCCAGTGATGAGTCTAAGTATGTTAGCGGGCATAACCTGGTCGTTGATGGCAAATTCACAGTAGTGAATCACTCATGTGGCCTTTACAAATAATTAGACTTTGTATATGTGATTTATATATATTACTTCTCTATGTGCTGGATTAGAGTCTAGAGCTCTAGTCGTATGATAATGTTAGCATTTTATTTTCTATTTCATTTTGGCAATCTCTGTAATCCATTTCCCTCGCTTCCATTTCATGTCGGTCAAAATTATTTTGTTGGATCTGTGAATATTCCCATGGCATCTATGTGTGCCATTTCAAAGGGCAGTATGGATAGTTGTTACAATTACTTAATATTTAATGTTATTTGCTTCCTGCCTGCAGTCATGGAAATGCACAAGTTCTTTACTCTGATGAATGGTTATTTGAAATCAGAAATAAGTTCTAAATGGATGAAAGCCATGTTAAATTGGGACTTATTTACCAATCTAGAAGCTGAGTAGTTTCGCCTAAATCATACTATTGAGGAGAAGAAGAGATTAGCTGAAGATTGGAAATGTTATATGGAAATTACAAATTCTTGGATTTCCTTTTATGAATGGAAGAAAAATGTTTCCCCTAAAGTTGTGTTGATAGGATCATCTTCTTCCTCATCTTCCAAACATGCTTGGGCTACCTTAGATCGCAGCAGAATAGAGACTCCATCTACTTTTCCTCCATACAGAGGGATTATCATTGGAGAAAATCAAAACGCAGCAAAGGCAATTCCTTTGGTTCAAAAGGATGATAACGCCTTAGGCAAAGGCAATTCCCAGCGGCCTAAAGGTCACTCCTCTAAAGCTCCAATCATGTTGCTTATAGTTGAGCCATATGAATTGTGAATCACATCTCTTGCTTCGTCTTTAAGCACTTCTGCTTCCATTTTTGTCAATAGTGCTAGAGATGATTCAGTCTCCCACCACCTAAGCAGTGTTCTTGTAAAGCATTGAATAATAGTCTTGCATGCTTCTATTTCACTTTTTCCTCTGAGACACATGAGTTTATATTTTGTGAACATCATATCAATTAATTGCCTAATCTGACCAACACAGATTATCAATATTCCACTCTCTATGTGATTCAGGGAAATGAGCTTCAGGAAGTTTGCCTTTGACTTCAAGATCAAGTTCAGGGTATTTATTGAACCTACTTTCAAGAGATTCATATATAGGAAAGATCTGAGAGTCAAATTTTTTCTTTTCATCTTCTTCTTCCTTGAATAAGGAAGCCATGGTGACTTTTTCTGTAGCCTCTGGATTTTTTGCTAAAGATGTGGCTAATTCTTTGGGGAATAGTGTTGGGAACTTGTTGATTGGTTTAACAAGATCCTGAATCTTTATATTTCTTTTGTAGAGAAAAGAGGTAGGAACTAGTTTATTTGTTTTTGACAGACTTATCTTTTCAACCCTCTCAGTTAAACCAGATATCATATTTTTAGTAGTATCTATGTGATCTACTATTTTTTCTTCCACTTCCTCTATTTTGTTTAAAGATTATTTGGCATAAGATCTAACAATGGATGAAGTATATTGTACATCATTGAGGTTTCTATTAACCTCATTTAGTGAGACTTGAACAATATCAAACTATTCCTTTATTTCTACAGTCTTTGTTGTATTTATCTCCAGACCCTTTATTGCTGTATTGGTCCAGTTGATTTGTTCATTGGCTTTCTGAATCCTTCCATCTATGCCTAAGGCATTATCATCCTTTTGAACCAAAGGAATTGCCTTTGCTGCGTTTTGATTTTCTCCAATGATAATCCATCTGTATGGAGAAAAAGTAGATGGAGTCTCTATTCTGCTGCCATCTAAGGCAATCCAAGCATGTTTGGAAGATGAAGAAGAAGATGATCCTATCAACACAACTTCAGGGGAAACATTTTTCTTCCATTCATAAAAGGAAATCCAAGAATTTGTAATTTCCATATAATGTTTCCAATCTTCAGCTAATCTCTTCTTCTCCTCAATAGTATGACTTAGGCCAAACTGCTCAGCTTCTGGATTGGTAAATAAGTCCCAATTTAACATGGCTTTCATCCATTTAGAACTTATTTCTGATTTCAAACAGCCATTCATCAGAGTAAAGAACTTGTGCATTTCCATGACTGCAGGCTTTTTACAGTCATCTGGAACAGGACCAAATCTACATGAAGGAATCAGGCCTTTTGCTTGCTCAAGATAGCCTAGTCCATATTTGGGCTTGGCTGGCCTCATTACACTGAACATTTCTGTCAATCTGGGATCTTCTCCTTCTAGAGTGATAATCTCATGCATCATTAGAACATGGTCAGACTCTGGCTCATGAGGAAAAGGGATGTCTGAACATTTTGGGTTCAGGCATGGATTGATTGATGTGGAAGGAGGAGCTTCTCCAGTTCTTGGATGGTGATTCTCGTGAATGACAGATTCAACCAGGGTACATAAATTTACAACAACTTTACATTCAGGGCATGTAACTTCTAGAGAATTGAAATTAACTAACTGGGCAAATTCAAACAAGGAAATATGTCTACAAGAAATTGAACTAGAACAAGCGGTATCAATAGTGGATGGATCTCTATAAAATTTGGAACTTTTGCAGGCTCTTTCAATTCCTTTGTAATCAATAGTAGATCTTCTGGGGAAAGACAAAACAGCAGAAGGTTGGTTCTCTTGGATATCAGCAGAGGTTATTCTTTTTGGTACTAGAGGTTTGGGATTGGAAACTACCCAGTGTTCAAGGAATGTAAGATAGTTGTTACAATTATTTAATATTTAATGTTATCTGCTTCATATTTGTGGTACATACTATCATTGTCATAAAAAAAAATAAACGATTATTTTTTATCAAAGGAAATGACTATAATTGACCGGACTACAGCTATAATAGACTAGACCTAGAATTAGAAGAAATATTATTAGTTAGTTAATTAATTATTTAATTATTTAATTTGTTGGATTTATTTAATTTAAATCTATATGAAACTAACTAAATGAATTCGCTAATAATTAACTTAAATTAAGGACCTTAAACTTAATAAATCATCTAAATTTTTTAATTTAAAACTAAATAAACTTATATTATTATGAGATAAATAAATGTTTATTACCTAAATAATTAATTAGTCAAATTAATCAATTAACTTATCTACCAATATTATTTATATAAATGTATACGTAACCAAATATGTCTTATCCTCTTTTAATTTTTATAAAATAAATTTATAATAATACTCTTATATGGGATAACCTAAAAGAAAAGTTTATTGATTAATTATTTAATTATTTTATATGTTTTTTAATGATATAGTTTATTTAATTATGTTTTTTAATTATATTTATTTTTATTAAGATGAATAAGTTATTAAGTCAATTATGGGAATAAATAAGGAATGAACATATTTGTACCAATTAATTATTTTTAAGAAAAAATGTATGTAAATTATATATGCTTATGATTCTTTTAGTTATGTTTATAAATAACATATTTATTTATATATCATGTTTAAATTTTTTTATTTAAGAAGTAAATTAATTAAGAATCTAAACTAATCTAATAAAAAAAAGCAAGGGAAGTTTTATTATACTCTTCTTATGATAAATAAAATAAAAATATTAATAATATGAATAAAGAAAGGTAACCAGTACCAAGTAAAAAAGGAAAACCAATAAAACAACTGTAAATAAGGTGAATTCAAATAATCCAAAAGACTCGGGAATAAAAACAGAAAGGAAACCAACCAGAATGAAAAAGGGAAGAAAAAGGGGGGGAGCGGCTAAGAGGAAAAGACACGGATCTGCTAATCTTCCAGCCGTCATCCCTGTTGAGATTGTTCGGCCTCTCAATTTCTGTGGCCTACCTAAACTTAGGGTGATGAAAAAGAGCAATCTTTTTTTTTTTAAACTGAAATGGGCATGTTTTTATTTATATGAAGGTAGATGGTTGGGCCAAAGCCTAAACAACCAAGAGTACAGTTCTCCTTATCCTCTTTCTTATGCTAGGATGGATTACAATTTTGTCAAGAGAAGCAAGATTGGTATGATATCTCGTCATTAATGTTGAGTTGTCCCTTCTGAAGAGCGCACCCTTTATTTTCCATGAGGTCTGCTTCACTGTTCGAATTCCTTAGAATGTGGTAGAATTTGTAGGTGTCGAATTCAAGGAGGATTCTCTTTAATCTGCTGAAAATTTTGTTGAGGCTTGCATTATTGAACAATTCCTCTGTGTTGAGTTTTTTGATTAACATTTCTGAGTCTCCAAATGCTTCAAAGTCTTTGATGCCTCTTTCCCTTGAAATTTTACATGCTTTGAGGAGAGCTAGAATCTCTGCTTGATTGTTGGTTTTTTGCCCAATACCCCAGCAAAAGCAATCCCTTCTTGAGCCATCCAGAGAGTACATAATACCCCTTGCTCCAGCAGCACTGGGGTTCCCTTTGGAAGCCCCATCAAAGAAAATCGAGGTTAGATGTTGTTGCCTCCACCAATCTTGGAAAGTGATGTCAGGATCTCTTTTTGACCATTTTGGGTTTGCAATGGGGGGGACCAAGGGGAGCTTTCGAGGCAGAGGGGAAAGAGAATCCAACCATCTCTTTTCTTCAGGAAGGAGAGTGAGGTCTTCTTTAAAGTAAGATTGTTGAACTGCTTCTAAAAGGAGGGATTTTGCTTTGGCTGCTACTTTCAAGGGAGTATAAGAGATTTCTTTGAAATCTGTTCGTTCCGGGTCAACCAAATTTGCCAACAAACGTATTTAGGGATGGCGATCCAAATTCTGTTCCATAGAGATTTAGTGGGAATGTTCTGGGGATATAGGTGGCTCCATGAGGCAAATAACTTTGCTACAGAATCATGGCCGGAGGGGCAATCTGGAGTTCATGGAGAATGTAGCCCCATACTTCTTTAGAAAAACAACAGTCAATAAAGAGGTGTTTAGTTGTTTCAATATTGCTTCTATAGAGGGAACATCTATGCGGTCCTGTGTAGCTTCTCTTGTCTAGATTTTCTCATGTTAAGACATTGTTATGTACCAAAATCCAGAAGAAAAAATTGACTTTGGGAAGACCTCTAGGATCCCATACTTTTTTCCAGAAACTGGGTGGATGATTGCTAATTTTTGTTGGGTGAAGGGCACTGTAACCAGCATCTGTGGTATACCTTCCTGAGTGTCCCCATCCCCAAGCATCCTTCATGCTTCGATGAACTGGTGTTGCCTCTTCAATAAATTCGATGAGCCTATTTTGTTGTTGCAAGAGTCTAACAAGGATGCCGTGGAAGTCCCAGCAACACCAGTTGCCTTTGCTGTCCCACCTAGAAAGATCATAGACGCTATTGATGCCAGTGCGTTGGAGCCACTCCTTAATATCTGTTATGTCTTTAGACTCAGAAAGCGGAGCACGATCCATAATGTGATCGTCTCACAGAGATGTTTTCTTTCCATTTCCAGGCACTCAATACACTTTCTCTGAAGAAGTGTAGACTTTTCCGGCATAAGTTCTAGGTTTGGGAGTAGTTACCTGAGATACAGGCTTGCAGTTTCCATAACGTAGGACCATCTGCGTACTTGTGCAAGAGTGATTGATTGACCGGATGCTGTGAGTCACTATGTAGTTTCCACAGGATTTTGCCACCGAGCACAAGGTTAACCATCGCAAGATCGTGAATCTGTAAACCGCCCTCTGTGATGTCTCTTTTGAATGTATCCCAGTTGGTTAGGTGAATTTTTTCCTAATTCCCTTTCCCCCCTTGCCATAGAAAATTCCTCAGGAGTTTAGATATTTGATCCATCACATTTTTAGGAGCAAGAAGAAAAGCAGCTTGGTAAATTGGCAACGTAGACAACAGAGTTTTAATAAGAATTACTTTTCCTCCTTTTGTTAACCAGTAGCCTCCCCAAGATGAGATTTTTGTTTTGATTTTGCTGATAATGTCGCTCCACAGATCCCTTTTGTTAATTCCATTTGTAATGGGAAAACCTAGGTATTTGATCTTGTCCCATTTTGCATAGGCTTTAAAGCCCAGGATCTGAGATATGCTCATGAGCTCTTGTTGTTCCATATTCCAGCCATAAATTTCACTCTTTCTTTCACTTACTAAGGCTCTTGTTACCCTGCAATAGCATTTGAGGACTAAGTCAAACGCCATTGCAATTATAAGAGAGGCTCCTCCGAGAAGAATAGTCATCCGCAAATAGGGCATGGTTTAAGGGATCTATGCCATGGGAAATTCTGAGGCCAGTAAGTGTCCCAACATCTCTCTCAGTAGTCAGCTTTCTGCTTAGAGATTCTGCCAGTGTAATATACAGAAAAGGAGAGAGGGGGCAGCCTTGCCTAAGGCCTCTCTGGGCATGAAAGAAGCCAGTAAGGCACCCATTAACCATGGGAGAAATCCAGGGGTTGTCAATAGAAGCTTTTATAAGATTCACAAACTGGTTCGAGAAACCGAAGGAGCGTAAGACTTTGATGAGGAAGGTGTGATTAACCCTATCAAAAGCATTCGCCATGTCTAGTTTTATCAGCATTCCTTTTCTTTTTGCTGTTTACTTGAGTGTATTATCTCCTGCACTTGGATGAAATTATCCAAGATGTGTCTACCTTCAACAAATCCTCCTTGGGAGGAGGAGATGAGCCTTTTGAGTAACGATTTAATTTTGTTTGCCAGCAGCTTGGCCAAAATTTTGTAGGAGGCGTTACATAAAGATATGGGTCTGAATCTGGCAAAGGTTTCTGGATTGGCCTCTTTCGGAATTAGTGCGAGGTAGGTGGAATTGGTTCCTCCTCCTATCTTGGCTTTCTTCTGGAATCCTCTTATCATTTTCTGGAGGTCATATTTAATGGTATCCCAACAGATCTTGTAGAAGTGTATGGTGAACCCATCAGGTCCAAGAGCCTTATCAGTTTCCATAGACCAAATAACATTAATTATTTCTTCCTCCGTGAAGGGTTTGATAAGAGCATGATTGTCTTCTGAGCTGACAAGGAAGGGGATTTTTTAGAGGAGCTCCGCTGAGTCCTCCTCACTGCCTTGTGTCCTTGCAGTAAAAAGATTTTTGAAGTGACTTTCTGTTGCCTCTTCTATTTGTGCAAACCCTTTGCATGTCTGCCCTTCTTCAGTTGTGATTTCCAAAATATGATTACGTGAGAGTCTAGCTCTATATTGGTGATGAAAGAAAGAGGTGTTTCGATCCCCAACCTTCAACCATAGGCTACGGGATTTGATTCTCCAGTACTCTTCTTCCATTCTAAAGGAGCGGAAGGAAGAGCGTTGGGATTCTACCTCTTTGCCTATCATCTCTGAGGTGATATCCTTGTGTTCCATTTCAACTTGTATGTCCTCCAAAGTCTGCACTATTTCTTTCCTTTGGCTAGTTGGATTTGAAGCGGGTTTTTTTATCCATTCTTTCAAGGCTTGTTTTTCTGCCTTGAGCTTTTTCTCCCAAACATAACATGGTGATCCTGAGATTGGTTTGGCCCAAGCTTCTTTCATTGTTTCCATGAAACCATCCCTTTCAATACAAAGGGGGTTAAAGTGAAAAGGAAGAGGACCCAAGTCTTCTTCATCCTCCAGGAGCAACTTAATGGTCTTATGGTCTGAAGTTAATTTGGGGAGGATTTTTGTGTTGATTATCTTATTGTTCATCATCAGCGAGCTTTGAACTAAGAATCTATCTAGATGAGCAGATATATGTTCCTCCCCTGTCTTGTTATTTGTCCATGTATAGAGACCTCTTATTGGGCTAAAATCAAAGAGGTCCCATTGCTGGATGAGATCTTCCACAAAAGGCAGCAAATGGACTCTACTGTTGTTGCCCCCTCTCTTTTCTTTGGGCTTCAAAACTATGTTTAGATCTCTAGTGAGGATTATGTTATTGGGGTTGTGCTGCTCTAAGAATGATAGGAGGGAATTCCAACATTCTCTTTTTTCCGAGCAAAGAACTGGAACATAAAGATTGAAGAGTGAGATAGTCAACTTACTTGCACAATGTTTTAATTCTGTGAAGATCCAGTGCTGAGTTTCGAAGGAGTTGTTCAGGTGGAAGAGATCTTCTGTCCATAGGGTAGAACCCCCTTGAAGAGCCCCTTGAGCTTACTGCTTTGCCTGCATTTTTCTTCCATTTCACCTTACTGATGTCGAGAAGGGCTTGCCCTTCAATTTTTGTCTCTTGGAGCATGAGAATATCCGGTGGTTTGATTTTTAGGAGATCCTTGACTGCTTCTATTATCATGTGGGTCCCCAGACCTCTACAGTTCCAAGAGACAAGATGCATTATTTACTAGGAGGGGGGAGGGATCCTCCCTTAGGAGGCCTTGGTCTCGTATTTCTCCCAATATACATCTCTATCATGGGTTGGCTACCTTGAGTTTTAAGTCTTTCAGCCTCCTCCTCCCTTACTTCTTTGTGGGATTTCCTTCCGGCCCTTTTTGATGGATGCTCATAGATCTAGTCATTCGATGATCCTAAGCTATCTGGTGGCTTTTTCCTTGTGACTTTTGCATACGAGGGATTGGAGGGGCTGTCTTTGGATGCCTCTGGGTGGCCTGCTTCTTTGTCTTCTTTATTGTAATTGGATGTTCCTTCCCAGTCTATGTTTTCTGGGATTATTTTTTAGGGTTGGGCATAATTGCTTTCTTTTTCATTTGGGTTTGGACCCCTTTCTTCGGTGGGTTTGGAGCTGTTGGGGGCATCCTTCTGAGTAACTTTCCCCCTACCTATTTTTTTGCTGCGAAGCTTTCTAGACTAGGGTCCATTGCTCGCCATTATGAATCTCTGCTTATTCCTCAGCCTTTTTCTTGCAGTGTTTTGCGAAATGGCCGTGACCATGGCAGTGTCTACATTTAAAAGGGAGCTGTTCGTAATCCAGTTCTTGAACATGCGTCCATCCTGCAACCATTAGCTTGATTGCTTCTGGCAGTCCCTCCTCCAGATCGACTTCGACACATATGCGGGCACACAAATATTGATATTTTTTGACTGCTTGGTCTATGTATTTTCCTAGAGCACTGCTGATTAGCTGAAGAGACTTTTGGTTCCAACAGTGGACAGGAAGATGGGGCAAACACACCTAGACGGTAATAGCTGATGGGACATCCTGAGCAGGGTCAAAATCGGGTGATCATTTGTTAAAATATAATCCTTGAGGACCCATAAAATATGTTCCATTCCTGAAGATTAAGCTTCTATCCTCTGCACTTTCGAAGATGAAAACAAAGTAGCCCTTGCCCACGAAGTAGATTTTTATGGCCTCTTTGGTTAATGGGATCCAGTTTCTCTGAACCCACTCTTCAACAGATTTTGGTGAAGGCCAGAGGCCAGTGAACTGGCCTATGAGGCCTCTCTCTACAAGATTCAGAGCTGCTCTGCATGTTTCTTCTTCCGGGAGTGCAACAGAGGGTATGTTGTCCATTTTCTTCATGAATTTCTGTTGCATGGCGAAAGGGGTTCTCTTAATGCAGACTACTATCATCGATTTGAAAGCTAGAATCTTTGGGGGGAGGGGGGAAGAAGCGGACCCCCGCTAGAGTCCATTTGAGAGCCGAGGGGCTCAAGAGCTGTTGTGCACAGCACCCACAAGGGGTGCGCAGAGCAGAGGTGGCAGCCCTAGGTTGCAGCAGAGAGGCAACGTGCACAAATTTTTTGGATGAAAAAGAGCAATCTTAGCAATAAAATTGGCCTCCTCAATACATATATGATGTTTAGTCTTCTATGCGTGTTCTGCTAAGGCAGAAGACCGTGTCCTCCCATGCTTGATGTCGGTTGCGTGCTCATGAATCCTCTGATTGATCGAGCACCCAATTTCACCAATATAGGGGCCCCACAAGAACATGGACTAACATAAACACCTTTGGTCCCATAAGAACATGGAGTAACATAAACATCTTTCATGTCTTTGGTGTCGACGGGGTCTTTTACAGATCATAGGGAGCTACTAAAAGTGGATAGTCACATATTATGAATATCAAAACATCTATTTTATTCATCTTTATTTTATTACCATTTTAAAAAATTATAAAAATTAACTAAATTATAATTTTATTTTAAATTATTATTAATTATAAAAATAATATCTATATATATATATATATATATATATATATATATATTAAAAATATGTCATTGAACAAAATTGTTAATTAGAGAGATTTACACCTATTTTACTATATATTTTTTTTAATTATGATGAAGATGGTTAATGTCCACAGAGACCAAACTTTGGTCTATCAGACCTAAAGAAACAAATTATTTAGTTTGGTTTAAGATTTTATTCCTATGCTAAAAAAGCTTGGAGTGAAGCTTCCCGAGCTCACTATAATTTTGACATCGTAAAAGGCTAGGAAGGTCAGTATTGTGACAAAGATTATGAAACTGAGATCTAATGTGGTTGTACACGGGGCACTCTAAGAGGAAGTGGTTTTCATCTTCGATGTTCCTATTCTCACAGAGATGGCAGATCCTTTCCATCCATGGTGTTTTAGGAATTGCCCAATGATCTGTTTCACTATGGATCTCATGAGAGTTTGTTCTAATCTTTGCTATATTAATTTTCTTCTTTGAGCTAGTTAAAACAGAGATATACTTTTAATCTTATAGGGTGGGGTTGATGACCTTCTTATATTAACTTAATTTTCTTTTAGCTACTAAATCTTTCTCACACCACATTTTTTCTTTGAACTTAGAAGTAACAATATTTGTAATGTTATTAATGTTTTGCAATGCGTCATTGTTATTGATCTCCCAATGGTTTAACCAGGCCCTCGTGTCTTTATACCACCCCTACTTGTGCCTTAGGTGGTTTTTGATGGAATTTAAAGCTAGCTTAGGAAGTCTATGATCTCCTATGTTATTGAGTTTGTGCTTGTTCAACAGAAGCCTAGTCATAGCTAGGCTCTCGATAGGGGAAAGACCTACTTCTATAAGGAGAATAGGATAGGGTGTATTGCTTTTAATTTTCAGGTTATACGTTATAAAGCGCTTCTAGATTTTCTCAATCTTTCTCCAGGATTCTCTAGAGATGCTGCAACCCCAGACCTCACATCCATATAAGATAACAGGAGTGACTAAAGTTTCAAAGAGGAACTTATTTTTATCCCACATTATGAGGTTTGTTGTTTTACAATTATTTTCAAGACCAAAATAAGCTTTCCACCCCCCATTAATTCTTTTCTCAATGCTATAGTTCCAGTTGAGCTTGTGATGAATATCAATTCCTAGGTACTTGTAAGAATACACTTCCTCCAAGTTATTATTGTCATACATAAAATTAGCGTAAGTGTCCTTCTTGGATTTGATAATCATAACTTTTGTTTTGTTAGTGTTAATAGTCATACCCATGGTAGAGCATAAATCCTTAAGAAGCCTAAGTTGCGTATCGAGATCATATGGGCACCTTGTGAGAAGAAAAATATCGTCAGCATAGAGAAGAAGGATGATGACTATCCCAGCTAAGATCGTGCCAGCACACCCTGCTTCCTCTAAATAACCTTCAAGCTTGTTGATGTAAATGCAAAATAGGGTAGGGGAGAGGGGGCAACCTTGTTTAACTCCGATATTACATTTACTATCTTTCGACCACCCCCCATTGCTTTTTAGATTGGAAATTACATTCACATATAACCTTATAGCAGCAGCTCTCAACTCAAAAGGAACCTTTAGCTCTTCTAATCTATTCCAAAGGCTGTTTCTAGGAACTGTATCAAAAGCCTTTCTAAAGTCCTCAAAGCAACAAAAGTGATTGGATTTATCATTACGACATTCCTCCACAATGATCCTAAGGTAACGAGGTGGTCTTTTGTTGAGTGATGCCTTTTAAAACCCGCTTGGCCTTTAGCCTGCTTACCTTAACTTTCAAGCCATATGCTCAACTTATTTTCCAAAATAATACCATATAACTTGGCTAAGAGAGGGCTAATCATAATTGTACGATAATTAGAGGGGTTTTTTGTATCCCCACTTTTAAAAATAGGGATAATGAGGCTCTCATTCCAAGGTTTAGGGAACCCTTGCTTGAATGCTTGATTGAAAAGCTTGTGGATGTGGGGGATAAGGACAGGACCTCCAATTTTTAAGATTTATGCTTGGTAACCTTCAATGTCCTTAGCTTTCCCATTTGCCAGGCATTTAATCCAAAAATCAATGTCTTCTAATGAGAAACATTCTTTCGTTGTGAGCAGGGTTTCAAAGTTATCCATGACATTTGAAGATTCATAAAGCTTTTTAAGATAGGAATTCCAATTTTGTAAAGCAATTTTATTATTATCTTTAGTTTTCCTAGTCAGAATCCGCCTCCAAAATTTCTTAGGAGCTACCTTAGAGAGGTGTAAGAGATTCTCTTGTCTTTTACGAGTGTATTGCCTCTTTTTCCTTTTAGTTAGGGCTTTGTATATTTTTGTCTTGCCCATTTTAAGAGATTCATCAACAACCTCCTTATTTTCTCTCCTCGCACTTTTACAATCTTTGTCATACCATGGGTTGGTTTTGCTATTTCTTTTATTATTTGAAACTTCAATTGAGAACTTGTTAATAGAATATGAGAGGGTTGTAGTAAAATTGTGATAGAGGTCTTCAATGTTGTCTATCCTAGATAAAGGAAGAAAATTGGTTTTTAATTCATTTAGAAAGAGATCGTTTTTATTTCTATCAAATATTAAGTTCTTTTGGCTATAAGGATTATTTTCTATGGGATCTTTATGCATGACAAAATTTAGAGTTATAAGTAAAGGCCTATGATTAGAGTCAGGCTCGTGGTCGTTTAAGATGTCAAAATTTATTATTTCATTGTATAAAGGGAGATCGGAAATAACATAATCTAACAGGCTGCTACCAAGCCCATGGATGCAGGTCATCTGGCTAGAATTGGGCAACTTCTTTAGACCGTTTCAAATTATGAGATCCTGAGCACTACAGAGCTTGACTATCTCCGACCCAAACAAATTCTCCCCGAGGTCTTCAAAGCTCCTTTTGTACTTATTAGCCAGAGTAGGGTCTTCGTCTAACCAAAGAGGATTAGGGTTGGAATTATTGCTTAGAATAATAGCTTGGTTGCTTGAAGTTCGAGCATTAAAGTCACCTATTAAAAGGATATTACCTTCATTCCTTAGGCTAGAAATATCATTCTCTAAACCATTGTAAGGACTATTTTTATCTAGATTTTTTTTCTTATAGAAGTTATAATTGATGGGGGGGAATAACATATTGCTATGTAGGTCTTTTTATTATTAATGTCAGTGATCTCTATCCAACTATATTGGTTGTAATTGTTGCTTTTATAAATCCTTGCATGGGGGGGAGATGTTCTTCTTAATGTAACATGTTATTCCCCCAATGCCTCTACGAGAGGATCACTTGTTCCAAGTAGACCATAGCGTAAAGCCATGTATGTTAGGGACCTTAGATTCTTCGTGCTCCCAAGTTTCAACAAGAAAAATAATATCAACATCATTTGAGATCCAACTTAGCTTGGAGCCTTTATTCCATGGAAAGCCCCAGCAGTTCCAAGAAAGAATCCAAAGCGTGTTGAATTGCTATTTATTACCATCTTTTTGGTTTCTATCTCGAATAAAGGCTTTTCTATTTCTGATTATTGCCCATTTTCCTTCCTTCCTAGCTTCTTTTACCTTTTGAGCTTCCTTTCTTAATTCTGTTTGATCTTCTGGAATGAGATCTTCATTTATAAATATTCTCGTTCCTTTTAGACTTGAGGTTTTACTAAGTATGTCATACTTATGATCAGTAGAGCTCACCTTTATTCAGATCAGTCTTCCTTTATTCTCAGTTAATTTCCCCAAACTTGTTGCTTCTATGAGACACATTGTTTCAATTTGTAATCTATTATGTAATTATGTCTAGGCTATGGCTAAAGTATCCTCATCTACCTCTTCTTTTAAACCAAAGATTATAAGGTTCAAGGCCCTTTTTTTGTGCTCATGGTCTAATTCTATTAATTTTTTCATTTCATCTTTAATTGGTTTGATATCTAATTTATCTACCACATTATTTAGGGTGAGGTGTCTATTAACTTTTTCTTCTAGTTCTTTAATCATGTCCTTCACTTTAAGACTCTCTAAAGTATCAACATCTCCTTGCTGGGATGTTTGGTTAGTATCTTGGTTTTGTTTTTCTATAACCTGCAACTTAGTCTCCATTTCCACCATTTTATTCTCCAATAGTTCTATTTTATTTTCTATTTGTTTTGGATCATGTCTTCAAGAGATGCAAATGTATTTTCCAAAATGAATTATAACTCTTTTTGTAGCTTTACTTATCTTTCTTCATTACGTTTCTCTAAAGACTGTATATACTCATAAAGGCCTTGTAGAGTAATTGTGCTAGGCCTTCCTTTGGTAATCTTTGGTAGCTGTGGTGAAATATTCATACTTGAAAATATATGAGCACATATGTATTAGAAAAAGAAAAAGATAAGGAATGTGTGCAACTGATATCAGCAAACCTGACTGCAGATCACACTTGCCCAGGATTGGATTGACCATAGATATAAAGGTAAAAGCCCACGAGTACAAATATCTACAGGTCTGATGCTCCAAGTTTGCCTGAATGTCAACAAGTAGACTGCTCCAACCGATTTGTCAAATAAAACACGAAAATGATTCTCCTTTGCAAGATACTCAGAACTTTAAAGGACCGCAAGTACATGAATATCCACAGAGATATATCTTGTTTAATAAACCCTCACTTTGTCACTAGATCAGCTCACGTCCATGTTCAATGTCTAAGAAAATGAGAAGCAAAGTTCAAGGAAGACCATATCAGGGAATTATTTTTCTCTTGGCTCCCCTTTTTTTGTGCTCAAAATTATGCTCAGGATCCACTCCAAAGAGAAGGCTAAATAGCCTTGGATGCCCACCGTAGCCCTGTACCAAGCAGCCTTAGATGCAGAGCTATCTTGCATTAGATTATCGTTCAAATCAAGTAAGCCCTTCTACAATGTTTCGATCTCCTTCAAGAATAATCAAGATTACCCTAGCCACAGAGCTATCTTGCATTAGATTATCGTTCAAACTAGGTAAACCCTTCTACAATGTTTCGATCTCCTTCAAGAATAATCAATATTACCCTAGCTGTAGAGCTATCTTGCGTTAGATTATCATTCAAATCATCATAATCAAGATTACCCTAGTCGCAGGGCTATCTTGCATTAGATTATTGTTCAAATCAAGTAAACCATTTTACAATGTTTCGATCTCCTTCAAGAATAATCAAGATTACCCTAGCCGCAGAGCTATCTTGCCTTAGATTATCGTTCAAATGAGCATAATCAAGATTACCCTAGCCGCAGAGCTATCTTGCATTAGATTATCGTTCAAAGCAGGTAAACCCTTATGCTCAAGATCCGCTCCAAAGAGAAGGCTAAATGGACTTGGATGCCCACCGTAGCCCTGTACCAAGCAGCCTTAGCCGCAGACCTATCTTGCATTAGATTATCGTTCAAATCAGGTAAACCTTTCTACAATGTTTCGATCTCCTTCAAGAATAATCAAGATTACCCGAGCCGCAGAGCTATCTTGCCTTAGATTATCGTATAAATCAACTTTGTTACAATATTATAACTCAATTTCATGACTTATAACTATAACTCACTTTTCAGTAAAATGTTGAAGACACTTGAATATCATTATTCTATTTATAAAGTAGATATAAATACACTTAGAATTAAAAAGTTTAAAATAGAATATTTGTAGATTAGGTTTGTTGGTTGATTAGACTTTTAAAATATTTTCGCAACAAACAATCTCTTAATTTATAATATGTTAAATCTCATAAACACTATATACGATGTATTTTAATTTAGATTATAATAATATAGGAATAATTTGTGGATTTGCAATTCTGGTTTTTTTGGTATCAAAAGTGGTACCTCTAGGCTAAGATACAGGAGGGCCGAGAAAAATGTGAGAGGAGTATGAGATTGTGAATTGTTTGGAAATCAAGTTGATGAGTGATGATCCAACGTTGGAGCATTGAGTTCATTCGCTCCAATCAATTCTGGATATTTCTTTATTCCTCGTTACATAAGGAATTGGTGGTGTGTGTTCTCAGTGCATGATTCAAACTATTAAGGCGTCGATAACTACTAGTGCAACAAGCAATCAAGGCTGATAAGACTGGCTACCGCATGGAAATATTTCGCTGAGTATCTATTTCAATATCGCAGCCTCTCCAACATTGTTGACTTGTTTCCTAACAGTGGATTGATTGTGATTGTGACTGTATTTTCAATATCCATAGTCAAAGGTCACATGATGCATCTTTACGCAGATTGAAAGATATCTGCGTTAACAGTGGAATTATTTGGATTTCAGACTACAAGCTTGGGTATAAGAGATGAGTTGAGGATGGATATCAAAGTATCTTGAATTCATGAGTGTACCTATCCCATGTTGACTGGAATCGATAGAGTAACTTGCATGAGTGCTTCAAGGTCTTACTGTTGTGGAGAAATAGAGCTAGTAGTCGGATTCGTTATAAGAGTTGTGACCCTCCAGATTATTTAGAGGACTTAAAGTTGCACTGACAGAATGTTGAAGAGGATGACATATTTGGTCTTTTCGTGAGGGAGAAAGCCATCGTACGAGGTAACAAACATAAAATAGTTGTTTATTGTTTTTAAATATGGAATACATAGTTTTTGAAAAATTTAATGGAGTAAATGTCCAAATGCATTTGATGCATAAAAAGTTATGGGGTTTAGTATTGAAGGGCATAAAAGGGAGGATAAAGCTAAGTCTATTTTAGGACTTTCTCAGTCAAATTCACAGTTTTATCTCATAGAATTAGAAAAAAAATTACAAAAATATGGAAACAACTAAGTAAGATATTTGGGGAAAAACTATGAATGCAAAAATTATCTTTCAAATTACAATTATTCCAAATTTGTGATAGTTATCTTTGTCTACACATATAAATGATCTAAAATCACTCGTATTGCAGTTGGAGGAAATTAGCACTAAAATGGAAGAAGAAGATGCTATGTTAGGATATTTTGACACATAGGAAATAGTTAAGTATAACTTGGTCTAGTGTAGAGTTCAGTAAAGTGTGTTTCTTTACTATGTACTTTTGTAACTTACAATCTGACGGTCACGATATGTTCTAGACATGAAGTGATCCAACGATTCATTCTCTCCTCGGTATTATTGACACTTGATTCGTGGATTAACACCCGATAGGTTCATGATCTCTATTTAAAGAGCATGGAGGATTATTTGTAAGGTGACAGTTCATGAGAGAAGCTTACGTAAATTTTCTTTCAAGTGTACATTAATAATTGCCTGAAGTGGTCTCGTTGGCTCAAGTCGTGGACTCTTTCCCTCTTTGAGGGTTTTAACCACATCAATAATACTGGTGTATTGATATGTGATCTATTTGTGAGCAGTGTCCTTTGGTGTTCTATCTAAGGAACTTACCATGTAAATTCCTACATTCTAAGGCTATCTTGTTAAACATTTTATCTTCAAATTATGATAATGTTATTTTCACCTTAAGTCAATTTTCCTCTCAATCACTAGATGAAATAATAGAAACACTCGTAACAGAAGAAAAAAGGATAAACACAAGTGACTCAGAGAAACTCACATAATGAAATGGAATTATTCTCCAAGGGAAACATTAATACAAATAGGAAATCAGTTGAATGTTTTTACTACATGAGAAATGGGCATACAATGTTCAATTGCAAAACCCGTGCCAAATATTTTTTAAATAGAAAGTTAAAAGAATCAACTAATATACCAATTTCATAAGGCTTACCATATGTCAACCTTAAGGACTTCACAGATTGTGACAATGATGATGAGTTCGATGTAGAGCCTCTCATACCTTTCTAAATATCTATTAGTCATGTATGTTTCAACTATGTATGATTTTTGTTTTGTAAAAAGTGCAAAACTAATTAATGAACAATGTAACATAGTCTAAATCGATGGTTATTGGAGCTTAGAAACCCTTGAACATAGCATTGATTTGATTGCGTCTACACATGGTTACAGTGTGTGGTTCTTGGAGGATGTGATGACCCAAGAACAATGGGTACTAGTTATGGTATGAGATCCTTGTGTGTTAAACATATCACTTTGTAAGATTGACTACTAGAGACATTGAGTGTTCAAACAATTTTCCTAGATAACTTGTGAACACAACACACCAAATGGGAGCTTGTCAATAGATGGTTAAGTATCAAGACAACTTTTTTGGCACAGTGTACAAAAGTAAGTATGTTAAGAAGTGTCAGTCTTATAAATATGTTAATGATGGTCAAAGGCACTTGGATCTAAAATGGGTCAAGTGGTAAGCTCAAAGTTGTGGTGAAGAAAGAACATAGTCTAGGAGACTCCAAAGTGGGTGTAAATGTTAATGATGACTAGATCAAACAAATATATGTGTTGAATTTTCGATTCTTGGACCTAGACTTAACTCTTACAGTAAAATATCTGTAGATTGGGTTTATTTGTTGATTGGGTTGTTGAGATATTTTCTCAACAAACAATCTCTTAGTTTAGAATCTGTTAGATGTCATAAGCATTATATATGTCTAATGCATTTTGATTTGAAGTGTAATTATATAGGAATAATTTGTACTTGTGAAATTATGGTTTCTTTCTAATATGAAGATGACTTAAATATTATAGTTTTCTTTAATGATCCTAGCACATGGCCCGCAAATATACCCCAAGGATTTGAAGCTAGAATTTCTTGGAACATAATGCTTCATTTTCACGGCCATTGTCAATTGAACTGCCCTTGAGGGCTCTTAAATATTATATTGTTATATTATATGTAAAATTATAATTTTTAAATTAATATTAATACAACGATAGAAATTGAAACCTATAAATGTTGATAAGCATCAATCCATGATATCTCATGTTATCAAAATTTAAAAAATACAAAAATAAAATATATTATAATTTTATTTTAAATTATTATCATTAATTATTAAAAAAATTAATATATGAACTTAAACATGTATACATTTTAAAAAATGTGTAATAATATTCTTACTTGTCAAGTTTCACCTCCACTTTACCATGGAGATTCTTAACTTGTTATAGTGATAAGCATGTTTATTTTGGAATAGAACGTCCATAATTTTAATTCCATTATCAATAATTATTAGGTGGATAGTACATAATTAATCTCCATTGAATATTCTAAAATATTCATAGTAATAAAAAAAAAATAAAGGTTGAGATTTATCTCAAGAGTAGTTATATGAACAAGTGTCATATGAAGTGAGTTATGGTTTTCTTGGTATATTGTATTGATAAGACATGGTAGAGTAGTTATATGAACAAGTGTCATATGAAGTGAGTTATGGTTTTCTTGGTATGTGGTATTGATAAGACATGGTATTCACGCATGTTATTGTAACAAAGCATATTTACATATTAAGAATATTTATAATAAAATGAGATAAATCTTCATGTTTATGAATTTTGTTCCATGTTTTTTAAATGTATATATGTTTAGCTTATACATTAATTATTTTTACAATAAAGTTATAATTTAGTTAGTTTATATGATTTTTTAAATTTAGAAACGTGAGATGTCTCATGAAGTGTGCGTTTTGATACTTATTATGGATTGATGCATATTAGTATTTACAAATCATTTAATTTATACAATTGTGTTAGTAAATAGTCTTTATTACAATACCGTGGACCAATACTATGGCTTATTAATACCAAATGCCCAATATGATATTGCTGATATAGCATTTTATTTAATTAATTAATTTGAGATAAATTAATTAAAAGGGAACAACTAACTTGGAGATAAATCTTAATTACCATCCATCTAATAATTACAGATAATTGAACTAAAATTTTGGAAAGCCTATTATGAAATAAACACACCTATGAACATAATCATATTGTAATTTTTTTTTATATTGTATTTTTTTTATTTGTCAAGTGGTATGAGCTCATCATAAATTACATCAGGCTTCACTTGAGCCATCAAAATCACCTGAGCTCATCATCGATTACATCAAGCTTCACTTGAGCTATCAAAAGCTTGTGTTACAACTTACACTAGCCCTACCCTTAACATGACTTGATTTTTGTCCACATACTAGTAATTTTCACATCATGGAGAGACTTAACAGTGTCTATTACTCTCCTTAAACATAATTATATTGTATTATTTACATTGTACTTTATATTATATTTAATATTTTGATATTTAAATATTATTAAAAGTGTTACTTTTTGTATTTTTAATGTTTAAAATTATAAAATGAATACATTTTAAATGTGTAATAATTTCATTTAACTTTACAAAGGGTTTTAAGGGTTGTTTGTTTTATGTTGTTTCTTGTTTTTATATTATAAATGGTTTGTTTGTCTTATGTTTTTTTTAACATTAGGATTTAAAGTTTTAAGATTTTTTATTTTTAATGTTTTTATTATTATATATGTAATTTTTAAAGTTAAATATTGTTAAATAATTTAAATAAAAAAATATTAAAATAATAATATTAAATAAAAGTAATGATATAGTTTAAAAGTTTAAATTTTATATGAATTCACTTTTTAAAAAATCTTTGAAATCTTATATATATTAGTCAACTTTGTATATCGTTATTCAATTATATATATATATATATATATAGAGAGAGAGAGAGAGAGAGAGAGAGAGAGAGAGAGTGTGTGTGTGTGTGTGTTTCATACACCCTATAATATAATATCAGGATGGGACTATCTAATTTGTCTCCAACTAGGTCTAATTAATGAAATGAATCAATGGGGGTTATATGAATTAATCAATTTGAAAAGTGGTTAAGGAGAACATTAAAAGGAGATATGATTGGGTTAATTCTCTTAGGAAGGTTAATAAGTTCTTTGTGTTGGAACTTGTGAGTTTAAAGGTTGAAAAGGAACCCGATCTAAAAACTAATGAATGAGATCAAATTATGGCAAAAGAAATTTTGACTAATGTTATGTACTTATTAATATTGAATACTGTTATGTAGATATCAATATATAATATGAGAATTCCTTATTACATGGTGAAAGAAAAATGCCAAGACAAAAGCATAAAGAAGAGAATGAATCAAGAGGAATATGACAAAAATCTTGCTGAGTTAAAGGAGAAACTCAACACCATAATGTAGCTGCTACAAGAGAGAAGAAGGTTAGAGACAGATGTGGGACCTAAGAAAAAAGGCCAAAATACCTATGAAACAGAAAGGTTTCAAGAATAAATCCCTAAAATCTAGAGAGTTGGGGAAAAGAAAGGCAATGCCTTTGATAAAGGATTGGATGGAGGAAAATGAGCTCAGAGCAGTTGAGCCTAAGGAAGGAGCAATTCACTATTGTGAACTCGAAGAAGGATCACTCCTTGGAGATAGGGGAAGGGACTTGTGAAAATTACAAAGTAGGAGGAGGTGATAAAGCATAAGGCTAGAAAACCATGAATTTTTGAAACTAACAAATTGTGTGTGGATGCAGGTTTTGCGAGTAAGGATGATTAAGGAGAAGAAATGGGTCGAGTTGAAGGTCTCATGGATTGTGGGATAAGTCCAAATCCACAGATGGTGCTAGAAGCATCAATGGAGGCCCAAGAAACTCACTCTTTTAAAATTAATCAATTTGTTTATGTACAAATTAGGAAGGAGGAAGCCATCACAAGTTGTTAGAAGAATTGTGTGTGAAGGGAAGAGTCAAAAATATACTACAGAGGAAACATACAAGGTATCGATGCCTTTTAAAAGTTGAGAGCACAAACAAATTTCTCCAAGGGAGAATGAGAATAAGATGACAACTATAAAGGGAGGTGAAGACAATCCCACAAAATAAGAAGGGAAGCATACAAGTGACATGCTATCACAGTTTGAAGAGGATTTGATGTATATAGAGGATTGGTTGGTTACCCCAAAATTTGGGAAAGGCTACAAGCAAGAAGGAGTTGGGGTAAGTGAAGCCTATAACTATTATTGGAGAAATTTTGAGGTCTAGAATGGGCCTCCTAAGGAATATTATAAAATAATGGTGGAAAAAAGAAAACAAGATTAGATTACCTCATCAGGTTTTGGAGGGAAAAAGGAAAAAATACTACTTTTTCAACTCATACTTTCAACTTATCTCCCTATGATTTTACTCAAATTTCACGCAGGAGCATCTGTTGGATGTAGAATCTATTTTTGCATCCAAGGATTACCTATGTTACATAATTTTGATGGACCCTACTACAAGAAAAATGTGAAATACACAAAAAAATGTGATTGCAATCACGTTTTTTGATGTATTTCACATTTTTCGTGTAGTAGGGTCCATCGAAAGTATGCAACATGGGTACTAATTAGATGAAAAATTAAATTTTGCATCCAATGAGTGTTCCTACTAGAAATTTAAGTAAAATCATAGGGAGATAAGTTGATTTTGTGAGTTGGAAAGGTAGTTTTTTTATATTTTTATTTTTTTACCTTTTTACCTTTTTACTCCAAAAATGGTGAATCACCCCCCATGGTTGACATTATCATATTGAATTCTATTTATTCCATATAAAGTTTATTTTTGTTGTAAATTTTTGTTTTGAGGCCCATTTTTTACCTTAAAATTTCTCTAATGTTTGATGCACAAGAGGAGAATATGAGGATTGTTGATCAAGGACAAAAATTATCAACAGTAAAGGAGGAGGATGAGACAAGTTTGGAAAATGAGGGAATTTCTTCAAGTCTCATGAGATACTTGGAGAGTTCATATTAGCATAAGGGGATGGTGATAGAGGGATTAAATGAGGTTGAAGAGTCTTATGGTTTTGAGCCTAGCATTTCACAAATGATTGCAAGTTATCATGTAGATGGTGATGGGTGATCATCTAGAACTATTATAGAGAAGAAACGCCTTCTCAAGGCATTAAAAATCATAATTTCATTATGATATGGGATGCAGTAGAATTGTCTCATAAAGAATACCAATGGATAGAGAGATTCTTAATGGACAATTAAGGAAGCTTGTTGTTGCTTAGGAAAAAGAAGAATTGGAAATTTAATTCATGGAGTTCTTAAAGGTGTTACAAGGGTATATTATTGATAGCTTGGTCTAGCAAAGGAATAAGTTGACCATTGAAGATGAAGAGTCATGGACACCAAATCAAATTTACATTATCACAACAAAGTTAATGGAAAAGGAATGGGCTAGAATGAAGGCAGTGATGACATAAAACAACCAATCTTGGGAGTTTCATGTGTATGAAATTCATTAGAAGGAGAGGCAACAACAACCAATAACAAACAACAACATTATAATTCAACAAAGGAGTAACAACAACTTACCAAGTATGTACCAACTGAAGGACAAGCTAGACATAGGTATTGGACGCATATTGGAGAGAGAAGTGTAGTCTGCAATAGACTACAACTAACTAGAAAAATCTACATCAACGAGGAAGGGAGAGAGATGCAAAGTAAATTTTGGGATTCTGGCAAGTGATAGACAATAGAAGCCATACATCAAGACATCAAAGTAAGAAGTCAACATCAATGCAAAGTTTGGGACCCTAGAGGATTTGAATAATTAAGTACATTTGACTAGGAGGTCAACAAGTGTCCACCTGGGGAGTCTGATGCGGGAGAATTCATCTCTAGGTAGTCATTTTGACCAAACCCCAAAGGGGTCATGAAAATTTCCAAAGGGAAAGGAAAATCCCTCTATTTGTAAATCTATGTAAAATTAGATCTAGAAATTCCCTCTATTTTGTTGTAATTACATGTATCCATATTCTAGGAGAATCTATGCTTTTTAGATGTTTTTACTAGGATGGTATTATTTCCCAAGTGGGACTTAGAAAAAAAGACAAGTGATGAGCTAAGGTGTAGGAAATTTTGGCTAATGGACATATGTCTCACTAATCAAGTTTTGTTAAGTTGTTTCTTAATCAATTAGATAGATATATGTGTGTATAGTTCATAGAGGAAAAGTCTAGTAGGTAGGAATTTGAGCTCGAGCAGGAGGAGCATTAGAAATATATTCCATGTAAGTTGTTGTAAGTATTTCCTATTGATAAATGCAAGTGGATAGAACTCCCATGGAATATATGTATGTGCATGTTTTTTCCTTGTAGCCAGATTGTATCTATAGTTTGACAGTTTGGTATTGAGATAAGTTCGAAGACGAATTTCGACAAAAGGGAGGTATGCTCTAAATGAACTAGGGGAAGGAACATAGCATTAGTTTCTTGAGTCTAATTCTATGTAAATGTATTGTTTGAAATATAATTGATTTATGTTCTCTTGTGCGTTCTTTGTGTGTACTCAATTTCTTGGTTGGATTAATCCATAGGATGAAAGGGGTTTGTGTATGTATGTTTGCACTCCCATGGGGCTAAACTTTGAAAAATCTGCTTTGAGAAATGATAAATCCATGTATGTAATATCCTGTATTTTGTGTGGGTTTTTTTTATTATAATTAAGTATTGCAAATCCACACCATATTAATGCTCCTCTATATGGAAATGGAGAGGAAAATTTGTTGTAGTCCCCATAGGTTACGCTTTGAGCGTGAAGCAAGACCAAATTGAAAGGGTTTCTTGTGTATAGGTGTCACCCATGTCACTGAGGAAAAAGAATCAGTCATTACTAGTTAAAAGGGACAAAGTGAATCCATTCAATTAGGGCCTTTGGGCTTGAAGTGGAGAAAACATGCAAGAAAAAGGGTGACCCTTAACTACCATGACCTCATGAACATCCCGATCTTGACCTCTGGTGGGATCCAGTCATCCCAGTCAAGCCTTGGAGGAGTTGGGCCAGTGGAGAAAACTATCCCGACATCTGACTAATGATTTACCTCAAATCCCCATCTAGCTATGCATTGGGCCAAAGACAAAAAAAATTATTATGTGGCCATTGGTCATAATTGGGGCTAATTTGTTTAAAGACAGATTGGGTAAAAATATCCCACCAGGTAAGAATCACAAAAATCATGGTTGTGAGAGGATAAAAGAGAGGTAACTCGCTTCCACTACTGATGGGCCTCTAAATTAGACATAAATTAAGGCCTATGACCATCCTTCAACACATTAAACCTCTCTTTTTGCATTAGATAATTTATTTTTAACTTTAATATATTCATTAGGAAGGATAATTTATTTTTAACTTTAATACATTCATTAGGAAGGTTTGTGAATAATTGAATATTTTTGCCTAATATTATTTATTTTTTGTGGAATATTATGAGAATATTGGGCAGATTATGAAGAGTTGGAGGAGGAGATAATTTAGGGACTTGTTCCCTACTACTGGAGGATCAATAATAAATAATAAGTTAATAAGATATTATGTAATTATGGCACACATTGTAGAACTCCAATGATTTAGAAACTCTAGGAATGTGTTCCACTAATCAAGGGAGCAGATCCACCAATTAAGGGAGCATATCTACTAATCAAGGGATTTTGGTGGGGAAAGCTTCCTCCATCCATGGGGAATGATTCTTAATCATTTTTTATAAGTACAGAGTCGAATTTCCTCTAGGGAATGATTGAGAAAATCTAGGCATGTGTTCCTCGCCATTTAATGCAAATTCCTAGTATTGGGGACTAGATCCACCAATCAATGGATTTTGGTGGGGAAAGCTTCCTCCATTCATGGGGAATGATTCACAACCCAGGGAACCCCATCCTAACACTAAGCATCCACAACTTCAACTTCGATGGTGACGATTTTTTTGTCTATCTCTATGGGAAAATCATTCAGGATCCCATATGGATGAAACCTTCTTCCATCAAAGGCTTTCAGAGTGGTAGGTGATTGATTAATGGTTGGAGAACCTAAAAAATTTCAACAAGAAATCGACATAATGCACGTAGAAGCTCCTTCATCAACAACTGTACAAAATACTCACTGAGTTTTAACAAAAACTAGAATCTGGATTGCTAGTTGATGGGGGAGTCTTGGGATATGATTCTGAAGATCAAATATAATATAGTTAGAATAATGTGGATCAATAGACCCTATAGCTGAAAATAAAAAAACTTGTTGTGGTGAGCATGTTCGCAATACTTCAGAAGCTGACATTGTGGAAGGACACATAACCAAGTCTTCAACAATGTTGTAATTTTGTGTCGCTCTAGCATGTGGGTTGAAAGCTAATTTTCGAAGAACACCTTTAGGAGGTGGTCGAATCATCATGTTAGGATTTGGGTTCTCGATATTTAATGGTTCAAAAGGAGAAGGAGGAATTAAATTGGAACATTGACCAAATGAACTAGCTTCATTTCCATTTTCGATAAGATTCTTGAACCCGTAATCTTTGGATCTCGTAGCTACC
Organism: Pinus tabuliformis; assembly: GCA_031772625.1. Classification (NCBI taxonomy): domain Eukaryota; kingdom Viridiplantae; phylum Streptophyta; class Pinopsida; order Pinales; family Pinaceae; genus Pinus; species Pinus tabuliformis. The sequence continues at coordinate 1,126,294,857 of CM062807.1, forward strand.
AGAATTTCTTGTGAAGAAATCATCAAGATATCTTGCGATGTGGAAGAGGAAGATGTGTTATGAGAAACCATTTTTTTTTCTCGAGAAGGAAATGGATCCTTCAAAACAATGGGAGTTGGAGAACCTTTAATGAATTTAGAAACCTCTACCCGATGTGTCCATTCCTTCATATAGTGATCCTCATTACAAATAAGGAAAGGATATAAAGGTTTTCGTTTTTCGTCAGTAGGCTCAGATTTAGTAGGTTTCTCTTTTGGAGAAGCATTTTGTTTCAATTTGCCTTTCCCCTTCTTTTTATTTCCAATTGATTTTGTCTTGCTAGTGGATGATTCTACAACATTGATCTCGGAAATAATTTCCAGAGGAAGGCTTTTAGATGGTGTATCTTGTATGGCTAAAGTCTAATTATTTTTAGAATTTTCTTTTTACCTTTAGATTGTTGGATAATAGAACCTAAAATTCCATCAGCGATATTAGATCGTGATCTTGTAGGAAATGTAATAATGGGTTCACCTATAGAGTGAGGTAAATTCAGGATTTTTTCGTATAGAGTGCCAGATTGAGTGTAGACTAAGTCTAAGTACTGGGCACGAGCAATTACTTTCTCTTCCATGATGACACCTCCCTTGGAAACATCTTCCGTGATAATGGGGAGAAGCAACTTTGTAAGCCATTCAACTAAAATTTGATTTTGAATGAAAACTTTGACTAAGCGACGTCTACATCTCCATTCATGGATATGTCAATAGTTTGGTACCAGTGTCATAATGGATTGGTAATTGAAAGTGGATTAAAAATGTTTTTTTCTAGGGAGTTAAAGTTATGGAAAGAGGCATGAGGTAGCTCTATGTACCATTTAGCTTCTGAACCAATTAAAGTTCATTGGAAAATGCATAGATGGATGGAATCATCGATCAAAGAATTTGATGCACACCAAAGATGATATGTCATCACATGATTGGATGAATCCTCTCCTAATTTACCTTCAAAATTGGGTATGTCACTTGGTAACTTGGTAGGAATTGTCAGCCAAAAAAGATAATAATAGATAGGATCGTTAGTTAACAGGGATAAGTATGGTAGATCTAGCGTTGAAAGAAACAGTAATTGCTAGCTAGGGTCTTGCGATAAATTTTTATAACCTTGTGGGTTGAGACCAACCCCTTGAGGTGGATATCTAGGATATCCTGGAATATCCTGAGCAGTCGGAATTGGAATTCCACCAAGGTAACCAGGGTGAACCATACTGGTTTGATCTTGAACATGGACTTGAGAAGTATGATCGATGTATGGTTGAATTTGGAAAGGTTGATTTTGACCCATTTTACCTAAGTAATATTGCTTCTGCACAGGTTGTGCTTGCAAAGGTTGACCTTGAACAAATTTATTTCGAACAGGTTGGCTTTGAATGAATTGACCTTGAAAAGGTGGGTTTTGGAAACTTTGGCCTTGGAGAGGCAGACTTTGAAAAGCTTGTCCTCGAAAAGGTGGAACCTGGTAAGCTTGACCTTGAAAAGGTGTTTGCATTGTTCTGACAATAGGTATCCCAATAGGAATATGTGGTATTAACTAGATGGTAGGAACAATTTGATAAGCATAAGCCTGCAATATTGCCTGAGTAGTCTGAGGAACAAATGTTTGAGGGGTTACTGGAACAATGATTTTTTATACTCCTAGAATAAGTGGCTGAGAAGAAGTTGGAACCGGATTTGAAACAGTTGTATGAATAGGGGTCTGTGGTGAACTCTAAAATGGTCATTGAATTAGTTGAACAGGACCTGTTTGAGGAATTCCTTGAATAAGTTGTTGGAAAATTGTTGGAGGAATCCCTTTAATAGGCTGCTGGAAAAGTACCGCAATACCTGGAACAGGTATTTGAGGAATAGTTTGTCCAGTAGGTTAAACAGGTTGATAAGTGTTACTTGTGGAGCACCCAGACCATTTTTTTATTAATGGAATGATTCCAAATTGTGTTCATTCTAGGATATGGAGTACCATATAAAGGTTGATTTACAGCAGACGAACCTAGGTTGGGTTGAGGTATCTGACCACAAGTTCTGGTAAAAGGTTGACCACCAACAAAAGGTTCTCCGCTAGGTGGAGGATAAGGTGGTTACCCCCTAGGCTAGTAGTAAATGCTAGTCGGGGCTACTTGAATTACCAGAAACCATGTGAATTTCTTGGTCTGGAAGTCATGACCTGAACAGTAGATGTAGATAAACCAGATGTCCGAGTAGAAGTTTGGGGAGAAGAGGATGCTCCTAAAAAGGTCCTAGTAAGTGACTGGTACATAGAAGGAACTGATGGACCACCATACAATAGTGATTATAGGGAGCTGGTAAACATGGATGAATCAATAGGTTCACTCCCAATAGGAATTTTTGACAAAGTTACTGTTAGGATTCCAAGAAACTCTCCTAGGTTGTAGCTCGGAGATGCTTGGTAACATATACATTCAACTTATTGTTGCAATGGATGAATGTAAGGAATGATTCTTGTCTAAGCCAAATAACCACTTCTACTTTATTTCACCCTAGACATGCGTGAACACCCCCAGACTACAAGGCTTTAGACCACCAACTACTCACAGTTTAGAGATTAGGTCAACATGGAGAATACTAACCACACCAACAGATGCACAAGACCATGTGATGGTTGGCTGCAACCAGTAAAGAAGCCTGTAAATCTAATATACTAATGCACAGACAGGATGACAACTCTCTGGCACTAGATAGAAAGAAACCTGGATAACCTATTCAATGATACATTCAACAATCTAACACATAGACAAGATGACATCTCTCTAGTGCTAAAACTTAAAGATCAAGAACACAGCATATCAGGCACAGCTTATAATAGAGGAAAATGGAAAGTGAGCAGTTAATAGCAAAAGAAGCTTGTATTAGCTGAAAATGAAGACGAGACGCTGCAAGTGACAAAATATCTACAGTCTCCAGAAGTTGAACCTTACATCAAAATGCCAACCATCAACCCTGATTACATCTTTCTACTGGGTGTTTATAGGTTAATTTACATTACAAGGGCTCTCAGCCATTTAGGTATGGAGGGATCATAACTAACCACCAACTACATTTGATTGCATGATGGAGTCTTTGAACATGCTTGCTTGCTTCAGTGAGTGAATCTGATCCTTTCAGGTATTGTGCTGTCTTCTTAGGTAGTTGGAGTGTTCGTACCAGTGAGGTTCCATAACTGATAAATGCAGTTACGGGTTCGTGCTCTATCCTTATCTCCCTTGGCCATGCCTTCTATTAAATATGGTTTTTCGGGTCTATCAGTGAGTGATAATGGCGAGCTGGCCATCTTCCTCCTTCAGGCAAATGGATTAGTGGAGGACGTGGGGTGCATGGGCAAACAGACGGTCGGGATGAGAGGAAAGGAGAACCGTCGGATCAGGGGAACAGATGGTGGGAATGGCTCGACGGAGTCTATCGGCGGATATGGGAGCAGGACGAACGTGGGCCGTTAGATCTTAGGTGGATAGATCGAACGACAATCGTGTGGTGGAGCTGCGTGATGGTTATCGGGTGGGGCGGATAGGTCAAGCGGTAAATAGTATTGATCGCATCACCTTTGGGCATGGAGCGGTAAAAGGATGGGGGCATGCGATCCCACTCAGCAATCGACACATATTGGTGGATGAGAGAGGAAAACAGCTCTCATCGCATGCTAACGTTCGATCAGGTTATGGGTGCCGGGAGATCGAATGCCGTCGGATCTTCATGGAAATGATCGGACGGTGGAGGAATGATCGTGCAGGTCACTTTATCGGGTGCGACGGGAGTCGTTAGATTCGGCGGGGAAGATCAATGGCTGAGATAAAAGGCAATGAGTTATAATGGCGCAAAGTCATATGGGCACGTTTTTGGGCTATTGGCACTTGGGGCTAAGGCAAAAGGGGTTATTCGTCGGGTTTATAGGAAAAACAAAGGAAAAGAAGATGAGGGAAGATAAGCACGATAGAAGGAAAAAAGGGGAAATGACCATTATGAGCTCCCTTTTGAGCAGGACCAAGCAAAACAAGCTCATCTCTGACCTTGAAAAGTCAGCACTGTATAGCAGAGCTAACATTGGCTCCTTCTGGGGATGAGATCCTCCCTGTGAGGTCTCAAGAACTGTAGACCATTGCCTTTCCTACAAAAAACAAATCAGCAAAATTTCCTAGTGTTCCATTGGGCATGGAGTCTAACTAAGTCTACACTAAAACTTGGTGAAAATAACATATTTACAACATTAAGGCCTGAAGACCTTAAACAACATAGATTTTCAAAAACTGCCCATTAACTGGGCCATCAAAAACTGTCTCTCCTTCCACACTTTGCAACATGAAAGTATTGTTCCCCTGGAGCTGAGTGATAATAAAAGGTCCAGTCCACAGGCATCGAACTTGCCATGATTGCCTTTCTTCTTCTTCAGTGCATCCCATTTGAGCACTAAGTCTCCAACTTGAAAACTGTCTATCTTTACCTTTCTGTCAAAGGCTTCCTTGATGCTCTCTTTTTGTGCTGCAAACCTTTCAACCAACTGATCTCTGATTTGATGCACCTCTGCCAAGTCACTAATCCTCTTTGCCATGTCATTTTCTTCATTATGTTCTTCTTGCAAGAATTTTTCCATAGGGAGGGTCAACTAGATTGGGAATATAGCTTCAGTACCATACACCCGCTTAAATGGGGAGTTCCTTGTGGATTTCTTGGTAGTCACTCTGTCAGCCCACAATGCATACTTCAGCTTGGAATCCTAGTTCCTTTTATTATCTTCTAGCAGCTTCTTGATTATCCTTATTAGGCTTTTGTTGGAGGATTCCGCTAGACCGTTACCTTGAGGGTAATATGAGGTGGTATGAACTAGCTTAATGCCCATTGAGTTACACATGTCCACCAACTCTTTTGCTCTGAAGGCTGTTGATTGTCTGTAACTAATGTGTGTGGGTAGCCAAACCTAGTGAAAATGTTTTTTGTCAAAAATTTCATGACAACCTGATGATTAGCCTTCCTAGTAGGGATGGCCTCAATCCACTTAGTGAAGTAATCAGTGGCTACTAAGATCCATCTGTGCTGGCCACTGGAATGTGGATTAATTTTTCCTATGAAATCCATACCCCACTACTGGAAAGGGCCACTGGCACGTATTGGCTTTAAGGGCAAGGATTTCAACTGTTGTTTTCCTTCAAACCTCTTGCACCTCTCACAAGATTTTACAAATGAAAAGACATCAGAAAACAAAGTGGGCCAATAATATTCAGCCTTGAGGATCTTATGGGCTGTGGTTTTCCAATAGTGATGTCCTCCACATATGTTGGAATGAAACTGATGCATGACCTCCATGGATTGTTCTTTGTCCAGACACCTTAAAAGGATCCCAGATGGATCCCTCCAATGGATCAAGTTTTCATGAATACAGTATTTGGCTGCTCTAAGCTTAATAGTCCTGGCTTGTCTTGGACTGAGGCCTAGAGGAACTTCTAGCTTCAACAAGAATTGAGCTATTGTAGAATACCATTCGCAAGAAGCTAGATTTTCAGGCAATGACTGGTCATGCCCTGGTTCAGCTGTTTCTTCTGTTTGTCCATCTTCTGAAATTGTGCTTATCCGATTCGTGTCCAGCATCCTGCAATTTTCTTCAGCCATGAGCTTGGCAAGACCCTGACCTCTGACAAGCTTGGTGGGCTTCAATTCTATGTTGAACTCAATAAGCTTTTCTATCCATTTATCCCTTCTTCCGTCAACATCTGTCAACGTTAGGACATCCTTTACTGAAGCAGAGGGCACATATGCAATTACCTTGGAATGGAGAATGTATATTCTGAAAGCCTTCAAAGATTTGATAAGAGCATAGGCATGTTTTTCTATAATACCATACCTAAGTTCCACATCTCTTAAGGTCTTGCTGAAGAATGCCACTGGATGTTCTAAACCTTCATCATCATTTTACTATAAAACTGCTGCAAGGGTGTCACCTGAGGCAAATGAGAAAATATGGAACTCCTTACTGTAGTTTGGGCTGATTAAAGTGGGAGCTTCCATAATATCCCTTTTGATGGCTTCAAAAGATCTTCTTACTGCATCAGTCCATTTGATTTCTGATCCTTTTTTCAGCATGGAGGTGATGTGTTTTACAAGTTCTGCAAAATTAGGAATAAACCTCCTTACAAAGTTTATATTGCCCAGAAAGGATTGGATGTCATTTTTTGATCTCGGTATAGACAAGGTCTGTATTTCTTTCACTCTTTCTGAGTCAATTTTGACACTTGCAGCAGAAAAAATATGTCCTAACAGCTTGCCCTCTTCTAAAGCAAATTGAGACTTTTTAGTATTCAGTGACATCCCAAACTTTCTGCACTTTAGAAACACTTTCTTCAAATGCTATAAATGGTCTTGATGGCTGCTGGAGTATACTGTTATATCATCTAGGTAGACAAGGACGAACTTATCCTTCTCTCCCACAAATGCTATATCCATAGCCCTCTGAAAGGTGGCTCCAACATTCATCATCCCAAAAGGCATCTTAGAATACATGAAAGTCCCCCAAGGAGTGGTGAATGTAGTCTTTTCTTGGTCATCTGGATGTACAGCAACTTGGTTATACCCTAAAAATCCATCCAAGAAAGACATCACTCTGGCCCCTGAGACTTTCTGCAGCAAATGCTCCATCTTTGGCAGGGGATAGTTGTCCTTCTTAGAACATTTGTTCAGGTTTCTAAAATCAACACACAGCCTAATTTTGTCTGCTCTTCTTCCTCACTACTACCAAGTTGGCTACCGACTTTGAATATCTCAGAGGGACTATGATTTTGTCAGCCAACAACTTCTTGATTTCTTTTTCAATCAGTGGGAGGAGCAAAGGGTTTATGGGCCTCAGTTTCTACTTGAAAGGGATGGTGTCTTTCTCCAAGGGAATCTTATGCTGGATGATCTTTTTATCATATGTTTTGAGGTCACTGTATTCCTAGGCAAAGACACCAGCAAATTGCTTCATCAAGGTGCAATATTCAGAACTTTGGGCCGCAGATAGATGGGTGGACAGATTTATATATTTTGGATGGTATAGACTCCATATATTATGCTTATGAACTGCAGACTGATCTTCCTTTTGGGCAGCCTTATAAGGCACATCATTTTGGTCAAACAACTTCTCTAGAGGAACTAGGCCTTTAGGTATATGATTTCTAGGCAATTAAACAATGCTATCTCGGCCAATTCTGTTTTTAAGCTGGGTTGGGGATTTTCTTCCCAGGCTTCATCAATGACTTGTAGAAACCTATTTACTTCATCATCATCCTCAAAGACTTTCCAATGATGGACATTATCAGGCAAGGATGGTCTATATTTTATCTGGACTTCATAAACCAACCTAGGGGGCATAGGAGAGATGAACATGCTAGCACACATAGCAAGGGAATCAGCAAGATAATTCCTGACTCTAGGGATATATGAGATACAAAAACTATGAAAAGAGTCTTTGAGTCTCCATACCTCATCTCTGTATGCTTTCAGCCTTGGGTGCCTTGCCTAGAACATTTTGTTCACTTGCTGAATGATGAGATTAGCATCTGCAAACACCTTTATTTCTATGATTCCTCTGTCTTTGGCAGCGTTCAAGCTCAATATCAGAGCCTCATACTCTGCTATATTGTTGGTGACCTGAAAATTCAGCTTGAAAGACATATGTGTGCTTACTTGTTTTGGAGATACTAGCACCACTCCTACTCCTACAGTTTCCCTTGAACAGGCTCCATCAAAGAACATATCCCAAGTCCGAGTTCCTTCCTCTTCTGTGGCCTAATCAACTGTTTTCTTAAGCTACACTGGGGCCTTGTGAGATTCTTCAATTTGGAGAATACATGCCCCAAAGTCAGTGTCCACAGCGTAAATAGGATGATTAGTGGGGTTCTTCTCATCACTGATGATATAGGCCAGCTGGGCCTCTCTGTAAGTCTTTTGCTTTCTCCTCCAAAAACTAGGACAGTGGCATAAGATAAATCATTCTATAATGCCCCACCCAGTCTCTTCATCCACCCTCTGGACAACAGCATGTCAAACTTAGGCGGGACATCTGCTACCACAGTATCCATCACCATGCTTTTCATGGGCAGCTGAGTTATAGTAATAGCTAAATCCTTGATCAATCCCAGACATTTCGTCTTCCTTGTATCAAAGAAGAATAGGTCATAATATGGTCTGGTGATATCAAGGCCTAACTCTTCCATGATAGCTTTGGGCATCAGATTATGGCTAACGCCTGTGTCCAGTAGGCAGTTATGGAGGACTTTGTCATGAATGGTCAAGGAGACATAAAATGATGGAGAAATATCATCAGCAGGTTCAATCATTGGGCTAAGAACAATTGCAGGTTTATCATCTTGCAAATTCACATAATCAGTGGAGGCTTGTGTGGCTTTCAGCTCAAGGGCATCAAGGATAGGCTTCCTAAAAGCCTCACTCTTTACAAGTTCTATCAGAGGTACAAATATTTTTAACTTCTAGACTTTTGATTCAAAACTGAAAGGGGAAGGGGACTTGTCAGGACCTCTTACCTCTTGAGCTGGTGCTTTGAGGATGACTGGATTCGCTGCTGGTCTCTTTTGTTTGTTGCTCTACTGCTCTGTGGGGACAGTAGCCTTTTGGGCAGGGTTCTCTTTGACATTACTTGCTCTTGACCTCAAACTATATCTTTGTTGTTCACTAGTCTGTAGAATAGCTTCTCTGTCCCACTCTTGACTGGTCTGGTCCTGGAGTAATGAATCTTCATAGGCAACCAATGTCAAAAAGGTAGCGCTGCCCTTATCTTCCATGTAGAGAATCTCATCCTCTTCATCAAAATGCTCCTCCTCCATGACCACGTTTTGGAAAGGAGCCTTAATCCTTTGTTCTTCACTGGCCTCTTTGCCCCTTTGAATGGTCTACAATTGATCATTTTCTGTTCTGAATGGATTTGTAGTTCTAGGGGCAAATGTGTTTGGAATCCTTGCTTTCCCAAAGCTCTGCTCAACCTTCAGTTTGGATATTTCGGTAGCCAATGACTCTATCATTTTAGTCATTTTGTCCAACTTGGGCTTTGAAGATGCAGAAAAGGAAGAAGAAGCCTCACCTTTTTGCCTCCTTCTATCAGCATGACCTTTGAGTTTCTCTGCAGCCATGATATTGGATTCCACCTCTAAAGCTGCATCTTGCATTTCAGCTAGAGTGGCACATCTTCTTTCTCTTAATAGCAAGAAAAAGTCAGAGTCAAAGACATTGGCATAGGTGAGTTTGGCAGAGGTTGGGGTAGGCTTTACTTCAGTTGGTATCTTACTATACATATGATTGAATCTTTTATTAAAATTAGACAATGATTCCTCATTTTCCCTCTTCAGCTTACCAAACTCAGTATGGTAGTATAACAGGTCTTTCTTATCTCCCCAATGCTTTAAAAACACATCATCTAAAGCTTCAATGTCTGCTATAGACCTAGGGGTCAACTCTCTGAACCACTTTCTAGCCTCTCCATCAATACTTTGGACAAATACTCTCATCCACACACCATCTTCACTGATATCTAGGTTATCCGCATAGCTATAAAAAGACTCAAGGTGTTCTTCAGCTGTTACTCCCTCTGTACTAGTGAACTTAGGCATGTATTTCTGGTATTCTCCTGCAGGCATGGAATTCAAAGGAACAGGTAGGACTAAGGGTCCATACCTAGCAGTTATGATTCTTTCCATCTTCGTGGGTGCCTGTTGGCCTGCCATGACTAGGGTAGATGGAAGAGTACTGGTTGTTTGGATGGCAGAAGGCTGAGAAATGAATGACAGGGCTGAAATAAAATGGTGGACTGTAGGGAGGTCTTCTTCGGACTAAGATCCAAAGGGGAATTTACTGAACAAGGAGCTTTATGAATCTCTGGAAATATTTCTTCACTAATAGTACTAGGTTCTATATTTTCAACATGTATACGCTCAGTTACAAGCCTCTCTTGCAGAGATACATAAGATTGTTTAGGCTTACCTGATCCTGATGCTCCTTTCTGTGATGTTTTTCTCTACTTGACAATCTTCTCAAGGTCAGTTGGTGATTTCTGAGGATTTCTCCGAGTATGCCTCACAAACTGAGCCAGAACTGTGATGTGGAGTCGCCAAAGGTTGGTCCTCTAGTAGAGTCGCCAGATAGATGATTACAACCAGAAATGTGTCCAGATTTTGTCTATCATCAAAGCTGGATCTGTGTCGTTCTCCTAGGGAAGCTGAGCTTCAATCTCCTCTCCCCAGCAGTGGCGCCAATTATGTTAGGATTCCAAGAAACTCTCCTAGGTTGTAGCTCAGAGATGCCTGGTAACATATAAATTCAACTTATTGTTGCAATGGATGAATGGAAGGAATGATTCTTGTCCAAGCCAGATAACCACTTCTACTTTGTTTCACTCCAAACATGCATGAACACCCCCAGACTACAAGGCTTTAGACCACCAACTACTCACAGTTTAGAGATTGGGTGAATATGGAGAATACTGACCACACCAGCAGATGCACAAGACCATGTGATGGCCGGCTGCAACCAGTAAAGAAGCCTGTAAATCTAATCTACTAATGCACAGATAGGATGACAGCTCTCTAGCACTAGATAGAAAGAAACCTGGATAACCTATTCAATGATACATTCAACAATCTAACGCATAGACATGATGACAACTCTCTAGTGCTAAACCTTAAAGATCAAGAATATAGCATATGAGGCACAACTTAGAACAGAGGAAAATGGAAAGTGAGCAGTTAATAGCAAAAGAAGCTGGTATTAGCTGAAAATGAAGACGAGACGCTGCGAGTGACAAAATATCTGCAACCTCCAGAAGTTGAACCTTATATCAAAATGGCAACCATCAACCCTGATTACATCTTTCTACTGGGTATTTATAGGTTTTACATTACAAGGGCTCTCAGCCATTTAGGTATGGAGGGGTTATAACTGACCACCAACTGCATTTAACTACTTGATGGAGTCTCTGAACATGCTTGCTTGCTTCAGTGAGTGAATCTGATCCTTTCAGGTGCTGTGTTGTCCTCTTAGGCAGTTGGAGTGTTCGTACCAGTGAGGTTCCATAACTGATAAATGCAGTTACGGGGTTGTGCTATGTCCTTATCTCCCTGGCCATGCCTTCTGTTAAATATGGTTGTTGGGGTCTGTCAGTGACTGATAATGGCGAGCTGGCCATCTTCCTCCTTCGGGAAAATGGAGTAGTGGAGGACGTGGGGTACATGGGCAAACAGATGGTCGGGATGAGAGGAAAGTAGAACGGTTGGATTAGGGGAACGGACAATGGGGATGGCTCGACAGAGTCTGTCGGTGGAGATGAGAGCGAGACAAACGTGGGCCGTTAGATCTTAGGTGGAAAGATCGAACAACGATCGGGTGGTGTAGCTGTGTGGTAGTTATCGAGCGGGGCAGATAGGTCAGCGGGTAAATGGTATTGATCGCACTGTCTTTGGGCATTGAGCGGTAAAAGGATGGGGGCATGCAATCCCACTTAGTGATCGACACGTAGTGGTGGATGACAAAGAAAAACCACTCTCATTGAATGCTAACGTTCGATCGAGTTATGGGCGCGGGGAGAGCGAATGCCGTTGGATCTTCATGGAAATGATCGGTCGGTGGAGGAATGATCATGCAGGTTGCTTTATCGGGCATGACGAGAGCCGTTAGGTTCGGCGGGGAAGATCAAAGGCTGAGATAAAAGGCGATGAGTTATAACGGCGCAAAGTCATATGGGCACGTTTTTGGGCTATTGGAAATTGGGCTAAGGCCAAAGGGGTTATTCGTAGGGTTTATAGGAAAAACAGAGGAAAAGAAGATGAGGGAAGACAAGCGGGATAGAAGGAAAAAAGGGGAAATGGCCATTATGAGCTCCCTTTTAAGCAGAACCAAGCAAAACAAGCTCATATCTGACCTTGAAAAGTCAGTGTTGTATAGCAGAGCTAACAGTTACTTCTGGTGAATAAAAAGGAATCTGTGGCGATGACAAATTATGACCTAAAAAACTCAAAGTTGTAGAATAACAAGGTTCGGGTCGGAAGTGAAGGAAAGGAATTGTTGGGTCAAAAGTTTCAGTATCAGTAAATGGAGAATGAGTTGTCTCTTTTCTTCGGTAACATCTTCAATGATAATTAACCAAAGAGGTAATTCAGTCGTTACTATCATATTCCTTCGAGGTGAAGGTGGCTCAGGAGAAGGAGCTAAAAAAATCGAAGGTGATTTAGGTTGAGAAATTTTAGACTCAGGTGCTTCTACCTCTGTCTTGGTAAATTCAGTGTCTGAAACTTCACTAGTGTCATATTTTTTCTGAACTACTTCAGTAATCTCTAGATTAGAGTGAACTAAGCCTGATTCTACTTCTTGTGATGGATTTGTTACACAGTAATTTATCACCGTCTTCACTCCCGGTCTTTCCACTGTGTCATGTGTCTAAGTCAAACATGTTCATGACAGACAAATTCTCTCCTAATCTGCCAATTGACCCACTTTTCTTAAGTTAATCTGCCTCATCGCTGATATGGGCTAAATAAACGCGTTGAAAGGTGCTCATGAACAGTCCGACCGCACTGCTATTGTGGAAGTACATCTGATTCCCGCGATGGCCCGATTTTATGCACCAGCGTGGGGCTATGTGGTAGCTTTAGCGATGATCTGACTGGCTACACTGATCACTAGCGATGTCAGTGCTGAAGCTCAGTTTTGTGCCCACGATGATCCAGATTGGGTGAATTTGTTCCAACAGTCGGCCTTCCAGATGACTCCAGACCTGGTTGTTGGCCTAGTTTATGTCGCCCTTCCTTCCCTGGTGTGGCAGTTCCGTCAATTGGGCTACCTTCCTTGATGATAAGCTCTCCCTTCCACCTTTCATGGAGGCTCCTCCTCCTATTTAAACACTCACCTTTGATATGATCAGCTAGTTGGTAGAGTTGGTATAGTTGATAATTGGAGAAATCTTGGTTTGTATAGTACTGTTAGTGCTTTGATAGATAGCTGGTGTGAGTGTGATAAGTGTGAGAGTGTTGCTAGTTTGAGGAAGGTTGTGAAGTGCCCTTCATTCCATGTTGAACTTGTGAATAAGAGAGATAGACCTTTGATTGGGAGATCCATCATCCAAGAGTGAATGCTTGAATAACATGCTGGCTGGACCCTCTCTGAGAAGGTTTGTGACGTCAAGACTTTGGTTGTAAGATGACTCTTATTTCATTATTAATGCAATCAATGATGTTTTCCTATGTCTTGTATGTAATGTACTTGATAGCTCATGACTTCTTGACTTTGTGAGTAAATAGTTCATTGTTGTTTCCGGTTACGTGCTTTGTTGTATTTCCTTTGCTTGTTTCAGGTTGATCACTCTTTGAGGAGAAGGAAGCGGAAGCTGGAGCAATGCAAAAAGTTCTCCATGGTTCAAGATTGTGTAAAAATGAACCCATACCTGATTTACATCTCGTGATTGTCGTTTATCCGCTAAATTCTGCTAGATGAGCCTTGGTTGTTTCATTTCGTTGCCACCATCTCTTTGGCTGATCATATGCTTTCACTTGGTTGTCTTTCCCTTTCCCAAGGAACTGCAGTGATGAGTGGTTTTATTAGCCAGCCTGTTGACCATTACATGTTTTGAGTAGTTCCACCATTGCCAGAACCAGTTGCTACCCTTTTATACCAGTCGTTCCTCTAGGATGAGTCTCCTTTAAGCTCTTTTCTGACTCATAAAATATGAAAAGATTGCCAAGTATTTTTCCCTTTTTGACTCGTTAAAAAGAATAAAAATGGAGGTCTACTTTAAGCTCTTTTCCGATCGTATAAATATGAAAATAGTGCTGGGCTTTTGTCATTTCGGGCTCGTTATTGGTTACGAAACGACGTGGTTTCAATCTCTTTTCTACTTTTTCGGGTCGAGATCACTAATCACGAAAAGTACTCCTTGATCGTGATGGTCAAGCGGTTCTTTCGAGTATCGTTTTATACTTTTTCGGGCTTGAGAGACACAAATTTACAAAAAAGGACCCCCCCCGGAGTCTTCTTTTCCGTGTTTTTTTCAAACTCCCTAAACATGAAAAAGACTCCGAGTTTTACCTATGTCAGACTCGTTAAACCCCGACGACATTGGACTCATCACCATGATGAGACTCGAGCTTCTCCTTCCTAGGGCTCGTTAAACTATTACTAGGTTGGATTCAACAATAGGTTTATCATTGATTGTCTATGGCAGCGAGTCACTCTTGAACATCGACACTTTGCTTCTTGTCGGGTTGGGACATCCATACATCGTCATTTGGCCTTCCACGGGTTTGGGTTATCATTTAGCCTTATTCCATCTAATCTATGCCATCTCCATTAAGCCTCTGATCCCTTGGTACCTGAATGCTGCCACCCTCCGGAGTCGTGTCGCTGACATGTTCAAGAGTATAATCCTTCTGCAGTTTACACCTCTGTCTCTTTCTCTGATACTCTATTTCACCATCTACCTCTTGTTCCTCGTCTCGTGTCATTGATGGGGGAAACATTATGGCCCTCCTGCGATGAATCGTCTCCTGTCGACTTCAACTCATTATCCAGGAGATTGATCTAGAGATTCCTGTTGGTACCATGGAACTTGCATGCCTCAATGGCAAGTTCTTCGCGCCTGACGGTCGACTTGCATCATTGGTCGTTGATTGGGTGATTCCACGAGTGTTCAACTCCAGCTCCTTCTTCACACTTCGTGGATTGTACTGGACAGTACCTTGAGAACCATTGGCATTATTGGTGGTTTCTCTCACGCTTGTTAACAGTTTACATCATCGACCGGTAATCAAGTGATTTTCTCTCATGCTCAACTTCAGCACCCCTATTCGCATGTTAGAATTTGTACTATGGTCGGTTGGGTTCAAGACCCCAAACTCAGATTACACATGTTCGGGCTGCGTGGATTGATTTGTGAATACATGACTCATTGATGGATGGCTGCGACCATACCTGAGTCTTCAAAGATGGATGCGACCATACCTTTGTCATTATCATGGTCTTATTAGCTGGATGGCTGCGTCCATACCACAGACCTAGTTTATATGTCTTTTGGATGGCTGCGTCCATGCCTAGACTACATGTACTTCACTATCAGAGATATTGTACTTGCGCCTACAGGTTCTTCCAGATGGTGTTCCAGCTCAGTCGTTTTGTAAAGCATTTCACCCCTCCCACTCTCTCGGGCTTCATACTTTAGGGGGCATTTGTTACACAGTAATTTATCACCACCTTCACTCCCGGTCTTTCCACTGTGTCATGTGTCTAAGTCAAACATGTTCATGACAGACAAATGCTCTCCTATGTTTCCAACAGACCCACTTTTCCTAAGTTAATCTGCCTCATCGCGGATATGGGATAAATAAATGCGCTGAAAGGTGCTCATGAACAGTCTGACCGCACTGCCAATTTGGAAGTACATCTGATTCCCACGATGGCCCGATTTTATGCACCAGCGCGGGGCTATGTGGTAGCTTCAGCGATGATCTGACTGGCTACACTGATCACTAGCGATGTCAGTGCTTAAGCTCAGTTTTGTGCCTGCGATGATCCAGATTGGGCGAATTTGTTCCAACAGTCGGCCTTCCAGATGACTCCAGACTGGTTGTTCGCCTAGTTTATGTCGCCCTTCCTTCCCTAGTGTGGCAGTTTCGTCAATTGGGATACCTTCCTTGATGATAAGCTCTCCCTTCCACCTTTCATGGAGGCTCCTCCTCCTATTTAAACACTCACCCTTGATATGATCAGCTAGTTGGTAGTGTTGGTATAGTTGATAATTGGAGAAATCTTGGTTTGTATAGTGTTGTTAGTGCTTTGATAGATAGCTGGTGTGAGTGTGATAAGTGTGTGAGTGTTGCTAGTTTGAGGAAGGTTGTGAAGTGCCCTTGATTCCATGTTAAACTTGTGAATAAGAGAGAGAGACCTTTGATTGGGAGATCCATGTCCAAGAGTGAATGCTTGAAGAACATGCTGGCTGGACCCTCTCTGAGAAGGCTTGTGACGTCAAGACTTTGGTTGTAAGCTGACTCTTATTTCATTTTTAATGCAATCAATGATGTTTTCCTATGTCTTGTATGTAATGTACTTGATAGCTCATGACTTCTTGACTTTGTGAGTAAATAGTTCATTTTTTTTTCCGGTTATGTGCTTTGTTGTATTTCCTTTGCTTGTTTCAGGTTGATCACTCTTTGAGGAGAAGGAAGCGGAAGCTGGAGCAGTGCAACAGAACTCCATTGACCACCGGTTGAGGTAGGCCTCCAACTTTAACTGTTTAAGGAAAGCTATTGTTGATTTGTCCTTGTTTGTGACTAGACCCACTCTAGGGCTAGAGGGGTTGCCTCTGTCCACAGAGGGAACACTTTCCTGCATCATAGATTCAATTCAGTTTCTATATTTGTCTTAGATTGTAAAATTGCTGATGTTTCACGTTCATATGAGGCTTTTGATCCTGTTGATTTTGACTTTTTCATTTTTATCTTTTCCAACTGAATTGGTGTGTATTCAGGAGGTTGACCTCACATTCTACGTGATTGCCTTGGTGATTCAGCCATGATTAAAATTTATCACAAAATTAAACAATATTCACAATCCAATCCTAAGGTCTCTAAAAAGTAAAAACAAACAACTAACACACGCTAAAAAATCTAAGGATTCAAACCATGCAAACAAGATTTTCATAATGAAATCACTAGTTAGTAATGAAATCCAACATCGCAAATTAAAGTGAAAATTTGCTATAGATATGAGTGAGTGGAACCAGTTACACTGACAACCTCCCTAATGAAATTATCTAGTGCAAGTAACTTCACTTATGCCATCTCGAGTGAAGATTATCCTCCAAAAAGTCCAAGTGAGTCTAGTCAACGTCTGTTCCAGGTATAGCAAGACCTTCCCTCTGTCGTCACCTCAGGTAATATCCCTAGGATTATGGTCACTAAGGTTGCAAATTACAACAATTCTACCTAGGGGGACAGTCGTAGATTAGACGTACACGCAAGGGCAGAGTAACAAAGCTCAATTCCCTTGAAAGCTCCTCAACATGGTTAATTGGAGGTTTACTTTCAAGTGACCCCAAGTACCTTTCGACACTATTGTAATACATGTAAATCACTGTACCATATCCAATGAAAGGGGTATGATCACTTCACCAGGTCTTATATGATCTCGTGCTTGACTCCTTTGTGAGGGGAGCTTCCCAGAGGAAAACGGAAATAACTAGATTTATCTCCCTATCACAAGATTCTAGTGTTTGTCTACAGCTTTGGAAAGTTTACTCACTTCCCTATTCCAAAGACCTACACTTAATCTAATATAGGTGGAAAAGAGCCCTAATAATAAAACTTTCTAAATTGATTTTAATTAGTGTTGATTTTAATAGTTGTTGTTACGCAAAGGTAATGGATGTGAAACTTGATGAAATTATGACTTGACACAATCCTAATGCAATCGAAAATGATGATATGATATTTTTTCTTCAATGAAAATATATCTAAGTTAGGGAAAGAGTTTTTCACTTTTTCAACTGAAATATAAACCGAAACTAAAAACCCCATTATAACCTTTTCCTTGAAATGAAAATAACCAATTTCAGATCACCCGAATATTGAAAACAATTTTAAATCTTCACTTTTCCCAAAAATACAAGTAAATAGAAATCTCTCTTTTCATACAAGCACTCCAAAATTTGAACAATGCAACAAGAAACCAATGATGAATAAAAATGAACTTTTCGCTAATTGAATGCTACAACGTGTCTTGTAGTAACTAATTTAGTTCATGAACACTTCCAGTAAATAGACAAAAAAAAATTTTCATCACAAAACTAGCATACAAAGTACTTTCATAAACCAAACCTAATCTTGTAAATCATTCACTTTGACATTCAAAAAAAACTTTTGCAAAAGAGAAATCTGGACTAAAAAGCTAATTTAATCAACAGAAGAAAGTTAGGCAATGAACGCAATAGGACCAATAAATCTCTCTCTTGATAGGTCAACCATTCATGAGACAAGACTCAACCCTAATTTGCAAAACATGATCAATCATAAGAAAAAAACCAAAATAACATTCAATCAGACTGACAAACAATCACAGGAGGTTCTAGTAGGTGTAAAACAACATGAAAAAACAAAAAATTGGATTTGAAGAGGAAACAAGTGATTTTTTCAAAAGTTCCAGGCATGTACGCAAGCTCTGGAGTAAACCAGTGTGCATGCGCTCTATTGCTAAGAGGTAAGTGCATAGAAATGTGCATTGTGCCTAAAGTAAAAGTGTGCATAATGGGGAAATTCAAGAAAAAATAAAAATAAACCAAATCCAACCCAAAATCCAAATTTCTAAACTTTCCAGACACTCAAGTAAGGCTTGTGTAGCATGTTGAAAATATCAAACAAGGAAAAAGATAGAGATTGAAATGATTCCCCAGTGGAGTTTCCAATTTTTTATGTGGACAAATCCCTCTTGCAGACAAGAGAAATATCCCTAGACTTCAAAGAACCCTGGTAACAAACACACAGTAACTGCTACCTTTCTCTAAGTTATGATTGTTTTGAAAGAAAATAGAATGAAAGAGGCATCCTACCAGCTTAACGAATTGATTGATGAAGTCCCTCAAAGATTTTGATAACTCGCTCTTTGATGTTGTAAATGTCCACTCGTCACACCTAACAACTTCTACTCAATGTCCTGAAAGAAATTTGCAAAGATAGAGACAAACAAGAGATCAAAGCATACAACATATAATCAAAGAGATAAATGAACTAATTAACCAATTATACATGTGAACTAATCAATTATACAACCAAAACTCATGTAGGCTATCAAGGAATCCTAAAAATTAAATCAATGAAGATGTAACTAAGAAATATCAATTGCTTATATTCATAAAATTGGAGAAAAGCCTTACAACCATGTAGCCTTAATGTAGCAAGCCTCTTCTGCAATCCTAATCCTCTCCCTTGCAAGAAATGATTTCCAACCTAATCTCAACAATATAAACCTGCTTCCAATAGTCATCCTTCAATTCTCAAATTTGTAGTGGCTTTATAGGCCAAGAATGGGAAGTTATGGATCCATTCTCCAAGGGATAAGATCCACTATTCGTGGGATAAAGGTTCCACAAAGGAATGGGAGTTACTTCATGATGGGAGGGATCAACATTGAATAGGCACTCATTTGAAGCTTGTTGTTTCGGATAGATGCTACCAAAAATGCTTCTAGACTTTACTTTTTATTTTTAAGTACTTCAAGTCATGTTCGTAGGTCATAGTGGAAGAAAGTGTGTACTTATGCATAGATAATAATGGACTTTTCTGCATATGCACATAAATTATCTAGGAAACTAAGAATATAGCCAAATTCATGGTTTTGTACCACAGGATCTAGAAATTCCACTTTCTTTGGGATAATTTAGTTTCAAGCTTTGTAGGGTAATGCTCTGGAACACATGTGTGGATAGAGAGAGATCCAAACCGATGGTCATTTTCCTAATGCAACAAAATGATGTGTAACATTTTGCTGGCATGAAAGAAGATAGATCCATCTGGCAATATAGTCATATAATTTTAGTATTTTCCAGTAATAGGATGAAGAGAAAGAGGGATATTCTACACGGGCAAGGTAGGTAGTATTTTAGGATTTTTCAGTCATATTATTTATAGGAGGGTGAGTAGAAGATAGGTGGAAAATGACATACAGGGCATCAAAGAACATGATGAATTCTAAATGCCATTCAAGTGGAAAACATAAATGTTTAGCAAGCTGAAACAGAGCATGTTTTGAAGTGAATTCTGAGACAAATATTTGTTCAACTAAAAAATAAGACACATTTAAAAGTATTATTGATAACAGAAGATAACTTACAAAATGAATAAGCGCATCTCCAAAGAAACTAACATAGGAATCCCTATAAAATTAGGTCTTTGTCTTTTCATTCACTGAAAAATATATCAACTGAATGTAGTACACAATGTCTCTTCTCTGAACCTGACCAACCAACCTTTTTCTAACTAAAATTCATGAAATATATATAATTATCTCATCCCTTGACTTAGGGGGTCGAGCTCAACAATTTCCCAAATATAGATTCAGTTAAATTAGATTTAGAAATTGCCTTCTAGGAAATAGGGACCAAATTTTTGGACAATAGGGGTCAAATATTAAATCATATCTCTCGAATAACGATAGTTGTTACAAGACATAAGGATTATTTTGTTTATGAACTTGTGCTTGAGAGAAACCTCTCTCAGTTTTCAAAAATTCTTCTCCATCGCCTCAGAATCGACGCCCAATGATCATGACTAAAATTGGAAATAATGAAATCTGAAAAATAATCTGTAATGATTCATTTGAATATTCCAATCAATGATACCTATTACGAAATTGAAGGAGGTTATTATAATTTATCCCATGTTTGAAAAAAATGTCTTTCATGTTTTCAAAATGCATCTCCATTTGGTCAAAATCCAATTTTGAAAATGATGGCAAAAATAGTTAAAACATGCAACAACTTCCTTTGACTGTGTGAAAGCGCAACAAATGCATTGTGTTTCTCCAAAAGCAAAACGAATCCATGGTTCTTATACTTCTAGACATTCATTGGATTTTTGAAACTACTGAACAGGTAGAAGCCATCCTCTACAATGTTAGGAACCTGTTTAAAGACATGTGCTCAAGCTGCAAACCTTTGTCCTTGAAAGTTACCCCCCATAGCATAAGCACAATGAATTTCCACTAAAATATGTTTGATTGGATATTGGGGTCTCTAACCAAATAAAAAGGTTAGTTGATGATGTTGACAGCCTAACTCAATAAACGGAACCCACTACTTTGTGGCAATGATCAGAAAAAATACTCACTATGACCTCACTGATGATCTTGTTTGAGGCATTGACCCTCGACTTACTTGACTTAAACTTTAGGGAATCCATAACTATTTTTACATCATCTTTCACACACTCTAACATAATTACATAAATAATGAAATCTTACATTCTTTACAAAGACCAATAGCTTGATCTCTAAGAGATCATAGCAAAGCCTTTACACATTTACCAAAATAAATTAAAAAGACAACTTGTTTTTGACTACTATAATATAGGACACTAACATTGACTCGAATGGGGATGATATCCTCCCTGTGAGGTGCCAAGAACACCGTATACTAGTAGCATGATCTTGGGTTTCTTCCAATCCTGGAACATGTTCCTTCTCTGTAAGTCTGAGAACCAAGACTTAAATCCAAACAGAACTGTACATGATGCGAACTGAAATTTGAAACTACTAAAAACTAAAACTGAAAACTACTACAAAACATGCTTAGAGTGTTCAACTTATTGGCACAACATTTCCTACTCTAACCTATTAAATAACTGTTGAAATCAAGTGATACAAAAATGCTAGTGAAGCCAATCAAGTAGCTGCTAAAATAATTAGAGTGCTTGATTGTGCTTGCACCATATGGAAATTGGACAATGTAATGGCAGTGGAAACTCATGATTCATCTAGTCTCCATATTGAAAACATGATTGAAAATACAAGCTGAAAAAATCTTCCATATAATGAGCTACATGATCATAAAAGGAATGATTTGTTTGATGATCCTCAAGGTATTCAATGACTGTCTTGTCATGGCTGAATTTTTTTGATGTATTCACTATGTTAAAGCATAACTTCAACTGTGCATTATCAAACTTATGTCAAAAATCAGAGCATTCATTAATCTGAAAATCATAGGGCAGCACTACCTCGTATTTTTTTTGGCTGGAAAAGGTTCTCAAATGACTGATTTTGACATTAGAAATCGTGGGACTGAATTTGAATCTCGAAGGCTTCAATATCTTTCTCATTTTTCTCAACAAATGATTTTAAAAAATAGCTCTTCTCCTGAGAGAATTTGCTTAATCTTAAATACCTAGGTAAAAAAAATAAGAAAGCTTCTTCCACTTGATCATCATCAAAAATACAAAAGTATTCTCTGAAACTTTCAATAGACAAATGGTCTTCAACATACCCTATCATTTTGATTGACTAGGTAACTGGATCTGCACTTTAAACTCTGAATTTGTTGAATAGTGGAGTCGACATAGATGCTCTCAACTCTGGATTGTTTGTAAATGGAGTTTCCCGATGAATAATGGACATCCTTATTATGTCTAATCATAGTTCACCATCAGTAATGAGATCTAGAACTTGATGTTTCTTTCCCAGGGAAGATGGAACCTTTTGCTCCCCGACAATGGCACCACTATGCTAGATCTCTGTAATTCCTCCAAGCTGAGGAGAGGAATCGAAAGGTAGCCACAAACCACTTGGAAGCTTAGCATCTAGCCATTCCAGCTTCAAAGAGGGCTATCTCTGTCTAAACCTTCATTCACTTAGATATTAGGATACGTATGGTGCTCAAAAAGGAATATATTTTAATAGGTTTTCTTGCAGGAAAGAAGATAGATCCATTGGGGAATACAGTCATATAAGTTTATTCTTTTCCAGTGATAGGATGAAAAGAAAGATGGATCCTTTACAAGGGCAAGATAGGTAGTATTTTTGGAATTTTTCAGTCAAATTCGTTGAAGGAGGGTAAGTAGAATATAGGTGGAAAACGACACATATAGAATCAAACAACACGATGAATTCTAAATTTCATTCAAGTGGAAAACATAAATGTTTAGAAAACTGAAACATAACACTTTTTGAAGTGAATTATGAGACAAATATTTGTTCAACTAAACAAGATGACACATTTCCAAGCATGATTGATAACAAAAGATAACTTAGAAAACAAAGAATCACATCTTCAAAGAAACTAACATAAGAATCCCTGTAAATTAGGCCTTTGTCTTTTCATTCACTGAAAAATATATCAAAAGAGTAAAGTGCATAATGTCTCTTCTCTAAACCTGACCAACCAAACTTTGCACACTAAAATTCATGAAATATATAAAATTAACTCATCCCTGAACTTAGGGGATCGAGCTCAACAATTTCCCAAGGATAGAGTCAGTTACATTAGATTTAGAAACTGCCTACTACAAAATAGGGACCGAATTTATGGAAAATAGGGCTCAAATATTAAATCATATCTCTCAAATCATGATATTTGTTACAAAAATGAAGGAGGTTTTTGTTTATGAACTCTTTCTTGAGAGAAACCTTTCTTCTTTTTCAAATATTATTCTCCATCACCTTAGAATCCACGGCCAAGTATTATGACTAAAACAGGAAATAACAAAATCTAAAAAATAGTCTAATGATTCATGCAAATATTCAAATATATGACACATGTTACAAAAATGAAGGAGTTTATTATAATTTAGCTTGTGTTTCACAAAATCCGTGTTCGCGTTTTCAAAATTCATCTCCATTTGGTCAAAAACCGATTTTGAAAATGATGTCAAAAACAGTGAAAAAACGCAGCAACTTCTTTTGATTGTGTGAAAGCGCAACGAACGCATTGTGTTTCTCCAAATGCACAGGGACTCCATGGTTCTCATACTTATAGCCATTCCCTAGATTTTTGAAGGTTTTGAGCAGGTAGAAGACATCCTCTACAACATTAGGAACCTATTTAAAGACCCGTGCTCAAGCTACAAACTTCTGTCCTTTAAAGTTACCCCTCACAACAGAAGCGCAGTGCCAAAGGGCAACAAATTTTCACTTGCATATTCTTGATTGGAAGTTGGGGTCTCCGACCGAGGAAAAAAATTAGTTGATAATGTTGAAAACCTAACTGAATGATCTGACCCCACTACTTTGTACCAGTGATGAGAAGACAAGACTCATTATGACCTCACTCATGATCGTGTATGAGACATCGACCCTAGACTTACTTGACTCAATCTTTAAAGAATCCATAACTATTTTTACATCATCTTTCACACACTCTAGCATTATTACATTAACAATGAAATCTTACATTCTTTACAAATACCAATAGCTTGATCTCTAAGAGACCATAGCAAAACCTTTACACATTTACCAAAAAAAATTGAAAAGACAAAACTTATTTTTGGCTACTATAATATAGGACACTAACACCATTGACAATGAACTATATGTTGAATCTTTACTTTGTTGAATGATGGTCCTTATAGTCATATTATAAAGGGTTTGATGCTTTGAGTTATGTTAATGAGGGAAATTGCTTTGCTCATTATGTTAATAGTTGATTTGGCTTCTTGATGAGTATGTTATTGAATTGATAGGAAAAATGTTGATGTCCATAGTAACAGAAGTGGGACAGTGATCCTTTATGAACTTAATATGTTGTTGATTGCTAGGGACTTTATGTTCTTGCTAACTGACAAAAATGTTACATATTGAATAGTTTGATGAGTATTGGCTTGAAATCTGATAAGATTTATGACAAATAGAAATGAAAAATATCTTGTTAAGTAGTCAAGGATTGATAAGCATATGATCTAATTGAAGGATCTGGCTTGGAAATTGATCTTACTTATTGGCTGTGTTTCATCCTTATTATTTGAATGAATTTGATGCTTGACAATGATACTACATTTGACTTCGATATTGGCATGGTGCAAAGTGTTGTACATTGACTCAACAATTTTCTTGTCGATGAGAATTGAGAAGGGATTGTGACAAGTTTCTTATGACACTATATATGGCTTGGCATTTGATAATTAGGGTTCTATATAGCTCTTGTCAAGAGTTGACATGATATGATTTGATGTTGTGTTATAACTTGGTTAACTTGACATCTCACAAGGTTGTAACTTGGTACCTGGGTGTGAGCTCTACTTAATTGAATATTTTGACAATGATATTGGAAAAACCTTTTATGGCTTTGATATTAGTTTAATATGACAGTATTTTGGCTTAACCTTGCATAGTGTTGATTTCTTTGAGTATAGGTATGTTGGTTTAGTCAGTGTTATGATTGTAGAGGAATATTGATATTCAGTGATCTAGTGATTGGCATATTTGTATTCAGTTTTGCTACTCACTGATTCAAGGCTTGGTATTGCCAGTATTAGTATATTGGCTTGATCTAGTTGCACTGGTTTGATGGGAATTTAGTGATTCATTTTATTTAGTAATTTAGTTGGTATTCAATATTCAGTGATTCAATTGGCATTCAATATTCAGTGATTGGAACAATGGTATTCAATATTGGTATTGGTCTTCAATGATTTAGTATTTGGTATCTTGTTGCATGGTTAGTGTCGGTAGTGGCCAACATATTATTTATGGTTGATTGAAAGGTGGATATAGTTTTAAAATTTTGAAATGTGCGCCATCAAGTGTTGAGGGTTGTCGCCTTTAGTGAGGGAGTAGGAGGTTCCTTCTGGTAGTAAACTTGATTAGGGGGTAGTCACTCCCTTCCAGTAGGATTTGGAGAATGAAAGGAGGTAGGAGCCTATGTGCTGACAAGAGTCTATGCCAGTACAAAATTGTAAGAATATTTTCTTTATAATAAAAGAAGAAGACAGATTGACATCAACGATGGTTTTCTCCTACATTGGATGTCTACCTAAAATATTGATGTCAATATGTGATTGATGTGATGATGTGTTTTATGATTTGCATGCTCTTACATTTGATATTGCATATGGTTTTTTTAATAAGCTATAATCCATACAACTATGAACTTCTATAAAAAAGAGAGAGAGAGAGCCCCCCACCTCTCTCAGTATTTCTAACAGATAGTGTGTGTGATTAGAAGAATTCCTCTTTTGTGTCTACGACATCAAGTGCCTCACATGATCAATCGTGATTCTGAATTAATAATTAAATGATTGTGTAGTTTAAGTAGACACAAACAATAAAAAACACATATACACACCATCAATCACTTTAATGATCCCAAAATCCATCTAAAAATCTTTTACATCACTCAATATATGAAAATATTATGTGTAAGATTATACTTTACCAAATAAATTAGCTTTAAATACTTTTATTATTAATTAAATAATTTTTTTTTAATATAATATTATTTAATGTGAATATAAAAACATTTCTCGATTTCCATTTACTAAATTATAAATCACTTTTCAATACAAAATTATATATATATATATATATATATAAAAAGTAAAGTTTGCTTTAAAATAAAATATCTAAGACCAATAGGCGCCTACAAGTTCATCTTTGGTTTTTCCCTAATGGTTCACATAGAGGGACTCTAAGAAAAGCAAATTCAATTGAATGTCTGTGTCCCGAAAAGAGGGCCATTAGACATTTGCAAGTTCATGTTTTTAGGGGTTTTTTTGGATGGTTATAGAAGAGGGATCCTAATCATATAAGATGCTAGAACCGGATGCATTATTTTTATTAGGGTAATATTTTTATAATATTAAAATTTTCAAAACTCATTTTAGTATGTAATCATATCTTATAATAAATTATTAAAGCAAAATAATGTAAATAAAATATTGAATTAAGATATAGTAGGTTATTATTGATATAGATTCATGTTAACTTTATTTTATTATACCTGTCACAAGCATGATATTATGATATTACATATTTAGTTTTTTCTTTGACCAAAAAATTACACTTTTATTTATAGTTTAATATTAGTAATTCAATTTTTGTTATTTTTATTATTATTTAAATTTATTTATTTGTAATGTGATTGGTTGAGGTCTTATTATAGGCTGTTTAGGGACTTCCATTTCTATTAATTATTAATTATTGATTTTTATTTTATTTCTTTTTTATTTAACTTTCTTATTTTTATTATTTTTTTCTTTTTCCTATTATTTCCATTTTCAAGACTTGTAATTTTTTCTCCATATTTTCAATTTAAAGTGACTTACTATTATATTAAAAACATATTTTAATAAATTTAATTATAAAAAAATTATATATATTAATAAAATATAAAACACACATAGATAATAAACATATATATTAAAGTGTATATATTAATATGTATTTATAGATAATAATAAATAATAAATATATCATTGCTAATTTAACAATTGAAGTATAATATTTTTTTTACAATTAAAAAAACCTCATAAAACATTATAAAAATTTTAGGGAGGAAAATAATAAAAAGTCCTCGCCAAAAATTTCTTTTCTTAATTTTTCGTGATGACATTCAACCATACAATATTTTATTAGTTGTTTTGTTTCGTGTTTATTGTTTTTTAGTTTAATTAAACTATATTTAAACTAAGTGGCAGGTACTAGCTACTATGTAGCCCTTGTTAAACATTGAGAAAGATCAATTTTTTTAGAAATTTGATTTTATAAGAGCTTGATAGATCACGAGTTAACATAGATGGTTAACTCCATGGTAAGAAAAACAAAAAATTTACTCATATCCTTCATTTTAACCAACACATTAATAAAAATGTTTTAATCAAAAAAATTGTTTTTTATTTGCTTTACACAATATAAATATAATCTTTCTCTCTATAAAAAAATATAGTTATTTACATTGATATTTTTTATTAATATTAAATATGAACTCATTAAAATTAATGAAAGCAGGAAAAGAGAAATGCTAACGCGCGTGCAACAGCCCAGCCCGAGCCTGCGCTGACCTAGCCGTCACCGCCCCTACAGATCCCTCTCTCTGCAGCCTCCTGTTGTTGAGGCCAACCAGACCATGCAACCCTTTGAGGAGGGAGATCCTCTCTCTTCCACACAACTAGGTAATGAATAAAACGCAGAAGCCTTCACGTCTCTGATCGTAGAGAATGGAGCTCCAAGGAACAGGCCATCAGTTAATAAATTTGTAAAGAAACTTGAAAGTATCACAGAGATTTCTCTCCCTCCAGCACTTCCAAGAAGAGCAGCCATCTCTCTGGCAGAACGCAGACTTGTTGGATAGTTCATAGGGCTATGGCCTTCACCCAAATCAATGCAAAAATGGGTGGAAATAAAATGGAATACAACCACACAGGGGAAGATAGCAATACGATTCTGTGGAAGAGGATACTACACCTTTCTCTTTGAAACAAAGGAGGATAGAGATCTGATATTTAGAAACGAACCTTACTTCATGGACTCCAGAGATTTATACCTGAACAGGTGGACATCAGACTGATCTGGAGATGGATGTCCCAAATGCAGTGCCTGTGTGGGTTAGGATCCCGCATCTTCCTCTTCACTGCTGGGGAGACGAATCTGTAAAGGTAATAGGAAACGCAGTGGACAAATATATTGACAGAAGTGAGCCAAAAGACAACATGCACGCGTGCGCAAGAATATGTGTGGAAGTAGATCTTGAAAAAGGCCTCCCATAGGCAATAAAGATCAAGGTCGACCAATGGACACACATTCAACAACTGGACTATGAGCAAATACCATTTAAATGCAAGGTATGTCACGAGTATGGTCATTTTTCAAATAGGTGTCTTAAAAAAATAGAGCATGAAAATGTAGAAGAGCAAGAACCTACATGGGAACAAGTGAAAAGGAAAAAACCTACCAATAAGCATACCACATCAAATATTTATTAGTCCTAAGAAGCAAACAAAACAACCTCTCAGCCTCTAGCCAAGGTTACTCCTCTTGATCACACAACTCTGAGTCCTTTTGAGCCATTAGAAGACTCCTTCGATCCACCCTCTCCCGGATCCCCACCTTCAAACCCCATCTCTTTAGCTCTCTTATCCTCCCCCAACCCTATATCCTCTCCACCTCCTCCCTCAGTGGACCACATTCTAACTAGAAACAAAGCCAAAGAAATCCCCCAAGCCTGGGATCAACAAAAAATAGTGGGAAGGAAATCCAATAAAGAAATGAGAGATGAGGTAGCAGCTAAAGAAATGGCCGTAGGAACACAACAACTAATGGATTCATTCCTTGTGAAACAAACAGGAAGTCATGAAAATACTCAACAAAGAGAAAAGGGAGGAGCACACCAACACAACAGTAAATAATGATAGTGGTCTCTTGGAATTGTTGCGGCCTTGGCACCTCCTTTAAAGACAATGCAGCTCGAGACATTTTAGCCAATGAACAACTAGATGTATGTATAATCCAAGAGACCAAACTAAACAAGCAAGAAAATAAAAAAATGATTCAAAAAATAAAAAATTATGAAGGAGTAGCGTTAGAAGCCACGGGAGCATCAGGAGGAATCAACACCATTTGGGATAAAATAAAATGGGAATTAATGACCCAAAAAATCAGCAAACACTGGATTTGAACAGAGTTGAGAAATCTCAATACAAAAGAATAGTATAGCATTATAAATGTGTACTCCCCAAATCACTATAGAGAGAAAGAACAATCTTGGAAATCAGTTAAAGAAGAAATAGCAGAGAGACAAAGCGGGAACTTAATCCTAGGAGGAGACTTAAATCTGATAAGGAATATAGAAAAAATTTTTGGCAGAATCTTCCACAACGATCCGTCAAGAGAAGCTCTTGAATGAATAATAGAAGAACACAAATTAATAGACATTCCGCCAAGCAATGGAAAATACACTTGGAACAACAAAATAATAGGGAAAAACAACATAAAAGAAAGGTTGGACAAAATTCTTATTCATGAAAGCATAGTAGTTGCTTATACTCTTGTGAAAAGTAAAATTTTTCACAACTCAGCTTCAGATCACAAGCTGATGGTGCTAACCTTGGGAAAGCTAGAAAATCAAGGACCCCTTCCCTTCATATATAATTCAATTTGGGATAGCAAGGAAGATTTTGGCAAACAAATAAAGGACAGTTGGAAAAAAAGTGTCACAGGATCTCCCCAGTATGTTTGGGAAACTAAGCTAAAGAACCTAAGGATGCACTTAAAAAATTGGGCAAGAGAAAATGATCTCCGGGACAAAGCTAGGAAAATTGAATTGCAAAAAAAATGGATAATCTTTGCAAGGAAAAAGAGAACAAGGAAGAAAGTAAGCAAGATCATATACAAGAAAAGGAAATATATCTGGAAATATATAAGCAAAATAGGCAAGAAGAAGAGGAAAGCAGACTGAAATCAAGATGCCTCTAGCTAAAATCCGGTGACAAAAATACAACCTTCTTTCATAATACAATGAAAATAAGGAGGTCAAAAAATCAGATTGAACAAATTCAAGTAAATGGTCAAGAAATAAAAGGAGTTGAAGCAATAAAAAATGCAGCCCATAAACACTTTAAAGAACTCCTCTCAACAAGTGACCAGCAGGCAGCTAATGAAGAAATTTTGCAGCATATAAAAAAAAAAAGCGACCAACAAAACAGGGAATTAGACAAAGAAATTACTGAGGAAGAAGTCAGAGAAGCTGTGTGGAATCTCCACCCTGATAAGGCACCAGGTCCAGATGGGTTTACAATGGCCTTTTACAAACAACATTGGGAAATTGTCAAAAAAGATCTAATGAGAATTCTCAAAAATGCTTTCCAAAAAAAAATATTGGAGGAAATAAAAAATCCTCCTTCCTAGCCCTCATTCCCAAAGAACTCAATCCTACAACTTTTAACAGATATAGACCAATCTCCATTTGCACCTCGTCTTATAAGATACTCACCAAAATTCTAGCAAACAGAATGAAAAAATTACTTCCGGAAATAATTTCAGAAAACCAAGGAGGATTTGTCCCCAAGAGGAAAATCACAAACAATGTGATAATTGTTCAGGAGGCTATTCACAGCAGTATCCAAAAAAAGGAGAGAGAAATGATTGTTAAGTTAGATATGGCTAATGCTTTTGATAGAGTTAACCATATCTTTCTTGCAACAACTCTCAATTTTTTGGCTTTTCAATAAATTTCATAGAGATTATCGAGGCATGTAAATCAAATCCATGGATAGCTCCATTAATCAATGGACAGCCCAGTAAATTTTTCCAAAGCACATGAGGGTTGAGGCAAGACTATCCACTTTCTCCATTCTTGTACATCATCATGGCTGAATCGTTGAGTGCTATGTTGGAAAATCAGAGAAAAGAGAAAAAAATAACATGGATCCAAATATTGAGAGGAGTCAAAGATATAAACCACTCTCTCTTTTCAGATGATACCCTTCTCATAGGCGAGGCATCCTGCATTATAGCAAGATGATTCAAAAAATTCTTGGATGAATTTCTCCTAGCTTCAGGAGGAATTTTAAACAATTCCAAATGCAAAATTTATTGCTGGAATACCCCAACAGAAACAATGCAGTGCATCTCACAAATATTGGAAATACCTTTACAAATAAATTGGAGCCACTTCACTTATCTTGGGCTGCCCTTAGCAAAGGAAGTGGTAAAATCAGAAGTCTAGAACAAGCAAGTGGAGAGAATGAGGGAAAAAATTTAGAACTGGGGAGTGATGTGGCTCAACCTGGCATGAATAGTGACACTGATTAAAGCGCTTCTCTCGGCCTTGTCTATATATTAGTATGCAATCATTATGGCTTCGGCAAGTGCCCACAAGCAAATGGAACTGATAATTAGAAGCTTCCTCTGGCAAGGAGGAAAACAAAATAATAAAAAATTTAGCCTTGTTAGATGGGAGCAAGTTACTCTTCCCTATGAAAAAGGAGGTATAACAATATGCCTGCTAGGACTAATGAACATTGCTCTAGGGACAAAAATTATCTGGAGAATGATAAATGGGAACGATCACTGATGGGAAAATGTTCTAACAATGAAATACTTAAATTGTCATGGAACAAAGCTGCTCACTGATACTATTCGAGACATGCCATGCACCCAAATCTGGAAATTGGTTAAAAGGATAATTCCTCTTATTAGAGATCAAATATCCAAAAATCCAGGGAATGGAAAAACAATTTCTATCTGGGAGGATAGAATAATGGGGAAAAACCCCTTAAATCAGCGACAAAATTTAAGAGTACTTTAGAGATAGATGGAAGAGAAAAGTTTTAACACTCTTTATTCTAGTTTGAGAGAAGATTCTTCGACGAAAATCACATTGGGATTCTTCTGTCGACGCGTTTCGAACCAACCAGTGTGGTTCATTGTCAGGACAAGTTGAATCAACAGATCTCACTTTGCATATTAAATAGTCAAAGCAGAGTATCCAACGACTATATTTCTTGACCAGGTAACGGCTATATTGACCAACAGCTAAATTTGACTGAGAAACGGTTATTCTATTTCGGATTGGGATCAGAATAACTGGGTAAGATGGAAAAAGCTGGCTACACCACCAAGACTAAAAAGTAAGTGGGAAATTTTAAAAGTTCATCTAGCAGGGGTTGCACCCATCAACAAAGAAGAGCAGGATGACTTTGTTTGGGACCCAAATGGAGGGGATTACAAAGTGAAATCGGGGTACAACCTCCTCCAAAAACTTCACAATCAAAATTATTGGAGTCTTTGGAAGGCAACTTGGAAATCAGAGAGTGCCAAAAATTAAAGTCTTCACCTAGACCCTTCTCAAAGGTAAAATTCTTACCTCTGAAAATTAAAAAAAAAGAATACAAGGGCCCTCAAAATGTGTCATGTGTCAAAAGGAGGAAGAAACAATCCAACACCTCTTCATAAACTGTATGGTGGCGAGAGAGTGTTGGAAACATGCAACAAGTCCTTTGGAAATAAACATAAATCCAACAATTCAGTTGACAACTCTTCATAAAAACTGGGATAAAATTTACCCATATACAAAGAAAAAAAAGGCAACAATAAATAGGATATGGAAATGTCTCCCTTCAATCCTGTGTTGACAAATTTGGTTAGCCCGAAACAAATGCATTTTCAAAGAACAAAAGCCAAATCTAGGCAAGATCCTAGCAAAAACTTGGAGCCAAGTTGTAGAGATAATAAGTACAAATGGAATCTCAAAAATGGACCAGAACAATTTACAACAAGAAGAGAAAGACTGGTACAACAAAGCAATGTTAGAAAACAAAGCAAAAGCAGAAGCTATAGCAAAAAATAATGAATTTCACACAAACAAGAAATGGGAATTAAGATTAGAGGATAAAGAATTTGCAAAATGGATAAAAGAATAAAAGAGACACATTCTTATTTTTTTTTACGGAGCTGCAAAAAATAACCCAGGTAAAGCAGAGGCAGGTGGAGTTATACTAGATCAAATGGAAAAAAAATAATAACCTATGAATGGAGCCTTGGAGAAATAACAAACAACAGGGATGAAGCATACAACCTTCTCCTAGGCACAAGGTTTTTAAACAAAAATGCAATCAAGGATTTTATAATAATAGGGGACTTGGCGATCATAATAGCCACATTGGATGCCAAAAGGGACTTTAAAAGCATAGCCATCAAAAAAATCTATCAAAGGATCAGAACAAGTTTTGGAAGTATGGGAAAAATAACCATAAAGCATGTCCTGAGAAACCAAAATAAGAACGCTGATAGCCATGCCAACAAAGCAATTGATAGACCAGTTGGGATTGTCAAAGAGCATAATGAAGTTTATGAAGAAAGTATACCATGACCTCCTCACCCAGTATGAGGATTGAGAAAGAAGATATAGATCCGAAGAATATCACAAGAAATATTATTGAGGGGGAATAAAAAAGAAGAATCAAAACATCAATTCAAGAAGGAGATTGCATGAGGAAAATGTTAGGTCCCTATAATACTAGTGATTACCCCATTACTATTGTAGTTGTATCTCTTATTAATATTGTTGTGGCCCTATTGTTCCCATATTGTTATTACTATGCCCCATAGAATCCCTCTATTGTTATTTTTGTGCCTTTATATTATTATTGTTAGGTCGGCTGGGTTATATTGTGACTCCTTAGACTCCTATATATAGAAAGGAGGTTTTGTCATTTGAATCATCAAATAATCATTCATTTGTGTAATGTAAAGGAGGTTGCCCCCTAGAAGAGGCTGAATTCTAAGGCGTTGATCTATCTTTTCTATCTTTTCATGAGATGGTTTCATAACAATGAACCACACTTGTTGGTTCGAGACACGTCGAAAAATGATTGATGATGTGATTTACACCAAAACCCCTCTCATAAACTTTTTATGGATCATAGAAGCCTAAATTCAAAAAAATACAAGTTGTTACAACCAGTTCTCAATTAAATACCTATTATGGTTACGTCACTTTTTATAGCTATAATTTCTCAGATCTTTTCAATATTCCACATAGAGTTACATCTCATAGTCTTCAATAATTATCTCTAAAATATCGACTATGGTCTTTAATAGTTTGTAGTGGAGCAACAATGTCACGGTGTAAAAAAAATCTTCGGGATCTAAAAGCAACAACTGTTTTCCCATAGTATTTAGTAATTACAACAAGAAAGAAAAACATCCAAAATATCTCTTCCACAATTGCCCTGGTTAGTCATTCCAAAAAGACACTGTTTCTTTCGATACTTAACAGAAAATGGCATACCTAATATGTTAGAGAAAAAGATTGATTTTTGACCAGGGAGAGTGACATTGCGCCAAGGGATTAATGGATTCAGTGAAGGGAAATGACAAAAAATAGGGAAAAAGGTGCTTGAAATATCCTTAAATATTTCACCCAACATCTCCCCACAATTGAAGCCAATGCATGCCCTCATGTAGATTCCTCTAAATGTTTAGGGTCGTCCTTTATTACAACACTAGCATGTTGTTGATGTAGTTCTGTGAGATCATAAATGTCAGTAGTATCTTCATCCTCTTGCTTATATCCTTGAGTAGCCATAAGCTGAGAATTCCAAGATTTTTCATCATACCTGTTTAGTTGGTAGTGAGGTTGGTAGCTCTCAATTAGAATCCAAATAAAAGGGAATTTGAACAAAAAATCTATCCAAAAATCTCCCATTGATTTAACAATTCGTGCATACTTAGGAAATCGAGTAATAGTTATCACAAAGTTACATAATCCAAAGGGATCCATCATATGTAAAGTTTCATTGCTAGCTTCAGAATGTTTCAAGCTTCCCACACATGCTTTGCTCTTTAGTTGTGTAAAAATATTAAGACAAAACCCGATGACTCTTCTCCTGTACTGGGTTGATTATTCCACCATGTTAGGAGTACTAAGAAATCATATGAATTATTGCCTCAAGATAGTAGCCATACTAGGCTCTGATCTCATTTTCAACATTGTTGTCTCTTCATTCCTATCAGATGATGTCTTGGAAAGATGCCAATCAACTTGGTTCCTCATAAAAGATATGAAGGCTCGCAATTGTAAGTCTCCAACATAAGAAAAAAAAATTACAATCATTTGTAGACTGGCATGCTTAACAAATATATTGTGAAAAAAGAGTTCACACAACAAACTTTGTTCATCAAAATCACAGGAACAAAATACATTTAAAAGAGTCCTAGTAGAAATACCCTTATAGGGTCTATTCTCACAAATAGCTTTCAATTGGAAAAGATAAAACTTTTCCCACAAGAAAATTGGATAAGATGGAGATGGCGCCCTGCAACCCAAAAGGTTCAGGGCTAACTCATACATTTCTCTTTTATCTTTAGTCAATTCCTTAATCTCTTGTTACAATTTTTGACTTTGTTCCTCCTTCTTCTTCTCATCTTCCTTTGTCTCCCGTTGTATGAGTTATTCTATCAACAACTCCTCATCGCATTGATCCTTAAGAGTGTGAATAATATTATGATGATCCTATAAAGAAATTACTCCCCTTTTTATGGAGAGTTCCAACTCTTTGCAATTCTGTGATTCAGAAATCAATAAATTTTTTTGTAAGTGTCAATCTGCCTCAGGGTCTAATGCAATGGAAGGTGTAACAACATCTTGAAATTGGAGTTGTTCTACCTTGACTGTTGGTTCTTGTATAACAACAGTTTCATCGACAAGTTCTTTTGGATTAACGCTCACTTTTTCTTCTTGAAAAACTTCTGCCTCGACTGTTGGTTCTTTTGTAACAATAGTGTTGTTGGCAGGTTCTTGTGTTTCAGTTTCTAGGTCAAATTCCATAGGGTACTCCGTTTCAACTGCTGGTTCTTTTGTAACAGTAGTGTCATCAATGGGTTCTTGTGTAACAACCCCCCATGGTTATGTCTAGTCTTCCTTCGATATGGTGTTCTCATCATAGATTTTATACCCTATTGCTGCCAACCCTTTAGCATATGCTGCACATGCAGGCCCCTGCCTGGTTTATGCTCCCAATTTGTCGACAGCCTCCACTAATGTGTTGAGACCCAAAACGTTTGTTTCCTTTTCTTGACCCTCTAACTATTGCTTCAGTTCTTTGTTTTCTGCTTCTAATTCTTTAATTTTGAGCAGCAGGGCTTGGATTTTGTTCTTACCTGGTGAAGGAGTATCTTGTTGCTTGGCTTGCTCTTCTTTCTTCTTCTTAGCTTCGTTTGTGCCTTCATGCTTGCTAAACTTCTTTTCATATGGTGGAAAGGGTTCCATCCAAATGTCAACCTTGACCCTTCTCTTTGATGTTTTTCCATCGAAAAGTCTTTACAACGAACTTTTCCCCATTCTGACTCCAGAGGACTGCCCCCGGTACTCAGCTACAACAATTTTCCCAGGAGTTTCTGTCGAGTTTTCATCTTGTTTCGAACCTGAAGTTCTTATCTTTTTGCTAATGAAATCCTCCTAGCTTCACCCTTACTGCTCCAAGGACTCCAATATGATCAGCTTTATAAGTCCATGATTAGTGATACAACTTTTTCAGTGTGAGGCAACCTTTACTTCGGCCGCGATATGCTTAAAGTTCTCCAACATGAGGTAAGTAAGATTGATCAATTACCTATGCCGAAGATGATTCAACAATGGAATGTGATAATTAAAGAAATATCGCTGCACGCCCCTCACATGTAATTTGTTTGATGATAAGCAAAGCAACATCATTCCATGGCTATGGAAGGAAAGGCGATCAATTCCCCTTCCTTTCTTAACCAATTACTCCTCTCCCTGCAAAAATTTAGTCTTGAGGGAGGAATCATTGATTTTCCGATTGAACCATCTCCTACCTTCAGTTTGAAGAATTGTCACTCGGGAAACTACTTCCTCTATAACCTCCAACTTTAAACCTCTAACCTTTAATTGCTTTCGCTTCAAATTCCGAGCAAATTCCAGAGAAATGCTTTCATCTAACCCTCTTAGTCGCTTGAAAAATTCAACCCACCTTGCTTCTCTAAAGATTTGACAAGCTGATGGGAAATTCTCTAAAGCCTCTGTGGAATTTGGCTCTTGTCTTACCATTGTTCCACCCATCCTACATTGTTACAATTGATCCTTATTTTGATTCCATCTACTCACTATCACAATTCCTAAGAAATCTATGCAATGAGGATGCAAAGCCTCGTTGGGGTGGATATCAAGCAAGCAGGCAAGGGTGTCAAGTGAGAAGATCATGCAATTCAAGTTATAATTTAGTTATTAATCCAAAGGTATGGGAATCTGGCTCAAGTACGGTTCACACTTGATGAAGTGATTTCTCATAAAAAGGTGGTAATGATTACAAGATTTGCCACTTCAAATCAAATTATATTACGGATCACAAAATGATTCACCCCCCCGGGACATAAATGCAAAGGTTGTCCTCAACCGTCAAAATATAATGACATATTAATCGCCATAATTTCTAAGTAAATAAAAATAAATATTCCTTTTTAAACAATTTACTAGTGGCTGATGTCATTGATACCAATGGAAATGTCTGGTGATGAGGATTATTGAGGCGGATAGTTGTAATCGATTCCCTGCTATAATCGTCTCCCACCAGATTGGTTGTTACAGATGTAACAACAAATGGATTTCCTTGTAGTAGCTAAATATTTATAGCAGAACTTTTATTACAATAAGATATGCCTTGGAGAGTATTATGCTCTCGAAGGGATTGCTAAAAATGATACAATAAAATGAATAAAACTAGACTTGTAACAACATGTTGTCACAAAACTTATTAAAAAAACAAAATATGTAACAACTGACACAGAGTAGTTTCTAGCTTATACAATTATCTACCTTCCCCCCACAGGAGGTTTTCACAGGCATATTTTATTATTTTTATATTTTTT
This sequence comes from Pinus tabuliformis, assembly GCA_031772625.1. NCBI lineage: Eukaryota > Viridiplantae > Streptophyta > Pinopsida > Pinales > Pinaceae > Pinus > Pinus tabuliformis. The sequence goes on from CM062807.1 coordinate 1,126,332,725, forward strand.
CTTTTAATTTTAATTTTTAATTTTTTATATATATTTTGATGTATCAGCTGCCAACAAAAGTTGGTTTTCAACTGCTACACTTATTGAATTTTAAAAAATTGGCAGCATGGGAGAATTTTCCCCTACTTCCATAACTTGGAGGTCAGATCATGTGACAATGTTAATAAATGAATCCTTCGAGGTAGGTTTGTGATATAACCGAAGACAATGTCCATTGGCAAACAATGGCACCTTGGCATTGTCTATGGAAACTAATTTCATAGTCCCATTGTCAAAGACTATATCTACCTCGTAATGACCTAGCCACCTGGTGCAGAGCTTTCCTTTGAAGTATTTGAATCATGAATCATACAATAGAGCCCAATCGCCTTTCTGAAACACCTTCTTTTTGATAAACTTTTCATGCCACTTAGCCCTCTGTTGTTGGATGATATATGTTTGCTGAATGACAACCAATCTCTTCTCATCAAGTTCATTTAGCTAATTTAACCGATGTTTCTGAGCTGTAGTCAAATCCAAGTTCACTTGCAATGTTGTTTTAAGTGTTTTTACTTCGAACTCAATGGGAAATAGTGGGTTTTTACCATATACCAATTCATATGGTGAAAATCCAGTAGTATTTCTCCATGTAGTTCTATATGCCCATAGTGCTTCTGGAAGTTTGTCAGCCCAGTTCCTCTGGTGGTTGGCTACAATCTTGGTGAGAATTCCTTCAATAACTTTATTGGTGCTTTCTACTTGACCATTTTCCTGTGGATGATATGGTGAAGTAATCCTGTGACAGATCTTATATTTCTCAACTAACTTCTGGATCAAATGAGATGTGAATTGTGCTCCTCCGTCTGTCACTATTTCCCGAGGTACTCCAAAGCGAACAAAAATGTCTTCAAACAAAAAGTCTGAAACAACCTGCTCAGTTGCCCTGGTTAATGCCTTCGCTTCAACCCATTTTGTGACATAGTCTGTACAAACTAGAATGTAGGAATTCTGCTGAGATGAAGGATTAATTGGTTGTACAAATTCTAGAGCCCACTTCTCAAATGGTTCCAAAAATACTTGAGGTTGTTATGAAATTTCATCTAAACGAAGTGGTTGACCTATTTTGTAACAATTGTCACATCTCTTTACAAATTTCTTTGCATCCTAGAATATTATAGGTCAATAAGATCTAGTCGAAAGCAACTTGTCCTGACGATGAACTACACTAGTTGGTTCGAAACGCATCGACAAATGATATTCCATGTGATTTTCGCCGAAAAATCTCTCACAAACTTGATATGGATCACAGAAGCCTGAACTCTATAATTATCTTGTTGTAAGGAGATTCTAGTTTAACTGTTGATGATGATTGCATGTCCGTTGAGGATTCTTTTCCAGATGAATATCTTTTTACTATTTCAACTTACTCACTGTGGTATGTACACATAGAAAGAAAATAAACCACTACATTATCGTTTCTAGGTTTATCTACGATTGCTATATCAAACTCTTGTAATAGCAGCAACCAATGTGTAACCTTACCATTAGTGACAAGTTTATTCATTAAGAAGCGAATGGAAAAGTGGTCACTGTGCATAAATATTTGATAACATGTGATGTAGTGCCTAACTTTATTAATATCACGTACTACTACAAGAAAATCTTTTTCTGTAATGGTGTAATTTAATTATACTAGAGTCAGGTTCTTTCTGATGTAGTAGATGGCATATGGCTTTTTGTCTTCAAGTTGACCTAACACAGCTCCTATAGCAATATCAAATGCATCAGTTGCTATATGGAATGACAGATCCCAGTTTGGTCCTCGCAAAATAGGAGTTGTTGATACACACTACTTTAACTCTACAAAGGCTTGTTCACATTTCCCTGTCTAGACAAATTCCACATATTTAGTAAGTAGAGAGAATAATGGGGATGCAATCTTTGAAAATTTTTCTATAAATATTCTATAATACCCTGCATGTCCCAAAAAACTACGTACCTCTTTTTGTGTTTTGGGAGCTAGAATTTTCACAATTATTTCTATCTTAACAGGGTCTACCTTTATTCCCTCAGAAAAGATATAATGCTCGAACACAATTCCTTCATTCATCATCATGTGACATTTTTCAGTGCTTACAGAAAGATTAGTTTGCACACATTGTTCTGATACTTTTTCAAGATTGGCTAATGTTGGTTCGAAATCTTCACCACAAGGTGTAAAATCATCCATGAATATTTCCAAATAGTCATTTAGAAAATCTACAAATATTCCCATTGTTGCCCTCTAGAAGGTTGTTGGTGCATTACAGAGTTGAAAAGGGAGAAATATGTATGCAAAAGTCCCCCAACGGAAAGTAAGGGTGCTTTTATCCTGATCCTCTGGAGCAATATCTATCTGATTATAGCCACTAAACCCATCCATGAATGAAAATAATTTCTTTCTAGATAAGGTATCAAGGACTTGATCTATGAATGGTAAAGGGAAGTGGTCCTTTTGAATGGATTTGTTCAACTCTTTTTGATCCACACAGATCCTCCACTTGTCGTTCTTTTTACGAACAATAACAAATGGAGATACCCATTGGTTGTCAAAGATGTGATAAATGAAGTTGGCATTTATAATTTTTTGTAGTTCTTCTTTTGCTACTTCCTCAAGTGTGGGTTCATATGTCACTGTGGCTGCCTAACTAGAATGTTATCTCCCTTCAGGTAGATGTGGTGGGTGAATATATTAGGGTGAATTCCTTTCATGTCTGTGTAATCCCATGCAAACACCTTTTTATGTTTCCGTAACAGTTGTAACAACATCTTGTTCTGTTCAGGAGTCGGTTTAGGATTAATATTTAAAAATTTTCCTGGCTCTATTTCAACGGGGTTGATTTTTAGATTAGGAGCAATTTTCATATGCTTTAAACTTAGATCTCCCATAGTATATTCCACCCTTGAATCATCGATAGAAGTAACAACAAGGGAATAACTGATAAAACCATTGTTAATACCATGCTCTGTTAAATTCTTAAAATATTGGGCTTTTCCAAGAGTGAAGAGTGGCTAAGAATAATCTTATTCAGGTTCAAATTCATCCCATAAGGGATTTTCCAAACCTTTACTTGGTTTTGCAAGGGCCTAAAGGATGAAGTTCTGTGTGCCTTGTCCATCTGAAATTATCATATAGCTTGACCTACAACCTATAAATGCATCTACAGTGGCCAACCAAGGCCTTCCTAATATCAAGGGATGTCCCCCCAAGTTTAATTTGGTTTGTAAAATACGAAAGTATGTTGGATACCTCCAAGAATCCACTGTGATCACTATGTCTTCTACCATTCCTTCAGGTTTAACACATGACATGTCTGCCAGTTCTAGCATTGTAGGTGTTTCTCTTAGCCCATGTAATCCTAAAGTGGTGAAGACTTCCTTGGTTACTGCATTGATTGCTACCCCTAAGTCAATTAATGTATTCAAAATGAGCTTCTCATCAATATAAATAGTGATTGTAGGATTCCATGGATCATTATATTTAGTCAAAAGAGGCTGACCAGTCATCAATTCTGACAGTTTTCCCATCACATGGATGGTAATAAGGTCTTTGGGCTTCCTTCCAGGTTTCTTGACACATAGTCTCTTACTATTCACTCATAAATGGGGACATCCTTAATGGCTTGTAGTAAGGGAATCCTTATGTGCATTTTTTTTAACTCCTTGAGAAAATTATATTCAAGTTGTGGAATCATCCCAACTTCAGCTAATCTTTGTGGATATGGGGGTTCTTTAGTTACCATAACAACTAGATTGATTGTTATAGGTGTATCAGCTTTTTTTGAATCAGTTTTTAAAGGTTTAACAACCTCATCAAGGTCCACAATATCATCCCTAGGTGATTCACATTCCTCTTCAGTGATAACAGGGGAGGTTTTTGGATTTACTACTTTTCTTGATCGAAGGTGAATTTCATTGCATCCAACAGGAGTGATGTAGTAAGTTTGGAAAGAAGTGGGGGCTTCTATATTTTGGGTTTCCTTATTATTTTGGTTAGGGTTAGACTGTACAGGTAATTGGGGTCGTATGGGAGGAGTAGCAGCAGATGACAAGAGAGGTGGCAGTTGCAATTGTTGTTGTACTGGTAGTGCAAGAGGAGCTGGACCTAAAGAGTTTCCCCTCCAATTCTGAGGCCAAGAATATGACTGAGATGGAGGATACTGAAAAGGTGGAGAAGGAGTCCAGTGGTTCCATGGTGAAGAAAATTGAGCTAGAGGAGGAGTGGAATACAGCCATGGAAATTTTTGCGCATTATATACATTATTCCATAGATTAAAAGAAAATTCTTGAGACATACTTGGTGGTCGTGGTTGCCAAGGCTTCCTAGACCTGATAAAGTAGGAGGACTGAACTTCTTCACTTGATTCCTTGAGCACTGCTTTCAGTCTGGGAAGCTCTGGACAATAGCTTGTAGAATGCTCTAGATCACAGATATTGCACAAGTTGATGTTGTTAACTCTACATTCCTTCAAGGAATGTTTCTCTTTACATTTCGGGCATAACGAATTGATCCAAGGTCTTTTACTTATAGATGCACCAGAGTTACATGAAACAAAGATTATTAACCTTGGAACTTAAAGGCACAAAAAACAATGAAAAAATAATACAATAAACATGAAAACCATGACACAATGATTTGATTATGGAGTTCGTTCAATTTGGACTACATCCTTGTTGAGCCTCAAAATTACTCTTTCCCTAGCAACTCTTCTCATTCCTTTTCTTTTTTTTTCCATAAAAAGATGCATTCTCATCACCAGTAACCGGTATATACTATCTTGAGGAGGACATTTAGTGATTTACATGTTATGCTTTTATGTTTTGTTGTTTGAATAAATTTTTGTATATCAACTACGGAACACAACCTATTCTACGGCTAATTGGTTGTTCTGCAACTACCTTCATGCTCTAACAGGTTCTAGGTGTCAAAAGGAGAAACTAGCCACATGGGCAGCTTGGAAATCATCATGACATGGACCCTGTCCTATTCATTCAGCCCAGGTCGAGAAAGAAGATGGCATAAGACTACGGTCAATGGATAAGTCAAACAAAAAGAGACTGAAGGTAACAAGACTCTGTTTCATGGTTAATTAATGTGTTTCAAAGTGATGGGAAGTGTTATCCGGAGCAACTACCTGTACCTATGGACTCCAACAACCACCTGTACAAACAAATCCAACAGCCACCATGTCTTGGATTTATGTCTCCAACAGCCGAGGAAGAAATTTTGCATATCTGTCTTCTATGTGTTTGGTTGTAGCATGCTTTTCTCCACAAACAGTTATATGATTTTTCTTATAAATACCTGTGTAAAGGACCGAAGAAGTGAGTAGTAATAGTAATAGTTTTATTGTGAAATCGAAGTTCTAGACTCTGTAATTTCTGGGCATTTTGTGTCCCTGTTTTAATATGAGAAGACCGCATGTTTTTATGAACATCTAAAGGAGTTTTCTTGGAGTTGATTGAGCAAGCGTAGCCTAATCAGTTGCAGAGGGCCCCTACACTGAAGAAGGTTTCATTTCATTTTATTTTTCTTCTTCTTGTTAACTGTAAATTCATCATTTTCTTTCTAAAACAGTGTTTATAATCATTTTCTTACTAACAATGTTTATAATGAAATTTCCATCATTTTCTTATTAATAGTGTTTATAATTTAGAAGCAGTTTCCATTAGCTTGATCTCTTTTTAGTTTTTATCAGTAGTTTAGAAGATAGAACTCAATGGTGTAATCTTGTTTCTTCAATTAAAAACTAACCTTGTTTCAGGATGAGAGTAGGATTGAAGAATGATAAGGATACATTGTTGGATAGTTTACTTCATTCACTGTTTTGCTAGTTTAAATTCTCAATTAAACTAATCAGTGTCATTTACTGTCTTTGCCATTTCATTTTTAGTTTACTAACTCATGGTGTTAATGAATGTTTATGGAAAACCCTTCAAGTTGATAATTCATCCTTAACTAAGTGGTTGAACATTTCATCTATGCAATGAGTTATTTATGTATATTTGTATTTGCTTTCTCTTAGATTAATTAAGTACATAATTACTCAAATGTCATCCCAAGGAGACTTTCTCCCAAAATTGAGAGGCAGAGTAACCAAGTATTTCATTTAGTTTTATTTCTGTAATTAGTTAGACATCAATTGCAAATTTCACTTTCAGTTTTAATTCATGATTTGGAAATAATGGTAAAATAGGAATAGAAACTCTATTTTCACTTCTTGCTTAGCTTTATTTCCATATATTTCTTAGCTCTGTTTTCATTTTCAGATTTTGAGCAGTCTTTATGAAAGTTAGATTTAGTTCTGATAATTTACATTGTAAATCATTAGGAATTAAAAGACTAAAAATCCCCCAAAACAACATGAAACATAAAAAAAAACGAAGTAAGAAGGGTTAGCTAGCACAAACAGTGCACTACACTTCATCAGTTTACAATGCCTAGATTGATAATTTATGTAGAGCAATTTAGGACACTAAATTGACCAAACAATCCCTAGGCCCTGGTCAATAGTGGGGATGCCTTCTTTCATTAAGTGGCATAAAAAGAGATAAAAGTACAAGCAACAATATTTACAATCCTTATACCTCCAAGCTGGAATATGGATGAAGAATGGAGATCCCAGCTTTAGAAATAGACAGTACCACTGAAATCCTGGCAAAAAATCATGCAAAAACACCTATCCAAACACCCGATTTGGATAATCGGGCCTTCTACAACTTCTCAGAACCTCCCTGATGCTCAAGGCGAGGTCTTGGCCTGCTACTAGGTCAGGGTTTTCTACGCATTATGGCTTCTGAGCTAATCGGCCAGACCTCCCCCCTTCTTCCGACACAAATGGTCTTTTATATAACCATGGCAGAAAATCCCTCATACCCAGGTAGTTTCCAACCATATACCAAGTTAAGTAGGCAGGTTTGATTCACAACAGAGGTTCTCGGGCCTAAATAAGACATGGCAAAAACCTTTCAAATACGGTGAAACTCATTTTAAACTATGCGTTTAACTTGACGGCATTACTATTGGCGTTCCCCACAATCGGTGGACAAACCTAGCACCCATACATCAAGAGCTCTGCGGACCGCCAATATTATTAAACGTAATGCATAGAGTATCGGGTCCGGAAGCCCCCATCATAAATTGAAATCAGTGCTTTCCATCACCGTATCGACCCAAACCTTTACGGTAACAGCGGACCCACCAAGATTATTAAACATAATGCATAAAGTATCGGGTCCAAAAGCCCCCATCATAAATCACAATCGACAATTTCCATCGTTATATTGACCCAAACCTTTTTTATAACAATGGACTCACTGGGGTTATGAAATACAGTGTATAAATTATTGGGCCTGAAGCCCATTGCAAATCACAATCGGTAGATCCCAGGGTGGTTCTCCATATGACTACTCCCTCTGCGATTTGCGATTGCGATTGCGATTTGATCGCATCTCAACCTTGGCTCTGCTGGGGGCCGATTATTTAACACTTTCCTTTTGTGATTGTGATATGTGATTATCACATTGCAACTTTCCTAGGGCTGATTTTCCTTAAGTCGCTTCTTCCTCTTGCTATGATTTACGATATGTAGGACCAATGGAAATCTACCACTTGGCACTTCCCCATTCGTTGATACTTTTTCCACGTCATCTCCTCCTACCACCTGGACAAGTCAAACATAAAATTTGACTTTATCTAAGTTATATGAACTCGGATTTGAGTGTCGTTTGCACCGTTGGAATCAGGATGATGAGCACTTCGATCCAATGCAAATTTTATCCAGATTATACCACTTTGAGTTTTGAGCCTTCTTACCATGCCACCAGTACTTTCTGAAGATCCACTTGGATCAATCCTCTACACTAAGATCTTTTGGACAACCAAAATCTTTCTCAATCAATTGGCAAGTGAGGAAATTTCTCCCTCATATTTTTCTTCATCCATCGAGCTTTACTCAGATGCATTCCTTTTGAAGCCCACATGAATGTAAAAACATTAACACATCTAGCACACTGGTTGCATCCTCGCCAATCCACACTTTCAACCACCTTCATGCAAATTTGGTACATCCTTTGCAATCATATACAAACCATACATGACTCAAACAACCCCTCACTTGCCAAGAGTTTACAACACACACCCTTTGGTCAAGGATTACATAATAAAAAACCAATACCTCAACTACTCATACGAAAAGGCCATAAACATCATCGTTGTGTTTTGATGTGATGGAAATCACATCATCACTTTTACATTTACTTGAAATGCATGATTTACAAACCATGGCCATAACAATCTATTATATCTAAAAAAACCATATTTTACTTAATAAAGAAGACCGCCATGAATGTGGTGGATTTGTTTGTTGATCATTTTCACCCGTTGGCTTCTTTATCGATACTTTCTCAGCACGAAACATATTGTACGTGGCTCCTTGGTGTCCCACCTCGTTGCAGTGACTACCATGGTTCTTTCTCCTCCAAAATTTCTGAATCGTCTTGGAGCGCTTTCCCCTTATGTGCCTCTGATAAGGGTTTATGGATCCCTCACTGTCACTGGAATGTGGTGAGGTGCCCTCATCATCTGTCGTCGGTAGGTTTCTTGATGTTTTGGAGCATTCCCCAACTTCGTTCCTGACATACCATAGTGCTACATGACGAGGAAATTCCTCCACTTTGATTGGGTTTATGATGCCCTGGACATTAATGTTGAGGCCCTTCCCTTGATACCCCATTTTCTTCAACAATTTGGATCTGATAGTTGTAGTATGTTTTCCAAAACAACAAAATCATCATTAGGAAAGGTACATGAAGCTAAATATTCACTTTTTACCTCAAGGTGGTTATGTTGTAGCTTTTCCAAGGCTTGATCCTTGGTTTGCAACTAGTGTAGCAACCTTTGTTTTTCCTTAGCTTCCTGTAGGAGTCTCCTTAGCTCAATATTCTCCATTCGAATGCTTTTGTTGATCTCCTCAAGTTCCTAGAGCCATGCCGCATAGGGTTTCCTTTTCACCTTTGGTGCAATATCTATTGAGCCCTTTGTTTCATCGCTCGAATTGGAACCCAGATCCACGAGTCCATCCACTGTGATCCCAAGAGTTGCGATCTTCCTTTTGTCACTGGAATCTGACCCCAAGTCAATTGGTCTACCTCGAGTAAATCCCAAAGTTGTGACCTTCTCTTATTCCTCTAATTCAGACTCATGATCCTGTTGTAGGGTGGTAGCTATCTTCTGCCTCTCCCTTCTGTCATTCCTCCTAGGCCTCATCTCAAGGTGCAGTTTCCAACAATTCTCTTTGTTGTGTCCCTCTTTCTCACAATGTGTACAAGAGGGCTTTTCTCCTCTTCTCTTGGTTGTCCCAAATCTTTTTGGGTGGTCATTTTTTTCATGCATCCCCCTACTCTCAAGATGCATGGCCTTCACACTGACCTCATCGATAGTAGCAGGATTGAACAATAATAACGAATGTCATATGTAACTATGTAAGGAACTGATATACTTAGTTACAATCTCTGGTGAATCTAAAGATATGCTCAAATTCAATGCTTGTTTCCTAAATTCTTCGATGAAGTTTTGCACATTTTGACCCTTGCTTTGCCTTAGGTGTTGCCATTCCATTAATTTTTTTTGTTTATATCCAAGAGGGTAAAACTAATTCTCCAATGTACAAACAAAATTTGACCATGAGGAAAGAAGGTTACCCATTTTTTTGCTTCCTTGCAATCTGTTATCCCACCAAACGAGAGCAGTGCCATTCAGCTGAAGGGATGCCAATTGGATCTTTGCCTCATCTTCTTCGATTTTTTGGATCTGGCAATAGACCTCAATCTACCTAATCCAATGGTTGAGATTTTCTGCATTACACTCTCTAGCATACATAGGCAAGTCAAACTTTACATCTAGTTTAAGGAAAGGTTTCTTAGATGTATGTTTGGAGTCGCGATTGGAGTGATGAGAACTATCACTTGAAGAAGGAGAGGGAGGGGGATCTTCTCCACCATCTCCTTGATGTGCTGATCCGCGATCATCTGCATCTTTCTTCTCATGTTGGAGGGCCTTCTCGTACTCTGAAAACAATTTGTCCACTTTCTCGACCATATTGTAGAATACCTTGTGGAAATTATGTTCTTCTTCCCAATGAGCCTCTTCATTTGCCATGTTTCTTCTTCGTTGTGCATGTCTTGCTTCGGGATCAAAGGACTTAAGTGTTCCTTCTCCTTTTCGTAGTTTTTCCTGGGTTAGCATATACTCATGCAATTCGCATCAACAAAGACCGACTCTAATACCACTTGATCCAGGACCTTTTACTTATAGATGCATCGAAGTTACACGAAACAAATATTATTAACCATGTAACTTAAAGGGACAAAACAAAATTCGGAAATAAGACAATAAACATGCAAACCATGACACAATGATTTGATTATAGAGTTCGTCAAATTTGGACTACGTCTTCGGGCCTTGCTCAATAGTGGGGAGGCCTTATTTCATTAAGTGGCATAAAAAGAGATAAAAGTAAAAGCAACAATCTTTACAATCCTTATACCTCCAAGTTGGAAGACGGATGAAGAATGGAGAGACTGGCTTCAAAAACATATAGCACCACTGAAATCCTTGTGAAAAATCGTGCAAAAACACCTATCCAAACACCCAATTTGGATAATCGGGCCTTTTGCAACTTCTCGGAACCTCCTTGATGCTCAAGGCAAGGTCCCGACTTGCTGCCAGGTCAGGGTCTACTGCACACTATGGCTCCTGAGCTAATCAGCCAGACCTCCCCCCCTTATTCCGACACAAATGGTCTTTTATATAAACATAGCAGCGAATCCCTCAATACCCAGGAAATTTCCAACCATAGAACACATATTTCATTAAATTTGGAAAAACATTATTACAAGGAATTCACTAGAATTGAGTCTTTTTGTTATTTTGAAATTCTAGATCCACTATTTAATTCCAAATTTAATGAAATATGTGTTATAGACCAAATTAAGTAATCGGGTTTGATTCCCAATAGAGATTCTTGGGCCTAAATAAGACATGGCAACAACCTTACAAATACGGTGAAACTCCTTTTAAACTCTACGTTTAACTTAGTGGCATGACTATCGGCGTTCCCTGCAAACAACGGACAAACCCAACACCCATACATCAGGCATTCTGCGGACCCGCCAGGATTATTAAACATAATGCATAGAGTATCGAGTCATAAAGCCCTTATCACAAATCGCAACCGGTGCTTTTCATTGGCGTATCAACCCAAACCTTTGCGATAATAGTGGACCCACTGGGATTATTAAACATAATGCATAGATTATTGGGTCTGGAAGCCCCCCTCGTAAATTGCAATCGGTGCTTTCCATCAGTGTATCGACCCAAACCTTTGCGATAACATCGGACCCGCCGAGTTATGAAACATAGTGTATAAAATATTGGGTCCAAAGCCCATCGCAAATTGAAATCGGTGGATCTTAGGGTGGTTCTCCATATGACTTCTCTCACTTTGATTTGCGAATGTGATTTGATCACATCTCAACCTTGTCTCTACCCGGGGCCGATTCTTTAACACTTGCCTTTTGCGATTGCGATATGTGATTATTGCATCACAACTTTCCTAGGGTTGATTTTCCTTAAGCCACTTCTTCCTCTTGCTTCGATTTACGATATGCAGGACTAATGGAAACTTGCCACTTGGCACTTCCCCATTCACTAAGACTTTTTACATGTCATCTCCTCCTACCACCTGGACAAGTCAAAAATAAAATTTTTCTTTCTCTAACTTCTTCATATGAACTCAGAATTGAGTGTCGTTCACATCGTTGGAATCAGGATCAAAAGCACTTCAATTCGATGCTAAGTTTATCCAGATTCTACGACTTTGAGTTGTGAGCCTTCTTACCATGCCACTGGTACTTTCTGAAGATCCAGCTGGATCATAAAGCCAAAGATTTATCAGATTCATCTTGTGCCTTTTTCATTTTTGTTGTTGTCAGTTGGGCAAATAAGGTACTAAGAATATCAATCTTAACATTTTCAAATAGGTTTTTGATCTCTGTTCTTCACACCTCCATTTACAGATTTCTATATTCTAACATAGGCATCCCATGCCATGCTTCTCCCCTATGAGGATCCTCTCGAGCACCTTAAGCTGAGTTTTATTATCTCATCAAATTTCTCTTGCGATATATCTCCTTTTTCCAATAGGTTCAACATGTCGAGGCAATCATCTCTCATTCCTCATATAAATATTATTTTTAAAATTTCTGAATCCAAATCGCTATGTTTGGATCTTTGTAGATTATAATGGAATCATTCCACATAATATTTCAAGTTTCTTCTTCCTTCTGCATCATTATATATATCTCCTCTCTCAAATCTCTGGTCCGACAATAGTCATGGTATTTCGATAGAAACGTAGTCTTCATGTCTCCCCATGTCTAGATAGTAGCAAAACTCAGTCCCATAAACCATCTTAGTGTTGTTCCATTCAGAGTGCTAAGGAATAGTTTTAGCTTCCGAGCATTTGAAGTGTAGTCATAGCTCCTGCACAGAACATCAAATTCAAAAAAAAAAGTATTAGGATCTTCTACAACCAATCCTTGAAAGGATGGAAGGGTTGATAGAGGAATATTCTTCATGGGAGCTTCATTCATTATATCACTTATTGGAGAATCAAAAGTGGTAATGGTGGCATGTGCTCTATTATTGTTATAGTTATTATTATCTCCCATTGTGGATTCTCCTGATTCTTGTTCTGGTGAGTACCCTCCCAAAGATTGTTTGGGCGAATGTTCTGTGGATAAAGATTCTTGTGATGATTGTTCAGGTTGTTCTGGGGCTGGTTGTTTTACTGCACTGCTTGAATCTAGGTATTGATAAGTAAAATAATGTTCTTCTGATTCTGGTTCTTGGTGCCTCCCACTGGTTTCCCCTTGTCCTTCTAATCCAAAATCCTGGCCACTAGTCTCTCCCTGTTGTTCTTGAGTTGAATCTACAGATTTGGGAGTTTGTAGGCTAGTTTGAGGAAGGTGGGGTCCTAAAACAAAGGAACCAAATACTCTTGATTTTGATATGAGGGTAACAAAATCTTGCGGACCTGTTTTTCTTACGTCCCTATGTGAAGTTGACTACTCTCTCTCTTCTTTTTATATCAATTCTTGAATAAATGGTTTTCTCCCTATATCCATATTTTTCTTGTTCCTTTTATGACCCGTTTTTCCTGTAGATTTATTAGATTTCCTATGTTCCTTTTCTTCTTTACTCATACATCCTACACATGTACCCTATGTGTAATTATTTCACACCCTAAGTGTCTTAATCGCTACAGTGGTGAGCCCACTCAGGTATGTTAGAGTGATGTGCAGGTTCTTACATGTCATCTTACCGCTCAACATCTCTGACACTGAAGGCACCCGAAAAGGAAATTTCAAAAATTAACACACCCTATGTGTCCTAATTATCATAGTGGTGAGCCTGCTCATGTATGTTAGAGTGACGCGTAGGTTCTTACCTCTCGTCTTACCACCCAACACCTGTGCAATTAGAAACATTGTATCAAAAGAAAAATCAAGAAAAAGCACTGGCTAACTGTATCTCCAATTGCCTTCCTCGGAAACGGTGCCAAAATGTTTGTGCTATTTTCTCACTCTTTAAAATAGTTGAATCACAACCAATAATTTTCAATTAGGTTAGGTCTTTTATTTCAAAGGAGTCTGCATTGTCTGTGTCAATACATGAACAACTAGGAAATACAAGAAATGTTGTTGAACACACTTGCAATATTCTTAAAACTTTCCTATAGAAACGGAACTCACACTTGTAGGAAGTAAAGAGAACACTACAAAAATCAAACTCATTCAGAAAAGAGGAAATTCACACTTCATAAGTTTAAGGAAAGAACTAGGTGCGCCATGTATTATTAGCTAGAGTGCAACAATAATATGAAACATCATGCCATAAATATGAAAAATAGAAGTGTGTCTATTCTAGAACATATGCAACGACAAAAAGAAATTCACATCAACATCTAAGAAAATAAATATACTACTAATACTGCGATCCCTACTAAAGAGGAGGTCCCTTCCTTCCTAGCAATGAGTAGGAATGGAACGAAACTACTTAAAGATTCAACATAGGAATTGCAGAATCATCACCAAGTACTTGCTATATTAAAATAGCTAAAAGATACAAGATAAAAATATTGGTATTGTTCCAGATGTTGTCGTCCCCTTCTCATAGGATTGAGCCTTTTTATAAAGTCTTACAGAGCCCCAAAATTAGGGAACGAATCAGTCATGAGAATCTCATGATTCTCATGTTGATCGATTTAACAGAAATGAAATAAAATAGAAGTTGTTACAACCAATTTTCAATTAAAGACCTATTATGGTTACACCACTTTTTATAGCTATAACTGCTCAGATCTTTTCAACCTTCCACATAGAGTTACATCTCATGGTCTTCAACAATTATCTCTAAAATAATGGCCACGGTCTTTAACAGTTTGCAGTGTAGCAGCAACGTCACGGTGTAACAACAACTCATGATGTAACAACAACCTTCAGGGTGTAACAACAATCTTCAGGGTGTAACAACAACAATTGTTTGCCCATAGTATTTAGTAATTACAACAACACCTGAAAGAAAAACATCCAAAAGATCTCTTCCACAATTGCCTTGGTTAGTCATTCCAAAAAGACATTGTTTCTTTCGATACTTAACAGAAAATGGCATAATTAATATGTCAGAGAAAAAGATTGCTTTTTGACTAGGGAGAGTGACATTGTGCCAAGGGATTGATGGATTCAGTGAAGGGAAATGGCCAAAAATAGGGAAAAAGGTGCTTGAAATATCCTTAAATACTGCACCCAACACAAAGAATGCACACAAATTAAAGGAATTCACATTGAATATAACTTCATTCTTGTTTCTAGGATAGAGACTATAAGGATGTTTTTAGAATTTGCTTGCTCAAAATGTTTCAAAATATACCAAATGGATCTAAAGTCAACCTTTCAAAATGGAGATCTAAAAGAAGAAGTATACATTGAACAAACAAAAGGGTTTGACTTGTTTAAAAATAAATACTTTGTATGCAAATTAAAGAAGGCCATGTATTGATTAAAGCAAGATCCAAGATCTTGAAACGTTAGACTTGATCACTATCTCCGAAAACAGATTCAATAAAGGAGTTGCAGGAAGAAATATTTACATGAATATGGAGAAATAAAATATGATAATCACACTCATATACATGGATGATCTATTTTTTTGGAGTAACAATGATGAAATGAGTAAAAATTTTGCCCAGGAAAAGTCAAGATAATTTGAAATGTCAATGATTGGTGAGTTGTATTACTTTCTTGGACTTCAAGTAACTCAAACCAAAGTAGGTATGTTCATATAATAAGAAACATATCTCATGGATATTCTTAAGCAAATTGGCATGGAATAATGTGTTATTGTGAGCACACCTATGATTACATGTTGCAAGCTAAGCAAGGATGATGAATATCCTATGGTAAATGGTACTCTTTATAGATCAATGGTTGGAGATGCTTTATTATGACAACTTCATGTCTAGAAATCATTCAGGATGTAGGAATGGTGGAAATATTCCAATCATCCCTTAAGAAATCCCATATGCTAGTTGTAAAGAGAATACTCAGATACCTGAAAGGAACTCTAGATTTTGGACTATGGTATCCTAAAAGCACAAATATTACTTTGACATCATATACTGATGAAAATTGGGTAGGAAGCATTGATGATTGGAAAAGTACCAGTGGGAATGAATTCTTAAGAGGAGATTGTCTTTTATCTTGGTTAAGCAAGAAACAATCATCTATATTTCTCTCCACAACTGAAGTCGAGTACATAGTTGTAGCAGATTGTTGTACACAAATAATATGGATGAAGGAAGCCTTGAAGGATGTCAACATAGAGACAAATCATATTGTCACCATATATTATGACAATACCAATGCAGTTAACCTCTCAAAGAATCTAATCATGTATTCAAATACAAAACGTACCCCAATAAAATACCACTTTCTCTTATAACAAGTTGCAGAGAAGAACATCAATATGGAGTGTGTAAACATTGAGGAACAAATTACATAAATCTTCACAAAACCCCTACGTCAAGAAGCATTTGAATATCTTCATCGAAAGATAGAGGTCATCTCTCTTGCATCCCATTAGAGCATCCCTTTTCCTATTGATGTCAAAGGGGGGTAATATAATAGGGGGAGTAGCATGATGACAAGAGGAGAAACACAATGATAGGGGGAGAAACATATGAGAATATTGTTTTGATTAATAACAAAGGGGGATATTGTATGAAAAATTTATATTATTGTTTTCAAAGGGAATAATAGCTCAAGAATGTAGCCATATAATATTGTATAGCACTCTAGGATCTTTCCAACGAGTATCTACTTTCCTCTTAACTCCTCATCGTTAAAGAGAATTCAAATTTACAAGATAGAAAATTATATTTTTTTCTCTCTTCAAGTCGGCCTCCCTAAGAGACATTTCTATTCAAAACATGGTCAAACAAGTATAAATAGAAACTATGGTTCCTCCATTTCAATCATCCAACTTGGAAACCAAGACAAGGAGTTCATATTAGAGGTAAAGTTCATAGCTCATGAACTTGGTGGCAAGCAGGAGGAAGAATTCATCTTTGGATCTGGTTTTGGATTTTTTTGGTTGATATCTATTTATTTTTTGGAGCCTCTTGTGATAGATTCATTTCCCTCATTTTGAAGAATTTTTTGGCCTTTTGAGAATACATTCCATCCTCTTGAAACAGATTGTCCTAAACTTATGAGGTACACTTTGGCTATGAGGTAATACCTTGGCCCTGAGGCATATGGACCATAGACTCTTGCAAATCTCAACCCTGAGGAAAGTAAGTTCAAACCTATGGAATTTTTTTAGAAAATTCTGAGTTTCAGCCCTTGAAGCAATCCTCATTGAGAAAATGTTTCAAGTATTAATTATAAAGAAGTTTCGACCTTGTTTTTCAGCAAAAATCTCAGGTTTTGGAGAAAAATTACCAGAGTATGAACTTTGGTTGTTTGAGAAAATGTCTTGGTCCTTTGGAGCAAAAGTCATAGTCACCTTATGAGTAGAAGCCATGGCCACCTTAGAGAAGAAGTCTTAGTCACCCAGGAGTTGAAACCTTGATCATTTGGAAGTAGAGATATTGGACATCCTAAAGCCAAATCTCAACCTCCTAATATTTGAACTAAAACTTGAATTGTAGTAGAATTATAAAACATTTTCTAAGGGGAGTTGGATAATTTTTGAATACTTCTGTAGCAGTATATGAGGAAATGTATAGAGCATTGTTGAAGATATTTTTGAAACCTTGTTGGTGTAGCTTGATTGAAGTCATATTGGAACATACTTTAGCCACTTATTGGAGCAAAATTCCTTAAATATTCTTGGAGCAGTGTTAAATACATCCTTGGAGAATTTTTGAAGACATCTTAAAAGATTTGTTGAAGAAATTTTGGAGCATTTTTTGATTAAGTATTTCTTGTAAATTTTTGAGTTAACCAAGTTGGATCTTGGAGTTGGTGAGAGGATTGGAGTCCTCACTTTGACAAAGTTGGAGCTTGGAGTTGTTGAGAGGATCGTGGTCCTCATTTTTACCAAGTTGGAGCTTGGATTTGTTTAAGGTTGGAGCTTTGAAAAGTTCATAGATTCTATTGTACAAGTTGGAGCTTGAGTTTTTGTAAAAAAGGAATAGATTCCTCACTATCTTCATCAATAAGATTATTTTTGTTTCATTTATTGTGTTTTGTTTATAACTATGATAAAACACTTAATTGGACTAATATAACAATTGAAATATCTATAAGTTAATTTGTAGATTCTATATTCCTCATGAATTTTCTAAATCACAAGACATGAAGCTACTCTACAAATTTGCAGAAGTTAATTCACCATCTAAAATAAGAATCATATACATGCAAAAGGGAACATCACACATGCATAGAGATTTATCTAGGGGAAAGAAACTACTCAAAACCCCTTACTATCTGTATTGCATTAATCAAAGAATAGAGAAGAAATATAATACTTGCTCAATATTGAGGATACCCTGCAAGTGTATAGTATATCCCTCCACTTGACTGACTGAACCTGACCCAACACTTAGAAAATTTCAAGCCTTCATAAAATCCTATTTCCTTGTGTTGTTCCCTTTGGAAAATTCCCCTATATTTTAGGAATTTCACACCAAGGAATTATGCAATATCCTTAGGTCAATCTCTAACTGAATGCACCACCTGTACACATGGGAATATGCTACAACTAATAGTACAGTACCTTGGGATCTCCATCTCAACTGGGTAACTCGAATTCTCTGCATGAAAAACTTATTTTGGGTTGATTGATTAGTTAACTAGTTGATCACTAAGTGTGGTTGAAGTTGCACTTCCACAACTTGACCTCCACTAGTTATTTTGATAGTTAGAACTAGTTAAACTAATAATAACTCAAACTAACTGAAATGGATTTCTAAAAATTAGCAATCAATCATGTAGAACTGAAATCAAGTGTCTCCAGCTCAAATTTACTAATTTAACTGAGTGACAAGAGCCATTTCACCTCAGTTAACTACCTCTAAGTATTTTGCTGAAATAGAAATTTGAATTTTAATCTAGTTTGACCAAGGAAAAGTCAAAACTATATTTTCTTGCTGAATTTTCAACACTATGTGTTGAGAAGGTAAATCCCCTCTACGGATAGAGGCGATCCCTACTAGCCCAATAGGGGTCTAGCAACAATCACACAATGCTGCCACGCATGTTCCTAGTTACAATTAAACAAGAAGTAAAGAGCACCTACTTGGATTCCTGCGCTGTCGTTAGTCGAAGAGATGTCTCCTTCGCTCCTTCGTTTCAGCTGGTCACCGTCCTCCGCGATCCCCGCGAACGGACACCTGCACACACGAAGAGAAAGCAAACACAAGCGTGAAATCTAGTAAAAGTAACTATATGTCAGTCAGAAAAGACATAATTCACATTTATCCATTGCATAAACAAACGAGAATGGAACAATAATAGCAGTCATCTATTATTAATCAGAATAGAGAAGAGTACAACCAAATGTTCTGACGTCGATAAACTTCTCAGGAGGGATCAGTCAGCATGTATCTCAAGCATTCACCTTTGAGGATGGTTCTCCCAAGACAAACAACTCTCTCTCTCTCACACAAATGTCACAAACAAACTTCCCCAAGCAATCAATCACTTCCACTCCTAACACACCACACCTATAGCAGCAATCTGAGCACTACAAGCTCTGTACAATCCAAGCTAAGTCTAGCTATTTTCTAACTAGTTTCTAACTAGCTGCTCATGGTAATGGTGGAAGTTTATATAGGAGAAGGAGTCTCCTAAAAAGGTGGAAGGATGAGCTTATCTTCAAGGGGAGTAGTTGCAAAGGGTCGAACAGACATGCCATAGAAGGGAGTCGATATTCACAAAGCTAACAACCAAGCCTGGAGAGATCTGGAAGGCTGGTTGTTTGAACAAATTCGCCCAAACTGGATCAGCGCGGATTATATGGAGACTGCCGCGCTGTCAGCACATAACAATAACTGAACAAGTCATGTCAGCGCGGAAGGACACGCGAAAGCCGCGCTGTGCGTCATCGCGGAAAAGTGATGTTCTTCCGCGATGGCAGCGCACGAAATACACTGTGGGGCGCTGGTCATCGCGGTTATTTTAGGAACAGACGCGCTGATGCACAAAACTTTGGAAAAATGGGTGTTAAGCCAGTTCAGGGATCAAACACTTAGTGATTGTGACTTCTTGGACACAGCAGGGTGACTGACAGGAAGGCAGTGATAAATTACTGTGTAACAGATGCCCCCTAAAGCATGAAGACCGAGAGAGTGGGAGGGGTGAAATGCTTTACAACACACGCCGAACTGGAACACCACCAGGAAGTACCGAAAAATCTCTGACAATCACATACATGCAGTCTAGGCATGGGCGCAGCCATCCAAAAGACATGCGAGACTGGTCTATGGTATGGACGCAGCCACCCAGCTAAAGAGACCATAATAATGACAAGGTATGGTCGCAGCCATCCATGAAGACTCAGGTATGGGCGCAGCCATCCATCAATGAGTCATGTAATGATTATCCACAAAATCGCAACCTGGACCACAGTGAGCAAGGATCCAGGGTCTTGCGCTCCATCTCGACCCGAACAGAGTACAAGTCCACACATGTGAATACAGGGGTTGGAGTCGAACATGCATGAACATCGTCTGATTACCGGCCAATGATGAGAACCGTTAACAGACGCGAGAGGTACCACCAATAATGACAATGGCCCTCAAGGTACTATAGGTACAATCCGTAGCGTGTGAATCAATGAGCTGGTGTCGAACACCCACGGAATCATTCGATCGTAGGTCAATGATGTAAACCTTGCGTCGAACACGAGGAACCTGTTATTGAGGCATGCAGGCTCCAAGGCACCTGGAAAGAGTCTCTAAGTCACTTTCTCGGATAATGAGTTGAAGTCGACGAGAAGTGGCCTTGATCGAAGGTGGGCCATGATGATTCCCACATCATCGATACGAGACAGAGGTATAATAATTTGTGATGAGATAGCGAACGAGGTTGCTTTGTGGCAGAGGACAACTTCTCTTGAACATATAACGGCACTGTAACGGATTTGGCAGTACTTGACATCAAATGAGCAGCGGATAGGATGATGACGGCAACGAACAGATGAGAGGTCAAATAGGATATCCCAAACCCATGGAGGCTAGTGAAAACGAGATGAGATGACCCCACCCAGACACGAAACAGCGGAGTGCCATGTTCAAGAGTGACGTACTGCCGAGACGACTGTAATCAAAGTTCCATTTTCCCCACCTTTGCAGGCAGGTACCCCGATTATTTTTGGATGACAAGCTTGACGGGGATAACATATGCTTGATGTGTGTCATGTTGACAATATCCGATGTCATTGAGTTTTTAACGAGCCTGACAAAGGAAAAACTCGGCTTCTTTTCTTGTTTCGAGAGTCTGAAAAGAATGCGGAAAAGGAGACTCCAGGGGGGTCCTTTTTCGTACAGTTGTGTCTCTCGAGCCCGAAAAAGTATAAAACAATGCTCGAAAGAACCGCCCGACCATTACGATCGAGGAGTACTTTTCGTGAATAGTAACTTTGACCCGAAAAAGTAAAAAAGCGGTCAGAAGTACGTCGTTTTGGAGCCAATAACGAGTGCGAAACGACAAACACCCGGCAATCTTTTTAGTTTAAACGGTCGAAAAAAGAGCTTTAAAAGTGACCGCCTCTCGTTCCGTTAACGAGTCGAGAGGGGGACTCGGCAATCTTTTCATCTTTAAACGGTCAGAAAAGAGCTGAAAGTAGACCTCCATTTTTATTCTCTTTAACGAGTCAAAAAGGGAAAAATACTCGACAATCTTTTCATATTTTATGAGTCAGAAAAGAGCTTAAAGGTGACTCATCCTAGAGGAACGAGTGGTATAAAGGGTAGTAATTGGTTCCGGCAATGGTGGAACTGCTCAAAACATGTAGTGGTCAAGAGGCTGGCTAATAAAACCACTCATCGCTGCGGTTCCTCAGGAAAGGATAAACAACCAAGTGAGAGCATATAATCGGCCAAAGAGATGGTGGCGATGGAATGAAACAACCAAGGCTCATCTAGCAGAATTCAGCGGATAAAAATGGCAATCACGAGATGTAAATCGGGTATGGGTTCATTTTTACACAAGCTTGAACCATGGAGAACTTTGCTTGGAAATCGGGTATGGGTTCATTTTTACACAAGCTTGAACCATGGAGAACTTTGCTTGGATTCGGTTTCATGTTTACACAAGCTTGAAACGAAAAACTATGCTTGTTATAAGTTCGCATGCCCCCAGCATAATGACGCAAATCGAGGTACATGCCCCCCAAGCTTCATTGCATTCGACAAAGTGGATGGAATGAAGGTTCACTTTCGAGATCTATGAAAGACTCGACTTGTATTTTACGAGATCTTAATCAAAATACTCGATTTGGAAAGGGGATTGTTTCATTTTTTAATGAGGTTGACACAGTAAAAGAACTATCCTCATAACCCGTGTTTCATTTTTTAACGAGCTTGACACAAGATCAGGAACTATGCTCCGACACCTAGTTTCATTTTTTTAAGGAGCTTGACACAGGAAAGCGAACTATGCTCCGACCAGACCCAGTTTCATTTTTTAAGGAGCTTGACACCGGAAAGGAACTATGCTCCGACCAGACCTAGTTTCATTTTTTAAGGAGCTTGACACCGGAAAAGAACTATGCTCCAAACGTCGTGTTTCATTTTTTAGCGAGCTTGACACAAGACAAGGAACTGTGCTCAGAATGGACTTCATCATAATGAACGGGAAGTGGAGGCCCCCAAGAAAGTGGCTCCGGAGGGGAGTCCAACATCTTGGAAATCAGGACCTAATGCCCCCAGGACACTATGTACGATGGTGTCGTCACTGGGTACGGGCACGGGTTGGGTGGCCACGTAGTTGATTTGCGGTGAGGCAGATGCAACTTGTGGATGAAAACCAGGAGGGAAGGAGGAGTGCGCCGGAGGGGCTTGTGGACGAACGAACGATAATTGATCGAATGTCATGATTCTTCCATCGTGTGGAAAACAAACCACACGGAAAAGTGAAGAAACAAGGGCTCCCATGGCATACACATAATCACGACCAAGGAGAAGACTGAAGTCTAAAGAACCTTGGGTAACTGAGATGTCTATATAGACAGTCTTGCCTCCCAAAGTAATAGGAAATTGTGGAAGGATCCCTAATGGCTGACTCGTTCCTCCGTCAAACGCGGTGAGATGCGGTGCGACAGGTACAAGCGATGGGGAACCCAAAGCTCGCCAAGTAGTAACGGGCATAAGACTAACCGATGCTCCTTCGTCTAACACAGTGCCGGGCAGCGCCTTATTGCAAGCATAGGCGGTGACCCAGAAAGGCACATGGGATGGAAGGGGAGGGGCAGTCAAACGACTCCAATCAAAGGAAATGACCGAACTACTTGGTGGGGGAACCATATGGTTGCCCCCCTGCTCGGAAAGAACCGAATCTAAATTCTCCGGAGAGGTTTCAGGAGAACCTTTATCAAGCTCAGGAGAATCTGAGGAGACGAGAAGAACATGAGAATTTTGCTCTTCCGAAACAGAGTGCTTGAGAGGAGGTGAACTCGAATCAACACTCCTTCCGACCAACGGCGGGTCTGGAACAGACTGGGAACAGCCAGGTTCGGGAAGAGGGGCTTGGACAAAAGAGGAATCTGAAACAATCTCTTTGTCAACAAGGGCGCGATCTACAGTTGTAGAAAGACGCTGATAACCAGCGGGGAATGGATTCGGAGGAGCAGCAAGACTTTCCAACACAACAGAGGCTTTATCCATGAGTGGACAAAGGTGAAGGGGATGTTTGCCTTCACAAAGTCGACAGGGGATTCGAAACTTCCCTTTCTCCTTACCATTCCCAACTGATGAGGTAGCATCGCCATGATCATCAGTGGACGATGAAGGGCGGGCCGGATCGTGAGACCAAACTTCTAATACCCTGGGAATGCCGGGACAATCACGAAGCAGATGGTCCTCCTTGCATAATCGACAAGGAAACTTGACCTTCCGCGGAGGAGCAGAAGGTGACCCGACTTCAGGTGCACTGGAGTGGATAGCTGGACTTGAGAGGGGGAGTGTGTGTGTAGACTCTCCCTTAGGAGACTTCTTCTTCTTGGACTTCCTCTTCTTCTTCTTAGCCACCTGGTTATGCGAATCGAGACTTTCACCAGGCGAAGTGGAAGAGGACGACGTAGAAGTAGGCGTCGAAGGGGAGAGATCCACCTTTGGATCAACATGATGTCGTTCAGGTGGAGGGACTGACGGACTAACAGCCGATACGGTAGGGACCAAAGAGGTTGAAAACAACCACACAGGCAACCCGACAGTTAACCCTGGTAGGGACAACGTCGCCATATACGGAGCACCAACATTCCCAAGAGGAGGGAATTGTCCTGGGTTCCCATCAGAGGGGGAACCTGGGTTAGTGAATCCTGGAAAAGTTGCCATAGCAAATGAAAACGAAACCTACTCAAGCTAACGCACACAAGATCTAACAGGGAATGTTATCGTGGCCGAATAAATTTTAAGACACAAGAACCAAACTTGACCTTTTCATATTTCAGGAGTCGAGAAAAGGACGAAAAGATGACTCCAGTCTCCTTCGAATGTTTAATGAGCACGAAGTGACAAGACGCTCACAGGCACCTTTTCGTTTAGCGAGTCCGAAAAGGATCAAAAGTGACTGCTCTGGAACTCTAGGTAGAGGGTGTGCCAAACTTTTCGCAAAACCACAGAATACTTTTTAGGGTACGGGTGGTCGATCTTCGTGAATGCTGTGTTCACTGCATTGCGAATCGTAGGGCGGCCGACTCGGCTTCCTATGGATAAAGGATAAAAGCCTAGTGGGGTCTCCCTATATACGCGACGGTACGTGGGAGCGCAGTCCGTGTTAGACCACTATCGAGTCACAGAAGGAGGAATCACCCAACCTAATGTGAAACAACAGTGACTATGTTTAAAGACGCCGGAACACGTCTCTAACCTAGACCTCTAGATATTTGCGTTTAGTTCCAATGCGTTTTTAGATTCATTCGGTTCATTTTATAGTTGATCTTGAGATTAAGTTTCGATTTCAGGTCCTATCGTATGTTCTCTCACAATTACCTAGATGCAAACTACATGTCAACGAGAATCATTTTGTTTGATGAATTCTAGCTATGGAAAGGTAAAGAGATTTCAATCAAACAAAACGAACACAATCAATCAAACAGCCTAATGCAACTAAAAGCGAGGAAAGGAAACTTTTTCTTTTGAAAATGCAAATCAATGAAACATTCTTTTCCTTTTCGATTTTTTAAAAGCAAAGCCACTAGTTTGATTTTCTTTCAGTGACACAAAGCATCTAAAATAATTTGGAGGAACCGGAACACCAAGTAAACTACTTAATGAAAGCACACAAAGTTCCCTAAACATTCAACCAAAGCTTCCAAATCAAAGGAAAACAAAGGTCTGCACGAGCTATGTAATCTAAGCTCGTCAAGACAAGCAAGGATTGTAACAAGGAGGAAGCGAATGTGAACTGATCGATCCAAACAATCGTAATCTATGCTTGGTAGTGAAGAAATCGAATCAACATAAAAAGGTGGTTCAATAATCGACACTAAAAATCAACCAGCAATAAGCAGTGGAAAAGCCTCAAGCAAATCAATAAGAGGGTTGTGGATGAACCTTGAATAGACAAGTAACCCAAGCAAATGGTTTCTCGATGAAACTTCTAAAGGGCTAGGTCACATGGTCACAAGACTCACTTGAATGAAATCAAAGAGAGAGCGTCCCTTAACCAAAAGCAATCAAAACAAGCTAATGAGGGACAAGAAACAACAGGGGATAAGAAAGATTGATGAATTCAGGAGATAAAGTTATAAAAACAACTTTTAGGAATCAGCGCAAGTTTTACACTGAGCACCCGAGATGATCAAGGGTCAGCGCAACTTTTACACAGGCCACCCGAGCTGTCAGCGCGACTTTTGCCCCAAAAACCGAGATGATCTCAGAAAATCAGAGTCAGCGCGGAATTAAGCTAGAAAAACACAGTCAGCGCGGAATTAAGCTAGAAAGTTGCGCTGACATCGCGGATATACACGTCTTTTCCGCGATGATCCGATTTTCAGCGCGACTGTTAAAATTAAATCCGCGATGGAGCTCAAAAATAGTGACAGGCAAATCAAAACTCCCAAATCAAAACAGCCAATCTTTCAATCAAACAGGGGCACTTCCAGATCAACCCAGAAAACGCAAAAGATTGATAATTAATCCCCAATTTCAAAAAGAGAGCAATCAAATTCAAACACAAAGATGGACTCAAGAGACAAAAAGGCTGATCCCCAGCGGAGTCGCCAAATTGTTGAGAAGGTAAATCCCCTCTACGGATAGAGGCGATCCCTACTAGCCCAATAGGGGTCTAGCAACAATCACACAATGCTGCCACGCATGTTCCTAGTTACAATTAAACAAGAAGTAAAGAGCACCTACTTGGATTCCTGCGCTGTCGTTAGTCGAAGAGATGTCTCCTTCGCTCCTTCGTTTCAGCTGGTCACCGTCCTCCGCGATCCCCGCGAACGGACACCTGCACACACGAAGAGAAAGCAAACGCAAGCGTGAAATCTAGTAAAAGTAACTATATGTCAGTCAGAAAAGACATAATTCACATTTATCCATTGCATAAACAAACGAGAATGGAACAATAATAGCAGTCATCTATTATTAATCAGAATAGAGAAGAGTACAACCAAATGTTCTGACGTCGATAAACTTCTCAGGAGGGATCAGTCAGCATGTATCTCAAGCATTCACCTTTGAGGATGGTTCTCCCAAGACAAACAACTCTCTCTCTCTCACACAAATGTCACAAACAAACTTCCCCAAGCAATCAATCACTTCCACTCCTAACACACCACACCTATAGCAGCAATCTGAGCACTACAAGCTCTGTACAATCCAAGCTAAGTCTAGCTATTTTCTAACTAGTTTCTAACTAGCTGCTCATGGTAATGGTGGAAGTTTATATAGGAGAAGGAGTCTCCTAAAAAGGTGGAAGGATGAGCTTATCTTCAAGGGGAGTAGTTGCAAAGGGTCGAACAGACATGCCATAGAAGGGAGTCGATATTCACAAAGCTAACAACCAAGCCTGGAGAGATCTGGAAGGCTGGTTGTTTGAACAAATTCGCCCAAACTGGATCAGCGCGGATTATATGGAGACTGCCGCGCTGTCAGCACATAACAATAACTGAACAAGTCATGTCAGCGCGGAAGGACACGCGAAAGCCGCGCTGTGCGTCATCGCGGAAAAGTGATGTTCTTCCGCGATGGCAGCGCACGAAATACACTGTGGGGCGCTGGTCATCGCGGTTATTTTAGGAACAGACGCGCTGATGCACAAAACTTTGGAAAAATGGGTGTTAAGCCAGTTCAGGGATCAAACACTTAGTGATTGTGACTTCTTGGACACAGCAGGGCGACTGACAGGAAGGCAGTGATAAATTACTGTGTAACACTATGTCTCAACAAGAAATGGATTATCAACCACCCCTATCCTGCACCAATGGAACTCGAATTTTCCTCTTGACAAATCCATTGTCAAAATATTTGCATCTTGTTCCTCTGTCGAAATGTATTACAACAAAATAGTCCACCTTTGCACACAAACTCATAGATGGTGATATCAGATATCAATATCATTAGATCGATCATGAAATATAGGATTCTTAGAGAGTTTGATACAACTCTGATTATCATAGTAAATCATAATAGGATCCATCATCTGACCAAATAAACCAACAAGAATCTTTCTCATTTAGATTGCCTCACATGTTTCTTGACTTGCATCCATGTACTTTTCCTCTACTGAGTTGAGTGCCATAGATCTGTACTTCCTATTGTACCAAGAAACCATTGCTCGCCCAACAATGAAAATTCATTTTGAAGTGCTCTTCCTGTTTGATAGACTCCCAACCCAATATGCATTTGTGAATCCTTACAGATTCACTCCCTCTTTCTGTCTATACCAAAGAAGAAACTGAGTAGTGCCTAAGAGGTATCTTAACACATGCTTTGTTTCCTTCCAATACAGTTTGGTTGGATTAATAATTGCTTGATTAATTTGGTTAATTGCACAACACATCACTGGTCGTATGTCTGCCAAATACATAAGTGAAACCACAAGCTACCTGTAAATGGTAGCCTCCACTACTTCACCTAAAGTATCATCCTCTTTCCTCCAGTTTCCTGCTAGAGGAGTCTCCATAGGTGCAGTTTGCACCTATCCATGCTGAACCTTTGAAGTATCTCCTTAGCATACTTTCCCTAAGAGACAAATAGTTCCCCATCACCTTTCCATACTTCCAATCAAACGAAGTAGTGCATGAGGCCCATGTTCTTCACCTTAAACTCTCTTTCAAGGTCCTCCTTGCAAGATCTAATCAACTGGTCATCAATAATAAGGATGAAGTCATCAACATATAAAACTATAATCAATAATTTACCTTCTACCAAAATATGATAGAGGTTTGCATCTGCTTCACTTTTGGTGAATCCCAAACCAGTGAAATAACTATCAATCCTTGTGTATTAAGCATGGGGTGCTTGCTTGAGTCCATACAACACTCACTTAAGTTTTCACACATGCAACTCTCTGTCAAAGGTCTCAAACCCGTTTGTCTTCTCAATATACACCTCCTCCTTAATAAATCCATTGAGGAATGTTGTCTTCACATCCATATGGTGGATCTTCCACCCCATTTGTGCTGACAGTGCTAGAATTGACCTAATGGATGAGTACCTTGCTACTAGAGAAAAGGTCTCCTCATAGTCAATTCCCTCAACCTGAGAGAACCCCTTGGCCACAAATCTGGCCTTGTGTTTCTCTATGCTTCCATTTTTTGTATTCTTTACCTTATAAATCCATCTTGAACCAACCACTGATTTGTCTGCTAGTCTTATGACCACTTCCCAAACACTTTTTTTGACAATGGAATCATATTTCTCTACCATAGCATCAACCCATATTGGTTTCCCTACAACTTCATTTAATGAGGATGGCTCAGTCTCTACAAGATCACTCATCATAACCATGTAGCTAGTGTATCGATCCGGTCACCTCCTCTACTTGTGTTATGATGTGGGTACTTCTACATTCTCTCTAGCATCCTGCAATAATCTGTCAGCTCCCCTGGTTCACTTCCTTCCTTCTCTAGTTGCTCCACAACTTCCTAAGGTTCTTCCTTTGGATTCAAAAGCTCTTGATGAGGTTGCAACTGAATCTCCATCTCAAGAGAACACCTCATTGCCTTATCCTTATCAAATTTTTCATCCCTTCTAACTACTATCATCCTAAGGGATGGAAAGTACACATGATAATTGTGAGGTGTTTCTATGTACCCCACAAATATGCCCAACTCTATTGTTGGCTCTAGATTTTTCCTTGCTTCCTTGGAAACATGGTAGCAAATTGATAATCCAAAGATCTAGTTTCTCCCCTGAAAAATTTTCCTTTGGTGTACTCATGCCAAGAATAATGTGAGGACTCCTATTCTACAAATATACCATTGTGTTGCATGATTCAACCCACAAGTGTAGTGGTAGGCCTTGGTCATGCAACATCACCCTTACTGCTCCCACAATACTTTTGTTCTTCCTCTCAGCCACCCCATTCTATTGTGGGTTATGGGGTGTTGTCAACTCCCATAAAATTCCTTCCTTTATCAATCCTTCACACATACTCAACTCCGTTATCACTCCTGAGAGCCTTCACTTTCTTGCCAATTTATTTCTCAATAAGTGCTTTAAATTCAAAAAAATTGGAGAATGTCTAGTATTTATTCTGCATGTAGTAGATCCAACACTTCTGTGAGAAATCATCTACAAATATAACATAATACGGGTGCTTTGTAGTGGAGGCTATCGAGAAAGGTCCACAGACATTATAATGGATCCTTTCAAGGACTACATGCACCTTGTTGTCCTGATCATTGAAGGTGGCTTTTGTGTACTTCCCCAACGTACACCCTTTGCATGTATCTTGTTGCTCTAGTGCTCCTTTGGGGAGGCCTGTAAAAATATGTTGCATGATCTTCAAAGTGCCATGATGCAAATGGACAAGGCTTCTATTCCATAATTCACCGGCATCTTAGCTCTACACCTTCTATGCTTTTGTACTTAGTGTTGCACAATCTTCCATATTTAATTTGTAGAGGTTCTTCACTCGAACCCTGATCTGCTTCACTTGTCCCATGGTGATGTGTCTCAAGAAATCCTTTCCTTTTTTGAATATCACATCATAGCCACAATCTTCCAACACAACTATGAAAACTAGATTCTTCTTAAGACCCGGTACAGACATCACATAATTGAGCTTAAGAGGGGAGCCAAACTCCCCTCTCAATGTGCATCTGGAGATCCTTCACCTCCAAGTCAATTAAAAATTCTTTGTTCCCTGTCATGTGGAACGAGGTGCCACTATCCAAATACCATACACTACCCATTGATGAACCCCAATTTTTGGTATAATTTGGGCTCATTTGGCCTACTTGCTTTGCTCAAACCATTCAATTTTTATTGCTTATGCATGCATTTCTTAGTTTATTCGTGTTGTTTGTAGGAAGAAGGGTAGACATTTTATCTACGTGACTAATGCATGATGCTTTCAGGTTTTTGGCATTTAAAGGGAGAAAAAGACAACAAAAAAGGAGACAAGGAGACAATGAGGTGGCACTGCTGGTTTTTAGGAGAGGATGTCCACGGTCTTGGGGACATTCCTCGTGATTCCCACCAAGAACTCCGAGCTCCAATCCATCTCCCCACCGAGCTTAGAAGCAGCCAGCTGTTCTACAGGAACAACAGTTATAACTATTCTACAGGAACAGCAATTATGACTGTCCTACAGGATCAGCAGTTTAAACTTCAGTTGGACAGCCGAGCTCCTAAAATCAAGGACACCTGTTGGATGATCGTTTTTGCATAAGTATAGAGGCCGTAGCCTTTGATAGGTTGTTGAAACTTTCGCATTACTATTGTAATTTTTGAGCACAACTCGGTTTTTGTTCCTTTTTGTAAGCCAATTTGGCATGACATCAGATTATGAATAAAGAAGGCAGATTTTGATCTAGTTCTGAGTTTTCTCAAGGAGCTATAGCTCTCAGGTTAGGGCCCAACCTGAGAGCAATAGATCTCCTCAGTGTTGTAATGTGTTTGCATTTCGTTCCAGCACTTTGAGTTTGTTTATTTTCACATGCAATTCGAATTTATAGTTTGTTAATTTAGTCGTTTTCATGAGCATAGATAGGACTAGTTTATGGTGATTTGCTTTCAGTTGCTTAAGTTTGATAGGAGGATAGATATAATCTCTTGGAGCTCCAACAAAAAGGTTGTAAAGGCTCACTGCCATCTCTCTGTTAGGGATTGGGGTGCAGTCCATGACCAACCACCAAAAAGAAAAGCAGTTCTTCTCATCTCCATGCAAGCTGCAACATAAACGTTTTCATTGAAGATCCATTCATGAATTTTTGACATCGAACCATATCTCACTTCCACGCATAAGTTTCATTTCTTGTTTTCCATTTCTGTTCATAGGTTTCATGGCACAGTTATCATAGGTTAATGAATTTCTCGTCTTGATGCATAAGTCATTTGTTTCATTTACGCTGCTCCTTCTCAACCCATTTTCTTCTTCTTCTTCTTGATCTATCCTCAAGTCCTATTTAACCTCTGTCTCACTCATTTACCCTCCAACTCTCTCATTTCCCACATAGCTCCATCTCCTTCAACTTTCGTTGATCCCATCCTTCCAACCATCAACCCACTGCATGCACTCTTCCTCCATCTGATTTTCCTGCTCCTGAGCCATCACCAGGTCCATCTCCATCTCACTTATCCTCCCACACCACTCCAACACTTCATCATCTCCCAAAACCTCCACGGCCAATCATCCTGTAGAATTGCACAGTCTTCCTGTAGAATACTCAGAGTTTCCTGTAGAATCCCCTGCAGACATCCTGTAGGAGGCCACTCACTCGGTTGCTGAGCCTCTGAATGTGAGGAACCTCTGTGGACTGATGCTAAGGATCTCTTGGGACCTCCCATAGCCATTTTGATCTTGTCCATGCTTTCCTTCCATTCCAACCGCTCCTGCACAACCAAACCCTAATTAAAAGCATCCTCACAATAAGTCCAACCACTTAATGAAAAAATACAAAAACATGAATTTCTAGATGCAAGTAGCTTAGATGCATGTATTTCAGTTCACTGCAAGCAATGTCATTATTGGTAGCTGTTCCATTCACAGTTTTGTATAGTTAGGGCCTAGCTAGTCAAATTAGGGTTTCCTAGGGTTTCCATGCTTTATTGGTTTCCAGTTTCCTTCTGCAATTAGACTAGTCTCCTTTGAGATAGCTTTCGTCCATCATTGATAAAGCTTCTTCTGTGAGCCTATAGAAGTTGGCTTGAGCCCTAGCGGACTTGTGCCAGCTGACCAAGTGACAGCTGTGACAAGAGCTAGTAATTGTGCATACAGCACCGTCGCTTCCAAGTTTTTACGAACTACCGGGTTGATAAAATGAGAGACAGGAAGCCCCAGGAGTTGTAGCATTATTGCTACAATACTGGAGCTCACCATCTTTTTTGGCGCCGTTGCCGGGGAAGCGTCAGAGTATTAGCAATTGTTGCTTTTTCTTCTACTTTCTTACTCTTACCTTCTGCTAAGTAGTTCACTTCATTTCCATTCTGCAAAAGTAGCATAGACTTTTCCTGCTTTCATAGATTAGCATTTCCTGCTTTCATAGATTAGCATTTCCTTTCTGCAATTTCATTTGAGCAAAGTAGATTAGTCCTTTCCTGCTTTCAGTTAATTTTGCATCTTTCATAAATAGTTGTAGATCAATCTGTCTCAGTTTTGCAGGTACCAAAAGAAAAGCAAAGCAAAAGCAATCAAAGAGAAAAAGAAAGTCTTTTCCATTTCATGCCTCGTAGGAACCGAGATAGATCAGGCAAATTCCTACCAAACACCCCCACCACATCACTGAGTCACCCTTCTCTCTTCTTTGGTGACAGTGACCCAGAAGAACCTATAGGTGAACATCCTGAGATATCCAAAGATCCTATAGTAGAAGAAGAGTTAGAGACTACTCCATTTGAAGCTATGGCTGATAATAGAAGAGAATATGAGAGAATAGAAGGTGCCTTCCCCATCCGAGAGACCAATGGAGAGATGAAAATGAAAAACATTAGCCCCTCCGCCTTACCTCACTTCCATGGGTTGACCACTGAAGATCCAGATACCTTCCTGTTTGAGTTTGCTGTCCTTTGTAGAACCTATGACTATACTGAAGATGAGCAAAAGTTGAAACTTTTCCCTTCCACTCTCAAGGATGCAGCACTACGCTGGTTCATGGGTTTGCCTGGGAATAGTATCACTACTTGGGCTTAGATGCAGCAAGCTTTCAACACCAAGTACCAGGATTACTGTAGGTCCAAGGAAACAAAGGGGGAAATCTTTTGGATGTCCATGGGAAATGATGAGTCCTTAGAGGATTATGAGGAGAGGTTCCAACTAAGCTATAAGCGGGCCAGGTGCACACTTGACCCTGAATCCCTCAAGTTGGTTCTGCTCCGAGGAGTCCCTGAAGATCTCTTGGATAACCTTCACATGTTAGCTGGGGGGGATATCTACCAGCTGCCTTATGAGGACATCAAAACTGTGTTTAGAAACCACTCTAGGGCAGCTAGGAAACGAGGTAGAGGAAACCACCTCTCAACTAGTGTCCCTTTCTCCAAACATGAGCTTGCAAACCAATTAGAAGATCTTAAGAGTGAGGTGAGACAAACCATCGCCATGCAGCTTGATACATTCAGAATTCAGCAAAAGAAAGAAGAGGCTAAGAGAGCCTTGGCCGTCTTCTGTCCTAGGTGCACAAGGAGGCACCCTAAGAACGAATGTCCATTGCATTCGGTTGAAGTGTGTTTTGTTTGTGAGGAGGACCATCCTACGAATCAGTGTCCAACCTTACCTGGGTTCAAAGCCATGTACCAAGGGACCGAAGCTCCCACAGAGCCTCTCTATTACCTCAACCAAAGGAGGCCACAAGGATCTAGACCTTATCAGCAGGGGATGCAAGGGGCATCTCAAGCTTATTACAACCCCAACCAGTCAACTCCTATGCCTTCCTGGGGTCCCCCTGCTCATCCTTCATGGTCCATGCCTCCTCCATGGTCTTATCCACCTCAGTACCCTACTCAACCCACTTCTCATCCATATCACTCACATACCCAGCCACAGCCTCAATGGAATGCACCTCAGTCGGGGTGGAGGCCCCAATACAACACTCCTCCTGCCATTCTGCCTCCACCTCCAGTTCAACCTCAACCATTACCTCCTGCTCCTCCAAGGCAACCTCAAATGCCTGCTCAACCGAACCCGAACCCCAACAATAGACAGGCTCAGTAGGTATATATTGGGGAGACCTCATGTCCTACCTATGCTGTGGAGATCCAGGAGATCAATCTTAGATCTGGAAAGACTCTTCCAGATCGCCAACCTCCTCCCCCAAAGGATGAGGAAGACCATCAGGAGAGTGAACCAAAGCCTATTCCACCCTTTCCCGAGAGACTAACAACCACCACACAACCCAACCCAGAGGAGGATGAGCTTCTGGGAGAGCTCAAGCAGTTGTGTGTGAAGATACCCCTTCTCCAAGCTATCAAGGATGTGCCCATTTACAACAAACTGGTTAAGGAGAAGTGTTTCAAACACCCAGGCAGACGGAAGAAAGATGCCTCAACTATCAATGTCATAGGACAACTGTCTGACCTTATGCTAGGACAAGTCATCTGCCCAAAGTACCTAGATCCTGGAAGTCCTGTAGTAGATGTTCACATCAATGGCACCATTATCCCCCACACCTTGATTGATCTGGGGGCGGCCATCAATGTGATGACCAGGGATACCATGCTCAAACTCAATCTTCAAGGTTCCTTGAGGAATACCTCGACAGTACTGCAATTAGCAGATCGCTCCACTATGACTCCCGAAGGGATTGTGGAGGATGTCATGGTCTCCATTGATTCTTGGGAATACCCTGCAGACTTCCTGGTTCTGCAACCAAAGGCCAAGCTTACTAGATATCCTCTCATCTTGGGAAGGCCTTGGTTAGCTACTGCAGATGCTTACATAAGCTGTCGGGCAGGAAACATGACCATCAAAAATGGTCCCATGTCCAAGCAGCTAGTCCTATACCCTCCTGCCCAACCTTCTTTAGAGCATGATTTACCACTCTGGTTGGAGGAAGGAGAAGAAGACGAGGTGTATTCAGCACCTCTGTGTACCCTAGATACCACTAGAAGAAACCCCCCAACCGAGGATGACTTGATCGAGAACTTGATCCAAAACCCACCTACCAGTGCACTACCTTTAGAAAAATTGGTGGAGGATGCCCAAGCTAGCACCTTAGTGGATCTTTGTACAACCAACCCTGTCACTCCCAGAGTTAAGAATGTGGAGTTCGGCCCTGAGAGAGCCTTGAAAATCAGCTCCTCCCTATCTCCTTCCTAGGAAAAGGCGCTGTGTAGCCTGTTGGCCAGCCACCTAGATGCTTTTGCTTGGAGCTATAAGGAAATGAAAGGAGTCCATCCCTCGGTCTGTACTCATCATATATACATCAAAGAGGATTGTAAACCGGTTAGGCAACCTCAGAGGAGAATGAATCCAACCCTTAAGGACATTGTTAAGGAAGAATTGCAGAAACTGTTGGATGTCGGATTCATCTACCCCATCTCAGATAGTGAATGGGTGTCCCCTCTAGTGTTGGTTCCCAAGAAGAATGGGAAGTGGAGAATCTGTGTGGATTACCGTGAGCTGAACAAAGCTACCAAGAAAGACCATTTCCCTCTACCTTTCATAGATCAAGTGTTGGATGGAATGGCAGGAAAGAAGTTCTTCTCTTTCCTGGATGGGTTTAGCGGGTACAATCAAATCCAAATCAGCCCGGAAGACCAAGATAAGACCACCTTCACTTGTCCTTCGGGTACCTTTGCCTATCGAGTCCTTCCCTTTGGACTATGCAATGCTCCTGCTACTTTCCAAAGAGCTGTCTTAAGCATCTTCTCGGAGCTGGTCCATGATGCAGTGGAAATCTATATGGATGACTTTACTCCTTATGGGGCCAACTTCCAGGAAGCATTGTCCAATGTGGGAAAAGTCCTAGCCAAATGCATTGAGATGAACCTGTCCCTTAGTCCTGAAAAATGTGAATTCCTGATGACTGAAGGGACCGTGCTAGGCCATACCATCTCTTGCCAAGGGTTACAGATGGATCTTAACAAAATTGCTCTCATCAAGAGGGTTCCACCTCCTCAAAAGGTAAGGGATGTCCGGAGTTTCTTGGGATTAGCAGGGTACTACAGGAGATTCATTAAGGACTTCAGCAAGTTAGCCTCACCATTGTTTGGCCTATTGGCAAAAGATGTGGAGTTTAAGTGGACTGACGATTGTCAGAAGAGTTTGAATGAGTTAAAGGACAAGTTGGTGTCAGCACCAATCTTGAGAGGTCCAAACTAGGCCCTACCTTTCCACATCCACACTGATGCCTCGAACAAAGCCATAGGTGCAGCTTTAGGACAAGTTGAGCAGAAACTTCCATATGCTATTTACTTTGTTAGCAAAAACTTGTCCAAAGCTGAGCTGAATTACACTGTAACCGAGAAAGACTTCTTAGCTGTAGTCCATGCACTAAAAAAGTTCTGTCATTATATCACTGGATATCAAACATTTGTACATACTGACCATGCTGCTATTAGATATTTGATGAATAAACCAGATGTGAATGCTCGTATTATTAGATGGTTACTTTTATTGCAGCAGTTTGATCTAACCATTGTTGATAAACCAGGTAGAGAAAATGTTGTTGCTGACTTTTTATCTAGATTGGATTTGTCTGCAGATGAGGA
Source organism: Pinus tabuliformis (assembly GCA_031772625.1). NCBI lineage: Eukaryota > Viridiplantae > Streptophyta > Pinopsida > Pinales > Pinaceae > Pinus > Pinus tabuliformis. The sequence continues at coordinate 1,126,369,351 of CM062807.1, forward strand.
TGGAACAGTGGACGATCAGATGCCTGATGAACATCTGTTTGCTATTTCAGTACTCTCTCCATGGTTTGCTGATATAGCAAACTATCTTGTTTCAGCACAGTTCCCTCCACACCTATCTTCCAGAGAGAAGAGTAGAATCATCAGAAAAAGTGCCTCATTCACTTGGATCGGGAGCAATCTGTTCAAGCTTGGCCCCGATCAGATCTTAAGGCGTTGTGTAAGGGAGGAGGAAGTCTTTGATATCCTCCTCACTTGTCATGATGGGCCTTGTGGAGGGCATTTTGCAGCAAAGAGAACTGCCTTCAAGATCCTGCAGGCAGGCTACTATTGGCCCACACTTCATCAAGATGTCAGAAGATATGTCAGTCAGTGTGACCAATGCCAAAGAATGGGGAAACTGACCCAAAGGGATGAGATGCCTCTCCAACCTCAAGTGAATCTTGAGCCATTTGAGAAGTGGGGCATGGACTTTGTGGGCCCAATCAACCCCTCTTCAAGGCAGAGATCCTACATCATTGTGTGTACTGACTACTTGACAAAGTGGGCAGAGACTAAAGCAATCAAAGCAGCAACAGAAGAGAAGGTGGTCGAGTTCTTAAGAGAGAACGTCTTCTACAAGTTTGGCTACCCAAGAGAGTTGGTGACCGATCAAGGGAGCCAGTTCACATCCAACTTGGTTGAAGACTTACTGGCTCATCACAAGATCAAGCATAGGACTTCCACACCCTATCATCCTCAAGCAAATGGGCAGGTGGAAGTCACCAATAGAGCATTAAAAGGGATCTTGACCAAAGTGGTGAGCAGCAGCAGAAAAGACTGGGTAGATCACCTGGTTGAGGCCACATGGGCTTACAACACCACTTGGAAGACCACCACCGGCTTCACACCTTATGAGCTGGTCTATGGGAAGAAAGCTTTGCTGTCCATTGAGTTTGAGTATAACACTTTGAGGATGGCAGCTCAGCTGGACCTAGATCTCAGCCATGCACAGCAAGAAAGGTTATTGCAGCTGAATGGACTGGAGGAGCACCACATGCAGGCCCTCCTTCACTCAGAAGTGGTTCAACTTCAGAGGAAGGTGTGGCATGACCAACATCTCCATGAAAAGCAATTTCAGCCGGGAGATTGGGCTTTGTTGTATGATTCCAGATACAAAGATTTCAAGGGGAAGTTGAGAACCAGATGGCTGGGACCATATGCAGTGGAGAAATGCCATGACAATGGATTTTTCCTCATTCGAACCATTGATGAGGAAGCCATTCCCATGCTTGTCAATGGGAATCGATTGAAGATCTACAGGAGACCTCTCTCAAGGCAAGAGTTTATCAAAACTATGGAGAAATCTGTATTGGTCATAGAGAAGGGTTCTGCCTCTACTTTGGGCATACCCTGAAGATTTAAAAAAAAAAAAAAAAAAGAGAAAATAATAAAGATCCTTGGGTGAAAACCTCTCTGAGGCGCCCAAGGCAGGCGGTAGGGGTGAAAACCTCATTGAGGCGGCCCTATTGTCTTTCAAAAAAAAAAAAAAAGGAAAGTTTGAAAAAGATCCCTGAGTGAAAACCTCTCTGAGGCGCTCAGGGCAGGTAGCAAGGGTGAAAACCTCTTTGGGGCGCCCCTGTTATCTTTCTAAAAAAAAAGAGAAGAAAAAAAAAGGAAAAGAGAGAAAACACAATAAGCAAAATATGGTAAAAATTGCAGGTTGCAGATGCTCTATGGAGAAGAAGAAGCCCTTCAACTCACAGCTAAGGGTCCTTATCATGCTGTCAAGGAACCTCATCAGTACCTCCTCCAAGAGCACCCATGTTTTTCAAGGCATGTGCAATTTTATCATGGTTTGAATCTTCTACAGGAAGCTGCTGTCTTTCTACAGGAAGGCGCAGTCTTTCTACAGGAAGGCGCAGTCTTTCTACAGGAAGGCGCAGATTTTCTACAGGAAAGTGCAAAATTTCTACAGGAAGCTCTGTTTTCTACAGGAAACTTCCTGTAGAAGTTTGGGACGGCCAAAAATTTGTTTCAAACGGAGACCTAGCGGCTAAGGAATGGGTTGGATGCATGCATGCCACTGTTGGCACCCCTGAACATTGTTGTTACCTTGCTCCACCATCCTCGTCGCCATGCAACCAAGATCCCTGCACCAGCAAGCCAGATCAATGAGTTCTCGTGGTAAAGCCATTTGTCAAAGGAAAACAAGCACCGAGAGCTCATACCACATCCATGTCGAGCATCAGAAGCTCCGGGAGCGTGATCAGAAGGTTCTATCCATCGTCGTGCAGCATGCACCCAAGGAGGCGAGACTGTTACAAGGCACCCCGCGGGAATCCTGTAACAGTCAAACCTGCATGAGTGGATGCCATTCACAGCACCGCCATCTGAGATGAAACACGGGCGCATGCAAGCAAAACCATCCACTCCAGCGTTGGCAGCCTGTAACCACGAGCTTTCGGGTCTGTGTAAGTCGCACGCAGCAGGTATATCCGCTCACCATCGTCCGAGAACTGGAAAAATCGTGTGCAGCCGCGCAGGTAAGTGTCTCCACCCTTCCTTCCATCAAATCGCATGAATCTAACTTTGAAATTGTTTGCAAAAGCGTAAAATTGAATGGTTGAGCGGCCGTATGGCCAATCGACTGGCCACGTCGGCTAGTTAAAGTGCAATTGGATGTTTGGGTGGCGGCCCCGACAAAGAGAATGAACGGCATGCACGTGGGTACACTCTCGTCAGAAGCATGAGTTTAATAGGAAAGGCGGCGGCAAATCTGTGGGAATGAATGCAGCAGCGAGTGAATACGCAGGCGGAGGATGGATGACGTCGCCCAACGGTCCGGCGGGGACAGCTCATCCCCCACGCCAAGGATTGCGCCGATTCAAAATCCAATCGGCTAAATCATGTGCATGCATTTATCATCCAACACTTCAACTCGGATAGCTATTCTGATCTCCTCTGCACTTTGATACGCCGAGTTGTTGGCTACCAGAACACTGGTCAAGCACACCGCGAGCGCGGCCAACTACAGTCCTCCCCGAGAATTGCGCGTGGCTTCTACAAGAACGCAGTTCTACATGAGCGCAGTTCTACAAGAACGTAGTTCTACAGGAACACAGTCTACAGGAACGCAGTCATCTACAGGAAAGCGGGTGCCTCGCGAAAAAAGGTGGCCAATTAAGGAGGTAACCCTGAACTCTTAATGTAACTGGTTATTAGAAGTGGCAAGACCATCGTCCACGGTCGGGTTATAAAGATATTGGTGGGATTGTTGTTTGTTGTGCCGTTGCTACCGTTCTATAGGATGTTGGTATAAGTAGTCTGTGTTGAAATTTTGTATGTGCATGCTCTGTCTTCATAGACCAAATCTCTTTTGCATCTGCTACCTTTAGTTAAAACGACCGTTCCATCATGCCGGGTGGGTTTATAAGACGAGAGCCCACTGATTCAACTACACTAAGGAGAAACCCGGCAGTGGTAGAGCTCTTCACCAGAGCACAATGGATGCCTTTTTGTGATAAGCTGCAGGGCTACGATGATGAAGTAGCCGAGGAATTCTTGCAGGCTTTGAAGCCTAAATCCCAGACACTGGCCACAGTAAACTTCAGAGGTCTAAGCCTCAAACTCACCCCAGAACATATCAGTCGGATCACAGAACTTCCTATGGGTCTGCCGTGGGATAAAGAGGAGAGAAAGCTGAGTCAGCAGGCAAAGAAGGAATTCTTTCCACCTGGGGAAGAATTCTCGGAGGATAAAAACGAGGTGAGAAGAACAAGTCTATCACCACCTTGGAATGAAGTCAGTTTGAAAATCATGAAATACATTACTTGTGAAGGCCGGTTCAGCATCGTGTATGCATATCACTTTCGGCTACTCACTGAGTTGAGGCACCGAATTGACCTTCCTGTAGAGAAAAAACTGAGCATCCCTTATTATCTCCTGCAGTCCCTAATGGAGTGTGCTACAAAGCTAAGAGAGGGCATACCTGATCAGATAGCCCACCATGGGTTAATAAAGCTGCTTGTGGAAGATGCATTACACTCATATGAGGTCCCCCTCTCATGGGAATCCTTCTGCAATTTGACCAAAGATGGGGATATTAAAATGTTGATCGAAGAAACGGGTTCCTCTAGCAGTGAGGAACACGAAGCAGTGGCCGAAGAACAAAGGAAGAAGCATGAGAAAAAGAAGGACGAAGAAAAAGAGGGCACACCTATTCTGTCAGCAAGGGAAAAGAGGATGAAAGGCAGAATGGACAAAGCTGAGGTAGTCCACGTCAGCCCAAGTACCTCAACAGCACCTGCAACCAAAGCAAAAAGCAAAATTCAGGCAGGAAAGCAAGCAAAGACGGAGACACCTGTACCTACAGGAAAACAGAAGCAGGCTTCTACAGGAAGCCCAAAAATCACTAAGGAACAGACTTCTACAGGAAGTCCGGAAACAAACACACAGGCTCCTATAGGGAGCCCAAAACCGGTCAAGAAAGGGTCTTCTACAGGAAGCCCGAAATTGCAGAAACAGGCTTCTACAGGAAGCCCCGAAAAGGTGAAACCCAAGGAAAGAAAAGTGGATATTCTGGCACGGGAGGCAGTAGCTGTATTAGCTGGCCTCAGCACGCCACCCAAGCCAAAAGGAAAGAGGAAGAGGGAGACCCCTCTGTACTTTAAAGCTAGAAGAAGTGTCCGCATAAAGACAGGCAAACCACCACCTCAATCCAGCAGCCCGATTGTCATCGAAGATACACCTGCTTCTCCCAAGGAAAAATCACCCTCCAGGATCACAGTTACCTACGAGAAGGGGAGTCCGAAGAAAAATACATGGCAAGAGAAATTAGAACAAACTCAGCTACAGGAAGCTGAAAATGTTCTACAGGATACTCTGGCCCGGCTACAGGAAACAGAAAAAAGGGAAGGAGAAGGGCCCTCATCACCAAGGGAGGATGAGGCAGAACCACCTGAAGAAACAGCAAGAGAACATATACCAAAACCTAGCCCTTCGCCCAATCTGAATTCATATTACACCTTTTTAGAGGCAGGCAAAATCATACCACAGAAATTCACTGTACCTCTATTTTTTGAACTAGAGAAAGAAAGAGTCTGTTCCCACACATGGATGCAAATCGCCAAATCAAAGGGGGTGGCGGACATAGGCACTCTACAGGATCAACTCAGGGAGGTCAAGAGCGAATTCTCCATGGCTAAACATGTGGCTAGTTGCCAGCAGGCGCTTCTACAGGAAGAAAATCAGAAGTTACGGTTGCAGCTACAAGAACTAAAGGCAGGGGCAGGGACATCCTCCAAGGACATCACAAATGAACAAGAAGGCAAAAAGGAGCTGACCACCAGTCTCGAAGAGCCAATGACACTTCTACAGGAAGCAGAACAGCAGACAAGAATTGAAGTGGAAGCCTTAAAGGAACAGCTGCAACAAAAGGAAGCACAATTGGCCTGCATGGCCAGTTGGGCCATGGAAGCAATTCAGTGCAGAACGCCCGCTAAATCCTATGGATTGTTTTTAAAGGATCAATGGCTTCAGTTCCAAATAAAAACCTTGGCCCAAAGAGGTAATGCACACATCCAAAACCCACAACAATTTTCTGAATTATGCACTACTAGTTCGGTAGAAGACAAAGCCAAATTGGCAGAGTTTTACCTCCACAACTTGGCTTTGCCTAATGAAGTCTCATGGGATCCCAACATTGCCTTGGGTGATATGCAATTGATGGCCCTCGCCTCATGGTTAAACCATGAAGAACAAAGAGCAGCTGAAGCAAAATCGGTCATGAACCGAGAAGTGAGCGAACCACTGTTCATTAGGTCGGAACTAGAGGACCCGGTGGCACTCATCTCAACCCACCAACAGTTGGCTATGGATCCCACAGCTTCCTTGAGGTTTATGGACCAACAAGCCCAGGCCATAGCTCACTTTCAAGACATGGAATGGTTGTTGGGAGAAAGTGTTGCCCAGGCTTGTGCACGCAGATGGAATACCATGGTCCACAGCTTGAAAATCCGAGAGTACCATACCCCCATCCGGATGAGAGAAGCTTTGGCAAGGGTTGACCTTTACAAGAAGTCCATACAAAGCCTCCAGGCCAGCTGGATTGGCCTCAAACTCAGCCCACCACTATTGCTAGGATTGACTGAAGGAAATACAAAGGAAGATGACAGTCAACAATGGGAAGAGGTAAACAGAAAAGCAGGGTTTCACATCTACAGAGAGGACACTACCACAGAGCCTTGGGATGCAAGAGAAGTAGTGAAAGCAATGAAAGATGAGGACTTGGACTAAGTTTCTCAAGGATGAGCAAATAGTTTAGCTGGGGGGTGATGATGAGCCCCAATTTTTGGTATAATTTGGGCTCATTTGGCCTACTTGCTTTGCTCAAACCATTCACTTTTTACTGCTTATGCATGCATTTCTTAGTTTATTCATGTTGTTTGTAGGAAGAAGGGTAGACATTTTATCTACGTGACTAATGCATGATGCTTTCAGGTTTTTGGCATTTAAAGGGAGAAAAAGACAACGAAAAAGGAGACAAGGAGACAATGAGGTGGCACTGCTGGTTTTTAGGATAGGATGTCCACAGTCTTGGGGACATTCCTCGTGATTCCCACCAAGAACTCCGAGCTCCAATCCATCTCCCCACCGAGCTTAGAAGCAGCCAGCTGTTCTACAAGAACAACAGTTATAACTGTTCTACAGGAACAACAATTATGACTGTCCTACAGGATCAGCAGTTTAAACTTCAGTTGGACAGCCGAGCTCCTAAAATCAAGGACACCTGTTGGATGATCATTTTTGCATAAGTATAGAGGTCGTAGCCTTTGATAGGTTGTTGAAACTTTCGCATTACTATTGTAATTTTTGAGCACAGCTCGGTTTTTGTTCCTTTTTGTAAGCCAATTTGGCATGACATCAGATTATGAATAAAGAAGGCAGATTTTGATCTAGTTCTGAGTTTTCTCAAGGAGCTATAGCTCTCAGGTTAGGGCCCAACCTGAGAGAAATAGATCTCCTCAGTGTTGTAATGTGTTTGCATTTCATTCCAGCACTTTGAGTTTGTTTATTTTCACATGCAATTCGAATTTACAGTTTGTTAATTTAGTCATTTTCATGAGCATAGATAGGACTAGTTTATGGTGATTTGCTTTCAGTTGCTTAAGTTTTATAGGAGGATAGATATAATCTCTTGGAGCTCCAGCAAAAAGGTTGTAAAGGCTCACTGCCATCTCTCTGTTAGGGATTGGGGTGTAGTCCATGACCAACCACCAAAAAGAAAAGCAGTTCTTCTCATCTCCATGCAAGCTGCAACATAAACGTTTTCATTGAAGATCCATTCATGCATTTTTGACATCGAACCATATCTCACTTCCACGCATAAGTTTCATTTCTTGTTTTCCATTTCTGTTCATAGGTTTCATGGCACAGTTATCATAGGTTAATGAATTTCTCGTCTTGATGCATAAGTCATTTGTTTCATTTACGCTGCTCCTTCTCAACCCATTTTCTTCTTCTTCTTCTTGATCTATCCTCAAGTCCTATTCAACCTCTGTCTCACTCATTTACCCTCCAACTCTCTCATTTCCCACATAGCTCCATCTCCTTCAACTTTCGTTGATCCCATCCTTCCAACCATCAACCCACTGCATGCACTCTTCCTCCATCTGATTTACCTGCTCCTGAGCCATCACCAGGTCCATCTCCATCTCACTTATCCTCCCACACCACTCCAACACTTCATCATCTCCAAAAACCTCCACGGCCAATCATCCTGTAGAATTGCACAGCCTTCCTGTAGAATACTCAGAGTTTCCTGTAGAATCCCCTGCAGACATCCTGTAGGAGGCCACTCACTCGGTTGCTTAGCCTCTGAACGTGAGGAACCTCTGTGGACTTATGCTAAGGATCTCTTGGGACCTCCCATAGCCATTCTGATCTTGTCCACGCTTTCCTTCCATTCCGACCGCTCCTGCACAACCAAACCCTAATTAAAAGCATCCTCACAATAAGTCCAACCACTTAATGAAAAAATACAAAAACATGAATTTCTAGATGCAAGTAGCTTAGATGCATGTATTTCAGTTCACTGCAAGCAATGGCATTATTGGTAGCTGTTCCATTCACAATTTTGCATAGTTAGGGCCTAGCTAGTCAAATTAGGGTTTCCTAGGGTTTCCATGCTTTATTGGTTTCCAGTTTCCTTCTGCAATTAGACTAGTCTCCTTTGAGATAGCTTTCGTCCATCATTGATAAAGCTTCTTCTGTGAGCCTATAGAAGTTGGCTTGAGCCCTAGCGGACTTGTGCCAGCTGACCAAGTGACAGCTGTGACAAGAGCTAGTACTTGTGCATACAGCACCGTCGCTTCCAAGTTTGTACGAACTACCGGGTTGATAAAATGAGAGACAGGAAGCCCCAGGAGTTGTAGCATTATTGCTACAATACTGGAGCTCACCATCTTTTTAGGCTTCCCCGACAACGGCGCCAAAAAGATGGTGAGCTCCAGTATTGTAGCAATAATGCTACAACTCCTGGGGCTTCCTGTCTCTCATTTTATCAACCCGGTAGTTCGTACAAACTTGGAAGCGATGGTGCTGTATGCACAAGTACTAGCTCTTGTCACAGTTGTCACTTGGTCAGCTGGCACAAGTCCACTAGGGCTCAAGCCAACTTCTATAGGCTCACAGAAGAAGCTTTATCAATGATGGACGAAAGCTATCTCAAAGGAGACTAGTCTAATTGCAGAAGGAAACTGGAAACCAATAAAGCATGGAAACCCTAGGAAACCCTAATTTGACTAGCTAGGCCCTAACTATGCAAAATTGTGAATGGAATAGCTACCAATAATGCCATTGCTTGCAGTGAACTGAAATACATGCATCTAAGCTACTTGCATCTAGAAATTCATGTTTTTGTATGTTTTCATTAAGTGGTTGGACTTATTGTGAGGATGCTTTTAATTAGGGTTTGGTTGTGCAGGAGCGGTTGGAATGGAAGGAAAGCGTGGACAAGATCAGAATGGCTATGGGAGGTCCCAAGAGATCCTTAGCATCAGTCCACAGAGGTTCCTCACGTTCAGAGGCTCAGCAACCGAGTGAGTGGCCTCCTACAGGATGTCTGCAGGGGATTCTACAGGAAACTCTGAGTATTCTACAGGAAGGCTGTGCAATTCTACAGGATGATTGGCCGTGGAGGTTTTGGGAGATGATGAAGTGTTGGAGTGGTGTGGGAGGATAAGTGAGATGGAGATGGACCTGGTGATGGCTCAGGAGAAGGAAAATTAGATGGAGGAAGAGTGCATGCAGTGGGTTGATGGTTGGAAGGATGGGATCAACGAAAGTTGAAGGAGATGGAGCTATGTGGGAAATGAGAGAGTTGGAGGGTAAATGAGTGAGACAGAGGTTAAATAGGACTTGAGGATAGATCAAGAAGAAGAAGAAGAAAATGGGTTGAGAAGGAGCAGTGTAAATGAAACAAATGACTTATGCATCAAGACGAGAAATTCATTAACCTATGATAACTGTGCCATGAAACCTATGAACAGAAATGGAAAACAAGAAATGAAACCTATGCGTGGAAGTGAAATATGGTTCGATGTCAAAAATGCATGAATGGATCTTCAATGAAAACGTTTATGTTGCAGCTTGCATGGAGATGAGAAGAACTGCTTTTCTTTTTGGTGGTTGGTCATGGACTGCACCCCAATCCCTAATAGAGAGATGGCAGTGAGCCTTTACAACCTTTTTGCTGGAGCTCCAAGAGATTATATCTATCCTCCTATCAAACTTAAGCAACTGAAAGCAAATCACCATAAACTAGTCCTATCTATGCTCATGAAAACGACTAAATTAACAAACTGTAAATTCGAATTGCATGTGAAAATAAACAAACTCAAAGTGCTGGAACGAAATGCAAACACATTACAACACTGAGGAGATCTATTGCTCTCAGGTTGGGCCCTAACCTGAGAGCTATAGCTCCTTGAGAAAACTCAGAACTAGATCAAAATCTGCCTTCTTTATTCATAATCTGATGTCATGCCAAATTGGCTTACAAAAAGGAACAAAAACCGAGTTGTGCTCAAAAATTACAATAGTAATGCGAAAGTTTCAACAACCTATCAAAGGCTATGGGCTCTATACTTATGCAAAAACGATCATCCAACAGGTGTCCTTGATTTTAGGAGCTCGGCTGTCCAACTGAAGTTTAAACTGCTGATCCTGTAGGACAGTCATAATTGCTGTTCCTGTAGAACAGTTATAACTGTTGTTCTTGTAGAACAGCTGGCTGCTTCTAAGCTCGGTGGGGAGATGGATTGGAGCTCGGAGTTCTTGGTGGGAATCACGAGGAATGTCCCCAAGACCGTGGACATCCTCTCCTAAAAACCAGCAGTGCCACCTCATTGTCTCCTTGTCTCCTTTTTCGTTGTCTTTTTCTCCCTTTAAATGCCAAAAACCTGAAAGCATCATGCATTAGTCACGTAGATAAAATGTCTACCCTTCTTCCTACAAACAACACGAATAAACTAAGAAATGCATGCATAAGCAGTAAAAAGTGAATGGTTTGAGCAAAGCAAGTAGGCCAAATGAGCCCAAATTATACCAAAAATTGGGGCTCATCACCCATCATTGTGCTTTACATGCATGCAATGAAGGTAAAAGAAAGTACAAACTGTGAAGCCAAGGCTTCGCCCTCTGCTCCATCTATTTGTTTCTTTCTTACCTTCTTGTGTGGACACTTTGTTGCATGGTGCCTGAATTCATGACAATGAAAGCACTTAATTTTGGACAATTCTTTCTTCATTCTCCCTTGACTCGAAACTACTTTGGATTGGGATCTCTTCCCTTTCCCTTTCTTTTCCTTTCCAACCAAGGCATAGTTCTCCTCATCCTAACCCTTGGATGGGGTCTCGTCTCTTTTGTTCCACCTTATCTCCTCCTATACCAAATCAGACTACAAGCCTTCATGATTTGTGAGCCTCTCCCTCTCATTCATTGAATCTTAGTAGTTGTGACAGCTCTTGGGAAGGCCTAAAAGGGCTCGGTTCACTCAGTCTTCCTCCACTACAGTAACACCAACTTGACCAAGTTCATCATGACACTTCATAAACCTGCTCAGGTACTATGGAATGGTCTCGTTCCTTTGCATATTGTTATTTTGAAGCTTGTACTTGAGTGCCAATTTCTTGTGGTCACTACTATTTTGGAACAAATATGTCAGCGCTTGCCACATTTCATATGGAGTCTCTTTCCCATGGATATTAGAAACATTATGGTCTCGTACTCCCTCTAATATGATAATCCTTGCCTTGGCAACACACTTCTTCCAATTTGATATATTCTGAGCATCAACTGTTGCTAGTGTTAGAATATCATTATCAATTAATTCCTTCAACCCATTATCCTCCATTTCTGTCTCCATGCGGTCCTTTTATGCAACGTAATTTGAGCTTCCCTCAAGCGCATACTTGAGGCTTAGCCCATTGAAATCCATCTTCTCAGTCCTGAAGAAAACCTACAACCTAATCTACATCCTCGAACCTCATACAATTACAACTTCGAAATATGTGCTCTATAGTGATTCCAGATCTGATACCATGTAGAAGTTAATGTGTATATTCAATATTCCTCATGAAATTTGATAAATCACAAGACTTGAAGCTACTCTACTAATCTGCAGAAGTTAATTCACCATCTAAAACAAGAATCATAGACATGCAAAAGGGAAAATCACACATGCACAGATATTTATCTAGGGCAAATTAACTTCTCAAAACCATTTACTATTTGTATTGCATTAATCAGAGAAAATAGAAGAAATACAATGCTTTCTCAAGCCTGAGCACACCCTGCAAGTGTATAATATATCGCTTTTATTGACTGACTAAACCTAGTCCAACACTTAGCCAATTTCAAGCATTCCCAAGCTCCTATTTCCTTGCACCATTCCCATGGGAAATTTCCCCTATTTTTAGGAATTTCACACCAAGGAATTGCACAATAGCCTTAGGTCAATCTTTGACTGCATGCACCACCTGTACACATGGGAATATGCTACAATTGATAGTCCACTACTTGGAATATCCATCTCAACTAGGTAACTCGAATTATTTACATGCAACAATTATTTTGAGTTGATCGATCAGTTAATTGGTTAATCATTAAGTGTGGTTGAAGTTCCACTTCCACAACTTGACCTCCACTAGTTCTTTTGATAGTTAGAACTAGTTAAACTGACAATAACTCAAATTAACTGAAATAGAGTGCTACAAATTAGCAATCAATCATGTAGAACTGAACTAAAGTGTCTCCAAATTGAATTTACTGAATTAACTGAGTGACAAGAGATATGTCACCTGAGTTAACTACCTCCAAGTATTCTGTTGAAATAGAAATTCAAATTTTGAACTAGTTTGACCAAGGCAAAGTCAAAACTAGATTTTCTTGTTGCATTATTAACAAAATAAATATTGATTCACCCCCCATCTAATTATTTTCAACATTTAAAACAACAAGGATTCCAAATAGAAAGTGTTGATGGCAACCTATATATAAATATTGAATGATACAACTTGATAGTCATTGAACTATATATCGTAGATATCATCTTTGGAAGCAATGATGACATATTGAGTAAGTAGTTTGCCAATGATATGCAGAATGAGTTTGAGATCTCCTTACTTGGTGAGTTTAATTACTCGAGATATCTCATAAATATGATGGCATAGTCATTTCTCAAACCAAGTGCATCAAATAAATGTTGAAGAGATTTCAAATGGAAGACCATAAACTAATTACCACTACCATGGTGATTGGTTGTAAGTTGAGCAAGGAAGATGAATCTAAAGAAGCATAACAGAGACTCCATAGATCAATGATTGGTGGCCTATTGTATGTGGAAGCCCCGAGACCATATGTGATGTAGGAAGTTGGACAAGTGGAAAGATACCAAGAAACACCAAAAGAATCCCATGTTGTAGCAGTGAAAAGGATCTTCATATATCTTAAGGGAACAACAAATTTTGTCTTAGGGTATCTGAACTGGAATGAACTTACTATGACATCCTATAAAGATAAAAATTGGGAAGGAAACATTGATGATCATAAAATAACCAATGGAGTAGCCTTCTATCTTGGTGATTATCTCGTATCATGGTTGAGAAAGGAGTAGTATTCAGTCTCCTTGTCCACAGTAGAAGTAGAATATAAGTTAGAAGTAGCATATTTTACTCAGGTTATCTGGATGAAACAAACTCTATAGGATCCCCATGTGAAGTTTGATGAGCCTTCTATGAAAAAACAAATTCTATAAGTCTCTCCAAAAATCTTGTCATGCATAAAAAAAGTGCTTTCCTATTAAATACCACTTTATTTGGAACATGTTGCATAGAAGTATATCAAGGTAGAGTGCATTGGGACAAAGGATAAAATAACTAACATCTTCCCCAAATCTCTACCTCAAGAGACCTTTGATTATCTTCGAAAAAATATTGAGATTCTACCTAGTTCACATTGATATGTATTCCATCAATCCAAGTAGACAAGGGGAGAAAGACATGTTGCAAGAAGAGAGAGGAAGATATCTTGTTAGAGGGAGTCACCATTTTCCATTGATGTCAAAGGTGGAGAGAAATTAGGAGAGGAATATCGAAGGCATGGAGTTAGTGGGAGAAGCAGTTGCATGGGGTGTAGATGTGGTGCCATCAATGACAAAGGAGAAGATTGTTGGATTTTGGTTGTCATTGATGTCAACCAAAGCAACATACAGAAGAAGCCCACCTTTTATGAAGAAAATGACAGGGAAGATCAATGTTTTTGGGTTCAGTACAATATTCATTTGATTCTCGTTGTCATGTCAATTCCAATGGTAGAAGAGATATTTTTAGTCAAAATTGGAGCCCCAATGTATTGTTAAGTTTTCCCAATAAGAGATGTTAAGGGCAACTTGTTGATTGGTTTATTAGTGGCATTTATTCTCAAGAAATATAATAGGCCTATTAAACCCTAAAATAAGGACTATCATAGCCAAAGTATCCTTGCAAAATAGGACTCTGTCAAGGGAAAAATAATTAAAAATTGGAATTCAAGTCAACCTCCAAGGTAAATTAAAATTGGCTCCATAATTTTCATTTTAAAAATTCAAAATTAAGTTAAGGTTGCCTTTCTTGGGTCCTTGATTTTTGAAATGGTAAGTTTTGGATAGAATCTAGTGGTAGAGAAAGGAGAAAGTGAGAGCCAGAAATAAGCCACTCTGGAAAGATTAAATTTGGTCGAAACTGTCAACGGAAAGGAAAGAACGATAACTAGCAAAGTTAGTTGGAATTTTTGAAATTAGTAATCAAGTGTGGAAATAGGTTAACAATATCAAGTGATTTGAAATGAGGAAGGATATCAATAGGCAGAAACTATAAAAGAAGCAGCAAGGTAAAGGAAAAAATGGGAAGAATAAAGGAAAGGGACGAAATGCTACTAGATTTTAGTCTCACACTAGGATCCATCTCATTGTATATGATAATACAAATATGTTGAGATCTCAATTATTATCTTAGAATGTAAATAATTTATATGCTAAATAATTTAATCTAAGATTTTGGTCTTTGTTTCTATAATAAAAGGATATATGTTATAGGAGAATTCCATGTGTTGTGTGTGTGTTTGGATCCACTAAAAAAAATTATTTCTTCAAATGTATGTGCAACATTTGAATAATTGTTGATTAATTTGAATGGATGATGGGTTATGTGATCATTATTTCTATTTTCCTTTATCTATAAAACCCCTTTCATCTTCTAAAGTATTGACAACGCTTCGGATGATACTTTCTTCCCATGCGGAAGATCGAAAATGGTAGCACTAAGCTATACTATGATGGAAACCTTTGTTGACACCCTTATGAAGAACTCTAGGTCTCTGTATTAATTTTTTGCCAACAAATGGTTATGTTGTAGGGACCCAAAATCTAGTTGGGGTTTTAGGTAATGGTGACTAGGACCTTCAAGTGTATCATTCAAGAATGGTGGAAATAGAAGTGTCATTCTTTTATTTACTAATAGGAACAACTACGATAGAAGAAGTTGGACTGGATTGAGAAGGAGATACTTTTTGTTGAACCTATCTATGACCAATACAAAATATTTTGGGTTGAGTTCCCTGAGTAATTGTATTAGTGGCTAAGAAGGTTGTGGGATTCCCTAAGAGATCAGAGTGTTGGTATGCTTTATAGAAACTGGACTAAAAAAAATCTATCCACATCACATTGCTTGGGTCATGAGCTTACCAAATCTGTTAATTTATGGGTGCAAGCTACTTTAGATGGATATATCATTATGTTTTCCATAGATAACTGTCAATTATTTTATAAATTGGAACCATTATTCATATTTGGCCTAATATGAAAATTGTTAAAAAAATCTCCTTTGTGGATTGAAGTTTTGATGGTAGAGGAAATATTGCTACCATTTCCTCCACATAGTATGGCATCTTAAAACCTCACACATGGGGGGAGAGGATCTTGAGGAGGATAATGACTTGTTGTGGAAGTTGAGAAAGAAGTTGCAATGGATGGGGAAGAGAAGTAGAATGCACGATATTTCAGGTTAATGAGAAGGGTGCGTATATCTGAAGAGTGGAGAGAAAGAAAGATGTGAGATATTAGGAGATGAAGAAGAGAGATGTAGAAGATACAGGAAGTGTTGTCCAGCCCAAAGTTGCAGAAAGATGGATTGAGGAGAGATGCAAGCTCTAGAAATGGATAGGGAGCTAGAGGAGGTGAATGAGGGGAGAAAATTTACCAAGATGATGATGACCACCAAAAATCATATGAAACCCAAACTCCAGACCTCAATACTGGGGTGAATGATCCTGGTACCCCTGTAGATGTGGAGATGCATTTCGTGATGTGTAGATTCATGTTCTATGAGGATGATCCTTCCCTAAGAGTCAATTATCTACAAAGAAACATGGTAGGTTCTCCTCTATCCCTTCCCTTGGTATTGTATCATAATTTGAGAAGGTTCCTTCCTAAATTCATTAGAACTTTGAATTTCTGTAAGGTAAATACAAGTGGCAATTCTTCTAATAGTGGTCAATAATATTTGGGTAATATTTCCCAAATTGGTTCACAAGGGCTTGTTTTGGTTTCTTCTATTTTTATTCCAATGGCTAGCAATGTTGTTGGCTCCTTCACTTGGGACCCTAAATTCCACAACCAAGGTGATCAAGACATGGAGCAGCACTAGTATTTGTGCAAGGTCATATGGATGTTAATTTGGTAGCTCAGGGAAAAATTCCCTTCTTTGGACAACCTTCCTCATCAAGAAAGACCCCTACTAGCCCTTGGAAGAATTTAATTTGGTCAAGGAAAAAATATAATTTTTAAGGTAAAACCCTTATGTGTACAAAAATACAAGTTGGCCTAGGCAAGATAATTCAACTCCTAAGGCTCATATAAATAGAGCATATGTCATATCACTTTGGAGCATCATCAACATCACACATCATATATTCTTTCTCTTATTTGGATTAATTCGTACAGGTTTGCAATTAGAGGTCTAAGCTAACACGTTTGAAGGGAAGGAAGGATATTTTTTTTTTACCAGCATAGATGTGTTGGCCAATAAGGAAAAGGCTTTGTTTTACTTGGATTTTGACTTGTTCTTGGAGGCCGAGTTGACTAGGATTTCGACTGAAGTTTTCTAGGTAGTTCGACCAAGGTTAACCACAGGCTTTGACTCAAGTTGGCTATAGAAATTTTGAGGTTTGATCGCAGGCTTTCTCTCTTTTTTGACCAAGTTTTTGGACGTTGTTTTGGCTAGGTTTGAATAAGTTTGGAAGGTTGCGTTCTTTAACTATTGACTGAGCTAATTTGGAGGGATGTTGACAGTTGACTTTTGGACTTGTTAAAGCATCATTTGTTATTATTATCTTTGACAGAAATTGTAGGTTTTGACTTTGGATCAGATTTGACTTTTGGGCTCATCTTTCATTGGACATTGCTTAGTTGAACTGAATTGTCAAATATAGATGAGAGGGAGACTAATCTAAAGATAATTCTTGGTGACAACTCTACTTATCTTGTAAATATTGGTTCTGTCACATTTCATTTGGATTATGGGGAAACCATAATTCTTCATGATGTTATGTATGCACTAGAATTAAATAATAACCTTGTATCTATATCTACTTTGGAAGACAAAAGGGTGAGAGCTTCCTTCATAAGAGATAAGGTCCTCCACTAGCCTATGGAATCTCACATGAGGGATGCATTCACTTTGGGATCTAGAATTGAAGGACTCTATAGAGTCAATGGAAGATTGTTGCGAGCAATGGCACATGATAAAAATCATCAAAGTGAGCTATGGAACTGAAGCTTTCCTCATCTACACTATGAAGCCCTACCTCAAGTAAGAAGGATGGTTTCTGGAATCCCTTAATTTCAAGCTAACTATGATGGGGTATGTTTGAGATGTGCCAGTGGAAATAAGTCAAGGGGACCATTCCCTTCTAGAAAAATTAGGACTAGTGATATTTTACAACTCATTAATTCTGATCAATGTGGACCCATGTCAGTAAAATATTTTGGTGGCTATCTATATTACATAATATTTATGGATGACTTCTCTCAGAAGACATGGATATTCTACTTGAAGAATAAGGACGAAGCATTTTATATGTTCAAGGATTTCAAGGAACTGATAAAGAATCAACTAGGGAAAGGATCAAGGTACTCAGGTCTGATAATGGTGAAGAATAAACTTCGAATGAGTTCATTGACTTTTACAAGAAGGTTGGAATCGAGAAGGAGATCGTTGTACCTTATAATCCCGAGTAGAATAGTGTGGCTGAAAGAAAGAACAAGACCATCATGGAAGCTTCCCAAACCATGTTGCATGATCAAAAGATTAAGTACCTTTGTGGAGAAGCCACTAATACAAAAATATATGTTCAAAATAGGATTCCTCATCAAGCCCTGGGTGACAAGACTCCCAAAGAAGCATTCACATGTGTGAAGCCCAATGTTGGACATATGAGAATATTTGGTTGCCCCATGTACTTTCATGTGCCAAAGGACAAGAGGAACAATACGGAAGCCACTGGAAAGAAAGGTACATTAGTTGGATATTGTGATAATTATAAATCTTTTAGGATATATGTGCATGTTCAAAGGAATATTGAGTTTAGTAGGGATGTGACTTTAGATGAAGATGCTGCCCTTGGAAAAGCAAGGGACATTCCCCCACCTCCTCCTTTTGACAAGAAGGATGATGACATAGACCTACTAGAAGGTATTTTTATGCTTGAACCTAAGAAATATGTTGATGATGATCCCATGGAACCTATGGACCCTTTGGATCCTCCTCCATGTGATCCCCATGCCAAGAAGAGACAGTTTGGCTTTGTATAATTCACGGGATGTTAAAATACATGTTGTTGCCAAAGGAACCTTCCTAGAAACTAAGAAGCCATGCCAATAATAGAGATATGTTGTGGCTATGTAGGTTGAACCACACACCTTTGAAGAAGCACTGAAAGCATAGGTTTGAAAAGATGATATGGTTGAAGAATATGAATCTATTTCAGAGAATGACGTGTAGGAAGTGGTTCTGAGACCCAAAGGGAAGTATATTGTGACTTCTAAGTGGTCGTACAAGATCAAGCATGGAGTTGATGGAAGTATTGAGAAATATAAGGCGAGGTTCATGGCTAGAGGTCTCTCCCAGAAACAGGGAGAAGATTATGATGACATCTTTGTACCTATTACCACCTATACTAGTATTAGATATATTGTTGCTCTTGTTGTTAGTCAAGGATGGATTCTTCACCAGATGGATGTGAAGATTACATTTATTCATGGCATACTCTAGGAAGAATTGTATGTTGATAAAGCACAGGGTTTTAAGTGCATGATAGGAAGACTTACGTTTTCAGGTTGAAGAAGGAACTCTAAGGATTGAAGCAAGCCCCCAGAGCTTGGTATGCTCATAATGATAGCTACCTAGTGAAGCTTGGATTTATAAGAAGCAATGTTGACCCAAACCTATACTTAAAAGTGGTCCAAGATATTCCCCTTATTTTGGTTTTATGTGTTGATGAGTTATTCTTGATAGGTAGTGAGCCTCAGATGCTCAAGTTTAAGAGGGAGTTGGCCTCTAAGTTAAAAATGAAAGAACTTAGACTGATGCATTATTTTCTAGGCTTAGAGATGTGGAAAAGACTTTGTGAGATTTTCCTTTCTCAAGGAAAATATGTTGTGAAACTATTGGAAAGATTTGGAATGGTAGAATAGAATTCCATGGCCACAATGATAGAGATTAAATTCAAGAAGTTATGTGGAGATGTTGTAGGACTTGACTTGTTGAATCCCTCCGATATTGAAAGTTGATTGTGGAATTGATGTTCCTTGTGAACACCCGTCTGGACATATGTTTTGGAGTTAACACCTTGATTCAATTCATGAATGAGCCTCTTCATGCAAATTAGATTGATGCCAAGCATGTGTTGAGATATTTGCACGAGAAAATTAATCTTAGTTTGATATATACTACGAGAGATGTGAGACTTCATGGGTACATTGATGCTGACTCAGTCAGAAACGTTATAGATAGGAAGAGAACATCAAGTTTTTTCTTTAGTTTGAGTTCTTCCATGATATATTGGATGAGCATGAAGTAGGAGTTTGTTTCCCTTAATATGGTCAAGGCAAAGTATATTGCTGCTAGCATGGCTATATGTGAGGTAGTCTGGTAATATATTTGGAGATTTGTTTGAGCATGTTATTGATACAACAATGATATATTGCAACAACAAGAGTGGGATCCAATTGGCAAAGAATCTTGTGTTTCAAAACAATTCCAAGCATACTGAGATTAAATATCACTACATATAGGACATGGTGGAGAGAGCAGTTGTAATACTCCATCATATTTTGACTACGGAGAAGATACCATACATACTCACCAAGGATTTTCCAAAATGTAAGTTTTTGGTATTCACAGAGAACCTTGGACTAATGGATGTGAAACTCCCGAGTCAGGGTCCCAACTAATCAAGGACATTGAGATATGATATTCCCCCCTTGTTTGAGCTCTCAGGGAGACGAATTAAGTCAGAGAGATCTTGGGGTTGAGGGAAATTTAGACAATAGGATAGAATGTGATCCTTACCTTCCATGGTAAGTCATATCCTGCCTATTTTTAGACAATAGGATAGACTGTGATCCTTTCCTTCCATGGAATGTAGTATCCTGCCTATTGTCACTATAGGGTGTGTGTGTGTTCATTGCAATTTATGACAAGAGGGTATTGTTTCCGCACAATCTAGCAAGGCCATAAGGAAAGAAAAACCTAAGGAACAACTACTAGACTAAGTGACAACAATGAGACACTGACCCATTGTCACCTTAGTCAAAGTCCACTGCTCTTTACGAATTTTCAACAATGGGAGGAGTCCCGGTAGGAAGAGAATCACTAAGAATGAATATATCAATGATTTGGGTATATCATGATTCCAATAGGCCCAAGTAAGGAGAGGCACACCAATGGCTCAATGCTTCAAGGAAGTTGAACGCTCTCCAAGAAAGGTCTAGGAGGAGATCAAGACCTGGGGTTTTAGGTATGATAATAGTACTAGGAATTCCTAAGGTCAAGACTCTAACAGATGAGGGGGGACCTCTCAAAGAAGGTCTATGTGATTATTTAACACTTCCCAAAGGCCTTTCACTCTTTCTGAGAGACCTAAGAAAGACTTGTGTTATACCTAGGGTTTTATGAATAATCATGGGAAGAAATGCTTCCAATGTATTCACTAGGTCAATGAAAGGGAGAAGAAAGGTCTTCTTATGATTTATTCCAATGAATATTAAGCTCATACAACCCTCAAATAAGTCCCCAAGGTGAGCGAGAAAGACCTAGGTTTTCCCTGTTAGAGTAGCACCTAGGGCAAGATATTTTATTGTTGAAACTTGAGCATTTTCCGACCAAACTTGGAGCATAGGTATCCTAGACCTTAAGCTTGATGTTTGGATTTGAATTCCCAAAAAATAATCTCCCTAAAATTTCACTACAAGCCTAAATTTCTGCCCTACCTTTAGGGGACTAAAATTTAGGAGGAGAAAAGAAGGAGGAAAGATAATTTGATCACCAAACCTCTTGGACCAATGCCTAGTCCTTCGAATAAAGAGTCCTAGATGTGTTAGAATGATCAAATTTATCCTCAAGGAGGTCAAAATTTGATGCCCTATCTACCAATTTTCACTAACTACCTACAATTAGAATATGGAGTTTCATGAAGAAAAATAACATTTCATCACTAGGAACATTCATTGCATGTTATATCATCAGTAACATATGCAAGAGCCAACCAAATAGCTTCCAAAAAAAAATATTCAACAAAATTAGGGCACAATAACATTTACTTTACTTTCACCAATTACATACATTAGACATTTTCAAGGGAAAGGTTTTATCAACAAAAGAACTTACAAGATAATCATGCAATATATCCATCCATATTCAAGAAGTAGCTCCAATACAAGATAACAAATTAGCTCCAAATATCATGGTGCATCCAAGATACTCCAATAGCTTCCAAAGAAAAAGTGTGACTTCTTTTACAAGACAAGAATCCAAGTGATGACGATGAGTTCTTACAAATGAGACTTATCTCTATTTATATGAGTCTCTCCTAATTAAATTTAGCCTAATGAGCCCCCTAAATTATGAAATAATGTGAAAATAACAAATATTAGTGAAAATCCCACTAATAAAGTGAAGAATAAGCCATCCAAAATTATGAAACAATGGTGTGGGAAGGTCTTTGGAGGGCCTCGTTGAGTCCTCAAGGTGCCATGATGAAGAGGAGGGCTCCAAAAATCATGATCAAGGGGAAGGCCCCTTGATTTCCAAGAAAAACATCCTGTGGTGCTCCCACATGGTTTTAGGGAACAATATTTCATATCATGTGTCTCTAGTGGCTCAATAACAAATTTATGCTCCATTAGTGAAAGCTAGAAGATGATTCATAGCCTCTCGTGTCCCTTCAGATGAGACAAATCCCCGTCTGGGCCTTGGATCAACTGTCAAGTGTTGGGTGAAAATGTGTGCCCGGATGGGAAATGTGGTCCAAGTGCATCAT
Source organism: Pinus tabuliformis (assembly GCA_031772625.1). Lineage (NCBI taxonomy): Eukaryota > Viridiplantae > Streptophyta > Pinopsida > Pinales > Pinaceae > Pinus > Pinus tabuliformis. Next base: position 1,126,391,464 of record CM062807.1, read on the forward strand.
TGTCTCTATATGGTTGGGGCCCAAATAAGTAATATGTGGTGTTGAATAATCCCCTGGTGTGTAAATCAATGCTTTGTTGTGGTGGAGGCACATGGCTCTCAACGGTCACCCTACAAGTGCCATTATGACCCATTGGAGGGCTTAGATCCCATATTAGGAGGTCGAGTCCAAGATGAAGACCCACCTGCAATCCTGTATAAGATCCAATGCGTCTCCTCACCTTCAAGAACAACAATTCATTAGTGCAATTCAGTAAATAATATTTCTAATTAGGGGAAAAATTGGACACTTCATAGTGGAATGCCCTTCCAAATGGGCTTTAGAATGTATAGGAATTACCTTGCTCAACAAGAAAGGTTAAAAAATAACCCTATTATGTGGTTTCAACCTCTAAGGGAGTGATAGGTCCATGGTACATCCATCAAATGGTAGGTTTCATGTGAAGTAATGATGGAACAGAGTTGGGGAGAGAGGGAAGGCTCCAAGCCACATGCTATGGTACAAGGGAAACTACAATGAAGGAAGACCACACATTTGGTGTATAATTTAGGAGGGAGAACTCATGGAACATGAGTTAATGTGGTCTTTTCTTTTCTACCCTTATTCATATGCCTTTTTCCTTTTATTCAATTTTCTTTCTTTTACTGCTCAAGGCTCCAAGGGATGAAAGCATGATGTGTATGATGTAGTAGTGATTACCTCCTTAAGGTTGGACAGTTCATCACCCACCAGGGATTGGGACAGTCATGGGTTCCTTAATTATGCTGGGGGAACTCATAGGGGCCATAGGAACTAGGGTGATGGCCATAATGATAGGGGGTAGAGCTCATGTTTGGATTATTCCCACGTGCTAATTTTTTATGTCTTGTCCATATTTTTCATTTTGTGGTACATTTCCTATTGTGAGTGGCCAAATTATGCTTTTATATTTCTTTTTAACTATTTCAACCTCTGGGGCATGATTCCAGGCCCAACCCTAAGTGTGGACAAGGGGAGAGGGAGGCTAACACCTTGCGGACCTAATGGACAAATGTGGACCTGGATGGGAAAAGTGTGAAAAGGGGTATAATGAGCAAAAAAGATTGAGATATATGGTGTTAGGAAGTGGTACCATGCAACCAAAATCATGGTTTCCCATGTAGTGTCACTCCTAAATCCAGTATCCAATATAGGAGATCCCACAGGACTAGGATACAAGACTAACCATTGAGTTGAGGTGAGGGAAAAAGAGTATAGTCTAAGCCCATTCTTTTCGTTGAATCCCACCACTAACCCATGTCCAAATTTTCCCAATAAAAGAAAGCATGAACACCCAATTACATAATAAAAATCATACCTTTCAGGGTTGGATGTCCCACCTTCAAACATACTATCATAATATATGAGTGAGGGCTCACAATGGTTGTCTCAAGTAGTAGAGAATGGTAGCACATCGAGTTATCAAGTGGTTACAAGGGGTTGTTGACTGTCGGCTAAAGAAAAATATAGGAGAACATTTCTCCTATAAGGGTCACCCACTGGTGGCGGATAACATGTATCTCCCTTACCATCAAGCCTAGGACTTGATTGAGCATACCCTAGTATGCATCATACCCACAAGTTGGACTTGCTTCAAATGCCACCCATCTAACCAATGGGTGAGGATACTTGAGATAGACTATGATCCTTAACATTTATGGGAAGTGGTATCTTTCTCAAGTGATGGGATGCAAGTGTTCCACCATTAACTCTTGAGGGTCAAGTTGGGAAGATTAGAAGACAATAGGATAGACTCTGATCCTTACATCTCACGGCAGATAGTATCCTGCCTATTTTCCTTGGATATAGGGTTGTAGTTGGAGCTCCCCTATGATGATTCTTATTATTTATATTCAAGAGTATTCAACAGATGAGTAGAGATGAGTAGAGATGAGATATGACTTGGTTCAATGATCACGATGACGAGATTTTTAAGATGAGATTCATGATGCAATTGGAAATTTCTCCCTAGCTAAGAGGGAGTAATAATTTTGCAACTTAGGGACAAATTCCCTCCTTCGAACAACCTTCGTCATCAAGAAAGACTCCTACTAGCCCTTGGAATAATTTAATTTGGTCAAATAAAAATATAATGTTTAAGGTGAAACCCTCATGTGCACAAAAGTACAAGTTGGCCTTGGCAAGCTAATTTGACCCCCTAAGGCTCATATAAATAGAGCATATGTCACATCACTTTGGAGCATCATCATCGCACATAATATATTCTCTCTCTTTCTTGGATTGGTTCCTACAGGTCTACAATTGGAGGTTCAAGCTCACACATGCGAAGGGAATGAATGATATTTACTTTTTTACCAACATTGAATTTTTTATTAGGGATTCTTTCACCAGCGTTGACCAACAAGGAAAAGGGTTTGTTTGACTTATATTTTGACCTATTCTTGGAGGTTGAGTGGACTGGTATTTGGACTAAAATTTTCTATATAGTTTGACCAAGGTTGACTATAGCCTTTGCCTGAAGTTGATTGCATAAAGTCTAAAGTTTGACTGCAAGCTCTCCCTCTTATTTGACCAAGTTTTTGGATGCTATTTTGACTGAGATTAGAAGATAGAGTTCTTTGATTGTTGACCGAGCTTATTTATAGGGTTGTGACCATTGATTTTTGGAATAGTTAGGGCATCATTTGATGTTTTTGACTTTGACAAAAACTATAGACTTTGACTTTGCATTAGATTTGACTTTTGGGCTCATCTCTCATTGGATTTTCATTAGTTGAATTGAATAGTCAAAGTTTTTGACCTTTGAATCGTTTTTGATGAATTGGAACATTGTATCTCTATGTTTTACATTTGATGACAATCTAATAGAAGAAGAATTTTGAAAGGTGTTTCCCCCATGCAGAGTTTTTCCCTAGTCTTTGACCAAATCGTGTGCCTCTCTTATTCTTATTCTTAGTTGTCTTTTAATGCATTTGAATTATTGTTATATCTACAATTGTTTAGTATCATTGGAAGAGACTTAATATTTGAAAAATTATTTCTAATTGAAGAAGAATTGGAGTAAGTGATTTTTCTAAGCATAAAACACTAGAAAACTAACACTGGAGGTCTCGAGTGTAGATTTGCATGTAGATTCACAGCTCATGTAATGTACTAAAACACAAGACAAGAATCTACTCTATTCTTTAAACAAAAGAAACCAATAGATCGATGAAAATAATAATCAACAAGAGGAAGATAATCAATGGCACATAACACAATAATTTCTCTGGGGAAAGCCACTACCCAAAACCCCAACTATCTATTTCATTAATCAGAAATCTGAGTGATAATACAAAGCTTGTCCTCACTAGAATAATTCCTGCACAAGTATGATCAACTCTTTACCTCACAAGCATGCTCTAGCCAACACTTAGACAATTCTGCTACCTTCCAAGCTCCTATTTCCTTGCATTGTTCATGTGAGGATTATCCCATATTAATTGGGAAATCTTTCCACCATAACTACGCAATCCAAATCTAGGTCCTCTTATGATTTCGTGCATGATCTGTACAACTCAGATCATTCTACAACTGATAGGACATTGTCCCTGCACTTTAATCTCAACTGGGTCTTTCTATGAATTGATGAATATCTCATGAGGGAATCTTTAGTTGGCTGGAGTAGCACCTAAGGATGCAACAATGCACCAACTCACTACTAATCCTCTACTAGTTCCATAAATAGTTAGAACTAGTTTAACTGTCTATAAGTCAGTCAAAATGAGTTATCTAATTACAACTCAAAATAAACTCATCTTGAACCCCTAAAATTTAGGGAGAACATAAACATGACTACAAAAAGACTTCCAACTTGAAATTCCTAAGATAATTAATTTAATTAAACTTAATTAACTATTCACAAGTTGCTATGAGAATAAAATTAGATTTTAATTCTCAATTTAATTCAAGGACAAATTAAATTGGAATTTCTTGTTGCCATTTCTCAACACTCCCTCTCAACAAGAAAGGGATTATTAGCTACCTCGATCTTGTCTTTGTGAAACTCGAATTCACATCTTGACAATTCCTTTGTCAAAATGTCAGCATCTTGGTCCTCTGTGGGAATGTACTCCAACAACATAATCTGCCTCAATACGCAATCTTTGAGATGATGATACAGGATATCAATATGATTGGACTGATCATAAAAAACTGGATTTTCAGAGAGTTTGATGTAGAATTTTCCACTGTAGATCACCAGATAATGCAATATACTAAAGCAAAATACTTGATCTACTTCTACAAACAAACTTGCGGAAGCTTAATCAATTATGAGCAAGATCAAATAGAACACATATAACAGAGAATGAGAAATCAATCACACATGAACACAGAAGAATACTCTGGGGAAAGCCTCAGTTAAAAACCAAAATCAAACAGCTGCTAAGATCAAATTCAAATTTTAATTCTCAATTTTAGTTCAAGGACTAACTAAAATTGGAATGTATCCCAAAATGCTATTTATAGCAGTGCTATTTTTAGCATTTCTTGTTGCTATTTTCAACACTCCCTCTCAACAAGAAAGGGATTATCAGTCACCCCAATCATGTCTCTGTGGAACTCAAACTTGCATTTTGACAATGACTTAATAAAAATATCTGCATCCTGTTTCTCGATCAAAACACATAGCAACAACATGATCCTCTTCACCACACAGTCTCGAAGATTATGATACCGGATATTGATGTGCTTGGACCTGTCATGTAATACTGGATTCTCAAAGAGTTTGATACAACTCTGATTATCGCAATAGATCACAATTGGATCCATCCTCTGACCAAACAATCCAACTATAATCTTCTACATCCAAATGGCCTCACATGCTACCTGATTGGTAGCCATGTATTCAGCCTATGTTGAGCTAAGTGGAATTGACCTCTGTTTCCTGTTGTACCAAGAAACTGCAGCTGAACCAAGGTTGAAGATTCCTCCTGAAGTGCTCTTCCGGTCTGATGGACTCCCTGCTCAATATGCATTTGTGAAGCCCTGAAGCTTCACTCTCTCTGTCTGTCTATACCACAATCCATACTGAGATGTGCCTCTGAGGTATCTTAGCACATTCTTCGCTGCCTTCCAAAATAGCTTGGTAGGCTGACCCATAGCTTGACTCAATTGGTTCAATGCAAAGCATAAATCTGGTTGTGTGTTCACTAGATACATCAATGAACGCACAAGCTGCCAATAAATAGTAGAAACTACTACCTCACCTGAAGTAGCATCCTCGTTCCTCCAGTTACTAGCTAGAGGAGTCTGGATGGGCTTGCACTTCTCTATGTGGAATCACCTGAGTATCTCATTGGCATACTTGCCTTGAGACACAAACACTTCCCCATCCTTTTGCCATGCTTCCATGCTTAGAAAGTAGTGCATAAGACCCATGTCTTTCATCTCGAACTCTCTTGCAAGGTCCTCCTTGCAAGACTTGATAAACTGATCATCACTTGTCAATATCAGATCATCAACATAAAGAACAATGATCAATGGATTACCTTCTACCATGATGTGGTAAAGGTTCGCATCTTCTTCAGTCTTGGTGAAGCCCAACCTGGTGAAATAGCTATTGATCCTGGTGTACCAAGCACGAGGTGCTTGCTTCAGCCCGTACAAAGCCCTCTTGAGTCGACACACTTGTGACTCACGATTGAAGGTCCCAAAACATTCTGGCTGCTCAATGTACACCTCTTCCTCAATCTTCCCATTGAGGAATGCAGTCTTCACATCCATCTGATGGATCTTCCAACCCATCTAAGCTGATAGTGCCAACATCGATATGATAGATGAGTACCTTTCTATAGGAGCAAAATTCTCATCGTAGTTGATCCCCTCGACCTGTGAGAAACCACGGGCAATAAACCTTGCCTTATGTTTCTCAATATTGCCATCAGCTGCCTGCTTTACCTTGTAAAGCCGTCGGTAACTCACCACTGACTCGTCATCTGGTCTTGGGACAACATCCCAAACATAGTTCCAAACGATGGAGTCGTACTCCTCCACCATTGCATCAACCCAGACTGGTTGCTACACTGCTTCCTCGAATGAAGAAGGTTCGGTCTCTACACACTCCCCAACCAGGGCCATGTAACTAGTGTACCGGTCGGGTGACCTCCTCTGTCGACGCTGAGAAGATGGCTTTCCCACATTCTCTCTCGCATCAAACATCAACCTGTCAGCTTCCCTTGAACGTTTCTACCCATTTTCGGAAGACTCAACATGAGTGGATGTCTCCACTCTCAGATCCTCTGCATGTGGTTGCTCCACATCAGTCTGAGGCTCCTCCTCCTTAGGAACTAAAATTTCCTCCTCTGCATGCAACTTGAGCTCCCTCTCAAGTGATACTCACATGGCTTTCTGCTCGTCGAACTTCAAATCTTTGTGTACCACTATCTTATGGCTGGTAGGCAAGAACACCCGATAATTGTGCGGTGTATCAGTGTACCCCACAAGTATTCCCAACTCAGCAGTTGGATCTAGCTTCTTACAGGAATCTTTGGTCACATGGCAATAAACCGATGATCTAAATATCCTGAAGTGACTCACATCTACTCTCTTCCCAGAAAAGGCTTCCATATGCGGGTTTCTATTCTGCAAGTATACTGTTGTATTGCATTCCTTAGCCCACAAATGAAGTGGTAGGCTTTGGTCATGCAGCATCGCCCGAGCTACTCCCACAATCGATCTTTTCTTCCTTTCGGCCACCCCATTTTGCTATGGGTTATGGGGTGCCATCAACTCCCGTTTAATTCCTTCTGCTACACAGAAGTCCTTAAACTATTTGGAGACATACTCTCCACCATTGTCACTATGCAAGGCCCTTATTTTGTTTCTAGATTATTTCTTTGCCAAGGCTTTAAACTCACAAAACCTTGAGAAGGTTTGATCCTTCTTCTGCATAAAGTAGATCCAACATCTATGAGAAAAATCATCAATAAAAATAACATAGTACCTTTGTTTAGTGGGGGAGACTGTAGAGAATGGTCCACACACATCTGTATGAACTCGCTCCAGGATTGCTCCAACTCTACTATCTCGATCCTGAAAGGAATATTTCGCATACTTACCCAAGGTACAACCTTTGTATGTATCCATCTGCTCTAGTTATCCCTTGGGAAGTCTAGTAGAAATTTGCTGCATGATCTTCAAGGCCCCATGGTGCAAGTGGCCCAAGCTTCTATGCCATAGCTCGCCAACATCTTGGCTCTTCACTAACTTTGCTTTGGAACTCAATGCAGCATAGTCGTCTACCTCTAGTTTGTAGAGATTCTTAACTCGAATCCCAATCCTCTTGGTTTGTCCAATGCTGATATGCCTTAGGAATGCCTTTCCTTTACTAAAGACTACATCATAGCCTTTGTCTTCCAGCATAGCGATGGACACAAGATTCTTCTTCAGACCCAATACATCCTTTACATCAGTCAGGGTGAGAGGAGCTCCATGCTCCCTTTGAAACACAACCGTACCTTCACCTAAGACATGATACTTTCCATCATCACCCATCTCGATCCGCATCTGGAGATCCTTCTCCTCCAAGGTACTGAAAAGATTATTGTCGTCGGTCATCTAGAATGAAGCTCCATTGTCCAGGTACCAATCACACCCCACCATCGATGAAACCATACATGCAATGAGAGTGAAATCCAATTCAAACTGTAAGGCTAGTGCCTCACCATCTGATCCCTTCTAGGATCCCTTCTTGGATTTATTCTATGGACAATTTGTAGCATAATGGCCCACCTCATGACAGTGAAAGCATCTCACTTTCGATTTGTTAATCTTCTTCCCACCATGGGAAGAACTAGATTTGGAATGGGATGCCTTCCCTTTCCCTTTCCTCGCCTTACTCGCTAAGGTTAGATTTTCTTCATCATCTTGCTTTGATGAAGAACCATCTCTAGTGGTTCTTCTTATCTACTCCTGCATCAGATCCGACCAAAGTCGTTCCCAATATGGCAATTTCTCTCTTCCATTTACCGAGTCTTGGTAGCTATTCCAGCTCTTAGGAAGACTGAGGAGAGCAAGAATCACCATGTCATCATCGAATGTTGTGATCCCTACACTTCCAAGCTCATCCTTGCAGGTGGTGAGCTTCTTTAGATATGTAGAGATCTTGTCGCCCTTTTCACACTTGATTTTCTGAAGCTTGTCTTTCAGCACCATCTTCCTTTGATCGCTACTGATATAGATCCTTCAATGTTTTCCACATTGAAAACGGTGTCTCCTTCCCATGGAGACTCAGGACTATGTGGTCTTGAACTCCCTCCAGAAGGATTACCCTCGCTCTAGCCACACATTTCTTCCATTTCACTAATTCTTGGGCATTAGAAGCTACTGGCTTGGGGACTTCTTGGTCAATGAAGTCCTTCAAACCATTGTCCTCTAATACCACTTCTATGTGATCCTTCCAGGCTATATAATTCGAGCTTCCATCAAGGGCATACTCGAGTCTTAAATCGTTTAACGCCATTGGTGAAATTTGAGATGTGATAAAAATTTGAATTCTATAATCAGGAACTTCAAACTTTAAACTTCTCCCTTCTTTGTATATTGTTCTCTACTTTGATCACCTTTGCTCCAATACCATGTAGAATTTCCCACTGTAGATCACCAGATAATGGAATATACTAAAGAAAAATACTTGATCTACTTCTACAAACAAATTTGCGGAAGCTTAATCGATTATGAGAAGGATCAAATAGAACACATATAACAGTGAATGAGAAATCAATCACACATGAACATAGAAGAATACACTAGGAAAATCCTCAGCTAAAAACCCCGATCTCTGTAATATCATACAAGTGGAAATATGTATAGATTACATAAAGCTTTAGCTCACAAGCTATCCAAATCTCAGTACAATCCCTCACTGCTACTCATAGATTGAATAGACACAACATATGCCTTCCCTTCATCCTCCAAGCCTCCTATTTCCTTGCGTAGTTTCTCCTGGGTTCTCTGGCTGCCACTTGTGTGAATTTACCTCTCACACAACTCATCAAACTCAAAAGTAACTCCGCAATCTCCAAGGAATGAATTCCTTATGCATGTAAGAGATATCCTCAATGGAATATTCCTGCAACTGATAGTACACTGTCCCATCATTTGATCTCAACTGGGTATTTGACTGAACTAACATGCATGAGTTATTTATGAGAGAATATTCAGTTATCTGAAGTGCAACAGTTACATGCATGCATGCATTAACTAACTGAACTCACTATCAATTCCACACACTATTGGAACTAATCTAACTGGACTTAACTCATTTAACTGAGCTAACTAATTACAACTCAAAGTACAACTAATCCTGATCTCCTTAATCAAGGGATAACTTCCTCAATCAAAGGAGAAACTGTTGCATGTCTTCACATAGACTTCATGTTTGATTTTCTACAACTAATTAACTCAAGATGAATTAATTAATTATTTTACAAATAGTTGCTAAGATCAAATTCGAATTTTAATTCTCAATTTTAGTTCAAGGACTAACTAAAATTGGAATGTATCCCGAAATGCTATTTATAGTAGTGATATTTTTAACACTTCTATTTTTAGCATTTCTTGTTGCGATTTTCAACATTTGATACAACTCTAATTATCGCAGTAAATCATAGTTGGATCCATCTGCTGACCAAACAAACCAACCAAAATATTCCTCATCCAGATGGCCTCACATGCAACTTTACTAACTTCCATGTACTCTGCTTCTGCCGAACTGATTGCAACCGATCTATGTTTCCTGCTATACCAAGAAACTGTCGTTGACCCAACACTAAAGATCCCTCCTAATGTTCTCTTCCTATAAGATGGACTCCCTGCCCAATCTACATTGGTGAAGCCTTGAAGCTTCACTCCCTCTGTTTGTCTATACCACAATCCATATTGAGTAGTGCCCCTGAGATATCTTAGCACATGCTTTGTTGCCTTTCAATATAACTTGGTAGGCCTAAACATCACTTGAATAAGCTAGTTATCTACATAGCACATATTCAGTCATGTGTTCACTAGATACATGAGTGAACCCACAAGCTGCCTGTAAACATTAGCTTCTACTACTTCCCCCAAAGTAGCATCCTCTTTCCTCAAGTTACTTGCTAGAGGAGTCTCCATGGGTTTGTTTCTCTCAATCCGAAGCCTCCTGAGAATCTTGTTGGCATACTTTCCATGAGACACAAACAATTCCCCATCACCCTGCCATACTTCCATGCCCAGAAAGTAATGAATGAGCCCCATGTTCTTCATCTCAAACACTCTTGCAAGATCCTCCTTGCAAGACTTGAACAACTAATCATCACCTATCACAATCAAATCGTCGACATATAACACAATGATCAATAGTTTACCTTCCACCACTATGTTGTGCAAGTTCACATCCACTTCACTCTTTGTGAAGCCCAACCCGATGAAGTATCTATTGATCCTAGTGTACCAAGCATGGGGTTCTTTCTTCATCCCATACAATGCTCTCTCGAGCCAACACACATGCGACTCATGGTCGAAGGTCTCAAAACCTTCAGGTTTCTCTATGTAGACCACTTCCTCAATCATGCCATTAAGGAAGGTTGTCTTTACATCCATATGCTATATCTTCCAACCCATCTACATTGATAGTGCTAATATAGATCTTATCAATGAGTACCTTGCAACAGGAGCAAAGGTCTCATCATAGTCAATCCCCTCTACATGTGAAAATCCACGGGCCACAAACCTGGCCTTATGCTTCTCCACACTACCATTTGCAGCTTGCTTTACCTTGTAAATCCATCAGGAGCTCACCACTGACTTGTCCTCTGGTCTCGAGACCACATCCAAAACACTGTTATGAACTATGGATTCATACTCCTCCAACATGTCATCAACCCAAATCAGTTGTTGCACTGCTTCCTAAAAGGAAGATGGCTATGTCACAACACATCCGCTCATAAAAGCCATGTATCTAGTGTACCTATCAGGTGACTTATTAGGTCCCTATAATACTAGTGTAACCCCTTATTGTTATTAGTACAACACCCTTATTATATTGTTGTGCCCATGTAGTCCCCATATTGTTATTACTGTGCCCTTACATTATTATTGTTATGTTGGTTCTGATTATATTATGACCCCTTAGACTCCTATATATAGAAAGGAAGTCTTTTCATTTGTATCATCTAAGAATTGTTCATTTGTGTAATGTAAATGAGGTTGCCCCCTCGAAGAGGCTTATTTATAAGGCGTTGATCTATCTTTTCTATCTTTTTGTGAGCTAGTTTCATATGAAACAAGGTATGAATGGAAGAAGGAAGAAGAAGTGTGGCCACTCATTCAAAAGTTGCAAAAGGTCCCAGTTCAAACAATATTGCTAGAACGTGACGAGGAAAGAAAAATCATATTGGAGCCTGGAGCAGTCACAGAAACAAGAACCCGATAGCTATGAAATCAATCAATTTCAGAGTATCTCATCAAGTGGAAGAACTTACCAGCTGAAGATTCCACATGGGAGGACAAGAATTTTATATGAGAGCATCAGGAACTACTCAAGCATTGAGGAAAACACTTTTTGAAGGAGAGGGGCATGTTAGGTCCCTATACTACTAGTGTAACCCCTTATTGTTATTAGTACAACCCCCTTATTATATTATTGTGCCCATGTAGTCCCCATATTGTTATTATTGTGCCCCATAGAAGCCCACTATTGTTATTATTGTGCCCTTAAATTATTATTGTTATGTCGGCTCTGATTATATTATGACCCCTTAGACTCATATATATAGAAAGGAAGTCTTTTCATTTGTATCATCTAAGAATTGTTCATTTGTGTAATGTAAAGGAGGTTGCCCCCTCGAAGAGGCTTATTTATAAGGCGTTGATCTATCTTTTCTATCTTTTTGTGAGCTGGTTTCATAACATGACCTCCTTTTCCTGTGTTGAGATGTGGGTGCTCCCACATTCTCCCATGCATCATGCAATAACCTATCAACCTCTCTAGTTTGCTTTCTCCCATCTCTAGAAGACTCTACCTGAGTGGATGTCTCCACTCCCAAATCCTCTACATGTGGCTGCTCCACATCAATCTGAGGCTCCTCAATCTTAGGAAACAAAATTTCCTCAACTGCATGTAGTTTTATCTCCCTCTTAAGTGAAACTTTCATGGCATTTTTCTCATCAAAATTGACATCCCTACGAACCACTATCATCCTATTGGTTAGCAAGTACACCCAATAGTTGTGAGGTGTATCAGCGTACCCAAAAAATATCCCTAACTCTGTTATCGACTCAAGATTTTCCGTGCATCTTTGGTCACATGGCAATATAACAATGAACAAAATCCTAAAGTGACCAACTTCTGACCTCTTACCAAAGAAAGCCTCCTCCGGTGTCTTCATCCAAAGTCACCAATGTGGGCTCCTATTCTGAAAATAAATAGTTGTGCTGCATGCCTCAACCCACAAGTGTAGTGGTAGGCTGTTGGTTCCCTATAATACTAGTGATTACCCCATTACTATTATAGTTATACCCCTTATTTATATTGTTGTGCCCCTATTACCCCCATATTGTTATTTCTGTGCCCCATAGAATCCCTCTATTGTTATTTTTGTGGCTTTATATTATTATTGTTAGGTCGGCTGGATTATATTGTGACTCCTTAGACTCCTATATATAGAAAGGAGGTTTTGTCATTTGTATCATCCAAGAATTGTTCATTTATGTAATGTAAAGGAGGTTGCCCCCTCGAAGAGGCTGAATTCTAAGGCGTGGATCTCTCTTTTCTATCTTTTTGTGAGCTGGTTTCATAACATTGGTATCAGAGCTTTGGATTCTAGGGTTTCGCTGCTCCAAACAGGTCATCGTGGAATTTTCGCTATAACTTTTTTTATGTGACGTTTCAGAAGTCGCAAACAAAACCCATTTGAGAAGAAGTCGCCCTGAACCTTGGGTCCAAATTTCAGAGCTTTTCGCGCGATATTTGCGGAGATATGATCTGAGGAAGTTGGTCTTTTTGCAGACTCCTGAATTACATTCAAAACAGGTGACCTGGGGAAAATCGTCATAACTTTCTCTCTGGGGATCGGATTGAAATTTCGTAAGAAGGTACAGAAAGAGGACGGACTGTAGTTTCTTGTGTGTGTGTTTTAGATTCAAAGGTTGAAACAGTGACTTGTGGCACGTCATACAAGTTCGCTCTACTGAACCAGTCTAAAAGCAAGTCACTGTGGGAGATTTCACATAACTCTTCCTTGGAGAATCCAATTTGGCTCAGACTTGTGGCATTGGAAAGAGGATGCAGAAGGCTACTACAGGTAGAAATTTCAGAACTGGATGATCCGAAATTACAGAGATACATCAGATTCAATATCAGGCTTCTTTAAAGTGAAAAAAGGTGTGTAGATTTTTTTAAATTTTTGCTTAAGCTTGGTTTGAAAATTTATTTTGAAGGAATTCAAAGGGCATAGTAGAGCATTATTATCGGTAACTGATGCCCCGAGGAAAGAAAATGCAAACACCTAGTAAGGAACCTGAAAGCTCTAGCATGACTCATGAAGAAGAGGAAGAAATGCTACATGATATATCAAAATTACAAGAACAAGTGCAACAAATGTCACGCTCACAAAAGCTAACAGATGCTAAGATAAATGGCGTGGAAGCTAAGATAAATGGCGTGGAAGCTAAGATGGACAATTTGAAGATAGATTTAAACACAAATTTGAAGACAGGCATGGCAGATTTGAAGACAGATTTGACAAATTTTCTACAAGAAATACTTACTAATGGTGAAAAGGTAGTAAAGGAAACTCATGATGAGAACAAAAGAAATGTTAATCATGATTCCATAGATGCTAATGTTGGATCGAAGAATCACCATATTCCAAAAATCGATATGAGGAAGTTTGATGGCAAGGATCCCGCCACATGGATATTACAGATGGAGCAATTCTTCGATCTCAATAATGTGCAAAACACACAAAAGGTACGTATGGCAACTGTATATTTGGAACCAAATCAGTTTGTATGGTATCAATGGCTTTGTTCTCGTAAAAAATTTATCACTTGGGCAATTTTTACGGAAGAATTGATAGCACATTATGAGGATACAAAAAGCAACACTTTTTTTAGCCAATTGATAAGTCTCAAACAAAAGGGTTCAGTAATGGAGCACATTGAGGAGTTCCAAAAATTGAACATAAGGGTAAAAGATATTCCAGAGGAGCATAGGATTGATGTGTTCATAGGGTCTTTAAAGGATAATATCCAACATGATGTTCGCCTTTGGGAACCTGATTCATTAGAGAAGGCATTCAGGTTAGCAAGAAAAATGGAAAGCAAAATTATGGCAACTAGGAAGCATACCACTCACAACTATAAAGACGGAAGTGTTGTTGCCCCTAGTCTTCCACAACCTACAAGGTTGACACCACAACAATTGGAAGAAAAAAGAGCAAAAGGGCTTTGTTACAATTGTGATAGCAAATACACAAAAGGTCATAAGTGTGCTGAGAAGAAATTATTCTACATAGATTGTGAAGAGGAAGAAGAAAAGGAGCAAGAAAGGTCAAAAGAAGAGGATATATTCCAGGAACAAAGCCTAGATGAAGAACAAATAAATCCGACCATATCTTGTAATGCATTGGCGGGAATTACCACTCCTCAAACCATCAAGATAGAAGGACAAATCAAGAAGAAAAAGGTAATAGTGTTGATTGATTCAGGAAGCACCCACAATTTTATTCATTGTAGGGTAGCAAAAGAATTGAATTGCTTCCTATATCCAGCACCAGAGTGTCAAGTGATGATTGCAAATGGAGGAACAATAAATTGCTCTGGAAAGTGCCATAATATCAAGCTATCCATGGGAGAATATGTATTGACTAGCCCAATGCTTTCCATTCCAATGGGAGGTGCTGATGTTGTACTAGGAGTCCAATGGCTACAATCCTTGGGTACAATAGCTTTTAATTTTCAAGAACTTTTCATGAAATTTTCTGTGGAAGGAAAGGAAGTTGAATTAAGGGGTATTGCAGGGAAACCAGGAAAGATAATCAGCTCTAATGGCATGACAAAGCTTCTAAAAAAGGAGCAAAGAGGTGTAATTGCACAATTATGTTCGCTAGATGTTTCCACATTGGAATCATCTATTTCTCCAGATCTCCAAAAAGTCCTGGACAATCATTCCAAGGTATTTGAGACTCCCAAAGGTCTCCCACCTATGCGTGATCATGATCATGCTATTCATCTGATTCCAGGAAGTGTTCCTCCAAACATCAGGCCGTACAGATATCCCTATGTCCAAAAAAGTGAAATTGAACGTATGGTTGCAGAAATGCTAGAGGCTGGTATAATTCAACCGAGTCAAAGTTCTTTCTCAGCTCCAGTAGTATTGGTGCACAAGAAGGATGGATCATGGCGCATGTGTCCGGATTATAGGGAGCTCAACAAGCTCACTATTAAAGATAAGTTCCCCATTCCTGTCATTGATGAATTACTGGATGAATTGCATGGATCAATTTACTTCACCAAGTTGGATCTTCGTTCGGGATATCATCAAATCAGAATGAAGATTGAAGACATTCCGAAAACGGCATTTAGAACTCATGAGGGTCATTATGAATTTTTGGTCATGCCTTTTGGCCTTACCAATGCACCTTCAACATTTCAAGGTTTGATGAATTCAATTTTCAAACCATTCCTTAGAAAATTTGTGTTAGTATTTTTTGATGATATACTAATCTACAGCAAGTCTTGGAAGGATCATGTTGAACATGTTGACAGGGTGCTACAACTATTGGAGGAGAAACAATTATATGCAAAAAGATCCAAATGTTTCTTTGGAGTCCAGGAGGTGGAATATTTGGGTCATATTGTATCTCATGAAGGAGTTAAGGTAGACCCTAGCAAAATTAAAGCCATTAAGGAATGGAAAATCCCCACATCCATAAAGCATCTGCGAGGATTTCTTGGGTTGACAGGGTATTATCGCAAGTTTGTTAAGAATTATGGGAGAATAGCAGCACCTCTAACAACATTATTGAAGAAAGATTCATTTTCATGGACTCCGGAAGCAACAAAGGCCTTTGAACATCTTAAAGAGGCAATGTGCCAAGCACCGGTCTTAGCTACACCGGACTTCACAAAAACCTTTATTGTGGAATGTGATGCTTCAGGAAATGGAATTGGTGTTGTTCTAATGCAAGATGAAAGACCCATTGCTTTTGAAAGTCGTCCAATCAAGGGAAAGTTTTTAAGCAAAGCTATTTATGAGAAGGAAATGTTGGCAATACTCCATGCACTTAAGAAATGGCGACCCTACCTAATGGGAAGACACTTCAAGGTAAAAACGGATCATGATAGCCTTAAATACTTTTTAGAACAAAGATTATCCTCTGAAGAGCAACAAAAGTGGGTCACAAAGATGTTGGGTTATGACTTTGAAATCATCTACAAAAAAGGGAAGCAAAATGTGGTGGCAGATGCACTCTCAAGAAAGGATGAGGATGTGGAAGCATTGTTGTGTGCCATTTCTATTATCCAACCAGATTGGATAAACGAAGCAAGGGAGGAATGGAAGAATGACGAAGAAGTGTGGGCACTTATTCGAAAGCTACAACAAGATTCCAGTACTTCTGATACATTTAGCTGGAAAATGATTCGTTATGGTACAAAGATCGCTTATACCTCTGTAAGAATTCCCAGCTAAAACAAAAGATTCTTATGGAATTGCACACTTCTCCCTTAGGAGGGCACTCAGGATTTTTAAAAACTTACCACAGGGTTAAGAAGGAATTTTTTTGGGATGGCCTTAAATCAGATATTCAAAAGTTTGTGGCGGAATGTTTGGTTTGCCAACAAAATAAAGTTGAAACAATTAAGACACCGGGTCTATTACAACCTTTATCCATTCCAAGCCAACGTTGGGAGGAGGTTTCAATGGATTTTATCACAGGTTTACCCAAGTCTGAGGGAAAGAGTGTCATCATGGTGGTAGTTGACAGACTTACCAAGTATGCACACTTTTGTGCATTATCACATCCATTTAAAGCCAGTACAGTTTCTACTGCATTTATGGAAACAGTTCAAAAGCTACATGGAAACCCAAAGATTATTGTAAGTGACAGAGATCCCATTTTCACTGGAAATTTTTGGACAGAATTATTTTCTTGTCTTGGTACTCAGTTAGCTCATAGCTCATCTTATCATCCTCAATCTGATGGGCAAACTGAGATAGTAAACAAATGTTTGGAAGGATATCTTCGTTGCTTTGTATCTGATAAACAGACACAATGGGTCAAATGGTTGCCTCTGGCTGAATGGTGGTATAACACTTCCTTCCATACAGCAACAAAAATGACCCCATTTATGGCACTTTATGGGTATCAACCACCATCCATCACATCATATTTAAGAGAAAATTCTAAGGTTCAGGCAGTGGAACATCACATCGAACATCAACAACAAGTCCTCCAACTCTTAAAGGATAACCTCGTGTTGGCACAAAATAGAATGAAACAACAGGCAGATCAACATCGCAGTGAAAGAAGTTTTGATGTAGGTGATTGGGTATTCCTACGGCTACAACCATATAAGCAAATGTCCCTAAAGCAAGCTAAGAAGGATAATAAATTATCACCAAAGTATTATGGTCCGTACAAGGTGTTGCAAAAGATTGGTACTATGGCATACAAATTGGAGCTTCCTGCAGCTTCTCGATTGCACCCAGTTTTCCATGTTTCATGTTTAAAGAAGGTTATAGGCGACAAGCTCCCAATTCAAACAATATTGCCAGAACTTGACGAGGAAGGAAAAATTATATTGGAACCGGAAGCAGTCACAGAAACAAGAACTCGACAGCTACGAAATCGATCAATTTCAGAGTATCTTATCAAGTGGAAGAACTTATCCGCTGAAGATTCCACATGGGAGGATGAGAATTTTATGCAGAAGTATCCAGAACTACTCAAGCGTTGAGGACAACACTTTTTTGAAGGAGAGGGGCATGTTGGGTCCCTATAATACTAGTGATTACCCCATTACTATTATAGTTATACCCCTTATTTATATTGTTGTGCCCCTATTACCCCCTTATTGTTATTTCTGTGCCCCATAGAATCCCTCTATTGTTATTTTTGTGGCTTTATATTATTATTGTTAGGTCGGCTGGATTATATTGTGACTCCTGAGACTCCTATATATAGAAAGGAGGTTTTGTCATTTGTATCATCCAAGAATTGTTCATTTATGTAATGTAAAGGAGGTTGCCCCCTCGAAGAGGCTAAATTCTAAGGCGTGGATCACTCTTTTCTATCTTTTTGTGAGCTGGTTTCATAACATAGGCCCTAATCATGCAACATTTCCTGTGCTGCCCCTACAATGCTTATGTTCTTCCTCTCGGTCACCCCATTCTGTTGTGGGTTATGGGGTGTCATCAACTCTCGTTTGATCCCTTCTACCACACAAAAGTTCTTAAACTCATTTGAAACATACTCACCACTGTTATCACTCCTCAGAGATTTAACCTCCTTGCCCAACTCTTTCTCAACCAATTCTTTAAATTCACAAAACTTTGTGAAAGTTTGATCCTTCTTCTACATGAAAAATATTCAACATTTATGAGAAACGTCCTCAACAAATATAACATAATACCTTTGTTTGGCTGTGGATGTTGTTGATAATGGTCCACACACATTTGAATGGACTCACTCTATAATAGCCTCTGCTTGACTGTCTCTGTCGTGAAAGGAAGCCTTGATGTATTTTCCCAAAGTACACCCCTTGCATGAATCAACTTGCTCTAGCGTGCCTTTGAGAAGACCGGTAGATATTTGTTCCATGATTTTCAAAGTCGCATGATGCAGGTGACCCAAACTCCTATGCCACAACTCGCCAACCTATCGGCTCTGCACCATCTCTGCTTTCATGCTCAAAGAAGCACAATCCTTAACTTCTAAATTACAGAGATTATTAACTTGAATCCATATCTTCTTTACCTGACCCATGGCTATGTATTTAAGGAGTGCCTTTAATTTGCTAAATACCACATCATAGTCTCTATTCTCCAACATGGAAACTAATACTAAGTTCTTATTCAACCTAGGAAAATACATAACATCCTTCAAGGTGAGAGAAGCACCATGCTTCCTCTGAAATGTAATCGTGCCCAATCATGTAGCACTATACCTCTCGTCGTCCCCCATCTCGATATGCTTCTGGAGATCCTTATCCTCTAGGTCACTAAACAAATCCTTGTCACCAGTCACATGGAATGAAGCTCCACTGTCAAGGTACCACACACTACCCATTATTGATGACACCATGCATGCAATGCGAGTAAATTCCAATTTTAATTGAGAGGCCAAAGCCTCACCCTCCACTCCTCCTGAGGACTTCTTCTTGGACTTCTTGAGTGGATAATTTGTAGAAAAACATCCCATCTGATGACAATGAAAGCACTTAACTTTCGACATGTCTTTCTTCTTATCTCCATGGTAAGAATATGATTTAGAATGGTACGCCTTCCCTTTCCCCTTATTTTCCTTACCTACTAAGGCACATTTTTCCTCATCATCAGCTTTGATGAGGAACCATCTCTGGTGTTCCTTCCGATCTCCTCCTACATCAAATTCAACCATATTCGTTCCCAATCTAGCATCTTCTCCCTCCCATTCATAGAGTCTTGATAGTTATTCTAAATCTTGGGAATGCCTAGGAGAGATAGGCTCACCATATCATCCTTGACA
Organism: Pinus tabuliformis; assembly: GCA_031772625.1. Lineage (NCBI taxonomy): Eukaryota > Viridiplantae > Streptophyta > Pinopsida > Pinales > Pinaceae > Pinus > Pinus tabuliformis. Next base: position 1,126,411,191 of record CM062807.1, read on the forward strand.
ATGGTTATTCCAAAGCTTCCAAGCTCATTACAGCTGGTCGTGAACTTGGTCAAGTATTTTGGAATGGTCTTGTATTTCTCCATCTTGATTTTTCGAAGTTTATCTTTCAGTGCCAACTTCCTATGGTCATTGTTGTTCTAGAAAATGTATTTCAATGCTTTCCACATAGCATAGGGAGTCTCCTTCCCATTTGGACTTGAGACAATGTGGTATTGAACTCCCTCAAGTATTATATGCCTCTCCTTCGCCACACACTTCTTCTATTCGGCCAGATATTTTGCATCCGATGTTGGTGTCTTAGGAATGTCTTAATCAATGAATTCGTTTAAGCCATTATCCTCCAACATGGCCTCCATCCTGTCCTTCTAGGCTATATAATTTGAGTTCCCTTCCAAGGCATACTCGAGCCTCAAAGCGTAGAATGCCATCTGCCGATCCTGAAGTATGTATTGAAAATTCAAATTTCACCTGTAACCCAAAACTAAAAACTTTGAAATATCCTCTAGCATATTGTCTTTAACTTTGATACCATGAAGATTTTCCTGTAGATGCACAACTCATGTAATGTACTAAAACACAAGACAAGATCTACTCTACTCTTTAAATAGTAGAAACAAATAGACCAATGAAAACAATAATAAACAAGAGGAAGATAATTAATGGCACATAACACAATAATTTCTCTGGGGAAATCCACTTCTCAAAACCTTGACTATCTATTGCATTAATAAAAATCTGAGTGATAATACATAGCGTGTTCTCACTAGAGCAATTCCTGCACGAGTATGATCAACTCTCTGCCTCACAAGCTCGCTTTAGCGAACACAGCCAGTTTTGTTGCCTTCTAAGCCCCTATTTATTTTCATTGTTACTATTAGGATTAGCCCATATTTAATTGGGAAATCCTTCCTCCATAAATGTGAAATCCAAATCTAGGTCCTCTTCTGATTAAATGCATGATCTGTACAACTCGGATCATTCTACAACTGATAGTACATTGTCCTTGCACTCTAGTCTCAACTGTGTCTTTCTTTGAATTGACATGTATGAGTTTATCATGAGGGAATCTTCAGTTATCTAGAGCATCACTTGAGGATGCACTAGTACACAAAATCACTACTAATCTTCTACTAGTTCCACAAACAGTTAGAACTAGTTTAGCTGTCTATAACTCAGTCAAATTGGGTTATCTAATTACAACTCAAATAAACTCATCATGGACCCTTAAAATTTAGGGAGAACATATACATGACTACAAAAAGACTTCCAACTCGAAATTCCTGAGCCAATTAAGTTAATTAAACTTAATTAACTATTTACAAGTTGCTATGAGAATAGAACTTGATTTTAATTCTCAGATTAATTCAAGGACAAATTAAACTAGAATTTCTTGTTGCCATTTCTCAACATAGAGGAACTCCATATGCGACGAAGCTAGCTTAATTTCAAACCACTCTATGGGGTCATGCTCTTCAGTAGTATATGAAATTTACTCATAATATTCCAAATCTAATTGTAGATGCACTGAGGGAGAACTTTATCAAAGAGTTTAAATTACCTCAGACTGAGCAACAGGGTTTGATAAAATTATAGGATATTAAACAGAGATAAGGGGAGTCTGCATGGGAGTGTATGCAGAGATTTAAAGATTCTATGGGGAATTTAACCCACCCCATTCATTTGTATTATCAAAAGGAATGGTTTATTCAAGCTACCCTGCCCTTAACCAGAATACATTTAATGCAACAAAAGATTAACACTTTGCAAGAAGATTTGGAGAAGGCATTAAAGATTCAAGTGATGGTGGGATACCCTAGTTATTTTAAACTGATATATATTTTCATTCATCCTTTTTTGAATGATATTTAGAATCGTATTTTTTTCCTAACTAAAAGAATAAAGGAAAACAATGCTACAAAACCTACTCATTCGCAATTATGAAGCACCAGTTGCCACATAGAGGGAGATTATGTCACAGAGTATTCGAGGCTATGAGGTGTGGCACCCTCCAATGTTTCTTTAAGACCGCCTACTCTGCATGCAAGACCTATAGGAAAAGTTGTGTAAGTGTCAACAAGTGCTCCTCTTCAAGGATATACCCAAGACCATGCATTTATGAACCAACAAGGTATGTCTTCAAATGAGTATTGTGAGATATGTTGTTCTTATGGTCACTCACCTCGATTGTTTCATATATTTTAGAAGTACTCTAATGTACATAATTATATTTTTTGTGAGTTTTGTATGTCTTCCACGCATAACACTGACCAATGTAGAGCTTTGGATGCTTTGGCTGATTAGAAAAACCACACTTTCTTTTGAGTAAATGAGCCCACTCATGGAAGAGGAGGAAGGACTAGAGGAAGAGGTACAGTTACATGTTACAATTCTAACCAAGAGGGCCATATAGCCTGATATTTTCCATTGTCAAGGAGTCCTTGGTGTTCACATTTTCGAGTCAATTCCCATGCTATACAAGATTGTCAAGAACTAATTTCTCAATGGGAGGAGTGCAATAGGAAAACATAAGCTAACCTAGTCAATGGAAAGCCGCAAGAGCTAGAACACATTCAACATTTCAATATTAATAGTTACCAGAGGAGGGAAGTTGACTAGCATTGATAAATATACTCTTGAACAACCTATTATTATTAAAGTTTCATCTCTAAAAGGAAAGTATGACCCCCATCAATAAAACGAGAGTTATAAATATGATGTTGAAATTTTTAAACAATGAATTTCTTCTTACAATCCTTAAATCATAAACTAGGAAAACAGACAATCAAATAACCCCCACTTCTTCCAAGAAACATCACAACCTATCACAGCATGGTTTAATTTATTTTTGGATATCTTGAATGATGATTATTTGTCTATTTAGTTGCGGAAGAAATTAAAAGGCATTGTGAAAGATGAGGAGGTATCTAAGAGTCTTATTTTTGCGAATTTACCAGAATTACATAGTGGGAGAGTTTGATGTAACAAATGTAGAATTGGCAGAAATTTTCAAATAGGTGTTCAAATTGTGGGATATCAAATTAAAGATACTATGCTAGATTTCAAATATGATGTTAAAATTTTTCCTAAGAAAACATGGGACACTATGGGATGTCCTAAGTTGATATTTTCTTAATATAGTTGTGCATGGCTAACCAGTAGTGTATATTCCCTATTGAGAAATTATAATATGTGGAAGTAGATGTGGTAGACGTAAAAAATTATACAAATTTTTAAGTCATTGACACTATTGGAGATAAAGATCTCTATCATACATTATTGGGAATTGACTAGAATTTTGAAAATTATACCATCATTGACTTGAAAAGAGAAACCATGACCTTTGAAGTCAATGGGACAAAATTAATCCAACCCGTAGATCCTTAACAAGTTCCTATATTCACTAAACATGTCGATGATGCAGATAAGCCCAATCTTATTGATCAGTTGTACCAGTGATATACAAGAAAAAAGGAGGATTATATTAATCCTCCCATTGATGGATTTGTTAGTTGGAGAAGCATTCAAAATACAAAGACATATCTAAAGTTGTGATGGAGGAATGGTAGAAGGGAGATCATGAGTTATATTTTAGGAGGTGTGTGACTATTTGATCTTCTTGATGGATTGGAACATAGGTAAGGCATTCTCTTATCTCTTATTTCTTCTTCTTGTAGAGGATTCTGTATGAGACACTGAATGTACTATTGTGGAGGAGAAAATATTTCCCCTGATGGATGGTGCACTTCAAGCTACTCTTCCTTGGTGATGGGTTGCTCATTGCAACCATCTGTTATCTTGGGTAGATGTCAAGTCTTCTCTTTTACGCAGATTTGTTGAACGAGAAAAAATAGTTTGTATTGTTTCTTTGTATCAAGGTCATAATAGTCTTGAGAAATATGTCTAGGCCTATGTTACAAAATGGAATAAGAATAAGGTACTTGTTGAATTGTGGGTACATCACTTTATTCAAACTTTGTGACCTATTCATAAAGATTGGTATTTGAAAGAAGAGATGAAGAGGCAAATTTCTAGTTGGGATGAGTTGATTTCTCAATTTTGTGTTAACTTCAATTTATCAAATGAAGATGTTCATATTGCAAAAGATTTGAATGTTGTAAAAAGAGTCATTTTTACCATTGGGAAACCTCTTATGAAATTTTTCAATGATACAAGTTGCAGAAACATACCTGATTTAGGTTTCTAGATGGTTGTTGCTTGTGAGAAAATTGACAGGGAACTTGATGATGAAGATTTAGAAGGGTTAAGACATATCTCTTTCAAGGAATCTAAAAGGGAGTGAAGCATTAAAGATGACCCTCCTCAATATGCCCCACATTTACAGCCCTTGAAGTTGTGTAATTTTAATATCGCCCTTGAAGAGAAACATAAACTAGAATATTGAGGAGATTACTAGGATGAGAAGACTACCAAGGATATTTTTTACTTGCTCAAGGAATATGAGGATATGTTTCCTACATCAATTTCGAAGTTTAATGGCATTAAGGGAGATATCGGTGAGATGAAGATCATTTTGAAGATGAATGCACATCCACTAAAGCATCGTCCATATCAACTAAACTCTAGGTTCAAGGAAAAGGTCAAAAGGGAGGTCAACAAAATGCTAGTAACAAAGCTTATCTTTCCTATCGATGAAGTTGGCTGGATAAGCCCCATAGTTATCTAGGATAAGAAGGATTCCAAAGAGATTAGGGTCTGTGTTGACTATTGCAGCCTAAATAATGCATGTGTCCATGATCCATTTCCTACTCCTTTTAGTGATGAGGTCTTGGATAACGTTTTGGAATAGGAAGCTTATTCATTTACAAATGGGTTCTATGAATATCATCAGTTCCAGATCATGGAAGATAAGAAGAAAAATACCTTTACCACTAAATGGGGACCATATGATTATCATGTGACGTCATTCAACCTTAAGAATCCCCCTTCAGTCTTTTCCATAATTGTTATTTCAACCTTTCACAAGTACATACACAAGTTCTTGGAGTTTGTTGGATGGTGTTGTCATTGATGTCAAACCATGGAGTTGATTGGGTTTAAATTTGAAAAAAAACACCATTCATTGATGTCAAATGGTTAATGAACACTCCTCAATAATTGTCCAATTACCTCAAGTCCTAGCGTTTCGGTTCCCTGAACTAAGGCTATACCTGACTTTTTCGAGGGTTTTTTGTAGGTCAAATCATTGATTTTGGGTCATAAACCTATGTCATTATATTCTCCTTGAAATATTTTTATGTTGATATGTGGTACGCCCCGAGAGGCCTCCTGGTTTGAGAGATATTCATAATTGAAGTTTGTGACCCCAGTTTCTAGGCTAAAACCCCAAGGGGTAGTGACATGACACCTCCTCCTATAGTTGTCAATAGACATTATTTATCACCCTAATCTAACCACATATAAGTTACATAACTTCAAGAACCAAAGACAATAAATCAATCACTAACTTCATGCATCCACGTGTCACCTACAAAACACACCAAGAAATGATTAATGTACAAAATCCTTAGTATTTTAAAAAAGAAGATAAATAATGATTACTAAATTAAATTAAATTTATTAATAATAAAAAGAGTTTAAAATATCCTAAAAGGCCTACCTAATAAAGTTGCTAATTAGCCTAACTAAACATTATAAAAAGAAACCTTAATGCCTCCCAAAACACATCATTTTTCAACAATATAACGCTTATCTCTCTCTCTGAAACTATTCGGTCTACTGAGGCAAAATAAAATTTTGGATCTTTATATGGATATGTCAGTGAATTCAACATTTTATCTTCACCATTATTCTCCTACTCGTCTTTCAAGGTAATTTTTCCTTATTAATTTGTGCATATTTTTGGTTATTTGTTTGGCATTCATTCTCTTGTATGGACCCTGCGGCTAGGGAACCCTATTAGAGATTGATCACAATTATATGAGTCTCTTAAAAATCCTTAGCTTTCCCTTCAAATTTCTCTAAAAATTTCATCCTCCTCCATGAACATTTGTGTCTATCTTGTTGGTGTCTTTGTGGTGTGATTCAACCCTAGTTAGGGCATACTTCTGTGCAAAATTTGAAATAGTCCAAGCCTGCAGTCTTGAAGGTTGAGGTTTCTTTATTTTTTGTAAATTTATACATGTGTCTTCGACCTATAATAAAAGAGATCAAGTCGACTTAATTGTGAGATCAATCAAGTGTTCTTAAGAACATCTACTACTATAGTCTCAACAGCTCATGAAGGAATGTTTCATCATTGACTACAGTGGTCATGTTTTGAACCATCAAAGGTACAAAGGTTATTTTAAGTTGTAAGGGTTTAAATTTAAATATCAAAGGTGTCTAGGTTGTTTTGTGAAGGTTTCACTAACATTATTATGGTTTCAAACTTGAACGCCTTTCTAGTTTTGATAACAAGCCAAACAAGCATCTTTGTGCACTAATTATGAGCAAAATTTTATCAAGTATATGTTGTGAGTAATCTGGACAAGAGTACAATAAAAGAAAAAAATTATCCAGTTGAAGGCAACATTGATTCATGGTTCATTTTTCAAGACTCACACTATATTGCAGCAAAATTTCCACTGTCATCCTCAACATTAAAGCTTTTTTCGAGTTCACTATCACATAACTTACAACAATTTAGAAAGGATGTTTAATCATTTGCAGTAGATTGACAACTAGACAAATACATTATCATGACAATATCCTTGAATTGACAAGTTGTGAATAGTTCCTGTAATATGACTTTGAACAGTGAGTTGACAAATTTTAGTTGTATTCCCCTCACACGTATTTGACACTAAATGACCATGACAACATTTTGGACATTGGTGCATTGACATGGACTTGTGTTAATGTGACAACTAGAGTGTACATTGACTTTAATACAACAGTGAGACACTAATATGACCCTAAATACATATGATTGTGATTAACATTTTAGTAAGGTGAAAGTAATATAATATGATGATATGACAAGACAACAACACTTGTTAATGTTCACTCAATAACTCTTGTTGTGGATTAATGTAATAGTAACCCTTGTATAGTCATCTGACTTGACATTGTCTTAAGTGTAAGGGACAGTGATACATTAGACTAATGTAATGATTTGTGACTGGGAATACTTTTGTTCTTATGGAGAAGCCATCACTTAAAATGACTTTGAAATATTTTGAATAAAACATTTCTCTTGTTACCTTAATCACTGAGGATGTGATAATTGTTCTATGTCTGATCTATGACTGTGTGTTGACATGATTACCATTGACATGATAAATACATATAAATTAATATTATGTGTCTTATAGTCATGACATTTACAATAACAATTGACAATTTGATCTTAATTTGACATTCACCATTAAGACACTGACATCTAGACATAACAAGTATGTTGATATTCTGACTTTGACTTGTAGAACCTTGATGAATGAGATTTGACATACTATATTAATCTAACTATAATGATATGATAACCTAGGTAACATAATCATGACCTTACAGGGCAACAGGTCTTTGAGGGATTTATTATCTTGAGTACAACTTACTGATATAATGAACGATAGTTTTGTGTGATCATTGCTCAACAGTGAAAAGACATGCATTGGTAGATCTCCAAGGACAAATCTTGAGAGCATTGGTTGCAAGTCATAGGGATGGCCCGAGGCACCTTGGTTTGTGCAATCATTTGACATGAGTGTCAGGTGGTTACAACAATGTGAGTGGTTTGGAAAAACAAAGCAGTGTATAAGCCTTGATGTTTGTTCATTCATGAGTAGCTCATTACAGTGATGTGCAGATGTAGCCAGCATTTGAGCTCTTATCATATGTGCATTGATATATGTGTGCAGTGACAATGATGTGCAATAGTGACAGTGATGTACAATTGAGCAGTGAGTTGTGATGTGAAGCATTATGATGTGATTAGTTTGATTTTGCAGTGGTCAATGGCTACTAGGATTTGACAGATATACAACATCTTCTTTACAAATTTAGTATATTTAGATCCAGCATGAAAATTATGAAATGTGGTCCATCGGCTCTTGAGGGTGGCACAGTGGTGCAAGGTAGGTGATTGGATTCACCTTCAGTTTATGGCATGAGAACACTTTAGGGCAGCAGGATGGTGCTAGGGAAAATTGCAGATTGCATAGGGTGTTGTGGCATCCATTTAGTTGTGGTTGATAAAATAATAGGGCATCAAAGCATCCTTTCTGATAGTAGCTAGTAAACAAAGTGTTGGGGCACTCATTATGTTGTGTCTTAGTCTATAGGGCATTGGGGAATCCTTCTGGTTGCAACATAATATTAGGGTTTAGTATTGTCCTACATGTTGTGGCCTGTGAATTAGGGGGTTGGAACATCCCTCAATTCTAGCTGAAATCTTGATGTAATTAATATTTCTTTTAAAGAGAGAAGAAGAAAATTACTAGAGAATAATTTGGTGGTTTTTTACCTAGAGGAGGTTTTCCACCTAAAAATTTTGGTGTCTATTTGTTTTGTCTTCCTGCATTATTGTATGGTGTTGTCTACTGTTGATTATTGTTTATAATTGTTGAAGAAGAAAAATAATAATAACTAAAGAATATCTAATGCTTTGAAAAGGATTAAAAAGTGTTAATTTCTAAGAAATATTGATTCACCCCCATCTCAATATTTCCAACAGACGTTTATATGGATGATTTGACTATTTACATTCGTTTGAAGAAGCATTCGAGTATATTAAGGGTGATTATTTATCAATGCACGCAATTACAAATTTCTCTCAACTTAAAGAAGTGTATCTTTGTTGTACCTTTTGGAACTTTATTGGGGCATATTTTTTGTAAGGTAGGTGTTTTAGTTGACCTAGTTAAGGTTGTGTTCATCCTCCACATGCCACTTCGAACAAGAGCTAAACAACGTAGATCCACTCTAGGGCACACAAGTTGTTACTATAGGGTTATTCAAAACTACATTTTGATCACTATCCAATTAGAGAAGTTGTTGAATAAGTTGAAGCCTTTTATATGGACCTTTGAGTGTGATGTTGCATTTGATACCATGAAGTATACACTAGTAAGAGCTAAAATTCTAATATATCCTGACTGGAATAAAGAGTTAAATGTGCGCATTGATGCATCCAGTAATAATCTCGGTGTTACCATTGCACAACCAAGAGAAGGAAATTTATATCATCCTATATACTTTTCCATAAGAAAACTCTCTAATGTAGAATGTAATTACACAATGACTTAACAAGAGGCTCTAGCAATAATATACTCACTCCAAAAGTTTCACAGTTATCTATTGTGTGGCCACTTAAATTCTTTATGGATCATTTAACTTTGAAATATTTAGTAAATAAAATTGTTTTGGAAGGTAGAATCTACCGTTGGTTATTGTTTTTCAGGAATTTTCCTTTGAGGTCATTGTGAAACCTAGATGAACTAATTTTGGACCTAATCATTTATCTCGGCTCAAGTCTTGTGAATCAAGAGGTTCCATTGATGATCAATTGTCAGAGGTTGACTTGTTTAGGATCGAATATGTGCTTAATTATTTGGAGGACATAGTGGTTTTTTTGACTACTGGTACTTATCTTGAATATTATTATACAACACAAAAGAAGATTCTTATGGTCTAAATAGTGGATTACCAGCTCATTACAGATCAATAATGTAAATTGGAACTTGATAGCATCCTCCATAGATTTGTATTCCAACACAAAATAGACGAAATTATATGGGAATTTCGTAGTGGAGTTGTGGGAGAACACGTCGGAGGGAAATCCACTACTTAAAAGGTGCCTTACGTAGGATTATGGTGGCCAACCTTGTTTAAGCATGTGAAATGATTTTCCAATGCCTGTGATGTCTTCCAAAGAGTCGAGAGGCCTTCTCACTGAGATAAGTTTCCACTTGATCAAGTTAGAGTGCCGCAGCCTTTTGAAAAATGGGTTGTTGATTTTATTGGGCCCATTAATCCTCATGCATGGAATTCACAAGAGAGGTACATCATTAAAGCAACAGATTATCTTACCAGCTCGGCAAAAGTAGCTCCTGTAAAATATTGTTCTACTAGTATTGCAGTGATGTTTATATTTGAGAACATTATCACTAGAATTGGTTTCCCAAGAAGCCTGACTAGTGATCAAGGATCCCATTTCATCAATGAGACTATTGCAACCTTAATAAAGGAATTTTTGATCCAAAACCATAAGATAGTTCTTTATCATCTACAAGTTAATGGCACAGTGGAGGGGTTTAACAAAAGTTTGGAGAAGGGACTCACCAAGGTTTTTTCAGCTAATAGGAATGATTGGGATGAAAAGGTTCAACTAGAATTATGGGCTTACATGACTACTACTAAAGGGTTGCATAATTATACTCATCTTTTGTTAGTTTATGGTAGAGAAGTTATGGTTCATGTTGAGTTCCTTATTCCCAATTTATATATTGTGCAAGCTACAAAAATTACATACGATGAGTCAGTTGTGAAGTGACTTCAGGAGTTATGGGAACTTGATGAGTAGATGTTCTTAGAATATTTCCATCAAAGTCTAGAGAAGCACAGGAAAAAATATTAGCATGATCATCATACTAAGAAAAAAAAAATCCAGTTGGATATCAAGTTCTACTCTACATGAACAAGTATTTAAAATATCTTGGAAAGCTTATGATGCATTGGCTGGGACCATTAATAGTTGTGGACATCAAGTAGTTTAGAGCCATTAGACAATTGCGCAAATCGATGGTATTCTCAAGCCTATTTAGGTGAATGGTGCTCACCTAAAGACCTACTATGCCCCCTGAATTCATATGGTTTTCTTTCTCTCTATCCAGGAGTGTAGGTTAGTCGTTACTCAGTTGTTCAATTAGAATTAGTTGTGTCATTTAATTTACGTATTTTTAGTATATCGAGACATTTCTTGTAATGGTCGAATTTGTTGAGTTGGTCCTCATTCCTATTTTGAAAGTTGTAATATTTCTTTTATGAATCTGTCTTGCCAAACCCCTTTTGATCACTAGTGTGGTGTGTTGGAATTTTATTTTTGGTCATAATAAATTTTTTTAATCAAGTTGTCATTTAGTCAATGTGTCCATTTAATGTCCAACAAGAAAATTGATTATCTAAATATGGGGATTTTTTATAAGTATTAAGAGTCTATTTAGTATCATTCATTCACTTCTACGTCATAATCTAATATTTCACCCTGGTGTCTGTGTCTAGGCCCTTAGTTCCCTTTTTCTGCTAGCATCCCCTTTTATGTTATCTCTATTAATGTAAGTGTTTCAGTGCGGGGTGAATCAATAATTATTTTATCCCCTTTGACATCTTTGATCCTTGTATTGAGCCTCTCGATGAATTGTTGGGGAAATGCGAGAAGACAATACTAGAAGTATACATGGATTTTACCCGAGTAACATCAGACAAGGTCACCTCACAATGAAATCCACCTTTCAATTTATATATAGGTCAAAACTTCCAATGTTGTGAGAATTAATAGTGTTTGAGACCACTGGAAAGGTCGCCCACTATACCAAGTTCTTAATCAGTTGGATTCACAATGGGTCACTATGGCTTGATAAAGAGTACCCAATTCATGTTCATGACACTCATAGGCTCATCGGTTTTTCAATGGATGGAGAAGATGTATCTACCTCTTTTCAAGCAACTTCCAAGCATGGAAAGAATTTGGATGTTAACAATTTATATGCCATATATCGTACCAAATGTCGAGGTCATGGGGCCATGATTGATCTCAGCAAAAATGGACAAATTAAGTTTCTGTTCTATGTCATCACAGGTAAAGTTTCCTAAAAATACAATAAAGGTGAATTTACTCTTGATGTTATTTCTATTGTGGAGTTTGGTGTTCAAGGTGCATAGTTAAACTGGTGCAAATACATGTTAGATGAGCTTTTCCTTGCTTGCGAGGAAGCTTATAAGAAGGGAAGATATTTTATCTACAAATATCTACTCATTGTAATTGTCATGATGAAGTAGAATATCATATGATGAAGGTTGTGTTTTACCTGATATATCATATGATGAAGCCTTAGCTCTTTCATTTGACCCCTGGAAATCCCATTATGATTCCACCAATGTTTTCTTAGTCAGGGAGCCTTTGGAGCTGGGTATGATAAGTTAATTAATGCTACCAAAATTGTGATAATTCCTTAATCAATACTTGACTAGCATTCATATTAGATGTGGTTTGGTGTCAGCCATAATCATTCTTATGTTCGTCCCAAAGTTGTTGATAAGGATATATTTCAGATGCAGTCTTTGCCCTTGTACATATTGAAGGCCACTTTCCATAAATAGGTTTTGTCTTGGCTAGGTGTTCAAAAAATGGTCACCCCTGAGGGAATCTCATATTCACTTGAGGGTTTGATACCAAGGGAAGTGTCTTCATACATTACTTCATACCATAATCACCCTTCTACTATCAGTTCATATTTCCAACCCTTTTTTAAGAGACTTCAATCGTGTCCAACTTTTGTTAATGCTACCATCTCTAATATTAATCTATTGTAATTTCCCTAATTGCAACTCCATCTATTCCTGATGTTATTCCCTTCCATGTAAAAACTTTCAAAACACAAGCTTTTCCTATGGCCCCATTAGCCACCTGTTGTGTTGTACAACAACCCCCCATTTCATACAAATCTTTATACAAAATCTTAATATGAAATGGGTCCCTTAAAAAATAAAACTTAGTTAGAAGTGTGAATAAAATGGTATGTACCTCACCACAAGAAAATCCTTGTTAAAAGCCCCGATGTAAATAAATCATTTTATAGAACCTTTTAAATAAGAAATAAAGTGTTCCTTAAAAATATTAAAAAACCATTTTATATTGCGATAAAGTGATCAGAGATCACATATTACAATATTAAGGGAAACACACACAAAAAAACAAAACTTCACCCAATTCTCCGATCCGAAAAGGTAATCGCGATCGGTAATCGAGAAAAACAAATACTAAATACATAATAAAGAAAATCCCCTCAATTCCTCCAATGCGATAAAGCAAATCACAATCGGCGACTCAGCCATGTCAATAATAAAGGGACATATGAGAAAAGCCTAATAAAAAAAACTCCCGATGCGATTTAATCGTAATCGGCAATCGGCACTCAGTGGAGTCACATGACAAAGGGATAAATCTCAAGCCAAATCCTGACTGCGATCTATTAATTTGGCACACATCTCGAAAAGAAAATATGCATTAAGAAGGTTTGCATGCATTATATTGTATCACCTTTCGGTGATCGGAGATATTTAAAGCAAGTCCTAAAAGCCTTCCCTTTGATGCTCCCGATCACCAATTTGAGATTTATCGCTAATCACCGATAAATAAAAACTAAGGCATGCTTGAAACAATCATTTGGCATATGAGCGACATGATGGGCATTTATGATGTTATTTACCACGATTGACAGTTTAAACAGCTATTCAATACTGTAGTTAAGGATGGATTTTTCAAAAGATTTGGTCTGTGGTAATCCTTAACTATATTTTATTTATCATATGCCAATTGACATAATTCTATTCTTCATCATATTGGCTTGCAGTAGCACTTTCTCTGTGTCACGGTTTGCAACTGTTTGTGTAAAATTCTTCCGAAATTAGAAATTCAGAGAAAACGGAGAAGAAATCAAAGAAGTCCACAATAGTAGCTCCTCCAGTCAAAGATCCCGGACCAAGCAAGAAAGGATTAATCTCAGATACAACGTGTCTTGGTCTGGGAAACACTAGCTGGGAGAGCATTTACAATCTGATAGAAGTAGAGAAGCCCAAGGAATTATCAGAGGAAGCCACAGCTGACTCAACTAACAAATCTGAAGGAACTCTTAAAGAATTGGCTTGTTCCTATCTTCACAGAATAGCAGCGCGAGCTAAAATCCTGCCATATACCGACGTAGTAAGATGGGTGGTGGAAAAAATTCTAGTCTCGGACCGAACCTTTTGCACAGCTGATGGAAGGATATTTGGCTCAGTCCAGCCGGAGGATCTTAGGAAAATGTACCACTTACCTCAACCTAAGAAGCGATACAACAAGGTGTTCTTGGAAGCGTTCGCAAAGGAAAATGACTCAGAGTCAACCCCAATAAGGCAATGGAGGCATTTCCCTAAAAAGCACAAGCACGAGTCATCGGGTAAGTACTCTGTTGATTCTTTGGCTTCCCCTTATTGTTATGTTGGGGATATGATGTGTAGGATGTGGGAAATACATGATTCTTCCAAATTCACCATAGAAATGGTTCCCCTAATGGAAGCCGCAATCAACAGTTATGTGATGGATTGGGCAAACATTTTGTCCGATAAACTAGCCACATCAATTTTATAGTACAGAACAAATGCACATCAAACTTCCCGAATTATTCCCCCTTTTTATTACAGTGCGTATATTATGGATACTATTTGTTTTAACTCTGAATATCCAATACTCGGGTGGAGATGGACTCCCCAAGACCTGAATCCAATCAATATTTACCACCAGTAGTTATGGAAGGCACATTACAAGAATCACTTGTATAAAATTTGCAATGGTTTTATTCTCCTTATATATTATTGTATTTTTAATAAACCTGCCCCCAGGATATCCCCAGAGGCATAAATTGACTTGGTAGCAGTAGGCAGTTGGTTTGGCGAGGAGAAATTTACTTATATAAGGCTTTTTGGTAGCCTTGCTAAACCCCATGTTCTTCCCTTGTATGTGCCTGATAAATTTTTAGCTCGGGAATTGGCTTATCAAATAATAGTGGAAGGGACATCCAGAACTCTTAAGGATTCAAAGAAGCACATGTGGCCAATCTTCCCTTTACGGTGCTGCATTTTCACTCTGCATGACTACAAGCATGCAGAGAAGGAGACAGAAAAGATGCTAATGCTAAATTTTGCTACAATTCCTAACAGGCCATATGATCCAAGACAGGTTGCTTATAATGTCACATCTCAAGCCAAACTTGCTAAGTTTGATCATAAAGCTGATGAATTCGATGATCTATTTTCCTCAGCTGAATCATTATTTCAAGTTCAAACAATGGCCAGGATGAGGTATCAATATGAAGGGCTAGAAACGTTTAATAGGCTTAGAGACTAGAGGTTGCAAACTCTGCCTTTAGACCTATTAGCCACAACCCTGATAGTCCAGTCAAGCGAAACTGAACAGCAAGCTGTTGATAAAGCTCCTGCAGTGGAAAAAGTTCCTGAGAAAGAAAAAACACCAAAGCAGGAGCAAGAACAAGAAAATGGCAGTGAACTTATTGATTCAGACATTCATATTGATCCCAAAATACTCAAAGAATGGAAATAGTTTGACTCAATTATCAGCAATACTGAGAGCTTGCAGGGATTTAGCACACCTGAAGTAACAACTGGACAGAAGACAACAACTAATATAGTTCCAACTGAAGGAACTAGTGGCCCACCCATGACTCAGAAAGATGTCAAAATGATTCCAGAAAACCCTTTTGATGAGATTGTTCTACATGTAGAAGAAATACCACCCTTAGATGTCTTCTACAGCCCTAAGCATAGGGCTATAATAAAGAGACAAATGAAAAAGAGAAAACTTGAACAATCTTCTCTTTTACCTACACAAATGGAGATAACTAATGTGGTATGGAGAGAGGAAGTCAACCCTTCCGAAGATCTTACTAAACTCTCTCAGTATGCCGGGGCATATACAGCAGCTACTATGGACAAGGCATCGGAAGTCAGCAATTTGCTTAAAGAAAAGGATCAAGCGATTATCTCACTAGAGACACAAGTACATGAAAAGCAGCAGAGGATAGAGCAGTTAGAGCAGCAGTTAGCACCACAAAAGCAATCAAACGACCAATTAAACGAGCAATTGCTCAAAGAGAAATAGAGGATAGTTCAACATGCAGTGCAGAAGCAAAAAAGAACTATCTCAAGCATTGAACAAGCTGAAGACAATGAATGAACAACTGAGCAAATAAAAATATGAACAGATTGCTCAGCTGTCATTGCAAATAGAAAGGTTCAAGGAATTTCCTCAAGTAGAGGAATTCAAATCAGAGGCTCTCCAAATTACTAAGGCACTATCTACTCAGTTGAGCTTGTTATGTAATAATGTTTCTCTTGTTCCTCCCTTCTGTGAAATTTCCTCGTTTATGATTGATAAGTCGGTTGATGCTAGACAACAATTGGAGCAGGCAAATGAACACTAACAAAGTTTCTCTCTTGGCAAGAAACCAAGGAAGGACAAGCTGCAAATCTGCCCCAAATTCTGGAATCACACAAGGAAATCCTGTTCCTTGAGTAGCAATCTCAGCTGATGAAAATAGAAAGGGCAACATCGAGATGTAGATTGATGACTGGTAATCTAGTGGAATTGATTAATAATACTCTTTATTTGTGAAATTTAATTTGAGAATGTACTCCATGGAAACTGCCATCAGTCAAAGCATTGGAGCAGATATGGAAACAAGAGTTGGAAAAGAGGGAGAGACTAATCACGGGCATCCAAACTTTAACATGGGAAACCTTTTGGTTCTTCCTTGTGAAACCATATAGTCAAAGGACAACGGTCAAATGCCTAATTGATGTAATCGGTTACATGATTCCTGAAATGAGTTGCTTCACTAAGTGATAATTCCTCCTTTTCGAATCAAGCGCACTCTATTGAATCAGGAAACAAACCAACCTGGCCTAGCTATGCATGCCTATGTCTCCCCTACTCGTGATGCCAACTTGGTCTAGATGCATCCGCGTATGAGTCATCCTCCAGAACTGCAATCGATACTTGCCATATTCAAGCTCAAGCCAAAAGATAATCAGTCGAAACAATGAACCATCTTTACCGACTGCAAGCATGTCTATTTCGGGGAGATTTTCATATATTTGTGATTTGGTTACACCAGCTCACAACATTTTTATTTCATAGTTAGTTAGTTTAGATAGTATTTATAGACCCTTTCATGTTTTTAGAAAGGGTCCTAAAAATTTTGTATGAAGACTTGGATTGGAAGTTACATTATTGTGCTTCCACTATATATATTTTTTATGAAACTGGACCTGAATTTTGAGTTTTTAATAAAGAGTACTTTTGTCTGATATGCACCACTGCTTCCTATAAAAGTATTTCCAAGTTAGAAAGCAGGATCCAAATGAAATTCATGTTGGAGGGGATTCAAACACATATGGTACTATTATCTATGTTTTGCTTCATTCTTTTATATGAACTAGCATTCATTCATTTTGCTATTATTGATGTATGTATAAGCTCTTATAGCAATCTCTTTTACTTATCACTATTGAATGTTCAAGAGTTGTTATTTTTCATCTATATATGTGTCAATGATATATGAAGATTAGTGCAATAATGTTTTAATTATTACTTTGTTCAACTATTTGAACAAACTAATTATCATATGAATGAATATTTCTGTTTAAAAGTGGAGTCATCTACATGTCTACTTTTCAATAAGAACCATTAAGAGTTGCACTAAAATAGAGACTTCCCGGGATAGATTAGTTAATTACATTATTGCATTTTATAATAAATCTTTTATCATTTTCCATTAGATATAAGCAAATTAAACAATTATCCATCTGATTCATAAATCATTGGGAAACTGGTCCCATTATATCCAGTCAGAGCCACCACACCAAAAGGAAAAGGAGCTGCCTTTAAGGTCCAGACTGGGTGGTTTTCCCTGATGTTGATGCAGCGATTTTCGAGGAATCAATATTTTTGGCACTATAAGGAGGGCATGAACTGTGAATGGTGAAAAAACCCAAATCTACAATCCATTCTGAGAGTAAATCTCCCTCCACCTCACCTTCGACTTCCCCCTTGCAGGCTGGAACTCCAGTTTCCAAGCGAGAAGAAGAAGAGACAATGTCCACTGCTCAACCCCAAAATATCTCAGATAAATTAACTCCAGAATCTCCTGAAGTACAGTCTCTCATCCACAAACTTCAAGGATTCTCAATATCGCCACAGAAATCTGAGGTATCTCAAGGCAGTGTAACTTTGCAATTTATTCCTTCTCACCCTCTCACCAGACTTTAGAGTGAAAAGCTTGGTATTGAACCTATTGAGTTACCTTTGCCTAAAAGGAAATGGGCAAGGAAAACAATTGAAGGATCTGATAGTGAATCTTTCTCATCATCATCATCCATTTCATCTTCTCTAGTTCGAAGTTAACCATCCACTCCTCCACTCCAGATTGTTGCTCAACAGGGAACTGGAACTTCAACATCTGTTCCTCAACCTCCTCAAACTTCAATATATGCTCCTTCCTAACCATCTGGAACTTCATCAACGTTGTCATCTAGTAGTTGCTCGACAATGTCACAGAATCCATGGAATAATCCTGGTGCAGTCATGATGCCTGCACCATTACACCCATTGCCAGCTCATCCTGAAAAATGGTTGCTGAAATTTAATCCAGATGCAGGCATATAGGCAAATGAGCACATTAACAACTTTATGTTGTCAGTCAACTTAAAAGGAGTTACAGAGGAAGATGTGGTTGTTAGACTTTTCCCTTATACCCTACAAGGATCAGCTGGGTCTTGGTACTTTTCCTTGCCATCAGGATCCATTACTAGTTGGAACATTTTTCAAGAACAGTTCTTGACTAAATATGGTGATGACAGATCTCTGGTGATGTTAATCAATGATCTTTTGAATATTAGGATAGAGTCTAAAGAACCTATAAAAGAGTTCAATTCACAGTTTAATAAACTCTTAAATAAGATTTCGACTGCCTCTAAACCTAGTGAGCAAGTTAGAAGCGAATGGTATATAACAACTTTACCCTCAAATATAGCTATCTTTGTAGATAGAGTTGCAAAACCAACTCTACCAAAAAATATGAAAGAGGCACTTCCTGTAGAAAAATGCATCATTGCCTTAGAAAACAAAGCTACTCTTGAAGACAGAAAATCAAAAAAGGTCTCCTTCAAAGATGATTCAAAGAAGAAAGAGGCTAAAGATCCCTATGATATGGAATGTATCCAAAAAGTTCTCAAAACTATGTCAAATGAAATGATAGAAATCAAGAAGCAAGTAGCCGAGACTTCAACAAAAAGGCCATTTAGAAACTTTAAGAAACCTTAATCAAAGCCTGCAAATGCTATATCCAATGCAGACTCAGACCCTGAAGAAGAAGAAGAAGAAGAAGAGACAGTCTTATCATCTGAAGAAACTGAAGAAGAGGTAATTGTAGAATGTAATGGGATGTTAGACTTTATCTTGCCTAATTCTGAAACAGAAAATGAACATGAAGCTTTCCCTGTAACTACCAAGAGTAAAGGTACTCCTGAACCTGTTCAAATAACTCAAAAGAAAAGGAATACAGGTACCACTACTAAAGAAAAAGTTCCCACAAAAAAGTCTACAACGATACCTTCTCAATATCAGCCATCATCTTCAAATCCACCTTCAACATCTAAAACGTTAGTAGTTACAGACTCTATGGATTACAACATTATTGAAGACATGAAGAAAACAAAGGCAAATATCATAATGTTTGAACTTAGTAAACTCAAACATCAACAAAAATTGTTGCTTAAGGAGTTAGATGCAGTACCTTCTTCTCCTCTTCCAAATGTTGTACTATCCAAAGCTACTAATGAAACAAGTAAACCACCTCCTAGTAGGGTAGAAGCCACTGATGTTGTTTTAATTGGAGATAGATCAAATTCTCATACTCCTCCTTTTCTCTTGACTTACGAGATTTATAATAGAAATCTGCACAATTGCTTGATAGACTCAGGGGCTTCTTCGAATATAATGCCAGCCTCAGTTTGTTCTAAACTGAATATTGAACCCCAAAAGTCTGCAATACATATTGTCCAGTTGGATAGAACTAAGGTCCAAGTATTAGGAGAAATCAATTATGTTACCATTATGTTAACAACTGACCCAAGAGTTGTTCAAAGAATTGATATCTTAATCGATGATATTCCTGAGTTCTATGGTTTGATTTGAAGTAGAGATTGGTCTGAGAAACTTCATGGTTACATTTCCACTGATTGGTTGCACATGTGGCTTCCCTATAAAGGAAAGCCAAATCAGATCAAGATTGATTGGGAGAAACATATGACTCATACTGTTACTGAGTTTGAATAAGAAAACCAGCCAATAGCACTCAACAACAACATTCTAGGAAACTATTCATCCGAATCATTCTTTGGAAATTTTACTGCTCAATCATCACCTTTCTCAATTAATAGTTTCACATCTCAAATTGAAATTTTTTCCCTAACAAATACATCAAGGTGTGTTAACATTGCTGAGGAAACTGTAAATAAAACTGTAGATAAACCTTTGTTTTGGTCATTATACTTTGATGGGTCTAAATCTAATGAAGGTGCAGGGGCAGGATGTATTTTAGTTAGTCCTAAG
This sequence comes from Pinus tabuliformis, assembly GCA_031772625.1. NCBI lineage: Eukaryota > Viridiplantae > Streptophyta > Pinopsida > Pinales > Pinaceae > Pinus > Pinus tabuliformis. Next base: position 1,126,431,574 of record CM062807.1, read on the forward strand.
GGAGAAAATACCATGTTATCATGTAGATTAGAACTTGAGTGCACAAACAATACTGCTGAATATGAAGCCTTGATTCAAGGACTTTATAAAGCCATCGGTCATAATGTTCAATATTTGAAAGTGTTCGGTGACTCTGAAATTGTTATAAGACAAGTCAGAAATATTATACATTTCCTTTCTAGTCACCTTAAACATTATCAATCCTTGGTGCAAGACCTTGTATCTCATTTTCTAGCATTTAATATTTCTCCCATCCCGAGATCTCAGAATTCAGCGGCAGATTTACTAGCTAATGTTGCTTCTAAACTCCTGCCATCTGAAGATTACAATCTCGATAGGTTTTCAGTAGAGCTCATTTTTAAACCATCAATTCCTGACAATGTCACTCACTGGTGAGTGTTCAATCATGATGATGACATTTTAAATTTCTTAACCTCTGATAAGTCCTATGATGATTAAATTATTGATGAAAGTGAGCATGATCTTCAAATGAAGGAAAATCTTGAAGAAAACTCAATACCCAAATCAGTGGTCAAACTTGAAGAGTTTTATGACATTAAAGATAGGTTTAAACAGGTTACTAATTCAAAGCTTCAAAGTTCTACTTTGAGATTTGAATTAATAAACCTTGGAATTGAGGAGAATCCACAAAACACCAATTTTGGATTAGGACTTATTTCAGAAGAAAGAATTGCATTTATCAGATTATTGCATAAATATAAAAATGTCTTCACTTGGAAATATGATGATCTAAAAACGTATGATACATCTATCATACAACATACAATTCCTGTGATATCTGAAGAAAAACTAGTACAACATAAATTAAGGAAGATTCATCCTAACTTAGAGAGTCAGATAAAAGCTGAATTAAACAAACTCTTGAAAGCTAAGATAGTTTTTCCTGTTAGACATTCAAATTGGGTGTCCAACATGGTTCCAGTAAGGAAGAAAAATGGTGATAGTAGAATTTGTATTGATTTCAGAAATTTTAATAAAGCAAGTCAAAAGGATAACTTCCCTCTACCGACCATGGAGCAAACTCTCCATTCAGTAGCTGGTTCGGAATTAATGTCCTTCCTATATGGTTTTTTAGGGTATAATCAAATTTTGGTCCACCTTGATGACAGACTTAAGACTACCTTCAGAACCAAATGGGGAACTTATGCCTATAAAAAAATGCCTTTCGAATTAATCAATGCTGGAGCTACATTTCAAAGAGCAATGGACATCGCATTCAAAGGCATAATCAATAAATCAATAGTTGTTTATTTGGATGACATTATTGTTTTCTCTAAGAAAATATCAAATCACTTACATGATTTGAAACAAATCTTTGAGTGCTGGAAAAGGTATGGCATTTCACTCAATCCTAAAAAGTCCTTTTTTGCTCTTGACCAAGGTAAACTACTGGGCTTCATTGTCTCAAAGGATGGTATTTATATTGATCCAGATAGAATCAAATATATTTCTGATATTCCATTTCCACATAATAAAAAAAAAATGCAATCATTTTTAGGCTAGATTAATTTTGTAAAAAGATTTGTCCCAAATTTTTCGCAGATTATTTTACCATTACAAACCATGATTAAGAAGAATTCCATGTTTAAATGGGGACATATAGAAAAGGAATATTTTGATTCGATTAAGCAATCAATCATAAATGCTCCTGCATTAAACACTCCTGACTTTTCAAATCATTTCATTCTATATACTCTCGCATTTGATCCATCTTATGCAGCAGTGCTGACACAAATCAATAATCAAAACTTGGAAGCACCAATTTCATTTTATAGTTCAAACCTTCAAGGTGTTGAACTCAATTACTCTGAAGTTGAAAAACAAGCCTTCGCTATATATAAAACCATTAAACACTTCAGGCCCTTTCTCTTAAAAGCTCATACAAAAGTTATAGTCCCTTTTTCAGCAATAAGACAATTACTAGTTCAAAGGGAATTGGGAGAAAAGAGGGCAAATTGGGTCACGACATTACAAGAATATGATTTGGACATAAAACCAGTAAAGATTGTCAAAGGCCAAGGTTTTTGTAGGTTGTTAGCAGGAGCTTCTAATATTCAGGAACATGAAGGTACAAATGATATTGAAGGAATAAATGAGATAAGTACCATTAATCCTGAATCCCAATATGCAGATTTGATATTCTATTTAAAAAATGGATACGCTCCTTCTAATATTTCCCATAAAAATAAACATGCCATAAGAGTAAAGGCAAAGAATTTCATGATTGTTTATGATGTGTTGTTTAGATGGAATTATGATTCAATTTTGTTAAGATGCTTAAAAAAACCTGAAGCGCAAAAGATCTTGCAGGAACTACATGATGGTCCAGTAGGAGGACATTTTGGAGCTGATACAACAGCCCACAAAATCATTCATTCTGGGTATTATTGGCTCACCTTATTCAGAGATACTCATGAATATGTAAGGAAATGCCAAACATGTCAAACTACCAGTGGAAGACAAAGAAAGCCAGCTTTTCCTTTGTAACCAGTCAACATTGAATAGCCCTTTGAACAATGGGGATTGGATATCATTGGAGAAATTATTCCACATTCATCCAAGAAACATAGGTATATCCTTATAACTACTGATTACTTTACTAAGTGGGTGGAAGCAATTCCTTTGAAGATAGCAAACTCTGAGGCAATCATTGAATTCATAGATCAGTTCATCATTACTAGGTTTGGTGTCTCAAATGCTCTTATTTTTTATAATGCATCTTACTTCTCTGGTAATTCTATACTTGAATTTTCTATCAAAAGAGGACTCAAATTGAAATATTCTTCAAACTACTACCCTCAGGGTAATGGCTTAACATAATTTACCAGTAAAAATCTTATCAAAATCATTAAGAGAACTATTGAACAGAATCATAAAAACTGGCATAAGTCTTTGATATTTACACTATGGGAAAATTGTATAACATATAAAGCCTCAATAGGAACTTCTCCATTTAATATAGTGTATGGAATGAGGCTATTATACCATCAAATCTAGTACTTCCATCACTTGCCTTAGTGCAGTTTATTGAAGAAAGTCCCTCATCTTCTATTCAATTAAGACATGATCAGATCCTGAAACTAGAGGAAGAAAGGGAGAAAGCCTGAATTACACATGCAAAGCATCAACAAATTATCAAATCTTCTTTTGATACAACTTCAACAGGCTCAAAACATTTACAAGTTGGTGATCTAGTTTTGAAGTGGGACAAAGCCCATGAGGATAAAGGAAAGCACACTAAGTTTCAGAAAATGTGGCTTGGACCATTCCAAATCAGTGAGAAGATAGGCCCATCTACATTCATATTACAAGATCTATTAGGAAAGAGAGATTCTCTTCCTGTCAATGGCCTTATTTTGAAAAAAATCTTCAATTGAGGAGGTAACCCCTTCTCACTTTGTAAATATTCAATTTCTAGTTATATTTGTGTAGTTATTCTTGTATTAAGAAATAAAAGTTGCAAATAACCTTCTATTGGTTTTTACTATATTGAAAAGTCACTCAAAAGAAAAGAGTCTTAATATTTACTTTTGATAGATGAAAAGCCTTGAAGGAAAAGGAAAATTCTAGGGAATTAGGTATAATTGAATTCTGAAAACCCTTTTCATTTTTGTAAAATCTTCTCAAAACTTAAAAATATTGTAAATCATTCTAAAAGTTTTAGAAGCCTAAAAACGGCTATCAATACAAAGCAAAAACTGATTCGACCTTAGCATCTTCAACTCTCAAAATTGTCATTCATGTTCTCTTAAGGAGAAAATTATTCACCCCATCCATCAAAGTTTATGATTTTTCAGAGTGTAATTCTAAAATATATTTGATATAAAATATAAGAGGTCTTATCATAAGCATGCTTACCATGTTCATAGGGGACTAGTTCAACTGACATTACCAATACTGCATACCAAAATAGGGTAATGGCTTATAATTATAAGACAAAGGGTCTCATCATGAGCCAGCTTGTTCAATTAAATTACAATCAGTGAATGGCATTGTCAACAGTTGGCCACCAAACCAGGACAATGGCTTTTTATCTTACAAAATAAAGGAATTAAAAAAAAAATGAAATACAAAAAATGTGGAAACATGTCTTTTGAATTCATTCTTTTAAATTATACTCTGAAATGGATGGAACAATGAATGATTAAATGGTTAAAAGGTAACCCTGCTGAGACTATGGACGTTTGCTGGTAGCAGTGGCTCTACCTGTGACAAAGGAATCATTATACAAGCTAGGTAAGAGAATTCTTTTGTTTTATCATTATCAACCAAGTAAGGTTTACTTTAAACTTAGGATGTATTTAATTTTGAGATGAGAAAGAAATAGCAAAAACAGTTTTCATTACATTCAACATTTATAATTACCTAGTTATATTAGATTTTCTCTATCTATTAAGGTTTTCAGATTAAGAAGTTAAAGTATTATATTATTTTCTCAGAGATAACTATTTCTTCCAGTGAATCGCCAATTGTTGTGCTGTACAACAACCCCCCATTTCATACAAATCTTTATAAAAATTATTAATATGAAATGGGTCCCTTAAAAAATAAAACTTAGTTAGATGTGTGAATAAAATGGTATGTACCTCATCACAAGAAAAGTCCTTGTTAAAAGCCCTAATGTAAATAAATCATTTTATAGAACCTTTTAAATAAGAAATAAATCCTTTAAAAATATTAAAAAACCATTCTATATTGCGATAAAGTGATCGGAGATCGCATATCGCAATATTAAGGGAAACACAAAAAAAAGAACCTCATCCAATTCTCTGATCCGAAAAGGTAATCGCGATCGGTAATCAGGAAAAACAAATACTAAACACACAATAAAGCAAAGCCCCTCAATTCCTTCAATGCGATAAAGCAAATCGCAATCGGCGACTTGGACATGTCAATAATAAAGGGACATATGAGAAAAGCCAAATCAAAAAACTCCCGATGTGATAAAGCTAATTGCAATCGGCAATCGGCACTCGGCAGAGTCACATGACAAAGGGATAAAACTCAAGCCAAATCCAGACTGCGATCTATTAATTGGGCGCATATCTCGAAAAGCAAATATGCATTAAGAAGGTTTGCATGCATTATATTGTATCACCTTTTGGTCATTGGATATATTTAAAGCAAGTCCTAAAAGCCTTCCCTTTGACACTCCTGATCGCCAATTTGTGATTTATCGCCGATCGCCGATCAATAAAATCTAAGGCACACTTAAAAAAATCATTCGGCATATGAGCGACATGATGGGCATTTATGATGTTATTTACCACAATTTTCAGTTTAAACGGCTATTCAATACTGCAGTTAAGGATGGATTTTTCAGAAGATTTGGTTTGTGGTAATCCTTAACTATATTTTATTTATCATATGCCAATCGACATAATTCTATTCTTTATCATATTGCCTTGTAGGAGCACTTTCACTGTGTCACGGTTTGCAACTGTTTGTGTAGAATTCTTCCAAAATCAGAAATCCAGAGAAAATAGGGAAGAAATCAAAGAAGTCCACAATAGTAGCTCCTCCAGTCAAAGATCTCGGACCAAGCAAGAAAGGATTAATCTCAAAAATGACGTGCCTTGGTTTGGGAAACACTAGCTGGGAGAGCATTTACAATCTGATAGAAGCAGAGGAACCCGAGGAATTATCAGTGGAAGCCACAGTTGACTCAACTAACAAATCCGAAGGAACTCTTAAAGAATTGGTCTATTCCTATCTTCACAGAATAGCAGCGTGAGCTAAAATCTTGCCATATACTGACGTAGTAAGATGGGTGGTGGAAAAAATTCCAGTCTCGGACAGAACCTTTTGCACAGCTGATGGAAGGATATTTGGCTCATTCCAGCCGGAGGATCTCAGGAAAATGTACCACTTACATCAACCTGAGAAGCGATACAACAAGGCGTTCTTGGAAACGTTTGCAAAGGAAAACGACTCAGAGTCAGCCCCGATAAGGCAATGGAGGCATTTCCCCGAAAAGCGCAAGCATGAGTCATCGGGTAAGGACTTTGTTGACTCTTTGGCTTCCCCTTATTGTTATGTTGGGGCTATGATGTGTAGGATGTGGGGAATACATGATTCTGCCAAATTCACCATAGAAATGGTCCCCCTAATGGAAGCCGCAATCAACGGTTATGTGATGGATTGGGCAAATATTTTGTCCGATAAACTAGCCACAACAATTTTACAATATAGAACAAATGCACATCAAACTTCTCAGATTATTCCCCCCTTTTTATTGCCGTGTGTATATTATGGATACTATTTTCTTTAACTCTGAATATCCAATACTCGGGTGGAGATGGACTCCCCAAGACCTGAATCCAATCCATATTTACCACCAGCAGTTATGGAAGGTGCATTACAAGAATCACTTGTATAAAATTTGCAATGGTTTTATTCTCTCTGTATATTATTCTATTTTTAATAAACCTACCCCCAGGATATCCCCAGAGGCAGAAATTGACTTGACAACAGTAGGCAGTTGCTTTGGGGAGGAGAAATTTACTTATATAAGGCTTTTTGGCAGCCTTACTAAACCCCATGTTCTTCCCCTGTATGTGCCTAATAAATTGTTAGCTCGAGAATTGGCTTATCAAGTAACAATGGAAGGGACATCCAGAACCCTTAAGGATTCAAAGAAGCACATGTGGCCAATCTTCCCTTTACGGTGCCGCATTTTCACTCTGCATGACTACAAGCATGCAGAGAAGGAGACAGAAAATATGCTAATGCTAAATTTTTCTACAATTCCTAACAGGCCATATGATCCAAGACAGGTTGCTTATAATGTCACATCTCAAGCCAAACTTGCTAAGTTTGATCATAAAGCCGATGAATTCGATGATCTATTTTCCTCAGATGAATCATTATTTCAAGTTAAAACATTGGCCAAGATGAGATATCAAGATGAAGGGCTAGAAATGTTTAATAGGCTTAGAGACCAGAGGTTGCAAACTCTACCTTTAGACCTATTAGCCACAACCCTGACAGTCCAGTCAAGCGAAACTGAACAACAAACTGTTGATAAAGCTCCTACAGTGGAAAAAGTTCCTGAGAAAGAAAAAACACCAGAGCAGGAGCAAGAACAAGAAAAGGGCAGTGAACTTATTGATTTAGACATTCATATTGATCCCAAACTACTCAAAGAATGGCAACAATTTGACTCAATTATCAGTAATACTGAGAGCTTGTAGGGATTTAGCACACCTGAAATAACAATTGGACAGAAGATAGCAACTAATACAGTTCCAACTGAAGGAACTAGCGGCCCACCCATGACTCAGAAAGATGTCGAAATGATTCCAGAGAACCCTTTCGATGAGATTGTTCTGCATGTAGAAGAAATACCACCCTTAGATGTCTTCTACAGCCCTAAGCATAGGGCTGTAATAAAGAGACAAAGGAAAAAGAGAAAACTTGATCAATCTTCTCTTTTACCTACACAGATGGAGATAACTAATGTGGTATGGAGAGAGGAAGTCAACCCTTCCGAAGATCTTACTAAACTCTCTCAATATGCTGGGGCATATACAACAGCTACTATGGACAAGGCATCGGAAGTCAACAATTTGCTTAAAGAAAAGGATCAAGCGATTATCTCACTAGAGACACGGGTACATGAAAAACAGCAGAGGATAGAGCAGTTAGAGCAGTAGTTAGCAGCACAGAAGCAGTCAAACGACCAATTAAACGAGCAATTGCTCAAAGAGAAACAGAGGATAGATCAAAATGCAGTGCAGAAGCAAAAAGAACTATCTCAAGCATTGAACAAGCTGAAGACAATGAATGGACAGCTGAGCAAAGCAAAAGATGAATAGATCGCTTAATTGTCATTGCAAATAGAAAGGTTCAAAGAATTTCCTCAAGTAGAGGAATTCAAATCAGAGGCTCTCCAAATTACTAAGGCACTATCTACTCAGTTGAGCTTGTTATGTAATAATATTTCTCTTGTTCCTCCCTTCTGTGAAATTTCCTCATCTATGATTGATAAGTCGGTTGATGCAAGACAACAATTGGAGCAGGCAGATGAAACACTAATAGAGTTTCTCTCTTGGCAAGAAACCAAGGAAGGACAAGCTGCAAATCTGCCCCAAATTCTGGAATCACACAAGGAAATCATGTTCCTTGAGTGGCAATCTCAGCTGATGAAAGCAGAAAGGGAAACATCGAGATGTAGATCGATGACTGGTAATCTAGTGGAATTGATTAATAATACTCTTTATTTGTCAAATTTAATTTCAGAATGTACTCCAGGGAAACTGCCATCAGTCAAAGCATTGGAGCAGATATGGAAATAGGAGCTGGAAAAGAGGGAGAGATTAATTGCGGGCATCCAAACTTTAACATGGGAAACCTTTTGGTTCTTCCTTGTGAAACTGTATAGTCAAAGGACAACGATCAAATTCCTAACCGATGTAATCGGTTATATGATTCCTGAAATTATTGATGCCACATATACTGCCCAGCTGCATTCGCGTATGAGTCATCCTCTAGAACTGCAACTGATGCTCGCCATATGCCAGCTCAAGCCAAAAGATGATCAGCCGAAACAATGAACCATCTTTACTGACTACAAGAATGTCTATTTTAGGGAGATTTTCATATATTTGTGATTTGGTTACACCAGCTCACAGCATTTTTATTTCATAGATAGTTAGTTTAGATAGTATTTATAGACCCTTTCATGTTTTTAGAAAGGGTCCGAAAAATTTTGTATGAAGACTTGGATTGGAAGTTGCACTACTGTGCTTCCAATATATTTTTTTTTATGAAACTGGACCTGAATTCTGAGTTTTTAATAAAGAGTACTTTTGTCTTATATGCACTACTGCTTCCTATAAAATTATTTCCAAGTTAGAAAGAGAGATCCAAATGAAATTCATGTTAGAGGGGATTCAAACACATATGGTACTATTATCTATGTTTTGCTTCATTCTTTTATGTGAACTAGCATTCATTCATTTTGCTATTATTGATGTATGTATAAGCTCTTACAGCAATCTCTTTTACTTATTACTATTGAATGTTCAAGAGTTGTTATTTTTCATCTATATATATGTCAATGATATGAAGATCAGTGTAATAATGTTTTAATTATTACTTTGTTCAACTATTTGAACAAAGTAGTTATCATATGAATGAATATTTTTGTTTAAAAGTAGAGTCATCTAGATGCCTACTTTTCAATAAGAACCATTAAGAGTTGCACTAAAACAGAGACTTCAAGGGATAGATTAGTTAATTACATTATTGTATTCTATAATAAATATTTCACCATTTTCCATTAGATATAAGCAAATTAAACACTTATCCATCCCATTCATAAATCATTGGGAAACTGGTCCCATTATATCCAGTTGGAGCCACCACACCAAACGGAAAAGGAGCTGCCTTTAAGGTCTGGACCGGGTGATTTTTCCCGATGTTGATGCAGTGATTTTCGAGGCATAAAAACCACCTCATCTTCCACTCCCAATGTATATTTTGTTCCCCATTCTCTTTCCCAACGTTTTGATTTCTCTAGCGCAATCCCTCCTAGATATTTGGCCTTGGAATTATTAGCATAATTGATTTTGAAGCACCCTCCTTCTATTCCAAATCCCTCTACTATTGTCCATATTCTTGATGTTGAACTTATGGAACCTATTCCACCAACGACCATTACTTAGGAATGGGACACTTCTCAGGTTCGTTATTCCAATATTCCTAGTCCCATTTCATCTCAACAATCACATGCACCCTCAAATATTGTTTCAGATATTCAATCTAGCCATTCTAATCAGGAGAAAAATATAAAGATGTAGCAAGATCCTAAAGTTTTTCTTGATACAAATATTTCTCCAAAAAAACTTTTCTACAGCATGTTCAACCTATGCCAAGTATATCAAGTCATCTTGAGCCGAGCACTGCTTCTTTCCTGTAGTAATTTTCTTCTTTTGTTCGAGATCCAACTCATTGTAAGGAGGTTTTGCATATATGCACACAGTCACCTGATATAGTTCCCTTGCTTCCTTTCAAGGTAGTTGAAAAAGTGTGCCAAGATATTCATTAAGAACAAGAAGAATCTTAATAGATTTCCCTGTAAGTACAATCAGAGAAGTCTATCAGTCATGGACATCCATTATAGTTCAGGTTTTCGTTGGTTGATACCCTCTCTACTAAAGATCTCCAACACCAGTCCTCTAGCCAATTGTTCTAGTTTATCAGAGCTTCATCAATACACCTGGAAGACCGCATGAGTTTAATAGATAGGAGGAAAAGTGATTTAACCTAGGCCTATGAATAACAACAACAAAAAATTATCCACGTTACAAAAGAGCGAGACCAGTTGCACATAGAAAACAAACGGTTTGAGCAGGAGGTAGACGAAACCAATGCTAATTTTCATAATATGTGGTTAGTTATTGTGAAGAAAAATCCTAATCTGCCACGGGACATTTCAGCATGTGTGCCATTAAAATACATAAGTTTTCTTGAAGGGGCATGAACCAACGTAGTTTCTACCAACATAACTCTACAACACACTATTTTAGACTTGGGAAAGCAGATTCCTAAGCCTACAAAATTGTTTTTCCAACAGTTGAACCAGGTTATTGAGTAAGGGTCTACTCTTAGATCCACTCTTCAGAAACAAACAAAAGCTTCTCAGTATATTTTTCTACAAGTACAATACTAGCCCATACTATTATCCCAACATAATCGATTGTTGTATAAGCTATGGGAATAGGGTAAAAATTTGATGGAGGATGCATTTGCCACCATTAACACTGTTGCATGACAAAAAATTATTAATCAAATTAAAGAGACATATGTCCATATTACTTCCTTCGAAGATGAATCCCACAAAGCTAAGAAGATCATTCATGATCTCAAACCTATTGTCTAGCAACGTCATCTTTAGTTGTATCAACTAGATCTTCAAGCAAATTCTAGATGGAGTAATCACCTTGTAGTTGGACCGAGGTACCAAATGCCTCAAGTACTCAAAATTTTGTTGGCCATGATAATAGTTTGCTGCAGAGGTGTAAAAACCACTTGAATACCTATGATTCCTTCTACCAATTAGTGCTCACTAAAATTCCAATGTTGGGTCCTTCATTTGAAGGAGAATCATCTGTGCAAATAAAATATTGACATGACAATGATTCAATAGGATGTGCTTGGGGCCTGTTGGGTCCTTCATTTTTGAAATGGTAATTTTTGGCCAAAAAATGGTGGCAGAAAAAGGAGAAAGTGAGAGCTAGAAATAATCCACTCTCGAATAGTTAATTTTGGTCGGAAACTGGCAGCGGAAAGGAAAGAACAAAAACCAACAAAGTTAGTTGGGATTTTGGAAATCAGTAAGTGAGCATGGAAACAAGTTGAAAACATCCAGCGAGCACGAAATGGGGAAGAATTGATCATGTCAAAGAAGATTTAAGTTGGACCATATCAACGAGAAGAAGCTATAAAAGAAGTTAGGTAAAGGCGAAAAAGGGAGAATAGAGAAAATGATCAAAATGTTGCCAGATTTTAGTCTCGGACTATAGGATCCATCCTGTTGTATTTGATAATATAGATCTGTTGAGAGAGATGTATTGGCTTCAAATCTAAATTATCTATACGCTGAATAATGTAATATGAGCTTTCACTCTCTGTTGTTATAATGATAGGAGATCTATTACAAGAGAATTACATGTGTGCTGCATATGTTTTGATCCACTTAAAAAAAATTATTTCTTCAAATGTATGTGTAATATTTTGAATTGTTTTTGGTAAATTATAATGAATGATGGGTTATATGATTTTTATTTCTATTCAACTTTATCTATAAAACCCCTTTCATTTTCCAATGTCTCACTAGTGCTTCAGGTCATACTTTCTTTCTTAGAGGAAGATAAAAAATGTTTATGCTACGCTAGATTACAACATAAAACCTTGTTGGCACCATTAGGAAAAACCCTAGGTCTCTGTAAACTCATCTACCCTCGAGTGCATCTTTTGCAATTGACTTTTTTATTTATTTCTGAGGCCTTGCTTTGTTACGCTTAACTAAAGGTGCAAGCCATGTTTTAGAGAAAAATTGGGTGTATTTTATTTATCCTTTGGTTAGTGGTTTTCGCTGGGTTTATGGATTATTTGAAGGATTTCTATACACCAATTCGAACCTATTCTTGGCATAGGTTTGTCCCTCTAAAGAAACTTATGGAGCTCCAATTTGACCTCCTTGACACAAATCTCTGTGGCTACCTCTAGCATTGATTCGTGGACTTCAATAATCCTTTTACCAAGGCTTATCCAAGTTATGGTGTTATGAATATAATTCATATAAAAATAATAAATATAATAATAATAATAATAATAATTAATTATATAATGGTTAGTTAGTTAGTAATGAAAAGGCATGTCCTAGATACATGACAATTCATGAAAGGGCACCTGCCTAGGGTATATAAGCAGGCCCTCATTATCATTTCTAATCATCTCATATGTTACATCAATTCAATATACATTATTCAATATACAGTTACATGTCTTACAATGGACATTTACGTCTTTGAATTATTTTAAAGATTTCTGTTGTGTATACGAATTTTTCTCATTACATTAGTATCAGAGCCACGTTGGCTGATCACCAAGCCTTTGGCCATCAACCTCCTGTCAACCTTGTTGTTGTGTAATTGAAGTGTTTCGCTCAGAGTTTGGAGATTCTCCATATCGCCATTTATGCCTTTGGCCCCCCAAAAAAATAAAAAAATAAAAAAATAAATAAAAAGGCCTTTGGTCATTGACATTTCAATGATTCTAGTAAATATATATATAAAGTATGATGTAAATTTTGAAGGAGAACATTCATATATATAAAAAGGTTCTACATTATTGATAAAAAGTGCATGATAAAGTGAAAAGGGAATCTTTCCAAATATCTTTAAAACTATACGTAAGAGAATGAAGAGTAGATAATATTATCTTAATTCTTCATTAAGAGGTTTACAAGCTAATGATTTTAGAAACCCATGGTAATTTCCCATGGTATTTTCAAGGTAAAAGAAGAACAAAAGGAATACAAAATCTCTTTATGTGAATGGTAAGTTTTACTTTTTACGTGGAGAAAATTAACCAAGTCAAAGACACATAAGTGGACATATATTTTATATTATACCCCAAAGAGGTGAATAGCCATGTTTCACTAGGGTTGTAACTTTTCAAAAAGAAAAAAGAAAAAAATTATAAATATATATAGAAAAAAATAATTATAAAAAAAAACAAAATAAAGTAATAAAAAAATGTTAAAAAAATTATATATAAAAAAAGAGCCATTGTTGATATATATATATATATATATATATATATATATATATATATATCTATGTATGTATTAAAAAGTAAATAAATAAATAAAAAATTAAATTAAATTACCAAGGAAAGTTATCAAGTCAAGAAAAATGGAGCCTAATTTGAAAATAATGAAGTAGTCAAGATGAGTCCCACACAACAATCATTATTTTGGACTAAATGTAAAAGTTGTCTAAACTAAATTGGATATACATATATTAAAAAAAAGTGTAATTTACGTTGTCCAACGTGTGGAAGTTTATTTAGTATAAAATAACATCAACACAATGAGTTTATGCAAATGAAACGATTAAAGAAAGAAATTGTAAAAATTCAAAAAAGGAACGAAGCATCAGAGAAGAAATATAAAGATTTCACAGATCGGTTTCATGAAAAATCAACAAAAAGCAACAATGAAATTTGGCATCTAAGGGACCACAATGAGAAATTACTTTCACAGATAAAAAAGTCCAAGGTTAGGAAACAAAGACTAAAACAAGAAAAAGAAAGTTTTGATAAGAAACTAAAGGAGAATCTATTTAAAAAAAAAATTGTGCCTAAAACCCATTAATAGAAAATTATTAGAGCAAATAAAAAATTTAAAAGATAAAGAGAAATATACTAAGGACAAAGTCAACGATTCAAAAGATGGTGAACTTTCACATCTAAGGAATCATAACCAAGCCTTACCCAAATAAAGAAACTTAAAAGTGTCAAGAAATCATTAAATGACAAGTTAGAGCAACTTCAAGAAGAATATCGAAGCCTCCAGTCATTTTAGTCCAAGTTGAAGATAAAGAAACAAATATTGATCCAGTCAAAATCGTAACTCAAGAAGAAGATAAACCTATTGAAGTGAAGACACATCTAGAAGTTTCAGTTCGAACGATGGACATTATAAATGATGATTGTAGCCAACTCAAAAACAACAGTGCCTAAAGGAAATCAGGAAACAACCACTAACATGATAAGGGAAAGTCCAACCAAAAGAATTATTTATCGACATCTGAATCACAAGAGAAGACTTTCCAATCAATCTACGTCCCAGTATCACTCAGAACATAAAAGACAAATTTATGTTCCCAAGAATATTGAAATTTGCATAATCTAGCCCTACGATAACTATTCATCACAAATTTCTAGAGATCAGAAGATTACATAGAATATTGATCTAGGATGGCCTGATTCGTTCTTAGTACGAAAATTCTATCTATCACTCAGAGCATCATATCATCTTGTATCAACGAAGATGAAATTTCAGAGATGAGAGATATTCTCAGTAAGCTTTGAGGACAAAGATTCTTGAAAAGAGAGGAAATGTTATGAATATAATTCATATAAAAATAATAAATATAAATATAATAATAATAATAATTAATAATTAATTAACTAATGGTTAGTTAGTTAGTAATGAAAAGGCATGTCTTAGAGACATGGCCATTTATGAAAGGGTACCTACCTAGGGTATATAAGCAGACCCTCATTCCCATTTGTAATCATCCCATATCTTACATCAATTCAATATACAATATTTGATAGAAGGTTACATGTCTTACAATGGAAATTTATGTATTTTGAAGTATTTTGAAGATTTCCACTGCGTATATGACTTTTGGTCGTTACATTTAATGTTATGAATATAATTCATATAAAAATAATAAATATAAATATAATATAATAATAATAAATAATAAATAATTAACCAATGGTCAGTTAGTTAGTATTGAAAAGGCATGTCTTAGAGATATGACCATTCATGAAAGGGCACCTGCCTAGGGTATATAAGCAGGCCCTCATTCTCATCTGTAATCATCCCATATCTTACATCAATTCAATATACATTTACATGTCTTACAATGGACATTTACGTCTTTGAAGTATTTTAAATATTTCCGTTGAGTATACGACTTTTGGTCATTACATATGGGCTAAGGTATTTTGGCCATTTATTAAACTGAGTTATGGCCTCCTTCAAAGGAAATCCCTGGTCATCTTTTTCAAGAACTTGTGACCTAATTTTCGCCCTAAGGAAGGGACTCATTCACACAGACTGAGAGTTATCCCTCTATGGATCATTTGCATTGTTCTGAGGCTCATTGAGGATTGTTTGGAGCTAAATTTATGGGTTGATTTGAAACCCTTTGTGGAATATTTTTTGGAGTTCAGATCTGTATCCCTAAGACTCATTTCAAATAATTTAAAGGTTGGTTTTTTAGGCTACCTCTGAATCCTGTCCTCGGATCTAGTTCAAGATCTATTTTGGACTGTCTTCAGGATAGAAATCTCTAGTAATCTGTTATGATTCCTCAACCATCTTCCAAGAGTAATTAAATCATGTTCCCTGAGGTATTTTGTAGACTTAGGCCTAATCAGAGATTGATTCTAAAACTAATTGAGCATTTGTTGAAGCTTGATCTAGGGTTTGATCCAACCCTCTATGAGTAGTCTAGACTGAGGCTCATTTGGTTCTTATTTAATTGTTAAAAGGGTTGAACCATGATGGCATCCTAATTAGGGCCAACCACAAAAAAAGACGATTTATGGTAATGTTGCTCTAAGACTTTTTTAGTCTAGATTCAAAAGGTGGCAAAGATTGAAGCAAACAATGTATTGAGGCTTATGTAATCATTAGTAATGCTTGGCAGTCTGTGGCATACTTCACATAAACGGACTTGAGGTATGAAACATGTTATCTAAATTTTTTAGATTAAGTAATTGTTGAGGTGAATATTGTTGATTGAAGGCATTATCAAGTTTTGCAATAAAATAGGTGAAGATTATTGAATGAAGGTATTTCAGAGATATAACTTGTTTGTACAAGAATCATTAATTGGAAATTCTTAAGTTTTGAAGGTTTGATGAAATTTTTCTCTCCATTACATATCTAAATCATACATCAACAAAAATGCATCTATTGAATACCTTTGTAAGTGGGTCATTGTCCCTAGTATGGAAGCCCACATTTTTTTTATATTTTTTTATATTTTCAAGGTAGGTGGGTGGTGTAAGGCAGGAGAATGAAGTCTCCTTCGGGTTGTAGCCTGGAAATACTTTAGGGTGGAAGGGTGGTGCTAGGGAAAGTTGAAGCTTGAAGGGTGTGTTGTGCTATACAACAACCCTCCCCATTTCAAAAAATTTCATAAAAGACTTTAATAAGAAATGGGTCCCCTTTAGAATATAAATAAAATCAATAAAATGTTTGAAAATAAATTTTTATAATAGGTTATATAAAAATTTGCTTTTAGGGTAGGTTAAATTGCAATCACAATTTGCAAAACTTTTGAACCCATGGAAGTCCTTTTAAGAAAATCTGATCCGATTTGAGTCATAATAAAACCTTATCGAAAAGATTTATCAATGGAAATAATTATAAAAGCAAATTGTCGCATCGTGCACATCCTTTATCTCAACGGTGGACTTAAAGTGTTCCATTGAGATTCGTCAATGCGATAACTCTATCGAAAATCGCATATCGCTACTCATTAAGAAAACGTCCCAAGTGTTCCATGGAAAACCTCTGATGCGATAAGCCAATCACAATCGCACATCACTAAAATCATAAGACACATCCCAAAAAACTCCTTTGAAATCTTCTGATGCGATTTCATTATCGTATAGCATGCTTTCGATAAAGGTAAAATATGAAGTATTGTGAACATGTGTGGTTTAAAGTTATAAGTCAATTATAAAGAAAATTTAAGCGATTTATCAATTTTAAAGCATGCCACCTCCCCATGCCAGCTCACCACTGATCACAATCGCAACCATGCAGAGGAACCATTTAAGCATGGCACTTGTAACTCCCAGTCTGCGATATGCGATTATCGCTAATCACGACATTAAAGTTTCACGTTGGAAGTTATGGGGAAATCATTAAAAAGCAGTTATGGTTGAATCCTTCAAGGATTTCATCCGTGGTGGCTTAATATATCATAGATCCATAGCATCTATTACGCTTAATTGTTGTTAGTCTTGTGCACTATGTATTATCATTTAACAAGTTTATCCACTGTTACATCCATCTGTTTCATTTTGCAGAGTGAATCTGAAATCATTAGTCCAACCAAAATGTCTAAGAAATCTCGGAAAGCAAAGGTCCCCGTCATAGTGAAAGATGAACCAGCAAAGCTGGAAATGATCACTGATATTACCTATTCAGGCCTTGGAAAGACTTCATGGGAGGGCATATATGTTGAAAATAGCAACAAGAAATGCTAAAAATAGAATTGCTAAAAATAGCACTGCCCCTCCATTGTGAATATTCCTTGCATGTAGAAGGAATTCTTTCCTTGAGGATTGCGCAATTACTTCTTCAGGTTTAGTGAGTGTGATGGGGCCAATTCACACATGTGACATCATTGGACCACAAGAAAAATTGCGCAAAGAAATAGGAGGCTTGGAGGGCTTGAGGAGGACATATACAACGTCTATTTAGTTTGTGAGCTGTATTGTTAGAGAGAGCAGGATAGCTTGAGAACTGATTCTTTTTGTAATTTGAACAAGATTTCCACTTTTATGATAATACAGAGTTGGGGTTTTAGGTTGAGGCTTTCCCCTGGATATTTCTTCTGTGTTATGTGTGATTGATTTCTCATTCTCAATTATATGTGTTCTCTTGATCTTGCTCAATTCAATTAAGCTTCTGCAAAGTGTTGTAGAAGGAGATCTTGTGTTGTGTTTTAGTATATTACTTAATCTGTTGATCTACAATGGGAATTTCTACATGGTATCGGAGCAAAGGTGATCAAGGTGAAGAACAGTGTATAAGAAGGATAAGTTCGAAGTTTGGTTCCTGAATATAGAAATCGAGTTCTTATCACATCTCTATTTCACCTATGGCGTTCAGTGGTTTAAGAATCGAGTATGCCCTTGATGGCAGCTCAAATTATATAGCCTGGAAGGATCGCATGGAGGCAGTATTAGAGGATAATGGTCTAAAGGACTTCATTGATCAAGAAGTCCCCAAGCCGACTGATGCTACTCAACTGGTGGAATGGAAGAAATGTGTGGCTAGAGCAAGGAGAATCCTCCTAGAGGGAGTTCGAGACCACATTGTCTCGAGCCTCCTGTAGGTTTTAACCCTATACAGAAATTACCCGCATATGAATTCTAAAACATAGAAAATAAACAATGCGAGAGCATAACACATAAAACACATATACACAGAGATTTTCCCCTGGATCCCAAAACCAAGACTACCATCTTGATTTTTCATTATGTTCCTTTCAATGTTACAATACATATTTATACATGCCGAAGCATCCAATACCATGGACCAAAAACCATTGCGTCCAAAACCATGGACCAAAAACCATCACGTCCAAAACCATGGACCAAAAACCATCGCGTCCAAAACCATGTGCGAAAATCATGCACAAAACCATAGGTAGGTCCGCCCAACCTAACACAAGGTCCAAAACCAAAATTTTCTAGGTCACTGCCCCGGACCCCATAGAGTGGGGTTACTTGCACCCCTCAAACCCCCTGTGACTCCCCCCGCTATGCAATCGGCGCAATGAAGGGGGGGCTCTGCCCCCTTTCCACCCCCCTAGTTAACTACGTGGGCTAGTCGTGGAAAGAATATAACACAACCCAACATTCTCCCACTTTTTGTTTTCTTTCCATAGGGGGCCACAAGAGAGCTTAGTCATTTATCCAGCCCTACAATGCCCATTGTTTCTCTACACCAAGAGAACTTCTCAGAGCTCACAAATTTTGTCAATGCATCTGCAATATTCTTCAAAGTTTCCACCTTTACCAGCAACACCCTTTTGTCTTCTATCATATCCCTCACAAAGTGATATTGAACATCAATGTGCTTTGTCTTTGAATGGTAAGCAGGGTTCTTTGCCAAGAAAATTGCACTTTGGTTGTTACAGCCTATCCTTATAGCTCCTTGTACTAACCCCATACTTGAACATAATCTTTGCAACCAAACTGCTTCCTTGCTTGCATGAGTGGCTGCCATGTATTCTGCCTCTATAGTTGATAGTGCCACTACAGATTGTTTCTTACTCATCCAATTGACTGCACCTCCAAATAGGTTAAACACATACCCACTCGTAGATATTCTCTGATCCAGATCTCCAGCCCAGTCCGCATCAAAAAACCCATGGATATCCAAAACTTTGTCCAATCCTGGTCTTCCATGGTAGCACAAACCATAATCACCAGTGCCACACAAATACCTAAAAACCCACTTCACTGTTGTCCAATGCTCCTTGCCCGGTTTTGACATAAACCTTCTCAATACTCCCACTTCATGTGCAATGTATGGTCTAGTACAGACCATCGCATACACCAGGCTACCGACTGCACTTGGATATGGAACATGGGACATATCCTCTTCCTCTTCTTGTGTCTTGGGACACTGTTCAATAGATAACTTTACACCTACAGGAATAGGAACCTTCACTGATTTACTATCCTGCATATTAAACCTCTGCAATATTGTCTCGACGGACTTCCTCTGGTTTAATCAGAGCTTCCTATTTACTCAATCTCTTTTAATTTCCATGCCCAAAATATAGTTTGCAGCACCAAGATCTTTCATGTCGAATTTGGAGGACAAATGGGTCTTCAAATCTTGGATAATTTCTTTGTCATTTCCAACCAACAACATATCATCCACATATAAGACCAGATAAATAACACTGTCACCAATTAATTTAAAATACACAAAGTGATCTGCTTTGCTTCTGGTGAAGCCAAGTCCTCATATAAATGTATCAAATTTCTAATACCACATCCTTGGTGATTGTTTTAACCCATACAGAGACTTCTTTAACTTGCATACCAGTTCTTTCTTACCCTTCACCGCAAAGCCTTCAGGTTGCTTCATGTAGATCTCCTCTTCCAGATCCCCATGAAGAAATGTTGTCTTCACACCCATCTTTTCTACCTCAAAATCAAAAGTAGCAGTAACAGATAAAAGTAATCTAATAGAAGTTACCTTGGCAACAGGAGAAAAAATATCACCAAAATCAATTCCCGGCACCTGGGAATAACCTTTTACTACCAACCGAGCTTTGTATTTCTCCACCTTTCCTTCTGCATCTGTCTTCTTCTTGAACACCCATTTGCTACCAATGGGTTTCCTTCCTACCAGCAACTCCACCAGATCCCAAGCCTCATTTTTGTGCAAATATGCCATTTCATCAACCATGGCCTCTTTCCAGAGTTTTCCATCCTTTGAATCTACCGCTTCCTTCACAGTTCTGGGATCATCATTAGTAATAGATAAAGCAAAATTTGAACAAAAAGCAGATGGACTATACCTTTCTGGCTACCTTCTTTCTCGAACTGATTTTCTCACACCCAGAGTTTGTGGCTCTTCATCTTCCGATTCCTCCTCTGCTGCAGAGTCTGATTCTTCCTCCTTTAGCTCAAACTCTATCTTCTCAGATTCCTTTGGTTGGACTTCATGTTTAATGTCATCGTTCACCTCTTTGAACACCACATCTCGGTTTTACACAACCTTCCTTGTTGTTGGGTTCCAAAGCTTATAACCCTTTAAACCATCTTTATACCCAATAAAGATGCACTTTTCAGATTTACTATCCGACTTGGTTCATTTCTCCTTTGGAACATGTACATATGCATCACATCCAAATACCCTCAGATGTGAAAGAAAGGGTTTCTTACCAGTCCATACCTCTTGTGGAGCCTTATCCTCCAACGCTGATGAAGGTGATTTGTTGTCCAGGTAACACGATGTCTCCACCGCCTCTG